>OY997266.1:66784657-69184657 GCA_963921465.1 Triticum timopheevii
CCGCCTAGGGCGGGCAACCAGAGTCTCAGGGGCTACTGTCTATATGGAGCACACCTAGCGCGTGCCTCACAACCAAAGAAATAGTGAGTTCTCCATTACATACCTCAAAGCCTCTGAGCAGGCTTGTGAATGCTTCATTCAAACCGCTTGTAGCGGACGAAATCTTCTTGGGCACCGTGCTCATTAATGAGAGGTGCTCCTCCGAGAGCGCAGCTCGCTCTAGTAAGCCCGTTAGTACGTCCGGACTCACGGCAGCTGACGCATTGGCTTCCGGCCTTGGCGGATCCGGGCTCCTCCGTGACGACACCTCGGTGTCGCCCGCGTCAAGAACCGGAGAGGTGGGTGGAGTCTCGCTCTCCATCATCTCCGGAGGAAGGTCGCCCGAAGAGCTGCCAGCCGGACTACAAAAATTTGAGTCCTGGTCATTGATCCAGGAGAAATACAGTACCTTTAAGTTAATGATTGAACTTACGACTCGTTGGAGGGCTGGCCCGTTGGAGGGCACGATGCGGTGAGGGTGCCTGTCAGGGCAAGGACCCCTGGGGATTCCTTTTCCCCCAATTTGGGCATCTCTGCCTCCAAATCTTCGGAGGCGGCCCTCTTCTTCCCGCGTGGGGAGGCGGCCTCGACCTCTCCTCCCCGACTATCCCCGGTTCGGATGCGTAGTGTGTGTGGTTCAGATTTCTCATCCTTCCCCTTGTCTTTCCCCGAGGGCATTCTGCTGAGTACCCGGTCGAGCATCTTGGCCACGGTAGGGGCGGGCGAGCCTTCGGGAAGTGGTGCCAGACACCTGATTCTCTCCGCCTTGCTGAGCCACTCCTGGACGCGGACGATGTTCAGAATAAACAATTATGACAAATACAAAACAGGGTGTCCGGTATCAAGGCTACTTACTTGAGTATCTAGGCGATTGCAGCTTAGGCCCGCATCCTCGATGGTATCCGGACACGTTACCTTCCGTCCGAAGAATAATTTGCACATCTCTTCGAGCTTTAAGCTGAAGAAGTGCTTCACAATCCGTGGACCCTCCGGATTGAACTCCCACATCCGAAGAGGCCGGCGCTGGCACAGCAACATCCGCCGGATTAACATCACTTGCATTACGCTGACAAGGTTGATATCCCTCTCGAGAAGCTCCCGGATGCGGTTCTGCAATATTGGTACGTCGCCTGCGGGTCCCCAATTATCTTCTACGTCTGTCCAGGACGCCAACTGCGACGGGGGGCCCAAGCAAAACTCGGGGCGGCTACCCACTTTGTGCCCCTTGGGGTCATAGCATAAAACCACCTCCGCTGCCATACGTCAGATACTTCTAGGAAAGAACCCTCCGGCCATGGGGCATTGGTGTTCCTGCTTATTACAGCACCTCCACACTCCATGTGTCGCCCCTCGATCATATTCGGCTTCACATTGAAGGACTTGAGCCATAAGCCGAAGTGTGGCGTGACATGGAGAAAAGCCTCGCACACGATAATGAACGACGAGATATGGAGGATGGCATTTGGAGCTAGATCATGAAAATCCAGCCCATAATAGAACATGATCCCCTCACGAAAGGATGGAGAGTGAAACCTAAACCACGGAGGAAGTGTGGGACAAAAACAACACACTCATTGGGCTCCAGCGTGGGGATAACTTGCCCCGGAGCAGGAAGCTTGTGCTGGATATCTACGGTTAGGTATCCGACCTCCCTAAGCTTCGAATGTCCTTCTCCTCGATCGAGGAGGCGACCCACCAGCCTTGAGGATCAGATCCGGAAATACTGGCGGATTCTAGAGGGGTGGAGCTTAGGTTTTGGGTGTTAGAACTCGAGGTGCGAGAAGGCGCGATGAAGGTGAAGAAAGAGGTGTAGGTCTCGACCCCTTTATAAAGAGGGTGAATATCAAGAGTCCCCGGTGTGACCGTTTGAGGTTTATCTAAAAACACACGGGGTAATACCAACGGCCGTCGTGGGGTCACGCATGCTCATATTGATGGAAAATCCCGTAATGAAAGGGACACGATCTCTGCCTCGACGGGACGTGCCAATAAAACTGCCTCATAACACGAGTTGTCGTGGGGTAGGATACGTCGGTTCACATTGGACCGAGCCACGATGCAAGGGCACGACGCACGAAGATTGCCAGCAAATCAGATCTATACCATACGGAGATCATCTTACGGATTCGGAAACGGTCTACGTGTTCGATAATTACTTTGGAGAATTCGGAGGAGGAACCCGCCTTGCAATGCCGAAGACAATACTGCGCGTCGGACTCATCGTCATTGAAGCCTGGTTCAGGGGCTACTGAGGGAGTCCTGGATTAGGGAGTACCCGGATAGCCGGACTATGTACAACGTCCGAACTATTGAAGCGTGAAGATACAAGACTCAAGACTTCGGCTCGTGTCCGGATGGGACTTTCCTTGGCGTGGAAGGCAAGCTTGGCGATCCGGATATTATATTTCCTTCCTTGTAACCGACTCCATGTAAACCCTAGCCCTCTCCGGTGTCTATATAAACCGGAGAGGTTGGTCCTTAGAAGGCCGATCGCAATTACATTCATACCATCATAGGCTAGCTCCTAGGGTTTAGCCTCTACGATCTCGTGGTAGATCTACTCTTGTACTACCCATATCATCAATATTAATCAAGCAGGAAGTAGGGTTTTACCTCCATCGAGAGGGCCCGAACCTGGGTAAATACCTATGTCCCTTACTTCTTGTTACCATCAGCCTTGACGCATAGATCGGGACCCCCTACCCAAGATCCGCCGGTTTTGACACCTACACCAGCGCTTGACTCTAAATTCCGGTAGCTGGATCCATAATCGGGGTGAGGTTCTCAACTTGGCCCAAGCGGCCAGTGGGGTCGGTGCAAAAAGTGAGGTTGTCGAACATGAGGATCTGGCCAGGGACGAAGATGTCCCTGGCGCAAACAGGGTTCAACAGATAGTTGGCCCGTTGACCTTTTGGCGATCCGCAATGGAACACAATGAAAGCACCAATGTCGGTGCCAAAACCGGTGGATCTCGGGTAGGGGGTCCCGAGCTGTGGATCTAGGATCAATGTGGAACAAGGGACGAAGAACACGGTGTTTACCTAGGTGGGCCCCCTCTAAGAGATAAAACCCTATGTCCTGCTTGATTGCATTTGATGTGTATGGTATGGTTACAGAGTCGATCTAGCTCGAGATTAGGCAAGCTAAACCTAAGTTGATGGGATGTTGGATGTTGCTCTAGCCCTAAATACTAAAACCCTTCGGTTTATATAGACACTGATAGGGGTAGGGTTACATACAGTCGGTTATAATGAAGGAAAGATCATGCCTAATCTTCCACAAGTCCGCACTCTAGCTTGGCTCCATAGCAGCCCATCAGTCTGGTCCATAGTCAATGAGCCGATGGGCCGAGGAACCCTCAATCTAGGACTCGCTTAGTCGGCACGGTGTAGGTCATGGCCGCTCAAAGGAAGCAGGGCTTCGGCCGCGCACATGATGATGGAGAGGTCAGGTGGCGGGTGTTGGTGTGCCTCATCCATCCCATGGGCGTCGCCTTGGAAGGATTCCAAGCAAGAGCATGCCCCAACCTCCAAATGGAACTTTTTTAGTGGGAAAGCATCTCGATGATTTATTGCTTTGTCAATAGGGTTACATCGTGTAAAACATAAGGCAATAAAAAGGATGGTGGATCACCCTCCCAACTAAACTCTAACTGATTATCATAAGCATGTTTTGCAAGATGATGAGCCACCCGATTAGCTTCCTTGGGACAAAACTCAAAAGAGATACCATCAATCGTCTGGGCTTTAGCAAAGCATTCCACCAAGGTTGCTGTATATGGACTGAACATATCAACCTCACCCTTGCATGCATTTATCAATTCCAACGAGTCAGATTCAATGATAATATTTGTGCAACCCAACCTCTTGAGCAGCTCCAGCCCCTTCAACATTGCCAAAGCTTCTACTGAGGTTACATCAAGAGTAGAGACAAATAGACAAGTTGTACCAGCAACCGCTTCACCAATGCTATTTCACAAGACAATCCGTACTGCACATGTACCATTATCCTGAAATGCAGCATCTGTATTTAGTTTGTAGCATCCAGGTCTAGGTTTTGTCCAAGATATTTCATGCGGTGCACTGGGGTGAGATGAAACTTCATAATTCGCTGTCAAAGCTTCAATTGAAAAAGCAGTTCTAGGGGGGCTGCCACCGATTTCCCCCTAACCATCTCACGTCTTTGCCACCATATGTGCCAGCATGCAACGACAATTGATTCCTGAAGTCCGAGCCCCCCTAGGATGGGAGATCTCCGAGTAGGATGACACACAATATACTCCGGAATTACCGAACCCGATCTGTCCACAGCCAGAGCATTATCAATTACTTCCTCGAGGCCAAGAGCATGCCAAACTTCCCGAGCATGATTACATGTGAACCGAAGGTGGCGAATATCTTCTGGGCCTCCTTTGCAAATCGGACAAATAGGCGCTACGGGAATGTGGCATGCAACAAGAATAGCCTTTCCTGGGACAGTGCCATATGGGGCTTTCCAAACAAAAATATTGATTTTGCTAGGGACTGAAAGCTTCCATAAGATATCCCATACAAGATTCGGGTTTGATGCTCCTTGTCCATCTTCTCGTCTTGTTCTTGCGCCAAATTGGTGCTCCCATTCTATGTAATAAGCAGACCGTACCGAGAAGACAAAGGACTTTGTTTTATGCCAAGCCGCAAAGTCCTCCTGCAAGTGTTCACTTAAAGGAATCATGAGAATATTCCGAGCATCAACAGGCATGAAAATGTCTCGAATAAGTGGTTCATCCCAGCAATTAGTATCTTGATCAATTAACTCATCAACATGCCGAAGAAGACATTGACTCCTTCTGGTAGCTCAACGCCCATTTTTAATCTTCCTTTCTTTTAGGTGGGGGGCCACGCTCACCCACCGTTTCAAAAAATAAAAAAATCCTCCTTTTTAAAATCTTCATTTATTTTATTTTTCTTTTGGCAGTTTATTAGCGTTCGTATAAAAGCAAAGTGTTGACGGAGTCTTGAGAGCGAAGCACAAAAGGAATATGCGTTTGGTTGCTAACAAAAAAGACGTATGCGTTGCACAGGTGGGGGCGGGAGAGCGTCACAACCCCCACTCGCTCTTCTATAAAGCCACCGGAATACACTTGTATATAGTACTAGGCAAGAGGTACGTCGCCCCTTGGAAACTTTATCATCGAGAGATAGGTAAAGCTCAGCTACGAGACGTCGCCCACGTCGATTGGCCGGTCCGGTCCACGATGGGGAGTAGTATATATTATAGTTGCGGATAATAAGACCCAAAAAAAGACGTTGGACTTTGGAGTAATACAAAGGGCACATCATTCAAGGGTCCTCGGCCGGCAATTATAAACAAAGGAAACTGCCGTCGTTAAACACGGTGCCTCTTGGATGTTGACCCGATCCCGTCCTCCCACCGCGTTTCTTCCCGCGTTAAAGGGGACAAATCAAGCTGCTCATTCCATCATTGGTTCTACCGTCCTACGCTGCTCCATTCCATCATCTCCCCCTTGTATTCTCCAGAGGTATGTGCCCTGTCGATACAGCTGCTCTATTTTCAGGCGTGGTAGTTCTCAGATGTACGCAGCCTTTTCCTCCGATTTCTACCATCTAACCATCTCACAAATTTCACCGCAGAAAATCTTTTTCATTCGTTATCAGCAACTTTGTTCCGTATAAGGGTTTATCTCTCGTGTGTTTTCGTCGCAAAAAAAGTGCTGGTAACTCTTCCTCTTTTAACATTTGCCAAGTTGCCAAATCTCGAGTTCGATATATAGTTGCAAATCTCAACTTGTTAGAGAACACCAATGGTCCTTGGTTACTTTGCAACGCTTATCATTTCACAAGGCACAGTTAACTAGAATACTCGATCGGCTGCACTAATTTTGCACGAGCAGATTCTCAACTTGAAACTGGAAGGGCACAGCGAACCTCTAATGGATGTGGAGCCATGGGCTATATCCTTCCGCTTTCTAAGAGACACTACAAATGATTTCTCTGAAGAGCGAGTGATTGGCCAAGGTGGATATGGCATTGTTTACAAGGTATGGTCCGAATCACCTTACATTAGAATATATATATGCAATAATGTCGTCATGACTCATTTTCAAAAAAAAAATGTCATCATGACTGATAAAATTAGGAATACGCCACTCAGATAAGATTGCTTGTGTTAATTAATAGGGGGTCGATAGGGATGGACCGGCCATTGCTGTGAGGAAGCTCTATCCCATAAGAGAAATTGATGATGAGCAGCTCCAGAAGGAGTTTACGGGCCTCAAGATGCTCAATCATCCAAATATTGTACGATTACTTGGCTACTGCTATGAACAAGAACAATTTCTTATACCGTACAAAGAAAAAAATATATTTGCTCCTCGAAAAATTAGGTTGTTGTGCTTCGAGTACATGAAAAATGGATCCCTTGATCAGTACATCAAAGGTATGTATTTGCCTTCTGTTTTCAAAGAATAAAAAAGCAACACCTTTTTATGCAATCTTTGTCTGTCTTTACAGATGCTAGTTCTGGACTCAGTTGGCACGGACGGTACCAGATAATCAAGGGCATAAGCGAAGGGTTAAGATACCTCCACGAGGGATCGAAGACTCCTATTATCCACATGAATCTAAAGCCTAGCAATATTTTGCTGGATCATAACATGACACCGAAGATAGCTGATTTTGGTCTGCGAAGGCTCGTTGGAGAAGGAAACGCCAGATGTATCGGAACAATGTCAGATAAATGCCCCTAACCTAAGCTGTGAACTCTTTATTTATTTATTTATTTGTAGTGGCCAATACATCTGTTTTACACTGACAGTAACTGTAATGTTTCTTTGTGTTGATACACAGTGGATACATGTCGCCGGAATTCATTGAAAGACAAGTAATCTCGCATAAGTGTGACATATATAGCCTTGGTGTTATAATCATAAAGCTGATAACAGGGGAGAGATTATATTCGGGGCATTTTGATATGTCTTCAGATAGGTTTATCGAGCTGGTAAGCGGAAATACATCTATGTTTCCTCTACTGACGTTAATTGTGTCGATGTTGTACATGGGTTACTCGATTTACAAGGTTTGTATTCCATCCAATTTCGCAGGCGCATGAAGAATGGAGGGAGAGGCTACAGAAAACTTTGAATGGTATGTCAGTTGAAGGATATTCCCAGCAAATTAAGAAATGCTTGGAGATAGCACTGAAATGCGTGGAGTTAGACAGACACGAGAGGCCCTCCATCGGAGATATCATAGATAGGCTGAACGAAACTGAAACCTTGATTCCAGAAGAAGTTCGAGCAGTACATAACCGGATTGATTCAACACACTCTGAGCTGCTTGAAGTCCACCCACAAGAGCTCTACTTCCCATTCATGTTGAAAGGAAGATACGAGGCCATGAGCTCCTGCTCGCTGCAGCTAAAGAACAGAGGAGACAACCGCGTGGCATTCATGCTTGTAGCCAGCAACCCCGATAGATACTTGACGAAGATACCGCTCTGCGGCATTGTCCCTCCAAGGTGCGTCTACACTCTCAGTCTCACAATGCTCCAGCAGACAGCATCAACATCATCATCGGACAGCAGCGACTTCTTCACACTGTACACCACCGCAGTGGGACAACACGACCTCCTAGATGTTCCCAAAGATGTTGTCTCCGTTGAGTATGACTACTTCTTTAAGAAAGCCCAAAAGATGCCCGGTGCCAGAGATAAGGTGCAAGTGGCGACGTTGAAGGTCATCTGTGATCGACCAGCCACCAAATCTGCAGGGAGATCACCTTCGCCCGAGGTAATTCCTCGTCCCTTCGAGGGTAGGATGGCGATCCATAGAACCAATTGAAGTACTACCTCCGTTCATTTTTGTAAGACATTTTAGACATTCAAGACAACACCTAAAACTGTTCAATTTCAGCTGTCTTAAATGACTTACAAAAATGAATAGAGGGGGTAGAAAGTTTTTCCCGCATCAGTGTGTCCTAAGTGAACCTATAGGTTGCTAGAAGGCTAGGGATACCAACGATGGCCAACGGCAACCCACCCACATTTTTTCATGTGTTCTTCTAGTCCACTGGGGCAAGTACTTTTCATTGTGCAGTTAAACACTCTTTTGAGAAACAGTTTTCCGGAATCTTCTATTTCGGGGAGTCCACACTTATTTTCTAGCAATCTGATGCGGCTAACTTCCAGGATGGTCAGCTCCATACATCACCGATCACAATGACATAAATCAGGATGCAGGTTGTTTGAGATGAAGGCTTGAACTCCCCGTATACATAAGTCGAAGGCTTTTCTATGAATTTCTGAATACACAAGTCAATGACTTTTCTGCATATATGCGGGGAGTTCAAGCCTTCAACTATGTATTGAGATGTATCCGTGGATTCCTCAACAACCTGTAACTCTAAATATACGTGTATTATGGATGGGATCGTTAATACTCTAAATTTGATCGCTAATAGTAATTAAGAAGAACAAAATTACAAACATTATCCATCATTATAGGCCACACAACGACCATTAATTTATTACATTTTTGGTGGGCTGAGTGTGTGTAGTGTCTGTATGGGTATGACCCAAAAGGTACACTCTTGTGTATCTACTCATACATGTACACTGTAACAAGTAAGAGATAATTCCATAATTTTTCATCAACTCCCCTAGCTTCATGGTATCAGAGCTCAGTGGCCAGCGAGGTTGTCGTAGGACCATCGGTTGCTCACACTGGTAGTTCCCTACAAGAAGAATTGGAGAGAAGGAGTTGTGTTGTTGGCTTGGAGCGGAGAATAAGGATTGGCGTGACCAGCGCGGCTCCAGGAGAAGAGAGTGGTCCTGCTGGTGGCCTGAACCAGAGAAGAAGGGGAACTGGTGAAAGTTGTAAGTCTGTTTTTTTCATCTTGGAGACTGACATAGCAGAGAAACGAAAGGATATTCAGGGGCACTTCCTCACTCGGGCACAAACACTGGATGGACTGAAGCAGGACTTAGACATATGGCATGCGGCTCATCGCAACAAGATTTTCCGCTTTGTTCATCACCCATTCGAGACTGACTGATGAAATGTAACCATAGTCACGTAGTGGTGACAGCTGCTCTCAATGTTCTGTTGATGGAGCAGTTTGTTGTATTTCTTCTCTTGAACATTTTTGTACTAGATAGAACAACACTCTTTTTTCTTTTTCTTTTTTTTGCAGGAGAGATACAACAACACACTCTTTTTTCTTTTTCTTTTTTTTTGCGGGAGAGATACAACAACACACTCAAGCCAAGCCTGAGTGAGATAGCTAAATGGTACTCCCTCCATCCCATGATGTAAGACGTTTCTTAACAATAGTGTAGTGTAAAAATATATCTTACATTATGGGACGGAGAGAGTAAAAAACAAGAAGCTATGAACAAGTGAATTCTCATCTGAATTCTTTCCCCCAGCTCTTTTTCTCATTTCTCTCTTTTCGTTTTTCTTTTTATTTATTGGACCTTGTATTATTTATTTTAAAATTAATACATGTACGCAGCAGCAGAATCCTGTTGTTCCTCTAAAAAAAACATTTCTGTACTAGGCCTTGACTCTGCCTTTTTGTTTTGTTTTTTTGAGGGACGACCTTGACTCTCCTTTTATTAAATTAAAAGCTGTGCTGTCGGTATTTTAGGTTGGGTTGCAAGGAATTTTTCTGATAACAAAGGTTGTGTGCAGTTAGGCATTTATTTTGGATATCCAGCCAGGCATGGAGCTTGCATATGAGGGTCATATGGGCTTTTGAGATAAGCTCATTATAGCTTGCTCTGTTCTGCCCTGAAATTGCTGAAGGTAGGCGCTCTTGACTGAGCACAGGCCATCGGAAGTCCATTTCCAGGAGATGCTGTCAGGGACATTATGCTGTGAGTTGTAACCGAATCTCGTGCACAATCTGGCATACATGGGTGTACTCCGTCGTTGTAATGGATGACACTTGGAATTGATGGTCTGCACACTGGGATTGGGCTTGATGACAGCAATCCAACTGTTGTAGGTGATGGTGTCCTCTCGAGTGGCTGTAGAGCATCGGGAAGGTGCTTGGCATTGTCATCGGAAAAAAACCAGTGGTCGTGCCAGAAGCTTGAGCAGCATAACTTCAGGGCAGCGGCAGTGTTTCTTAAGTTTGAGGTGCAGACCGTGGGGGAAAAAAAGAGAAAAAAGAGAAAAAAAGAGAGAAAAAAAGAGAAAAAAAAAAGGAAAAAGGAAAAGAATTGCAAGGGATCAGTTGCAGCAATCGGAGCAGACCAAGCAGAGCGAGCAACATTTGAAATCCTTCAAACTTGACTCATGAACTCTCAAACTGAAAACCGCAACTCGGGGTGAAGGAGTTATCACAGGAAAGTAGCAAACTTGTATTGCATTGGTATTTCCCTTGCAGAATGTCTGAATGGAGTATGATGATAACCTCTTGTTGGGAATACAAATGGAAGCGGAAATAAGACATGTCTTTCTCTGACATGGTTATAATCTGACATGCATGATGCAGAGCTACTTGTAGATATTCCAAATGCTGACTTCCCTTTCCAGCTCAAGAAACATGTAAAACAAGCATAGAATTACCTCTTCTGCATTTGATATGCGGTTTATGGAAGCTCAGATTTCCCTAGTGATATAATCATTTTACTCAGGCCAGTAAAGAATCAAGAACTTTGATAGTTGCAAATCAGCAATTAGCATATGGCCATACAGAAATTGCATACCGGACTCCCAGCTGCCTATGCTATAATCATTTTACTCAGGCCAGTACAACCAATCAACTGGGTGGAAGAACACAAAGACATACAACTTTTCAGTCTAATTAGTCACGCATAAGCTAAGAATTAGTGGAGATTAGGTGCCTGGCCAGATCTGCACACCTGGGAATCGAGCATTGCTGGTGTCAAAAGAGGAGGGCAGTAAAGGAGGCATTGCTGGTGCGAGCAGGGGAATGGCTGGCGCTCGGGAGGAGCGGCATTGGTGATGCAGAGGCATTTTGACGGGTAGCAGTAGCGAGGAGGCACATGGGAGGTCATAGATCTGAGAGAAATAACCAATGAGGAAGACGAACAGTTCGATTTTGCATCTGTTATTGATTCCAATTCAAGTTAATATAGTTTCTGTTGCTGGTATTGGAATAGCTCCAGCAAGAGTCAGATCGACTCTTGGCCCCTTAATGCAAAATGTGTCCGAGAGAAAAATATTTGTTTACATAGTGAGCTCAAGAAACATATTTGACCAGCAACAACCACTTAATCCGCAGAATCATAATATCATTAATGACCCAAATTTTGTTACCATCCCTAACGACTGGTCATTATTGCAGCATATTCTAGTAGTGTGGCTTTGGGCAATATGGCAGCAGCCAGTCGATGGAGGTGCTTGCCTTCGTTCTTTTGTCGGATTTGTCTTTTTAATCAATCTAGCTTGTGTTGGCCTTGATTCTTGCAGGTCATAATCAGGTCGGATGCTCAGCAAGTTTCATCCATAGATGTGCATCCAACGGAACCATGGTAAGTGGGTGTGTTCGTTTTAGCTACTTGGTATGTACAGCAGTTAGTACAACTATACATATATTTGTCGATCATTTGCAAACAGTTAATATGCAGGATCATGGCAACGAATCGCTTGGGAAACCTTTGTGTTTGGAACTACAATACAATGGTGGGTGTACATATGTGTGTTCTTAATCTTCAGTTCTGTCAGGGTCATATATGCATTGTGCACTAGTCGTTTTTTTTTCAAGGAACTAGCATAAGCGTTGTCTTTCTATTTCGAAAAGTAGAATTATGATTACAGAACCGGTTTTAGTGAGGTTAAACTATGAAAAAAAGGAACGACATGCCAACTACGTGCGAAAGAAAAGGCTAATGGTGGCCTGGAGGCGAATATTTGTGAGTGCCGAATTAGAGTACATTCCACCAGGCATCTAGAAGGTGACGCGCGCTTTGCCGCGCCGTTTTTAGATTCTGGGTTCAACTTCCCTTTTTTCTTCGTGGATTATCATGGTCAGTTGGTTCACCATGGTTTCAACTCCATTGCGTTGTGTTTTATTTAAGTTGCGTTTGGTGGTGTTTCCTTCCGTTGGCTTCGCTCTTGCTTGTTGGAGGCGGTATCTGTTGTGCCGAGACATAGTTGTGCGGTGCATAGTAGATTCCTTGTCCGTCTCAAATCGACGTCCTCATTCAGCAGTGCATTCAACATACTGATCAACCTCAAGAATTCTGTACCCAGAATCGACCAGTTGAATCTTGACCTGAAATATCTCAAGCCTGTAAATTATAGCGGAAAACCTTCAGGCACGGCATCTATAGGTTTGACAGAAGGGAACTGCAATTCAAATCTAAGGTACATGAACCGGACCTGCCTTTTCGCGGGGCTAATCTGAAAGAACTGTAGATAACATACACGACCTTCAGACATCAGCTGCTGAAATTTGGAAAGTAAGCCTTTGGGCAAAAGACAGTGTACTCCATCACCCTGCAGCTTCGTATCAAAAGTAAATTAGAAATGAATGGAAAGTTCTTCAATATATAGCACTAAACTAAGGCTAGTAGAAGATGACAGACCCCATGTAAGAATATTCTGTCAGTACATAACGCAAAACATGATAAAGAGGTAACTCAGTGATCTCATTAAGAAAATGCCCATTCCCGACGGAAATTTTTTCTACATATATTGCAAATAACTCAAACACGAACATCTAGCTTCAGCTTTTTCTTCTTGGTATCTTGTTAAAGACAACTCAAAGCATAAGTTCTTGTGAATCATCTTGCTCAATGAGACAATGACTCCTGATAATAGAACTGGGACAGGGGCACCACCAATACTAATGCAAATAGATATCTCTTTCTCTATCCAAAAAATACCAGGAGAGGAAACCTCTTCATCTGACCATCTAAAAAAAGAGCACCCGAGCCTATAACATAGGAATCACATGCATGAAAGGAAAAGAGTGAACCAATCAACTCCCAAACAAAACATCAAGCTCACTACAATCATATAGTGTATACATGTACCTTTTCATCCACAAGGGAATATAAACCTACATACGAATTCCTCCTGAAAGTCTAAAACCATCTTGATCCAAATAAACATTTCACAGGAGAGAACTCAAAACCAGTATGAACAAAATAAAAAGAAGTCAATAAGCAAGATAGATGATTTGCCCAGAAAAACAACAATAGAACAAAAAAGTAATTGTATGACTTCAGATGACAGGACTATGCTTTACGCCATGAACAAATAGGAGAAATGGATGAATACGCTAATAAATATGCACACATTTGCATCGACACTATGTCTGATTGAGATATCATTCAAAAACAACAACAATGGCATAAAAAAGAATGAGCAAATACTATTTAGTTCACATTACAACAACTTGAACCTACTACCCCCCCTAATCCCTCTCCCACACTCACCCAAAAGGTCCCAATCATATATGATCCTGTAACTGGAGGCTTGACACATTCAGATAATTCTTCAGCATAAAGAAGTTGTGTCAGAATATTTGCAAGCTTCAGATATGCAGAAATTCATTGAGTAGCAAATTGTGTTAGGTTGAAGAAGCTTCAGTTAGTTCTCGACTTATAAGTAGCAATTCTTTATGATGGTAATTTACCTGCATAACCTTCAAAACTAATATGTTCATTTCAATTTCCGTAAGTTCTGTTTTCATGGAGAAATTACATCAATATTACCTTGAATATCCTGTAAATAAACTACACCTCACCTGTAGAATAAGACATGTACATGTACTCGAACAGGACAATAATCAAGTAATATAGGTTCTATCAAAAGATACAACGATGACGGACTCGCAAGCACAAACCTATGTGACTTGAACCGTGAAAAGTTCAGAATAAAGAAGCACAAACCTTTGTGACTTGAGCCATGAACAGTTCAGACATAAAGTATAGGTTTGGATCTCCATACTGTTGTGCTGACCGTCCATGCTCAACACAGAGTAGCAAAGATCAAGAAAGCCATGAAAAGAAAAAGAAAAACAACGATCAAAGTCCAGGTGAATCTGATGTGGTCCGCTAGGGGAAGCACATGGGGGTTTGGTGCGCGCCAAGGGGGCAAGAGAAGGAGGGTCCGAGAGGGTTATGGAGTTCGCCCAGCGGATGAGCAAGGAGGCGCCGCGAGAGGTGAGGGAACGCATCCATGAGGAGGAGAAGAGAGGTCGGAGCATCCGCTGGGTGGAGGAGGGGAGGGGATCGGTGGCGTGATGGTGAGAGCGAGAGAGGAACATGGGCGGCGTGAGGTGCCGCGCCTCCCTGCCGCGGGGAGCCGCCCACAGGCTGAGTACCGCGCCGGGAGATCACACAAATCCGCGTGGAAGGTACGGCGAGGCAGAGGAAAGAGGCGGCGGCGGCGCAAGATATGGATGGAATTCGTGGGTCTGATTCAGGAAGATGACCTCATGGAGAAACTCAACTCATTTGTCACCGGTGAAAATGAACCGACCTGACAAAACGGATCCATGGGACAGAGGGGCAACAATGAAAAAATATATCGGAGGCCTGAGAGCTCGCTATTTCAAGGGAGCTTAGTAACTCTAGTGATGACTGATGTGTTCTCTGTGGTGAGAATTCTCCCATGAAGAACTAGCCACGAAAAGATCCTGATTTTTGGCTCAGTTTTGGAGGCCGAGATTTTTCCAGCCGGCCGACCGACCGACAACCAACAAATTGAGCAGAGTAGGCAGACTTTGTGATGCCAGCCTTTGTCGGCGTTACCCTTCCCACGTGAGTCAAAAAATAATAATCACGAGTAGTCGGCATGTTGTCTCAGTGATTCTTGTTTTGACCTTACTAAACCATTCCAATAAATCAAAAACTCTACTCATATATTCTAAATAGAAAGAAACACGCTCCTGCCAATTCCTTTTTAAAAAGAATACACAGTACCGCATATTCTCAACTCGACGTATGTACTAACTGAAGGTATGCATTTGTAGGCACCGTTGAACTCAATTGGGGACATCACAGATGAACCAGGCACGAATATGTTGTTCAACTAGATTAATTGATCGAGTACAGTTTTGTCGCTCACACGTCACCTTGCTAAATCATACGTATATTCCTGTTGAATATGTGCAGTTCATATGGCAAAATATATCGCACGGAAAAAGTGGCTCGTGGCGGGTGATGGCAACGGGGGCATCCACGTGTACAACTACGACAAGAACCAACACGTCAAGAGCTTCGAGGCTCATGAAAGTTGCATCACAACTTTGGCCGTCCATCGGGCACGTCCTTTTATCTTGTCTTCGTCTTCTGAGGACAATGATCACCTGATCAAGCTTTGGGATTGGGACAAAGAGTGGAAATGTACTCGAACATTTCAGGGCCACACTGACAGGGTAACACAAGCAACGTTTAACCCACAAGACAACGACAGTTTCGCTAGCGCTTCTTGGGATGGCACGGTCAAGGTTTGCTTGCTTTAAACTGTTTTATTTATTTACTTGTGTTAACTTCTTCTAATTAATTTGCGGGTTTAACTTGTATAGATATGGAGTATTTGTTCTGATGACGCCAACATCATCACACTGAAATTGGATGGGAATGTAACCGAAGGCCTGCTTTGTGTTCATTATTTCACCCGTTTTAATGGACAACATCTGATCGTGGGTTGTGAGGACAAGACAACACAGGTGTCGTCTCTTTTATATCTCATTGCCTCCTACACTTGATCTTAACAATGAAGATGCATAATCTCAATTAATGTTACTCCCTCCTTCCATCTATATAGGGCCTAATGCGTTTTTTAAGACATCCTTTGACTATTGACAAGATTAATAATACATGACATGCATAATGTGAAAATTATATCATTAAAAACTCCTTTCACATACGAATTTGACAATGTGCTTTGTGTAAGTTGCATGTCATATATTATTGCTCTAACATTTGGTCAAAGTTAGCCTCGAAAAACGTATTAGGTCCTATATAAATGGAAGGAGGGAGTAGCTACTCACCCCATTCCAGTTAATCTCAATTAATGTTAGCTACTCATCCCAAGTCAAGACTTCTTTATGTTTGACTAAGTTTATAGAACATTGTGTTAGTACTTACGATGTCAAATGCATATGGCATGAACATGTATGTTATGATGGATCAAATTAAAGTATTAAACTAATTTGGTATTATAGATGTTGATATACTTTTCTATAGACTTGATCAAACTTATACGATTTAAGTTAGAACGATGCCAGAATTTAATTTAGTTTGTGAAAGAGGTACAGTAGCTATGTATGAATTAAATTGCCTTACAAGATAGAATTGGTAATTGTTTTTAATTTCATCTTTCTCTTCTTGTTAAATTAGATATGGGAATTGGGGATGAAAGAATGTGTTCATAAGCTAAAAGGGAATACAGACCATATTAGTGCCGCCAAATGGCACCAAGGACTTGCGCTTTTAATCACAGGTTCACTTGACGGAACCGTAAACTTGTGGAGCTCCATTACCTATAAGTAAGCATTGTGCCTTTACGGCTATCTAGCTAGTGCTAAAACTACATATACTCTATATCTTTTCAGTTTCTTAATGTAACAGTGCATGTAATCCTTATACTTTGCAGGCTTGAGAACGTGATCGATTTCAACCTTGGTGCAGTTTATGCTCTCGGATGTATAGAAGACTCAAGAAGGTAAGGGACAATGAATTATTTCATGTCCTTTTGCTAGTTAAAATTGAACTGCAAAAATGTCTTACATTATGAGACAAAGGCAGTAGTTAACTGCCCATGCGTTGCTATAGAGAAATATAATAATAGAATTTCCTTGCTAAAAATAGATGATCTTTTAGATATTGACAAATTCTATTAGATGTAACTGATCCAAAGGTACAATTTCTACATAATTTATTTGTTAGCTTTAGTAAAATATACATTAATTTGACCCCATATGATAAAAATTCATGTATATTGAAATGTGGACAGTACATGAATATTATTAATAAACGATCACTACATTTTGCAAGAGTGCTTGCTAACCATGATTTCAACCACCGCGCAAGAAAATCAAACCTAGCTACCCTTCCTCCGCTACACCCCTCAATTTTGCTCGGCCTCTTCCATGATATGTCATATTCTACAACCCGGCCATGCAGATTTCCAAACGATTCTAGTCGATGGTTTCTATCTAATTTGCCATGAAGAACTATCTTCATGTTCAAAGAATACATTCTTTGCAATGTGGTTTTCATTATGATACTACTCACTGCATTTCTAAAATGTCTGTCATTTTAACATTTTATGTTATCCAACGCTTGCTATGGCTATAATTTTACATAAAGAATATGCTAAAAAAGATAATTAAACACTCCCTCTGATCCATATTAATTGTCGCTGATTTAGTATAACTTACTAAATTTGTATTAAAACAGCGATAATTAATGGAGGGAGTAGTATAATGTGAAAGTTACACCAAGTTGGCCGCATGCATCCCATGGCAGCAATTTTCAGTAGGATAGAAAATTAGTGAAGTTCTCAGATCTAAAAGTATTTTAACCACAAATATGTGCAACCATGATATAACACTGAAATGGTTGATCAATAGCCTTTCACAAAAATACCAGTTCAAAATACTGGTAATATAAATGTTGTTTCAACGTCTTTAAATAATGCAAGTATTTTGTTTCCAATCCATAAAACAGAAAAGAAACACATAGGTAGAAATTGAAAATGATAATAACAAAAGTTCCCAAGCCTCCCTCATACAGTACTTGGAATAATGCATAAACAGTAAGTGCTAGGTTTCCCTTGGAATAGGTACTTGGAATATGGAAAGTTTACAATCTAAGTGCAAAGTCGGGGCAAATTTAGTATGTGTAATATGTGAGAGGTGAGATGAGGATTGTTGGATGTTAATCAAAGACATAGAAAATGATCCGTATAAAAATATGCAAATTAAAGATAGGCATGTCCTGCCCAAAAGAAAATGATGACACTAGAAAGAAGAAGACACGAACAATAATCAAGACTGACTAACTCTCATACAGTACTTGGAATAACAAAAGGTCTTATAATTTGGGATAGAGAAAGTAGTTTGTTGTAATGTTTTATCTTGTACAATAATATTCCTCTTCGGCACCCCCCCCCCCCCCCCCCCATGTTCTGCTAGTCATGGTGACGATGGCCACAGCTCCACGCGCTCACGTAGACCGAGAAAGCTATGGGGTAGGAGTCATCGTGTTTATAGTTTGGGTTATGCCCATTCTAGCGTGGATGACTCTTAAGGCGAGTCGTAGAATATGTACATATGAACCAATCGATAACTGAAGGACATACTAATTGATTGATTTATGTAGGATCGTGGTCGGATGTCACCAAGGGATAGCAATAATGGATATTTGGCACCAATACAAGACAAACGGGAAAGGTAGAAAATATTGATGGAATCTTTGATGCCGGTTATTGCGTGATTCAAGAAGAAAATAACATTTGTGTATTTTTTATGATAATGTGTATATTATATGCTTTCATAACATAATCAAGTGTGTTTTTTTGCGGGGAAAATTTTGTATATTATTTGCTTTATTTATATACTTACTTTGTATATTAACAAACCAAGATTAGGGAAATTGTTAGATATGCATATGCTAGTAGCATAAGCTTGATTGGAGCCTGACTTGCCTTTCGAGACACTATACGACATATTTGCGAGGCATCACCATTAATGTGCTGAACATATTAGTAAACTAAGTTTGATGTTTTATGCATGTATATTCATATTTTGTAGACTGAAATGTTTACATATCCTTTGGGGGGGGGGGGGGGGGTTCGATCTATCCATCAAACTTCATGACAGTTAAAGAACACGTGAAGTGATATAAATTACATCCATGTCCATATACCACCTAGCGACGACTACAAGCACTGGAACGAGTTGAAGGCGTGCCGCCATCATCTCCCCTCCCTCATGGGAGCCGAGCAAACCTTGTCGTATTGGACAGTCAGGAAGTCATTGTGTTAAGGCCCTAAAGAACCAGCACACCAGAACAACAACCGTCGGTGACAAAGAGAAGTGTAGATTGAACGGATCCGACCAATAAACGAGCGAAAGTAGATGAATGAAGACCGGATCCAAGAATATCCACCGAAGACAAACACAGACCGAATACCACGAGATCCGCTAGAGACACAACTCCACACACTTCCGGGGACGCTAGACGCACCGCCAGGATGGAGGCTAGGAAGGGAGAACCTTATTCCATCTCCAAGAAGACATTGCGACCTTGTCTGCCTAAGCAGGACACAAACCCTAAACCAACTAAGAACAACACTTGAAAATAGAGCAGGAAGCCTCTCACCGACAAGGACCAGGATCCACCGCGCCTCCATGGCCCTGAGGCCACAGGGGACGAGGCAGATCGACAATGGCATCAGTTGGAGGTGGGGAAACCCTCACGTGGCAGTCGCTCGTGGGAGGAGGAAGGACGAATAATATTTTTTAGTTTTTAAAAATATTTAGGTATATTGCCTCATCTAAAATTCAATAAGCGCAATTAACCTCTTTAATTGTTTTGCAAGTTTATGTTGCAATTATGAACATGGTTTTTCTTATCATAATATGCCATTCAAATTTTAGAAAAGAACATATCTATAGTCAGCAATGAATGGTATGGAAGAGGACTGCATATGGAAAGCGTAAGCTAAACAAAAATACATAACTTTAATGTGTGTGCTGCATTTCTCTCTTATATATGTGTTAAGTTTGTCAAAATAATTCTGAGTTAGCTCTGAAATAGTCATGCATGCTTTGACCAAATTCATGTCAATTGCATTGCCGTGGCACTACATGCACACCAAATACAAAACATTTGCATTGTGCCTTTCCTATAGGTAGAGTGGTTCAAAGGATAGAGATGGACCTAACTATATAGGGATGAATAGGGACAACTATAAATTTTTCCTTCGCTTATTAGCAAGTTTAGGCCTTGCAGAATATAAAGTGTGTGCCTAACAATGCTAAGGTGAGATATAGTGATTCTTGAAAGGTCATGTGACCAATGTAAAACATATGTAAATGAGCTAGGGTTATGAACAACAGAAGAACATGGAGATAAAAAATGTATTACAATTTTCACTCCTTGGAGGGGAGCTAATCATCGTTGGAGAGGTGGAAGTGCCACAAAGAAACTCCAACGCCACAAAAGCTTGTTGCCTTCTCCTTGAGATATCGCCACAAATGTGACTCCCAACCATTGGCGGTAGACCTTAAGGTGGCATCCAAAGTTTCACAAAATTTGGGTTAATCACAAGTTGATTCCTCGCCAAGAACTCTTACCATCTAGGAATCTCCAACCTCCAATTTTAATAACAACAAAGGGGAAATCTTGGAACTTGCCCAAATCACGAGTCTGATTGGTTCAAAAAGAGAGGAGTAGATCTATGCTTCGGTGGAATCCTATCATAGAGCTCTTGAAAATCCCTCAAAAATCAAAGTTATGGCTTCAGAAAGTTGAGGGAGCCTCTTCTTATTGGGGAACGTTGCATGAAAAACAAAAAAAATTCTACACACATGCAAGATCTATCCATGGAGATGCATAGCTAAGAGAGGGGAGAGTATGTCTATGTACCCTCGTACATCATAAAGCGGAAGTGTTTATCAACGCGGTTGATGTAGTCGAACACCTTCGTGATCCAATCGATCGAGTATCGAACATATGGCACCTCTGTGTTCAGCACACGTTCAGCTCAATGACGTCCTCGCCTTCTTGATCCAGCAAGACGGGCAAAATAGTAGATGAGTTCCAGCAGCACGACGGCGTGGTGACGGTGGTGATGCAACTATCTCTGCAGGGCTTCACCGAGTACTACGAAAATATGACCGAGGATGGACTAGAGGGAGGAGGGGCGCCGCACACGGCTATGGAATCATGGTGTGTGATGCCCCTCTCCGTCCTCTCATATATAGGTGGAGGGGGGAGAGGAGGCAGCCCTAGGGTGCCCCCAAAGTGGCCCGCAGCTGCCTAGCCCCCCTTCCATATTTGAACATGGGGGGAAGGAAAGGGGGGGCTGACTGCCTTAGAGCGCCTCCCCCTTCCTTCCCTTCCTCCTTGGTGCGTGGGCAGGGGGTGGAGGGGCGTGCTAGCCCCCATGTTGGCTAGTGTGCTTCCCCCCTTTGGCCCATAAGGCCCACCTCTTATCGTTGGCCTCCCGGAACCCCTTTCGTCACTCCGATGAATACCCGGTACATCCCGAAACCTTTCTGGTGACAAAATAGAATTAACCATCTTTACCTTTGAACCATTCCGGTGCTCCTCGTCATGTCTGTGATCTCATCCGGGACTCCGAACAACATTCGGTCACCAACTCACATAACTCATATAGTACTATATCATCAACGAACGTTAAGCGTGCGGACCCTTGGGTTCGAGAATGATGTAGACATGACCGAGATGCTTCTTCGGTCAATAACCAATAGCGGGACTTGGATGTCCATATTGGTTCCTACATATTCTACGAAGATCTTTATCGGTCGAACCTTTATGACAACATACGTAATTCCCTTTGTCTGTCGGTATGTTACTTGCCTGAGATTCGATCGTCGGTATCTTCATACCTAGTTCAATCTCGTTACTGGCAAGTCTCTTTACTCGTTCTGTAATACATCATCTTGTAACTAACTCCTTAGTCACTTTGCTTGCAAGCTTCTTGTGATGTGTATTACCGAGAGGCCCAGAGATACCTCTCTGATACATGGAGTGACAAATCCCAATCTTGATCCATGCCAACTCAACAGATACCTTCGGAGATACCTATAGAGCATCTTTATGATCACCCAATTACGTTGTGACGTTTGATAGCACACAAGGTATTCCTCCGGTATCCGGGGGTTGCATGATCTCATGGTGGAAGAAACATGTATTTGACATTAAGAAAGCAATAGCAATAAACTCAACGATCATATGCTATGCTAACGGTTGGGTCTTGTCCATCACAACTTTCTCCTAATGATGTGATCCCATTATCAAGTGACAATTCATGTCTATGGTTAGGAAACCTTAACCATCTTTGATGAACGAGCTAGTCTAGTAGAGGCTTACTAGGGACACGGTATTTGTTTATATATTCACACATACATTTAAGTTTTCGGTCAATACAATTCTAGCATGAATAATAAAACTTTATCATGAATAAGGAAATATAATAATAACAACTTTATTATTGCCTCTAGGGCATATTTCCATGAGTCTCCCACTTGCACTAGAGTCAATTATCTAGTTCACATCGCCATGTGATTAACACCCATCGCCATGTGACTAATACCCAAAGAGTTTACTAGAGTCAATAATCTAGTTCACATTGCCATGTGGTTAATACCCAAAGAGTACTAAGGTGTGATCATGTTTTTCTTGTGAGAGAGATTTAGTCAACGGGTCTGCCACATTCAGATCCGTATGTATTTTGCAAATTTTAATGTCTACAATGCTCTACATGGAGCTACTCTAGCTAATTGCTCCCACTTTCAATACGTATCTAGATTGAGACTCAGAGTCATTCGAATCGGTGTCCAAGCTTGCATATGAAGGAAATATGCCCTAGAGGCAACAATAAAGTTGTTATTTATATTTCCTTATATCATGATAAATGTTTATTATTCATGCTAGAGTTGTATTAACCGGAAACTTAGTACATGTGTGAATACATAGACAAAACATAGTGTCCCTAGTATGCCTCTACTTGACTAGCTCATTAATCAAAGATGGTTATGTTTCCTAACCATAGATATGTGTTGTCATTTGATGAACATGATCACATCATTAGGAGAATGATGTGATGGACAAGACCCATTCGTTAGATTAGCATTTTGATCGTTACAGTTTCATTGCTACTGCTTTCTTTCCTGACTTATACATGTTCCTCAGACTATGAGATTATGCAACTCCCGAATACCGGAGGAACACCTTGTGTGCTATCAAACATCACAACGTAGGCTGATTATAAAGATGCTCTACAGGTGTCTCCGAAGGTGTTTGTTGGGTTGGCATAGATCGAGATTAGGGTTTGTCACTCCGTGTATTGGAGAGGTATCTCTAAGCCATCTCGGTAATTGAGGGAGTCCTGGACTAGGGGGTGTCCGGATAGCCGAACTATCATCATTGGCCGGACTCCAAGACTATGAAGATACAAGATTGAAGACTTCGTCCCGTGTCCGGATGGGACTTTCCTTGGCATGGAAGGCAAGCTTGGCGATACGGATATGTAGATCTCCTACCATTGTAACCGACTCTGTGTAACCCTAGCCCTCTCTGGTGTCTATATAAACCGGAGGGTTTTAGTCCATAGGACGAACAACAATCATACCATAGGCTAGCTTCTAGGGTTTAGCCTCCTTGATCTCGTGGTAGATCCACTCTTGTACTACCCATATCATAAATATCAATCAAGCAGGAGTAGGGTTTTACCTCCATCGAGAGGGCCCGAACCTGGGTAAAAACATCGTGTCCCTTGTCTCCTGTTACCATCCGCCTAGACGCACAGTTCGGGACCCCCTACCCGAGATCCGCCGGTTTTGACACCGACATTGGTGCTTTCATTGAGAGTTCCTCTGTGTCGTCGCTCGTAGGCCCGATGGCTCCTTCGATCATCAACAATGACGCGGTCCAGGGTGAGACTTTTCTCTCCGGACAGATCTTTGTATTCGGCGGCTTTGCACTGCGGGCCAATTCGCTTGGTCATCTGGAGCAGATTGAAAGCTACGCCCCTGGCCATCAGGTCAGATTTGGAAGTTTGAATTTCACGGCCGACATCTGCGGAGACTTGATCTTCGACGGATTCGAGCCACAGCCGAGCGCGCCGCACTGTCACGATGGGCATGATCTAGCTCTGCTGCCGGACAGTGCCCTGGAGGCCGCACAAGAGTCCGCTCCGACCTTTAACTCGGAGCCGACTGCGCCGATCGAGGATGGGTGGCTAGACACCGCCTCAGGGGCTGCTACCTCTACGGTGATGGAGCCGAATACCGACCCTGTCCCTTGTGAAGCTCATGACTCCGAGGTGCCGGACTCCTCGCTGGACTCCGAACCTCCCGCGCCCCCACCAATCGAATCCGATTCGGCACCGATCATGGAGTTCACCGCTGCGGACATCTTTCAGCACTCGCCTTTTGGTGACATCCTGAATTCGCTAAAGTATCTCTTGTTATCAGGAGAGCCCTGGCCGGACTGCGGTCAGGACGGTTGGAATGCAGACGACGAAGAAATTCAAAGCCCACCCACCACCCACTTTGTAGCCACTGTCGACGACCTAACCGACATGCTAGACTTTGACTCCTAAGACATCGACGGTATGGACGACGATGCCGGAGACGACCAAGAACCAGCGCCTACGGGGCACTGGAAAGCCACCTCGTCATACGACATATACATGGTGGACATCTCAAAGGATGGGAATGACGATGGAACAACGGAGGAAGATCCCTCCAAGAAACTGCCTAAGCGCCGACGTCAGCGGCACCGCTCTAAATCCCGCCACAGCAAGAATGGAGACTCCGGCACCGGAGACAATAACACCCCTAATAGTGCCGAAGACAACCCCCTCCAGCAAGATTCAGCACAGGAGGATGAAGAAGCCAGCCCTCATGACAGAGCGGCAGACAAAGAGGTAGAGGATGATAATTACGTACCTCCCTTAGGAGACGAGGCAAGCCTCGATGACGACGAATTCGTCATACCTGAGGATCCCGTCGAACAAGAGCGTTTTAAACGCAGGCTTATGGCCACGGCAAGTAGCCTCAAGAAAAAGCAGCAACAGCTTAGAGCTGACCAAGATCTGTTAGCCGACAGATGGACCGAAGTCCTTGCGGCCGAAGAGTACGAACTCAAACGCCCCTCCAAAAGCTACCCCAAACGCAAGCTGCTGCCCCGATTAGAGGAGGAAGCATACAAACCCACATCACCAGCGCACAATACGGCCGACCGGCCACCTCGTGGCCGCGACAGAGAGGCCTCTAGGCCTTCCACTAAAGTCGTACCCCGGCATCGCTCGAAAAGTACAAAGCCACAAGGGAATGCGCCAGACTTGCGAGACATATTGGAGGATAAGGCAAGACAATCAAGATCGATCTACGGATCGCGTGGGCGCCCCACAATGCGCGGCGATGACCGTCGCGCCGGATACAGCAACTCCGGCCGGGCCGAACACAGTAGACAAAGCTCACTTGAGCTACGTCGTGATATAGCCCAATATAGAGGCGCCGCACACCCACTATGCTTCACAGATGAAGTAATGGATCATCAAATCCCCGAAGGGTTCAAACCCGTGAACATTGAATCCTACGATGGCACAACAGACCCCGCAGTTTGGATCGAAGACTATCTCCTTCATATCCACATGGCCCGCGGTGACGATCTTCACGCCATCAAATACCTCCCACTCAAGCTTAAACGACCAGCTCGGCATTGGCTTAACAGCTTGCCAGCAGAATCAATCGGGTGTTGGGAGGACCTGGAAGCCGCATTCCTTGATAACTTCCAGGGCACATATGTGCGACCACCAGACGCTGATGACCTAAGCCACATAATTCAGCAGCCAGACAAATCGGACAGACAATTCTGGACACGGTTCTTAACCAAGAAAATCAAATCGTCGACTGTCCGGATGCAGAGGCCCTTGCAGCCTTCAAGCATAACATCCGCGACGAGTGGCTTGCCCGGCACCTAGGACAGGAAAAGCCTAAATCCATGGCAGCCCTCACATCACTCATGACCCGCTTCTGCACGGGAGAGGACAGCTGGCTAGCCCGCAATAACAACCTCAACAAAAATTCTGGCAGTCCGGATACCAAGGACCGTAATGGCAGGTCGCGTCGCAACAAGCACAAACACCGCATTAACGGTGATAATACCAAGGATATGGCAGTCAAAGCCGGATTCAGAGGCTCCAAACCTGGTCAGCGGAAAAAAGCCATTCAAAAGAACTACTCCGGGTCCGTCCAATTTGGACCGAATACTCGACCGCTCGTGCCAGATACACGGCACCCCCGAAAAGCCAGCTAATCACACCAACAGGGATTGTTGGGTATTCAAGCAGGCAGGCAAGTTAATTGCCGAAAACAATGACAAGGGGATGCATAGCGATGACGAGGAAGAGACCCGGCCGCCGAACAATAAAGGACAGAAGGGTTTCCCCCCACAAGTGCGGACGGTGAACATGATATACGCAACCCACATACCCAAAAGGGAGCGGAAGCGTGCACTCAGGGACGTATATGCGATGGAGCCAGTCGCCCCAAAGTTCAATCCATGGTCCTCCTGCCCGATCACTTTTGATTGAAGGGACCACCCCACCAGCATCCGCCATGGCGGGTTCGCCGCATTGGTTCTAGACCCAATTGTCGACGGGTTTCACATCACTAGAGTCCTGATGGACGGCGGCAGTAGCCTGAACCTGCTTTACCAGGATACAGTGCGCAAGATGGGCATAGACCCCTCAAGGATTAAACCCACAAAGACGACCTTCAAAGGCGTCATACCAGGTGTAGAGGCCAATTGTACAGGCTCAATGACACTGGAAGTGGTCTTCGGATCCCCGGATAACTTCTGAAGCGAGGAGTTAATCTTCAACATAGTCCCGTTCCGCAGCGGCTATCATGCACTGCTCGGATGAACTGCGTTTGCAAAATTCAACGCGGTGCCGCACTACGCATACCTCAAGCTCAAGATGCCAGGCCCTCGAGGAGTCATCACGGTCAATTGGAAACACCGAACGCTCTCTCCGAATGAAGGAGCATACAGCGGCTCTCACGGCAGAAGTGCAGAGCAGCCTCTTAAGGCAATTCTCGAGTCCGGCCGTTAAGCGATCGGACACCGCCAAGCGCGCCCGGAGTAACCTACAACAAGACTGCCTGGCACATTCCGAGCACGCGTAGCAATGCGGCCCCAACCCCAGCCCTTGCAAAATTGCAAAACCAGTACTCCACGTACATCACTACGCTCTAGAGATACCATGGGCATAGGGGAGGGGCACGACCACGGTAGGCCCAGAGTGCGGCTCAACCACACCAAGGGCTCCCAAGTGTGTCATCCTTTTTTTCTTTATTTTTCCTCAGGACTCCATTTACCAGAGGCCCTGTCCGGCAGTAGACCCGCCGAACTCAAGATGCAACAGCCAGGGAAGAAGAAAGGCCACGCCGAATATCCAGGTGGTCTCCATTGCAAGCATTATACCTGTTTTATACACCATTCCGCAGCCTACCCCTAGAGGGGGACATGCTAAATAGTTCCATCCCTTGCTTATCGCACTATATGTATCATTCTGCATTCATGGCAATACCTTTTTGAATAAACAATGCATCGCTTTTTGCCTACCACTGCATTCCTTTCTTATACATATGTTCATCTATGACATGTTGCATCCGTACACTTTGGTACGGCTAAATACACCAGGGGCTTAAGTTCCCCGCATTATGGTGTGATAAGTCCGAACACTTTCACAAGTGCGGCACCCTGAACTTATAGCATTATATGCATCGGCTCCGAATCATGTCTTGGGTCAATAGTTGGGTTCGCCCGGCTCCCATGTTTTGGTACCTTACATTCCGTTATATCGGCTAAGGTAGCGCTGGGAGAACCACTGCGATTGTGCCCCAGTTGAGCTGGGCGAGCACCTCAGTGGAGAAAGCTAAAATTGACCATCATGATGGGGCGAGAGCCGGTCGCTGTTCGAGAGGTTTTTTCGAGTCCCTAAAGACTTATGCCGCTTAGAGCGAGGAACCGGCTTTTGTCCGGCCCAGGCGTGGATAGCGCCCCGAATTCGGTCTTCCGAACACTAGGGGCTTCGCCGAAATTTAAAATTATAGAATTCTATGGCTAAGTGAGAGTGTTCAAGCATTATAAGTTCGGTTGCCTCGTTCGTTGTGTTGAGCGCCTCCCTAGATGGACCCAAAAATGGGAACAAGAGCGCTCAAGTTTATCCCAAACACCCCAGCACTCGTGGCATGGGGGCTGAAGCCGACGACTTGCCATCTCTCAGATTTGAAAAACGGCCGCACAGAAGGTAATATTTTAAATTAACAAGCGTTGCTTAGCGC
The DNA here is from genome assembly GCA_963921465.1 of Triticum timopheevii. NCBI lineage: Eukaryota > Viridiplantae > Streptophyta > Magnoliopsida > Poales > Poaceae > Triticum > Triticum timopheevii. Next base: position 66,812,737 of record OY997266.1, read on the forward strand.
ATATGAACAAAGTTTTCAGCGCACAGGATAACAAAATGCAAGTCTACTCAAATATTACATCGTTGGAGCACTCACCCGCAATAATGCGGGCACCCTTCAGCACACCCTTATAATACATCTCGGGCGTGCGATACTCCTTGCCCGGCGGTGGCGCATCCGTCACAAGCTTCTCAGCGTCCATCTTGCCCCAGTGCACCTTAGCACGGGCAAGGGCCCGACGGGCACCTTCGATGCAGGTGGAGCGCTTGATGACTTCAACCCATGGACAAGCATCCATCAGCCGCCGCACCAAGCCGAAGTAGCTCCCAGGCATGGCCTCTTTGGGCCACAGCCGAACTATGAGGCCCTTCATGGCCTGTTCGGCCACCTTGTGGAGCTCGACCAGCTGCTTCAGCTCGTCGCTAAGGGGCACCGGATGTCCGGCCTCAGCATACTGAGACCAGAACACCTTCTTCGTCGAGCTCCCCTCCTCATCTCTGTAGAAAGCGGCAGCATCGGACACGCTACGGGGCAGATCTGCGAACGCTCCTGGAGAGCTCCGAATTCGGGTAAGTAACAGGTAATTCACTTTTACATGCTTGCTTTGCATGAAGAATGCCTTACCCGCCGCTATCTTCTTCAATGCCTCAATCTCCTGGAGGGCCTTGTGGGCTTCGGCCTTAGCGGCTTTGGCACTCTGAAGAGCCGACGCAAGCTCGGATTCTCGAGTCTTCGAGTCACGCTCCAAACTCTCGTGTTTTTCCACGAGAGCCTGGAGCTCTTGCCGTACCTCCGCCACCCGCGCCTCCTACTTCTCTCGCTCGGCGCGCTCCGCGGCCGCATCGCATTCGGCCGCGGACACCGCCTCCTTCAGGGTCGCCACCTCGTTCGTAGCCCCTAGAGTACCCACGTTATCCTTGTCATTCCTCTTGCAACCAAATCTTTTTCTGTAAGGTACAATTTTAATAAGGTGTTACTCACCTTCCTTGTCCTTGAGCTGCTTCTTGGCACGGCCGAGCTCGCTCTCGGACCACTCGAGGCTCTGCTTCAAGGCATTGACCTCCGCAGTCAGTGCGGCAGAGGTTAGCAGCGCAGCCTGCATTCCCATATTGACATACTTTTGTTAAGACTCCTGCGTATATCTTTTTAGATCCTCAGTCCGGCTTTTCTTTCCGAACAACGAACCGAGCATCAAGGGCTACTGTCTATGCGGTACTATTTTACATATCTTCAAATTCTTACCTCAAAGCCTGTTAGAAGGCTGCTGCAGGCATCGGTCAGCCCGCTCTTGGCGAGCTGAACCTTCTGAATCACAGCACTCATGATAGTGCGGTGTTCCTCTTTGATGGAAGCGCCGTTAAGCGCCTCCAGCAAGTTATTTGGCGCCTCCGGTTGGACAGAGGCTACCGGCATCACAGTCTTGCCCTTCTTACGAAGGGGCCGCCCGCCAGACTCCGGAACCACTGCAGGTTCTGGTGCAGAGTCCGGTCCAAAGTCCGGGAGGTTGCCTTGCGGCACCTCCGGGGCCTCCTCCTCCTGGTGGGTCCCTTTCCGGGATCCCACCTCGGCGTCATCACGGGGGGAGGAGGCGGTCGGAAGTGAAGTACTATCCACATCCGACGTACCAAAGGACCCGCTCGACGAAGCGGGAAGATCGTCCTTGGGCGGACTACAGGGTTGTATGCGGCGTTAGAAAGACATCATGCGACAAAAAGAAAAGTTATGAGTTATTCGGGAGTCCGGATACTTACGATCTCGCCAAGGGCTTGGCCCTTGAAGGCCAATCCTGGTCACCGTCGCCGGCGTTGGCGGAACAATCCGGGGGAAGGGTCCTTCCCTTCTTGGACCCCTCGACCCCCCTCGTTGGGGAGGCCTTCCTTTTCTTCTCTCCCCCCGCTGGGGGAGAGGCCTCTTTCTTCTCCTCCTCGTCCTCATGGGACGAGTCCACCTCGGAGTCATCGGACGATGAATCCGATAACACCTGACGCCGGGAACTCCTCCGGGTTCCCGTGGCCTTCTTCTCCGGCACCACATAAGGTACCGGGACCAGCAGCCCTGTCAGACGGGCGTCTGCTGGGTCTTTTGGAAGGGGACCCGGACAGTTAACCTGTCCGGACGTCTCCTGCCAGGCCTGTTAAAGGTATTGGGAGTTTAGATCCCACATATAGTCAAACTATGAAAAGCAAGTGTCCCATAAAGGATAACATGGCTTACCTCGCCAGCCGGACGCTGCGAGCTGAATCCGCGATCTTCGGTAGCGGATGCGGGAGCCTCGGCGCCCTTGAACAGCACCTTCCAGGCCTCTTTGTACGTAGTGTCGAAGAGCCCGCTCAAGGTCCGGTGCTGTGCCGGATCAAACTCCCACAAATTGAAGTCCCGCTGTTGGCGGGGGAGTATCCGGCGGATGAGCATGACCTGGATTAGTTGACAAGCTTGAGCTTCTTGTTCACCAGGGTTTGGAGACAGGATTGAAGTCCAGTCAGCTCTTCCGAACTACCCCACAACAGGCCCTTCTCTTTCCAGGAAGTGAGCCGCATGGGGATGCCAGATCTGAATTCGGGGACCGCTGCCCATTCGGGGTCGCGCGGCTCAGTGATGTAGAACCACCCCGATTTCCACCCTTTGATGGTTTCCATGAAGGCGCCTCGAGCCAAGTGACGTTGGGCATCTTGCCCACCATGGGGCCTCCGCACTCCGCTTGGCTGCCCTTTACAACCTTCGGCTTGACATTAAAGGTCTTGAGCCACAAGCCGAACTGGGGCTGGATGCAGAGGAAGGCCTTGCACACGACGATAAACGCTGAGATGTTGAGGATGAAATTCGGGGCCAGATCATGGAAACCCAGGCCATAGTAGAACATGAGCCCCCGGACAAAGGGGTAGAGTGGGAAGCCTAGTCCGTGGAGGAAATGGGGAAGGAATACCACCCTCTCATGGGGCCCGGGGGTGGGGATGAGCTGCCCCTCGTCGGGGAGCCGGTGCGCGATATCGCTGGACAAATATCCGGCGCTGCGCAGCTTCTTGATGTGCCCCTCCGTAACGGAGGAGGCCATCCACTTGCCTCTCGCTCCAGACATGGTTGGAGAAGGTTGAGGTGAGATGTGCGGACTTGGGCGCTGGAGCTCGAGTGCGCGGAGATGGATAAGCAAAGGAGGAAGAAGGCGTAGGTAAAAAGGTGGATCCTTATCCCCTTATATATGGACGGACAAAACTATGCATCCCCACCAGCCTGGTAAAACTCGCTTATCTCCCAAGCGCCGCAATCAATGGCGCGGTTGGGTTACCCACGTCCGTATTGATGAGAATCCTGGAATAAGGGGACACGATCTCTGCTTTGACAAGACGTGCCAAGAAAACCGCTTCGCTAAACGCGCTGAGGTGGAACAATAAAAATAATTCGAGTAAAGGCTTGGCCGTGGCATGACGTCATGCTACGAAATACGTCAGCAGATTGAAGTTGTGTAAATATTATTCTCTCTACGGTAGTATGTGGAATTTATTTTGCAGGGTCGGACACTATCCTGGAGTTCACATTCTTCTGTGAATTATTCGAAGGAGGAACCCGCCTTGCAATGCCGAAGACAATATGCGCGCCGGACTCGTCGTCATTGAAGCCTGGTTTAGGGGCTACTGAGGGAGTCCTGGACTAGGGGGTGTCCGGATAGCCGAACTATCATCATTGGCCGGACTCCAAGACTATGAAGATACAAGATTGAAGACTTTGTCCCGTGTCCGGATGGGATTTTCCTTGGCATGGAAGGCAAGCTTGGCGATACGGATATGTAGATCTCCTACCATTGTAACCGACTCTGTGTAACCCTAGCCCTCTCCGGTGTCTATATAAACTGGAGGGTTTTAGTCCATAGGACGAACAACAATCATACCATAGGCTAGCTTCTAGGGTTTAGCCTCCTTGATCTCGTGGTAGATCCACTCTTGTACTACCCATATCATCAATATCAATCAAGCAGGAGTAGGGTTTTACCTCCATCGAGAGGGCCCGAACCTGGGTAAAAACATCGTGTCCCTTGTCTCCTGTTACCATCCGCCTAGATGCACAGTTCGGGACCCCCTACCCGAGATCCGCCGGTTTTGACACCGACATTGGTGCTTTCATTGAGAGTTCCTCTATGTCGTCGCTCGTAGGCCCGATGGCTCCTTCGATCATCAACAATGATGCGGTCCAGGGTGAGACTTTTCTCCCCGGACAGATCTTTGTATTCGGCAGCTTTGCACTGCGGGCCAATTTGCTTGGCCATCTGGAGCAGATTGAAAGCTACGCCCCTGGCCATCAGGTCAGATTTGGAAGTTTGAATTTCACGGCCGACATCCGCGGAGACTTGATCTTCGACAGATTCGAGCCACAGCCGAGCGCGCCGCACTGTCACGATGGGCATGATCTAGCTTTGCTGCCGGACAGTGCCCTGGAGGCCGCACAAGAGTCTGCTCCGACCTTTAACTCGGAGCCGACTACGCTGATCGAGGATGGGTGGCTAGACACCGCCTCGGGGGCTGCTACCTCTACGGTGATGGAGCCGAATACCGACCCTGTCCCTTGTGAAGCTCATGACTCCGAGGTGCCGGACTCCTCGCCGGACTCAGAACCTCCCGCGCCCCCACCAATCGAATCCGATTGGGCGCCGATCATGGAGTTCACCGCTGCGGACATCTTTCAGCACTCGCCTTTTGGTGACATCCTGAATTCGCTAAAGTATCTCTTGCTATCAGGAGAGCCCTGGCCGGACTGCGGTCAGGACAGTTGGGATGCGGACGACGAAGAAATTCAAAGCCCACCCACCACCCACTATGTAGCCACTGTCGACGACCTAACCGACATGCTAGACTTCGACTCCGAAGACATCGACGGTATGGTCGACGATGCCGGAGATGACCAAGAACCAGCGCCTACGGGGCACTGGAAAGCCACCTCGTCATACGACATATACAAGGTGGACATCCCAAAGGATAGGAATGGCGATGGAACAACGGAGGAAGACCCCTCCAAGAAACAGCCTAAGCGCCGACGTCAGCGGCGCCGCTCTAAATCCCGCCACAGCAAGAATGGAGACTCCGGCACCGGAGACAATAACACCCCTGACAGTGCCGAAGACAACCCCCTCCAGCAAGATTCAGAACAGGAGGATGAAGAAGCCAGCCCTCATGACAGAGCGGCAGACAAAGAGGTAGAGGATGATAATTACGTACCTCCCTTCGGAGATGAGGCAAGCCTCGATGACGACGAATTCGTCATACCTGAGGATCCCGTCGAACAAGAGCGTTTTAAACGCAGGCTTATGGCCACGGCAAGTAGCCTCAAGAAAAAGCAGCAACAGCTTAGAGCTGACCAAGATCTGCTAGCCGACAGATGGACCGAAGTCCTTGCGGCTGAAGAGTACGAACTCGAACGCCCCTCCAAAAGCTACCCCAAACGCAAGCTGCTGCCCCGATTAGAGGAGGAAGCATACAAACCCACATCACCAGTGCACAATACGGCCGACCGGCCACCTCATGGCTGCGGCAGAGAGGCCTCTAGGCCTTCCACTAAAGCCGTACCCCGGCATCGCTCAAAAAGTACAAAGCCACGAGGGAATGCACCGGACTTGCAAGACATATTGGAGGATAAGGCAAGACAATCAAGATTGATCTACGGATCGCGTGGGCACCCCACAATGTGCGGCGATGACCATCGTGCCGGATACAGCAACTCCGGCCGGGCCGAACCCAGTAGACAAAGCTCACTTGAGCTACGTCGTGATATAGCCCAATATAGAGGCGCCACACACCCACTATGCTTCACAGATAAAGTAATGGATCATCAAATCCCCGAAGGGTTCAAACCCGTGAACATTGAATCCTACGATGGCACAACAGACCCCGCGGTTTGGATCGAAGACTATCTCCTTCATATCCACATGGCCCGCAGTGACGATCTTCACGCCATCAAATACCTCCCACTCAAGCTTAAAGGACCAGCTCGGCATTGGCTTAACAGCTTGCCAGCAGAATCAATCGGGTGTTGGGAGGACCTGGAAGCCGCATTCCTTGAGGGAGTCCTGGACTAGGGGGTGTCCGGATAGCCGAACTATCATCATTGGCCGGACTCCAAGACTATGAAGATACAAGATTGAAGACTTCGTCCTGTGTCCGGATGGGACTTTCCTTGGCATGGAAGGCAAGCTTGCGAGACGGATATGTAGATCTCCTACCATTGTAACCGACTCTGTGTAACCCTAGCCCTCTCCGGTGTCTATATAAACCGGAGGGTTTTAGTCCATAGGACGAACAACAATCATACCATAGGCTAGCTTCTAGGGTTTAGCCTCCTTGATCTCGTGGTAGATCCACTCTAGTACTACCCATATCATCAATATCAATCAAGCAGGAGTAGGGTTTTACCTCCATCGAGAGGGCCCGAACCTGGGTAAAAACATCGTGTCCCTTGTCTCCTGTTACCATCCGCCTAGATGCACAGTTCGGGACCCCCTACCCGAGATCCGTCGCTTTTGACACCGACAGTAATGCTCATCACTATAAGCCTTGCAAGCAATGCGACTAATGAGTTAGTTGCGGGATGAAGCATTATGGAAGAAGTAAAGAGACTTGCCGGTGATGAGATTGAGCTAGGTATGATGATACCGACGATCGAATCTCGGGCAAGTAACATACCGATGATTAAGGGAACAAATGTTGTTATGCAGTTTGACTGATAAAGATCTTCGTAGAATATGTAGGAGCCAATATGAGCATCCAGGTTTCGCTATTGGTTTTCTAACGGAGATGTGTCTTGATCATGTCTACATAGTTCTCGAACCCGTAGGATCCGCACGCTTAACGTTCGATGACGATTTGTATTATGAGTTATCTGATTTTGATGTCCGAAGTTTGTTCGGAGTCCCGGATGAGATCACGGACGTGACAAGGAGTCTCAAAATGGTTGAGACATAAAGATTGATATATTGGAAGGTTATATTCGGACACCGGAAAGGCTTCAGAAAGGTTCGGGAATTTTTTGGAGTACCAGGAGGTTACCGGAACCCCCCGGGGGATTCATGGGCCTTCATGGGCCTTAGTGGAAGAGAGGAGGCAACGGCCAGGTGGAGGCGCCCCCTAGCCCAAACCAAATTGGACTAGGGGAGGGGGCGCCCCCCCTTCCTCTTTCTCCTCCACCTCTTTCCCTCTCTCACCCTCTTGGAAAAGGAAGGGGACTCTACTAGGATTGGGAATCCTAGTTGGACTCCCCCTATAGGCGCGCCCCTCCTAGGCCGCCGGCCTCCTCCCACCCTCCTTTATATACGGGGGCTGGGGGGCACCCCAAAGCATAACAGTTTTTCTCTTAGCCGTGTGCGGTGCCCCCTCACAGTTTAACACCTCGGTTATATCGCCGTAGTGCTTAGGCAAAGCCCTGCGCCGGTAATATCATCATCATTGTCGTCGCGCCATCATGCTGACGGAACTCTCCCTCGTCCTCAACTGGATCAAGAGCTCGTGGGACGTCATCATGCTGAACGTGTGCTGAACACGGAGGTGCTGTACGTTCAATACTTGTATCGGTTGGATCATGAAGACGTTCGAGTACATCAACCGCGTTACTAAACGCTTCCGCTTTCGGTCTACGAGGGTACATGGACACACTCTCCCATCTCGTTGCTATGCATCTCCTAGATAGATCTTGCGTGATCGTAGGAAATTTTTTAAATTACTACATTCGCCAACAGTGGTATCAGAGCCAGGTCTATGCGTCGATGTTTTATGCACGAGTAGAACACAAAGAGTTGTGGGTGATGATAGTCATACTGCTCACCATCAACATCTTATTTCGATTAGGCGGTATTGTTGGATGAAGCTGCCCGGACCGACATTACATGACCGCATTCATGAGACTGGTTCTACTGACATGGTTTTGCACATAGGTGGCTAGCGGGTGTCTGTTTCTCCAACTTTAGTTCAATCGAGTTTGACTACTGCCGGTCCTTGTTGAAGGTTAAAACAGCACACTTGACAAAAAATCGTTCTGGTTTTGATGCGTAGGTAAGAACGGTTCTTACTAGAAGCCTGTAGCAACCACGTAAACCTTGCAACAACAAAGTAGAGGATGTCTAACTTGTTTTTGCAGGGCTTGTTGTGATGTGATATGGTGAAGACATGATGTGATATAAATTGTTGCATGAGGTGATCATGTTTTGTAACAGAGTTATCGGCAACTGGCAGGAGCCATATGGTTGTTGCTTTATTGTATGAAATGCAATCGCCATGTAATTGCTTTACTTTATCACTAAGCGGTATAGTCCTAGTAGCAATAGTTGGCGAGACAGCAACGATGCTACGATGGAGATCAAGGTGTCAAGCCGGTGACGATGGAGATCATGACGATGCTTCGGTGATGGAGATCATGAGCACAAGATGATGATGGCCATATCATGTCACATATTTTGATTGCATGTGATGTTTACCTTTTATGCATCTTATTTTGCTTAGTACGGCGGTAAGATTATACGATGATCCCCTACTAAATTTCAAGGTATAAGTGTTCTCCCTGAGTACGCACCATTGCTACAGTTCATCGTGTCGAGACACCACGTGATGATCGGGTGTGATAAGCTCTACGTTCACATACAACGGGTGCAAGCCAGTTTTGCACATGCAAAATACTCATGTTAAACTTGACGAGCCTAGCATATGCAGATATGGCCTCGGAACACTGAGACCGAAAGGTCGAACGTGAATCATATAGTAGATATGATCAACATAGTGATGTTCACCATTGAAAACTACTCCATCTCATGTGATGATCGGACATGGTTTAGTTTATTTGGATCACGTCATTTAGATGACTAGCGGGATGTCTATCTAAATGGGAGTTCTTAAGTAATATGATTAATTGAACTTTAATTTATCATGAACTTAGTCCTCATAGTTTTTCCATGTCTATGTTGTTGTAGATCAATGGCCCATGCTACCGTTCCTTTGAATTTTAATGCATTCCTAGAGAAAGCTAAGTTGAAAGATGATGGTATCAATTACATGGACTGGGTCCGTAACTTGAGGATTATCCTCATTGCTGCACGGAAGAATTATGTCCTGGAAGCACCACTAGGTGCAAGGCCTACTGCAGACGCAACTGCGGATGTTATAACGTCTGGCAGAGCAAAGCTGATGACTACTCGATAGTTCAGTGTGCCATGCTTTACGGCTTAGAATCGGGACTTCAAAGATGTTTTGAATGTCAAGGAGAATATAAGATGTTCGAAGAGTTGAAGTTAATATTTCAAGAAAATGCCCGAGTTGAGATATATGAAGTCTCTAACAAGTTCTATAGCTGCAAAATGGAGGAGAATAGTTCTGTCAGTGAACACATACTCAGAATGTCTGGGTACCATAACCACTTGACTCGGTTGGGAGTTAATCTTCCTGATGATAGTGTCATTGACAGAGTTCTTCAATCACTGCCACCAAGCTATGAAGGCTTCATGATGAACTATAATATGCAAGGGATGACGAAAACGATTCCCGAGCTCTTCGCAATGCTAAAGGCTGCAGAGGTAGAAATCAAGAAGGAGCATCAAGTGTTGATGGTCAACAAGACCACTAGTTTCAAGAAAAAGGGCAAAGGGAAGAAGGGGAACTTCAAGAAGAATAACAAGCAAGTTGCTACTCTCGGGACGAAGCCCAAGTCTGGACCTAAGCCTGAAACTGAGTGCTTCTATTGCAAAGGGACTGGTCACTGGAAGCAGAACTACCCCAAGTATTTGGCGAATAAGAAGGATGGCAAAGTGAAAGGTATATTTGATATACATGTTATTGATGTGAACCTTACTAATGCTCGTAGTAGCGGCTGAGTATTTGATACTGGTTTTGTTGCTCATATTTGCAGCTCGAAACAGGAACTATGGATTAAACGAAGATTATCTAAGGACGAGGTGACGATGCGCGTGGGATATGGTTCCAAGGTCGATGTGATCACCGTCGGCACTCTACCTCTACATCTACCTTTGGGATTAGTTTTAGACCTGAATAATTGTTATTTGGTGTCGGCATTGAGCATGAACATTATATTTGGATCTTGTTTAATGCGAGATGGTTGTTCATTTAAATCGGAGAATAATGGTTGTTCTATTTATATGAGTAATATCTTTTATGGTCATGCACCCTTGTTGAGTGGTCTATTTTGTTGAATCTCGTTCGTGGTGATACACATGTTCATAATATTGAAACCAAAAGAAGCAAAGTTGATAATGATAGTGCAACTTATTTGTGGCACTGTTGTTTAGGTCATATTGGTGTAAAGCGCATGAAGAAACTCCATGCTGATGGGCTTTTGGAATCACTTGATTATGAATCACTTGGTGCTTGTGAACCATGCCTTATGGGCAAGATGACTAAAACTTCGTTCTCCGGAACAATGGAACGAGCTACTGACTTATTGTAAATAATAGATACAGATGTATGCGGACCAATGAGTGTTGAGGCTCGTGGGCGGGTATCGTTATTTTCTTACCTTCACAGATGATTTGAGTAGATATGGGTATATCTACTTAATGAAGAATAAGTCTGAAATGTTTGAAAAGTTCCAAGAATTTCAGAGTGAAGTGGAAAATCATCTTATAACAAGAAAATAAAGTTTATACGATCTGATCGTGGCGGAAATATTTGAGTTACGAGTTTGGTCTTCATTTGAAACAATGTGGAATAATTTCACAACTCATGCCACCTGGAACACCACAGCGTAATGGTGTGTCCGAATGTTGTAACTGTACTTTATTAGATATGGTGCGATCTATGATTTCTCTTACTGATTTATCGATATCATTTTGGGGTTATGCTTTAGAGACAGCTGCATTCACTTTAAATAGGGCACCATCAAAATCCGTTGAGATGACGCCTTATGAATTGTGGTTTGGCAAGAAACCAAAATTGTCGTTTCTTAAAGTTTGGGGCTGCAATGCTTATGTGAAAAAGCTTCAACCTGATAAGCTCGAACCCAAATCGGAGAAGTGCGTCTTCATAGGATACCCAAAGGAAACCGTTGGGTACACCTTCTATCACAGATTCGAAGGCAAGATATTCATTGCTAAGAATGGATCCTTTCTAGAGAAGGAGTTTCTATCGAAAGAAGTGAGTGGGAGGAAAGTAGAACCTGATGAGGTAATTGTACCTTCTCCCGAATTGGAAAGTAGTTCATCATAGAAATCAGTTCCAGTGATTCCTACACCAATTAGTGAGGAAGCTTAAGATGATGATCATGAAACTTCAGATAAAGTTACTACTGAACCTCATAGGTCTTCCAGAGTACGGTGCGCACCAAAGTGATACGGTAATCCTGTTCTGGAAGTCATGTTACTAGACCATGATGAACCTACAAACTATGAGGAAGCGATGATGAGCCTAGATTCTGCGAAATGGCTTGAGGCCATGAAATCTGAGATGGGATCCATGTATGATAACAAAGTGTGGACTTTGGTGGACTTGCCCGATGATCGGCAAGCCATAGAAAATAAATGGATCTTCAAGAAGAAGATTGACGCTGAAGGTAACGTTACTGTCTACAAAGCTTGACTTGTTGCGAAAGGTTTTCGACAAATTCAAGGAGTTGATGTGACGTCCGGATAATTAAGCTATAGTAACCCTCTACTAATGATGCCACATCACCTCTATTATTGTTGCTAATCTTGCGCTAATTCGAGACTGATTCGAATTCAAGTTCAAAATGAGGAAAACAATAAAAGTTTTTAAATATTAAAACTAAAATGTTCGGAGTGAGCCAAATAATGCATAGGTAATTATGGTGGAGAAACCACACCTTTATATAATGTTTAAATACTATAAGGTGAGTGAAACATTAGCAAAAACAATTATTTAAATACCTTTTGTAATTAATAAAATGTCAAGCTAATTTATTTGAGGACTAGACTTTTGTGATAATGGACTAAGTTGAAATAATAATTTAGATATTAAGTGTATATTTCACTAAAACTAAAATAATAGGTAACAAACTTAAAACAGAAAAGGTAAAATAAATAAAAGGTGAAAACAAAGCAAAACAAAAGAACCCCCCCCCCCCCCGGGCTCCCCATGGGTCGAGGCCCATCCCACCCAACCGGCATACTTGGCCCAACCGCCCCCTCCCTGGCCTATGCCTTGGTCAACCCCGACCGAAACCCTAACCCACTCGCTCCCACTTCCCCTCCCCCACATCGCCACTCCCTCCCCTCCTAATCTGATCTGGATTGGGGATGAACCCCCCACTCCCCTCGCTCCTCGCCCCTCCTCTGCCCAATCTGGATCGGGGCACGACGCCTCGTCCCCCGTTGCCCGAAGGCCACCCCATCGATGGACCTCCTCCGCCGGATCTCGCCTCCTCATCTCCTCCTCAAGCCGTTCGCCCGGATCACCGCCTCGTCATCCTCTTCGTCGTCGACCACATCCCCGTCCTCCTCCCCACCGGACTGCGCCCGCCTCCCTGACGCCGCGATGCTGCCCCGTCGTCCTTGTCTCCTTGCCAGACGCAACCTCGACTCCTCACCGAGCCCACTGCCAGTTCCCTACGACCCCCCCCCATGAGCTTTCCCTTACCTCGCGCTCCCTCCGCCCCGTACGCTCGCCTAGCCTCCGCCTACGGTTGCCCTCCGCATGCTCGTCGTCCGCGCCCCGCTCCAACGCCGCTCAGCACTCCTCAGGTCCATCCCGCTGGCCCCGTGCTTCTCTGGCCACCTTCGGCGTCGGCGCCCATCCGCGCACCGCCCCGGCGCCCCACTGCTCCCGCTGCCCCGCCGCGCCTCGAGCGGCTACTGGCCATGACGCGCCTCGCCGACCTCTCCTTGCTCGCCGCCGTTCGCCGAGCCCCCTCTTGCCCCCGCCGCCGATGGCCCCGGCCTTGCATCGCTAACGGGCGGGCTGTGGCTACGCCCGCATGCCTGTCCCCAACGCCCGCTAGCGACCAAACCCACCAAGGCCCCTAGGGCCAATGACATGTGGGGCCCAGCCCCAACATTTTTTTATAAAAAGGAATTAAAAAAAGAATTGAAATGATTAAAATATTAATTAATTAATTAATTAAAGAATTGATTAACTTAATTAATCCTGATTAAGTTAACCTAATCACTTGTTAACTTAATTAAACACTTATTAGCCTCTTCAGTCAATGACATGCGGACCCCACACGTCAGTTTGACCCAGTCAACACCATGTTGACTACTGACATCATGATGACATCAGCATACACTATTCTAGATAATGTTGATGTATAATAATTAAATAAATTCTAAAATGATTAAATCCTTTATAATTAATATAAAATAAATCGTAGCTCGGATGGAAAAACTTTGTACATGAAAGTTGCTCAGAACGACGAGACGAATCCAGATACACAGCCCGTTCGTCCGCCACGCGTCTCTAGCATAGTGAACCTGTAACATTTCACCTCCGGTTCAACTGTCAGAAAACGCGAAACGTTGGGGATACTTTCCCGGATGTTTCCCCTTTCGCCGGTATCACCTACTACCACGTTAGGGCACACCTAACTCTGCTCATTGTCATGTCATGCATCGTCATGCTTATGTTTGCATTGTATTTACTGTTTCTTCCCCCTCTTCTCTCCGGTAGACTACGAGACCGACGCTGCTGCTGCCCAGTTTGACTACGAAGTTGATGACCCCTCCTTGCCAGAGCAACCAGGCAAGCCCTTCCCCCTTGATCACCAGATATCGTCTATTCTTCCCTCTACTGCTTGCATTAGAGTAGTGTAGCATGTTACTGTTTCAATTACTCCTATTCTATTGCATAGCCTGTCATTGTTGCTACATCTGTTGATACCTTACCTACAATCCTAAATGCTTAGTATAGGATGGTAGTTTACCATTAGTGGCCCTACATTCTTGTTAGTCTGCCATGCTATACTATCGGGCCGTGATCACTCGGGAGGTGATTGATACGTCTCCAACGTATCTATAGTTTATGAAGCATTCATTCTATATTATTATCTGTTTTGGATGTTTATGGGCTTTATTATGCACTTATATATATTATTTTTTGGACTAACCTATTAACCGGAGGCCCAGCCCATATTGTTGTTTTCTAGCCTATTTCAGTGTTTCGAAGAAAAGGAATATCAAACGGAGTCCAAACGGAATGAAACCTTTGGAGAAGTTATTTTTGGAACACAAGCAATCCGGGAGACTTGGAGTGCATGCCAGGGAAGCTTCGAGGAGGCCACGAGATAGGGGGTGCCCACCCCCTGGGCGCGCCCTCCACCCTCGTGGGCCCCTCGTGGCTCCCCCGACCGACTTGTTTCGCCTATATATTTCCATATACCCTAAAACCATCATATACGAAGATAGATCGAGAGTTCCACCGCCGCAAGCCTCTGTAGCCACCAAAAACCTCTCGGGAGCCCGTTCCGGCACCCTACCGGAGGGGGGATCCCTCACCGGTGGCCATCTTCATCATCTTGGCGCTCTGCATGACGAGGAGGGAGTAGTTCACCCTCGGGGCTGAGGGTATGTACCAGTAGCTATGTGTTTGATCTCCCTCTCTCTCTCTCTCTTGTGTTCTCTCTATGGCACGATCTTGATGTATTGCGAGCTTTGCTATTATAGTTGGATCTTATGATGTTTCTCCCCCTCTACTCTCTTGTAATGGATTAAGTTTTCCCTTTGAAGTTATCTTATCGGATTGAGTCTTGAAGGATTTGAGAACACTTGATGTATGTCTTGCCGTGTGTATCTGTGGTGACAATGGGATATCACGTGATCCACTTGATGTATGTTTTGGTGATCAACTTGCGGGTTCCGCCCATGAACCTATGCATAGGGGTTGGCACACATTTTCGTCTTGACTCTCCGGTAGAAACTTTGGGGTACTCTTTGAAGTACTTTGTGTTGGTTGAATAGATGAATCTGAGATTGTGTGATGCATATCGTATAATCATGCCCACGGATACTTGAGGTGACAATGGAGTATCTAGGTGACATTAGGGTTTTGGTTGATTTGTGTCTTAAGGTGTTATTCTAGTACGAACTCTTGAATAGATTGATACGAAAGAATAACTTTGAGGTGGTTTCGTACCCTACCATAATGTCTTCGTTTGTTCTCCGCTATTAGTGGCTTTGGAGTGACTCTTTGTTGCATGTTGAGGGATTGTTATATGATCTATCTATGTTATTATTGTTGAGAGAACTTGCACTAGTGAAAGTATGAACCCTATGCCTTATTTCCTACCATTGCAATACCGTTTACGCTCACTTTTATCATTAGTTACCTTGCTGTTTTTATATTTTAAGATTACAAAAACCTATATCTATCATCCATATTGCACTTGTATCACCATCTCTTCGCCGAACTAGTGCACCTATACAATTTGCCATTGTATTGGGTGTGTTGGGGACACAAGAGACTCTTTGTTATTTGGTTGCAGGGTTGTTTGAGAGAGACCATCTTCATCCTACGCCTCCCACGAATTGATAAACCTTAGGTCATCCACTTGAGAGAAATTTGCTACTCTCCTACAAACCTGTGCACTTGCAGGCTCAACAACGTCTACAAGAAGAAGGTTGTGTAGTAGACATCAAGGAACACCTCCTGTGCTATCAAATGTCACAACATAACTGGGTGATTATACAGATGCTCTACAGGTGTCTCCGAAGGTGTTTGTTGGGTTGGCATAGATCGAGATTAGGATTTGTCACTCCGTGGAGAGGTATCTCTGGGCCCTCCAGGTAATGGTCATCACTATAAGCCTTGCAAGCAATGCTACTAGTGAGTTAGTTGTGGGATGAAGCATTACGAAATGAGTAAAGAGACTTGTCAGTAACGAGATTGAACTAGGTATGATGATACCGACGATCGAATCTCGGGCAAGTAACATACCGATAACAAAGGGAACAACGTATGTTGTTATGCGGTTTGACCGATAAAGATCTTCGTAGAATATGTAGGAGCCAATATGAGCATCTAGGTTCCGCTATTGGTTATTGATCGAAGATGTGTCTCGATCATGTCTACATAGTTCTCAAACCCGTAGGGTCCGCACGCTTAACATTCGATGACGATTTGTATTATGAGCTATGTGATTTTCGTGACCGTAGTTTGTTCGGAGTCCCGGATGAGATCACGGACGTGACGAGGAGTCTCGAAATGGTCAAGGAATAAAGATTGATATATTGGAAGGTTATGTTCAGACACCGGAAAGGTTTCGGAAAGGTTTGGGCATTTTTCAGAGTACCTGGAGGTTACCGGAACCCCCCGGGGGATTAATGGGCCTTCATAGGCCTTAGTGGAAGACAGGAGGCAGTGGCCAGGTGGAGGCGCACGCCCCCCTAGCCCAAACCGAATTGGACTAGGGGAGGGGGCGCCCCCCTTCCTCTTTCTCCTCCACCTCTTTCCCTCGCCCCCCTCTTGGAAAAGGAAGGGGACTCAAACTTGGATTGGGAATCCTAGTTGGACTCCCCCTATAGGCGCGCTCCTCCTAGGCGGCCAGCCTCCTCCGTTCCTCCTTTATATACGGGGGCTGGGGCACCCCAAAGCATAATAGTTATTCTCTTAGCCGTGTGTGGTACCCCCCTCCACAGTTTAACACCTCGATCATATCGCCGTAGTGCTTAGACAAAGCCCTGCGCCGGTAACATTGTCATCACCGTCGCCGCATCGTCGCGCTGACGGAACTCTCACTCGTCCTCAACTGGATAAAGAGATCGAGGGACGTCATCGTGCTGAACATGTGCTGAACATGGATATGTCGTACGTTCAGTATTTGGACCGGTTGGATCGTGAAGACGTTCGACTACATCAACCGCGTTACTAAACGCTTCCGCTTTCGGTTTACGAGGGTACGTGGACACACACTCTCCTCACGTTGCTATGTGATAACCCACAAGTATAGGGGATCACAATAGTTTTCGAGGGTAGAGTATTCAACCCAAATTTATTGATTCGACACAAGGGGAGCCAAAGAATATTCTCAAGTATTAGCAGCTGAGTTGTCAATTCAACCACACCTGGAAACTTAGTATCAACAGCAAAGTATTTAGTAGCAAAGTAATATGATAGTGGTGGTAACGGTAACAAAAGTAAAGACAACAAAAGTAATGTTTTTGGTATTTTGTAGTGATTGTAACAGTAGCAACGGAAAAGTAAATAAGCGAGAACCAGTATATGGAAAACTCGTAGGCACCGGATTAGTGATGGATAATTATGCCGGATGCGGTTCGTCATGTAACAGTCATAACATAGGGTGACACAGAACTAGCTCCAATTCATCAATGTAATGTAGGCATGTATTCCATATATAGTCATACGTGCTTATGGAAAAGAACTTGCATGACATCTTTTGTCCTACCCTCCCGTGGCAGTGGGGTCCTATTGGAAACTAATGGATATTAAGGCCTCCTTTTAATAGAGAATCGGAACAAAGCATTAGCACATAGTGAATACATGAACTCCTCAAACTATGGTCATCACCGGGAGTGGTCCCGATTATTGTCACTTCGGGGTTGCCGGATCATAACACATATTAGGTGACTATAGACTTGCAAGATAGGATCAAGAACACACATATATTCATGAAAACATAATAGGTTCAGATCTGAAATCATGGCACTCGGGCCCTAGTGACAAGCACTAAGCATAGCAAAGTCATAGCAACATCAATCTCAGAACGTAGTGGATACTAGGGATCAAACCCTAACAAAACTAACTCGATTACATGATAAATCTCATCCAACCCATCACCGTCCAGCAAGCCTACGATGCAATTACTCACGCATGGCGGTGAGCATCACGAAATTGGTGATGGAGGATGGTTGATGATGATGACGGCGACGAATCCCCCTCTCCGGAGCCCCGAACGGGCTCCAGATCAGCCCTCCCGAGAGAGATTAGGGCTTGGCGGAGGCTCCATATCGTAAAACGCGATTATTTCTTCTCTCTAATTTTTTTCTCCCCAAAAGCCATTATATGGAGTTGGAGTTGGCGTCGGAGGGCCACCAGGGGGCCCACGAGGTAGGGGGCGCCCAGGAGGGGGGGGCGCCCCCACCCTCGTGGACAGGGTGTGGGCCCCCTCGTCTTCATCTTTGGCGAGGATTTTTTATTATTTTTTCTAAGATGTTCCGTGGAGTTTCAGGTCATTCCGAGAACTTTTGTTTTCTGCACATAAAACAACATCATGGCAATTCTGCTGAAAACAGCGTCAGTCCGTGTCGGAGTAATGGGCCACGGGTAGGCTAACCCAAGCCCCAGGACCTTTCAAGAGATCGGGGCAGACTGCGCCCCTCAAGTATCTACGGCGATTCCGAGACGGCCGAGTCCCAGAGACGACTCCCATTAGAGCCGAGTCCAGGAGGCGACTCCAAGATGGCCGAGTCCCAGAAGCGACTCTCGCCCGAGCCGAGTCCCAGAGGCGACTCCGAAGAAGCCGACTATGGGGAGTCGGCCCGCGACTCCCAACCACCCGATAATTAAAGGTGGGCATGGCCACAGTGCACCGTACCCGCGGAGATCTCCGCCCGGCGCGGCACTGTTGCCATGCCAGCCCTGACATCAGTCCTTGAGGCAGGGCCCTGTGCCCATGACGCCTTGTCTGTATGGCCCGAAGACGGCGGGGCCTACCAGTCAGCGAGAGTATTGAAGACGGCGGGAGCGCCGAGAGTCGGACCCGCTGGGAGTCGGCCCCCTGGAGTCGGCCGGCCCCTCCCACAGGCCCCACACGCCATTAACCAGACACGACAGGGGAATGGCCACAGTGATCGCCCGCAGGCGGCGGCACTGTTGCCATGACCACTGACCAAGCCCGCGTCATTAGAAGCACGGCTATAGTAATCTGCAGCCGACAGGACCCGCCCGCGGCGGACACGGGTTGATGCTCTCGTACCACGCCAATCGGCGGGGCCCACCAGTCGGCGGGCCCCAGGAGTCGGCGGAGAAGATGGCACCTGAGAGACAGACGGCTGGGACCCGCGCCCAGCCGGATTTACCATTGTAACCCTGGAGGTAGGCCTATATAAACCCCCCAGGGCACCCATGCAAAGGGTTGGCATCTAGTAGCATTAGACAGAACAGACCAGAGGGAGAGAACTAGCCTTGTCTTCTCCTTCCTCCAGAACAGCTCTAGGAGCACCCTTGTATTCACTTTGCCTTAGTGATCATGCGGAGACCCCGTAGAGCAGCAGTAGGGGTGTTATCTCCTCGGAGAGCCCTGAAGCTGGGTAAGATCCGCCGGCGTGCATGTCTTCGCCTCATCCCATTTCCAGGCACCGGCGACGTTCTACTCGCCCCCACCATGATAAGCCATCCTTTGCCATATGTCGCACCCAACCCCCGACATTTGGGGCCCACCGTGGGGCCTGGTGCACCGTCGTCCGGAGATCTATTCTGGACGGGAACCCTCTTCCTCTCTGGCGAGCGCAGCCAGCCAGGCTTGCCAGATGGAGTCTGCATCAACGCGCTGCGCGGCGCTGAGGCCGCCTGTGCAGCGAGCAACCTCACCGAACTTGTCGGCGAGGTTCGCCTCTGCGACGAGCCTGCATCCAACGCAGGCACGGGTGGCCCCGAGAGCCTCCTCGCGGGCCTCCTCGACCAACTCCACGTCGCCGGCGAGCCTGCCGTGGACTTGGAGTCCGTAGGCTCCACCGACACGATGCTGGTCGACTCTGACGCCGTGTCGCTTGACACTTTCCCCACCAACGTGGTGGTCTATGACGAGCCGCTCCCTCACGAGGAGAGCGGCGGAAGCGCCATCACGGAAGTGCTCGTCATCAGTCACGATGAGCGCTCCGGTGAAGAAGCTCAGGACCCGCTCGCCACGGCCCTGCAAGACCTAACTGCGCCCATTCCGGAGGACGCAGACGCCAAGACGTTGGAGACACGCCGCCTTCAGATCATCGAAGGCGCCAAGAGGCTGGCGAGCATGAGGCGTTTGTCAGAAGCCTACCAGCGCGAAATGGATCGCACCGTGGGCGGCTCGCCGGCTCCGACTGGGCAGAGTCACCTAGGCGCGGTCCGGCAACGTGGCGCGACCATCGCCAATTTATTCGGGGCCAAACGCCCCGTATACGCCACCCCTACGGAGAACATCCGCGCCGCCCAAGCGGCGACTGACGAGCTAAAAAACTTCGAGGGCGAAGAGCGCCGCATGATGACAGAGCGAGTCCATCAGCTCCTCGACGCGGTTGCTGCGCATAACGCGGCCGGCGGCCGCGCGCATGCGCTGCAGCAACCGAATGACGGCTTGCCTCCCCGCCGACCAAGACGGCCGGCCGAGAGCAGTGGAGCGGCGGGACGACTACCTGCCTCCCCCACCCAGAAGAGAACGGCGAGTTTCCCCGCCGCCTGTTGAACATCCGACTCTCGGTGGCCGCCTTGGCCGCCGAGAGGGAGTCGGAGAAAACGACGCCCGCCATCGGATCGACCGACTCCACCAATCCCTGGCGCTGGAAGAAGAAGACGAGCTGGGTCCGCCTTGCTTTGGACCCCACATCCGAGACGAGCCCTTCCCCAAAGTTTTCACGCTCCCCCGGGACACACCCAAGTACACCGGCTCTGTGAAGCCGGAAGACTAGCTGATTGATTACTCCACGGCCGTCATTATAGCAAACAGCAACAAGCGAGTTGCCGTGAAGTACGTTCCACTCATGCTCCAGGGCACGGCCCGGACATGGTTGAACAGCCTGAAGCACCGCAGCATCAACAGCTGGGTCGACTTCACCGAAGCCTTCATCCGCAGCTTCACGAGTACGTACAAGCAGCCTCCCAAGCCGAGCCAGCTTTCCTTGTGCGTGCAAAGCCTTGATGAGTCAACGCGCGACTACCTCACGCGCTGGGGCGAGCTTCGGAACTCCTGCGAGGGCGTGCATGAGGTGCAGGCTATCGAGTACTTCACTGCCGGGTGCCGAGAAGGCACCCTCCTCAAGCACAAGCTCCTCTGCGACGAGCCAGAAACCCTCGACGAGCTGCTGGTCATAGAAGACAAGTACGCTACAGCCGACTCCTCCATGAAGACAGAGATTCAAGTCAATGCGGCTGGCAAAGTGGCTCGTCAAGCTCCCAGAACTCCAGCTGGAGACATCAGTCGGCGACAACAATAGAACAACAACAAGCGCAAGGCCCAACAGCCGACTTCCAGCAGTCGGCAGGTTGCGACCGTCGAAGATCAACAGCTGGAGGGGCAGCCTCCGGCCAAACGGCAGAAAGGCGGCAAATCCAATTGGTTGCCGGCCTTTTCCTATGAGCAGACTCTGGATGGTCCCTGCAAGTTCCACAGTGGCGCGAAGCCGTCGAATCATACAACCCGAAAGTGCCACTGGCTTACCAGAATCGCCAAGGGAGATGGCCTCCTTCCCCGTCCGCCTGCTGGGCCGCCGCCTCCACCGCCGCCCCAGCAGCCGGCCGCTCGGCCAGTCGGCGTAGTGCAAGACGAGTACCCAGAAGAGCATGGAGCCTATGTGGTGTTCACCAGTTTGGCAGATGACCGACGCAGCAGAAGGCAGGAGCAGCAAGAAGTAAATGCAGTGACAACAGATACTCCAGAATTCATGCATTGGTCTGAGAGGCCTATCAGTTGGAGCAGAGCGGATCACCGAGAGGTGATGCCGAATCTGGGCTCCTATGCCCTGGTCCTAGGTGCCACCTTGGCCACTGATAGGCGGGCCGCCCGCTTTTCGAGAGTGCTGATAGACGGAGGCAGTAGCATCAACATCCTGTACAAAGATACTATGAAGAAGCTAGGAATCAAGCAAAGACAGCTGCAGAGCAGCTGGACTGTGTTCCATGGTATTGAACCCGGCCTTTCCTGCTCACCAATCGGCAAGATCCTGATAGACGTCCTCTTCGGAGACAAAGATCATTTCCGCCAAGAGCCGGTCTGGTTTGAAGTAGTGGACCTTGAAAGCCCGTACCACGCGCTGCTTGGCCGACCTGCATTGGCCAAGTTCATGGCGGTTCCGCACTACGCCTACCTCAAGATGAAGATGCCGAGTTCCAAGGGAATTCTGACCGTAGCCGGCGACTACAGGAAGTCGTCCACCTGCGCGGCTGAGAGCAGCCGGCTGGCCGAGTCCCTCGTGATCGCAGCTGAGAAGCGGCTCCTTGATCGGGTCATGGCGATGGCCGGAAAGCAGCCAGAGATGTCGCCTGACCCCAAGGAGTCGGAAGCTGAGGGTTCGTTTAAGCCAGCCAAACAAACCAAGAAGATACCCTTGGACCCGGAGCACCCAGAGAGGTACGCTGTCATAGGCACAAACCTTGACAGTAAATAGGAAGGCGAGCTCGTCAATTTCCTCCGTGAGAATCGAGACATCTTTGCATGGTCCCCCAAAGACATGCCAGGTGTACCGACGAAATTCGCCGAGCACAAGCTGCATGTCAGGCCAGATGTGAAACCCGTCAGGCAGCCCTTGCGCCGCCTGTCAGAAGAGAAGAGGAGAGTTGTTGGAGAAGAGATAACCCGGCTTCTTGCAGCCGGCTTCATCATGGAAGTGTTTTTTCCAGAGTGGCTGGCAAACCCGGTTTTGGTACTGAAGAAAAACAAGCAGTGGCGGATGTGCATTGATTACACAAGCCTCAACAAAGCCTGCCCAAAGGATCCATTTGCCCTGCCAAAAATCGATCAGGTGATAGACTCCACAGCCGGATGCGGGTTGTTGAGTTTCTTAGATGCATATTCAGGATATCACCAGATCAAGCTGAACCCGGCAGACAGACTGAAGACCGCCTTCATCATGCCGTTCGGAGCCTTCTGCTACCTGACTATGACGTTCGGCTTGAGGAATGCCGGCGCCACCTTTCAGCGTTGCATGCAGAAGTGCCTCCTCAAGCAACTCGGCAGGAATGCCCATGTCTACGTGGATGATGTGGTGGTGAAGACGGAGAAGCATGGGACGCTGCTGGAAGACCTCAAGGAAACCTTTGAGAACTTGCGCCGATTCCAGATCAAGCTCAACCCTGAGAAGTGCATTTTCGGAGTACTAGCCGGCCAACTCCTTGGCTTCCTGGTCTCTGAACGCGGCATAGAGCGCAACCCCGTGAAGATCAAAGCCATCGAGAGGATGGAAGTACCCAGCCGACTGTTAGATGTGCAGAAGTTCACCGACTGCTTGGCATCCATCAGCCGATTCATCAGTCGGCTGGGCGAGAAGGCTCTCCCGTTGTATCAATTGATGAAGAAGACCACCTTTTTCAAGTGGAATCACAAGGCGGATGAAGCATTTCTCCAGCTGAAGAAGATGTTGACTACCCCCCCTGTGTTGGCGGCTCCGACTCCTAAAGAGCCCATGTTCCTATACATCGCCGCCACCAGCCGAGTAGTCAGCACAGTTATTGTAGTCGAGCGCAAAGAGGAAGGCAAGGCGCTCCCTGTCCAGAGACCGGTATATTACCTGAGCGAGGTACTGTCGAACTCCAAGCAGAACTACCCCCACTACCAGAAGATGTGCTACGGTGTGCATTTTGCCGCCAAGAAGCTGAAGCCTTACTTTCAAGAGCATCCAATCACCATGGTTTGCACGGCCCCGCTGGCCGAGATCATTGGAAGCCGAGACGCCTCTGGCCGAGTAGCCAAATGGGCCATAGATCTGGCTCCTTACACCATCTACTACCAGCCCCGCACTGCCATCAAGTCGCAAGCACTGGCCGACTTCCTCGTCGACTGGGCCGAGACCCAGTACCTGCCGCCAGCGCCCGACTCCACCCATTGGCGGATGCATTTTGACGGCTCCAAGATGCGTACCGGCCTGGAGCCGGCGTCGTCCTCACCTCCCCCAAAGGCGACAAGCTCAAGTATGTGCTGCAGATCCACTTCGCTGCCTCCAACAACGTCGCCGAATACGAGGCGCTCATTCACGGACTCCAGCTTGCCAAAGAGCTCGGCATTCGCCGGATTCTGTGCTATGGCGACTCCGATTTGGTGGTCCAGCAGTCATCTGGCGACTGGGATGCCAAAGATGCAAACATGGCGAGCTACCGTTTCCTGGTGCAGCAACTCAGCGGATACTTTGAGGGGTGCGAGTTCCTGCACGTGCCAAGAAATGACAACAATCAAGCAGACGCCTTGGCACGAATCGGCTCCACCCGCCAAGCAATACCATCCAGCGTCGCTCTTCAGCGCCTCCTTAAGCCGTCCATCAAGCCTTCACCAGAATAAGACTCCATCTTTGTGCCGGCTCCTCTCGAAGAAGTCGGATCCGACTCAAGAGCCCCAATAGACGGCCCCAAGAAAGTTATAGTCGAAGCCAGCCCGGGGACTTCAGAACCCGGCCCGGGGACTGCGCCAGTCGGCCCGGGGACTGCGCTAGTCGACCCGGAGACCACGCCAGTCGGCCCGGGGACTTCGTTAATCCAGCAAGCGGCTGCAGACTCCAGCCCGCCGCCTCCCGGCCCAGCCACCCATGTCCAAGTCGCTGTGGTGGCGGTTGAAGAAATAGCAGCACCCTCATGGGCGCAGCCCATCCTCAAGTTTCTAGTGAACAGAGAGCTGCCAACTAATGAGATCTTGGCTCGGCAAGTGCAGCGCCGAGCGGCAGCATACACCATATTCAACAGAGAGCTGGTCAGGCGCAGTGTCACTGGTGTCTACCAGCGCTGCGTAGAGCCAGAACAAGGCCAAGCAATTCTCAGAGACATTCATCAGGGCGAGTGTGGCCATCATGCAGCTTCAAGAGCACTCGTCGCCAAAGCCTTTCGGCACGGTTTCTTCTGGCCGACTGCCCTGGAAGAGGCTGAAGAGTTAGTCCAAAAATGCAAGGGGTGCCAGAAGTTCTGCTCCAAGCCACTTCAGCCGGCTTCAGCGCTGAAAACAATCCCCATCGCCTGGCCCTTTGCAGTTTGGGGCCTGGATATGGTGGGACCATTCAAGAAGGCCCGAGGCGGCCTAACTCATCTGCTTGTCGCGGTGGACAAGTTCACCAAGTGGATAGAAGCAAAGCCCATCAAGAAGTTGAATGGTCTGACTGCAGTGACTTTCATCGCCGACATCATAGTGCGGTATGGCATACTGCATAGCATCATCACCGACAACGGCACAAATTTCGCCAAAGGCGCCTTGGCCCGTTTCTGCGCGACACAGGGCATCCGACTGGACTTAGCGTCCGTTGCCCATCCGTAGTCAAACAGCCAGGTGGAGTGAGCAAACGGCCTCATCCTATCCGGCATCAAGCCTCGACTGGTCGCACCGCTCGAGCGTTCGGCCGGCTGTTGGCTCGAGGAGCTACCAGCCGTCCTCTGGATTCTGCGTACGACTCCAAACAAGTCAACTGGCTTCACGCCTTTCTTCCTCGTCTACGGTGCCGAAGCCATCATCCTGACGGATATAGAGTTCGACTCTCCACGAGTCACCATCTACACCGAAGAGGAAGTTGAAGAAGCACGTCAAGACGGCATCGACCTGCTGGAAGAGGGCCGGCTGTTGGCACTCAGCCGGTCCGGCATGTACCAGCAGAGTCTGCGCCGATACTACAACCGAAAGGTCAGGCTGAGATCGTTTCAAGAGGGCGACCTTGTGCTCCGGCTGATTCAGCAAACAGCCGGCCAGCACAAGTTGTCGGCGCCTTGGGAAGGCCCCTTCATCATCAGCAAAGTGCTGGGCAATGGCTCCTACTACCTAATCGATGCTCAGGAGCCTCGAGCGCGCAAGAGGGACGACTCCGGCAAGGAGTCAGAACGGCCATGGAACGCAAATCTCCTCCGAAGAATTTACAGTTAATGCAGTATGTACCATGCTATCCTTTGTGTTAAAGTACCGAGATTCTGGGCCCCCGAGATGAGCTCGGGGACTGCCCTTTTTGTTATCTGTATGATAAGAATTATGCCTCCGAGTATGCTACTTTTTTGTCATGCCGCTTGGCACCGGGTTCGACTAGTCGGCCCGGGGACTTGCCGTCTTGTGCTATGAAATGCTTCCGGCAGTCGGACAAGTAGTATGCTACGCTTAAGCCGCCTCCTGTCGAAAGCCGCAGCTCGCAGAGCGACTGTTGGTAGGCAGAGAATAAGCAAGAACGAGCGCACACACGAAAAAATGGCTAAGGACTCAAAGCATATGCATAGCCCAAGCCGGCTCCCAGCCTCTCTCTGCGGAGCCGACTCTCGAATAGTCGGCTCACCGCCTTCTATCCCACTTGTTAAAAAACTCTAAAAAGGTGAAGTACTTGCCTTCCCTAAAGTAGCTAAGCATTTGACTTGCGGCAGTTCGCGGAGCGACTGTCCGTCTGGCAAAGCAGCGAATATGGAAAGGCAGCAAAGGACAAAGCCAAAAAAGAGCAATAAACAAGGAAAGATAGAAGGCAGATAGATATTTACATAAGCCAAGGCCCCTGGCCGAGTTCAAAATACACCCCGCGGGTGGAATTGTGCAAATTAACAAGTTCTTCAAAGACTATGAAAGCAGATAAAGTAAAGACAAGACGGCAGCCTAAGGAGCAGCAGACGGGTTCGGCGGGTCGGCAGAGACAGCGGTGTCAGGCGCCGGAGCGGCCGGCTGGGCAGTCTCGGCTTGATCGGCTTCAGTGGCAGTCGGCCCGGTCGGGCGCGGCTCGTTGCTGGAGGCGCGGTCGAGCTGAGGCTGGTCGTCCGCTCTGTCTTCTGGCGCCTCCGTCTCGTCGTCGTCCCCCGCCTCGTCTTCCTCCTCGGTGCTGGAGCCAATCACCTCCGCTGAGTCCTTGTCGTAGTCAGGGTTCATCCCGAACCACTCCGGAGGCACCTCCTCGTCGTTCGCGGCCCGCTCGGGAACGAAGACGCTGGTGTCGGTATAGTCGGCGATCGCCGCCACACGCTCGATGAGGGCGCCTTCCACGGCCACCAGTTCTGCCCGGGCCTCTGACCGGAACGCGGCCAGCCAGTCCAGGTCCAGCCCTGGATACCAAGCCTTGACGAATTCCAAGGCCCGGCGCGCTCCAGCCCGGGCCGAGGAACCCTTCCAAGCCTCAAGACGACCGGCTGCGACCTCCAGCTAGTCGGCAGTTCGACTGGCGGTGCGCAGAGCTGGCATGCCTGGCCACAGGGTAGAGATCGCATGGGCCCTGACACGTTGAAGCCGGCGCAGCAGCTGATGGGCCGGCCGCAGATGGGTCTCGATGCTCAGCAGCTGCTCGTCGACGGTCAGGGGGGTGTTGGCGGCGATCTCTTCGCCATTTGCCCTCCGCGCCTCGCGATCAGCCTCGATGGCTCGAGTGACCGCTTGCGAGTGGCCAGGGAAGAAGTCTGCCCAAAACAGAAAGAAGCAAAGAGAAAATCAGCAGTCGGCCTGACTTGTAGTCGGCAGCTTGAGGAAAGAAAGAAAAGGAACTCACCATCGACAATGTCCTCGATCTCGTGGAAGCCGGAAGTCAGCATTGCCTCCCTGTCGGTCCAGGAGGAGCGCTCCATCTCGAACTCGTCCAGGAGAGCGGTCTCTTTCTTCCCCGCCTCGTCCCGAGCCGTCTTCAGCAGCTCCTTCTGCTTCGCCAACTGTTGGGCCAGCAAGTCGCGCTCTTTGGCGAGCTTGCCACACTCCTCCTCCTTGGCACGAAGGGACGTGCTGACTTCGCCTAACTGTTCCTGAAGAGCGGCATTGGCCTCTGAAAAACAAAGAGAAAGACGTTAAGTCGTCAGCAGCAAAGGTCGTCGGGAAGATCTGGCCCAACTGCTCAGCAGTCGGCCCAAATCTCGGGGACTACAGCCAGCGGGTGCGCCAGCGCGCCCCCGCGGAAAAGAAGAAGAACTTACTCCGGCTCTCCGACAAGTTGGCAGTCCGCTTCTCCAGCCGCTCAACGTTTCGGTTGTAGGCGGTGACGCGAAGGTTGTGGTACTCCTGTGACAAAAAACCAGACAAAGACAAAAATGAGGAACTCGCCAGATTGAGTTCCGGGCCGTCTGCGCAGCAGCCGGCCCGAAACTCGGGGACTACACCCAGTGGGTGCGCTGGCGCGCCCCCATAGAGAAGAATGAGAAAAGACAAAGTCAAAAAAGAAAAACGTACTCAGATCGACGCCCGCGACGCCAGATGCGCCCTGGTGCAGCCCTGGATGGCTTCTCCTTCAGCTCGCAGCTTCGCCTGCACATCCAGGAGCGCCTAGTTCAGCGGACCATCGCCGCCTCCTCGCACCCATCCAGTAGGCGCAGCGCTTGACGCCTCGGCACCTGGAATGGCCGAGCTGGCGGCGCCGGCTTCCAAGGGGCGCGGCGCCGAGACCGCCCTCGCAAGACGGTGGCGCGCCAGTGAGGTGACTTGAAGAAGCAGCCTCGCCACCGCCTCGTCCTCAGCCGGCGGCACTTGAGGGCCCGCCGGCTGCTTGCCATGCGGCGGAGGCGGCGGTGGCGGCGAGGCCACGCCCGACGCAGAGGCCTCACCTCCGTCCCTCTCCATGATGGAGTGTTCCCCTCCGACTTCTCCAGTCTGCCCCGTGAACTCCGGGGGCGGCGGCGCGGAGCTCAGCGGAACAACAAGCAGCGCCAACTGGCGGCGCGCGGCCTCCTCGGCCCGCTGTTTGGCCGCGGCGGCGGTTTCGGCCTCCTCCAGCTTCTTCTGAGTGGAGGCCTCCGCCTTCTCCAGACGGACGGCCTCTTACTCGTCGCGCTTCTCCCGCGCGTTGCGCTCCGTCGCCTCCCGGAGGTCAGCGGCGGGGTCAATCCGCTGGGTGTTGGCGGACGTCTCGGCCGACCCCATGACAGAGGGGACGGCGACCCTCTCGAGAGAGAGAGGGGCCCTGAAGCAGAAAACAAAATGAAAAAGACTCGGAACAAATCCGTTTATAGAAACAAGAACAAGTGACGGTCGGCACTTACGCAGAGACCAGCAGCGGCTTCTTCACTTCCTTGCGGAAGCGGTTGGCCTTCGCGATCGCCTCCTCCCGCTTGGTCGCGGCGGCCGCTCCCTTGAACTTTTTCGGCCGACCACCGAGCGAACTCGGCACGGCCCGGCGTTTCTTCGCGCTGACTTGACCGGCCAAACCGGCGGAGGAACTCGCGCCTGGATGGCCGGCTTTCGGTTGGCGGCGCGGGACAACCTCGCTGTCGCCCTCGTCCTCCGGCCAGTCGGCGAAGGTCGCCGAGGGCCGGAGTCCGCCTTCCGCTCCTCCTCCCCCGCCGTCGACGTCAGCTTCCATAGCCGCCCCCAAGTCAGGGTCGTCGATGTTGCTCTCCGCGTGGTCTGAAGCAAACTCGCGTGGCTGACCGGTGGCGCCGGCTACAGGCTGGATGAGGGGGTTCTGACTCAGAGAGCCAAGCAGATCAGAAGTCGGAGTCGGCTATGAAGAAAAACAGAAACAAAAAGATTCGACTTACCACAGGCGGAGCGTTGGCACGCTAGTACGGCTCCTTGCCGAACTGCCAGTCTTCCGCGAGCTCACAGTTCGCGATGTGGTTCACCATGTTCGCCACCTCCGCGTGGGGCATCTCCTAGGTGCTCATCCGGCTCGGGTCTCGGCGGTCGCTCATCTGACAGATCAGATGAGGTTTGCCCTGGAGTGGGAGGACTCGGCGCGCCATGAAGGCGGCCAGCAAGTCGGCCCCGACCAGGCCTTCCGACTGCGTCAGCACTCGGAGTCGGGCGACGGCAGCGGTGCCGGCAGGAGACAGCGTCTTGGCCCGATTGGACCAGCTGGGAAGCCTCCCAGCCGGAGCGCCGGCTTCATAATGCGGCAGGTTGACCCAGTCGCCTTCCGTGGCGACGTTCTTCACGTAGAAGTACGAGCATTGCCACATCTTCACCGACTTGATCAGCGCGATGGAGGGGAAGGGGTTGTCGGCGGTCGACCTACGCATGGCGATGAAGGCGCCGCACTGGGCCGGTATGCCGGCGGAGTGCGTGCCGAGCTTCGATTGAAAGAACTCTCCCCACAGCTCGAGGGTGGGGAGAACACCGAGAAAACCCTCGCACGGGGTGGCGAAGGCAGCCAGCAGCACCACCGTGTTTGGGGTGAGGTGGTGCGGCTGGAGTCCGTTGAACTCCAAGAACGAGCGGAGGAAGCCGCTCGCCGGCAGGCCCATGCCGCGCATGAGGTGCGAGCGGAATATGACCCGCTCGCCTTCCTTTGGCGCCAGCGTTATCTCCCCCTCCGGTGAAGCGCGAGCTTGCACCAGGTGCGCGCCGGGGAGCCGGCGCGTCCTACGGAGGTGCTCGATGGCGTCGTCATCCACCTGGGAACCATCCCACGCGCCGGAGCGGACGGTGGAGGCCGCGGCGGAGGAAGAGCTCATCGCTGCGGAGCGGTGCAGCGTGGTGCGGCGAAGGCAGGAAGAAGGAGAGGAAGGAGGAAGCAGGGGAAGCAGGGAAGAACGAGCGTGCGCTTCGCCGTCCCGCTTCCCCCGCCTATTTATAGTCCCCGAGGCTGAGAAGCCGATGGGGCGGCGTGGGGATTAACTGCACGCGAGCCCCCACGCCCCCCACGATTAAACCCATGAAATTACTGCGCACAGTAACAACGTGGGGAGCCCAACCGCCCACCCGGCCGCAGCGGATCCGTTTGCGTGCCGAGGCGCGGTAGTGGCGGGCCCCGCCTGACGGCCTGTCCCGTCGCACGCGTGGGCAGGCAGACTGCCCCTGCCACGTGGCCCGGCGCGACGGGGCCGCGGCGGGCGACCGCGGGAAGCGTACCAGGCACGCCGCCTAGTTCCCGCCACGGCGTTCGAAACATCTCAAGGGGCAAGGCGGCCCTCGGCGAATCCGACTCCAGCCAGTCGGCTTGAGCATGACGGCTCACAAAGAATCCGACTCCAGCCAATCGGCTTGGAGGAAGGCGGCCATCAAAGCTTGCTTTCCCCCATATAAAGAATGAAGCTGATGAGGCACACGACGTATCAGCCTCGGAGCCTCACCAGCTTCGGGGACTACTATCGGAGTAATGGGCCACGGGTAGGCTAACCCGAGCCCCAGGACCTTTCAAGACATCGGGGCAGACTGCGCCCCTCAAGTATCTACGGCGATTCCGAGACGGCCGAGTCCCAGAGACGACTCCCATTAGAGCCGAGTCCAGGAGGCGACTCCAAGATGGCCGAGTCCCAGAAGCGACTCTCACCCGAGCCGAGTCCCAGAGGCTCCGAAGAAGCCGACTATGGGGAGTCGGCTCGCGACTCCCAACCACCCGATAATTAAAGGTGGGCATGGCCACAGTGCACCGTACCCGCGGAGATCTCCGCCCGACGCGGCACTGTTGCCATGCCAGCCCTGACATCAGTCCTTGAGGCAGGGTCCTGTGCCCACGACGCCTTGTCTGTACGGCCCAAAGACGGCGGGGCCTACCAGTCAGCGAGAGTATTGAAGACGGCGGGAGCGCCGAGAGTCGGACCCGCTGGGAGTTGGCCCCTGGAGTCGGCCGGCCCCTCCCACGGGCCCCACACGCCATTAACCAGACGCGACAGGGGAATGGCCATAGTGATCGCCAGCAGGCGGCGGCAACCACTGACCAAGCCCGCGTCATTAGAAGCATAGCTACAGTAATCTGCAGCAGGCAGGACCCGCCCGCGGCGGACACGGGCTGACGCCCTCGTACGACGCCAGTCGGCGGGCCCCAGGAGTCGGCGGAGAAGATGGCACCTAAGAGACAGACAGCTGGGACCCGCGCCCAGCCGGATTTACCATTGTAACCCTAGGGGGTAGGCCTACATAAACCCCCCAGGGCACCCATGCAAAGGGTTGGCATCTAGTAGCATTAGACAGAACAGACCAGAGGGAGAGAACTAGCCTTGTCTTCTCCTTGCTCCAGAACAGCTCTAGGAGCACCCTTGTATTCACTTTGCCTTAGTGATCATGCGGAGACCCCGTAGAGCAGCAGTAGGGGTGTTATCTCCTCGGAGAGCCCTGAAGCTGGGTAAGATCCGCTGGCGTGCATGTCTTCGCCTCATCCCGTTTCCAGGCACCGGCGACGTTCTACTCGCCCCCACCATGATAAGCCATCCTTTGGCATATGTCGCACCCAACCCCCGACAGTCCGGGTTAGTTCCATTCAAATCATACAAGTTAGAGTCCAAAACAAGGGCAAAAGTGTTTGGAAAAGTAGATAGGACGGAGACGTATCAACTCCCCCAAGCTTAAACCCTTGCTTGTCCTCAAGCAATTCAGTTGACAAACTGAAAGAGAAAAAGAAAACTTTTACAAACTCTGTTTGCTCTTGTTGTTGCAACATGAAAAGCCAGCATTCAAGTTTCAGCAAGTATTATGAACTAACCATACTAACAATAACACATATGTCTCACAATTACTCATATCAATAGCATAATCAGCTAGCGAGCTATAATAACAAAACTCGGATGACAACACTTTCTCAAAATAATCATAACATGATATAACAAAATGGTATCTCGCTAGCCCTTCATGAGACCACAAAACATAAATGCAGAGCACCTTTAAAGATCAAGGACTGACTAAACATTGTAATTCATGGTAAAAGAGATCCAGTCAATTCATACCCAATATAAACCAATAATAATGAATGCAAACGACAGTGTGCTCTCCAGCGGGTGCTTTTAATAAGAAGGGTGATGACTCAACATAAAAGCAAATAGATAGGCCCTTCATAGAGGGAAGCAGGGATTTGTAGAGGTGCCAGATCTCGATTTTGAAATAGAGATAAATTATATTTTGAGTGGCATACTTTCATTGTCAACATAACAACTAAGAGATGACGATATCTTCCATGCTAAACAAATTATAGGCGGTTGCCAAACAGAATGGTAAAGTTTATACTCCCCCTCCTCCACAAGCATCAATCCATGGCTTGCTCGAAACAATGAGTGCCTCCAACATTCAACGGGTCCCAGGGGGAGTTTTGTTTGCAGTTATTTGATTTTGTTTGCATAAAGCATGGGACTGGGCATCCCGGAGACCGGCCATTTTCTCGTGAATGAGGAGCGGAGTCCACTCCTCTTGAGAATAACCCGCCTAACACGGAAGATAAGGGCAGCCCTAGTTGACATATGAGATATTCGAGCATGCAAAACAGAATGTTTATTTGAAGGTTTAGAGTTTGGCACATACAAATTTACTTGGAACGGTAGGTAAATACCGCATATAGGTAGGTATAGTGGACTCATATGGAACAACTTTGGGGTTTAAGGAGTTTTGATGCACAAGCAGTATTCCCGCTTAGTACAGGTGAAGGCTAGCAAAAGACTGGGAAGCGACCAACTGAGAGAGCGACAATAGTCGTAAACATGCATTAAAATTAATTTACACCGAATACAAGCATGAGTAGGATATAATCTACCATGAACATAAATATCATGAAGGCTATGTTGATTTGATTCAACTACATGCGTGAACATGTGCCAAGTCTAGTCACTCAATTCATTTAAAGGAGGATACCATCCCATCATACCACATCATAATCATTCTAATAGCATGTTGGCACGCAAGGTAAACCATTATAACTCATAGCTAATCAAGCATGGCACAAGCAACTATAATCTCTAAATGTCATTGCAAATATGTTTACTTCATAATAGCTGACTCAGGAACGATGAATCATCATATTTACAAAAACAAGAGAGGTCGAATTCATACCAGCTTTTCTCATCCCAATAAGTCCATCATATACCATCATTATTGCCTTTCACTTGCACGACCGACCGATGCGTATAATAATAAGAGTGCACGTGCATTGGACTAAGCTGGAATCTGCAAGCATTCAACTCAAGAGAGAAGACAACTAATATGGGCCCTAAATTAAATAAACAATCATGCATATAAGAGCCACTTCAACAATTTAATCATGGTCTTCTCCTACTGACCCCCAAAGAAAAGAAAAGAAATAAAAACTATTTACACAGGAAAGCTCCCAATAAACAAAAGAAGAACGGGAAATATTTTTGGGTTTTCTTTTTAATTACTACATCAAAGAGATAAACTACTACTATTTTTTTGGTTTTTTTTTCTTAAGGTTTATCAAACGCACAAGAAGAAAGCAGGAAAAAGAAAATAAACTAGCATGGATATTACAGTGAAAGAGTGTGAGCACCGACATCTAGCAATGAGTGTGTGTGAACATGAATGTAATGTCGGTGAGAAACACGTACTCCCCCAAGCTTAGGCTTTTGGCCTAAGTTGGTCTATTGCCAGGGATAGCCTGGCGGATACCCGTAAGTGAAGCTGGGGTCATACTGCGATGAAGAAGACTCTGACTGCCACTGGCTGGCAACCACCTCTGGATCCCAAGAATAAACAGACTGTCGTGGAGGCTCATCTTGTGGCTCCGGTTTCGGGGCTAGTGCATGATTCCGATATGCTTGAATGGCCTCCCACGGAAAGATGTGAGGACCTGCAGACAAGTTAATCAAAGAGGGAGCATGCAAAGTAATAGTCTCAGGGTGATGTTTATCAAAGTATAATTTATATTTGAGCTCCCCTTCACGACTCTTAACAAGAAAGTCATGCGCTAGCATACTCTGATAATCTAAATAAGCACGGGGCAACGATGTTTCTTCTTTCTCCTCATGCCTAATAGGTATTTTCAAATATTCAGCTAAGCGCGAAGCATAAATGCCTCCAAAGATAGGGCCCTTAGTACGGTTCAGACTTAACCGTCTAGCAACAATTCCACCCATACTGACAGAGTTATTGCGGTGTAAACCATGGAACAAAATAATAATATCAGGAACACTAAGGTTTCCACAGTTCCCACGTCCAATCAAGCAACGACTAGCAAATAAGGCAAAGTAGCGTAAAACAGGAAAATGTATGCTAGTAATCCTTGCATCAGAAACCTTCCTGGTTTCTCCCATAGTGATAGTGTTAATAAAAGCTTCTACTTCGTTACGGTGTGGTTCATCCAGGGTGCCCTCAAAGGGTATTTTGCAAACCTCGCAAAATTCATCTAATGGCATCTCTTTAACAACGTCATATAAATGAAACCCTACTGATGGAGGTGATTTCTTAGGGAAAAAGTAGAAGTTTTGCACAAAAGTAGTTGTGAGTAAGAGATACTAATGACGTTGGTCACGGAGGAAGTCGGTGAGGCCAGCATTCTCAATCAATAAATAGAAATCCTCATAAATCCCGGCTCTCCTCAAGAAGTCATCGGAAGGCCGTTCACACGGCCGGACCTCCGTGGTGCGAGGCAAATTAAATTTGGGCTTCCGCTCTTCTTCTTTTTGTTTTTCCTTCGAGCTTCGGCTCGACGAGCCCCTCAAAAGTCTCTTCATTATTTTCTGAAATAATCTAAATTTTTTAGTAACTTCAAATAAAATTGATAGCAACAACTCCCGCAGGTGCCTAGAGCCTATATCAAGCATTAGAACTACTTGGAACCATATAAATTTGACATGCAAGCTCAAGAACATGGTCACCTATGCAGCACAAATTTGCAATGAATAAAGCACTAGAACAAAAACTAATTGGACCAATGGAGGAGTCACATACCAAGGAACAATCTCCCCAAGCAGTTTTGCGAGAGGTGCTTTGAGCAAGGAGATCAAAAATCACAGCAACGGGTGCTGGAACTCGTGCTTGAGTTGGTTTTTTCGTGTTTGTGTGAGGCAGAGGAAGAAGATGGGTGCAGGGATAAGTGGAGGAGGGCCACCGTGGGCCCATGAGGCAGGGGCGCGCCCAGGGGGTAGGGCGCGCCCTCCACCCTCGTGGCCAGGTGGCAGCTCCCCCCGCGGTAATTTTTGCACAGTAAATCCTCAAATATTCCCGAAAAAATCATATTAAATTGGCATGGCATTCTGAGGACTTTTATTTTCGGGATATTTTTATATTGCACGGATAAGTCAGGAGACAGACAGAAAAATACTATTTTATTTTATTTCTACTAAATAACAGAAAATATAAAGAGGGTACAGAAGGTTGTGCTTCTAGTTTCATCCATCTCGTGATCATCAAAATGAACACACTAACAAGGTTGATCAAGTCTTGTTAACGAACTCATTCCGAATAACACGGAACCGGAGAAATTTCGAATAACACTAAGTTACCTCAACGGGGATATGAAAATACCCAACAATAAGAATATCATACTTTTTCTTGACAGTAGGGAGAGGAAATTCAAAATCTCCTAATATAATCGATGGAATTTTTCCAATAGAGTTGATTCTATAAACTTGAGGTTGTTTCCTCGGAAAGTGTACCGTGTGCTCATTGCCATTAACATGAAAAGTGACATTGCCTTTGTTGCAATCAATAACAGCCCTTGCAGTATTAAGGAAAGGTCTTCCAAGAATAATAGACATACTATCATCCTCGGGAATATCAAGAATAACAAAGTCCGTTAAAATAGTAACGTTTGCAACTACAACAGGAAAATCCTCACAAATACCGACAGGTATAGCAGTTGACTTATCAGCCATTTGCAAAGATATTTCAGTAGGTGTCAACTTATTCAAGTCAAGTCTACGATATAAAGAGAGAGGCATAACACTAACACTGGCTCCAAGATCACATAAAGCAGTTTTAACATAATTTCTCTTAATGGAGCATGGTATAATAGGTACCCCCGGATCTCCAAGTTTCTTTGGTATTCCACCCTTAAAAGTATAATTAGCAAGCATGGTGGAAATTTCAGCTTCCGGTATCTTTCTTTTATTAGTAATGATATCCTTCATATACTTCTTCAACAGGCGGTAAATTAAGACCATGTATTTCTTCAATAGGAGGTAAATTCTTAAGATCTTCAGCTTTAATACCTTTTTCTTTCATAGATTTCTTTGCTTCTTGCATATCTTCGGGACTGAGAAATAGAACACCTCTCTTCTTCGGAGTTGGTTTAGGAATAGGCTCAGTAATTGGCTTAGGAGCTGGCTCAGGAGGTGGCTCGGGAGGTGCCCAATTATTTTCATTTGTCAACATATTATTTAATAGAATTTCAGCTTCATCCGGTGTTCTTTCCCTGAAAAAAGAACCAGCACAACTATCCAGGTAATCTCTGGAAGCATCAGTTAGTCCATTATAAAAGATATCAAGTATTTCAGGTTTCTTAAGAGGATGATCAGGTAAAGCATTAAGTAAATTGAGAAGCCTCCCCCAAGCATGTGGGAGACTCTCTTCTTCAATTTGCACGAAGTTGTATATTTCCCTCAAAGCAGCTTGTTTCTTATGAGCAGGGAAATATTTAGCAGAGAAGTAATAAATCATATCCTAAGGACTAGTCACACAACCAGGATCAAGAGAATTAAACCATATCTTAGCATCACCCTTTAATGAGAACGGAAATATTTTGAGTAAATAAAGGTAGCGCAATCTCTCATCATTAGTAAAAAGGGCGGCTATATCATTTAACTTAGTAAGATGTGCCACAACAGTTTCAGATTCATAGCCATAGAAAGGATCAGATTCAACCAAAGTAATTATATCTGGATCAACAGAAAATTCATAATAATCCTTATCAGGAACACAGATAGGTGAAGTAGCAAAAGCAGGGTCGGGTCTCATTCTATCTCTAAGAGATTCTTTACTCCATTTAACTAGCAACCACTTAAGTTCGTATCTATCCTGGCAAGCAAAAATAGCTGCAGAAGATTCCGCATCAAAAAGATAACCCTCGGGAATAGCAGGCATATTTTCATCATCACTCTCATCATCGTATTCAGATTCAATATTCAATAATTTCTTTTTCTCTAGATCTAGCAATTTGTTCATCAAGAAATTCACCAAGGGGCACAGTAGTATCAAGCATAGAAGTAGTTTCATCATAAGTATCATGCATAGCAGAAGTGGCATCATCAATAACATGCGACATATCAGAATCCATAGCAGTAGTAGGTTTAGGTGTCGCAAGCTTACTTATAACGGAAGGAGAATCTAGTGCAGAGCTAGATGGCAGTTCCTTACCTCCCCTCGTAATTGAGGGTAAAATACTAGTTCGATCGTCTTTCAAGTTCTTCATAGTGTCCAGAAGATATAAATCCCAAGTGACTCAAAGAATAGATCTATGCTCCCCGGCAACGGCACCAGAAAAAGGTCTTGATAACCCACAAGTATAGGGGATCGCAACAGTTTTTGAGGGTAGAGTATTCAACCCAAATTTATTGATTCGACACAAGGGGAGCCAAAAAATATTCCCAAGCATTAGCAGCTGAGTTGTCAATTCAACCACACCTGCAAACTTAGTATCTGCAGCAAAGTGTTTAGTAGCAAAGTAATATGATAGTGGTGGTAACGGTAACAAAAGTAAAGACAGCAAAAGTAATGTTTTTGGTATTTTGTAGTGATTGTAACAGTAGCAACGGAAAAGTAAATAAGCGAGAACCAGTATATGAAAACTCGTAGGCACCGGATTAGTGAAGGATAATTTTGACGGATGCGGTTTATCATGTAACAGTCATAACATAGGGTGACACAGAGCTAGCTCCAATTCATCAATGTAATGTAGGCATGTATTCTGTATATAGTCATACGTGCTTATGGAAAAGAACTTGCATGACATCTTTTGTCCTACCCTCCCGTGGCAGCGGGGTCCTATTGGAAACTAAGGGATATTAAGGCCTCCTTTTAATAGAGAACCAAAACAAAGCATTAGCACATAGTGAATACATGAACTCCTCAAACTATGGTCATCACCGGGAGTGGTCCCAATTATTGTCACTTCGGGGTTGCCGGATCATAACACATAGTAGGTGACTATAGACTTGCAAGATAGGATCAAGAACACACATATATTCATGAAAACATAATAGGTTCAGATCTGAAATCATGGCACTCGGACCCTAGTGACAAGCATTAAGCATAGCAAAGTCATAGCAACATCAATCTCAGAACATAGTGGATACTAGGGATCAAACCCTAACAAAACTAACTCGATTACATGATAAATCACATCCAACCCATCACCGTCCAGCAAGCCTAGCTACGATGCAATTACTCACGCACGGCGGTGAGCATCATGAAATTGGTGATGGAGGATGGTTGATGATGACGACGGCGACGAATCCCCCTCTCCGAAGCCCCGAACGGACTCCAGATCAGCCCTCCTGAGAGAGATTAGGGCTTGGCGGCGGCTCCATATCGTAAAACGCGATTATTTCTTCTCTCTAATTTTTATCTCCCCGAAAGCCAATATATGGAGTTGGAGTTGGCGTCGAAGGGCCACCAGGGGGCCCATGAGGTAGGGGGGCGCCCCCCCCACCCTCGTGGACAGGGTGTGGGCCCCCTGGTCTTCATCTTTGGCGAGGATTTTTTATTATTTTTTCTAAGATGTTCCGTGCAGTTTCAGGTCATTCCGAGAACTTTTGTTTTCTGCACATAAAACAACATCATGGCAATTCTGCTGAAAACAGCGTCAGTCCGGGTTAGTTCCATTCAAATCATACAAGTTAGAGTCCAAAACAAGGGCAAAAGTGTTTGGAAAAGTAGATATGACGGAGACGTATCACTATGCATCTCCTAGATAGATCTTGGGTGATCGTAGGATTTTTTTTGAATTACTACATTCCCCAACAGCATCAACATAACCCTTTATGACGAACTCTTTATCACCTCCATAACCGAGAAACATTTCCTTAGTCCTCTTAGGTAACTAAGAATAATTTTGACCGATGTCCAGTGATCCACTCCTCGATCACCATTGTACCCCCTTGGCAAACTCATGGCAAGGCACACAACAGGTCTGGTACCTAGCATGGCATACTTTATAGAACCTATGGCTGAGGCATAGGGAGTGACTTTCATTCTCTCTCTATCTTCTGCCGTGGTCGGGTTTTGAGTCTTACTCAACTTCACACCTTGCAACACAGACAAGAACCCTTTCTTTGACTGATCCATTTTGAAGTTCTTCAAAACTTTGCCAAGGTATGTGCTTTGTGATAGTCCTATTAAGCGTCTCGATCTATCCCTATAGATCTTGATGCCCAATATGTAAGTAGCTTCACCAAGGTCTTTCATTAAAAAATTCTTATTCGAGTATCCTTTTATGCTATCCAAAAATTCTATATCATTTCCATCAACAATATGTCATCCACATATAATACCAGAAATGCTACAGAGCTCCCACTCACTTTCTTGTAAATAAAAGCTTCACCATAAGTCTATATAAAACCATATGCTTTGATCACCTCATCAAAGCGTATATTCCAACTCTGAGATGCTTGCACCAGTTCATAGATGGATCGCTGGAGCTTGCACACTTTGTTAGCACCTTTAGGATCGACAAAACCTTCTGGTTGCATCATATACAACTCTTCTTTAAGAAATCCATTAAGGAATGCAGTTTCGACGTCCATTTGCCAGATTTCATAATCATAAAATGCGGCAATTGCTAACATGATTCAAACAGACTTAAGCATCGCTACGGGTGAGAAAATCTCATCGTAGTCAACCCCTTGAATTCGTAGAAAACCTTTTGCGACAAGTCAAGATTTGTAGACAGTGATATTAACATCACGTCATCTTCCTCTTGAGAAGAACCATTTATTTTCAATGGTCTACCGATCATCGGGGAAGTCCAGCAAAGTCCATACTTTGTTCTCATACATGGATCCTATCTCAGATTTCATGGCCTCAAGCCATTTGTCAGAATCTGGGCTCATCATAGCTTCTTCATAGTTCGTAGATTCGCCGTTGTCTAACAACATGACTTCCAGGATAGGATTATCGTACCACTCTGGTGCGGAATGTGTTGTGGTCGACCTATGAAGTTCAGTACTAACTTGATCCGAAGTTTCATGATCATCATCATTAGCTTCCACTCTAGTTGGTATAGGCATCACTGGAACGGTTTTCTCTGATGTTCTACTTTCCAATTCGAGAGAAGGTACAATTATCTCATCAAGTTCTAATGTCCTCCCAGTCACTTCTTGAGAGAGAAACTTCTTCTCTAGAAAGGACCCATTCTTGGCAATAAAGATCCTGCCTTCGGATCTGTGGTAGAAGGTATACCCAATGATCTCTTTAGGGTATCCTATGAAGACGCACTTCTTCACTTTTGGGTTCGAGCTTATCAGGTTGAAGCTATTTGACATAAGCATCGCATCCCCAAACTTTAAGAAACGACAGCTTAGGTTTCTTGCCAAACCATAGTTCATACGGTGTCATCTCAATGGATTTAGACGGTGCCCTATTTAATGTGAATGCGGCTGTCTCTAATGCATAACCCCAAAATGATACAGGCAAATCGGTAAGAGACATCATAGAACGCACCATATCTAATAAAGAACGCTTACGACGTTCGGACACACCATTACGCTGTGGTGTTCCAGGTGGCATGAGTTGTGAAACAATTCCACGTTGTTTTATATGAAGGCCAAACTTGTAACTCAAATATTCACCTTCACAATCAGATCGTAGAAACTTTATTTTCTTGTTATGATTTCTCTACTTCACTCTGAAATTCTTTGAACTTTTCAAATGTTTCAGACTTGTGTTTCATCAAGTAGATATACTCATACCTACTAAAATCACCTGTAAAGGTTAGAAAATAATGATACCCGCCGTGTGCCTCAACACTCATCGGACCACATACATCGGTATGTATTATTTCCAATAAGTCATTAGCTCGCTCCATTGTTCCGGAGAACGGAGTTTTAGTCATCTTACCCATGAGGCATGGTTCGCAAGTATCAAATGATTCACAATCAAGTGATTACAAAAGTCCATCCGCATGGAGTTTCTTCACGCGCTTTACACCAATATGACCTAAACGACAATGTCACAAGCATGTTGCACTATCATTATCAACTTTGTACTTTTGGCATTAATATTATGAATATGTGTATCACTACGATCAAGATTCATAAACCATTTACATTGGTTGTATGACCATAGAAGGTTTTATTCATGTAAACAGAACAACAATTATTCTCTAACTTAAATGAATAACCGTATTTGCAATAAACATGATCTAATCATGTTCATGCTCAACGCACACACCAAATAACATTTATTTAGGCTCGAGACTAATCCCGAAGGTAGAGGGAGTGTGCGATGGTTATTATATCAATCTTGGAAACACTTCCAACACTCATCGTCTCCTCGCCCTTAAATAGACTTCGTTTATTCTGTAACACCTATTTCGAGTTTCTAATCTTAGCAACTGAACCGGTATCAAATACCCAGGGCTACTACGAGCACCAGTAAGTTACACATCAATAACATGTATATCAAATATACCTTTGTTTACTTTTTCATCCTTCTTATCTGCCAAGTATTTGGAGCAGTTCTGCTTCAAGTGACCATTTTCTTTGCAGTAGAAGGACTCAGTTTCAGGCTTGGGTCCTGCTTTGGGCTTGTTCACAGGAGTGCAAACTTGCTTACCATTCTTCTTGAAGTTCCCTTTCTTTCCCTTGCCCTTTCTCTTGAAACTAGTGGTCTTGTTAACCATCAACACTTGATGCTCCTTCTTGATTTCTACCTCCGCGGCCTTAAGCTGCGAAGAGCTCGGGAATCATTTTCGTCATCCCTTGCATATTATAGTTCATGACAAAGCCTTTGTAGCTTGGTGGCAGTGACTGAAGAAATCTGTCAATAACACTCTCAAGTGGAAGATCAATTCCCAGCCGAGTCAAGTGGTTATCATACCCAGACATTTTGAGTGTGTGTTCACTAACAGAACTGTTCCCCTCTATCTTGCGGCTATAGAACTTGTTGGAGACTTCATATTTCTCAACTCGGGCATTAGCTTGAAATATCAACTTCAGC
Source organism: Triticum timopheevii (assembly GCA_963921465.1). Taxonomy (NCBI): domain Eukaryota; kingdom Viridiplantae; phylum Streptophyta; class Magnoliopsida; order Poales; family Poaceae; genus Triticum; species Triticum timopheevii. Next base: position 66,855,226 of record OY997266.1, read on the forward strand.
TCTTGGAACATCTCATATGCTCTGTGCCGTTCAAAACGTCTATGAAGTCTCGGTTCTAAGCCGTAAAGCATGGCACACTGAACTATTGAGTAGTAATCATATCGAGTCTGCCAGACGTTCATAACATCTGCAGTAGCTCCTGCAGCAGGTCTGTCACCTAGCGGTGCATCAAGGACATAATTCTTCTATGCAGCAATGAGGATAATATTCAAGTTACGGACCCAATCCGTGTAGTTGCTACCATCATCTTTTAACTTAGCTTTCTCTAGGAACGCATTAAAATTCAAGGGAACGGTAGTACGGGTCATTAATCTACAACATAGATATGCAAAAACTATTAAGACTAAGTTCATGATAAATTAAGTTCAATTAATCAAATTACTAATGAACTCCCACTTAAAATAACATCCCTCAAGTTATTTAAGTTATATATGATCCAAATCAACTAACCCATGTCCGATCATCACGTGAGATGGGGTAGTCATCAATGGTGAACATCTCTATGTTGATCATATCTACTATATGACTCACGTTCGACCTTTCGGTTTCCAGTGTTTCAAGACCATGTTTGTACATGCTAGGCTCGTCAAGTTTAATCCAAGTATTCTGTATGTGCAAAACTGTCTTAAAAGTTCAGTTTCCAATTAGTTAAAGCTGGTCTTGTTGTTCATTTCAGGTATGCTGGTGTTGGTGTTTGTATAGTTAGATGGTCAACCTAACTAGACTTGAGTTTGCATCTATGTTCTGTCGCGATGAAGGTATGCATTTTTCTGTATTCCTCCCTTGGGTGTCAATTGTCAAGTGCCATCACAGGAAAGATCGTTAGTGTTTTCCTACTTCAGGATTATCTTGGTTTAACTATTTGGGACGGAGGGAGTATGAAGCACACTTTACTTTTCTTGGTTTAACTATCTACCCCATCACACGTCGCTCTCGCCCTGATTGAAGCCCATTAGACTGAACAAAAACCATATCGCGCCATACTACATCAATACTTGTTTGCAAGCCAACTAAAGTTCACCTCTCTTCTATTGCTAACAAATAGGTCAATAGATGCGAATTTTATTGAAGAAAATTATAGATTTAAGAAATTCTAAATAGAAAGGTGTGGTAACGCGCACCATCAATGATCTCGTTATACTAGTATTCTGAGTCATTTGTAATCCCTGTAATGATTTTATCTTCCAAGGAGTTCAGCCTAACCTTTATAGTCGTAGGCGCAGATTCAAAGAACTTCAATCACTAGTCCACAGGGTAAAATGCAAATCCTATGCACAATTACCTACATTTTCCCTCCGTCCGGGTTTATTAGGTCGCTTTTATTTTTAGGCAAAGTTTGATCATAAATGTAACTAATAAAATGTAAACTAAATTTCACAAAAGTTATACCATGGAAAAATCTCTTTCAAATAAAAATCTAACAATATTTTTTAGCATATACTTTATATTTTGTTAATCAAATAGATGGTCAAAACTGATCCCAAAATACAAGGGGGGCCAATTAACCTGGACTAGGTGCGAACTTGTCACATAGGGCCTCATTGGAGCATTTTTCATGCTCTCTCTCCTCGATTCTGTTTGTTATATGTATTACCTTGAGTTCGCATTTTTTATTGGAAATTTTAAGAAATTCTCACAGGTTCTGCAAAAAAGGTCTCTTGCTCAATTTAGTTGGAGTGAGAAGTACGAGGGTGCTTTGGAGCAACTCCTTCCCCTGTGTCGAGGTTCCACTATCGCAAAATAACGGAACAACCAGCAGTTCCAAAAGCATCCATGTGCAAAAAAAAAAAAAAAAAAAAAAAAGGAGTTCCAGGCTGCTGCACAAACGCTAACAGCAGCAACATATAATAACAGAAACTAAAATACTCTATCCGTCCCATAAATTGGATGTAATAAGATCTTATATGATGGGACGGAGACAGTAGTTCTGAATAGATAGAAACCAATCATATTTAGATTATCGTCATTACCAAAGCCAGGCAACATATTATTTCAGGAACAACATTTGCACATATTCAACATTGTTGTAGGCTGTAGCAGAGGAGACGTATAGAAGACGGGGCAAATATATAGAGGAGCAGTGGAACAGATCAACATGCACATATAGATTGGGCAAATAGGGGAGACGAGACGAGTAACGACGCGCTTGGTCCGTTACGGTCACGGGTTGACGAAGACGTCGAGCTCGAGGACGGCGTTGGGGTGGTCGAGCCGGACGGTCTTCCACAGCACGTAGCCTCTGGCCATCCTGAACTGGCCCGTGCCGCCGATCACCGACAGCTCCCGCACGGCGGCGCCTATGTCGTCCCGGCCCACCACCGTGACGGAGGAGCCCGCGTAGGGGCCGGACGTGAGGAGCACCTCCATGGTGACCAGCAGCTCCGGGTTCCCCTTGGACGCCCACACGTAGCGCCCCTGCGCGCGCCCCACGCCCGCCGACGCCGCGGACGAGGTGGCCGTGAGCGCGTCGTCGATGACGATGGTGTCGCCGAAGTGGCCGCGCGGGCCGTCCAGCACCTGCACTGCCGTCGGCGCCGGGCCGGTCAGCACGTCGTGCATGTAGAAGTGCAGGTGCGCCGACGCCCCCGACACCGCCGCCGGCCGCGCGGCCAGGACGGCCAGCAGAGCCAGGAGCACGGAGCAGAGCCAGCTACCGGAAGCCATGGCAAGAGAGCTCAGTGCAAGCTCAAGTGTGTGCCTGTGTAATGTCTTATTTCTGCATCTTTGTGTACTGTATATATACACGCAGAAGAAATCTGCATCTTGCTGATAATGTTGCTGAGGTGTATGGTCGGTATGACAATAATTTCTCAATGATCATGCCTGGTTTGTTTGTATTGAGAGCAGCGGTTGATGCGTCGGCTTCTGAATCTGACCGCGTTTATGTTGCCATTCTTCACTGTCGATGGAGCGCGCATGCATGGTCCCGAGCTGCAGATCGAGATCTATCAACAGCAGAAAATGTAGATGAATGTATCAATCACCATTGATTTGTAGTGCGGGTTACATAGCTGTGAAGTGTCGGTTGTTGCCATAGGTCGGGAGCACTGGATTCAGATTTCAGAGCTCCATGTTTTCCAAAAATGTTTTCTTGTTGAAAGAGGTGCAGTGGTGATTCCAACAGTAAAAGTGGCATTTCTGCGAAACACAGAATCTACCATGCCACGATGATGCAAATGGCCACGGCAATTTTACCTCGAGAAGCAGTCAAAAAATCTCAAAAAAAGACCGAAAAACGAAATCTTAGCCAAATGAGAATTTCTTTCTTTCTTTCTTTTTACTACGAATTTTTGATATAGTACCATCGCATTGTAAAGACTAGAAAGAAATAAAGAGAAAACAGAGGACACGACCCGTGCACTTGTCCAAGAGATTTTCTAGATGTTCGTGTTTTTTTTTTTGAACATCAGATGTTCGTGTTTTGTATGGTTCCCATGTGTATGTGATTCTTGGGCGAAATTGAATATTCTTCTAAAAAAATACTCCATTTACATCATTATGTTTGACCCACTGTACACTGATTGCATTTTTTTTTCTACTCCCTCCGTTCCGAAATAATTGTCTTTCTAGCCATCTCAAATGGACTACAACATACGGATGTATGTAGACATGTTTTAGAGTGTAGATTCACTCATTTTGCTCCGTATGTAGTCACTTGTTGAAATCTCTAGAAAGACAATTATTTCGGAATGGAGGGAGTAGATGAACTAACTGGGGAAACTTAAACGCAGATACAAATTGCCCAAATGAATGGTTTTTTAAATACTTTGCACAGATTGACACATCATGATACCTTTCACATGAGATGTCGAAGTCATCTTTTCTCCTGTTCTTTAACTTTACACTCATGTACTATCTCCATTCTAAAATATAAGACGTTTTGGTAGACTGGTTTAGCCTACCAAAACGTCATATATTTTAGAATGGAGGTACTAGTAGTTAACACTTAATGAGCTAACACTCTATCACCTTCAGAACAGTCAATTCATATGTTCCATAAAACTGACAAGGCTGAGGAAAGACAAGTAGATGGCTAACTCAGCGTTGCAAAATTGCTACTCTCTATTGTCCCTTCGCAGACATGAACTGATAAAATTGGAACGGTACAAAGAAGATTCACAAGGATGACATGCACAAATTGCTACCGCCTATTTATCATATCTGGATATCGCAATGGACAAAGAAAAATATCGTATTTTGGAACATTATTATGGACAAGGATTGGGAAATCTTGCATGTACATCATTGATCTCCTCCAATATTTCTTCACAGAAATGGACCCCTGTGGCCTGAAGAACCTCCTCGAGCTGCCATAATTTAGTAACACCGAAAACAGCTGAACCCACAAGGGGGTGTCTGAGTACAAATGCTGAAAGCATAAAGATGAGAGGAAATGATCAGTCATCAATGGCCAAAAATGCAAATTTGAAAAGAACAAAAATTATGTGGTAACACACCAACTGCTAGGATTGATGGCGAAATGCCATACTTGACGCCAATTCTTCTATATTCCTGAAATAGTTTACAACAATTAATGTGTAAACACGAAGAAGACAGAGGTTTGCTACTAGCGCACCTTCATTGCCGATTCCAGTTTGGGGTTCTTCAGAATGTATCTGGATTCACCCTCGGAGTATCTCCCTACAAAGCAGGAGGAGCACTGATGATGCGGAGCACAAGGCAGAAATTAAAGAGACCGGGAATCTGGCTATTTAAAATGTAAAACTTGATACCCATGAAAAGATTCATCCTTGCATCTGGCGGTCCGCTGTCATCAGATGAGTGATACTTCCCTGAAAGTATACCCATTGCCATTGGGCTGTAGGCCAGCAAACTGATTCTGCATATGCCATAGTTCACCAAGGCAAGTTAAGAGTCAACTTGTGCAGAGTAACTACAAACTGAGATGGGCAGCATTTGTCACCCACAAAAGTAGCTAGCTGAAGGTTGAGGACTATGCTATGGATACCTCTCGTGATGGCAGCATTCTGCCAATCCAGCATCAAAATTGCGACACAGCAAGTTATACGAGTTCTGCAAAATGCATATGAAAATAAGAATCAAGTGTTATTCCGTCACTGAAACAATACACATCTAAATGATTAGAATCACTCTAGTAGTACTTACTTGGACTGTTAGTATCTTGGAGCGCAGCTGAAAATCCCTAGACAGTTGAAGGAACTTCATCAACCCATATGGTGTTTCATTGCTAAGGCCAATGTACCTGATCTAACACCAGGAATTTAACGAGTCTGCCAAAACAGGAAAACCAAGGGCTTGGACAAATAGGCAGGATATAACACTGACAGCAGCCCTGCAGCATACCTTGCCAGCCTCTATGCCTTTTCCAAGTGCCTCTAGTTGTTCTTCCATGGGTATAAATGTGTACTGACGGCTCAGATCGTAGTCCGTTTCTCCAAACATAGGAACATAACTACAGGGTAAGCATGCCTCGTATTAGGACTCGAGGATACACATAATACTAGCAAAAATAAAAACCATAGCATTGCAGCCACTGGCATGGAATGAAGTTGTTGGACAGACCGGTCAGGCCAATGTATCTGGTAGAGGTCGATGTAATCCACACCCAATCTGCGCAAACTGCAACCAGAAAAGGAGAGCATATCAAACATTCATGTAACATGAACTCCCAGAAATACCACTAGTCCAACTAAGCAAAAGATTCCTGGAGGAACATGTACTGTGTTGGTAAACCATTTCATTCTGAACAAAAAATGACTAGCTTCTGAACTTTTCAGAGGAAACTAGCTTCTGGACTTAGAACAAAGGATCAACTATGAGACCTCAAAGAGGGAACAATGGCTTCAGATTTGAAGCAAAGTGGTTGCAGGAGGAGGGATGTGAAGAAATAGTCAGGAATGCATGGTCAGACGCGTCTCTTAGAGGCGAAAATGATTTATCCCAAAAACTAAGAAGAATCGCGGGAGATCTAAAAAATTGGGACACTAATGTGTTAGGGGATCTAGAGAAAAGAATTAAAACAATAAAAACTGAGCTGGAACATGTGAGAAGAGCACCGATTGACGAGAACACGGTGTCTCGAGAGCATCTCTTGCGGGAAAAACTGAACAGACTGGAACACCAACAGGACATATTCTGGAGACAGAGAGCTCATGTTAAGTGGTTGCAGGCTGGGGATAAAAACACAACTTTTTTCCATGCCTATGCGTCAGAAAGAAAGAAGAAGAATACTATCAAGAGACTAAGGAGAGAGGACGGGACATGGGTGGAGTGTGAGGAACAATTGAAGGAGCATGTTGCTAGCTATTTTTTTAATCTGTTTACTTCCTCAACAGGACCAAATAGGGATGAAAGCTTGCACGCAGTCTCTCCAAAAGTGACTGCTCAAATGAATCATAGTCTATGTGCGAAATATACAAAAGAGGAAGTGAAAGAAGCTTTGTTCAATATTGGTGACCTAAAGGCGCCAGGACCAGATGGAATGCCTGCAATATTCTACAAGCAGTTCTGGCAACTGGTGGGCAATAAGTTAACGGAGGAAGTGCTAAAGTTCCTTCAAGGTGGAGAAATGCCAGAAGGATGGAACGATACCACAGTGGTGTTAATTCCAAAAATTTCAAACCCAGAGACATTGAAGGACCTAAGGCCAATTAGCCTCTGCAATGTCATTTACAAGGTGATCTCTAAAGTAATTGCTAATAGATTGAAACATATTCTACCTTAAATTATATCTCCGAACCAAAGTGCATTTGTTCCAGGTAGAATAATTTCGGATAATATCTTATTGGCCTATGAACTTACCCATTTTTTGCAGAGAAGGAGAAGGGGTAAGGTAGGATATGCTGCTGTAAAGCTCGACATGAGTAAGGCTTACGACCGAGTAGAATGGACATTCTTGAAGAAAATGATGTTAAAATTGGGGTTTGACAGTGAATGGGTAAATCTGGTGATGAAGTGTGTTTCAACTATGAGGTACCAGATCAAGGTTAATAGAGATACAACGGAGGTAATTATTCCCCAGAGAGGACTGCGCCAGGGAGACCCCCTCTCACCTTACTTATTTTTGTTGTGTGCGGAGGGTTTCTCAGCAATGCTAAATGAAGCTGAAAGAAATGGGAGTCTGAGAGGGATTAAATTATGCAGGGAGGCGCCAAGTGTGAGTCATTTACTCTTTGCAGATGACTCATTGCTGCTCATTGAAGCAAATGTAGAGAATGCTCAGATTCTCAACGACATATTGCACAAATATGAAGCTTTCTCAGGACAGGTGGTAAACAAAGATAAATCAGCCATCCTATTCAGTAAGAATACAAGTAGAGAAGAGAAAAGAAAAATAATGGAAATCATGAACATATCAACAGAAGGGATAAAAGGGAGATATCTTGGACTGCCACCTTACATTGGAAAGGCAAAATCAAGTGCTTTCCAATATATAAAGGAAAAAGTGTGGAAGAGAATCCAAGGTTGGAAAGAGAAGTTATTATCGAAAGCGGGAAAAGAGATCTTAATCAAGGCAGTAGCACAGGCAATCCCAGTATATGCAATGGCTTGTTTTGACCTAACCAAGACCTTATGTGATGACCTTAGTTCCATAATATGCAGATTTTGGTGGAGCCATATGGATAAGGTCAATAGAATCCACTGGACAAGTTGGGAGAAACTATCTAAACCGAAGAGAGTGGGAGGTTTGGGATTCAGAGACCTGCACTCTTTTAATATGGCCATGCTTGCAAGACAAGGATGGTGGCTATTGCAAAACCCCTCCTCTCTTTGTGCACGAGCACTTGAAGCGAAATATCATTCCGGCCGCAGCATAATTGAAGCAACGCCAAAGAATGGGATGTCTTATGCATGGCGCAGTATTTTGAAAGGTGTACAACTCTTAAAGAAAGGCATAATTTGGCGAGTCGGAGATGGAAGAAATATTAATATTTGGAAAGACCCCTGGCTTCCAAGAGGCATCACCAAGAGTTACCACACTGCAAGGACGAAATTTAGTCACAAGGGTGGCGGAACTTATTGATCCAATAACTAATGGTTGGGATAAAGACCTAGTATGCCAAACTTTCAATGCAGAAGATGCTAAGATAATCCTACAAATCCCCATTTATGAGCATACAAAGGACTGTGTGGCTTGGCACTTCGACAAGAAAGGGATTTTTTCCGTGAAGTCGGCATACAAAGTAGCAGTAGATTGTGCAGAAAGGGAATCAAGATATGGCCAGCCATCTAGCTCTGCAAGCAGAGGAGAAACAACTAATTTTGAATGGAAGAAAATATGGGCCTTACCTCTCCCGAATAAAATTTTGCACTTCCTATGGCGTATGGCAACATACAGCTTACCTTTAAGAATGAAACTGAGGAATAGAGGTATGGAAGTGGATACTAGATGTCCAGTTTGTAACAGATACGATGAGGATGGGGGGCACTGCTTTCTGAAATGCAAGAAAGTGAGGAGGCTTTGGTGGCTAGCCCAAATGGAAGAAATTAGAGAGAAACTTTTGAAAAGCAATGACCCAATAAGTATGTTCGATGAGATATTTCGCCTGACCGAGGAAGATCGCATGAAGGTGTGCATTCTTTTCTGGGTGTGGTGGCATGAGAGAAATAAGGCCAATGTCGGAGATCAGATGAAATCTCTACATGATATAATTGCTTCTATTAACTACCATGTTTTTGAATGCAGGAACCTTAAGAAGCAGAGCAGCACCCAGAAACAAGATTCTATCATATGTTGGTCTCCTCCCCCAAGTGGGATCCTCAAAATAAATACTGATGGTGCTTTTCATGAAGCATCTTTGTCTGGTGGATGGGGTTTTACGGTCAGAAATGATAGTGGTGAGCTTATGGCAGCAGGAGCAGGAAATCTGGAACATGTATCCAATGCTCTCCACGCCGAAGCCCTTGCCATGTTATATGCAATCAACACTGCTACACAAATGGGATGTAATCGTGTGATATTTGAAACAGACTCCATGGTGTTGAAGCAGGCGATCTCAAGCGAGGAGTATGACTTGTCGACTTTAGGTGCCGTGTTTCAGGAAATAAAATTTCAGTTGAATGTGGCCTTTGATGATGTAAATGTTAGTGTTTGTCCAAGATCTTGTAATATAGCTGCTCATAGCCTAGCAGCACATGGTGTAAGATTAGGAGATGGGGAATATGAAACTTGGCTAGGCTATTTCCCTGAGTTTGTTGTAAACTCTGTAGCTGGTGATTCGGCCAGTCTAAATTTGTAATGGAATACAAGGTTGTTCCTTCAAAAAAAAAAAGTATCTAAAGTTCTGAATAGAAGAAAATTAACAATTGACCAACCTGGAATCGATTGCCTCGGTGATGTTCCTGGAGTCGAGAGCCACCGGCCCGCCACGGATCCACGTCATCTGACCAGACGGCCCGGCGACCTGCCCGAGCAACGCAGGATCGAAACACAGAAGGAATTGCAGTGTTGGTACGGTAGATTTTACTGACAAAGGGAATTGGCGGCTGACGACAAGCTGACCTTGGTGGCGAGCACCACGCTGTCGCGGGGGACCCGCCGGGCCCGCAGCCACCGGCCGACGAGCTCCTCGCTGCGCCCGTGCGTTTCCGCGCGCTGCGGCACCGGGTACATTTCGGCGGAGTCGAAGAAGTTGACGCCGGCGTCGTAGGCGGCGTCGAGGAGGCGGAGCGATTCCGGCGGCCCGCTTTGCTCCCCCATCGTCATGGTCCCTGCGACGACGAGGTCTGGTCAGCGCAGAAACATTGGCGGAGCGGGAGGTAGAGGATGGATGGATGCGGGGGCCGAACCGAGGCAGAGGCGCGAGACGGACGGCAGGTCGGGGGCGAGGTGGAAAGTGGGCATCGCCATGGCCGCTCTCTCCTACCTATCCTCTCGACTGTACTAGGCCTGTGCCGATGAAGGAGAGAGAAAAGTGCAAACCTTTCTTTTTGGTAAGGAAAAAAACAAAAGTGCCCGTGTGTAACGGGAGAATTTTTTTTCATAATCTTCACTGACGATGACCACATTTTGTTCACATCTCATCGCATGATTTTGAAAATTTGTTCACAAATGCAAGAAAATGTTTCTTTTTTAAAATTTATTCACAAATTGAAGCAATGTTCACATTTTCGAAAAAATATCGTGGTTGTCACAAAACCTGGTAATTCAAATAATTATTCTGAATTTGAAGAAACATTTTCAAAAAACATACTATAATATACGTGAAGGTCCATGATCTATTCTGGCATGTACGTGAATATCTTTTCATTGCACAATCCTCTATTCATCATTTCTTTAATACATCCTCCAAGACAGCCCATGATTCCTTTAATCAAGGGTCCTGATTGCCTATTTTGGCGATCTTGCTGATATTTCAAACTCAACTGCGAACGTATATAAACTGGAAAGAGTCGGTCTAAAGAAGCGAGGTGGGACAATTTAACATGAAATATAGTTGCACAATCCTCTATTCATCATTCCTTTTATGCTTTTTTTGCAGCGATTTTATGCTGAGTAGGCCCAGCGGTGCAACGACTGCATCTATACATATTTTTTTTATCATGGCATACTTTTTTAGTGGTACAATTTTTTTTTGTACATTGATGCTATATATACATGCGCTGGTGGAGGCCAGCAGCCCGAGGCCCAATCTCGTTTGAAATCATAGAAATATAATACAACCTAGTTTTAGCCACAACAATTAGTTGTCTAAGTTGGTTGTTGCATTGAATCACCTATGATATGAAGAAAGAGGTCTTCGATACGAATCCCTGCCTGGCTATTATTTTTTAACACATTCGTGGGGTGTCAATCCGGGACCTAGACGGGCCGCAGAGAGCAGGTTGAGGCCCAACCTGCTATGGGGCGGGAGCAGGCTTAAATGCGCGTTGCGAACGTGGCCCATGCGTTTTTGGTATAATTTTTAGGACGGGCCATAAAAATAGTATCACCTTGGTTAGAAAATAAATCCCAAAAATATAATATGGGTGAACGGATGAACAAATTAGCGAAACGCACCTTGTTTTATTAGTAGGTATAGATATAGATATAGATAAGAAAAGGAAATGCCCTTTGGTAGAATTCAAAAAACAAACATATTTCCACAGCGCAAAGAAAACATCCAAAAGAACTATACTTTCTTTTGCGGGATAAAAATAAAAACGGTACACATATGACACGTTCTGGCAAAAAAAAAGAGTATTTTTTTCATATGCGATGTAGATACAGTTTTTTTTTTGTTGGGGCGGAACTTTTTTTTGTGTGCAGCTTGCAAACCATAATATTTCTGAACGAATTTTTACAGGCCGTCATGAATATTTAGAAGTTTCCGCCGTTTCTTTTTGAACCTTGGGAATATGAGTTTTGAACCATTTGAGGAAATGGGATCCAATGTCCCTGTCCTCCATAAGTTCGCGCCCGGAAAGAAAAAAAAACCAACTTTACAATTATCTCTTCACACCACATTTCAGTAGCATAATGGCGGGTGCACAACAGTAGTAGAAACTGCAGCGTACAAAAGCACAAATAAGGCATCAGAGTAGTTACCAGAGGGTTAAGGTGTCCCGTCACGTATATCCGCTGGAAATCAGGGTGCATGAACAGTCAATCTTCGGAGATAGTTTTTCTCCTCTAGATCGTTTTTCTCTCATCCCTGGCGGTTGGAACCCTAGCCGCCACCAGGAGAGGCCATCTTTCAGTGTCGTCCTCCGGCGGCTCCCCTCCGCTGGCGACCTCGGTCGTTGGTGGTGAGGGGGGTCGCCGGATCCACGCGCGTGGATCGTTTTTACTTTCTTGTAGTCTAGGTTTTTAGGTTGTTCATCGTCTTGGCTTCGGCGACGACGATGGCATCATTGAATAAAGATTCTTCGGATCCTTCCCTGACGAGGCCATCGGTCCTATGGTTGGGGATTGATTTGGAAACCAATCTATTCAAGCAAGGATGGCGTGGTGGCGGAGGTATCCTCGTGGTAGACCTGTGTCCTCGGGCTCCGACGTTGCGTTGGCGTTTGCTCCAACATCGGCGTGGAGCTTGGAAGGTAGTCCAGGAGCGGATGCAGATTGTGGTCTGTATCGATGAAATCTGAAAGACGGGACGTGTGCTGGGTTCGTGGTTCGTGGATGGCAGGTATGATTTCCTCCTTCGGCGTCTTAGTCGTGGTGAAGTGTCAGATCTGGAGTTCGATGGCGTGTCCGGGGTGTTGCCCCGGTCTGATTCGTTCAACGACAATGGCTTCACTTTTGGTGAGCCACCTTGGAGGTCCGCAAAGCTGCACAGCGATGGAGCCACGTCGAGCTCGGGTGAGGAGGTGATCCGCCATTCTTTTCTTTGGTGGCTGTTGTGGTAGTGCCGAAGACAAGTGACGGACGTTGGTGTCAAGCTCAGAGATGTTCTGCTATCTTTTCAGTTTTGTCATGTCGGTCCTTACGTGATTTGTACTTTGTTTTTTTATGATATGAATGAGACATGTATTACCATGAAAAAATGTATATCCGCTGAAGGCGCGCCGGCCGCCAAATCAATGGACTCTCATGGCCAGGCCGAGCTGCAGGATTGGGACTTGGGACGCAGGTGAGGCTTGAGCACATGACACCGCGTCCATGTCCGATCTAAGCAAGGAAGTCGGATTGGAGCAGGGTGGTGTGCTAGCCGGGGTGGAGAGGAGCGGCGCTGGATGGTGTGCGGGATGGGGGGAAAGAAAAAGGACAGGGACTGGTTAGCAATTATAGTAATTATAGTTTTTGCATTTCGGACATGGTTGAAGTTTGTGAAGGTTCACTTTTGAGAAAACCAATGCGCATGGGACGAAGAGTATAAAATGTCAACTAAATTTAAATTTCTAACCTAATTATAGTTTTTTTAATGAAAATTGTGAATTTCGGAGCATGTATTCATATTATTCAACAATTTTTATTTTGAGTTTATTTTCTTACAAATAATTAATCTGTGAAGAATTTGATGTCTGGATAATAAGATATGTTTGCAATAATGTGTAAACAACATATTAGGAGGGTAGTAAGATGCAAAATAAATATACAAATAAAATCTATGTTTTGGTTATGAAGCATAGAATCATTGCCATTGCTAAAGCTGACAAGATAGGTGTATGTCCGTCATGTATATGCTCTATTGGGCTACCAAAAGTAAGATATTAATAGCTTTTATTTCTCTCTTTTTTTTGAACAGAACAAGGCACCAAAAGGTGCCCAATATCATTAACAGCTCATAACAACATTACATGAAAGAGTACATATGGCTTGAATAGAGATAGGGAAAGGGGAAACAACCAAAGAAAAGGAGTTGTTAGCTGCTAGCAAAGATAGGTTGACCAAATGTCAACCAGATTAACTACATGTAGAAAAGATCTGATACACATAGACTGAGAAGCTTACAAGAGAAGCAGCAACAGCCAAGCTTATCAAAAAACATAACTGATGGCTACCAGCCAGCTAAACTCTTCTTAGAATTCAGAAATTGACGACTGTCTGATGTTCAGATGCAGGCCTGAGGTAGTAGCAGAAAGGAGAGAAGAGCTGCATGAACAAGAATCCATCCTGCTGCTAGAAACAATACACTTTGTGCACCTGAAAACCTGAAAAATTAAAATCACCCAAAATGGGAGCCACTGGACAGTCATCAGGTGCATGAGAGTAAGAGGAACAATCCAGGATATGACCACCAACAGACTGATAAACCTGCTGAGCAAGGTTGTGAGACTCTCCATTCAGGTTCCTGGAAATATGAAATACTTGAGAGTTAAGATGAGCAGTAGAAGTAACAAAGGAAGCCAATTCTTTTCTGATGTTCCTGATACATCTCCAACGTATCTACTTTTCCAAACACTTTTGCCCTTGTTTTGGACTCTAACTTGCATGATTTGAATGAAACTAACCCAGACCGACGCTGTTTTCAGCAGAACTACCATGCTGTTGTTTTATGTGTAAAAAACAAAAGTTCTCAGAATATCCTGAAAATCCACGGAGGCAGTTTTTGGAAAATATAAAAAATATTGGCGAAAGAATCAAGACCAGGGGGCCCACACCCTGTCCACGAGGGTGGGGGACGCGCCCACCCCCTGGGCGCGCCCCCTGTCTCATGGGCCCCCTGAGGCTCCGCCGACCTCAACTCCAACTCCATATATTCCGTCTCACGGAGAAAAAAATCAGAAAGAAAGTTTCATCGCGTTTTACGACACGGAGCCGCCGCCAAGCCCTAATCTCTCTCGGAAGGGCTGATCTGGAGTCCGTTCGGGGCTCTGGAGAGGGGGATTTGTCGCCGGCGTCATCATCAACCATCCTCCATCACCAATTTCATGATGCTCACCGCCGTGCATGAGTAATTCCATCGTAGGCTTGCTGTACGGTGATGGGTTGGATGAGATTTACCATGTAATGGAGTTAGTTTTGTTAGGGTTTGATCCCTAGTATCCGCTATGTTCCGAGATTGATGTTGCTATGACTTTGCTGTGCTTAATGCTTGTCACTAGGGCCTGAGTGCCATGATTTCAGATCTGAACCTATTATATTTTCATGAATATATGTGTGTTCTTGATCTTATCTTGCAAGTCTATAGTCACCTATTATGTGTTATGATCCGACAACCCCGAACTGACAAAAATCAGGATACTTCTTGGTGATGACCGTAGTTTGAGGAGTTCATGTATTCACTATGTGTTAATGCTTTGTTCCGGTTCTCTATTAAAAGGAGGCCTTAATATCCCTTAGTTTCCGTTAGGACCCCACTGCCACGGGAGGGTAGGACAAAAGATGTCATGCAAGTTTTTTCCATAAGCACGTGTGACTATATACGGAATACATGCCTACATTACATTGATGAACTGGAGCTAGTTCTGTGTCACCCCATGTTATAGCTATTACATGAGGAATCGCATCCAACATAATTATCCATCACTGATCCATTGCCTACGAGCTTTTCACATCTTGTGCTTCGCTTATTTACTTTTCCGTTGCTACTGTTACAATTACTACAAAACCCAAAAACATTACTTTTGCTGTTATTACCTTTATTATCATACTACTTTGCTTCTAAGTACTTTGTTGCAGATACTAAATTATCCAGGTGTGTTGAATTGACAACTCAACTGCTAATACTCAAGAATATTCTTTGGCTCTCATTGTGTTGAATCAATAAATTTGGGTTGAATACTTTACCCTCGAAAGCTGTTGCGATCCCCCACACTTGTGGGTTATCAAGACTAATTATTGGCGCCGTTGCCGGGGAGCATAGCTCTATTCTCTGAGTCACTTGGGATTTATATCTGTTGATCACTATGAGGAACTTGAAAGACAAAAGAACCAAGATTTTGCCCTCAACCACGAGGGGAGGTAAGGAACTGCCATCTAGCTCTGCACTAGATTCTCCTTCTGTTATTAGTAAGCTTGCGACACCTAAACCTGCTACTGCTATGATTTTTGATATGTCGCATGTTATTGATGATGCCACTTCTCTATGCATGATACTTATGATGAAACTACTTCTGTGCGTGATACTACTCTGCCATTAGGTGAATTTCTTGATGAGCCACTTGCTAGAGTTAGAGAGAATGAAATTATTGAAGATGCTATTATTGATGATAGTGATGATGAAAGTTCTCCCAATGATTACGAATTGTCTGTTGTTCCTGAGGGTTATGTTATGAATGAAGAAGCTGCTAGAGTTATCTTTGCTTGCAATGATAGATATGATCTTAAAAAGTTATTAGCTAAATGAAAGCAGCAATCTCTTAATGCTAGAATGAAACCTGACCCTGCTTTTGCTACTTCACCTATATGTGTTACTGATAAGGATTATGAATTCTCTGTTGATCCTGGGAATATTACTTTAGTTGAATCTAATCCTTTTTACGGCCTTGAATCTGAAACTGTTGTGGCACATCTTACCAAGTTAAATGATATAGCCACCCTATTTACTCATGATGATAAATCTCGCTATTATTATATCCTTAAGATATTTCCATTCTCACTAAAGGGTGATGCTAAGACTTGGTATAATTCTCTTGCTCCTGGTTGTGTGCGTAGTCCCCAGGATATGATTTATTACTTCTCTGCTAAATATTTCCCTGCTCATAAGAAACAAGCTGCCTTGCGAGAACTATATAATTTTGTGCAAATCAAAGAAGAGAGTCTCCCACAAGCTTGGGGGAGGCTTCTCCGATTACTTAATGCTTTGCCTGATCATCCTCTTAAGAAAAATGAAATACTTGATATCTTTTATAATGGACTAACCGATGCTTCCAAGGACTACTTGGATAGTTGTGCTGGTTGTGTTTTCAGGGAAAGAACAGTCGACGAAGCTGAATTGCTATTGAATAATATGTTGACTAATGAAAATAATTGGACTCTTCCTGAGCCAATTCCTGAGGCAATTCCTGAACCAATTGAGCCAGCTCCCGAGCCTATTCCTAAACCCACTTCGAAGAAGAGAGGTGTTTTATTTCTCAGTCCTGAAGATATGCAAGAGGCAAAGAAATCAATGAAAGAAAAATGTATAAAAGCTGAAGATGTTAAGATACCACCTATTGATGAAATACATGGTCTTAATATACCGCCTGTTGAAGAACCACATTGTCTTGATAACCCGACACAGGTAGTAAAGGTAAATTCTCTCTATAGATATGATAAAATTGAAATCCCCTCTACTAAATTTCATAGCCCATGCTTAGATGAATTTGATGACTTTATGGCTAGACAAGAAAGTTTTAATGCTTATGTTGGTACAGAGTTAAAGAATAATGCTTTCGAGATAGGATGCGTGAGCGATAATATGGCTAGAGTTAAAGATGAACTCAAACTCATTAGCAGATATGCTTCTATGTTTGCTACTCAAGCTGAGCAAGTACTTAAAGCTCAAAATGATTTGCTTGATGAATTAAATAATAAAAATGACTTTGCTGTTAGAGTGGCTACTAGAACTTGTAGAATGACTCAGGAACCTTTATATCCTGAAGGCCACCCTAAGAGAATCGAGCAAGATTCTCAGAGAAATAATTTAGAGGCACCTAGTTCTTCTCAAAAGAAGAAAAAGAAAAATGATAGGACTTTGCATGCTTCTAGTGAACGTGCTGTAGACACACCTGGGAATCCCAATGATATTTCTATCTTCGATGCTGAAACACAATCAGGTGATGAACATGAACCTAATGATAATGTTCATGTTGATGCTCAACCTAGCAAAAACAATGATGTAGAGATTGAACCTGCTGTTGATCTTGATAACCCACAATCAAAGAATCAACGTTATGATAAGAGAGATTTTGTTGCTAGGAAGCACGGTAAAGAAAGAGAACCATGGGTTCAGAAACCCATGCCCTTTCCTCCTAAACCATCCAAGACAAAGGATGATGAGGATTTTGAGCGCTTTGCTGAAATGATTAGACCTATCTTCTTATGTATGCGCTTAACTGATATGCTTAAAGTAATCCTTATGCTAAGTATATGAAGGATATCATTACAAACAAAAAAAAGATACCGAAAGCTGAAATTTCTACCATGCTTACTAATTACACTTTTAAGGGTGGAATACCAAAGAAACTTGGATACCCAGGGGTACCAGCTATACCATGCTCCATTAAAAGAAATTATGTTTGAACTGCTTTATGTGATCTTGGAGCCGGTGTTAGTGTTATGCCTCTCTCTTTATATCGTAGACTTGAATTGAATAAGTTGACACCTACTGAAATATCTTTGCAAATGGCTGATAAATCAACTGCTATACCTGTCGGTATTTGTGAGGATGTGCCTGTTGTGGTTGCAAATGTCACTATTTTAATGGACTTTGTTATTCTTGATATTCCCAAGGACGATAGTATGTCGATTATCCTTGGTAGACTTTTTTTGAATACTGCAGGGGCTGTTATTGATTGCAACAAAGGCAATATCACTTTCCATGTTAATGGTAATGAGCATACGATACACTTTCCGAGGAAACAATCTCAAGTGCATAGCATCAATTCTATTGGAAAAATTCCAACTATCATTATTGGAGGTTTTGAATTTCCTCTCCCTACTGTCAAGAAAAATTATGATATTCTTATTGTTGGGGATTTTCATACCCCCGTTGAGGTAACTTAGTGTTATTCGAAATTTCCCCGATTCCGTGTTATTCGGAATGAGTTTGTTAACAAGACTTGATCAACCTTGTTGGTGGATTCATTTTGATGATCATGAGATGGATGAAACTAGAAGGCACAACCTTCTATACCCTCCTTTTACTTTCTGTTATTTAGAATAAATAAAGAAAAAATAATATTATCCGTCTGTTTTCTGAATTATCCGTGCAATAAAAAAATATCCCGAAAATAAAAGTGCTCCAAATGCCCCGCAAATTTAGTATGATTTTTATGGAATATTTGAGGATTTTAGGCACTAAAATCACTGCAGGAGGGGCAAGCACCAGGCCACGAGAGTGGAGGGCGCGTCCACCTACCCTAGGCGCACCCCCTGTCTTGTGGGCCCCTGGTGGCCCCTCTCCACTTACGCCAGCACCCACACACTCCATCTTCTTCCCAAAAAAATCTCCATCCAGCTCAAGTACGAGTTCTAGCTCATTTTGCTGCGATTTTCGATCTCCTTGCTCAAAGCTCCATTCACGAAACTGCTTTGGGAGATTGTTCCTTGGTATGTGACTCCTCCATTGGTCCAATTAGTTTTTGTTCTAGTGATTCATTCATTGCAAATTTTTGCTGCTTAGGTGACCATGTTCTTGAGCTTGCATGTTAAATTTATGAGGTCCCAAGTAATTCCAATGCATAATATAGGCTCTAGGCACTTGTAGGAGTAGTTGCTATCAATCTTGTTTAGTTTTATTCACTTTTATTTTAAAGTTACTAAAATTTCAGAAATTTTTCAGAAAAAGAATTATGTCTAGGACAATGTACCAAGGTGGTTCTTCTGTGAAGAAAGGGCCCAGGATTGCGATACGTGAGCAAGATGTTGAATTACCGAGGGAAGCAGATGTTCGAGCTTGTGAGTGGCCATCCAACGATTTTATGGTCGAAGCAGGCTTTAAGGAGGAATTTGAAGCGTATGTGCGTAATGCTGATCTGGAGGACTTCTTACAAGATAAGTGTCCTCAGTACTATCAATTGACTGATTCATTTGTGCGGAGGTTTAAATATAACTGTACGCGTAATTCTCCTAGTGTCCTATTTGATATTTATGATACATCTTATACCATGGACTTAGAGGATTTTACAACTGCTTGCAAACTTCCGCAGTGGGGTAATATTAATGATCCCCACAAATCCGAATTTAGAGACTTCCTTGCTAGTATTACTGTGGGAGAATCCAGGGACATAGCACAAGCTACCATAGGGAGCATTCATTTTCCTGCTATACATTATTTTGCTCTCTTCATTGGTAGATGCATTAACGGTAAAGATGAAGCATGTCATATGTGTGTCCCTGATTTGTGTGTCCTCAAGAGTGTTGTGTTAGGTTATAAAGGTTATAACTTGGGGGGCAATAGTTGCACGTAGGTTGCAGAATAATGGTAGAGCTGGAGATTTATTTGGAGGAATTTATGCAACCCGTGTGGCAAATTATCTTGGTATAGCCCCACGAGAGGGGGATATGATGTTACCTCCTGCTTATTTAGATTATGACGCTATGGTCAACCATCATTTTCTTAGGAGGAATGAACAATTCCTCCAGTACCGACTAATCTATGACAGACGCAACGTCGTCCATGTTACTCTTCCTGCTCCTCTCCTTTTTGATTATTAGGCAAAAGGAAGATATGTTGTTACCACGGAGGAAGCAGCTGAACACGAGGGGAGAGCGGAGGCTGCTCGCTGATAACCCACAAGTATAGGGGATCGCAACAGTTTTCGAGGGTAGAGTATGTTGGAAATATGCCCTAGAGGCAATAATAAAAGGATTATTATATTTCAATGTTCATGATAATTGTCTTTTGTTCATGCTATAACTGTATTATCCGGAAATCGTAATACACGTGTGAACACTTAGACCCAATGAGTCCCTAGTGAGCCTCTAGTTGACTAGCTCGTTATGATCAATAGATAATCATGGTTTCCTGACTATGGACATAGGATGTCGTTGATAACGGGATCACATCATTAGGAGAATGATGTGATGGACAAGACCCAATCATAAGCATAGCATAAAAGATCGTATAGTTCGTTTGCTAGAAGCTTTGCCAATGTCAAGTATCTATTCCTTCGACCATGAGATCGTGTAACTCCCGGTTACCGTAGGAGTGCCTTGGGTGTATCAAACGTCACAACGTAACTGGGTGACTATAAAGGTGCATTACAGGTATCTCCGAAAGTATCTGTTGGGTTGACACGGATCGAGACTGGGATTTGTCACTCCGTATAACGGAGAGGTATCTCTGGGCCCACTCGGTAATGCATCATCATAATGAGCTCAATGTGACCAAGGTGTTGGCCACGGGATCATGCATTACGGTACGAGTAAAGTGACTTGCCGGGTAACGAGACTGAACAAGGTATTGGGATACCGACGATCGAGTCTCGGGCAAGTAACGTACCGATTGACAAAGGGAATTGTATACAGGGTTTGATCGAATCCTCGACATCGTGGTTCAACCGATGAAATCATCGAGGAGCATGTGGGAGCCAACATGGATATCCAGACCCCGCTGTTGGTTATTGCCCGAGAGTCGTCTCGGTCATGTCTGCGTGTCTCCCGAACCCGTAGGGTCTACACACTTAAGGTTCGGTGACGCTAGGGTTAGTAGGAAGTCAAGTATGTGACTACCGAATGATGTTCGGAGTCCCGGATGAGATCCCGGACGTCACGAGGAGTTCCGGAATGGTCCGGAGGTAAAGATTTATATATGGGAAGTCCTGTTTCGGGCATCGGGACAAGTTTCGGGGTTATCGGTATTGTACCGGGACCACCGGAGGGGTCCCGGGGGCCCACCGGGTGGGGCCACCTGCCCCGGGGGGCCACATGGGCTGTAGGGGGTGCGCCTTGGCCTGCATGGGCCAAGGGCACCAGCCCCACATAGGCCCATGCGCCTAGGGTTCAAGGGGGCAAGAGTCCTAGGAGGGGAAGGCACCTCCTAGGTGCCTTGGGGGGGAGGGAAACCCCCCCTTGGCCGCCGCCCCCCTAGGAGATTGGATCTCCTAGGGCCGGCCACCCCCCCCTTGGCCCTCCTATATATAGTGGGGGAGAGGAGGGACTTCAAACCCTGAGTCCTTGGCCTTTGGTTGCCTCCTTCTCCCTCCCCAACACCTCTCCTCCTTCGTTGTGTGCTCGGCGAAGCCCTGTCGGAGTACTGCTTCTCCACCATCACCACGCCGTCGTGCTGCCGGTGGAGCTGTCTTCCTCAACCTCTCCTTCCCCCTTGCTGGATCAAGAAGGAGGAGACGTCGCTCGTCCCGTACGTGTGTTGAACACGGAGGTGCTGTCCGTTCAGCACTTAGCATCGGTGATCTGAATCACGTTCGAGTACGACTCCATCATCACCTTGCAAGCTTCCGCACGCGATCTACAAGTGGTATGTAGATGCAAGCTCTCTCCCATGACTCGTTGCTTAGATGAACTCATAGATGGATCTTGGTGAAGCCGTAGGAAAAATTTTAATTTTCTGCAACGTTCCCCAACAGTGGCATCATGAGCTAGGTCTATGCGTAGTTCTCTAATGCACGAGTAGAACACAATTTGTTGTGGGCGTTGATCTTGTCATCTTACTTGCCTCTACTAGTCTTTTCTTGCTCAACGGTATTGTGGGATGAAGCGGCCCGGACCAACCTTACACGTACGCTTACGTGAGACCGGTTCCACCGACTGACATGCACTAGTTGCATAAGGTGGCTGGCGGGTGTCTGTCTCTCCCATTTTAGTTGGAGCGGAATCGATGAACAAGGCCCTTATGAAGGGTAAATAGAAGTTGACAAAATCACGTTGTGGTGATTCGTAGGTAAGAAAACGTTCTTGCTAGAACCCAATCGCAGCCACGTAAAAGATGCAACAACAACTAGAGAACGTCTAACTTGTTTTTGCAGCGATTGATCATGTGATGTGATATGGCCAGAAGTTGTGATGAATGTTGAATTGTGATGTATGAGATCATGTTCTTGTAATAGGATTCACGACTTGCATGTCGATGAGTATGACAACCGGCAGGAGCCATAGGAGTTGTCTTTATTTTTTTTGTATGACCTGCGTGTCATTGAAGAACGCCATGTAAACTACTTTACTTCATTACTAAACGCGTTAGTCATAGAAGTAGAAGTAGTCGTTGGCGTGACAACTTCATGAAGACACGATGATGGAGATCATGATGATGGAGATCATGGTGTCAAGCCGGTGACAAGATGATCATGGAGCCCCGAAGATGGAGATCAATGGAGCTTGATGATATTGGCCATATCATGTCACAACCATATAATTGCATGTGATGTTTATTATGTTTATGCATCTTGTTTACTTAGGACGACGGTAGTAAATAAGATGATCCCTTACAAAATTTCAAGAAGTGTTCTCCCCTAACTGTGCACCGTTGCTACAGTTCGTCGTTTCTAAGCACCACGTGATGATCGGGTGTGATGGATCCTTACGTTCACATACAACGGGTGTAAGACAGTTTTACACAGCGAAAACACTTAGGGTTAACTTGACGAGCCTAGCATGTGCAGACATGGCCTCGGAACACGGAGACCGAAAGGTCGAACACGAGTCGTATGGAAGATACGATCAACATAAAGATGTTCACCGACGATGACTAGTCCGTCTCACGTGATGATCGGACACGGGCTAGTCGACTCGGATCGTGTAACACTTAGATGACTAGAGGGATGTCTAATCTAAGTGGGAGTTCATAATTTTGATTAAGAACTTTATTATCATGAACTTAGTCTAAAACCTTTGCAAATATGTATTGTAGATCAATGGCCAACGCTCATGTCAACATGAACTTCAACGCGTTCCTAGAGAAAACCAAGCTGAAAGATGATGGCAGCAACTATACGGACTGGGTCCGAAACCTGAGGATCATCCTCATAGCTGCCAGGAAGCAATATGTCCTAGAAGGACCGCTAGGTGCCGCTCCCGTCCCAGAGAACCAAGACGTTATGAACGCTTGGCAAACTCGTGCTGATGATTACTCCCTCGTTCAGTGCGGCATGCTTTACAGCTTAGAACCGGGGCTCCAAAAGCGTTTTGAGCATCACGGAGCATATGAGATGTTCGAAGAGCTGAAACTAGTTTTCCAAGCTCATGCCCGGGTCGAGAGATATGATGTCTCCGACAAGTTCTACAGTTGTAAGATGGAGGAGAACAGTTCTGTCAGTGAACACATCCTGAAGATGTCTGGGTTGCACGCACGTATGACCCAGTTGAACATTAACCTCCCAGATGAGGCGGTCATTGACAGAATCCTCCAGTCGCTCCCACCAAGCTACAAGAGCTTTGTGATGAACTACAACATGCAGGGGATGGTAAAGACCATTCCTGAAGTGTTCTCGATGCTGAAGTCAGCAGAGGCTGAAATCAAGAAAGAACATCAAGTGTTGATGGTCAATAAGACCACTAAGTTCAAGAAGGGCAAGGGTAAGAAGAACTTCAAGAAGGACGGCAAAGATGTTGCCGCGCCCGGTAAGCCTGTTGCCGGGAAGAAGTCAAAGAATGGACCCAAGCCTGAGACTGAGTGCTTTTATTGCAAGGGGAAGGGGCACTGGAAGCGGAACTGCCCCAAATACTTAGCGGATAAGAAGGCCGGCAACACCAAAGGTATATTTGATATACATGTAATTGATGTGTACCTTACCAGTACTCGAAGTAACTCCTGGGTATTTGATACCGGTGCCGTTGCTCACATATGTAACTCACAGCAGGAGCTGCGGAATAAACGGAGACTGGCGAAGGACGAGGTGACGATGCGCGTCGGGAATGGTTCCAGGGTCGATGTGATCGCCGTCGGCACGCTGCCTCTACATTTACCTATGGGATTAGTATTAAACCTCAATAATTGTTATTTAGTGCCAAGTTTGAGCATGAACATTGTATCTGGATCTCGTTTAATACGAGATGGCTACTCATTTAAGTCTGAGAATAATGGTTGTTCGATTTATATGAGAGATATGTTTTATGGTCATGCTCCGATGGTCAATGGTTTATTCTTGATGAATCTCGAGCGTAATATTACACATGTTCATAGTGTGGATGCCAAAAGATGTAAAGTTGATAACGATAGTCCCACATACTTGTGGCACTGCCGCCTTGGTCACATTGGTGTCAAGCGCATGAAGAAGCTCCATGCTGATGGACTTTTAGAGTCTCTTGATTATGAATCATTTGACACATGCGAACCTTGCCTCTTAGGCAAAATGACCAAGACTCCGTTCTCCGGAACAATGGAGCGAGCAACCAACTTGTTGGAAATCATACATACCGATGTGTGCGGTCCAATGAGCGTTGAGGCTCGCGGAGGATATCGTTATGTTCTCACTCTCACTGATGACTTGAGTAGATATGGGTATGTCTACTTAATGAAACACAAGTCTGAGACCTTTGAAAAGTTCAAGGAATTTCAGAGTGAGGTAGAGAATCAACGTGACCGTAAGATAAAGTTCCTACGATCAGATCGTGGGGGCGAATACTTAAGTCACGAATTTGGTACACACTTAAGAAAATGTGGAATCGTTTCACAACTCACGCCGCCTGGAACACCTCAGCGAAACGGTGTGTCCGAACGTCGTAATCGCACTCTATTGGATATGGTGCGGTCTATGATGTCTCTTACCGATTTACCGCTATCATTTTGGGGATACGCTCTAGAGACAGCTACATTCACTTTAAATAGGGCACCGTCTAAATCCGTTGAGACGACACCGTATGAATTATGGTTTGGGAAGAAACCTAAGCTGTCGTTTCTAAAAGTTTGGGGATGCGATGCTTATGTCAAGAAACTTCAACCTGAAAAGCTCGAACCCAAGTCGGAAAAATGCGTATTCATAGGATACCCTAAGGAAACTGTCGGGTATACCTTCTACTTAAGATCCGAAGGCAAGATCTTTGTTGCCAAGAACGGATGCTTTCTGGAGAAAGAGTTTCTCTCGAAAGAAGTAAGAGGGAGGAAAGTAGAACTCGATGAAGTACTACCTCTCGAACGGGAAAGTGGTGCAGCGCAGGAAACCATTCCTGTAATGCCCACACCAACTGAAGAGGAAAATGTTGATGATGATCAAGGTACTTCAGATCTAGTTGCTACTGAATTTCGAAGGTCCACAAGGACACGTTCTGCACCAGAGTGGTACGGCAACCCTGTCATGGAAATCATGTTGCTGGACAACAATGAACCTTCGAACTATGAAGAAGCAATGGCGGGCCCGGATTCCAACAAATGGCTTGAGGCCATGAAATCCGAGATAGGATCCATGTATGAAAACAAAGTATGGACTTTGACAGACTTGCCCGATGATCGGCGAGCGATAGAAAATAAATGGATTTTTAAGAAGAAGACGGACGCGGATGGTAATGTTACCATCTATAAAGCTCGACTTGTCGCTAAGGGTTATCGACAAGTTCAAGGGATTGACTACGACGAGACATTCTCTCCCGTGGCGAAGCTTAAGTCCGTCCGAATCATGTTAGCAATTGCCGCATACTATGATTATGAGATATGGCAGATGGACGTCAAAACGGCATTCCTTAATGGACATCTTAAGGAAGAGCTGTATATGATGCAGCCGGAAGGTTTTGTCGTTCCTCAGAACGCTAACAAAGTATGCAAGCTCCAGCGATCCATTTATGGACTGGTGCAAGCATCTCGGAGTTGGAACATTCGCTTTGATGAGATGATCAAAGCGTTTGGGTTTACGCAGACTTATGGAGAAGCCTGCGTTTACAAGAAAGTGAGTGGGAGCTCTGTAGCATTTCTCCTATTATATGTAGATGACATACTCTTGATGGGAAATGATACGAAACTCCTGGACAGCATTAAGGCCTACTTGAACAAGTGTTTTTTCAATGAAGGACCTTGGAGAAGCTGCTTATATATTAGGCATCAAGATCTATAGAGATAGATCGAGACGCCTCATAGGTCTTTCACAAAGCACATACCTTGATAAGATTTTGAAGAGGTTCAAAATGGATCAGTCCAAGAAGGGGTTCTTGCCTATGTTACAAGGTGTGAGATTGAGCTTGGCTCAGTCACCGACCACGGCAAAAGATAAAGAAGAGATGAGTGTCATCCCCTATGCTTCAGCCATAGGATCTATTATGTATGCCATGCTGTGTACCAGACCCGATGTAAACCTTGCCGTAAGTTTGGTTGCAAGATACCAAAGTAACCCCGGCAAGGAACACTGGACAGCGGTCAAGAATATCCTGAAGTA
Source organism: Triticum timopheevii (assembly GCA_963921465.1). Taxonomy (NCBI): domain Eukaryota; kingdom Viridiplantae; phylum Streptophyta; class Magnoliopsida; order Poales; family Poaceae; genus Triticum; species Triticum timopheevii. The sequence goes on from OY997266.1 coordinate 66,881,533, forward strand.
CCTGAAAAGGACAAAGGACATGTTTCTCGTTTATGGAGGAGATGAAGAGCTCGTCGTAAAGGGTTACGTCGACGCTAGCTTCGACTCAGATCTGGATGACTCTAAGTCACAAACCGGATACGTGTATATGTTGAATGGTGGAGCAGTAAGCTGGTGCAGCTGCAAGCAGAGCGTCGTGGCGGGATCTACATGTGAAGCGGAGTACATGGCAGCCTCGGAGGCAGCGCATGAAGCGATTTGGATGAAGGAGTTCATCACCGACCTAGGAGTCATACCCAATGCGTCGGGGCCGATCAAACTCTTCTGTGACAACACTGGAGCTATTGCCCTTGCCAAGGAGCCCAGGTTTCACAAGAAGACCAGGCACATCAAGCGTCGTTTCAACTCCATCCGTGAAAATGTTCAAGATGGAGACATAGAGATTTGCAAAGTGCACACGGATCTGAATGTCGCAGATCCGTTGACTAAACCTCTCTCGCGTGCAAAACATGATCAACACCAGAACTCTATGGGTGTTCGATTCATCACAATGTAACTAGATTGGTGACTCTAGTGCAAGTGGGAGACTGTTGGAAATATGCCCTAGAGGCAATAATAAAAGGATTATTATATTTCAATGTTCATGATAATTGTCTTTTGTTCATGCTATAACTGTATTATCCGGAAATCGTAATACACGTGTGAACACTTAGACCCAATGAGTCCCTAGTGAGCCTCTAGTTGACTAGCTCGTTATGATCAATAGATAATCATGGTTTCCTGACTATGGACATAGGATGTCGTTGATAACGGGATCACATCATTAGGAGAATGATGTGATGGACAAGACCCAATCATAAGCATAGCATAAAAGATCGTATAGTTCGTTTGCTAGAAGCTTTGCCAATGTCAAGTATCTATTCCTTCGACCATGAGATCGTGTAACTCCCGGTTACCGTAGGAGTGCCTTGGGTGTATCAAACGTCACAACGTAACTGGGTGACTATAAAGGTGCATTACAGGTATCTCCGAAAGTATCTGTTGGGTTGACACGGATCGAGACTGGGATTTGTCACTCCGTATAACGGAGAGGTATCTCTGGGCCCACTCGGTAATGCATCATCATAATGAGCTCAATGTGACCAAGGTGTTGGCCACGGGATCATGCATTACGGTACGAGTAAAGTGACTTGCCGGGTAACGAGACTGAACAAGGTATTGGGATACCGACGATCGAGTCTCGGGCAAGTAACGTACCGATTGACAAAGGGAATTGTATACAGGGTTTGATCGAATCCTCGACATCGTGGTTCAACCGATGAAATCATCGAGGAGCATGTGGGAGCCAACATGGATATCCAGACCCCGCTGTTGGTTATTGCCCGAGAGTCGTCTCGGTCATGTCTGCGTGTCTCCCGAACCCGTAGGGTCTACACACTTAAGGTTCGGTGACGCTAGGGTTAGTAGGAAGTCAAGTATGTGACTACCGAATGATGTTCGGAGTCCCGGATGAGATCCCGGACGTCACGAGGAGTTCCGGAATGGTCCGGAGGTAAAGATTTATATATGGGAAGTCCTGTTTCGGGCATCGGGACAAGTTTCGGGGTTATCGGTATTGTACCGGGACCACCGGAGGGGTCCCGGGGGCCCACCGGGTGGGGCCACCTGCCCCGGGGGGCCACATGGGCTGTAGGGGGTGCGCCTTGGCCTGCATGGGCCAAGGGCACCAGCCCCACATAGGCCCATGCGCCTAGGGTTCAAGGGGGCAAGAGTCCTAGGAGGGGAAGGCACCTCCTAGGTGCCTTGGGGGGGAGGGAAACCCCCCCTTGGCCGCCGCCCCCCTAGGAGATTGGATCTCCTAGGGCCGGCCACCCCCCCCTTGGCCCTCCTATATATAGTGGGGGAGAGGAGGGACTTCAAACCCTGAGTCCTTGGCCTTTGGTTGCCTCCTTCTCCCTCCCCAACACCTCTCCTCCTTTGTTGTGTGCTCGGCGAAGCCCTGTCGGAGTACTGCTTCTCCACCATCACCACGCCGTCGTGCTGCCGGTGGAGCTGTCTTCCTCAACCTCTCCTTCCCCCTTGCTGGATCAAGAAGGAGGAGACGTCGCTCGTCCCGTACGTGTGTTGAACACGGAGGTGCTGTCCGTTCAGCACTTAGCATCGGTGATCTGAATCACGTTCGAGTATGACTCCATCATCACCTTGCAAGCTTCCGCACGCGATCTACAAGTGGTATGTAGATGCAAGCTCTCTCCCATGACTCGTTGCTTAGATGAACTCATAGATGGATCTTGGTGAAGCCGTAGGAAAAATTTTAATTTTCTGCAACGTTCCCCAACAGAGTATTCAACCCAAATTTATTGATTCGACACAAGGGGAGCCAAAGAATATTCTCAAGTGTTAGCAGCTGAGTTGTCAATTCAACCACACCTGGAAACTTAATATCTGCAGCAAAGTGTATAGTAGCAAAGTAATATGATAGTGGTGGTAACGGTAACAAAGTAAAGACAACGAAAGTAATGTTTTTGGTATTTTTGTAGTGATTGTAACAGTAGCAACGGAAAAGTAAATAAGCATAAACCAGTATATGGAAAACTTATAGGCACCGGATTAGCGATGGATAATTATGCCGGATGTGGTTCATCATGTAACAGTCATAACATAGGGTGACACAGAACTAGCTCCAGTTCATCAATGTAATGTAGGCATGTATTCCGAATATAGTCATACGTGCTTATGGAAAAGAACTTGCATGACATCTTTTGTCCTACCCTCCCGTGGCAGCGGGGTCCTAATGGAAACTAAGGGATATTAAGGCCTCCTTTTAATAGAGAACCGGAACAAAGCATTAGCACATAGTGACTACATGAACTCCTCAAACTACGGTCATCACCGGGAGTGGTCCCGATTATTGTCACTTCGGGGTTGCCGGATCATAACACATAGTAGGTGACTATAGACTTGCAAGATAGGATCAAGAACACACATGTATTCATGAAAACATAATAGGTTCAGATCTGAAATCATGGCACTCAGGCCCTAGTGACAAGCATTAAGCATAGCAAAGTCATAGCAACATCAATCTCAGAACATAATGGATACTAGGGATCAAACCCTAACAAAACTAACTCGATTACATGATAAATCTCATCCAACCCATCACCATCCAGCAAGCCTACGATGCAATTACTCACGCACGGCGGTGAGAATCATGAAATTGGTGATGGAGGATGGTTGATGATGACGACGGCGACAAATCCCCCTCTCCGGAGCCCCGAACGGACTCCAGATCAGCCCTCCCGAGAGAGATTAGGGCTTGGCGGCGGCTCCGTATCGTAAAACGCGATGAAACTTTCTCTCTTATTTTTTTCTCCCCGAAAGCCAATATATAGAGTTGGAGTTGGCGTCGGAGGGCCACAAGGGGGCCCACGAGATAGGGGGCGCGCCCAGGGGGAGGGGCGCGCCCCCACCCTCGTGAACAGGGTGTGGGCCCCCTGGCCTTCATCTTTGGCGAGGATTTTTTATTATTTATTCTAAGATATTCCGTGGAGTTTCAGGTCATTCCGAGAACTTTTGTTTTCTGCACACAAAACAAGACCATGGCAATTCTGTTGAAAACAGCGTTAGTCCGGGTTAGTTCCATTCAAATCATACAAGTTAGAGTCCAAAACAAGGGCAAAAGTGTTTGGAAAAGTAGATACGACGGAGACGTATCAACTCCCCCAAGCTTAAACCCTTGCTTGTCCTCAAGCAATTCAGTTGACAAACTGAAAGAGAAAAAGAAAAACTTTTACAAACTCTGTTTGCTCTTGTTATTGTAAACATGAAACGCCAGCATTCAAGTTTCAGCAATTATTATGAACTAACCATACTCACAATAACACGTAGGTCTCACAATTACTAATATCAATAGCATAATCAGCTAGCGAGCCATAATAATAAAACTCGGATGACAACACTTTCTCAAAATAATTATAACATGATATAACAAAATGGTATCTCGCTAGCCCTTTCTGAGACCACAAAACATAAATGCAGAGCACCTTTAAAGATCAAGGATTGACTAATCATTGTAATTCATGGTAAAAGAGATCCATTCAAGTCATACCCAATATAAACCAATAATAATGAATGCAAACGACAGTGTGCTCTCCAGCGGGTGCTTTTTAATAAGAAGGGTGATGACTCAACATAAAAGTAAATAGATAGGCCCTTCGTAGAGGGAAGCAGGGATTTGTAGAGGTGCCAGAGGTCGGTTTTGAAATAGAGATAAATTATATTTTGAGCGGCATATTTTCATTGTCAACATAACAACTAAAATACGACGATATCTTCCATGCTAAATAGATTATAGGCGGTTCCAAACAGAATGGTAAAGTTTATACTCCCCTTCCTCCACAAGCATCAATCCATGGCTTGCTCGAAACAATGAGTGCCTCCAACATTCAACGAGTCCCAAGGGGAGTTTTGTTTGCAGTTATTTTGATTTAGTTTGCATAAAGCATGGGACTGGGCATCCCGGTTATCAGCCATTTTCTCGTGAATGAGGAGCGGAGTCCACTCCTCTTGAGAATAACCCGCCTAACACGGAAGATAAGGGCAACTCTAGTTGACATATGAGCTATTCGAGCATGCAAAACAGAATGTTTATTTGAAGGTTTAGAGTTTGGCACATACAAATTTACTTGGAACAGCAGGTAAATACCGCATATAGGAAGATATGGTGGACTCATATGGCATAACTTTGGGGTTTAAGGAGTTTGGATGCACAAGCAGTATTTCCGATTAGTACAAGTGAAGGCTAGCAAAAGACTGGGAAGCGACCAACTGAGAGAGCGACAACAGTCGTAAACATGCATCAAAATTAATTTACACCGAATACAAGCATGAGTAGGATATAATCCACCATGAACATAAATATCATAAAGGCTATGTTGATTTGATTCAACTACATGCGTGAACATGTGCCAAGTCGAGTCACTCAATTCATTCAAAGGAGGATACCATCCTATCATACCACATCATAATCATCTCAATAGCATGTTGGCACGCAAGGTAAACCATTATAACTCATAGCTAATCAAGCATGGCACAAGCAACTATAATCTCTAAATGTCATTGCAAATATGTTTACTTCATAATAGCTGAATCAGGAACGATGAATCATCATATTTACAAAAACAAGAGAGGTCGAGTTCATACCAGCTTTTCTCTTCTCAATAAGTCCATCATATATCATCATTATTGCCTTTCACTTGCACGACCGAACGGTGTGTATAATAATAAGAGTGCACGTGCATTGGACTAAGCTGGAAGCTGCAAGCATTCAACTCAAGAGAGAAGACAAGTAATATGGGCTCTAAGTTAAATAAACGATCATGCAAATGAGAGCCACTAAGCATTTTCAATATGGTCTTCTCGACCCCCAAAGAAAGGAAAAGAAATAAAAACAATTTACACGGGAAAGCTCCCAACAAGTAAAAAGGAGAACGGGAAATATTTTTGGGTTTTCTTTTTAATTCTACTGCAAGCATGAAAAATAAACTAACTAATGTTTTTGTTTTTTCTTAAAGTTTAACAAACACACAAGAAGAAAGCAGGAAAAAAGAAATTTTAAACTAGCATGGATATTACAGTGAAAAAGTATGAGCACCGACATCTAGCAATGAGTGTGTGTGAACATAAATGTAATGTCGGTGGGAATACATACTTCCCCAGGCTTAGGCTTTTGGCCTAAGTTGGTCTATTGCCAGGGATGGCCTGGCGGATATCCATAGGTGAAGCTGGGGTCGTACTGCGACGCAGAATAGTTGGGATCATAATGTGATGAAGAGGACTCTGATTGCCACTGGCTGGCAACCGTCTCAGGATCCCAAGAATAAACAGACATTCGCGGAGGCTCCGGTTCCAGGGCTGGTGCAGGATTCCGATAGGCTTGAACGGCCGCCCACGGAACAATGTGAGGCTCTGCATACAAGTTAAACAAAGAAGGAGCAGGCAAAGTAATAGTCTCAGGGTGATATTCATCAAAGTATAATTTATATTTAAGCTCCCCATCGCGACTCTTAACAAGAAAATCATGCGCTATCATACTCTTATAATCTAAATAAGCACGGGGCAGCACTGTTTCTTCTTTCTCCGCATGCCCTAATAGGTATTTCAAAATGTTCAGCTAGGCGCGAAGCATAAATGCCTCCAAAGATGGGACCCTTAGTGCGGTTTATACTTAACCGTCTAGCAACAATTCCACCCAAACTAACAGAGTTATTGCGGTATAAACCATGGAGCAAAATAATAATATCAGGAATACTAAGGTTCCCACAGTTCCCGCGTCCAATCAAGCAACGACTAGCAAATATGGCAAAGTAGCGTAAAACAGGATAATGAATGCTAGTGATCCTCACATCAGAAACCTTCCTGGTTTCTCCCATCGTGATAGTGTTAATAAAAGCTTCTACTTCGTTACGGAGGGGTTCATCTAAGGTGCCCTCAAAGGGTGTTCTGCAGACCTCGCAGAATTCAGCTAATGTCATCTTTTTAACAACATCATATAAATGAAACTCTACTGATGGAGGTGATTTCTTAGGGAAAAAGTAGAAGTTTTGCACAGAAGTATTTGTGAGTAAGAGATACTGATGACGTCGGTCGCGGAGGAAGTTGGTGAGACCGGCATTCTCAATTAATATATAGAAATCATCATAAATTCCGGCTCTCCTCAAGAAGTCATCGGAGGGCCATTCACACGGCCGGACCTCCGCGGTGCGAGGTAAATTAAATTTGGGCTTCTCCTCTTCTTCCTTTTGTTTTTCCTTAGAGCTTCGGCTCGACGAGCCCCTCAAAAGTCTCTTCATTATTTCTGAAACAATCTGAAATTTTTAGTAACTTCAAATAAAAGTGAACCAACTTCAATAAAATTGATAGTAAGATCTCCCACAAGTGCCTAGGGCCTATATCAAGCATTAGAACTACTTGGAACCATATAAATTTGACATGCAAGCTCAAGAACATGGTCACCTATGCAGCACAAATTTGCAATGAATAAAGCACTAGAACAAAAACTAATTGGACCAATGGAGGAGTCACATACCAAGGAACAATCTCCCCAAGCAGTTTTGCGAGAGGTGCTTTGAGCAAGGAGATCGAAAATCACAGCAACGGGGGCTGGAACTCGTGCTTGAGTTGGTTTTTCGTGTTTGTGTGAGACAGAGGAAGAAGATGGGTGCAGGAATAAGTGGAGGAGGGCCACCGTGGGCCCACAAGGCAGGGGGGCGCGCCCAGGGGGTAGGGCGCGCCCTCCACCCTCGTGACCAGGTGGCAGCTCCCCCGGTGGTAATTTTTGCACAGTAAATTCTCAAATATTCCCGAAAAAATCATATTAAATTGGCATGGTATTCTGAGGACTTTTATTTTTATATTGCACGGATAAGTCAGGAAACAGACAGAAAAAATACTATTTTATTTTATTTCTACTAAATAACAGAAAATATAAAGAGGGGACAGAAGGTTGTGCTTCTAGTTTCATCCATCTCATGATCATCAAAATGAACCCACTAACAAGGTTGATCAAGTCTTGTTAACAAACTCATTCCGAATAATCATGGAACCGGAGAAATTTCGAATGACACCAAGTTACCTCAACGGGGATATGAAAATCCCCAACAATAAGAATATCATACTTTTTCTTGACAGTAGGGAGAGGAAATTCGAAACCTCCAAATATAATCGATGGAACTTTTCCAATAGAGTTGATACTATAAACTTGAGGTTGTTTCCTCGAAAAATGTACCATGTGCTCATTGCCATTAACATGAAAAGTGACATTGCCTTTTGTGCAATCAATAACAGCCCCTGCAGTATTAAGGAAAGGCCTTCCAAGAATAATAGACATACTATCGTCCTCGGGAATATCAAGAATAACAAAGTCCGTTAAAATAGTAACATTTGCAACCACAACAGGCACATCCTCACAAATACCGACAGGTATAGCAGTTGATTTATCGGCCATTTGCAAAGATATTTTAGTAGGTGTCAACTTATTCAAGTCAAGTCTACGATATAAAGAGAGAGGCATAACACTGACATCGGCACCAAGATCACATAAAGCAGTTTTAACATAATTTATTTTAATGGAGCATGGTATAGTAGGTACTCCTGGATCTCCAAGTTTCTTTGGTATTCCACCCTTAAAAGTATAATTAGCAAGCATGGTGGAAATTTCAGCTTCAGGTATCTTTCTTTTATTAGTAATAATATCCTTCATATACTTAGCATAAGGATTTGTTTTGAGCACATCAGTTAATCGCATACGCAAAAAGATGGGTCTAATCATCTCAGCAAAGCACTCAAAATCCTCATCGTCCTTTTTATTGGATGGTTTCGGAGGAAAAGGCATGGGTTTCTAAACCCATGGTTCTCTTTCTTTACCATGTTTCCTAGCAACGAAGTCTCTTTTATCATAACGTTGATTCTTTGATTGTGGGTTATCAAGATCAACAGCAGGTTCAACTTCTACATCATTATCATTACTAGGTTGGGCATCAACATGAACATTATCATTAACATTATCACTAGGTTCGTGTTCATCACCTGATTGTGTTTCAGCATCAGACATAGAGATATCATTTGGATTATCAGGTGGTTCAGCGATAGGTTCACTAGAAGTTTGCAAAGTCCTATCATTTTTCTTTTTCTTCCTCTTAGAAGAACTAGGCATATCAATATTGTTTCTCCGAGAATCTTGCTCGATTCTCTTGGGGTGGCCTTCAGGATACAAAGGTTCCTGAGTCATTCTACCAGTTCTAGTAGCCACTCTAACAGCATAATCATTTTTCTTACTATTCATTTCATCAAGCACTTCTTTCTGAGCTTTAAGTATTTGTTCTACTTGAGTGGTAACCATAGAAGCATGTTTGCTAACAAGTTTAAGTTCACCTCTAATATCAGCCATATAATCACTCAAGTGTTTAATCATAAAGGAATTCTGTTTTAATTGTCTACCAAAATAAGCATTAAAGTCATCTTGCTTAAACATAAAGTCATCAAACTCATCCAAGCACTGACTAGCAATTTTAGTAGGAGGAACTTCAGCTTTATCATATTTATAGGGAGAATTTACCTTTACTACATGTGTCGGGATATCGGGAGGTTCTTCAGTAAATAAGTAATTGAGATCATATACTTCTTCAACAGGCGGTAAATTAAGACCATGTATTTCTTCAATAGGAGGTAAATTCTTAACATCTTCAGCTTTAATACCTTTTTCTTTCATAGATTTCTTTGCCTCTTGCATATCTTCGAGACTGAGAAATAGAACACCTCTCTTCTTCGGAGTTGGTTTAGGAATAGGTTCAGTAATAGGCTCAGGAGTTGGCTCAGGAGGTGCCCAATTATTTTCATTAGCCAACATATTATTCAATAGAAGTTCAGCGTCAACCGGTGTTCTTTCCCTGAAAAGAGAACCAACACAACTATCCAGGTAATCTCTGGAAGCATCAGTTAGTCCATTATAAAAGATATCAAATATTTCAGGTTTCTTAAGAGGATGATCAGGCAAAGCATTAAGTAACTTGAGAAGCCTCCCCCAAGCTTGTGGGAGACTCTCTTCTTCAATTTGCACAAAATTGTATATTTCCCTCAAAGCAGCTTGTTTCTTATGAGCAGGGAAATATTTAGCAGAGAAGTAATAAACCATATCTTGGGGACTTTGCACACAAGCAGGATCAAGAGAATTAAACCATTTCTTAGCATCACCCTTTAATGAGAACGGAAATATTTTGAGTATATAAAAGTAGTGCGATCTCAGATTATTAGTAAACAGGGCAGCTATATCATTTAACTTAGCAAGATGTGCCACAACAATTTCAGATTCATAGCCACAAAAAGGATCAGATTCAACCAAAGTAATTATATCTGGATTGACAAGAATATCATAATAATCATAATCAGGAACACAGATAGGTGAAGTAGCAAAAGCAGGGTCGGGTCTCATCCTACCTCTAAAAGATTCTTTACTCCACTTAGTTAGCAACCTCTTACGTTCAAGACTGTCCTGGCAAGCAACAATAGCTTCAAAAGATTCAGCACTAAAAAGATAATCCTCAGGAATAGAAGGCATAGGCCCATCATCACTAACATCATCGTGTTCAGGTTCATTAATTTCTCTTTCTCTAGACCTAGCAATTTTCTCATCAAGAAATTCACCGAGTGGCACAGTAGTATCAAGCATAGAAGTAGTTTCATCATAAGTATCGTGCATAGCAGAAGTGGCATCATCAATAACATGCGACATATCGGAATCAATAGCAGTAGTAGGTTTAGGTGTCGCAAACTTATTCATAACAGAAGGAGAATCTAGTGCAGAGCTAGATGGCAGTTCCTTACCTCCCCTCGTAGTTGAGGGATAAAGTTTTGTCTTAGCGTCTTTCAAGTTCTTCATAGTGTCCAGCAGTTATAAATCCCAACTGACTCAAAGAATAGAGCTATGCTCCCCGGCAATGGCGCCAGAAAAAGGTCTTGATAACCCACAAGTATAGGGGATCGCAACAGTTTTCGAGGGTAGAGTATTCAACCCAAATTTATTGATTCGACACAAGGGGAGCCAAAGAATATTCTCAAGTGTTAGCAGCTGAGTTGTCAATTCAACCACACCTGGAAACTTAATATCTGCAGCAAAGTGTATAGTAGCAAAGTAATATGATAGTGGTGGTAACGGTAACAAAGTAAAGACAGCAAAAGTAATGTTTTTGGTATTTTTGTAGTGATTGTAACAGTAGCAACGGAAAAGTAAATAAGCGTAAACCAGTATATGAAAAACTCGTAGGCATCGGATTAGCGATGGATAATTATGCTGGATGTGGTTCATCATGTAACAGTCATAACATAGGGTGACACAGAACTAGCTCCAGTTCATCAATGTAATGTAGGCATGTATTCCGAATACAGTCATACGTGCTTATGGAAAAGAACTTGCATGACATCTTTTGTCCTACCCTCCCGTGGCAGCGGGGTCCTAATGGAAACTAAGGGATATTAAGGCCTCCTTTTAATAGAGAACCGGAACAAAGCATTAGCACATAGTGAATACATGAACTGCTCAAACTACGGTCATCACCGGGAGTGGTCCCGATTATTGTCACTTCGGGGTTGCCGGATCATAACACATAGTAGGTGACTATAAACTTGCAAGATAGGATCAAGAACACACATATATTCATGAAAACATAATAGGTTCAGATCTGAAATCATGGCACTTGGGCCCTAGTGACAAGCATTAAGCATAGCAAAGTCATAGCAACATCAATCTCAGAACATAATGGATACTAGGGATCAAACCCTAACAAAACTAACTCGATTACATGATAAATCTCATCCAACCCATCACCGTCCAGCAAGCCTATGATGCAATTACTCACGCACGGCGGTGAACATCTTGAAAATGGTGATGGAGGATGGTTGATGATGACGACGGCGACGAATCCCCCTCTCCGGAGCCCCGAACGGACTCCAGATCAGCCCCCCGAGAGAGATTAGGGCTTGGCGGCAGCTCCGTATCGTAAAAACGCGATGAAACTTTTTCTCTTATTTTTTTCTCCTAGAAAGCCAATATATGGAGTTGGAGTTGGCGTAGGACGGCCACCAGGGGGCCCACGAGGTAGGGGGGCGCGCCCAGGGGGGAGGGGCGCGCCCCCCACCCTCGTGAACAGGGTGTGGGCCCCCTGGCCTTCATCTTTGGCGAGGATTTTTTATTATTTTTTCTAAGATATTCCGTGGAGTTTCAGGTCATTCCGAGAACTTTTGTTTTCTGCACATAAAACAACACCATGGCAATTCTGTTGAAAACAGCGTCAGTCCGGGTTAGTTCCATTCAAATCATACAAGTTAGAGTCCAAAACAAGGGCAAAAGTGTTTGGAAAAGTAGATACGACGGAGACGTATCACTCGCCAACATGCCGCAGCTCAGGAGGCAATTGCTACTGCATCTCAGTATGACCCCAGCTACAAATACGGATATCAGCCAGGCGGTCCTTAGTATTAGACCAACTTAGGCCAAAAGCCTAAGCTTAGGGGAGTACGTATTTCTCACCGACTTTACATTCATGTTCACACACTAGTTGTCGGTGCTCATACTCTTTCATTGTATTATCCATGCTAGTTTCATTTCCTTTTTCTCGCTTTCTTCTTGTGTGTTTGATAAACCTTAGAAAAAAAACCAAAAAAATTAGTTAGGTCAATTTCCATGCTTGTAGTAGAATTTAAAATGAAAACCCAAAAAGATTTCTCGTTCTTCTTCTTACTTGTTGGGAGCTTTCCCGCGTAAATAGTTTTCTTTTCTTTTCTTTCCTTTGGGGGTCGAGAAGACCATATTGAAAATGCTTAGTGGCTCTCATATGCATGATTGTTTATTTAACTTAGAGCCCATATTACTTTGTCTTCTCTCTTGAGTTGAATGCTTGCAGATTTCAGCTTAGTCCAATGCGCGTGCACTATTATTATTATACACATTGTTCGGTCGTGCAAGTGAAAGGCAATAATAACGATATATGATGGACTTATTGAGATGAGAAAAGCTGGTATGAACTCGACCTCTCTTGTTTTTGTAAATATGATGAGTTCATCGTTCCTGATTCAGCTTATTATGAAGTAAACATATTTGCAATGACATTTAGAGATTATAGTTGCTTGTGCCATGCTTGATTAGCTATGAGTTATAATGGTTTACCTTGCGTGCCAACATGCTATTGAGATGATTATGATGTGGTATGATAGGATGGTATCCTCCTTTGAATGAATTGAGTGACTTGACTTGGCACAGGTTCACGCATGTAGTTGAATCAAATCAACATAGCCTTTATGATATTTATGTTCATGGTGGATTATATCCTACTCATTCTTGTATTTGGTGTAAATTAATTTTGATGCATGTTTACGACTGTTGTCGCTCTCTCAGTTGGTCGCTTCCCAGTCTTTTGCTAGCCTTCACCTGTACTAAGCGGGAATACTGCTTGTGCATCCAAACTCCTTAAACCCCAAAGTTGTTCCATATGAGTCCACCATACCTTCCTATATGCGGTATCTACCTGTCGTTCCAAGTAAATTTGTATGTGCCAAACTCCAAACCTTCAAATGAAATTCTGTTTTGTATGCTCGAGCAGCTCATGTTTCAACTAGGGCTACCTATATCTTCCATGCTAGGTGGGTTATTCTCAAGAGGAGTGGACTCCACTCCTCATTCACGAGAAAGGGCCGGTAACTGGGATGCCCAGTCCCATGATCCAAAAAGATCAAAGCAAATCAAAATAATTAAACAAAACCCCCCCAGGGCTGTTGTTACACTCGTTGTTTCGAGCAAGCCATGGATTGATGCTCGTTGGTGGTTAGGGGAGTATAAACCTTTACCATTCTGTTTGGGAACTGCCTATAATGCATGTAGTATGGAAGATACAGCCATCTCATAGTTGTTGCATTGACAGCAAGAGTATGCCGCTCAAAATGTTATTCAATCTCTATTTCAAAACCGACCTCTGGCACCTCTACAAATCCCTGCTTCCCTCTGCGAAGGGCCTATCTATTTACTTTTATGTTGAGTCATCACCCTCCTTATTAAAAAGCACCCGCTGGAGAGCTCACTGTCGTTTGCATTCATTATTATTGGTTTATATTGGGTATGACTTGACTGGATCTCTTTTACCATGAATTACAATGTTTAGTGAGTCCTTGATCTTTAAAGGTACTCTGCATTTATGTTTTGCGGTCTCAGAAAGGGCTAGCGAGATACCATTTTGTTATATCATGTTATAATTATTTTGAGAAAGTGTTGTCACCTGAGTTTTATTATTATGGCTCACTAGCTGATTATGCTATTGATATTAGTAATTGTGAGACCTACGTGTTATTGTGAGTATGGTTAGTTCATAATAATTGCTGAAACTTGAATGCTGGCTTTTCATGTTTACAACAACAAGAGCAAACAGAGTTTGTAAAAGTTTTTCTTTTTCTCTTTAAGTTTGTCAACTGAATTGCTTGAGGACAAGCAAGGGTTTAAGCTTGGGGGAGTTGATACGTCTCCAACGTATCTACTTTTCCAAACACTTTTGCCCTTGTTCTGGACTCTAACTTGCATGATTTGAATGAAACTAACCCGGACTGACGCTGTTTTCAGCAGAACTGCCATGATGTTGTTTTATGTGTAGAAAACAAAAGTTCTCGGACTGTCCTGAAAATCCACGGAGGCACTTTTTGGAAAATATAAAAAATACTGGCGAAAAAATCAAGACCAGGGGGCCCACACCTTGTCCACGAGGGTGGGGGGCGCGCCCCCTGTCTCGTGGGCCCCCTAAGGCTCCGACGACCTGAACTCCAACTCCATATATTCTGTCTCGTGGAGAAAAAAATCAGAGAGAAAGTTTCATCGTGTTTTACGACACGAAGCCCCCGCCAAGCCCTAATCTCTCTCGGGAGGGCTGATCTGGAGTCCGTTCGGGGCTCCGGAGAGGGGGATTCGTCGTCGTCGTCATCATCAACCATCGTCCATCACGAATTGCATGATGCTCACCGCCGTGCGTGAGTAATTCCATCACAGGCTTGCTGGACGGTGATGGGTTGGATGAGATTTACCATGTAATCAAGTTAGTTTTGTTAGGGTTTGATCCCTAGTATCCACTATGTTCTAAGATTGATGTTGCTATGACTTTGGTATGCTTAATGCTTGTCACTAGGGCCCGAGTGCCATGATTTCAGATCTGAACCTATTATTTTTTCATGAATATATGTGTGTTCTTGATCCTATCTTGCAAGTCTATAGTCACCTATTATGTGTTATGATCCGACAACCCCGAACTGACAATAATCGGGATACTTCTCGGTGATGACCGTAGTTTGAGGAGTTCATGTATTCACTATGTTTTAATGCTTTGCTCCGGTTCTCTATTAAAAGGAGGCCTTAATATCCCTTAGTTTCCGCTAGGACCCCGCTGCCACGGGAGGGTAGGACAAAAGATGTCATGCAAGTTCTTTTCCATAAGCACGTGTGACTATATACGGAATACATGCCCACATTACATTGATGAACTGGAGCTAGTTTTGTGTCACCCTATGTTATAGCTATTACATGAGGAATCGCATCCGACATAATTATCCATCACTGATCCATTGCCTACGAGCTTTTCACATCTTGTGCTTCGCTTATTTACTTTTCCGTTGCTACTGTTACAATTACTACAAAACCCAAAAACATTACTTTTGCTATCGTTACCTTTATTATCATACTACTTTGCTACTAAATACTTTGCTGCAGATACTAAGTTATCCAGGTGTGGTTGAATTGACAACTCAACTGCTAATACTCAAGAATATTCTTTGGCTCCCCTTGTGTCGAATCAATAAATTTGGGTTGAATACTTTACCCTCGAAAGCTGTTGCGATCCCCTACACTTGTGGGCTATCAGTTCCAAGGGGCAGCCAAGTGAGTTATGTTTCTATATGCCACAGCCGAAGCTAGAGACATATAATCACTCAATGGTCTGTCTTGCCCTCCACTCCCACGATGTCCCTTTTTCCTTTGAAGGGAGGAATTTCATGAAACTTTTCATAATCTTCAGACATGTCTGTCTTGCCCTCCACTCCCACGATGTCCCTTTTTCCTGAAAGAACTATGTGGAGCTTTGGCTCATCGTATGATGTATTCGCTTCATTATCTTTTCTTTTTCTCGGTTTGGTAGACATGTCCTTCACGTAGATAACTTGTGCCACATCATTAGCTAGGACGAACGGTTCGTCAGTGTACCCAAGATTTTTCAGATCCACTGTTGTCATTCCGTACTGTGGGTCTACTTGTACCCCGCCTCCTGACAGATTGACCCATTTGCACTTAAACAAAGGGACCTTAAAATCATGTCCGTAGTCAAGTTCCCATATGTCCACTATGTAACCATAATATGTGTCCTTTCCGCTCTCGGTTGCTGCATCAAAGAGGACACCGCTGTTTTGCTTGGTGCTCTTTTGATCTTGTTCAATCGTGTAAAATGTATTCCCATTTATCTCGTATCCTTTGTAAATCAATACAGTCAAAGATGGTCCCCTGGACAACAAGTACACCTCATAACAAACAGTCTTTTCACCTCTGAGACGTGTTTCCAACCAACTGCTGAAAGTCCTGATGTGTTCACATGTAATCTAGTCGTCGCACTGCTCCGGGTGTTTGGAGCGCAGACTGTTCTTGTGTTCATCGACATATGGGGTCACCAAGGTAGAGTTCTGTAGAACTGTGTAGTGTGCTTGAGACCAAGAATATCCGTCCCTGCATATTATTGAGTCCCCTCCAAGTGTGCCTTTTCCAGTCAGTCTCCCCTCATACCGCGATTTAGGGAGACCTATCTTCTTAAGGCCAGAAATGAAGTCAACACAAAACCCAATGACATGCTCTGTTTGATGGCCCATGGAGATGCTTCCTTCTGGCCTAGCACGGTTACGGACATATTTCTTGAGGACTCCCATGAACCTCTCAAAGGGGAACATATTGTGTAGAAATACGACCCCCGGAATGACAATCTCGTCGACTAAATGAACTAGGACGTGCGTCATGATATTGAAGAAGGATGGTGGGAACACCAGCTCGAAACTGACAAGACATTGGGCCACATCACTCCTTAGCCTTGGTATGATTTCTGGATCGATCACCTTCTGAGATATTGCATTGAGGAATGCACATAGCTTCACAATGGCTAATTGGACGTTTTTCGGTAGAAGCCCCCTCAATGCAACCGGAAGCAGTTGCGTCATAATCACGTGGCAGTCATCAGACTTTAGGTTCTGGAACTTTTTCTCTGGCATATTTATTATTCCCTTTATATTCGACGCGAAGCCAGTCGGGACCTTCATACTGAGCAGGCATTCAAAGAAGATTTATTTTTCTTCTTTCGTAAGAGCGTAGCTGGCAGGACCTTCATACTGCTTCGGAGGCATGCCGTCTTTTTCGTGCAAGCGTTGCAGGTCCTCCCGTTCCTCAGGTGTATCTTTTGTCTTCCCATACATGCCCAAGAAGCCTAGCAGGTCCACGCAAAGGTTCTTCGTCACGTGCATCACGTCGATTGAAGAGCGGACCTCTAGGTCTTTCCAGTAGGGTAGGTCCCAAAATATAGATTTCTTCTTCCACATGGGTGCGTGTCCCTCAGCGTCATTCAGAACAGCTAGTCTGTCGGGACCCTTTCCAAAGATTACGTGTAAATCATTGACCATAGTAAGTACATGATCACCGGTACGCATGGCGGGCTTCTTCCGGTGATCTGCCTCGCCTTTGAAATGCTTGCCTTTCTTTCGACATTGATGGTTGGTCAGAAGAAATGGACGATGGCCCAGGTACACATTCTTCCTGCATTTGTCCAGGTATATACTTTCAGTGTCATCTAAACAGTGCGTGCATGCATGGTATCCCTTGTTTGTCTGTCCTGAAAGATTACTGAGAGCGGGCCAATCGTTGATGGTTACAAACAGCAACGTGTGCAGGTTAAATTCCTCTTGTTTGTGCTCATCCCACGTACGTACACCGTTTCCATTCCATAGCTGTAAAAGTTCTTCAACTAATGGCCTTAGGTACACATCAATGTCGTTGTCGGGTTGCTTAGGGCATTGGATGAGAACTGGCATCATAATGAACTTCCGCTTCATGCACATCCAAGGAGGAAGGTTATACATACATAGAGTCACGGGCCAGGTGTTGTGATTGCTGCTCTGCTCCCCGAAAGGATTAATGCCATCCGCGCTTAAACCAAACCATACGTTCCTTGGGTCACCTGCAAACTCAGTCCAGTACTTTCTCTCAATTTTTCTCCACTGCGACCCGTCAGCAGGTGCTCTCAACTTCCCGTCTTTCTTACGGTCCTCACTGGGCCATCGCATCAACTTGGCATGCTCTTCATTTCTGAACAGACGTTTCAACCGTGGTATTATAGGAGCATACCACATCACCTTCGCAGGAAACCTCTTCCTGGGGGGCTCCCGTCAACATCACCAGGGTCATCTCATCTGATCTTATACCGCAATGCACCGCATACCGGGCATGCGTTCAGATCCTTGTACGCACTGCGGTAGAGGATGCGGTCATTAGGGCATGCATGTATCTTCTACACCTCCAATCCTAGAGGGCATACGACCTTCTTTGTTGCGTATGTACTGTCGGGCAATTCGTTATCCTTTGGAAGCTTCTTCTTCAATATTTTCAGTAGCTTCTCAAATCCTTTGTCAGGCACAGCATTCTCTACCTTCCACTGCAATAATTCCAGTACGGTACCGAGCTTTGTGTTGCCATCTTTGCAATTGGGGTCCAACCCTTTTTTGTGATCCTCTAACATGCGATCGAACTTCAGCTTCTCTTTTGACTTTCGCATTGCGTCCTTGCATCGACAATGACCTGGCGGAGATCATCATCATGGGGCACATCATCTGGTTCCTCTTGATATTTAGCAGCTTCCCCCATTGCAGCATCATTGGGCACATCATCTGGTTCCTCTTGATCTTCAGCAGCTTCCCCCGTTGCAGCATCACCGTATTCAGGGGGCACATAGTTGTCATCGTCCTCTTCTTCTTCGCCGTCTTCCATCATAACCCCTATTTCTTCGTGCATCGTCCAAACATAAAAGTGTGGCATGAAACCATTGTAAAGCAGGTGGGTGTGAAGGATTTTCCGGTCAGAGTAAGACTTCGTATTCTAACATTTAGGGCATGGACAACACATAAAACCATTCTGCTTGTTTGCCTCAGCCACTTCGAGAAAATCATGCACGCCCTTAATATACTCGGAGGTGTGTCTGTCACCGTACATCCATTGTCGGTTCATCTGCGTGCATTATATATAATTAAGTGTGTCAAAAACCATTACAGAACATCATGAATAGATAATTAAGTAACCAAATTAATAGAAGTTCATCATCACATTAAAACCAAAGTACATACATAGTTCTCATCTAACAACATAAAGCTCTCCAGAGGATCTAAATTAATTAAACCATACATTGAAACTATGTAAAACATTTCAATGCGAAAACAAATGCGATCAGAATCGCAATCAAGGTAACAACTGATCCAACTGCATAATGATACCAAGCCTCGGTATGAATGGCATATTTTCTAATCTTTCTAATCTTCAAGCGCATTGCATCCATCTTGATCTTGTGATCATCGACGACATCCGCAACATGCAACTCCAATATCATCTTCTCCTCCTCAAATTTTCTTATTTTTTCCTTCAAGAAATTGTTTTCTTCTTCAACTAAATTTAACCTCTCGACAATAGGGTCGGTTGGAATTTCCGGTTCAACAACCTCCTAGATAAATAAAATCTATGTCACATTGGTCGGCATAATTGTCATAAACAATAAATGAACCAATAGTTATGAAAAGATAATATATAACACATCCGAATCATAGACAGGACGAGGGCCGACGGGGGCGGATACCAAAATCATCGCACTATATAATAACAAGAAATAAAATAGTAAGAAAATTAGACAAGTATCTATCTAAAGCAAGAATTTTTTTTCTTTCAGAAAGAAGATAAGAACAAGAGGCTCACCACGGTAGTGTCGGCAACGAGATCGGCGTGGGTGATCGACGACAGTGAAGACGGGGACGGGGCGTGACGGGCCGCTAATATAAACCTAGACAAATCTCGGGAAAAATACAGTTCAGAGGTCGTGCTTCGAGAGGGGAAAGCTTAACTAGTGTGGCTCGGGCATTTCATCGAACACCACATGTGCATAGGAGGTGAGCTAGAGCACCACAAAGCCCTCCCCTCCCCGGCCAGAGAAAAACAGAACAGTGGAGTGCTCTGCTCGTGGGCGAGGGGTATATATAGGCACCTCAATGGTCCCGGTTCGTGGCACGAACCGGGACTAAAGGGCAGCCTGTTGTCCCGGTTCAAGCCACCAACCGGGACCAATGGTGGTGGGCCAGGAGCCATGCCCATTGGTCCCGGTTCGTCCCACCAACCGGGACCAAAAGGTCCAGACGAACCGGGACTAATGGCCCACGTGGCCCGGCTGCCCCCCTGGGCTCACGAACCGGGACCAATGCCCCCATGGGTCCCGGTTCTGGACTGAACCGGGACTAATGGGCTGACCCGGCCTGATCCAAAGCCCTCTTTTCTACTAGTGATTAAGTATCCCGCCCGGGGAGTACGTTTGCAAGAATGAAACTCAAGGGAATTGACGGGGGCCCGCTCAAGCGTCTGTCTGAATTTAGGTTGGTCGTCCAACACTCTTCGTTGCCTTCTCCAGGGCGGTGATATGTTTTTTCGACATCTTCTGACTTCGGCCGGCATCGTCTCGGCCGCTACATTGATAACATTTCCCTTGCTCCAATGGTGTTTGGAAGGTCCAAAGGTGGTATGGAGCTTTGCTGAAGCCGCACCTCTAGTGAGTGCATGAGAAAGACGATATCAATTTCCAAAAAAAACATGCGTAATTTTCTATTTCTTGAAGGATGGTCTTGTAAGGGTTGACCGGCTAAATATATAGATTTGGCCTCTTTGCAAGAGCCAAACAAGCTAGTGAGCTAATAACTGCTTGTCTCGACCGCCCAAGTAAATTCTATACCTATAGGACAGAGATGTCCGGCCATGCAGCTAACTCACACAATGATTATACCCTGATCTTCCTAAAATGGTACACTACCACATGGAAATCAAAGGGCCCGCTCATAGTTCTACTCCTCTTCCGGTTGCCCCAAACCCCCACACACACCCCACCTCACCTTGCTTCGATTCCTCCGAGAGGCGTAGCTAGCGCAATGGCCGCGCCATCATCGAGTCTCGATCTGGCCGTTCAAGCTGAAGCTGCAACGCATCGTGATGTTGGTACTATCATGATCATCGGTTCAAGCTAATCCAGTCCATCGCCGTTTTTGGCATCAATCATGGAGATGATCCGAAGCTGAGATACCTCATAGATACTAGCTAGTGGAGAACATTCGGCGCCAAATATCGGTATTTCACAGATGATCCAAGGAACATCGTGCTTGGCACGAGTACCGATGGCATGAATTTGTTTGGCAGCTAGAACACAAACCATAGCACATGTCCCATGTTTGTATGGATGTACAATCTCCCTCCTTTCCTAAGTAGTAGCAGCGCGGGCTAAAAGCATAGAAGCAACGAGGGGAAGGCACTGTTGCTACACAAAATTAGTAGCAGCGGTGGGTCAGGACCCGCGCTACAGGTAGTTTAACAGTAGCACTGGTCCATCCCACTCTACT
The DNA here is from genome assembly GCA_963921465.1 of Triticum timopheevii. NCBI lineage: Eukaryota > Viridiplantae > Streptophyta > Magnoliopsida > Poales > Poaceae > Triticum > Triticum timopheevii. The sequence continues at coordinate 66,902,755 of OY997266.1, forward strand.
GCTACCCCTAAGTAGTAGCAACTAAAAGTTAGTTGTAGCACCCTAGCAGTAGCGCGGGTTTCCCTAGTAGTGGGTGCCGATCAGCCCGGGCGTTTGATGTCTGTTTGAGGTGTCCGTCTGAATGTTTTTTAAATAGTCAATGACGGGGCCGTCTGCTCGGACATTGAAAGGTGTTTGAGGCGCCACGCTATCAATGATCTCTTACTTCTTTTTTGAAACCGGTGGCAAAAGTTTTGCCTCATCGCAATTAAGCAGAAGAGAGTTGCTCAGTTAATTAGGGAAAACTGAGCGAAAACCAGATTGCCCAGTTAATTGTGGAGAACCAGGCGAAAACCTTCACAACCGCTGAGCGGCACACATAAGATACCCCACACACACCACTCTAAAAAGGATCTCGTCGAGACAGCACACAGGCATCATCGTCATCACTCCTCCCCTAGAGGCGATCTTGCCATCCCTAAACCCTGAGCAAGCGACTCCGACTTCACCGCAGACGATCATGGACTCAACCGACATTGTAGAGGCTGGGTGAAGCTGAGAGAAGATTTGTGCCAAACTCATCCACCTGCGACCAGACAGCGCAGCTCCGACTCTGACGAAGAACTACGAAGGACAAAACCAGGCACGGCTGGTACCACAGAAGATCGCCGAAGGGTTCGCCTGCAGTCAGTCATCGTATACCACAGGGCCCCGCCACTGCAGCTTCGACTTCACAATAGCAAAACAAACCGAGGCAAACACGCGGACATGCCGAAGAAGAGCGCCGACTACCTCAACCATTTCCACGTCGCCGACATCGCTCCCACCATCATCGTTGCCACAGAAACCTGGACGCCACAACCGCCGTCAACCACCGGTCCCGATTGCAGATGTCGAGCTTCGAAACGAAGCCCCCAAGAGGGAAGAACGACACCAAGGCGTCACCATCGTCCGATCATAAGATCAAGGGTTTCCCCTGGAGAGGCTGAAATGGCCGGATCCGTGCGGAGGGGTGCGATAGCAAATCAACGATGCCTCCAAGAAGGGCACGACGGCCACAAACGCTGCTATCGATGGTCAGGACACAAGGCCAACTGCACCTCGCGGAAGCCACCGACGACTGGACTCAAGAGCCAACTGGCAGATCAAATAACGGCCACCGAGAGCAAAGCCACCGGATGCAACGGACCGCCGCGCCCTGCCGAGCACCATGCCGGCAAGGAATGGGGTGCGGTGCCCAAGACCGCCAACCACCATGGCTGCCGGCCGTAACCAAACAACAGATGCCCGACACGCGCACCACACGCGCCGCCGCGGCCACCGGAGACCATATAATCACTCAAGTGTTTAATCATAAAGGAATTCTGTTTTAATTGTCTACCAAAATAAGCATTAAAGTCATCTTGCTTAAACATAAAGTCATCAAACTCATCCAAGCACTGACTAGCAATTTTAGTAGGAGGAACTTCAGCTTTATCATATCTATAGAGAGAATTTACCTTTACTACCTGTGTCGGGATATCGGGAGGTTCTTCAGTAAATAAGTAATTGAGATCATATACTTCTTCAACAGGCGGTAAATTAAGACCATGTATTTCTTCAATAGGAGGTAAATTCTTAACATCTTCAGCTTTAATACCTTTTTCTTTCATAGATTTCTTTGCCTCTTGCATATCTTCGAGACTGAGAAATAGAACACCTCTCTTCTTCGGAGTTGGTTTAGGAATAGGTTCAGTAATAGGCTCAGGAGTTGGCTCAGGAGGTGCCCAATTATTTTCATTAGCCAACATATTATTCAATAGAAGTTCAGCGTCAACCGGTGTTCTTTCCCTGAAAAGAGAACCAACACAACTATCCAGGTAATCTCTGGAAGCATCAGTTAGTCCATTATAAAAGATATCAAATATTTCAGGTTTCTTAAGAGGATGATCAGGCAAAGCATTAAGTAACTTGAGAAGCCTCCCCCAAGCTTGTGGGAGACTCTCTTCTTCAATTTGCACAAAATTGTATATTTCCCTCAAAGCAGCTTGTTTCTTATGAGCAGGGAAATATTTAGCAGAGAAGTAATAAACCATATCTTGGGGACTTTGCACACAAGCAGGATCAAGAGAATTAAACCATTTCTTAGCATCACCCTTTAATGAGAACGGAAATATTTTGAGTATATAAAAGTAGCATGATCTCAGATTATTAGTAAACAGGGCAGCTATATCATTTAACTTAGCAAGATGTGCCACAACAATTTCAGATTCATAGCCATAAAAAGGATCAGATTCAACCAAAGTAATTATATCTAGATCGACAAGAATATCATAATAATCATAATCAGGAACACAGATAGGTGAAGTAGCAAAAGCAGGGTCGGGTCTCATCCTACCTCTAAAAGATTCTTTACTCCACTTAGTTAGCAACCTCTTATGTTCAAGACTATCCTGGCAAGCAATAATAGCTTCAAAAGATTCAGCACTAAAAAGCTAATCCTCAGGAATAGAAGGAATAGGCCCATCATCACTAACATCATCGTGTTCAGGTTCATTAATTTCTCTTTCTCTAGACCTAGCAATTTGCTCATCAAGAAATTCACCGAGTGGCACAGTAGTATCAAGCATAGAAGTAGTTTCATCATAAGTATCGTGCATAGCAGAAGTGACATCATCAATAACATGCGACATATCGGAATCAATAGCAGTAGTAGGTTTAGGTGTCGCAAACTTATTCATAACAGAAAGAGAATCTAGTGCAGAGCTAGATGGCAGTTCCTTACCTCCCCTCGTAGTTGAGGGATAAATTTTTGTCTTAGCGTCTTTCAAGTTCTTCATAGTGTCCAGCAGATATAAATCCCAACTGACTCAAAGAATAGAGCTATGTTCCCCGGCAACGGCGCCAGAAAAAAGTCTTGATAACCCACAAGTATAGGGGATCGCAACAGTGTTCGAGGGTAGAGTATTCAACCCAAATTTATTGATTCAACACAAGGGGAGCCAAAGAATATTCTCAAGTGTTAGCAGCTGAGTTGTCAATTCAACCACACCTGGAAACTTAATATCTGCAGCAAAGTGTATAGTAGCAAAGTAATATGATAGTGGTGGTAACGGTAACAAAGTAAAGACAGCAAAAGTAATGTTTTTGGTATTTTTGTAGTGATTGTAACAGTAGCAACGGAAAAGTAAATAAGCGTAAACCAGTATATGGAAAACTCGTAGGCACCGGATTAGCGATGGATAATTATGCCGGATGTGGTTCATCATGTAACAGTCATAACATAGAGTGACACAGAACTAGCTCCAGTTCATCAATGTAATGTAGGCATGTATTCCGAATATAGTCATACGTGCTTATGGAAAAGAACTTGCATGACATCTTTTGTCCTACCCTCCCGTGGCAGCGGGGTCCTAATGGAAACTAAGGGATATTAAGGCCTCCTTTTAATAGAGAACTGGCACAAAGCATTAGCACATAGTGAATACATGAACTCCTCAAACTACGGTCATCACCGGGAGTGGTCCCGATTATTGTCACTTCGGGGTTGCCGGATCATAACACATAGTAGGTGACTATAGACTTGCAAGATAGGATTAAGAACACACATATATTCATGAAAACATAATAGGTTCAGATCTGAAATCATGGAACTCGGGCCCTAGTGACAAGCATTAAGCATAGCAAAGTCATAGCAACATCAATCTCAGAACATAATGGATACTAGGGATCAAACCCTAACAAAACTAACTCGATTACATGATAAATCTCATCCAACCCATCACCGTCCAGCAAGCCTACGATGCAATTACTCACGCACGGCGGTGAGCATCATGAAAATGGTGATGGAGGATGGTTGATGATGACGACAGCGACGAATCCCCCTCTCCGGAGCCCCGAACAGACTCCAGATCAGCCCCCCCGAGAGAGATTAGGGCTTGGCGGCGGCTCCGTATCGTAAAAATGCAATGAAACTTTTTCTCTTATTTTTTTCTCCCAGAAAGCCAATATATGGAGTTGGAGTTGGCATAGGACGGCCACCAGGGGGCCCACGAGGTAGGGGGCGCGCCCAGGGGGAGGGGCGCGCCCAGGGGAGAGGGGCGCGCCCCCCACCCTCGTGAACAGGGTGTGGGCCCCCTGGCCTTCATCTTTGGCAAGGATTTTTTATTATTTTTTCTAAGATATTCCGTGGAGTTTCAGGTCATTCCGAGAACTTTTGTTTTCTGCACATAAAACAACACCATGGCAATTCTGCTGAAAACAGCGTCAGTCCGGGTTAGTTCCATTCAAATCATACAAGTTAGAGTCCAAAACAAGGGCAAAAGTGTTTGGAAAAGTAGATACGACAGAGATGTATCACTCGCCAACATGCAGCAGCTCAGGAGGCAATTGCTACTGCATCTCAGTATGACCCCAGCTACAACTACGGATATCAGTCGGGCGGTCCTTGGTATTAGACCAACTTAGGCCAAAAGTCTAAGCTTGGGGGAGTACGTATTTCTCACCGACTTTACATTCATGTTCACACACTAGTTGTCGGTGCTCATACTCTTTCATTGTATTATACATGCTAGTTTCATTTCCTTTTTCTCGCTTTCTTCTTGTGTGTTTGATAAACCTTAGAAAAAAATCAAAAAAATTAGTTAGGTTAATTTCCATGCTTGTAGTAGAATTTAAAATGAAAACCCAAAAAGATTTCTCGTTCTTCTTCTTACTTGTTGGGAGCTTTCCCGCGTAAATAGTTTTCTTTTCTTTTCTTTTCTTTGGGGGTCGAGAAGACCATATTGAAAATGCTTAGTGGCTCTCATATGCATGATTGTTTATTTAACTTAGAGCCCATATTACTTTGTCTTCTCTCTTGAGTTGAATGCTTGCAGATTTCAGATTAGTCCAATGCGCGTGCACTATTATTATTATACACATTGTTCGGTCGTGCAAGTGAAAGGCAATAATAACGATATATGATGGACTTATTGAGATGAGAAAAGCTGGTATGAACTCGACCTCTCTTGTTTTTGTAAATATGATGAGTTCATCGTTCCTGATTCAGCTTATTATGAAGTAAACATATTTGCAATGACATTTAGAGATTATAGTTGCTTGTGCCATGCTTGATTAGCTATGAGTTATAATGGTTTACCTTGCGTGCCAACATGCTATTGAGATGATTATGATGTGGTATGATAGGATGGTATCCTCCTTTGAATGAATTAAGTGACTTGACTTGGCACATGTTCACGCATGTAGTTGAATCAAATCAACATAGCCTTTATGATATTTATGTTCATGGTGGATTATATCCTACTCATGCTTGTATTCGGTGTAAATTAATTTTGATGCATGTTTACGACTGTTGTCGCTCTCTCAGTTGGTCGCTTCCCAGTCTTTTGCTAGCCTTCACCTGTACTAAGCGGGAATACTACTTGTGCATCCAAACTCCTTAAACCCCAAAGTTGTTCCATATGAGTCCACCATACCTTCCTATATGTGGTATCTACCTGTCGTTCCAAGTAAATTTGTATGTGCCAAACTCCAAACCTTCAAATGAAATTCTGTTTTGTATGCTCGAGCAGCTCATGTTTCAACTAGGGCTACCTATATCTTCCATGCTAGGTGGGTTATTCTCAAGAGGAGTGGACTCCGCTCCTCATTCACGAGAAAGGGCCGGTAACCGGGATGCCCAGTCCCATGATCCAAAAAGATCAAAGCAAATCAAAATAATTAAACAAAACTCCCCCAAGGTTGTTGTTACACTCGTTGTTTCGAGCAAGCCATGGATTGATGCTTGTTGGTGATTGGGGGAGTATAAACCTTTACCATTCTGTTTGGGAACTGCCTATAATGAATGTAGTATGGAAGATACAGCCATCTCATAGTTGTTGCATTGACAGCAAGAGTATGCCGCTCAAAATGTTATTCAATCTCTATTTCAAAACCGACCTCTGGCACCTCTACAAATCCCTGCTTTCCTCTGCGAAGGGCCTATCTATTTACTTTTATGTTGAGTCATCACCCTTCTTATTAAAAAGCACCCGCTGGAGAGCACACTGTCGTTTGCATTCATTATTATTGGTTTATATTGGGTATGACTTGAATGGATCTCTTTTACCATGAATTACAATGATTAGTCAGTCCTTGATCTTTAAAGGTGCTCTGCATTTATGTTTTGTGGTCTCAGAAAGGGCTAGCGAGATACCATTTTGTTATATCATGTTATAATTATTTTGAGAAAGTGTTGTCATCCGAGTTTTATTATTATGGCTCGCTAGCTGATTATGCTATTGATATTAGTAATTGTGAGACCTACGTGTTATTGTGAGTATGGTTAGTTCATAATAATTGCTGAAACTTGAATGCTGGCGTTTCATGTTTACAATAACAAGAGCAAACAGAGTTTGTAAAAGTTTTTCTTTTTCTCTTTCAGTTTGTCAACTGAATTGCTTGAGGACAAGCAAGGGTTTAAGCTTGGGGGAGTTGATACGTCTCCGTCGTATCTACTTTTCCAAACACTTTTGCCCTTGTTTTGGACTCTAACTTGTATGATTTGAATGGAACTAACCCGGACTAACGCTGTTTTCAACAGAACTGCCATGGTGTTGTTTTGTGTGTAGAAAACAAAAGTTCTCGGAATGTCCTGAAAATCCACGGAGGCACTTTTTGGAAAATATAAAAAATACTGGCGAAAGAATCAAGACCAGGGGGCCCACAGCCTGTCCACGAGGGTGGGGGGCGCGCCCCCTATCTCGTGGGCCCCCTAAGGCTCCGCCGACCTGAACTCCAACTCCATATATTCTGTCTCGCGGAGAAAAAAATCAGAGAGAAAGTTTCAACGTGTTTTACGACACGAAGCCCCCGCCAAGCCCTAATCTCTCTCGGGAGGGCTGATCTGGAGTCCGTTCGGGGCTCCGGAGAGGGGGATTCGTCGTCGTCGTCATCATCAACCATCGTCCATCACGAATTTCATGATGCTCACCGCCGTGCGTGAGTAATTCCATCACAGGCTTGCTAGACGGTGATGGGTTGGATGAGATTTACCCTGTAATCAAGTTAGTTTTGTTAGGGTTTGATCCCTAGTATCCACTATGTTCTAAGATTGATGTTGCTATGACTTTGGTATGCTTATTGCTTGTCACTAGGGCCCGAGTGCCATGATTTCAGATCTGAACCTATTATGTTTTCATGAATATATGTGTGTTCCCGATCCTATCTTGCAAGTCTATAGTCACCTATTATGTGTTATGATCCGACAACCCCGAACTGACAATAATCGGGATACTTCTCGGTGATGACCGTAGTTTGAGGAGTTCATGTATTCACTATGTTTTAATGCTTTGCTCCGGTTCTCTATTAAAAGGAGGCCTTAATATCCCTTAGTTTCCGCTAGGACCCCGCTGCCACGGGAGGGTAGGACAAAAGATGTCATGCAAGTTCTTTTCCATAAGCACGTGTGACTATATACGGAATACATGCCCACATTACATTGATGAACTGGAGATAGTTCTGTGTCACCCTATGTTATAGCTATTACATGAGGAATCGCATCCGACATAATTATCCATCACTGATCCATTGCCTACGAGCTTTTCACATCTTGTGTTTCGCTTATTTACTTTTCTGTTGCTACTATTACAATTACTACAAAACCCAAAAACATTACTTTTGCTATCGTTACCTTTATTATCATACTACTTTGCTACTAAATACTTTGCTGCAGATACTAAGTTATCCAGGTGTGGTTGAATTGACAACTCAACTGCTAATACTCAAGAATATTCTTTGGCTCCCCTTGTGTCGAATCAATAAATTTGGGTTGAATACTTTACCGTCGAAAGCTGTTGCGATCCCCTACACTTGTGGGCTATCAGTTCCAAGGGGCAGCCGAGTGAGTTATGTTTCTATATGCCACAACCGATGCTAGAGAGAGACAATCAGTTAAAAAAGTGGGTTGTTGCACACTAAGAATGGCTGCCAAATGAGCTGCATATGCAAGAGCAATCGCTTCTGCTTGAATAGGAGTAGAACTGGGAGGCGCTGAAGCTTGAACCTGAATGTTAATTTCTCTCTGAGGAGTAGGTATGCAAAAATAAACTCCTACTCCTGTCTTTACTTCCCCTTGACCAAGACCTGGAATTTTTCAAGATCTAAAGGCTGCATCAGAAAAGATTTTAGTACCATTAATCAACATATCAGATTTAAGAGTCTGCCCTTGTTTAGGAACAACCTGTGCCTCAAGATGGTTGTTAGCACAAATCTGATTATTAGAAGGGAGGAACAATTCCTCATGCAATGCAAAGTCTATATTAGCAGCAGCAATATGCACTTTGTAAGGAAGACATCTTTTCCTGTCAAACAAGAAATCATTTTTAGCTTTCCAGATACACCATAAAAAAATTCAAAACATTTTGCAAGGAAGCATAAGGATGCCCCATAGAAACCAGGTGAATGAGAATAGAGTGCATTGAATTATGGCCCTGAACAAGAGAATCAGATCCGAGAAACCAAGGAGCAGAAAACCAGGCAGCTCTAGCAAAATCACAAAGAAAGAAAAGATGAAATTCATCCTCTTGCTGAGCACACCTACAACAAGTTTGAGAAATATTAATGGAAAAACGCCCTGCTCTCATACCTGTCATCAAAGCTTTACTAAGAAGCCTTCAAGCAAAAGTTTGGACTTTAGGCAACAAATTTTTCTGCTTCCAAATGGCTTTGAGAAAAAAAATTAGCTCAAGAGAAACCTCAAGAGGAGCAGTTCTCGGATGAGAGTGAATGGTTTGCAAATAAAGATTGTAGGCAGCTTTAGAGGAACAAGTCCCATTAGGTGCCAAAGGCCAACAGAGCAAATCTTCATTGTCATCCTCAATAATATCAGTGTTAATGATTTGAGAAGCAAGGGGTTGTTGAAATAAAGAGAAAATAGGTTGTCTGTTCCAATTTTTTTTGCCCAGGCAGCCAAAGATCTCTAACCAAAGAAGGATAAATAAAACCTGCTTGCTGAGGAATAAGAAAGTCATGAATGGAATTCCAAAGAGGACACCAAGGCATACTCCATAAAGAGATGTTTCCTTTTGTGAGCTGATAGAAAGCATGATCTTTTAGTTTGGGAAGCATTTTTAAAACGGAAGCCCAAAAAGCTGACTTAGGAGGGGCAACAGTGGCCTTCCAAATAGTAGTAGTAGGAAAGTATTTAGCATGACGAACACGATATAAATGAGAAGAAGGCTCTTTAGCTAACCTCCAAGTCGCAGCAAGAATTAGGCTTTCATTTATTGCTTTTAAGTTTCTGATGCCTAGTCCACCTTCTGCCTTAGAACTGGTGATATCTTTCCAAGCTCTGAGACAAAGACTCCTCCTAGAATTTGTTTCTCGCACACCTGTCCACCAGAAATTCCTAATGATAGAAGTAAGTTTGGCAATGAAGTTCTTGGAGAACAAAATATTAGCCATGTAGTAAACCAAGATAGCTGAGAACACAAGGCGAATAAGTTCAAGACGAGCAGCATGAGAAAGCATGTTAGCCTTGTAAGAGGGAAGCTTATTCAAAATTTTATCTAACACAAAGTTTTTTATATGGCCTTGCTTTCGAAATTTACATGCATGCAACCATCTGATTGGCTGTAGCAAGAGGCATTGTTGCTAGTCTCATGGCTAAATAATATGTTGCATGCATGCTTTTCTATTGGCAGCATATGAGAGTTGGCATGTGAAAGTGCATTGGGAGCGAGATGGAAATATTAATGTGACCAAATTACTACTACCTCCTTTCTGGTTTATAGGGCTCAATTCTAAAATTTCGCCAACCAAGGTAGATGGTGAGTGGTGGAATAATTTTTGTTGTTTGCAAAAGCAATCAATTAATGCGCCCGTTTTTCTCAAAAAATTGTGTTTACCAATACATTAAATGACATGCATGCATTCATAAAGTACATGCATTGGTCAATTTTCTCTTAATGCACCTTGAAATCTGAACATGTGATGGGAAACAATCAAATTGAGACTTATAAAATGGGAAACTAAAATTTAAAGATAAGCCCTATAAACCGAAAAGGAGGGAGTATGTGTCTTAGTCCAAGAGAGGTGGTCTCCGGCCCAAAAAGCTCGGACGGAGGGAGTTGTTTATATGGGCCATGAATTTATTGCTATTTATTGAGATACCAAAGATGCCAGGCCGGTCCCAGACTTTTTAACTACAAACAATTTGTATTTGACTGAATATGAATTTATTACTATTTTTTGGGTGACCAAAGATGTTTGACCAGTATCAAGTTTTACAATAAGAACAATTTGCGACCGTGAATTTACTGTTACTAACTAAATATCGTGCATTGGTACGAGATGAAACAATATTTGAAAAAGTGGTGGCGTCTGACCTATTGTCCTCGGTCATCGCTATCGTCCTCGAAGGCATGGTCCGAGCCCCTGTTGTGCTTGCCCGTGAACATTTCAGCAACTATCAGCATGTGGACGTCCTGCAGAGAATGGTCATCATCCATCTTTGTAACGCTTAGTCGCACATATCATGAGTGCGTGGTGACCGTTGTCCATGTAGTCAAGCGATGGTGGGCCATGTCGCGAAGAGCCCGCTAGCAGTCACCAACGTCAGCGAGAGCCTGTTGGCCGTCCTCACCCGCGAGCTCTTTCAAATTGATTTGGCGTTATTAACTACCTTCCTAATTAATTAATTGTAGGCTTAATTAATTGTTTGCTAATTATCTATAGTCTTAATTAATTATATATGTAATTAATTAAACCAATAACGCGCCGCATAACAACTCATCCTCCATGCTCGAGTAGCTCATCATCCTTCGTACTCTAAAAGACGACATAGCATGTCAAATAAGCTCAATGGAATTTGACCGAACACCTGCCGGGCGTGGTGTCTGCCATGGAGGTCGTCGACATGGGGGCGGAGTGTACTTGGGTACAAATGACTTTAGGATGGACAAGTCCATCGTAAAGGCGAGCGGGCACGTCGGTGCTGGTTGCGGACATCCGCTAGTGTCTCTGCGGCGGTCGGAGAGGTACATCAGCGGCGGCGGAGGTGCAGGGTGCAGATGCAATCCAAGGGGGAGATGGGGCGCAGTGGAAGGAAATGAGACCGGGAGGGGAGACTGGGTGGGCTGGGGTGTCGTACTCCCGTGTCTGTTGTCCGGACTCCTGCAAATCTCTCGCACGTTTTTCTTCAATTTGCGGTGGAAAACGCGTGCGGACCATGCGGACCGATACAAACCCACATTGGATGGCTTCCGCGGCCCGGACAACGTTGTCCGGATGGATGCGGGCGGTTTGAGGGTCGGCGTTGGAGATGCCCATATCAGAGGTTCATGTGAATATATTCCAGAATGCCCGCAAAATTCTCGGCAGATTTGCATGCAATCCAAAGATTTCATTTTAATTATAGCATTTAATTTTATTTAGACATAAAATGGAACAACATTACACGGTAATGCTCATATGAAACAGCAACAGTCCATGAAGTTCGGCGGCATGACCTCCCCTCCCCTGAGGTACCCTTGCTGCTTGCAGTAGTTGCTGCATTCAGGCCGGGAAAAACACTGCCCATATTCTGATGCGTCTCTTGCATCTACAAGCGAGATTTATTTGGTGAGCATTCACGCTATCAGCTCGATAATCTTGAAAGGTCCCCAATTTAACTGGAAACACTTAGCCATGTCTGTGGCACAGGGATTTCTCAAGAAAAAGGTTCAAGTTATGCAGGAATCTCGAGAAAATAAAGGGACTTACAGGCAGAGCAAAGGAGGGCAAGCGTGGCTACAATAACGAGAAGGATCTTGCACAAGATGGAAGAAAATGTTGTTGCCATCTCTCTGCTTGTCTGATGCTACTTGAAGCCTCTCAAGCTACTATTCTTTTACAGAGAAAATGGTTCTATGTTGGCTTAGTTGAAGTCGTCTGAAGATTCACACGCACATATATGGCGACGGAGAATGAGTTATCTTAGAACCGAAGCTTCTGTACTGTTTAATGCTAATTATTTAGTGTGATTAATGTTGTGTAAAGATATGCATGATATCAATAAATAAGGCTCTAGGAAGGGGCGGCCGCTCGCGCTAGCCAGGTCGATGTTTTTTACTGTATCGAGGGAGAGAAAAAACGTTGCTGGATAGTACCTCCCTCAGATAGAGAATGTTTACTGACGTTGCTGGACAGAGTTTCTTCACCCGAGCTCAAATGAGCTCGGGTGAACAGTAAAATCAAAACAAAATAAAAAAATGCAAAAAAATTAATTTTTTTTGGAGAAACATTGATAAAAGTTTTAAGTGCTTGCAAAAATTCGTCTTGAAATCACATTCTTAGAAGACGTGGCAAAAAAAAATCAGTACTCTAAAATACTACTTTCAAAAGCATTTTGAAGCACTGAATTTGTTTTTTTTGCCACGCCTTACAGGAATGTGATTTCATGACGACTTTTTGCAAGCCCTTAGAACTTTTGTCAATGTTTCTCCTAAAAAAAATTGAAATTTTTCGATTTTTTTATTTTACAGTTCACCCGAGCACACACACACACACACACACTCCAGCGCGCGCGCGCGCAGGTAACCCGCCGCCATGAGCGTCGCCAGCAGGAGAGCCACACATAGCTAACAACGGAGTGGGTGGGAGGAGAAGGCGCCATCGACTATTTCGATATGTGATCTGTCTCGACGTGGGAGGCGATGGATCGATCCAGCCAAAGTAGCTGCGTGAAGGTCGTGGCAGGGCTGCTGATATCTATGCTGGAAATGTGCATTTCTAGTGTTGCTTGGACATGCATGTCAACTTCGATCGCCGAGTCTGACACTCTGAATCCGCATAGATTCCAATGCTATTTGTCGTGCCAAAAAGATATCATGCCAAAATCGGGCACCATTCGATACCACATGCAAGTAAATTTTAGACTAGCTAAGGGAGCATGTACGCTTCGCAAAGTAAAGTATGCTTGATATGACATCCTTGGTGCACCAAACAATCACAATACTACCGTACAACAAACATCTCCAGCTTTACTTGGACATCTTTGCCAAACTTCAGTTGCTGGTCACCCCCCTCCCCCCCCCCCCCCCCCCCCCCCCAATCCATGTTGGATTTTAGTGTTGTTTAATGTTCTACAATAGATACCAATTGAGACACCAAAATCCAATAATGTGTTTGATTCAATGTCTTACACAAGGTAAGTGAGCACATAGTTATGCATAGAATGTCGAGCCGGAACTACAAGGCCGACGACATTAGACTTGATCCTCGATGATAGGCCTCTAAGGTGTCTAGCTTTGGTTGTCGTGTATGACACCCCGAATCCATGTCGGATTTGCGTGTTTTTTACATGTGCAACAATACCATCAAGATCCTCTACCATGCCTTGGCAAGTGTTGACTTTTAAGCGAGCATATTGGCGTCACGAGGTATAACGAAAGAGCGAGCACTGGATCTAGTCTGCCCAACAATGTTCAACATATTCCTCATCGATGATATAAACTTCGATTGTTGACTCATGTACCATGTCTGAGTAAATGTTAGAGTAGGAAAACACGTTGTAAGACATAGAAATGGTGATTGATTAGGATGGTCGAGGATGTTCAAGTTGTTTCTGAGCTACAGACCTCGACATGGTTCCAATGTTGGTTGCCAAATATGACAACCCAAATCCGTGTGAGATTTGGGTGTTATTTATGCCATGTCCAACAATATCATGATGAATAAGGCATAAGGCGGCACAATCATGTAACATGTTTGGTAAATGTTTGACCAACTATCATGTGCTTCGTAAGATACAAAAATATGTCAAACGTTGATGCTATTCTGCCAATCAAGTAAAATGCTACACTAGGTAAGCAAGCACATCGGTATTGCAAGGTACACCGGAACGGCAAGCGCTGGGACTATGATGGCCAATGGTGTTCAACTTGTTCCTCGACAATAGACCTCGACGGGTTTCCTACTTGAGCGGCCGAATATGGCCATCTTGTGTTATCGAACATGAATTCGTGTCATACTTGAGTGTTACTTGTCATTCCCAACAATGTCACGCCGAAAAAGGCACAAGAACCATGTACCGTCCCGGAGAAGTTGGTGTCATACCTGAGTGTTATTTGCCATGTCTAAAAATATCATATGCCAAGTAAGGCACCGAAACCTTGTACCACTTCCTGCAACCTTGCCAAACGAGTAAATGTTACACGAGATAAACAAGCACATCTCACATGGTACACCGGAACAACAAATATCTGCATTAGGATGGCTGATGGTGTTCGACTTGTTCCTCACCGATAGACCTTAATGGGCTTTGAACATCCGTTGCCCAATATGGCCGCCCGAATTTATGTTGGATTTGAGCGAAATTTTTCATGCCTGACAATGTCATATCAAGTAAGTCGGCAAAATCATGCACCACATTCAAATAAATGTTTTAAGGGACGTCATGTGATTCAGAAGATGCAATGAAATGGCAATCTTTGATGCCATTTTTCAAATGAGTGAAATGTTACACTAGGTAAGCAAACACATTGGTGTCACAGGCTACAAGACAATCCGAGCATGGGGAACATACCGAGATAAAATAAGTCTACAACCTAATAAATGAAGTGTTGCATGACACCATACATATGTTACTCCTCACTATTAGGTAGTAATATAGACTAGTAATATACTCCCCACGATGGGTTGTCTAAGTGTGTTCGGTTACCCCCGTACATAATCGACCAAGGACAGACCTCTCCTTATTTGCAACGCATGTCCTCCCCTCTCCCCACCATAGAAAATTACCAACTCGTCGTTCTTTATTACCCTAAAAACCTCTTTGTTCTTTGGCAATTTCCTCAACTTGAATACCCTTACGTGATCCATCGCTATGGTCGATCCCGCTCAGAAGCACCATGGCAAAATTCACCAGCACTCCACTAAACCGATCCCTGGACCTCTCGCATTCGATCTATTAAGGTTGGCTTCATCACACTACCACATGGAAATCAAGGGCTCTTCATAGTTCTACTCCTCTTCTGGTTGTCCCCAACTCCCACCCCCACCCCAACTCACCTTGCTCCGCTTCCTCCGAGAGTCGTAGCCAGCGCAATGGTCTTGCCATCATCGAATCTATGATCTGGCCATTCAAGCCGAGAAGCTACAACTCATTGTGATGTTGGCGCCGTTGTCATCATCGGTTCAAGCTAATCCAGTCCATCACCGTTTTGGCATTGATCATGGAGATGATCCGAAGTTGAGACACCTCAGAGATGCTAGCCAGTGGAGAACATTCAGCATTGAATATCGATATTTCGCAGATGATCCAAGGAACATCGTGTTTGGCTCGAGTACCGATGGCATGAAACTGTTTGGCAACCAGAACACCAACCATAGCACATGGCCCGTGTTTGTATGGATGTACAACTTCCCCCCTTCCCTAAGTAGTAGCAGCGATGTTCTCAAAAAAAGTTGTAGCAGCGCCGGCCTAGGAGCATAGAAGCAGCAAGGGGAAGGCATTGTTGCTACAGAAAACTAATAGTTGCGGTGGGTCAGGACCCGCGCTATAGGTAGTTTAACTGTAGCTAAAAGTTAGTTGTAGCATTCTAGCAGTAGCGCGACTTTGCCTAGTAGTGGATGCCGATCAATCCGGGCGTTTGATGCCGGTTTGAGGTGTCCGTCTAAATGTTTTTCTTTACCGGTCAATGATGGGGCTGTCTGCCCGCACATTGAAAGGTGTTTGAGGCGCCGGATTGTTGATGCTCTATTACTTTGTGGCTACAAGCAAAAGAGGTAAAAAATAACCTAATGTTATTGATTACACAAGAGTGCCTAGTGAATACGCACACACAAAAAGGGTGTAATATGGAGGATTCGAAGCTGAAGCATAAAAAATAAAAGGCGTGGTCGGCAGGATTCGAACCTGCGCGGGCAAAGCCCACATGATTTCTAGTCATGCCCGATAACCACTCCGGCACGACCACTCCATGTGATATACTTTATAATCGCTTGTTAGAAGCAAAATACCACAAGCTAGATGAGAAATCTTGAGACACATGACCTCGCTAAACTCGCTCTAGGATGGCGGCAAGGGCAAGGCTACAATTTACATGTAACAAATACTACAGGTAGCATCGAGTACTACTACCTGGCTAAAGCTAAGCTGACCGGCTCCTCATTTCTGAATCTGAATCGCACTTGAAATATTGTACCTGATGTCTTTTCCTTTTACAAGCAGAGAACCCGACGCCTATCAGTGCACACCGTGGCATGCATGCCCAAAGGAAGGAGGAAGAGGCTGCCGTGTTCACCGCAGGTCCGCAGCCGCCCATCCCTGACTAAATTATTCTGCGGGAACGGGACAGACAGGCAGACACCGGTCAAGGGCTCGCTCCGTCGCACCAACCATACGTGCGGCACGTGCTTTAGCTGTGCACCCCATTGTAACGAGCTACTGTACACCTCCGTCACTCCCTTCAAAGGAATCCGTTTTACCCTTTCACTCCTAGTACTTTGATTGTAATTAGGGTTTAGACTAAAATCTTGAATTTTCGAATTGGCTCAATGTAACTGTTGACACCTGATTTTGGCACAGAAGAAAACATTGTTAAGATGGTTTCAAATGAAGAAGTGCTCTGCATGAAAAAGTTTCAAAGTGTTGACATCAACATCTTTGAAGTTTGGGTCATCGCCGTCCGATTTCATCTCAAGGGCCGACAGGGTACTAATCAGGCCGACTGGATCCAGTCGGCCACCAGATGACTGACTATGTATTATTTTTGAAAAAAAAATAAAATTGGCGTAATATTTCTGAAAATTAATAAAAAATTGTATTATTAAAAAAATAGTCATTATTTGGTCATACTGCCTACCGGGGGTGGGGTATCGGTCTGAACGGAGAAAAATCGATGAGGGCGATGGGAAAATGTGGGGACTGTGGGGCTCAATCGATGGAAGGGTGGGAAACGAACGAAACAAGCGAACGACAACGTACGTACTAAGATTTTAGGAGTAGAGATACTGTACTTTGTTTGTAGTTAGGGTTTAGACTAAAATCTTGAATTTTCGATTTGGCTTGGTGTAACCTTCAAATTTACAAAGTGGTATATAGTTTGAAGTGCCTAGCTTAAGGACAGATGACAACACAAAATATCTATGCCTATACCCACTAATAAAGCAAGGTGCATTTCTCCAATTTTTTCATCCGTTCACCTTTGAAATTATTTTTTCTCTCTATCCGAGGTGGTACTAAACTTTTATGCGTCTATCCGCTAGAAAAGAAAAAAGAATTGTCCAGAATTCCATATTTGGGCCGCACACGCTCCGGCCCAATGAAGCCAGTGCACTTATTATAGCCCACGTAGTTGGGGAGACCTTATTTGTTGTATTGAACGATAAATAGTTGAAGCTGCCCATAGGACCCCTAAAACTGGGTCGGCCCGTTTCCCCTTTTTAGATGTTCTATTTCTTTTTTTCTGTTCCTTTTTATTTCTCTTTTATATTTCCTCTTGCTTTTTCCATCTTAATTTTTATTTTTCCTGTCAAGTAAAAATTTACAAAAATATTCAGATTTGTTTTCTTCAAATATTCAAAAAATGGTTAGAGTTCAAAATTTTGTTTCGGATTTGAAAAATGTTCGAAACTTAAAAAAAATAATGTGTTGAAATTTTCTCATTTTTATTTTTTTATTGTGTTTTAAAAAAATTCTTAGATATTTTTTAATAAACTGCATTTTACAAATTGTTCCATATATAAAACTATTCCTGTTTTAGTGACATGTTCACAAATCTAAAGTAATATTTTTGTCTAAGAAAATATTTTCTAATGTTTTTTGAATGTTCCCCTTTTAAAAAGATAAAAAAATTCACAAATATTTGTTTTTTATAAAATTACCATGTTTTCAAAATATTGTTTTTGAATTTAAAAAATATTAATGTTTATTTTTTTGTGTTTTTTCAAAAATATTGGATTTTCCTAAAAACAATTGTCACATCTTTTGTTTTTGAATTTAAAAAATATTAATGTTTCTTTTTTTGTGTTTTTCCAAAAATATTGGATTTTCCTAAAAACAATTGTCGCATCTTTTGGCATTTAAAAAATTGTTCACGTTTCCAAGATATTCGCCAATTCATATTTATATTGAATGTTTAAAACAAGTTAAAAAATATTTCTAATATTACGCTATAGTATTTTCTTAAATATTCGCACTGGCCATTGGTTGGCGCTGCATGGTCATTCTATGTTGGTTGACTACAAATGAAAGAAATTGTGGGCACATGCCAATAAAAGAGAATATGTTGTTTGGTTTAATTAGAGCAAAATGATATGCACTTGAGCACTAAAATAATCAAAGAGAATGAACCCTCAAAAATAAGGGATATTCATGCCTAATCATGCTAATGAAATGGGATTGATGCGTTGCAATTAATTATCCATCAGGTTACGCCGTCGTGGGATAGAGTGGTCCAAGGAACCGTGTCCCAAAGGTTGCCGCGCAGCCACCAAATGAGGAGGCAGGCACAACCCAAAGATAGAGGCAGACCCGGAGGAAAAAACGTATGAGTTGGGTGCTCGCCACCAATCCAACAAACGCCACCACTATCGAGATTTCCCGTGTCATACATGTACATCGAGAAGACCATAACTCCTTCTCTGTCGCATACTATTGTGGAGACCCTTTTTTTGGACAACACATCAATTATCTTTCTTGTTGCTTCTCACAAAAATATGTCTCTCCCGTTACAACGCACGGGCATATGTGCTAGTTACTACTAATTAGAGTAGATGTTTTGGTAGGAGTCCAAAGGAAATCTTTGCATCCGTGCTCGGATCAAACTCCCGGCTCCATAGATAATCAAGCCAAGACGGCAAGACCAGGGTCCAGGGGGATAGAAATTAGAACTCGATGGTGAAGGCATCCGCGTCCACCTCCACCTCCACCATCAGTGAGCGCCGTCCACCATGGCAGGACCTCCAACCGGAGCTACTGGGCCTCGTGCTCCAGCGCATGCCATCCCACGCCGACCGTGTGCGCCTCCGCGCAGTCTGCCGCCTGTGGCGCGCCGCCGCGCACCTACAACCTCCGCTGCCACCGCTGCTCCCTTGGATCCTACAACCCGACGGCACCTTGCTCAGCCTCCCCGACGGCGCCGTCCACCGCATCCCCGTCCCCGACGACGTCTGCCGCCGCATGTCCACCGGCGGCATGCTCTTCCTCGTGCATAGCAACTACACGTGCTCCCTGCTGAACCCCTTCTCCCGGGAGACGACCGGCGCTCAACACATCCACCCCGCGTGCCTCAGTCCTCAACCCATCCGGATTCCCTGGGACTACAACGTCCGCAAGGTGGTTATGATGCCTGATCACATTATCACCGTCAAAAGAGCATACTATCCCGAGACCCAATGCAACAACATGGTCTGTATCCGCAGGCGCCGCTCCACGGCGACCGTGGACATCCGGTGGGTGCCCTCCATGCCCAGCGTTTCACGTGCCATGGCGGACGTCGCGCTCTTCCAAGACAAGCTCTACGCCCTCGTCGGAACACCTGCGGGCACCATCCATCTTTACGTCCTGGACATCATCGACGACAAGCATGTCGCCCTACAACGCGTCCTCCCTACGCCAGTGGACGACGACGACCAAGGCTACACCGGCATCGTGCACCGCTACCTGGTCGCATCGGGCGATCGGCTGTTGATGGTGAAGGAAAGGAGAGACCGCAGTCCTAAGCTCCCAAGCTTGTTCAAGCAGCCTATTTTCGATGTATCCGAGGCTGCGGGCCTGTGCAGCGGCGGTGGACGCTGGAGAAAAGTCGATACATTGACGGGACGTGCTCTCTTCCTCAGCCAAGGCTGCTCCGAGTCGCTTCCAGCCGGTGGCCCATACGTCGGAGCTCGAGAAGACTGCATCTACTTTCTGTGCGAGCGTCACCAGTGTGATCACAGTTGGAGCCTGTGCTCGGGCATGTACAATGTGCGCCAGGGGACCGTCTCGCCCTTGCCGTTCAAGGCGATGGTGGCAGAGGAGGGTCCAGGGACCACGTGTTGGCTTTTTCCTCCTACTGATATTTGAGCTTTATTCCATGGGTACAAATGAATAGCCATATGCTTGCATTCCTGTTTATAGTGTGTTTTTTACAATGTGAATTAAGAGCTTCTAAAGGCATATGTTGACATGAAAAATGCTCATCTATTTATGGTCCCTATTCTGAAATTTCCCAAAAAATAAAACAGAAATTCCCAAGTTTGACAAATTATGAAAAAATCGGCATATGTATGCGGATCCATTATTTGAAACTTAAACATGACTTTATGTAACGTATGCAAAAGTCAGAAAGTGACCATGGACAGTGTAAGTTACAGTTATACAGTCATGTTGTAAGTTCTAAAATTACACTCATATTTGTATCCATTTTCTAACACGTACGTGAGATTTTTTTTTCCCGCTATGAGTGCAATTTATTGGCAAAATACCTCTATTGGGTTCGGGTGTGCTGAAAATCCGCTCCGGCTTCGGCGGCCCAAAATTGATATTTGCGGGTCGCAGTTGGAGATGCCCTAACAACCGCAGAGAAAGAAACAAATTATGGCACGCATTGCCGGACAGAGCCAGCAATTAGCGGAAACCTGCCGGAGTCATTTGCTGGCGATCCTATCAGAGTTGTATTCTTTAGGGAAAAAAGAGCGCAACGACAAGTCCCTAGTTTGCGTAACAAATCATGCATGCACAGTAGTGGAATATGCCCGCATTTTCATAGTAGATTATTTGTTAAGGTCGTGCCGTGTATGAATGTTTTTTGTTTGTCATCTGAGTGATGAGTGAAGACAACGAAAATGATGCCAACCTATGCTTGCTCGTGACTTGTCCGCAAAAAATGGGACTGGTGGCTACTACTCGTACGAATGCTAAACATATGCAGGAGTAACCAGCCATTATAGTTTGTTGAGAGACTTTCTAGAGAAAAAGTTTGTCTCTGCGAGATAGTATTGCTTTCATTTCACGTAGGAGTACTCACACTTCTGGACTGTTTGCAGATCGTACGTGCATGATTAACTACCTGTCTTAATCATGGAGGAATCTCCAGAGCAATCCTCTCGCACTGTGCATCGGCGCCTGATAGAGTCCGGCATGTGCAGAAAACCAGCCGCTTTTTTTTTTTCAGTAAGCCAAGCGTAATAAGTGGAGTTTGTTGTGCATTTTGCTTCCAAGCACTCCCTCTACTGCACTGTTAATTTGCAAACATAGGTGGTGTTAACTAGCTTAGTCGATCATTCTACTCGCGTGTGAAGTTTCACGATGTATCGACACCCATGGTATTCTTAGTGAAGAAGATACAAATGCAACCATACTATTCATTAAACAGTGTTTTTTATATAGCTTTGATTTTGTCATTTTTGCCCAGATTACCACGGATGTGATTTCTTCGTGAAACTTCATATGCGAGTATACCGGTTGACTATGTATATAACAAAAATAAGTTCAGGTTTTTTTATTTTTTTCTAGCACTTTTTTGATTTTACTATTCATAAAGGGTGTGCGCGCACCCATGTTCACCAAATTCGTGTCCAATATTTCGTAAGTATTCCCTCCGTTTCAAAATAAGTGACTCAACTTTTTCTAATCTTTAGTTACATATTTTTTGGACGGAGGGAGTATAATATAAGACGTTTTTGCAAGTTAGCCTTATATTAGGGACGAAGGGAGTTTTTTTTTTTGTGGTATACAATTTCTGTCTTCCAGTCAAATCTATTGTCAAATGTTGACACAAAAATAATAATACGAGAGAGCTCAGTAACCCGAGCTGAGGAAGTAAAACAGTAGACGAGACGCCGCGCAGGATTCAATTCAAATTTCCCGCCGGTCCTGTCCGGATCCGATCGGAAATGGAGCATTGCCAATAGAGGGAGGGCATTGAAGGGCTGTCCTCAAATAATCTCCCTCGCATTCACTGGTTCATGTTGCAAATTCAGCAGTACGTACTTAGTACAATTATTATGTGTTACCAAGGGAGATCAAATCCACTAGTATTATATTAGTTCACTCGCTGCTGTCGGAATAATTAGGACTCACTTGTCAATGTGATTTGAGTCGTCAGTGGTGTTATTTTCATATATCTCTGCCCTGCCCCCACTTATTCATACATAATATGTAATCTTTGTATGATTGAGGTAAATGGCTAGGCCGTACCGACAAGAAAGAAAGGCAACACTATGTGGCCCACGAGTAGTTTAAGAAGACATTCAACAAGAACAATAGAGAAGAATATATATAGTGTAGTATCCGCGTGATGGATCAATCAAGACAATGGAGAGGAGACGATGCTCGTGGCCTGTCCACAAAAACGATCATTAATTAACAGAGTTTGTTGTGCGTTTTGCTTTCAAGTGCTCCACTCCAGTGTTTGCATGCAGTTGCGAACACGACTAAGTTCGTGTTTGTCACTGTCAGTCAGGATCAATCAGCAAGTTCAAGCTATCCTCCTCCTCCTCGCACTGTGTTTCTTTGTTTCTATTACGCCCTCCGTCCCCTCCTCCTCGCACTGTGTTTCTTTGTTATCTATTACGCCCTCCGTCCGAAAATACTTGTCATTAAAATGGATAAAAGGAGATGATATTGTATAGTACATTCATACTACTAACTACTCCTACGCATTGGCTGACAGGGTCAGCCACCAGCAGAATCTCTCGTTTGCTGTGAGGCAGAGGCAGAGGTATGAAGCAGGGTATGCATGCAAGCAGAGTTTCAGCTGAAAGATATGTAGATATGGTTGGTGTGAGGCTTCATTGAATATTCCTCCTTCTCCTTGAGCAATGACTAGTGTACGTTGGACAGTTCTCGGCTACATGGAATGGAAGGACCGTTGGCCGTTGGTACACCGGTGGCAGACGACGCGCCGAATTCAATCCAAAGCTCCCGCCGACGGCGTCGCGCTCTGGAAGATGGAGCGCTGGCAAAGACAGGCAGGGCATTCAAGGTTGAGGCTGTCCGCGAACGATCTCCCCTGCCTCTGCCCACCATTCCCACCATTCCCACCATTCATCCATTCATGTCGCGGATTCAGTTGGATCCATCCATCCCAATTGGCAGTAACACATAACTGATGAGTGTACCACGCTACGTACCGGTTGTTTAATAGCAGTACCACGTACTACTACTGGTACCATCCAGTCTGAGTCATCCACCGATCCATTATCACTTCACTGCAGGCCGGCCGGCCGGTTAATCAGCTATAGTGTACGTACTCCTGCTATTACGTACTGCGTGTGATTTTCATTTGATTTCAGTGGTGGATGCTGCTTTTGAATTAGCAGTGGTACTAGCATGGATCATGAACAAGCTACGTACCTACGTGCGTGCTGCCGTGCTGTCGATCGTGGTGAGGTTGGATATCGTTGTTTACGTAGATTGTAGTGGCCAGGTGTTGTTGTTAGCCTCGCCGTGGTGAGTGCGGTGCGGTGGTTGGAGCACGCGTGCATGCTATCTCTAGTAATCTACTCCGTCAGCTTGGTCCTGCACCTCTCTGTCCGTGTGCGCGCTGCTACTAGTACGTGTATTTCTACTGATTTGTTTAACCGGCTTCATAGTAAACGACCACGTAGGTACGGCCTCATGTGAGCTTCCTGCTCCTGAGGCAGCTTCCATTCATTCATTCATTTCATGGGCTGGCTCATGGCCATGGTGTGAGTGAACCCTCAAGTTTAGTTACTGCACAGCCGCTTCATGGACTGACGGCACTTCCCTCGTTCCACCTCCAACTTCCAACGGGCGAGGCGAGGCGAGGCGAGGTCCCCTTCAACTTCAACTTGAAGAAGCGTGGCGTGCCACCAACACCATGCATCGTCCTTGTCAAGTAGGCTTAAGAGCATCTCCAACAGCCGCGCTAAACAAGCGCCGTGCTGTAAAAAATGCCATTTTAGCGCGCGCGCTACGCGGCGGCTCGCTCCAGCGGGCGCGCAAAAACCGCGCGCGCGCGATACGGGGTTGGGCGCGCGGTCAAAACCGCTTATGTGCGCGGTGTATTTGGAGCGCCAGCTACAGCGCGCGGCACACTCGAGCGCTCGCGCCCGCACTCTCGCCCTCTCCTCGTCCTACGCCCCGCACGCGCCGGCGCCCCGCTCACCCCGCTGTACATCCGCGACCCCCCCGCCGCCGCCGCCGCTGCCGCCGCCGGAAACCCAAGCGCGGCGAGCGCGGGCGTCGCCGCCGCCGGAGCTCCGCGGAGCGTTGGCCTCGCGCGCAGCCTCTTCTTGCCGCCGCGGATGACTACGGCGCCGGCGCCATCCCGTGCCGCCGCCGCACCGTCGAAGAAAGTACCCAATGCGGCGCGGACGAAGAAGGGCAAAACATCCGCGAAGAAGAACAAGGCGGCGGACGGCTCCGGCATGGCGAGGGGGAAAAAGCTTGCAGGGCGTTCGACGGCCGCGGCGGCGCCCGAAGCGCCGGCGAGCTCACTCGTTGAGCCGGCCGCCGACGCGCACCAAGTGTTCGACGAAATGCCCCCAAGGTGAAAAAATTTCCAAGTAGTTTTTTCTTCTTATTTTTCTAATGCATCATCATTTTACATATAGATAGCTTATTTACATTGTTTAAAAAAATTGTAGTCTCAACGATGATGCATACATGATACATGTCCACTATGGGTGTTGGGTCCAACAATTCGCATTGGTCTCAAACCAATGACATCCATTTCGAAGACCATGAGTTTGAGGTGGACGAGGAGGGTGAGGGAATTGTCGAGGCGCCGAGAGGAAGAGCGGGCAATTACTCCACCACCGATGACAAGTTACTATGCAACACTTATTTGCATGTCTCCAAGGATCCATCCATTGGAGGTGATCAAAGTAGAGACGCGTATTGGGGGCGAATGACAGAACACTATAATGCTCACAACAAGAGTGGAATTTACCGCTCCGAGAGATCACTTCGGTCCCGATGGTCGACAATCAACTCGGATTGTCAAAAGTGGGCGGCCGCGCAAAAGTCGGTGGACAAGATTAACCCAAGTGGCACAAATGAGGATGATCGAGTAAGTGGCATCTCATATATGTTCATCATACTTGTTTTTGGTGACCGAAGTGCTAACTTGTTTTGTTTTTCTTGTAGTTCAACATTGCACAAAACTTGTTCAAAAATGAGACAAGGACAACCAAGAAGGGGAAGATCAAGAAAGGCCGGATATTTACCTTGCCTCATTGCTATGAAGTGTTAAAGGATGATGAGAAATGGAAGAAGCGTGATGGTTTGGAGGATTTGCATTTGAGCAACAAACGGAAGCGAGCAATTGAGATGAATGATGATGAGGAGGAGGAGGATGCATCAAGTGATGACGGCAAGAGAAGCCCCACACCCAACTCGGTTTCATACTCGAAGCCAAAACGACCGGATGGGTGCAAGAAAGACAAAACCGACAAGAAGAAGAAGAAAGGAGATGATGAGCTCAAAAATGCTATGGAAGCTATTGTGAAGGCAAGGGTCGAAGCGAATGAGGTGAGGAAAATGGCAAGGACCCAAGATGCCGTGGCCGAGGAGAGGAGGTTGGCGACCGAGGAGAGAAGGGTGGCGGCCGAGGAGAGAAAGGTGACTTTGGAGGAGAGGAAAGTGAGCAACGAGGAGCGAGCTAAGTTGTTGGAATGGGAGAAGCACTTGTTCTTCATGGACACATCTAACCTCAATGCGGCGCAAAAGGAGTATGTCAATCTTGCCCAACAAGAAGTCTTGATCCGAAAAAGAGCCTTGGTTCGTGCAATGGGTGGCGATGGCCTCGCCGCCATGGGAGGCATGGGTGGCTTTGGAGGCATGGGAGGCATGGGTGCACCTCCGGCCGCCATGGGAGGCATGGGTGGCTTTGGAGGCATGGGAGGCATGGGTGCACCTCCGGCCGCCATGGGAGGCATTGGTGGCTTTGGAGGCATGGGAGGCATGTGTGCACCTCCGACCGCCATGGGAGGCATGGGTGGCTTTGGAGCACCTTCCGACGCTATGGCCGCCATGGGAGGCATGGGTACACCTCCGACCGCCATGGGAGGCATGGGTGGCTTTGGAGCGCCCTCCGACGCTATGGCCGCCATGGGAGGCATGAGTTTTGCTTCTCTCATGGGAGGTATGGGTGCACCTCCGGCCACCACCGTCGAAGATTCACATGATGCGATGCGTGATGCGGTGCGTGATGAGGATAGGGAGGAAGGTTCATCTTCGGAGGTGGAAGAGTCGTCTTCGGAAGATGAGGACGAAGACGAAGAAGAGGAAGATGAAGATTGATGTGTCTTCATGTCTTGAACTTTTAGTTTGCATTTGAACTTGGTTGGATGAACTTGTGGGCATGATTTTAATGAACTTGTGGGCATGAACTTTTATTCATCAACTTGTTTGTGTCAAATTTTTACATGTTCATTTTTGTCCAAAATATCTATATGCCCATATATGCAAAATGCCCGGCGCGCGCGCTGCATTTTAGCGCGCTGCTGAAGCCAGCGCAGGCGGGCGCGCAAAACCAGCCACAGCGTGCGCGCTAACAGGTTTTTTGCGCGCGGCGCTATAGCGCGGCTGTTGGAGATGCTCTAATGCTGCCATTAACTACCTCCTTCTTTTCTCGTTGCCACCCTCCTCCCTCCGCCATAAATCCCCGCTCCCGTCTCCATGGCAGAGACCTCTCCACCGAATCGACTGAATTGTAGCCGCTGTGATGGAGGAGCCAACACTTACACCGCCGCGCAACAAGGCCAAGGAGATCAAGTCCCCGCCGCCGCTCGCGAGCTCGCTCTCGCTGCAGCGCAAGAAGCTCGGCTCCCACTTCCTGGAGAGCGACGAGCGCCGCCGCTTCTACGGCGCGACCTCCTCCGCCGCCGCGGTGGGCACGACGCCGCTGGACATCCGGGGCTTGCCGATCCCGGAGCGCGACCTGCCGCGCACGGGCGGCTGGGTGGCGGCCTTCTTCATCTTCGGCAACGAGACGGCGGAGCGGATGGCCTACTACGGCCTCAGCGTCAACATGGTGGTCTTCATGTTCAAGGTCATGCACCTCCCCTTCGCCGCCTCCGCCAACGCCGTCAACAACTTCCTCGGCATCTCCCAGGCCTCCTCCGTGCTCGGCGGCTTCCTCGCCGACGCCTACCTCGGCCGCTACTGGACCATCGCCGCCTTCACCACGCTCTACCTGCTCGGCCTCATCGCGCTCACGCTCTGCGCCACGCTCCCGGCGCTCGTGCCGGGGCAGGAGGGGTGCGACAAGCTCGCCATGCTGCTCGGCGGCTGCGCGCCGGCCCAGCGGTGGCAGATGGCGTACCTCTACACGGCCCTCTACGTCACGGCCTTCGGCGCCGCGGGGATCCGGCCCTGCGTGTCCTCGTTCGGGGCCGACCAGTTCGACGACCGGAGCGCGGGCTACAAGCGCCGGCTCGACCGCTTCTTCAACCTCTTCTACCTCGCCGTCACGGTGGGCGCCATCGCCGCCTTCACGCTCGTGGTGTACATCCAGATGCACCGCGGCTGGGCAGCCGCGTTCGGCGCGCTGGCGCTCGCCATGGGCGCCTCCAACGCGCTCTTCTTCGCGGGGACGCCGCTGTACCGGCACAAGGCGCCCGGGGGCAGCCCGCTGACCAGGGTGGCGCAGGTGCTGGTCGCCGCCTTCCGGAAGCGGGGCGCCGACTTCGGCGACGGCGGGTACGTGGGGCTCTACGAGGTGGCCGGGGCCAAGTCGGCCATCCGCGGCAGCGGCAAGATCGAGCACACCGACGACTTCCGGTGGCTCGACAAGGCGGCGCTCCGGCTCGACGACCTGGAGGGAGAGGAGGAGGACCCGTGGCGGCTGTGCACGGTGACGCAGGTGGAGGAGGTGAAGATCCTGGTGCGGCTGCTGCCGGTGCCGGCGTGCACGGTGATGCTGAGCGTGGTGCTCACCGAGTTCCTGACGCTGTCGGTGCAGCAGGCGTACACGCTCAACACCGGGCTCCTCGCCGGCGCTGTGCACCTCCCGGTGACCTGCATGCCGGTGTTCCCCTGCCTGGCCATCTTCCTGGTGCTGGCGCTCTACTACCAGACCTTCGCGCCGCTGGCCCGGCGCATCACCGGCCACCCGCACGGCGCGTCGCAGCTGCAGCGGGTCGGCCTGGGCCTCGTCTTCTCCATCCTCTCCGTGGCCTGGGCCGGCGCCTTTGAGCGGTACCGGCGGCGGTACGCGGTGGAGCACGGGTACCTGGGCCTGTTCCTGTCGCCGATGCCGGGGCTGAGCGCCTACTGGTTGCTCATCCAGTACTGCCTCATCGGGATCGCCGAGGTGTTCTGCCTCGTGGGCCTCATCGAGTTCCTCTACCAGGAGGCGCCCGACGCCATGCGCAGCGTGGGG
Source organism: Triticum timopheevii (assembly GCA_963921465.1). NCBI lineage: Eukaryota > Viridiplantae > Streptophyta > Magnoliopsida > Poales > Poaceae > Triticum > Triticum timopheevii. The sequence goes on from OY997266.1 coordinate 66,931,011, forward strand.
TCGGCGTACGCGGCCGTCGCCGGCGGGATGGGCTGCTTCATGGCCACGGCGCTCAACAACGCCGTCGACGCGGCCACCGGCGACATCCGGAGCGGGAGGCCGTCGTGGGTGGCGCAGAACATCAACGTGGGGAGGTTCGACTACCTCTACTGGCTGCTGGCCGTGCTCAGCACGGTCAACTTCGCCGTCTTCCTCTACTTCGCCAGCATTTACAAGTACAGAACGCCGCCGCCGACCACCGCCGGCGGCAACAGCAGCAAGGTGGAGGTCTCGGTGGTGTCCGACCACAAGTGAATGAATGAAATACTACTTGAACAGAACCTAGTTTTTTCGCAACCAAATTTCAATTGGATTAAATTGTGGACTAATTTCAACGCGGAAGCAATTTGATCATCATTTTCACATGACGGAGCACAGCGCCGCAGCAGCCCACGCTAGTGAAAAATCATTATAACGCCGTTCGGTTTAGAGCCAACACAAGTTATCTCTGCTAGAACTACTTGCAACTATATACAGTTAAGATAAAGATCTCACCAACAACAAAAAGATGCTACAGATCTTGACAATTGATCTAGAATTAATTAACCGCTCTTGATTGAAATCCGATATCACCTCAACTTTGATTTGTCTTCTCAAAGATGAATATTCGCAGCCAAAACTGAAATGGAAAGAAAAACAAAGATTAGTGTTTGGTGATGCAACTCAAGGCAAACAAATTCTGCTCAGCTGAATATCTGCGGCCAAACTAGCATCAATAGCATGCACGATACAAGCAAGGAGTCAATCTGGTAGGTGGATGAGTTTTGTTTTGTTTTGTTTCCAAAACACGATAATTTCAACCAAACAGCACTAGATGTTCTGATTCCAGCAGGCATGCCACCAGTTTCAATGACCAGGAAGTACCAATCTAAACTTGACTATTGGATAATAAGTTTACAGATAACATTTTTTATTTAAACAACAGCTGTTCAGTATGAAGAAGGTATGTTCAGTCATTCCAGTTATTGAAACTGATCCTCCTTTTAATATTTGGTAAAAATATGCACATGGGGGGAATAAGATGACTAGAAGGAACACTAAAAAGGACACGAAACAAAGAAGAAAATCCATACCTCAACGGTGAACCCAAAGAGACCACTGAATGACACAAGAAGAATCATCTTCAAACTGCTGACCGTTCAGTGTTCATTCCTCAGTTGCTTCAACCTTGCTGCAACCTGCCTCATTGACAGCCGAACGGCTAGTGACTCTGAGGTGCACGATATAGCGATCTTTAGCATCTCAGTCAATCTGTCCTTTGGCGATGTATCCCATAGTCCCGGAGAGAAGAATTCACTGGTGCGCTCTTCCTGCATCAGCATCCTTCCCCATGATACGATCATAAAACCATCGCCAAACTGTGAGAACGAGGGATCCAAAGACCTCTTGCCTGACATCAACTCTAGAAGGACAACACCAAAACTGTAGACGTCAGACTTGTCAGAGACTCTGCAGGTGGTCGCATATTCAGGTGCGACATAGCCAAAGGTCCCAGCAACATCAGTTGTGGCATGAGTTTGTGTAACTTCCATTAATCTCGCCAAACCAAAATCTGACAAGTACGCATTCAGATCCTCATCCAGCAGAATATTGCTAGGTTTGATGTCTCGATGAATGATTCGTGGTGTGCAGGAGCCATGAAGGAAAGCCAGGGCCTGTGCAACATCCATGGCTATGGTGTAAACCTCAGCCCACGAAACCTGTCTGCTACCCATCTCATGTATAAAGCTCTCAAGGTTGCCACCGGGGAGATAGTTGTAGATCAGGAAAGTGTCTGATTCTCCAATGTGGTACCCAATAAGTGTAACGAGATTCTTGTGCCGAATTCTTCCTAGAGTTGCGATTTCTGCATCAAACTGCTGGAGACCTTGGAAACGCCCCATGGCTAGCCTCTTCACTGCTACAAGATAACCAGGAGCCAGCTCAGCCTTGTAGGTAGCACCAAAACCACCGGTACCAATCAGGTTCTGGATACTGAAGTTACTTGTTGCTTGGATAATGCTGTCATAATTAATCTCAGCAGGGGCATCAGCAAATGTTACTACCATTTTCTTCTTAAAATTTTCAATTTTTGCTCTTTTCCTTCTCTCACACACAAAGAAGATGAGGACTGCAACAACAAAAGACACTAGAGCAGTTGCAGACGCAGCTATAATCACCACCAGATACTTGGATTTGGTCATGTGGCCACCCAATCTTTGAGTCCATTTCTGGTGATCGGTTGATACTGATGGTGGTGCAGATGCATTTGGACCCAGACACCGGGACAGCAGGGGATTGCCAACAAAGAAACCGCAATCAGCAGAGTGCCTTAGATAGGGAATGTCACCTGATAGGTTGTTGAACGAGACATCAAAAACCGACAGTTGAGCCAGTTCACTGAAACTGGGAGGGATGCTTCCTGAGAGCCTGTTGTGGTCCAGCATCACTACTTTAAGGCGCGATGCATCAGCTAAATGTGACGGCAGGATACCTGCCACAGAATTTTTTGATAAATCCAGAACCTCCAGAGCAGCCAAATCACCAAACCGCACAGGGATCTCGCCTGATAAATTGTTTGCCCTCAAGACCAGGACACGCAGCAAATGCAGGTCACCAATTCCAGGAGATATTGACCCATTGAACTTGTTGTAGCCAGCCTCGAAACTTTGAAGAGATGTACAGCTTGACAGCATATCAAGACTGCCTGACAACTGATTGCCACTCAAATTGACTGCTACCCCACTTGCGGCCTTGCAAAATCTGAAAAACCCACCAGAAAGCGTGCTGTTGAACATATTGCCGTTGAGCAGCAAGCCATAAGAGTAATTTCCAACCAGATGCAAGTTAAGAGATGGCAACACCCCGCTAAAGCCATTGTTACTGAAATCATGGAGAGCGGCATTGCCAATGTCCCCAAGCACAGACCCAAAAGGGTTACTGATCAACGCAATCCCAACCAATCCCTCATAGTACTGAATTACATCATCATCATCGATCAAAGGGCTTGAGCATTTGCCCTCCACTGGCGAAAGGAGCGGCCCTGACAGTAAGTTCTGGCTGACATTGAGGTATCTCATGCATCCTATCCTCAACTCAGCAGGCATGGAACCCTCCAAGCTGTTGGAGCTCAGATCAAGAAATGCCAAGTCCCCACACTCCCCAAGCCATTTCGGCACTGGACCACCAATATAGTTCTGCCCAAGGTTGACCGCCCGGAGGCGGCAGGAACCGTTCCTGTACCTCGGCAGCCGGCCGTCGAAGTTGGCCCTTGGTGCCCAGAGAATCTCCAGCGCTGGGTTGGTGACCACCTCCGGAGGCAGCCCGCCGAGGAAGGCGTTGAACTCCGGCTGGTCCCCAGGCGACGAGGTGAGGTTGGTGAGCACGAGCACGGCGAGGTCCCGGCAGTTGCCGAGCTCCGGGGGGATCCTGTCGGTGAGGCTGTTGCGGGAGACGTCGAGGACGCGGAGGGCGGCGAGGCGGCCGAGGGCGCGCGGGACGGCGCCCTCGAGGACGTTGCGGGAGACGTCGATGACGCGGAGGCTGCGGCATTGGGCCACCGCGGAGGGGATTTCGCCGACGAGGAAGTTGCCGGCGAGGCGGAGGTGGGCGAGGGCGGGGCAGGGCGGCGAGGAGGAGGAGGAGTTGGAGGAGGGCGGGAAGGGTATGGGCCCCGAGAGGCGGTTGGAGGTGAGATTGAGGGCGCGGAGGGTCGGGGACGCGAGGAAGGCGGCGGGGATGGGGCCGGAGAAGTTGTTGCCGGAGAGGTCGAGGCGGAGGAGGCGCGGGGGGAGGAGCGCGGGGAGGGCGCCGGAGAGCGAGGCCGCGGGGAGGTCGATGGCGGCGACGGCCGAGGAGGCGGGGTGGCAGGTGACCCCGCGCCAATGGCAGTGGTCGGGGTCGGAGGAGGACCAGGCGGAGAGGACGGAGGCGGGGTCGCCGGTGACGGCGCCCTTGAGCGCGAGGAGGGCCGCGTGGTCGCCGGCGGCGGAGGAGGAGGAGGCGAGCGGGAGGACGAGGAGGAGAAGGACGGCCGGGAGGAGGAGGAGATGGTACGAAACCGCCATGGCGGCGGCGGCGGCGGCGAGGTGGGGAGCGGAAGCGAAAGGGGGGAGACTGACTGAAACTGTGTGTGGAGACCGGTGAGAGATGGGCGGTGTGGATTTTGGATTTTGAAATTTGTTTTGTTTTGTTTTGCTTTTTGGGGCGGCCGGATTTTACTCAAACCGCTCCTCGTCTTCATCCGCAACGCTCCGCCTATGAGTGGCAGTTGCTACCCTAAAACTCTATGCAAAGTTTTGTACTCGTCCTCCATTTGAAGTGCCCATTTTTTGTTCAAATGTTCCTTTAGAAATACTCTTTCATTCTTTTTGATTCATTTGAAGTGCCCCCTTTCCCAAATATTCCTTTTGAAATGCTTTTCTTCCTTTTTTTGTTCGCAAAAGGAAATGTACTCGTTCTTTTTTGCAATCTCGATTTGAAATACCTTAGCCGTATTTTTTTGTTCGTATGCGATGAGATGTTTTTCATTACCCTGGTCGATGGCGGCTGAGTTTCACTGTCGACGGACGGACGATGACAAAACAACAGGTAATAGTCGAAGCTTGAAAAATTGTACCAACCTCCGCAATTCTTTTACTCCTTTTACTCTTTTTTTAGGGGTTTTACTCTTTTTATTTTGAATGGTAGAAGGGCCTCTAAGGGTCCAACACGGCATGAATGGTTTACATAAGGAACTCGAGGGAAACATAAATTTGGAAAGTAGACTGGCTTTTTTTGGAAATCTTGTTCGGCTCTTGGGAGCATGTGCTCTTGGTAAAAATTCTGATTTTCTTTTAGATGTTCTTGTTAGTGTGACAAGTGTGCTTGACAATTATCATGCGAAACGGGATGGCGGTGCTTCGTCGGTGAAAGAAAACAACCCGTCTTGTTGGTTGGAAAAATACCTCAAAGTAAATCAAAGATTCAAGGTTTTAGTCGAAATCCTCCACGGTACAAAAGGCACTCCTGTAATTTATATAAGTTTTTTTTTCCTTTTTTGACATTGCCATGGACTCTAAAAACGTCTTATAAAATGTTAAAAAGAGAGTATACGCAGTGTACATCCATATAGGGGTAAAACGGTAAAACGTTTTTTTTTTTTGAAGCAAGTGGCGTAGGCCTGCTAGTACTACTAGCTGGTTACACAATGGGGCGCACGGCACGTGCCGCGCCTACGGTTGGTGCGACGGGGCGAGCCCGTGACCGATGTCTGTCCTCGCGGAATAATTTAGTCGCCATGGCCATGCGCACCCAGACGCGGCCAAGGGCATGGGCGGCTACGGTCAACACGGCGGTCTCCTCCCTCCCTCCCTCCTGCGCGCACGCATGCCGCCGATGCCGCTGCAGTGGCAGGCATCAAGGTCCTCGCTTCAAGAAGAGAAAAGGACAGGCGTCAGGCGCAGTATTCAAATCCGACCCAGATTCAAAATTTGACAGGCATTTTGGCTAGCTAGATATACTTCACGCGCTAAACATGGGATACGCTGTACTTCACGCACCCGACGCTACTCATCAGCACTCCATTTTGATGCACATGGAGTATCTCTGGACGCTCTGTCTGTAACTAATTTTGATAAAACAGCATTATCCCATTTTTGGTTGGGCCTGCCAACTAATTCGAGCTGGAAATGAAGTAAGCACAAACAGTGGTCGTGCCGGAGTGGTTATCGGGCATGACTAGAAATCATGTGGGCTTTGCCCGCGTAGGTTCGAATCCTGCCGACCACGCCTTTTCTTTTTTGTGTTTTTTTTGTGTTTCATTGTTGCTCTACACTATTTTGCTCGTAAATCAATCAGGTTTTTTACCTCCTTCGCTTGTACCGCCAGTTAAATGATTTCCTGTGTTTTCTATTTCGGTTCAAAAAAATCTCTACGCAGTTTTTTTCGCCTCACCTTTCACCCTCCAACTTGATTTTTTTGCCTCACATTAAAAAACGAAACCCAACTAAAAAACGCAGGCCGCCACTTTTTCAATATTTCCTCCCAAAAAATGGAGGGGCGTTGATTTGGCTGCCAAAAAAGGGAATCATCTATATTTGACTATCAAAAATAAAGAGTTGCCTTGATTAGGCTTCGAAAAATAAGGATGAGCCTTGATTTGGCTTCCAAAAGAGGAGGCCTCTGTGACCACGCGAGTGCAATTTACTTTAGAAAACAAAATAACAGATTTTAAGAAAACAAAAAACCAATTTTAAAGAAACCAATCTCGCCCTCACCAACCGTGCCCTCCTCCCAGCCTCTCCACACGCCCCCCCCCCCCCCCCAATGTCGCCCCGCAATGCCCAAGGCACCGGCGGTGAGCCGTAGGGAGGAGGAGACGGCGGTGTACAAAGAAGTACATAGAGGTGGAGGAGGGGACGGGCGCAACATCGACTACACGTCGGACGACGAGGCACGGAGTACTACCGCCGGAGCGGGTACCATCCCGTTCGCACGAGTAACTTGTTCAAGCAGGTCACCTACATCGTCGCCGCCAGCAATTCCTCCTCCTCCCCCTGGCCAGGGTTTATAAAACATGCCACCACCATAGATGAACATCTGCCTGCGGATATGGCTCATGAGGGAGTCCTGGACTAGGGGGTGTCCAGATAGCCGGACTATCATCATCGGCCGGACTCCAAGACTATGAAGATACAAGATTGAAGACTTCGTCCTGTGTCCGGATGGGACTTTCCTTGGCGTGGAAGACAAGCTTGGCAATACGGATATGTAGATCTCCTACCATTGTAACCGACTCTGTGTAACCCTAGCCCTCTCCGGTGTCTATATAAACCGGAGGGTTTTAGTCCGTAGGGCGAACAACCATTACAGCAATCATACCATAGGCTAGCTTCTAGGGTTTAGCCTCCTTGATCTCGTGGTAGATCTACTCTTGTACTACCCATATCATCAATATTAATCAAGCAGGAGTAGGGTTTTACCTCCATCGAGAGGGCCGGAACCTAGGTAAAAACATCGTGTCCCTTGTCTCCTGTTACCATCCGCCTAGACGCATAGTTTGGGACCCCCTACCCGAGATCCGCCGGTTTTGACACTGACATTGGTGCTTTCATTGAGAGTTCCTCTGTGCCGTCGCGATCAGGAAGGATGCCTCTTCCCGTCTTTAAAGACGGTATCATCGCCAAAGGAGCCTTGGCCGCCGGCCAAACTATCCGGCTAGGTGGTTTTCTCATGACCGCCTGTTCGGCCACCGCTTCGACGATGACCTCTCGGGTCATCAAAAGCAATCTTCACGTCAACTCGGAATTCGCCGAGCAGCTGGATCCAATAGAGCTCTCGTTCGTAAACGAGCTCTTGGATCGCGTCGCCGCCCTGGGAGTCGCTACAGATTACAATCAGATTGGGCTTAAAACCGATCTGAGAGAGATTAACTCTCCCCAGGTTACCCACCACGTTGCGGTGGTAGAGGAACAACGCGGCGACTCTTCTTCTGTATTGAAAACTAGTTATGTCCGGACTCCCGAACCCTCCATGCCGGATTCCCGCGGAGGGACGGACGTCGATCAAGCACTGAACCTAAAGTCAGGCATCGGACCAGACTCGTTGGACAACGTCCAGCAATCCAAGCTTCCAAATTCGGAAATTTTTTCGGCCTTTGAGCCTCAAGATGGGCAGGGTTCCGGACTCAATTCCGCCCACCCACCCAAACATATGCGATCTATCTCAAATCCGGCAAGAGCCCGCTGAAACAGTACATCATTACTGGGCCAGATTCCTCCTGGTTATGGACAGGATAAAAGACTGCCGTGAGGAAAACGCAATTTCGATTTTCTGCAGTAACTGCACGGACAAGGGAATCTTGAACGCCATAAGTCGTCGTGAAATCACACGCTTCGCCGACCTGGCATCCATAGTACGAAAGTACTGTGCGATGGAGAGTTTTCGGAAAACCGAAACTAAGTTTTGGGACAATCCGGCTCCGAATACAACCCTAGTCCGAAACAAAAGGGTGCATCATACTCAGGCACCCGGTACAAAAACCAAAAAGCAAAAACCCCATAAAAGGCAAAGAACCGTACTGGAGGGATGGTTCAGCGGACCCTGTAAAATTCACAGTATAGAGGGCGCCACTCCAACACATAGCCTTCGAGCATGTTGGATACCGCGCCAGGTGGCCAAAAGCGGCGAAGAGCTTCTAGCCCCGGAGAACCACTCCAACAGTACCAGTACGGTATCAACAGTCTTCGAGACTTTCGCATCAAATAATATGCGGAAACGAACGATCCACAGCCTCGCCGAAGTCTACCAAGTAGCAACAACAAATCCATGGAGCGACATGGCTATCACCTTCAATGCCAGCGACGAACCTAAATTCTGAACTACCCGAGCACCAGCCGCATTGGTCCTCAGCCCAATAGTGGACGGCTTTCGTCTTACGAAAGTGCTCATGGACGGCGGTAGCGGATTAAACCTCATCTACGAGGAAACCCTTCGAAAAATGGAAATAGACTGGAGCCGTATTGAGCGAAGCAGCACAACCTTTAGAGGGATAATCCCTAGCCGGGAAGCACGCTGCACAAGAAAAATCACACTTGATGTGGTGTTCGGCTCGCCGGACAATTACAGGTCCGAGGAGGTCACGTTCCAAGTGGCCCTGTTCAGCAGCGGATATCACGCTTTATTAGGACGAGAGGCATTCACAATTTTCCAAGCCATACCCCATTACAAGTACATGAAGCTTAAAATGCCGGGGCCCAATGGAACCATCACCCTTGCTAGTGATCCGGACATAGCACTCCGCGACGAAAACAAGACAGCCGCATTAGCCCTAGAGGCACTATCCGAAGCCCTAGCGGCGGAGGAACTCACTGCGCTGCGCTCTACGGTGAACAGGGATGATGTGATACTCGGTAAGAGATCCAAGTCCACCTTTTTTGAACCAGCGGACGAAATAGTCAAATTCCAGGTCCATCCAACGGACCCAACAAAGACGGCCTCCATCGGGGCACAGTTGAACCCTGATGTAGACGCCGCACTACGAGAATTCCTTCGGGAAAATTGGGACATCTTTGCCTGGCACCCTTCAGATATGCCAGGAATCATACGCAGATTGGCAGAACACAGCCTAAACATCCTAAAAGGATTCAAGCCAGTCAAACAGGCTCTTCGGCGATTTTCCGAACCCAAAAGACAGGCAATGGGAGAGGAGCTAGCCAAACTATTGGAAGCCGGATTCATCAGAGACATCAAACATCCGGACTGGCTAGCAAACCTGGTAATGGTACCAAAGAAGGACAAATCCTGGCGCCTATGTGTCGATTTTAAAGACCTCAACAAGGCCTGCCCAAAGGATCCTTTCCCCCTTCCCCGCATCGACCAAATAATCGATGCTACTACAGGGCACGATTCATTGTGCTTCCTTGACGCATACTCCGGCTACCATCAAATCAAGATGGCAGAGGCGGACCAAGCCGCAACGGCATTCATTACTCCATATGGACCATTCTGCTTCAACACGATGCCCTTCGGACTCAAAAACGCTGGCGCAACATATCAGCGCATGATTCAGACATGTCTGGCTACCCAGATCGGCAAAACAGTAGAGGCATACATGGACGACATGGTCGTCAAAACCAAACACGTCGAAACTCTAGTAGACGATTTGAGGCTCACATTCGACAACCTTCGAGCATATGACATTAAGTTGAACTCGGAAAAATGCGTTTTCGGTGTACCAGCCGGAAAGCTCCTGGGCTTCATTGTATCCGGTAGAGGAATTGAAGCAAACCCAGCCAAGATCCGAGCTCTGTCACAGCTGGATATTCCAAAAGACCTCAAACAAATACAAAAATTGACTGGATGCATGGTGGCTCTAAGCCGCTTCATCTCCCATTTGGGAGAAAAGGCATTGCCCCTCTATCGCCTCCTCAAGCGCACCGAACACTTCGAGTGGACGGATGCTGCCACTGCCGGACTCGAAGAAATAAAGGCCATATTGGCAACAAATCCGGTCCTGGCCGCGCCTAACCTGGGCGAACCAATGTTGTTATATATCGCGGCAACACATCAAGTTGTAAGCGCGGTACTCGTCGTCGAACGAGAAATAGAAGGGCATAAATTCCCTCTTCAAAAACCAGTGTACTACGTATCCACTGTCTTAACTCCCTGCAAGTCCCGGTACCCGTATTATCAAAAGATAGCATACGCGGTGTTCATGGCATCCCGGAAGCTGTGACACTACTTTCAAGAGTGTTCGATAACAGTGGCCTCCGAAGTACCCCTCAACGACATCATAAACAACCGCGACGCGACGGGCAGGATCGCAAAATGGGCCATTGAGCTCTTACCATTTGACATAACCTACAAACCACGGCGAGCTATAAAGTCGCAAGTCCTGGCTGACTTCGTCGCTGAATGGACCGAAGCCAAACTCCCTAAAGAGTATGGCGCATACTCCAATTGGATCATGCATTTCGACGGCTCTAAAATGTTGGCCGGCTTGGGCGCTGGCGTCATTTTGACGTCCCCAACCGGAGACACAGTCCAATACGTACTTCAAATAATGTACACAGACTCCAACAACGCAGCCGAATACGAGGCCCTTCTACACGGTCTCCGGATGGCAATCTCCATGGGCATTCAACGCCTCGAGGTACGCGGGGATTCAAACCTTGCAATATCACAAGTAAACGGAGACTTCGATGCCAAAGATCCGAAAATGGCAGCCTACCGTAACGCTGTCTTAAAACTATCAGCTCGGTTCGAAGGACTCGAATTCCACCATGTAGCCCGGGATAATAACCAGGCGGCTGACGTGTTGGCACGCATCGGCACAAAGCGCGACGCCGTCCCTCCAAACATCTTCCTGGAGCAGCTCTTTAAGCCATCCGTTGTATGGGAAGGGGAGTCCGGAAACAACAATCTGGAACCAACAGCACTGCCCAACACCGAACATTCTGACACAGCCGGTGGCTCAGCCAATGACATAACACCTTCCGCCCACGAAATAATGGCAGTCATGGCCCCGTGGACGGAACCATTCCTAGCCTACTTAATTAGGTAGGAACTCCCGAAGACCAAAACGAGGCCCGCTGCATAGTTCGGCGATCTAAAGCCTACAAGGTCCATGAGGGGGAACTTTATAAGAAAAGCACAACCGGAGTCCTTCAAAGGTGTATCTCCGAAGAGGAAGGGCGAAATCTTCTGGCTGAAATTCACGCCGGACTAGGCGGACTCCACGCTGCAGCCCGGGCCCTTGTAGGTAAGGCCTTCTGTACAGGATTTTATTGGCCGACGGCCCGGGCAGATGCTCAGGACTTAGTCCAACGATGCGTCGGTTGTCAGCTCTTTGCTAATCAGAGCCACATGCCACCCACCGCCCTCAAAACTATACCCATCACCTGCCCGTTTGCGGTCTGGGGGCTTGACATGGTTGGACCCCTTAAAGGGGGAACCCAAAAGCAAAAATACCTATTGGTCATGATAGACAAATTCACCAAATGAATAGAGGCCAAGCCAGTTAAAACGGCCGAATCCGGACCTGTGATAGACTTCATATCCGGGGTAGTACACCGTTACGGTGTCCCCCACAACATCATCACCGATAACGGCACGAACTTCACGGCTGACGAGGTTAAACTCTGGTGCAAAAATATGGGCATTAAGCTTGACTACGCTTCAGTCTATCACCCTCAAACCAACGGTCAAGTTGAACGAGCAAATGGTCTAATCATGAGCGGCATCAAACCCAGATTAGTGCGGTCCCTTACAGAATCTAACATGCACTGGGTAGAGGAGCTCGACTCCGTACTCTGGGGGCTGCGGACCACGCCAAACCGTACTACCGGGTTCACACCATTTTTTATGGTATACGGCGCAGAGGTAGTTTTGCCCTGCGACATAATTCATGACTCACCTCGAGTGCGCATGTACGAAGAAAGAGAAGTCGAGTTGGATCGGCAGGACAACTTGGACGCATTAGAGGAGGAACGCGATGTGGCAAAGGATCGTTCCGCATTCTATCAGCAGCAGGCTCAAAGATATCAAAGCGGAGAAGTACGGGCTAAAACTTACAATGTTGGCGAACTAGTTCTACGCCTGCCGGACAAGAAAAAGGACAAACTCAAGCCCAAATGGGAAGGTCCCTTCATCATCGACCAAGTCCTGACCGGCGGAGCATACCGTCTGCGAAATGCATCGGACAACCGACTCGAGCCGAACCCATGGAATGCAGCCCGCCTCCGAAGATTCTACGCCTAGCGCCGGACTCAAAGTTCGTCTCCTTCCTCCGTCCACATTTTTACACTTCAGCTGTCTTTTGTTTCTCTCTTTTCTCCCACCTTTTTCATAAAAGCCCTTGAGGGCCTATTTGCGCATTGTTCGCACACACTTGATGTGCTACCCGCACTCATTATACCTGGGGGCTTCTTTAACAGAAGCTTACTTATACGGGCTTTATGCCCAACACATGTGTCAAACTTCTGCATGTACCTTTTACTCACCATTATATGCATCGATATGACTTAAGTTTTGGCCAAGCTGGGTTGCCTGGCTCCTGTGCTTACCCCTATGTTCTCGATTGTTCGGCTAGGAGGTAAAGGGAGCACCTCTGTGATTGCTACTGTCGGGTCAGCCGGATGTGTACCTCAGACTGGATGAAGCCGAAAGCTAGCGTTCTTAAGGGAATATTCGGTCGGTGACTTGAAAGATGATTTTTTACATATTTATTTATCTGCCCCCAGATGTTTTCCTGCTCTTTTCGCAGTCCGGACATGCACTTTAGGGCATGCCTCCCAGGGAAAGGAATCCTTAACGGAACTATTCTCCCTAGAAGATGTTTCTTACTAACCATGTAATATAACATAACTAGTTGGGCACTTGTCTGATAAAGCACTAATGAGCCCTACGCCTGGTCTCCTTGCATCCCCGGTTTTTTCATAACCAAGAGGGTATTCGGACACACTCCGGACTCTAGGGTCCCGAGGTTGAAGCGAAAAGGTCGGCAAAGACAAACGATTTACAATCCGGCTAGAAGGCATTTTACATGTCATTTTACATACATCGTCAAATCGACTGACTGTACTCCTCCTCAATCCCGTCTAACAGGCTGTCTAATTTACAGTCCCATTGGGAATACTTAGCGGCCAACTCTACTTGGTCGTACACTAAGCTCACAGGGATCTCCTTCCCATCGGGCCCCACAGGTCCGACCTCGGCCATGTGGTTTGGATCCGCCTTCTTGTACCGCGTCTTCGCCATGGCCCAGGCCTCCCTGGCACCTTGACGGCAGGCCGATATCTTTCATAAACGGAAGCGCTGCCATGCTCCCTGAAGCTTCTCCGCAAGCTCTCCAAGGCCCTCGGGTAGGGAGACGGACGGCCATAAGGCCTGGACGACGCCACCCATCGCCTGCCGAACACGTTCGAGCAGTTGCACCAGCTCGGGAAGTTGGCCACTCGTTGAACCGGGCATTTCCTCCGGAGGACGACCTGTGAGCACACCTACAGACATATTTCTGTCAATGGACTTCCTCGCCGAACTCTTCTTTTCAAAAGAGTTCGCTCAAGCACTTACTATAGATGCCGCGACGAAGCCGCTCATTCTCCTTCACGGAGCCAGACAGCTCGGCCCAAACACCTTTCAGCTCTTCTCCAAGCTGGGCGTGGGCATCCTGGAGTTTGTTCCTCTCCTGCTGCACCTTCGTAAGCACCCTCTCGCCGGCCTTCAGCTGGCGCAGTAGCTGTTGCTTGTCCGGATCAAGTCCGGCAACATCTGCAATATCATTGTCAGACTTATACGCACGCCGCACACCGCTTATCTTTTTGAAATAATGTGTTACCAGAGGGGGTCTCTGTGCCTCCTTCTGCGGCAGCTAGTGCGGCCTCAAGTTGGGCCTTGCACTCTTGTAGCTCCTGGGACAATTGGGTATTCTTCTCCGCAAGATCCTACATATCAAATGATCCTTAAATCAGTTACTTTAACTACTTTAAGTCTCGGGGGCTACTGGCATATACAACTATTAAAATCTCTTACCCGTATGTCTTTTACATACTGCTCCGTGGCTCTGGTTAAACCATCTTGAGCGGCACGGAGGTGCGCATCTCCCGCGTTAAAGGCATTCAACGCCTCTGGGGAGAAACACGCGTCACGCAGTACTGTCCGGCGGCGCCTATGATTCATGGCGCTCTCTACCTCAGACCTGGTGGCGGACAGCCTGTCAGCATCCTCCGTTGGAGGAGTACCCGGCTCGCGCCTTGCGCTCGCCTCCCCCTCCGGACCAGGTGGTGGAGCCTGGCTGGCGGAGGCTTGGTTGGCAACCTCACCGGGCACAGTCCGGCAAGCGCTCTTCCTCCTGGAAAAGTCATGAGCATGAATACACCTCCTAGGAGTCTTTTCCCTAAATAACAGTCGCAAGCTATACCGTTGCGGCGACGTATCGATTCGCACCGCACCCCTCTTCCGCCTGCTGGGCCGAACTGACCCTTGTTGGTCAGCCGCCGCGGGTTCGGCTTCCCGCCTTGAAGGCACCTCCTGCGGGACACCATTGTATACGGTGGTCAGAAATGCACAAGGACGAAATAATGGTGTCAGGACTTCGGTCATAATTACCTGGGAAGCCGGAGATAAGCCGGGGTAGTCAGCCGTAATGGCGACTAGAGCATTGTCCATGCTGAGTTGGTGGAACACCCCGTTGATTAGCTCCACCTTTATGTCCGGATCCTCTTTAGAGGCCGGATCAAGGGATCTTCCCGGATCCTCGGGTTGTGGAGCCGGACTATGTATGCTCCCCACATCCCGGCGCAGTTCCTGCGTCAAAACCATAAAGTAAGGTACTTAACTTTGAAAGCACGGGTCGGATAAATAAACGTCCGCTTACCCAGCTCCGAGGGTTATTCATGGAGAACCCATTCAATGGGCTCGTCTGGAGGAAGTCCTCCTTCTCCCCCTTGTACAGGCCGGACAGAATCTTCACTAGATCTGCAGCCGATCCTGGCCCCTTGCGGCCATGACGGGTGGCATCATTCTCCCCGTTGAAATCCCACATGGGGTGGCCCCTATATTGGAGAGGCTGCACCCCTCGCATAATGCACGTGGCCATGACTCCAATCATGGTCAATCCGGAATGGGCCAGCAACCTTATCCGGCCCATCAAATAATGGACACTCCTGTCTTCCTCCTATTGAGGGCTCTGCGGGCGCCAACTTAGGCATTTCTTCAGAGGAGCCTTGCTGAACTCCGGGAGGCCGATCCGAACTGGGTCCGGCAGTGGAGCATCTTCTACATAAAACCATTCTGAAGGCCAGTCTTTGGACACCTTCTTTGGGGTTCCGGATAGATATCCGGTCCCGGCGATGCGCCATATTTCGGCTCCGCCCACTTGATATATTGACCCCTTGTAAGAACGGGGTACGAGGCAAAATAGTCTCTTCCACAGCGCAAAATGGGGCTTGATGCCCAGGAACAGCTCGCAAAGAGCCACGAAACCCGCGATGTGCAGAATAGAGGCGGGCATGAGGTGATGAAGCTGGAGTCCGTAGAACTCCAGAAGCCCCTGGAGAAACGGATGTATGGGAAACCCGAGCCCCCTTATTAGATAAGGGACGAAGCACACCCGCTCTCCTTTGGAGGGACTAGGGGTGGCCTCTGCTTGCTTTCCACCTTTCTAGGTGGCCAGCCCGGCTCGAACCGGGACCATAAAGGCCGGAGGAAGGTATCCCTCCGCTTGGAGCGTCACCAGCTCTTTGTGCGGAACTGAACATCTCCTCCAATCTCCTGGCTGAGGGCTGGGGGCGCGAGAGGAGGGGCTGCGTCGACAGCCCATGATGGAATGGATTTTTGGTCAGAAGCACTCCGATGAGTACTCGCGGAAGGAAGATGGTGTGATTTGGATCTGGATTCTTGCCTCTCTTATAGGCAGATTATTTGCGCAGCTAGGGGGTAAAACATAAAAATACCCTGGCCTTTCGCATTCATGCGACACGTGGAAGAGGGCCATTATTTGGCACGGAAGCCAAGGAGCGCAACATTTGTAAGGAAGCCGGACACTATTCGGCAAGCACATGGAATTTGGGGGAGAACCCGCCTTGCAATGCCGAAGACAACATGTGCGCCGGACTCGTCGTCATTGAAGCCTGGTTCGGGGGCTACTGAGGGAGTCCTGGACTAGGGGGTGTCCGGATAGCCGGACTATCATCATCGGCCGGACTCCAAGACTATGAAGATACAAGATTGAAGACTTCGTCCCGTGTCCGGATGGGACTTTCCTTGGCGTGGAAGGCAAGCTTGGCAATACGGATATGTAGATCTCCTACCATTGTAACCGACTCTGTGTAACCCTAGCCCTCTCCGGTGTCTATATAAACCGGAGGGTTTTTGTCCGTAGGGCGAACAACCATTACAACAATCATACCATAGGCTAGCTTCTAGGGTTTAGCCTCCTTGATCTCATGGTAGATCTACTCTTGTACTACCCATATCATCAATATTAATCAAGTAGGAGTAGGGTTTTACCTCCATCGAGAGGGCCCGAACCTGGGTAAAAACATCGTGTCCCTTGTCTCCTGTTATCATCCGCCTAGACGCACAGTTCGGGACCCCCTACCCGAGATCCGCCGGTTTTGACACGACAGTTCATCTTTAACCTTGGCGAGCGACCGCGGAGGCGACAAGTTGCCTGATCTACGGCAGCAGAGAGGAACAGGGAGTGGTGATGTGATAACACATAAGTATAGGGGATCACAACAGTTTTCGAGGGTAGAATATTCAACCCAAATTTATAGATTCGACACAAGGGGAGCCAAAGAATATTTGCAACTACTAGCAGTTGAGTTCTCAATTCAACCACAGATGGAGATTAAATATCTGCATCAAAGTGATCAGTAGCACAGTCATATGATAGTTTTGATAGCAGTGGTAACAATAGCAGTAACGGTAACAGTGATAGCAATGGTTTTGTAGCAAGTGTGACAGTAGCAATAGTAATAGTAACTTAGCAAGAGCAATATGTGGAAAACTCGTAGGCACTGGATCAAGTGATTCATTGGATGATATTAATCATATAACAACCATAACCTAGGGAGATATAAAACTAGCACCAGTTCATAAATATAATGTAGGCATGTATTTCGTAAATAGTCATACGTGCTTATGAAAAGAACTTGCATGACATCTTTTGTCCTACCGTCCCATGGCAGCAGGGTCCATAAGGAAACTAAAGGATATCAAGGCCTCCTTTTAATAGAGAACCAAAAAAAGCATTAACACATAGTGAATACATGAACTCCTCAAACTACGATCACCACCGGAAAGTATGCCGAATACTGTCACTCCGGGGCTTACGGATCACAACACATAGCAGGTGCATATACCTTGCAAGATCGGATTTAGAACATAGATATAATGGTGATAACATAAACGGTTCAGATCTGAAATCATGGCACCCGTGCCAAAAGTGACAAGCATTAAGCATGGCAAAGTCATATCAACATCAATCTCAGAACATAGTGGATACTAGGGATCAAGCCCTAACAAAACTAGCTCGATTACATGATGAATCTCATTCAACTCCTCACCGACCAGCGAGCCTACGAAGGAATTACTCACCCCGAGTGTGGAGCATCATGGAATTGGCAATGAAGGAGGGTTGGTGATGACGAAGATCGAAGATTCCCCTCTCCGGAGCCCCAAACGGACTCCAGATCCGGCCTCCCAATGTAGAATAGGAGGCATGTATGACAGTCGCAATAGTAATATTAACTTAGCAAGAGCAATATGTGGAAAACTCGTAGGCATTGGATCAAGTGATTCATTGGATGATATTAATCATATAACAGCCATAACCTAGGGCGATACAAAACTAGCACCAGTTCATAAATATAATGTAGGCATGTATTTCGTAAATAGTCATACGTGCTTATGAAAAGAACTTGCATGACATCTTTTGTCCTACCGTCCCATGGCAGCGGGGTCCATAAGGAAACTAAAGGTGTTGGGGAACGTAGTAATTTCAAAAAAATTCCTACGCACACGCAAGATCATGGTGATGATATAGCAACGAGAGAGGAGAGTGTTCGTCCACGTACCCTTGTAGACCGTAAGTGGAAGCGTTAGCACAACGCGGTTGATGTAGTCATACGTCTTCACGATCCGACCGATCCAAGCACCGAACATACGGGGCCTCCGAGTTCAGCACACGTTCAGCTCGATGACGATCTCCGGCCTCCGATCCAGCCGAGCTCCGGAGATGAGTTCCGTCAGCACGACGGCATGGTGACGATGATGATGTTCTACCGGCGCAGGGCTTCGCCTAAACTCCGCGACGATATGACCGAGGTGGAATATGGTGGAAGGGGGCACCGCACACGGCTAAGGAACGATCCGTAGATCAACTTGTGTGTCTATGGGGTGCCCCCCGCCCCCGTATATAAAGGGGGAGAGGAGGAGGGGGCCGGCCTAAGGGGAGGCGCGCCCTAGGAGGGGGAAACCTACTCCAAGTAGGTTTCCCCCCTCCCTTTCCTAATCCAAGAAGGAGGGGGAAGGAAGGAGTGGGAGAGGGGGAAGGCAAGGGGGGCGCCCCCCCCCCCTTCCTTGTCCTATTCGGACTCAAGGGGAGGGGGCGCGCCACTTGCCCTGGCCGGCCCCTCTCTTTCTCCAATAGGGCCCATCAAGGCCCATTACTTCCCGGGGGGGGGGGGGGGGGAGGGGTTCCGGTAACCCTCCGGTACTCCGGTTTTCTCCGAAAACTCCCGGAACACTTCCGGTGTCCGAATATAGTCGTCCAATATATCAATCTTTATGTCTCGACCATTTCGAGACTCCTAGTCATGTCTGTGATCACATCCGGGACTCCAAACAAACTTCGGTACATCAAAACTTATAAACTCATAATAAAACTGTCATCGAAACGTTAAGCGTGCGGACCCTACGGGTTCGAGAACTATGTAGACATGACCTAGAACCATTCTCGGTCAATAACCAATAGCGGGACCTGCATGCCCATATTGGTTCCTACATATTCTACGAAGATCTTTATCGGTCAAACCGCATAACAACATACGTTGTTCCCTTTGTCATCGGTATGTTACTTGCCCGAGATTCGATCGTCGGTATCCAATACCTAGTTCAATCTCGTTACCGGCAAGTCTCTTTACTCGTTACATAATACATCATTCCGTAACTAACTCATTAGCTACATTGCTTGCAAGGCTTATAGTGATGTGCATTACCGAGAGGGCCCAGAGATACCTCTCCGACAATCGGAGTGACAAAACCTAATCTCGAAATACGCCAACTCAACATGTACCTTCGGAGACACCTGTAGTACTCCTTTATAATCACCCAGTTACGTTGTGACGTTTGGTAGTACCCAAAGTGTTCCTCCGGTAAACGGGAGTTGCATAATTCTCATAGTTATAGGAACATGTATAAGTCATGAAGAAAGCAATAGCAGAATACTAAACGATCAAGTGCTAGGCTAATGGGACGGGTCATGTCAATCACATCATTCTTCTAATGATGTGATCCCACTAATCAAATGACAACACATGTCTATGGTTAGGAAACATAACCATCTTTGATTAATGAGCTAGTCAAGTAGAGGCATACTAGTGACTATAGTTTTGTCTATGTATTCACACATGTATCATGTTTCCGGTTAATACAATTCTAGCATGAATAATAAACATTTATCATGACATGAGGAAATAAATAATAACTTTATTATTGCCTCTAGGGAATATTTCCTTCAGTCTCCCACTTGCACTAGAGTCAATAATCTAGATTACATAGTAATTATTCTAACACCCATGGAGTCTTGGTGCTGATCATGCTTTGCTCGTGAGAGAGGCTTAGTCAACGGGTCTGCAACATTCAGATCCGTATGTATCTTGCAAATCTCTATGTCTCCCACTTGGACTTGGTCCCGAATGGAATTGAAGCGTCTCTTGATGTGCTTGGTCCTCTTGTGAAATCTAGATTCCTTTGCCAAGGCAATTGCACCAGTATTGTCACAGAAGATTTTCATTGGTCCCGATGCACTAGGTATGACACCTAGATCGGAAATGAACTCCTTCATCCAGACTCCTTCATTTGCTGCTTCAGAAGCAGCTATGTACTCCGCTTCACATGTAGATCCCGCTACGACGCTTTGTTTAGAACTGCACCAACTTACAGCTCCACCGTTTAATATAAACACGTATCCGGTTTGCGATTTAGAATCGTCCGGATCAGTGTCAAAGCTTGCATCGACGTAACCATTTACGACTAGCTCTTTGTCACCTCCATATACGAGAAACATATCCTTAGTCCTTTTCAGGTATTTCAGGATGTTCTTGACCGCTGTCCAGTGATCCACTCCTGGATTACTTTGGTACCTTCCTGCCAAGCTTATTGCTAAGCATACGTCAGGTCTAGTACACAGCATTGCATACATGATAGAGCCTATGGCTGAAGCATAGGGAACATCTTTCATTTTCTCTCTATCTTCTGCTGTGGTCGGGCATTGAGTTTGACTCAACTTCACACCTTGTAGCACAGGCAAGAATCCTTTCTTTGCCTGATCCATTTTGAACTTTTTCAAAAAATTTGTCAAGGTATGTGCTTTGTGAAAGTCCTATTAGGCGTCTTGATCTATCTCTATAGATCTTGATGCCCAATATGTAAGCAGCTTCACCGAGGTCTTTCATTGAAAAACTTTTATTCAAGTATCCCTTTATGCTATCCAGAAATTCTATATCATTTCCAATTAATAATATGTCATCTACATATAAAACTAGAAATGCTACAGAGCTCCCACTCACTTTCTTGTAAATACAGGCTTCTCCAAAAGTCTGTATAAAACCATATGATTTGATCACACTATCAAAACGTTTATTCCAACTCCGAGATACTTGCACCAGTCCATAAATGGATCGCTGGAGCTTGCATACTTTGTTAGCACCTTTTGGATCAACAAAACCTTCTGGCTGCATCATATACAACTCTTCTTCTAGAAATCCATTCAAGAATGCAGTTTTGACATCCATTTGCCAAATTTCATAATCATGAAATGCAGCAATAGCTAACATGATTCGGACAGACTTAAGCATCGTTACGGGTGAGAAAGTCTCATCGTAGTCAACCCCTTGAACTTGTAGAAAACCTTTCGCAACAAGTCGAGCTTTATAGACAGTTATATTACCATCAGCGTCAGTCTTCTTCTTAAAGATCCATTTATTCTCAATGGCTTGCCGATCATCGGGCAAGTCAACCAAAGTCCATACTTTGTTTTCATACATGGATCCCATCTCAGATTTCATGGCCTCTAGCCATTTTGCGGAATCTGGGCTCATCATCGCTTCCTCATAGTTCGTAGGTTCATCATGGTCAAGTAACATGACTTCCAGAATAGGATTACCGTACCACTCTGGTGCGGATCTTACTCTGGTAGACCTACGAGGTTCAGTAGAAACTTGATCTGAAGTTTCATGATCAATATCATTAGCTTCCTCACTGATTGGTGCAGTTGTCACAGGAACCGGTTCTTGTGATGAACTACTTTCCAACAAGGGAGTAGATACAGTTATCTCATCAAGTTCTACTTTCCTCCCACTCACTTCTTTCGAGAGAAACTCCTTCTCTAGAAAGGATCCGAATTTAGCAACGAAAATTTTGCCCTCAGATCTGTGATAGAAGGTGTACCCAATAGTCTCCTTTGGGTATCCTATGAAGACACATTTCTCCGATTTGGGTTCGAGCTTATCTGGTTGAAGTTTCTTCACATAAGCATCGCAGCCCCAAACTTTAAGAAACGACAACTTTGGTTTCTTGCCAAACCACAGTTCATAAGGCGTCGTTTCAACGGATTTTGATGGTGCCCTATTAAACGTGAATGCGACCGTCTCTAAAGCATAACCCCAAAATGATAGCGGTAAATCGGTAAGAGACATCATAGATCGCACCATGTCAAGTAAAGTATGATTACGACGTTCGGACACACCATTTCATTGTGGTGTTCCAGGTGGCATGAGTTGCAAGACTATCCCGCATTGTTTCAAGTGCAGACCAAACTCGTAACTCAAATATTCTCCTCCACGATCAGATCGTAGAAACTTTATTTTCTTGTTACGATGATTTTCCACTTCACTCTGAAATTCTTTGAACTTTTCAAATGTTTCAGACTTGTGTTTCATTAAGTAGATATACCCATATCTGCTCAAATCATCTGTGAGGGTGAGAAAATAACGATATCCGCCACGAGACTCAATATTCATCGGACCACATATATCTGTATGTATGATTTCCAACAAATCTGTTGCTCTCTCCATAGTACCGGAGAACGGCGTTTTAGTCATCTTGCCCATAAGGCACGGTTCGCAAGTACCAAGTGATTCATAATCAAGTGATTCCAAAAGCCCATCAGTATGGAGTTTCTTCATGCGCTTTACACCGATATGACCTAAACGGGAGTGCCACAAATAAGTTGCACTATCGTTATCAACTCTGCATCTTTTGGTTTCAACACTATGAATATGTGTATCACTACTATCGAGATTCAATAAAAACAGACCATTCTTCAAGGGTGCATGACCATAAAAGATATTACTCATATAAATAGAACAACCATTATTCTCTTATTTAAATGAATAACCGTCTCGCATTAAACAAGATCCATATATAAAGTTCATGCTCAACGCTGGCACCAAATAACAATTATTCAGGTCTAAAACTAATCCCGAAGGTAGATGTAGAGGTAGCGTGCCGACTGCGATCACATCGACTTTGGAACCGTTTCCCACGCGCATCATCACCTCGTCCTTGGCCAATGCTCGCTTATTCCGTAGTCCCTGTTTCGAGTTGCAAATATTAGCAACAAAACCAGTATCAAATACCTAGGTGCTACTACGAGCTCTAGTTAGGTACACATCAATAACATGTATATCACATATACCTTTGTTCACTTTGCCATCCTTCTTATCCGCCAAATACTTGGGGCAGTTCCGCTTCCAGTGACCAGCCTGCTTGCAGTAGAAGCACTCAGTTTCAGGCTTAGGTCCAGACTTGGGTTTCTTCTCTTGAGCAGCAACTTGCTTGCCGTTCTTTTTGAAGTTCCCCTTCTTCTTCCCTTTGCCCTTTTTCTTGAAACTAGCGGTCTTGTTGACCATCAACACTTGATGCTCCTTCTTGATTTCTACCTCCACAGCTTTTAGCATTGCGAAGAGCTCGGGAATAGTCTTGTTCATCCCTTGCATATTATAGTTCATCACAAAGCTCTTGTAGCTTGGTGGCAGTGATTGGAGAATTCTGTCAATGACACTATCATCAGGAATATTAACTCCCAGTTGAATCAAGTGATTATTATACCCAGACATTCTGAGTATGTGTTCACTGACAGAACTATTCTCCTCCATCTTGCAGCTATAGAACTTATTGGAGACTTCATATCTCTCAATCCGGGCATTTGCTTGAAATATTAACTTCAACTCCTGGAACATCTCATATGCTCCATGACGTTCAAAACATCGTTGAAGACCCGGTTCTAAGCCGTAAAGCATGGCACACCGAACTATCAAGTAGTCATCAGCTTTGCTCTGCTAGACGTTCTTAACATCGTCAGTTGCATCAGCAGCAGGCCTGGCACCCAGCGGTGCTTCCAGGACGTAACTTTTCTGTGCAGCAATGAGGATAATCCTCAGGTTACGGACCCAGTCCGTGTAATTGCTACCATCATCTTTCAACTTTGCTTTCTCAAGGAACGCATTAAAATTCAATGGAACAACAGCACGAGCCATCTATCTACAAACAAACATAGACAAGCAAAATACTATCAGGTACTAAGTTCATGATAAATTTAAGTTCAATTAATCATATTACTTAAGAACTCCCACTTAGACAGACATCTCTCTAGTCATCTAACTGATCACGTGATCCAAATCAACTAAACCATGTCCGATCATCACGTGAGATGGAGTAGTTTTAATGGTGAACATCGCTATGTTGATCATATCTACTATATGATTCACGCTCGACCTTTCGGTCTCCGTGTTCCGAGGCCATATCTGTATATGCTAGGCTCGTCTAGTATAACCTGAGTATTCCGCGTGTGCAAAACTGGCTTGCACCCGTTGTAGATGGACGTAGAGCTTATCACACCCGATCATCACGTGGTGTCTGGGCACGACGAACTTTGGCAACGGTGCATACTCAGGGAGAACACTTCTTGATAATTTTAGTGAGAGATCATCTTAAAATGCTACCGTCAATCAAAGCAAGATAAGATGCATAAAGGATAAACATCACATGCCATCAATATAAGTGATATGATATGGCCATCATCATCTTGTGCTTGTGATCTTCATCTCCGAAGCACCGTGGTGATCACCATCGTCACCGGCGTGACACCTTGATCTCCATCGTAGCATCGTTGTCTTTACGCCATCTATTGCTTCTACGACTATCGCTACCGCTTAGTGATAAAGTAAAGCAATTACAGGGCGTTTGCATTTCATACAATAAAGCGACAACCATATGGCTCCTGCCAGTTGCCGATAACTTGGTTACAAAACATGATCATCTCATACAATAAAATATAGCATCACGTCTTGACCATATCACATCACAACATGCCCTGCAAAAACAAGTTAGACGTCCTCTACTTTGTTGTTGCAAGTTTTACGTGGCTGCTACGGGCTGAGCAAGAACCGTTCTTACCTACGCATCAAAACCACAACGATAGTTTGTCAAGTTAGTGCTGTTTTAACCTTCTCAAGGACCGGGCGTAGCCACACTCGATTCAGCTAAAGTGAGAGAGATAGACACCCGCCAGCCACCTTTAAGCACGAGTGCTCGTAACGGTGAAATCAGTCTCGCGTAAGCGTACGCGTAATATCGGTCCGGGCCGCTTCATCTCACAATACCACCGAACCAAAGTATGACATGCTGGTAAGCAGTATGACTTGTATCGCCCACAACTCACTTGTGTTCTACTCGTGCATATAGCATCAACGCATAAAACCTAGGCTCGGATGCCACTGTTGAGGCGAGAGTGTTCGTCCACGTACCCTCGTAGACCGTAAGCGGAAGCGTTAGCACAATGCGGTTGATGTAGTCGTACGTCTTCACGATCCGACCGATCCAAGCACCGAACGTACGGGGCCTCCGAGTTCAGCACACGTTCAGCTCGATGACGATCTCCAGCCTCCGATCCAGCCGAGCTCCGGAGATGAGTTCCGTCAGCACGACGGTGTGGTGACGATGATGATGTTCTACCGGCACAGGGCTTCGCCTAAACTCTGTGACGATATGACCGAGGTGGAATATGGTGGAGGGGGGCACCGCACACGGCTAAGGACGA
Organism: Triticum timopheevii; assembly: GCA_963921465.1. NCBI lineage: Eukaryota > Viridiplantae > Streptophyta > Magnoliopsida > Poales > Poaceae > Triticum > Triticum timopheevii. The sequence goes on from OY997266.1 coordinate 66,956,338, forward strand.
TCCGTAGATCAACTTGTGTGTCTATGGGGTGCCCCCCGCCCCCGTATAAAAGGAGGAAGGGGGAGGTGCGGCCGGCCCCTAAGGGTGCGCCTGGAGGAGTCCTACTCTCACCGGGAGTAGGACTCCCCCTTCTTGCCTTGGTGGAGAAGGAAAGGGGGGAGGGGAAAGAGGAAAGGGGGGCGCCGCCCCCCCTTTCTTGTCCTATTCGGACTAGGGGGGAGGGGGCGCGCGGCCTGCCCTGGCCGGCCCTCCTCTTCTCCCTCTTGGCCCACTAAGGCCCATTATCCCCCGGGACAGTTCCGGTAACCCCCCGGTGTTCCGGTAATATCCCGATTTCACCCGGAACCATTCCGATGTCCAAACATAGGCTTACACTATATCAATCTTTATGTCTCGACCATTTCGAGACTCCTCGTCATGTCCGTGATCATATCCGGGACTCCGAACAACCTTCGATACATCAAAACTTATAAACTCATAATAAAACTGTCATCGTAACATTAAGCGTGCGGACCCTACGGGTTCGAGAACTATGTAGACATGACCTAGAACCATTCTCGGTCAATAACCAATAGCGGGACCTGGATGCCCATATTGGTTCCTACATATTCTACGAAGATCTTTATCGGTCAAATCGCATAACAACATACGTTGTTCCCTTTGTCATCGGTATGTTACTTGCCCGAGATTTGATCGTCGGTATCCAATACCTAGTTCAATCTCGTTACCGGCAGGTCTCTTTACTCGTTCTGTAATATATCATCTTATAACTAACTCATTAGTTACAATGCTTGCAAGGCTTAGGTGATGAGTATTACCGAGAGGGCCCAGAGATACCTCTCCGACAATCGGAGTGACAAAACCTAATCTCGAATTATGCCAACCCAACATGTACCTTCGGAGACACCTGTAGAGCACCTTTATAATCACCCAGTTACGTTGTGACGTTTGGTAGCACACAAAGTGTTCCTCCAGTAAACAGGAGTTGCATAATCTCATAGTTGTAGGAACTTTGTATAAGTCATGAAGAAAGCAATAGCAGTATACTAAACGATCAAGTGCTAGGCTAACGGAATGGGTCATGTCAATCACATCATTCTCCTAATGATGTGATCCCATTAATCAAATGACTACACATGTCTATGGTTAGGAAACATAACCATCTTTGATTAATGAGCTAGTCAAGTAGAGGCATACTAGTGACTATATGTTTGTTTATGTATTCACACATGTATCATGTTTCCGGTTAATACAATTCTAGCATGAATAATAAACATTTATCATGATATGAGGAAATAAATAATAACTTTATTATTGCCTATAGGGCATATTTCCTTCAGGAGCATCATGGAATTGGCGATGAAGGAGGGTTGGTGATGACGAAGATCGAAGATTCCCCTCTCCGAAGCCCCAAACGGACTCCAGATCCGGCCTCCCAATGAAGAATAGGAGGTGTCAGCGACTCCGTCTCGTGAAACGTGATAATTCTTCCTCTCTAATTTTTCTCTCCTAGGTATTTAAGGAGTTAGAATCAGGGTCTGCGGGGCCACCAGTTGGGCACTTATACGTCCGTTTTGCATCATGCTTTTATATCAATATTTATTGCATTATGGTCTATTATTACACATTATATCTCAATACTTATGGCTATTCTCTCTTATTTTACAAGGTTTACCATGAAGAGGGGGAATGCCAGCAGCTGGAATTCTGGCTGGAAAAGGAGCAAACATTGGAAACCTATTCTGCACTGCTCCAAAAATCCTGAAACTCCACGGAACTTATTTTTGGAATTTATAAGAATTATTGAGCGAAAGAAACACCTGAGGGGGCCCACACCCTGGCCAGGAGGGTGGGGGGCACGCCCACCCCTACTGGGCGCGCCCCCTGTCTCCTGGGCCCCCTGGTGGCCCTCCGGTGTCCATCTTCTGCTATATGAAGGATTTTACCCTGGAAAAAATCAGGGGCAAGCTTACGGGCCAAAACTCCGCCGCCACGAGGCGGAACCTTGGTGGAACCAATCTAGAGCTTCGACAGAGCTGTTCTGCCGGGGAAACTTCCCTGCGGGAGGGGGAAATCATCACCATCGTCATCACCAACGATCCTCTCATCGGGAGGGGGTCAATCTCCATCAACATATTCACCAGCACCATCTCCTCTCAAAACCCTAGTTCATCTCTTGTATACAATCTTGTATCCAAACCACAAATTGGTACATGTGGGTTGCTAGTAGTGTTGATTACTCCTTGTAGTTCATGCTAATTGGTTTACTTGGTGGAAGATCATATGTTCAGATCCTTAATGCATATTATTACCCCTCTGATTATGAACATGAATATGCTTTGTGAGTAGTTACGTTTGTTCCTAAGGACATGGGTGAAGTCTAACTATTAGTAGTCCTGTGAATTTGGTATTCGTTCGATATTTTGATGAGATGTATGTTGTCTTTCCTCTAGTAGTGTTATGTGAACGTCGACTACATGACACTTCAACATTATTTGGGCCTAGAGGAAGGCATTGGGAAGTAATAAGTAGATGATGGGTTTCTAGAGTGACAGAAGCTTAAACCCTAGTTTATGCGTTGCTTCGTTAGGGGCTGATTTAGATCCATATGTTTAAGGCTGTGGTTAGGTTTACCTTAATACTTCTTTTGTAGTTGCAGATGCTTGCAATAGGGGTTAATCATAAGTGGGATACTTGTCCAAGTAAGGGCAGTACCCAAGCACCGGTCCACCCGCATATCAAATTATCAAAGTACCGAACGCGAATCATATGAGCATGATGAAAACTAGCTTGACGATAATTCTCATGTGTCCTCAGGAGCTCTTTTCTCATTATAAGAAATTGTATAGGCTTATCCTTTGCTACAAAAAGGATTGGTCCACCTTGCTGCACTTTATTTACTTTATTTACTTGTTACTCGTTACAATTTATCTTATCACAAAACTCTCTATTACCTACAATTTCACTGCTTGCAGAGAAAACCTTACTGAAAACCGCTTATCATTTCCTTCTGCTCCTCGTTGGGTTCGACACTCTTACTTATCGAAAGGACTACGATAGATTCCCTACACTTGTGGATCATGAAGACTCTTTTCTGGCGCCGTTGCCGGGGAGTCTAGTGCGTTTGGTGAGTGGAACTTGGTAAGGAAACATTTATATAGTGTGCTGAAATTTTTTGTTACTTGTTGATGTCTACTACACAACCTTCTCCTTGTAGACGTTGTTGGGCCTGCAAGCGCACAGGTTTGTAGGACAGTAGCAAATTTCCCTCAAGTGGATGACCTAAGGTTTATCAATCCGTGGGAGGCGTAGGATGAAGATGGTCTCTCTCAAGCAACCCTGCAATCAAATAAAAAAGAGTCTCTTGTGTCCCCAACACACCCAATACAATGGTAAATTGTATAGGTGCACTAGTTCGGCGAAGAGATGGTGATACAAGTGCAATATGGATGGTAGATAAAGGTATTTGTAATCTGAAATAATAAAAACAGCAAGGTAACTAATGGTAAAAGTGAGCGTAAACGGTATTGCAATGATAGGAAACAAGGCCTAGGGTTCATACTTTCACTAGTGCAAGTTTTCTCAACAATAATAACATAGATAGATCATATAACAAGCCCTCAACATGCAACAAAGAGTCACTCCGAAGCCACTAATAGCGGAGAACAAAAGTAGAGATTGTGGTAGGGTACGAAACCACCTCAAAGTTATTCTTTCGGATCAATCTATAAAAGAGTTCGTACTAGAATAACATCTTAAGACACAAATCAACCAAAACCCTAATGTCACCTAGATACTCCATTGTCACCTCAAGTATCCGTGGGCATGATTATACGTTATGCATCACACAATCTCAGATTCATCCAACCAACACAAAGTACTTCAAAGAGTGCCCCAAAGTTTCTATCGGAGAGTCAAGAACGTGTGCCAACCCCTATGCATAGGTTCCCAATGTCACGAAACCCGCAAGTTGATCACCAAAACATACATCAAGTGGCACATGATATCCCATTGTCACCACAGATAATCACGGCAAGACATACATCAAGTGTTCTCATAAAAGACTCAATCCGATAAGATAACTTCAAAGGGGAAACTCAATTCATCACAAGAGAGTAGAGGGGGAGAAACATCATAAGATCCAACTACAATAGCAAAGCTCGGGATACATCAAGATCGTGCCATAAAGGGAACATGAGAGAGAGAGATCAAACACATAGCTACTGGTACATACCCTCAGCCCCGCGGGTGAAGTACTCCCTCCTCGTCATGGATAGCACCGGGATGATGAAGATGGCCACCGGTGAAGGGATCCCCCTCCGGCAGGGCACCGGAAAGGGCTCCCGAGAGGTTTTTGGTGGCTACAGAGGCTTGCGACGGCGGAACTCCTGATCTATCTTCTGTTCTGGAAGTTTTAGGGTACGCAGGTATATATGGGTGCAAGGGGTACATCGGTGGACCGAAGGGGGGGGGGCACGAGGCAGGGGGGCGCGCCCAGGGGGTGGGCGCGCCCCCCACCCTTGTGAGCACCTCCCTTCTTACCTGACGTGCACTCCAAGTCCATCGGGTGGCTTTCCTTCCAAAAATAACTTCTCCAGTTGATTTCGTTCCGTTTTGACTCCGTCTGATATTCCATTTCCTCGAAACACTGAAATAGGCATAAAACAACAAATCTGGGCTGGGCCTCCGGTTAATAGGTTAGTCCCAAAAATAATATAAAAGTGGATAATGAAGCCCAATATAGTCTGAAACAGTAGATAATATAGCATGGAGCAATCAAAAATTATAGATACGTTGGAGACGTATCAAGCATCCCCAAGCTTAATTCCTGCTCGTCCTCGAGTAAGTAAATGATAAAAAAGATAATTTTTGATGTGGAATGCTAGTTGGCATAATTTCATTGTAATTCTTCTTACTTGTGATATGGATATTCAGATCCGAAAGATTCAAGACAAAAGTTTATATTGACATAAAAATAATAATACTTCAAGCATAGTAATCAAAGCAATCATGTCTTCTCAAAATAGCATGGCAAAAGAAAGTTCATCCCTACAAAATCATATAGTTAGGCTATGCTTCATTTTCGTCACACAAAGATGTTCCCAACTTCTATTACCCCGATGACAAGCCAAGCAATTGTTTCATACTTAAATAATCTCATACTTTTTCAACCTTCACGCAATACATGAGCGTGAGCCATGGATATAGCACTATGGGTGGAATAGAATATGATGATAGGGATTGTGTGGAGAAGACAAAAAAGGAGAAAGTCTCACATTGACTAGGATAATCAATGGGCTATGGAGATGCCCATCAATTGATGTCAACATGAGGAGTAGGGATTTCCATGCAACGGATGCACTAGAGCTATAAATGAATGCTCAACAAAAGAAAACTATTGGGTGTGCATCCAACTTGCTTGCTCATGAAGACCTAGGGCATTTGAGGAAGCCCATCATAGGAATATACATGCCAAGTTCTATAATGAAAAATTCCCACTAGTATAAAAAGACAACTTATGAGACTCACTACATGAAGAACAAGGTGCTACTTTGAAGCACAAGTGTGGAAAAAGAGATAGTAGCATTGCCTTTTTTTCTTTTTTTGGGCCTTTTTTTGGGCCTTTCTTATTCTTTTTTCTTTTTCTCTTTTTGGCACATGCTCTAATAATGATGATCATCACACTTCTATTGATTACAACATAAGGATTACAACTCGAAACTTAGAACAAGATATGACTCTATATATGAATGCCTCCGGCGGTGTACCGGGATGGTGCAATGAATCAAGAGTGACATGTATGAAAAATAATGCATGGTGGCTTTGCCACAAATACGATGTCAACTACATGATCATGCAATGGCAATATGACAAAAGTAAAGTATGTCATGACGATGATGAACGGAACGGTGGAAAGTTGCATGGCAATATATCTCGGAATGGCTATGGAAATGCCATAATAGGTAGGTATGGTGGCTGTTTTGAGGAAGATATAAGGAGGTTTAAGTGTGATAGAGTGTATCATATCACGGGGTTTGGATGCACCGGTGAAGTTTGCACCAACTCTCAAGGTGAGAAAGGGCAATGCACGGTACCGAAGAGGCTAGCAAAGGCGGAAAGGTAAAAGTGCGTATAATACATGGACTCAACATTAGTCAAAAGAACTCATATACTTATTGCAAAAATTTAGAAGTCATCAAAAACCAAGTACTACGCGCATGCTCCTATGGGGATAGATTGGTAGGAAAAGACCATCGCTCGTCCCCGACCGCCACTCATAAGGATGCACAAGCCAGGTACACTTCATGTTTCAAATTTGTTACACAACTTTAACCATACGTGCATGCTACGGGACTTGCTAACTTCAACACAAGTATCTCTCAAATTCACAACTACTCAAATAGCATGACTCTAATGTCACCATCTTCATATCTCAAAACAATCATCAAGCATCAAACTTCTCTTAGTATTCAACACACTCATAAGAATTCTTACAAATCTTGTATGCTTAGCATATTAGGATTATTTAAGAAAATTACCATGCTATTTAAGACTCTAAAAATAATATAAGTGAAGTATGAGAGTTCATCTATTTCTTCAAAATAAAACTACCACCATGCTCTAAAAGATATAAGTGAAGCACTAGAGCAAATGACAAACTACTCCGAAAGATATAAGTGAAGATCAATGAGTAGTTAAATAATTGTGTAACTATGTGAAGACTCTCTAACATTTAATAATTTCAGATCTTGATACTTTATTCAAACAGCAAGCAAAGCTAAATAAAACTACATTGCAAGGATAGCACAACTCATGTGAAGAAGCAAAAACTTAGGCTCAACCGATACTAACCGAAGAAGAAAGGTGGGATGCCTACCGGGGCATCCCCAAGCTTAGATGCTTGAGACTTCTTGAAATATTATCTTGGTGTGCCTTGGGAAACCCCAAGCTTGAGCTTTTGTGTCTCCTTAATTCCTCTCATATCATGGTTTCTCTTTTTATCAAAAGCTTCATTCAAAACAAACTCAACAAGAACTCGTGAGATAGGTTAGTATAAACCAATACAAAACCTTATCATTTTCTACTGTAACAAATCACTTAAATAATTATTCAACATTTAATACTAAATGCCTTTGCATATTTAATACTCCTATCCTCAAATAGAATCATTAATCAAGCAAACATATGCAAACAATGCAACCATAACAGCAATCTGCCAAAACAGTACAGTCTATAAAGAATGCAAGAGTATCAATACTTACCTGACTCCAAAAATTATGAACTAAACTTTCCACTGTAATAAATTTATCAGAGCTCAGTATGCAAAAAGATTCAACATTATACCACTCTCTTAATTTTCTAGGGAATTTTTGCAACAGCGGTAAACTTTCTGTTTTTCAAACAGCAACATGTATACTAGCAAAATAAGCATGGCAAAGGCTATCCTTGACTTATTTATTGAAACTAAAGATGCAAAACATTATTCTAAATAACAGAAAGCTAATACTAACAAAAGAAAATGACGCTCCAAGCAAAACACATATCATGTGGTGAATAAAAATATAGCTCCAAGTAAAGTTACCAATGAACGAAGACGAAAGAGGGGATGCCTTCCGGGGCATCACCAAGCTTAGGATCTTGGTTGTCCTTGAATATTACCTTGGGGTGCCTTGGGCATCCCCAAGCTTAGGCTCTTGCCACTCATTATTCCATAGTCCATCGAATCTTTACCCAAAACTTGAAAACTTCACAACACAAAACTCAACAGGAAATCTTATAAGCTCCGTTAGTGAAAGAAAACAAAACCACCACATTGGTACTGTAATTAACTCATTATAAATTCATATTGGCGTAATATCTACTGTAATCCAACTTATCTATGGTTCATACCCTTCGATACTACTCATAGATTCATCAAAATAGGCAAACAACACATAGAAAACAGAATTTGTCAAAAACAGAGCAGTCTGTATTAATCTGTATCAAACGTATACTTCTGGAACTCCAAAAATCCTATCAAATTAGGAAGTCCTAAGAAATTCGTGTAATAATCCATAGCAAAAAGAATCAGATCATAAGCACGTTTCTGTGAATTAACAAAACTAATTTACTGGGTGCAAAAGTTTCTGATTTTCAGCAGGATCAACACAACTATCACCGTAAGCCATCCTAAAGGTCTTACTTGGCACTTTATTGAAACAAAAGCTATAAAACATGATTAATACAGTAGCATAATCATGTGGACACACAAAAATAGTAAGTATACATATTGGGTTGTCTCCCAACAAGCGCTTTTCTTTAATGCCTTTTAGCTAGGCATGATGATGACAATGATGCTCACATAAAAGATAGGAATTGAAACATAACGGGAGCATCATGAAGCATATGACTAGCACATTTAAGCCTAACCCACTTCCTATGCATAGGGATTGTGTGAGCAAACAACTTATGGGAACGACAATCAACTAGCATAGGAAGGTAAAACAAGCATAGCTTCAAAACTTGAAGCACATAGAGAGGAAACTTGATATTATTGCAATTCCTACAAGCATATGTTCCTCCCTCATAATAATTTTCAGTAGCATCATGAATGGATTCAACAATGTAACCAGCACCTAAAGCATTCTTTTCATGATCTACTAGCATAGAAAATTTACTACTCTCCTCATAAGCAAAATTCTTCTCATGAAAAGTAGTGGGAGCAAACTCAACAAAATAACTATCATATGATTGAAAATTAAGATCAGGATGACAAGTTTCATGGTTATCATTATTCTTTAAAGCATACGTGTCATCACAATAATCATCATAGATAGGAGGCATGCTTTCATCATAGTAAATTTGCTCATCAAAGCTTGGGGGACAAAAAATATCATCTTCATCAAACATAGCTTCCCCAAGCTTGTGGATTTGCATAACATTAGCATCATAGATATTCAAGGAATTCATACTAACAACATTGCAATCATGCTCATCATTCACATATTTCATGCCAAGCATTCTATGTAATTCTTCTTCTAGCACTTTGGCACAATTTTCCTTTCCATCATACTCACGAAAGATATTAAAAAGGTGAAGCATATGAGACAAACTCAATTCCATTTTTTTTGTAATTTTCTTGTATAGACTAACTAGTGCTAAAACAAGATACAAAAAGATTCGATTGCAAGATCTAAAGATATACCTTCAAGCACTCACCTCCCCGGCAACCGTGCCAGAAAAGAGCTTGATGTCTACTACACAACCTTCTTCTTGTAGACGTTGTTGGGCCTGCAAGTGCACATGTTTGTAGGACAGTAGCAAATTTCCCTCAAGTGGATGACCTAAGGTTTATCAATCTGTGGGAGGCGTAGGATGAAGATGGTCTCTCTCAAGCAACCTTGCAATCAAATAACAAAGAGTCTCTTGTGTCCCCAACACACCCAATACAATGGTAAATTGTATAGGTGCACTAGTTCGGCGAAGAGATGGTGATACAAGTGCAATATGGATGGTAGATAAAGGTATTTGTAATCTGAAATAATAAAAACAGCAAGGTAACTAATGGTAAAAGTGAGCATAAATGGTATTGCAATGATAGGAAACAAGGCCTAGGGTTCATACTTTCACTAGTGCAAGTTCTCTCAACAATAATAACATAGATAGATCATATAACAAGCCCTCAACATGCAACAAAGAGTCACTCCGAAGCCACTAATAGCGGAGAACAAACATAGAGATTATGGTAGGGTACGAAACCACCTCAAAGTTATTCTTTCGGATCAATCTATAAAAGAGTTCATACTAGAATAACACCTTAAGACACAAATCAACCAAAACCCTAATGTCACCTAGATACTCCATTGTCACCTCAAGTATCCGTGGGCATGATTATACGATATGCATCACACAATCTCAGATTCATCCAACCAACACAAAGTACTTCAAAGAGTGCCCCAAAGTTTCTATCGGAGAGTCAAGAACGTGTGCCAACCCCTATGCATAGGTTCACAATGTCACGAAACCCGCAAGTTGATCACCAAAACATACATCAAGTGGCACATGATATCCCATTGTCACCACAGATAATCACGACAATACATACATCAAGTGTTCTCATAAAAGACTCAATCCGATAAGATAACTTCAAAGGGGAAACTCAATTCATCACAAGAGAGTAGAGGGGGAGAAACATCATAAGATCCAACTAGAATAGCAAAGCTTGGGATACATCAAGATCGTGCCATAGAGGGAACACGAGAGAGAACACGAGAGAGAGAGATCAAACACATAGCTACTGGTACATACCCTCAGTGCCGAGGGTGAACTACTCCCTCCTCGTCATGGATAGCGCCGGGATGATGAAGATGGCCACCGGTGATGGTATCCCCCTCCAGCAGGGCGCCGGAAAGGGCTCCCGAGAGGTTTTTGGTGGCTACAGAGGCTTGCGGCGGCGGAACTCCTGATCTATCTTCTGTTCTGGAAGTTTTAGGGTACGTAGGTATATATGGGTGCAAGGGGTACGTCGGTGGACCGAAGGGGGGGCCACGAGGCAGGGGGAGGGCCCCAGGGGGGTGGGCGCACCCCCACCCTCGTGAGCACCTCCCTTCTTTCCTGACGTGCATTCCAAGTCCATCGGGTGGCTTTCCTTCCAAAAATAACTTCTCGAGTTGATTTCGTTCCATTTTGACTCTGTCTGATATTCCTTTTCCTCGAAACACTGAAATAGGCATAAAACAACAAATCTGGGCTGGGCCTCCGGTTAATAGGTTAGTCCCAAAAATAATATAAAAGTGGATAATGAAGCCCAATATAGTCTGAAACAGTAGATAATATAGCATGGAGCAATCAAAAATTATAGATATGTTGGAGACGTATCACTTGTCACTATGGAAACTAATCCTTTGAGGGGCTTGTTCGGGGTATCTTCATCTCGACCAGAAGAGCAAAGAGTTTCTCCTCAACCTACTGAACCTATTGAAAATATTTACTTTGAGATTTCTTCGTGTATGATAGAGAAACTGCTAGCTAATCCATTTGCAGGAGATGAACATTGCATCCCGATTTACACCTTATCTTTGTGGATGAAGTTTGTGGATTATTTAAGCTTGCAGGTATTCCCAATGATGTTGTTAAAAGGAAGGTCTTCCCTTTATCTTTGAAGGGAGATGCATTGACATGGTATAGGCTATGTGATGATACGGGATCTTGGAATTATAAATGGTTGAAGTTGGAATTTCACCAGAAGTTCTATCCTATGCATCTTGTTCATCATGATCGTAATTACATATATAATTTTTGGCCTCACGAAGGAGAAAGCATCGCTCAAGCTTGGGGGAGGCTTAAGTCAATGTTATATTCATGCCCCAATCATGAGCTCTCCAGAGAAATGATTATTCAAAATTTTTATGCTCGGCTTTCTCTCAATGATCGCAACATGCTCGATACTTCCTGTGCTGGTTCTTATATGTTGAAGATGATTGAATTCAAATGGGACTTATTGGAAAGAATTAAACGCAACTCTGAAGATTGGGGTTCCGACGATGGTAAGGAGTCAGGTATGACACCTAAGTTTGATTGTGTTAAATCTTTTATGGATACCGATACTTTCCGTGGATTTAGCGCTAAATATGGACTTGACTCTGAGATAGTAGCTTCTTTCTGTGAATCTTTTGCTACTCACGTTGATCTCCCTAAGGAGAAGTGGTTTAAATATAATCCTCCCATTGAAGTAAAAGTAGTTGCACCTATTACAGTTGAAGAAAAGACTGTCACCTATAGTGATCCTATTGTTCCTACTACTTATGTTGAGAAACCTCCTTTTCCTGTTAGGATAAAGGATCATGCTAAAACTTCGACTATTGTTCATAAGAGTAATACTAGGACTTATACACCTCCTGAGCAAATCAAAGTTGAACCTAGTATTTCTATGGTTAAAGATCTCTTGGATGATGATTTAGATGGGCATGTTATTTATTTCTGTGATGAGACTGCTAATATTGTTAAACCAGATGCTAAGATTCATAGACCTGTGGTAGGCATGCCTGTTATTTCTGTTAAAATAGAAGATCATTGTTATCATGGCTTATGTGATATGGGTGCTAGTGCTAGTGAAATACCCTATGACTTATATAAAGAAATTATGCATGATATTGCACCCGCTGAAATAGAGGATATTGATGTTACTATTAAGCTTGCTAATAGGAATACCATTAAACTAGTCGGGATAGTTAGAGATGTTGAAGTTTTGTGTGGGAAGGTTAAATACCCTGCTGATTTTCTTGTTCTTGGTTCCCCACAAGATGACTTTTGTCCCATTATTTTTGGTAGACCCTTCTTGAATACCGTTAATGCTAGGATTGATTGTGAAAAGGATACTGTTACAATTGGCTTAGAGGGTATGTCTCATGAGTTTAATTTTGCTAAGTTTCGTGGACAACCTTGTGATAGAGAATTACCTAGTAAGGATGAGAATATTGGTCTTGCTTCCATTGTGGTGCCTCCTACTGATCCATTAGAACAATATTTGCTAGACCATGAAAATGATATGTTTATGAAGGAAATAAGGGAAATAGATGAAGTGTTCCTTAAACAGGAACCTATGCTGAAACACAACCTTCACGTTGAAATTCTTGGGGATCCCCCTCCACCCAAGGGTGATCCCGTGTTTGAACTCAAACCGTTACCTGATTATCTTAAGTATGCTTATCTTGATGAAAAGAAAATATATCCTGTTATTATTAGTGCTAACCTTTCAGAGCAAGAAGAAGAAAGATTATTGAAAACTCTGAAGAAGCACCGTGCTGCTATTGGATATACTCTGGATGATCTCAAGGGCATTAGTCCCACGTTATGCCAACACAAAATTAATTTGGAGGACAATGCCAAACCAGTTAGAGATCCTCAACGACGACTGAATCCCAAGATGAAAGAAGTGGTAAGAAAGGACATACTAAAGCTCCTTGAGGCAGGTATAATTTATCCCGTTGCTGATAGTGATTGGGTAAGCCTTGTCCATTGTGTTCCTAAAAAGGGAGGTATTACTATCGTTCCTAATGATAAAGATGAATTGATCCCGCAAAGAATTATTACAGGTTATAGGATGGTAATTGATTTCCATAAATTAAATAAAGCTACTAAGAAAGATCATTACACTTTACCTTTTATTGATCAAATGCTAGAAAGACTATCCAAACACACACATTTTTGCTTTCTAGATGGTTATTTTGGTTTCTCGCAGATACCTGTGTCAATGAAGGATCAATCTAAAATTACTTTTACTTGCCCTTTCGGTACTTTTGCTTATAGACGTATGCCTTTTGGTTTATGTAATGCACCTGCTACCTTTCAAAGATGTATGATGGCTATATTCTCTGACTTTTGTGAAAAGATTTTTGAGGTGTTCATGGATGATTTCTCCGTTTATGGATCCTCTTTTGATGATTGCTTGAGCAACCTTGATCGAGTTTTGCAGAGATGCGAAGACACTAGTCTCGTCTTGAATTGGGAAAAGTGCCACTTTATGGTTAATGAAGGCATTGTCTTGGGGCATAAGATTTCCGAGAGAGATATTGAAGTTGATAAGGCTAAAGTTGATGCTATTGAAAAGATGCCATGTCCCAAGGACATAAAAGGTATAAGAAGTTTCCTTGGTCATGCCGGTTTTTATAGGAGGTTCATTAAGGACTTTTCTAAAATTTCTAGGCCTCCGACTAATTTATTGCAAAAATATATTCCTTTTATCTTTGATGATGATTGTGTAGAAGCATTTGAAATACTTAAAAAAGCTTTGATCACTGCACCTATTGTTCAGCCACCTGATTGGAATTTACCCTTTGAAATTATGTGTGATGCTAGTGATTATGCTGTAGGTGCTGTTCTAGGGCAAAGAGTTGATAAGAAATTGAATGTTATCCAGTATGATAGTAAGACTCTTGATAATGCCCAGAGAAATTACGCTACTACTGAAAAAGAATTCTTAGCAGTTGTGTTTGCATGTGATAAGTTTAGACCTTATATTGTTGATTCCAAAGTTACTATTCACACTGATCATGCTGCTATTAAATATATTATGGAAAAGGAAGATGTTAAGCCTGGACACATTAGATGGGTTCTCTTGCTCCATGAATTTGATTTGCATATTATTAATAGAAAGGGAGCTGAGAACCCCGATGCAGACAACTTGTCTAGGTTAGAGAATGTTCTTGATGACCCACTGCTTACTGATGATAGCTTTCCTGATGAACAATTAGCGGTTGTTAATGCTTCTCGTACTGCTCCTTGGTTTACTGATTATGCTAATTACATTGTTGCTAAATTTATACCACCTAGTTTCACATAACAGCAAAAGAAAAAGTTCTTTTATGATTTAAGACATTACTTCTGGGATGACCCACACCTTTATAAAGAAGGAGTAGATGGTGTTATTAGACGTTGTGTACCTGAGCATGAACAGGAACAGATCCCACGCAAGTGTCACTCTGAATCCTATGGAGGACACCATGCTGGAGATAGAACTACGCATAAGGTACTGCAATCTGGTTTTTATTGGCCCACTCTCTTCAAAGATGCTCGTAAGTTTGTCTTATCTTGTGATGAATGTCAAAGAATTGGTAATATTATTAGACGTCAAGAAATGCCTATGAATTATTCTCTTGTTATTGAACCATTTGATGTTTGGCGCTTTGATTATATGGGACCTTTTCCTGCCTCTAATGGTTACACACATATTTTAGTTGCTGTTGATTACGTTACTAAGTGGGTAGAAGCTATTCCAACTAGTAGTGCTGATCATAACACTTCTATTAAAATGCTTAAAGAAGTTATTTTTCCAAGGTTTGGAGTCCCTAGATATCTTATGACTGATGGTGGTTCACATTTTATTCATGGTGCTTTCCGTAAGATGCTTGCTAAGTATGATGTTAATCATAAAATCACATCTCCTTATCATCCATAGTCTAGTGGTCAAGTAGAGTTGAGCAATAGAGAGCTCAAATTAATTTTGCAAAAGACTGTCAATAGATCTAGAAAGAATTGGTCCAAAAAACTTGATGATGCATTATGGGCCTATAGAAATGCATACAAAAATCCTATGGTATGTCTCCGTATAAGATGGTTTATGGAAAAGCATGTCATTTACCTCTAGAACTTGAACATAAAGCATACTAGGCTATTAAAGAGCTCAACTATGACTTAAAACTTGCCGGTGAGAAGAGGTTATTTGATATTAGCTCACTTGATAAATGGAGAACCCAAGCCTATGAGAATGCCAAGCTATTCAAAGAAAAAGTCAAACGCTGGCATGACAAAAGGATACAAAAGCGTGAGTTTGACGTAGGTGATTATGTGTTATTATTCAACTCGCGTTTAAGATTTTTTGCAGGAAAACTTCTCTCTAAATGGGAAGGTCCTTACGTTATTGAGGAGATCTATCATTCCGGTGCCATAAAAATCAACAACTTCGAAGTCACAAGTCTGAGGGTGGTGAACGGTCTAAGAATTAAACATTATAATTCAGGTAATCCTATCAAGGTTGAAACTAATATTATTGAAACCGTAACCCCGGAGGAATACATAAGGGACACTTTCCAGAATGTTCCAGACTCCGAAAAGGAATAGGTATGTGGTACGGTAAGTAAACCGACTCCAAAACAATTCTAATGGCAATTTTTATCAGTTTTGGAATATTTAAGAATTTTAGGAAGAAAGAAGTAGTCCGGGAAGGACACGAGGCCTCCACGAGGGTGGAGGGCGCGCCCACCCTTCATGGGCGCGCCCCCTATCTCGTGGCCACCTCGTGTGCCTCCCGGACTCTGTTTTCTTGCACGTTACGTATTTTGGTCGGTAAAAATTCATTATGTAAACTCCCGAAGGTTTTGACCACTGTATCACGTAAATATCCTCTGTTTTCGTTTCGAGCTGTTTCTGTTTCAGATCTAGAGCATCATGACGTCTCCAAGCGCTCCCAAGGACAAGTTTTTCGAGAGGGTTATCAACCCATATCTCGCGGAGGTTCTGCAACACCCTCAAACCATTGAGATGCGTGAGGGGGTGCTGCACGTCCGCGATGTGGAGGGACCAAGGCGTACCGGAAGCGTGGAGACAAAGCTCGAAGCCGTGGAGCAGCAAGTTTTCAAGTGCCAAGGGATGGTGGAGCATGGCCTCAACACCAACCAGATGATGATCACAGAGTTCACCAACAACCACAAGCTAGATGCCAAGGTCATTGGGGAGACCATCTTCAAGCTTCAAGAGAAAATTGAGCACCTCCATGCCCAGATCTATGACCTGCAAAACCAGGACTGTGAGTATGATTATAGATTCAAGAGGATGAGTTTGGCTACAGATTTAAGGATCCCGGAGACTCGATCATCCTTCTATGATGGTGAGCCTATGCCTTGGAAGATGGACGACAAGCCTACATCATTAATAACTCCTACTTCACCACCTCCGAGGACATAATCACATGGGTATGGGCACTCCCCTTGGCAACTGCCAAGTTTGGTGGAGGTGCCCCGGTATCGTATCACCATCACACTCCTATCTTTACCGTTTTATTTAGTTCGATCCTTTTAGTAGTATCTTGATCTAGTAGATTGAAGTTTTGATATCAAGTAGTTTTGAGTTTTGCTTTGTGATCTCCTCATGTAATCGAGTCCGTGAGCTATCTATAATAATGATTAGTGTTGAGTCAAGGGCTTTGCTTTCTTGCCATGATCTTGAGGAAGTAGAAAGAAAGAATAAAAGAGTTCATATTGATCTTATGGATAGTAATGACTTCACACATAGAAAGTATGGGACATAAAAGTTATTGAGAGTCGATAAACGTAGTTTTGGTCATTGTTGCAATTAATAGGAAGTAATAAGGAAAGAGAGGTTTCACATACAATATATTATCTTGGACATCTTTTATGATTGTGAAGCACTCATTAAGTATGACATGCTAAAAGAGTTGATGTTGGACAAGGAAAACAACGTAATGGTTTATGTTTTCTCACATCTCAGTTAAAGTATATTGTCATTGACCTTCCAAACATGTTGAGCTTGCCTTTCCCCCTCATGCTAGCCAAATTCCTTGCACCAAGTAGAGATACTACTTGTGCTTCCAAATATCCTTAAACCCAGTTTTGCCATGAGAGTCCACCATACCTACCTATGGATTGAGTAAGATCCTTCAAGTAAGTTGTCATGTTGCAGGCAATAAAAATTGCTATCTAAATATGTATGACTTATTAGTGCAGAGAAAATAAGCTTTATACGATCTTGTTGTGGAAGCAATAAAAGCGACGGACTGCATAATAAATGTCCACATACAAGTGGCAATATTAAGTGACGTTCTTTTGCATTAAGATTTTATGCATCCAACCCTAAAGCACATGACAACCTCTGCTTCCCTCTGCGAAGGGCCTATCTTTTACTTTATGTTTTTACTTTATGCTTGAGTCAAGGTGATCTTCACCTTTCCCTTTTTCATTTTATCCTTTAGCAAGCTCCTCGTGTTTGAAAGATCATGATATATATATATCCAATTGGGTGTAAGTTAGCATGGACTATTATTGTTGACATCACCTAAAGGTGAATACGTTGGGAGGCAACATGATAAGCCCCTATCTTTCTTAGTGTCCAACTGAAACTCCATAACCACAAGTATTGCGTGAGTGTTAGCAATTGTAGAAGACTACATGATAGTTGAGTATGTGGACTTGCTGAAAAGCTCTATTCTTGACTCTTTCTAATGTTATGATAAATTGCAGTTGCTTCAATGACTGAGATTATAGTTTGTTACCTTCCAATGAAGTTTCTGAACCATAGTTGACATTGTGAATTGATTGTTACTTGAGCATAAGAAGTCATATGACAAAATCTATTTATGTTGCTGTTATAAGAATGATAATGATGCCCTCATGTCCGTATTTTATTTTTATCAACACCTCTATCTCTAAACATGTGGACATATTTTTCGATATCGGCTTCCGCTTGAGGACAAGCGAGGTCTAAGCTTGGGAGAGTTGATACGTCCATTTTGCATCATGCTTTTATATCAATATTTATTGCATTATGGGCTGTTATTACACATTATATCTCAATACTTATGGCTATTCTCTCTTATTTTACAAGGTTTACCATGAAGAGGGGGAATGCCGGCAGCTGGAATTCTGGCTGGAAAAGGAGCAAACATTGGAAACCTATTCTGCACAGCTCCAAAAATCCTGAAACTCCACGGAACTTATTTTTGGAATTTATAAGAATTACTGAGCGAAAGGAACACCTGAGGGGGCCCACACCCTGGCCAGGAGGGTGGGGGCGCCCCCACCCCTACTGGGCGCGCCCCCTGTCTCCTGGGCCCCCTGGTGGCCCTCCGGTGTCCATCTTCTGCTATATGAAGGCTTTTACCCTGGAAAAAAATCAGGGGCAAGCTTATGGGACGAAACTCCGCCGCCACGAGGCGGAACCTTGGCGGAACCAATCTAGAGCTCCGGCAGAGCTGTTCTGCCGGAGAAACTTCCCTCCGAGAGGGGGAAATCATCACCATCGTGATCACCAACAATCCTCTCATCGGGAGGGGGTCAATCTCCATCAACATCTTCACCAGCACCATCTCCTCTCAAAACCCTAGTTCATCTCTTGTCTCCAATCTTGTATCCAAACCACAAATTGGTACCTGTGGGGTGCTAGTAGTGTTGATTACTCCTTGTAGTTGATGCTAATTGGTTTACTTGGTGGAAGATCATATGTTCAGATCCTTAATGCATATTATTACCCCTCTGATTATGAACATGAATATGCTTTGTCAGTAGTTACGTTTGTTCCTGAGGACATGGGTGAAGTCTTGCTATTAGTAGTCATGTGAATTTGGTATTCGTTTTATATTTTGATGAGATGTATGTTTTCTTTCCTCTAGTGGTGTTATGTGAACGTCGACTATATGACAGTTCACCATTATTTCGTCCTAGAGGAAGGCATTGGGAAGTAATAAGTAGATGATGGGTTGCTAGAGTGACATAAGCTTAAACCCTAGTTTATGCGTTTCTTCGTTAGGGGCTGATTTGGATCCATATGTTTAAGGTTGTGGTTAGGTTTACCTTAATGCTTCTTTTGTAGTTGTGGATGCTTGCAATAGGGGTTAATAATAAGTGGGATGCTTGTCCAAGTAAGGGCAGTACCCAAGCACCGGTCTGACCACATATCAAATTATCAAAGTACCGAACGCGAATCATATGAGTGTGATGAAAACTAGCTTGACGATAATTCCCATGTGTCCTTGCGAGCTCTTTCCTCATTATAAGAAATTGTCCAGGATTATCCTTTGCTACAAAAAGGATTGGGCCACCTTGCTGCACTTTATTTACTTTATTTACTTGTTACTCGTTACAATTTATCTTATCACAAAACTATCTGTTACCTACAATTTCAGTGCTTGCAGAGAAAACCATACTGAAAACCGCTTATCATTTCCTTCTGCTCCTCGTTGGGTTCGACACTCTTACTTATCGAAAGGACTACGATAGATCCCCTGCACTTGTGGGTCATCAGGCACAACCCACCTGGGCGCGCCAGGAGGGGGGCGCACCCTGGTGGGTTGTGCTCACCCAGCCCCCCCTCCGGTGGTGCTTGGCTCTAGTATTTTTCCTTTATTATAAAATAATTCTCCAGAAAGTTTCGTTCCATTTCGAGAACTTTTATTTCTGCACAAAAACAACACCATGGTAGTTCTGCTGAAAACAATTTCAGTTCGACTTAGTTTCATTCAAATCATGCAAATTAGAGTCCAAAACAAGAGCAAAAGCATTAGGAAAAGTAGATACGACAGAGACGTATCAACTCCCCCAAGCTTAAACCTTTGCTTGTCCTCAAGCAATTCAGTTGATAAACTAAAAGTGAAAAACAAAAACTTTTATGAACTCTTTTGTTCTTGTTTCATAAATAAGCTTAAGTAGCACCCAGGTTTTCAGCAAAGATCATGACTAACCATGTCAACAATAACTCTTAAAAATTATATTAACTCATATCAATGACATAAGCAACTAGCGAGCAATTATAAGATATCTCAAATGACAAAACTTCGTCAAAACAACCATGATATAATATGACAACAGTGGTATCTCGCTAGCCCTTTCTAAGACCGCAAAACATAAATGTAGAGCACCTCCAAAGTTCAAGCAGTGACTAAACATTGTAATTTATGGTAGAAAAGATCCAGTCATGATGCATTCAACATTAACTATACACAATGCACGAGGATGACAATAGTGCTCTTAGTTCTGGACCTTATTTGAGAAGGTGATGACTAAACATAAAATTAAATAGATAGTCCTTTCGTAGAGGGAAGCAGGGATTTGTAGAGGTGCCAGAGCTCGAAGCTAAAATCAGAGATAAATGAATTTTTTGGGAAATGCACCCTTCCTGTTTACGTCACGACCAAAAGTTATTGATAACCCACAAGTATAGGGGATCGCAACAGTTTTCGAGGGTAGAGTATTCAACCCAAATTTACTGATTCGACACAAGGGGAGCCAAAGGATATTCTCAAGTATTAGCAGCTGAGTTGTCAATTCAACCACACCTGGAAACTTAGTATCTGCAGCAAAGTGTTTAGTAGCAAAGTAATATGATAGTGGTGGTAACGGTAACAAAAGTAAAGACAGCGAAAGTAATGTTTTTGGTATTTGTAGTAATTGTAACGGTAGCAACGGAAAAGTAAATAACCGAGAACCAGTATATGGAAAACTCGTAGGCACCGGATTAGTGATGGATAATTATGCCGGATGCGGTTCGTCATGTAACAGTCATAACATAGGGTGACACAGAACTAGCTCCAATTCATCAATATAATGTAGGCATGTATTCCGTATATAGTCATACGTGCTTATGGAAAAGAACTTGCATGACATCTCTTATCCTACCCTCCCATGGCAGTGGGGTCCTATTGGAAACTAAGGGATATTAAGGCCTCCTTTTAATAGAGAACCGGAACAAAGCATTAGCACATAGTGAATACGTGAACTCCTCAAACTATGGTCATCACCGGGAGTGGTCCCGATTATTGTCACTTCGGGTTTGCCGGATCATAACACATAGTAGGTGACTATATACTTGCAAGATAGGATCAAGAACACACATATATTCATGAAAACATAATAGGTTCAGATCTGAAATCATGGCACTCGGGCCCTAGTGACAAGCATTAAGCATAGCAAAGTCATAACAACATCAATCTCAGAACATAGTGGATACTAGGGATCAAACCCTAACAAAACTGACTTGATTACATGATAAATCTCATCCAACCCATCACCGTCCAGCAAGCCTACGATGGAATTACTCACGCACGACGGTGAGCATCATGAAATTGGTGATGGAGGATGGTTGATGATGATGATGGCGACGAATCCCCCTCTCCGGAGCCCCGAACGGACTCCCGATCAGCCCTCCCAAGAGAGATTAGGTCTTGGCGGCGGCTCCGTATCATAAAACGCGATGATTTCTTCTCTCTGATTTTTTTCTCCCCGAAAGCCAATATATGGAGTTGGAGTTGGCGTCGGAGGGTCACCAGGGGGCCCACGAGGTATGGGGGCGCGCCCAGGGGGGCGCCCCCCACCCTCGTGGATAGGGTGTGGGCCCCCTGGTCTTCATCTTTGGCGAGGATTTTTTATTGTCTTTTCTAAGATGTTCCGTGGAGTTTTAGGTCATTCCGAGAACTTTTATTTTCTGCACATAAAACAACACCATGGCAATTCTGCTGAAAACAGCGTCAGTCCGGGTTAGTTCCATTCAAATCATACAAGTTAGAGTCCAAAACAAGGGCAAAAGTGTTTGGAAAAGTAGATACGACGAAGACATATCAACTCCCCCAAGCTTAAACCCTTGCTTGTCCTCAAGCAATTCAGTTGAGAAACTGAAAGAGAAAAAGAAAAACTTTTACAAACTCTGTTTGCTCTTGTTGTTGTAAACATGAAAAGCTAGCATTCAAGTTTCAGCAAATATTCTGAACTAACCATACTCTCAATAGCAACCTAGGTCTCACAATTACTCATATCAATAGCATAATCAGCTAGCGAGCTATAATAATAAAACTCGGATGACAACACTTTCTCAAAATAATCATAACTTGATATAACAAAATGGTATCTCGCTAGCCCTTTCCGAGACCGCAAAACATAAATGCAGAGCACCTTTAAAGATCAAGGACTGACTAAACATTGTAATTCATGGTAAAAGAGATCCAGTCAAGTCATACCCAATATTAACCAATTATAACGAATGCAAATGACAGTGTGCGCTCCAGCGGGTGCTTTTAATAAGAAGGGTGATGACTCAACATAAAAGTAAATGGATAGACCCTTCGCAGAGGGAAGCAGGGATTTGTAGAGGTGCCAGAGCTCGGTTTTGAAATAGAGATAAATTATATTTTGAGCGGCATACTTTCATTGTCAACATAACAACTAAAAGACGACGATATCTTCCATGATAAACAGATTATAGGCGGTTCCCAAACAGAATGGTAAAGTTTATACTCCCCCTCTTCCACAAGCATCACTCCATGGCTTGCTCGAAACAACGAGTGCCTCCAACATTCAACGGGTCCCAAGGGGAGTTTTGTTTGCAGTTATTTTGATTTAGTTTGCATAAAGCATGGGACTGGGCATCCAGGTTACCAGCCGTTTTCTCGTGAATGAGGAGCGGAGTCCACTCCTCTTGAGAATAACCCGCCTAACATGGAAGATAAGGGCAGCTCTAGTTGACATATGAGCTACTCAAGCATGCAAAACAGAATATTTATTTGAAGGTTTAGAGTTTGGCACATACAAATTTACTTGGAACGGCAGGTAAATACCGCATGTAGGAAGGTATAGTGGACTCATATGGAATAACTTTGGAGTTTAAGGAGTTTGGATGCACAAGCAGTATTCTCGCTTAGTACAGGTGAAGGCTAGCAAAAGACTGGGAAGCGACCAACTGAGAGAGCGGCAACAGTCGTAAACATGCATTAAAATTAATTTACACCAAATACAAGCATGAGTAGGATATAATCTACCATGAACATAAATATCATGAAGGCTATGTTGATTTGATTCAACTACATGCATGAACATGTGCCAAGTCTAGTCACTCAATTCATTTAAAGGAGGATACCATCCCATCATACCACATCGTAATCATTCTACTAGCATGTTGGCACGCAAGGTAAACCATTATAACTCATAGCTAATCAAGCATGGCACAAGCAACTATAATCTCTAAATGTCATTGCAAATATGTTTACTTCATAATAGCTGACTCAGGAACGATGAATCATCATATTTACAAAAACAAGAGAGGTCGATTTCATACCAGCTTTTGTCATCCCAATAAGTCCATCATATATCATCATTATTGCCTTTCACTTGCACGACCGAACGGTGTGTATAATAATAAGAGTGCACGTGCATTGGACTAAATGGAATCTGCAAGCATTCAAATCAAAAGAGAAGACAAGTAATATGGGCTCTAAGTTAAATAAAAAATCATGCATATAAGAGCCACTAAGCAATTTAAATATAGTCTTCTCGACCCCTAAAAGAAAGAAAAGAAGATAAAACTATTTACACGGGAAAGATCCCAACAAACAAAACAAGAACGGGAAATATTTTTGGGTTTTCATTTTAATTACTACAGAAAAGAAATAAACTACTACTAATTTTTTTGGTTTTTTCTTAAGATTTATTAAACACACAAGAAGAAAGCAGGAAAAAGAAAATAAACTAGCATGGATATTAAAGTGAAAGAGTATGAGCACCGATAGCTAGCAATGAGTGTGTGTGAACATGAGTGTAATGTCGGTGGGAAATACGTACTCCCCCAAGCTTAGGCTTTTGGCCTAAGTTGGTCTATTGCCAGGGATAACCTGGCGGATACCCGTAGGCGAAGCTGGGGTCATACTGTGATGCCACGGCTATTGCCGCCTAAGCTGTAGCGTGGCGTCGAGCAGCCTCCGCTCTCCTCTCGTACTCATCTGCCTCCTCTCTGGTAATAATATATCTTCCTTTTGTCTGAAAATCAAAGAAGGCAGGAGAAGGAAGAGCAATATGGAGTACATGATGTTTGTTAAAGATTAGTCGATACTGGAGAGGTGGTTCAGTCCTCTCAACAAACTGATGGGAAACCATAGAATCAAAATCTAAATAAGAAGGGGGTAACTCCATATCACCCTCACGAATGTCTATCTCAAGAAAATTAGCTAAGCGGGTTGCATAAATTCCTCCAAAGAAATCTCAGTTATGCCTATTCTGATGCAACCTGCGAGCTACAATGGCTCCCATATGATAAGATTGGTCTCCTAACACAGCACTCCTAAGAATGCTGAGATCAGGGACACACATGTGACATGCTTCATCCTTAGCATTTATGCACCTACCTATGAAGAGAGCAAAATAATGTATAGCAGGAAAGTGAACGCTCCCTATAGTGGCTTGTGTTATATCTCTAGATTCCCCCACAGTTATTCTAGCAAGAAAGTCTCTATATTCAGATTTAGGGGGATCCCTGACATTACCCCAAGATGGAAGTTTGCAAGCAGAAGTGAAATCCTCTAATTCCATGGTATAAGATTTGTCATAAAGGTCAAACATGACCGAAGGAGAATTACGCGAAGATGAAAACTCAAACCTCCTCACAAATGAACTTGTGAGATCATGATACTGGGGGCATTTGTCAGCTTCAAAGTCCTCAAGACCGGCGTTACGCAAATATGCGCTAAATTCTTCTTTGATTCCCACTTGATTCATAAAAAATTTCGAAGGCCATTCACAGGGCCTCACAGGAGCGTCTCTTGGTGGTTCCTCGTCAGCATCACGTATTGCAAGTCTGGGACCTTGCTTCCTTGAAGGACCACCTTGGAACATCCTCCTAAACATATTGTTTCCTCTGAAAAAATTTCTGAAATTTTTAGTAACTTCAAATAAAAGTGAACCAACTTCAATAAGATTGATAGCAACAACTCCCACAAGTACCTAGATCCTATATAAAGCATTAGAACTACTTGGAACCATATAAATTTGACATGCAAGCTCAAGAACATGGTCACCTATGCAGCACAAATTTGCAATGAATAAAACACTAGAATAAAAACTAATTGGACCAATGGAGAAGTCACATACCAAGGAACAATCTCCCCAAGCAGTTTTGACCGAGGTGCTTTGAGCAAGGAGATCGAAAATCACAGCAACGGGGGCTGGAACTCGTGCTTGAGTTGGTTTTTTGTGTTTGTGTGAGGCAGAGGAAGAAGATGGGTGCAGGGATAAGTGGAGGAGGGCCACCGTGGGCCCACGAGGCAGGGGGCGCGCCCAAGGGGTAGGGCGCACCCTCCACCCTCGTGGCCAGGTGGCAGCCCCCCCCCCCCTCCGCGGTAATTTTTGCACAGTAAATCCTCAAATATTCCCAAAAAAATCATATTAAATTGGCATGGCATTCTGAGGACTTTTATTTTTGGGATATTTTTATATTGTACGGATAAGTCAGGAGACAGACAGGAAAATCCTATTTTACTTTATTTCTACTAAATAACAGAAAATATAAAGAGGGTACAGAAGGTTGTGCTTCTAGTTTCATCCATCTCGTGATCATCAAAATGAACCCACTAACAAGGTTGATCAAGTCTTGTTAACAAACTCATTCCGAATAATCACGGAACCGGAGAAATTTCGAATAACACTAAGTTACCTCAACGGGGATATGAAAATCCCCAACAATAAGAATATCATACTTTTTCTTGACAGTAGGGAGAGGAAATTCAAAACCTCCAAATATAATCGATGGAATTTTTCCAATAGAGTTGATACTATAAACTTGAGGTTGTTTCCTCAGAAAGTGTACCGTGTGTTCATTGCCATTAACATGAAAAGTGACATTGCCTTTGTTGCAATCAATAACAGCCCCTACAGTATTAAGGAAAGGTCTTCCAAGAATAATAGACATACTATCGTCCTCGGGAATATCAAGAATAACAAAGTCCGTTAAAATAGTAACATTTGCAACTACAACAGGCACATCCTCACAAATACCGACAAGTATAGCAGTTGATTTATCAGCCATTTGCAAAGATATTTTAGTAGGTGTCAACTTATTCAAGTCAAGTCTACGATATAAAGAGAGAGGCATAACACTAACACCAGCTCCAAGATCACATAAAGCAGATTTAACATAATTTCTCTTAATGGAGCATGGTATAGTAGGTACTCCTGGATCTTCGAGTTTCTTTGGTATTCCACCCTTAAAAGTATAATTAGCAAGCATGGTAGAAATTTCAGCTTCAAGTATCTTTCTTTTATTAGTAATGATATCCTTCATATACTTAGCATAAGGATTTGTTTTGAGCACATCAGTTAATCGCATACGCAAAAAGATGGGTCTAATCATTTCAGCAAAGCGCTCAAAATCCTCATCATCCTTTTTCTTGGATGGTTTCAGAGGAAAAGGCATGGGTTTCTGAACCCATGGTTCCCTTTCTTTACCATGTTTCCTAGCAACAAAATCTCTTTTATCATAACGTTGATTCTTTGATTGTGGGTTATCAAGATCAACAGCAGGTTCAACTTCTACATCATTATCATTACTAGGTTGAGCATCAACATGAACATTATCACTAGGTTCATGTTCATCACCTGATTGTGTTTCAGCATTAGAAATAGAGATATCATTCGGATTCTCAGGTGGTTTAACAATAGGTTCACTAGAAGTTTGCAAAGTCCTATCATTTTTCTTTTTCTTCCTTTTAGAAGAACTAGGTACATCAATATTATTTCTCTGAGAATCTTGCTCGATTCTCTTAGGTTGGCCTTCAGGATACAAAGGTTCCTAAGTCATTCTACCAGTTCTAGTAGCCACTCTAACAGCATAATCATTTTTCTTACTATTCATTTCATCAAGCACTTCTTTCTGAGCTTTGAGTACGTGTTCTACTTGAGTGGTGACAATAGAAGCATGTTTGCTAACAAGTTTAAGTTCACCTCTAATATCAGCCATAAAATCACCCAAGCGTTTAATCATAAAGGTATTATGTTTTAATTTCTACCAAAATAAGCATTAAATTCATCTTGCTTAAACATAAAGTCATCAAACTCATCCAAGCACTGACTAGCAATTTTAGTAGGAGGGACTTCAGCTTTATCATATCTATAGAGAGAATTTACCTTTACTACCTGTGTCGGGATATCGGGAGGTTCTTCAGTGAATAAGTAATTGAGATCATATACTTCTTCAACAGGCGGTAAATTAAGACCATGTATTTCCTCAATAGGAGGTAAATTCTTAACATCTTCAGCTTTAATACCTTTTTCTTTCATAGATTCCTTTGCCTCTTGCATATCTTCGGGACTGAGAAATAGAACACCTCTCTTCTTCGGAGTTGGTTTAGGGATAGGCTCAGTAATTGGCTCTGGAGTTGGCTCAGGAGCTGGCTCAGGAGGTACCCAATTATTTTCATTTGCCAACATATTATTCAATAGAATTTCAGCTTCATCTGGTGTTATTTCCCTGAAAAGAGAACCAACACAACTATCCAGGTAATCTCTGGAAGCATCAGTTAGTCCATTATAAAAGATATCAAATATTTCAGGTTTCTTAAGAGGATGATCAGGCAAAGCATTAAGTAACTTGAGAAGCCTCCCCCAAGCTTGTGGGAGACTCTCTTCTTCAATTTGCACAAAGTTGTATATTTCCCTCAAGCCAGCTTGTTTCTTATGAGCAGGGAAATATTTAGCAGAGAAGTAATAAATCATATCCTGGGGACTTTGCACACAACCAGGATCAAGAGAATTAAACCATATCTTAGCATCACCCTTTAATGAGAACGGAAATATTTTGAGTAAATAAAGGTAGTGCGATCTCTCATTATTAGTAAACAGGGCAGCTATATCATTTAACTTAGTGAGATGTGCCACAACAGTTTCAGATTCATAGCCATAAAAAGGATCAGATTCAACCAAAATAATTATATCTGGATCAACAGAAAAATCATAATAATCCTTATCAGGAACACAGATAGGTGAAGTAGCAAAAGTAGGGTCGGGTCTCATCCTATCTCTAAGAGATTCTTTACTCCATTTAATTAGCAGCCTCTTAAGTTTGTATCTATCCTGGCAAGCAAAAATAGCTACAGAAGATTCAGTATTAAAAAGATAACCCTCAGGAATAGCAGGCATATTTTCATCATCACTATCATCATCATATTCAGATTCAATAATTTCTCTTTCTCTAGACCTAGCAATTTGCTCATCAAGAAATTCACCAAGGGGCACAGTATTATCAAGCATAGAAGTAGTTTCATCATAAGTATCATGCATAGCAGAAGTGGCATCATTAATAACATGCGACATATCAGAATTCATAGCAGTAGCAGGTTTAGGTGTCGCTAGCTTACTCATAACAGAAGGAGAATCTAGTGCAAGGCTAGATGGCAGTTCCTTACCTCCCCTCGTAGTTGAGGGCAAAATAGTAGTTCGATCGTCTTTCAAGTTCTTCATAGTGTCCAGCAGATATAAATCCCAAGTGACTCAAAGAATAGAGCTATGCTCGCCGACAACGGCGCCAGAAAAAGGTCTTGATAACCCACAAGTATAGGGGATCGCAACAGTTTTCGAGGGTAGAGTATTCAACCCAAATTTATTGATTCGACACAAGGGGAGCCAAAGAATATTCTCAAGTATTAGCAGCTGAGTTGTCAATTCAACCACACCTGGAAACTTAGTATCTGCAACAAAGTGTTTAGTAGCAAAGTAATATGGTAGTGGTGGTAACGGTAACAAAAGTAAAGACAGCGAAAGTAATGTTTTTGGTATTTTGTAGTAATTGTAAGAGTAGCAACGGAAAAGTAAATAAGCGAGAACCAGTATATGGAAAACTCGTAGGCACCGGATTAGTGATGGATAATCACGCCGGATGCGGTTCGTCATGTAACAGTCATAACATAGGGTGACACAGAACTAGCTCCAATTCATCAATATAATGTAGGCATGTATGCCGTATATAGTCATACGTGCTTACGGAAAAGAACTTGCATGACATCTCTTGTCCTACCCTCCCGTGGCAGCGGGGTCCTATTGGAAACTAAGGGATATTAAGGCCTCCTTTTAATAGAGAACCGGAACAAAGCATTAGCACATAGTGAATACATGAACTCCTCAAACTATGGTCATCACCGGGAGTGGTCCCGATTATTGTCACTTCGGGGTTGCCAGATCATAACACATACTAGATGACTATAGACTTGCAAGATAGGATCAAGAACACACATATATTCATGAAAACATAATAGGTTCAGATCTGAAATCATGGCACTCGGGCCCTAGTGACAAGCATTAAGCATAGCAAAGTCATAGCAACATCAATCTCACAACATAGTGGATACTAGGGATCAAACCCTAACAAAACTGACTTGATTACATGATAAATCTCATCCAACCCATCACCGTCCAGCAAGCCTACGATGGAATTACTCACGTACGGCGGTGAGCATCATGAAATTGGTGATGGAGGATGGTTGATGATGACGACGGCGACGAATCCCCCTCTCCGGAGCCCCGAACGGACTCCAGATCAGCCCTCCCGAGAGAGATTAGGGCTTGGCTGCGGCTCCGTATCGTAAAATGCGATGATTTCTTCTCTCTGATTTTTTCCCCGAAAGCCAATATATGGAGTTGGAGTTGGTGTCGGAGGGCCACCAGGGGGCCCACGAGGTAGGGGGGCACGCACAGGGGGGCGCCCCCCACCCTCGTGGACAGGGTGTGGGCCCCCTGGTCTTCATCTTTGGCGAGGATTTTTTATTGTTTTTTTAAGATGTTCCGTGGAGTTTCAGGTCATTCTGAGAACTTTTATTTTCTGCACATAAAACAACACCATGGCAATTCTGCTGAAAACAGCGTCAGTCCGGGTTAGTTCCATTCAAATCATACAAGTTAGAGTCCAAAACATGGGCAAAAGTGTTTGGAAAAGTAGATACGATGGAGACGTATCAGTTATCAATATCTTCCATATGCTAAACACATTAGTGGCGGTTCCCAAGCGATAAAAAGTAAAGGTTTACTTCCCCTCCACCAATAGACACACTCCAGGCTAGCCGAATCCATGAGTAATGGCCATACCAACAACAATCCTGGGGGAGTTTTGTTTAGTTATTTGCAATTTTTTCTTTCGGGACAGGGAATCCATATTACCGCCCCTCTTGTGCAAGGACAAGTGAATAAACACTCGTCATGAGAATAACCCGCTTCACATGGAAGATACTGATGACCCACAAATATATGGGGTCAATTGTAGCCTTTTTGATAAGTAAGAGTGTCGAACCCAATGAGGAGCAGAAGAAAATGACAAGTGGTTTTTAACAAGGTAATGTCTGCAAGTGCTGAAATTGTAAGTAACAGAGTAGTTTGATAGCAAGATAATTTGTAACGAGCAAGTAACGATAGTGATAACAAAAGTGCAGCAAGGTAGCCCAATCCTTTTGAGACAAAGGACATGCCAAAATGCTCTCATATGATAAGCAAAGTGTTCTTGAGGGTACACGGGAATTTCATCTGGTCACTTTCATCATGTTGGTGTGATTCATGTTCGCTACTTTGATTATTTAGTATGTGGCTGGACCGGTGCTTAGGTGCTGTTCTTACTTGAGCAATCCTCCTACTTATTATTAACCCCCTCGCAAGCATCCGCAACTACGAGAAAAGTATTAAGAATAAATTCTAACCATAGCATTAAACTTTTGGATCCAATCGGCCCCTTACGGAATAGCGCGTAAACTAGGGTTTAAGCTTCTGTCACTCTCGCAACCCATCATCTAATAACTACTCCACAATGCATTCCCTTAGGCCCAAATATGGTGAAGTGTCATGTAGTCGACGTTCACATGACACCACTAAGGGAATCACAACATACATATCATCAAAATATCGAACGCATATCAAATTCACATGATTACTTGCAACATGATTTCTCCCGTGACCTCAAGAACAAAAGTAACTACTCACAAATGATAAACATGCTCAAGATCAGAGGGGTATTAAATAGCATAATGGATCTGAACATATAATCCTCCACCAAATAAACCATATAGTAATCAACTACAAGATGTAATCAACATACTAGTCACCCACAAGCACCAATCTATAGTTCTGGTACAAAGATTGAACACAAGAGATGAACAAGGGTTTGAGAGGAGTTGGTGATGTTGAAGATGTTGATGGAGATAGCCCTCCCCAAGATGGGAGACTTATTGGTTATGATGACGATGATTTCCCCCACCGGGAGGGAAGTTCCCCCGGCGGGATCGATCCGTCGGAGGGCAAAAGTGCTCCTGCCTAGGTTCCACCTCGAGACGGCGACGCTTCGCCCTGAAAGTTCTCCTCTTATTTTTTCTAGGTCAAAATGACTTATGTACCAGAAGGGGGGCACAAGAGGTGGGTCTGGGTGAGCACAACCCACCAGGGCACGCCTGGGCTCCCTGGCGCGCCCAGGTTGGTTGTACCCACCTGGTGGGCCCCCTCTGGTACTTACTGACTCCAAAAATTCTTATTTATACTATAAAAAATCCTCGTAAAGTTTCAGCTCATTTGGAGTTGTGCAGAATAGGTAGCCCGACGTAGCTTATTCAGGTCCAGATTTCCAGCCGCCAAAATTCTCCCCTTTTGTGTATACCTTGCATATTATGAGAGAAAAGGCATTAGAATTACTCCAAAAAGAATTATTATGCAATAAAACAACATAAATAACAGTAGGTAAACATGATGCTGTAAGTGCATCTAGTGCCACCCCTAGTTGATTTTGGAGTATTGACGACAAACCTGGTTGAGGGACTAATGTGTTTGTGAGAATTGCAAGATAACACAGGTAGTAGTCCCTCCTTGATTCGGTTTACCTACCGGATATGACCCCTAAAATGTGTGAAGACATTGAAGACAATGGTGGTCTGTGAAGATATTCACATTGAAGACTATGACACGAGAAGACATTGAGTGAAGAGTATGGAGCGCGAAGACTTAGTTGTTTCGTTGTTTCCTTTTCTTCTTTGTTGAGTCATAGGAACCACCGCACTGTTAGGTGGGGTCCAAGTGAACAAAGTCAGAGTGACTGAAGTGATGCTCAACCAAATCCTATGTCTTCGAGCGAAGACAATGAGAGCAAATCTTATCCTATAACGGATAAGTCAGCTTTACTTGTAGCCCAAGTCAAGCTGCCGCGTGTGTTTGAAATCTGACCGTTGCGACACGTGTTAGTTCCTTAGTGACCCAGGGTCATTTCGTACATATCCGGTCGGGTTGCCCAGTGGCTATAAATAGCCCACCCCTACAACATAAATTGGTGGCTGCTCAGAGTTAGTACACGGCTTTTGTCGTTTGAGAGCAACCCACCGCCGAAGCTTTCGAGAGAGAATCCTTGCGAGGACAAAGCCCAAACCACCCAGAGCCCAAAGAGTGTTTGGCATCACTGAAGTCTTTGTGCCCGCGTGATCTGAAGACTTGTTGCACTTGAGGACTGTGAATCCTCCAACCGGTTAGGCGTCATGTTCTGAGCATCCAAGAGCCATTGTGGATTGCCGGTGAACAAAGTCTGTGAAGGTTCGGAAGTCTACCTTGAAGACTTACCAGAGTGATTGGGCGGGGACTAGGTGTCCTTAGCTCAAGGGGAATAAGGTGAAGACGCGGTCTTCTGAGTTGAATCTCAGCCTCCCTAACCAGACGTACAGTTGTCACAGCAACTGGAACTGGTCGAACAAATCCCTGTCCTTCTGAAGTCATTGGTTCTATCTCTTACCTCTCTTATTTCCAGTTTGTCTTGGTGAAGTCATTGCCTGCTTGCAATATCTGTTTGACTTCACTATGCTACTATCTGTTCTGATTGACTTCATACTATCTTCATCCTGATCTATACTACCTAGCTGCTATTTGTCTTCGTGCTTTCACTCCATTGAATACTTGACTATGGCTTGTCTAGTGTAGTCTACCTTCCGCTGCATTAGAATAGTGTTGTTTATATTGTTTGTCTTCGAAACTCCCATGTTTTGAAGACTTCAATAAAAATCGCCTATTCACCCCCCCCTCTAGTTGATAACTAGCCATTTCAATTGGTATCAGAGCAAGGTACTCCCTTGTTCTGTGTGATTCGGTTTAACCATTTGGAGTTTAGCTATGTCGACTGTAGGGATAATCAAAGTCTCCACTACGTGCCCCATCTTCGATGGCACTGAATATCCCTACTGGAAGAATAGGATGCGCATGCATCTTGAAGCCATTGATGTCGATCTATGGTATGTTGTCAAGAATGGTGTTCCCAAGACAGGTGAAGGCGTCACCCCTACTGATGTCAAGAAGTTCATTCAACTGGACTCTACTGCCAAGAACATCATCTGTGGTCACCTTACCAAAGGACAGTATGGCCGTGTGAGTGCTCTGGAAACTTTGAAGCTAGTCTGGGACTGGCTCTCCAAGGTCAATGAAGGCGTCTCAACTCAGCGTGATCAACGTATCAGTACTCTCCGCAACCTCTTCAACCGCTTCAAGAGACACAACAATGAGAATGTCCAGCTCACATTTGATCGCCTCACTGATATCACAAATGAGCTCCAAGCACTCGGCGCCACTGAGATCATGAAGCATGAGATAGTGAAGACACTACTGAGATCTCTTGACAGCTCATTTGACACCTTATCCCTGATGATACAAGAACACCCTGATTTCAAGACTCTCGATCCATCTGACATACTTGAGTGGCTCAACACACATGAGTACCAGCTATCTGAGAAACGAGATATCTATGGCCCCAACTATGGCCGTACTCGAGCTTTGAAGGCAAAGGCTGCTGCTTGCTCATCTGAAGAAGAATCTGACTGCAGTTCTGGTGATCCTTAAGACATTGGAAAGGAGCTTGCTATGCTTGTGAAGAAGTTCCAGAAATTCACCAAGAAGAAAGGCTTCAGAAAGTCTTCACGATCTAGCTCAAGGAATGATGAAGCTTCTGCTTATGATCACAAGAAGAGAACCTGTCACAAGTGCAAGAAACCTGGTCACTACATCTCTGGGTGTCCACAGTGGGACAATAAGAAGAAGAAGAAGAAGAGCAAAGAATATGATTCTGATGATGAGAAAAAGAAGAAATCCTCAAAGTCTTCTTCCAAGTCTTCTTCCAGATCTTCATCACACAAGAAGAGCTCATCTGGCAAGGCCCGTGCTTTTGTTGGCAAGGAAATGGATTCAGAGGAGGAGTCAGCTTCACAGGAGGCGGAGGTGGAGTCTGAGGGGGAGTCTGACTCGGGTGTTGCGAGTCTGGCTCTAGCTACTGCCTACATCGCCAAGTCCATCTTCAATACCGAAGACAATGGCTCCGTCACCAACACTGATGATAATGTCCAGGACGACTCACCTCCCACCTACTGCTTCATGGCACGTGGTGCCAAGGTAAAATCACGTGATGCTTACTTTCAAACATCCAGTGAAGATGACTCTGATGGTGAATCCAAACCTAGTTACAAAACACTTGCAAAAGTTGCAACTGAACAACAGAAAGCTATGGAACATACTCAAAAACTGTTAGACAAAGGCGATGACCTGTGGACGCGGAAATGACCAAGTCTCAGTCCTTAATTGTAGACATAAAAAATCTTCATATTAAGTACAAGGAACTTGAAGGTCGACATGAATCGCTCACAACTTCTCATGAAAAGCTTTCCTATGATTATCTTCAACGGAAGCGGGAACTTGAGAAATTGAGATCGGATCATGAAGATCTTCAAAAGGAAAATGAGTCACTTCACGCCCAACAGATCAGTCCCGCTCAGGAAGGATTTGAACCACCATGCCTAAAATGCATTGAGCGTGATAACGCTGCTTCTGTTGCTGAATGTTCTACCACTGCTACTGTTGCAATATCTTCAACTGCTGACATGGTAACTAACCCCTCTGCTGAGGATACCACTACTATTGCTGATGAGAATGCCAGGTTGAAGACACTGCTTGAGACAGGGATGTACAAAAGTCTCAAAGGGCATCAGACACTATGTGATGTCCTCAAAAAGCAGATTCTGAATCGAAACCCTAGGAAAGAGGGTGTTGGGTTCGAGAGGAAAATGAATGTTGATGGGTTGTACTGGAAGCCTGAGCAGTACCCCAAAACCACATGGGTTGCTGCAAAGGAACCTCCAGTTGACCCATCCACCTTATCTGGTTTCACTTGTTCTAACCCCATTATCATTGATGAATCCTTTGATGCAAACTATAAACTATTTAAGAATCAGAATGGTGAAGTATTTGCCAGGTATATTGGTACTAACTGCAGGAATGGGCCACCTTTGAAGAAGATATGGGTTCCCAAAAGTTGTCTTGAGAATCTTCCTATGAATGTCATCATGACATCACCCGTGAAGAAGACAAACCCCATACCAAAGGCTTCATATGGTCCAAAAGCTTCATACAGACCGAGGACTCATCTGAGTCACCCTAACGTCAATGTTTTGCAGGGAAATCATACTCAGACCCATGAATATGAGCGTGTTTCTTCAAACCGCTATGTTCATAGAACAAAGAATTTTTCACTTATTCCTATGAGTATTATTCACCTCCTGCAAGGCTATTTACTAGGATCCAAAGCCAAAATTCTCAGATGCTGCACTTAGACTCATTGCTTCTAAGCCACCCCTAAAAATGTGGGTGGTTAAGAAAACTTAACTCTCTTTTGCAGGGTAAGGTCTCCAGCCGGAAATCAAAGGCGTCCAGAACTTATGCTGGGGACCTTAAACATCTTGTGGGGCGCAAGATAAAATGCCCAAATGGTCTTACTATGTATTTTGTTCCAGGATTCCTTGATACTCACGCTATCTATCCTAACCAAGATCCGAATTTTCATGTTCCACTTGTTCGTCAAATGTTTATGCTTCACAACTCGCTTGGTGAAGCCTATCCCCCAAACTGCACTATAGGCTACGACACCTGGTACTTCACAATGGATTATGGACAGTGGATGCACTAACCACATGACGGGCGATCGAAGTCTTCTGATGGACTCAACACTACGTCCATCAGACAAAAGTCACATCACATTTGCTGATACTGGTAAAAGCGAAGTATTGGGTCTAGGCAGAGTTGCAATATCAAGGGATCAGCACATGGATAAAGTGATGCTTGTTGAATCCCTTGGTTTCAACTTAATGTCTGTCTCAATGCTTTGTGACTTGAACATGATTGTGCTATTTGGAAAATATTGATGCCTTGTACTAATGGAATCTGACAAGTCTCTAGTCTTTGAAGGGTATTGGAAAGACGAGCTCTATATGGTAGATTTCTCAGCAGGACCACAAATGGTCGTATGTCTTCTAGCAAAGGCTTCAGAATGCTGGCTCTGGCATCGAAGGCTAGGTCATGCTAGCATGAAGAATTTGCACACTCTCGCGAAGAAGAAGCATGTTGTGGGCATCGAAGGCGTCAAGTTCAAGAAGGACCATCTATGTGGCGCCTGCGAAGCCGGAAAGATGACTAGGACCAAGCATCCCTCAAAGACAATCATGACTACATCTCAACCCTTCGAGCTGCTTTACATGGATCTATTCGGCCCTACTCACTACTCTACTCACAATGCTACTGCCTGCCTCTATGGCTTAGTAAGAGTTGATGATTACTCTAGATATACTTGGGTGCACATAATTCTCTACAAGTCTGAAGTGCAGGATGTCTTCAGACGATTTGCCAATCGCGCCATGACAAACTATGGCGTCAAGATCAAGCACATCAGAAGCGACAATGGCACTGAGTTCAAGAACACTGGTCTCGACCTCTATCTGGATACACTTGGCATCACACATGAGTTCTCTGCTCCTTATACACCTCAGCAGAATGGCATCGCCGAGCGCAAGAATAGAACTCTCATTGAGATGGCCCGAACGATGCTTGATGAGTACAAGACTCCACGAAAGTTCTGGCCTGAAGCCATTGACACTGCTTGCCACATCATCAACCGAGTTTATCTTCACAAGCTTCTGAAGAAAACATCCTATGATCTCCTAACTGGTAAGAAGCCAAATGTAAGCTACTTCAGAGTATTTGGTGCCAGGTGCTGGATCAAGGATCCACATCACACTTCAAAATTTGCACCGAAAGCACATGAAGGTTTTATGCTTGGTTATGGAAAGGATTCGCACTCCTACAGAGTCTTCAACCTCTTTCACTATAAAGTGGTTGAAACTGTGGATGTGCGGTTAGCACCTGCCAAATGTGCTAGATGAAGTACCTCCAAGTGAATCTATCAAGCAGATGGGAATTGGAGATATCATACCTTCTGAGAATCAATCTGAAGAGGAACTTGTCATTTCTGCACCCAATCAACCTGAAGACAATGCTCAGCCTGAAGACAATCCCTCAACTGATGACATTGATCAGCAAGAGAAAAATCTTCGTCCTGCTCATCCTCGTGTTGCAAATGAAGTTCAGATTGAGAAGATAATTGACAGCTTGAATGCACCTAGTCCCCTCACTCGTTCTAAAGCAACCAAAAGAGCAACATAGCTAACCAACTTCTGTGGACATTTTGCATTTGTCTCAATCTCTGAACCCAAGAAAGTCGATGAAGCCTTCATGGAACCTGAATGGAGTCAAGCTACGCAAGAAGAGCTTCAACAGTTCGAGCTAAATAATGTGTGGGAATTGGTCAAGCGTCCTGATCCTCGGAAACACAATATCATTAGCACCAAATGGATATATCGCAACAAGCAAGATGAGCATGGTCAAGTGTTCAGAAACAAGGCTCGTCTTGTTGCACAAGGTTACACTCAAGTGGAAGGAATTGACTTCGATGAAACATTTGCTCCAGTGGCAAGACTTGAAGCCATTCGCATACTGCTAGCCTGTGCAAATCATCACAACATTCTCCTGTATCAAATGGATGTGAAAAGTGCTTTTCTCAATGGAAAGATAGAAGAAGAAGTATATGTCGCACAACCTTCAGGTTTTGAGGATCCAAAACATCCTAACATGGTATACAAGCTCAACAAGACACTGTATGACCTCAAACAAGCCCCTCGTGCTTGGTATGACACGCTCAAGACTTCCTGAAGAGCAAAGGCTTCAAACCTGGTTCACTAGATCCTACACTCTTCACGAAGACATATGATGGTGAACTGTTTGTGTGTCAAATCTACGTGGATGACATTATCTTCGGCTGCACCAACAAGAAATACAGTGATGAATTTGGTCACATGATGCAAGAGCAATATCAAATGTCCATGATGGGCGAGCTGAAGTTCTTTTTGGGTCTTCAAATCCGTCAGCAACGCAACAACATCTTCATATCAGAAGAAAAATATCTCAAAGATTGCATGAAGAAGTTTGGAATGCAAGATTGCAAAGGATACACGACGCCAATGCCAACCAAAAGTCATTTGGGTCCCGACGACAATGGTAAAGATTTCGATCAAAAGGTATATCGCTCCATGATTGGTTCTTTGCTTTACTTATGTGCATCTAGGCCAGATATAATGCTTAGTGTTTGCATGTGTGCCCGATTCCAAGCGGCACCGAAGGAATCGCATCACTTAGCTGTGAAGCGAATTCTTAGATATTTGGCTTACACCCCAACACTAGGATTATGGTATCCAAAGGGCTCAGAGGTTGATCTAGTTGGATTCTCATATGCTGATTATGCTGGTGACAAGGTTGATCGCAAGTCCACATCAGTCACATGTCACTTTCTGGGACGATCTCTTGTCTATTGGTCTTCAAAGAAGTAGAACTATGTATCTCTCTCTACTGCTAAATCTGAATACATTGCTGCTGGATCTTGTTGTGTTCAACTTCTCTGGATGAAGCAAACTCTCAAGGACTATGGAATCCATCTGAAGAATGTGCCTCTTTACTGCAATAATGAGAGTGCTATCAAGATTGCAAACAACCCAGTTCAGCACTCGAAGACAAAGCACATTGAAATTCGTCATCACTTTCTCAGAGATCATGTTATGAAGGAAGATATTGATATCATTCACGTCAAGACAGAAGAACAGTTGGCCAATATCTTCACAAAGCCCTTGGATGAGAAAAGGTTTTGCAAGTTGCGGTGTGAGCTAAATATCTTGGAATCCTCAAATGTCCTGTGAATGGACACACATCCTAACACTTATGCTTTTGATGACTTAGAAGTGCAACACACGAAGTAATGTATATCTTCAATCAATGAAGACATACACTCTAAGTGTGAATACATTAATGCGGAATTTGACTTCGGAGCACCACGATAATTGTGCGCCGTGCCTGGGACTAATACTTCCTATTCGGTGGGTAACGCCACCACCAATTTTTTTTGAAGTGTTTCTCCTGGCGTTATGCTTGCATTGTTTTCATATGTGATTCATATTCATCCTTGGCTTATACTCAAGTTTATCTTCAATTGGTTTGGACTAGTACTATATATATCTGTGTTCTGTTCTCTACAGCATTCACTTATAGCTCTGGCTTCGTGTTGAATCTTTTGAACTAAGTGAATGTGATCGGACCCTAACCTATCTATGCTTCTACCTCAACTCTATCTGTCCAAGTCATATGCATTCTATTGAAAACTGTCGATTGTCTTCACTTAGACCTTGTCAGCTGAAGTCAATCTGACACACATTTATATTTGTTTTTAATGCTTTATCCTATTTGCCTGAAACCCGGAGAATTCGGAATGACCACCCCGACAATCCAGGCGTGCGTGCGAACATGGAACAACTCCCAAGGTGTTGCATGCTTGCCACATGTCCGTTAGATGTGAACCGCCAGGGGCACTTGCATAATTGCGCCGTGCCGTCTCTGTCCTTATAAATACCCGTCACGTCTCGGTCAAAAATTCTTCTTCCTCCTCGCCACCTCTCACAAACCCTAGCGCCTCCGCTAACTCTCGACGACGCCGACAACAAAGCACTTAGCTGCCGCGACTTCCTCGACGCCGTCCTCACACCGGCCGCGGACCTCGTCTTCTCCACCATCGCCATAGGTGTCTTCCATCGCCAAGTTAGGGCACGGAAGATTGAACTGCTCGGCCTCCACCTTTGCTCCGTCCAGCAGTTCTTTGTGTGGTAATTATAGTTTAGTTTTTACCGTCTTTTTGATCTGATAGATTCATCTGTTT
The DNA here is from genome assembly GCA_963921465.1 of Triticum timopheevii. NCBI lineage: Eukaryota > Viridiplantae > Streptophyta > Magnoliopsida > Poales > Poaceae > Triticum > Triticum timopheevii. The sequence continues at coordinate 66,996,427 of OY997266.1, forward strand.
TTACCAAAAGTGGTTTCTAGATCTTCAAACTTGAATCTATCTCATCCTGCATCTCATATTCTGCCCAGTCTATTCACTTATGCTTCTTTACAAGTTAGATTCCTCACTTGTACTTATTCTTGGATTTGTACAACTCTGGAAACTCTCAACAAATAAGTGAATGTCTTCGCATTGTGAGGTCAATGTCTTCAAACTGATTTATCTTCAAAATCTTCTGAGAATGCATATGACCTCTTCCCCTTCCCTTGCACCTCTAATGCTGTCACAGGTACATGTCCGTGGGAGAATCCCTTGGTTCTCATAGTCTGCATTCGTTTGCAGAATTCTTGCAGAGTCACATCAACTCGCCTGAAGCCAGTTCTTGTCTGACCAACCGTTTGAAGCCATTGCACGTACTGAAGCCCTTCAGCTTAAACTTCATGGCAACTGAAAAGTCAGCATGAAAGGGAGGCAGACAGCGCCATGGTAACACTTCCAAGGATTTACCTCTAGATTTGCACGAGCTGTACAAGACTGATCCTGAGGAAACCTATACTGGCCGCAAGAATCGAATCCAGTGGATTCGAAGATATTGGGCAGAAGAGTGGTTCAAATACCGCTTCGTCACTGAAGAATATGCAGAGAAAAATGCCATCAAGGGACCCTGGGGAGATATTGTGTACAAAAATATTCAACCCCAGTCCCTTTCTGAAGCCCTCCAATGAGAATTCTATCCGTGCATGATTCGTGGACCGCAGCCAGAGAACTCTGATCCTTCTTCTCTGCTGTGGTGCCGTGAAGACCATCTGTTCAAGCGCAACTACCAGTTCGCCAAAGACTCAGCTGCAAAGAACAAGAAGGCTCTAGGGCTCGACTTCAACCCTGGTCCTTCCTCACCTCGGGATGATGGCACTCGCGAAGCCAATCAGAACAGGATCGGCCCCTTCTACAACCTTGATGGCCTCATCACCCATATAACTGTCCAAGGTGCCAAAGTGGATCATTTTGATGATGATGCTGACACATGAAGCTCCAGCTCCTCCAAAGCTGCAGAAGCAAAAGAAGACTAAAGCTTCAAAGTCATCTGCTCCTCCAAAAGCTTCGCGTGTGAAGCCATTGGCAACTGCTCCTCCTGCTCCCAATAACACCTCTGAAGATCTCTCTCACATCTCCAAGAGGCGTGAGAAGCCAAAGAAGAAACCTGTTCAACGACAGAGTCAAGCACTTGCACCTGCTGCCGTTCTGAGGAACGAATCTGAAGCCATTGATTTGTCTTCAGATGAAGAATTTGGCAATGATGCCCTTGAGGAGCTGATCAAGAGTAAGCAAGAGGCGGAGATCTTCAAGGATCTGCCCCTCTTTGATGTGAATATCCTGCACACTTTCATTGATGAATGGTTCGACAATCAAGATCTCAGCTTTGATGATCTTCAACTCCCCATTGGCATCAGCGTCTCCTTCCAAGGCACCATTGCTCCTGAGCTGGCTCTGGCTCAGCGAATCGTTAAACTGAATCACAAGATTGATTTTGAAAAGGAACAGTTCAAGAAACATGTCGCCAAGCTAAGTGTGGCTAATGTCCAAAAATTCAAGGTGATGCTCAATGACCTCAAGGAGGCGTTTCACAAGAAACGTGAGGAAGCCAAAGGCTCAAGAGAGCGCATGAAAACTCTTGCTGCTAAGTGTGTTCAGGCTTACAACGAAGCTGAAAAGCGCAAGGCTCTTGGGCGTCCTGGCATTGACCCCAAGATGGCTGCCAAACACAAGAAGAAGCACAATGTGGCCCAGACTGAAGCTCCACAGCGGGAAGAACCTCACATTGTCTTCCCAGCCAGCATGACAGGCTCGAAGCCTAAGGCCTCCACAGTGGCTTCAGATAAGCAGAAAACCAAGGCAGCTGAAGCCGAAGCCAGAAAGCGCAAAACCAAGAACATCACAAATGATGCACCACCCCTCAAGAAGAGGAAGACCAAGAAGAGAGATCAGGCTGCTCCCAAAGAGCCCCTTGTTGTTGAACCCATTGCTTTTGCTCCCCTCCATCTGCAAATCAAGAGCGTCGATTGATTGTTCATGAGCCTGCTTCCACAGAGGCTCCTGAAGCTCAAGAGGTTCCAGTCGTTGATCCCATCGCGACTGAAGACATTGGTCCCCAAGACAATGTAGAAGATGATGAAGTCCTTCCTCAAATCCAGCGCCACACGGTATCATCGCCTGTTCACACGAACAGCGAAAGCATCAGTATTGGTCGTCCTCTGACGCTAATCTCACAAGATGCCTCATGGGCTGATCGCCCCCAACCAGCAACCCCAGTTCAAGACTCACCAAGTACACCCCGTCCTTCACCACCGCAAGGCCCCAGTCCAATTGTCAATGACGACAATTACATGGAGACCACACCATCCCCGAAAGCGTCGCCTGTGTACCAACGGCTTCGCAAAGGTCAGAAGCCATCGATCTCCATAACAACCATCACAGAAGAGGATTCACACCAATCCAGCTCAGTGGCACGTCAAGTGTTTCCTGAAGACAATCCTTCTGTGAAGGTTCCTGCGTCCAAAGCTAATGCTTCTAAAGAGATTCCGGCTACATCAGTCAAAGAAAGACAAGAAGAGCTTGTTGTTACTCCCCCTACCAACCAAGAAGTTGTTCTCGAGGAGAACGTATCTATGCCCGACCCTCCAGCTCCTCAAGTGGAGGTTGAGAATACTGAGGCGGCCACCAACATCGTCCTTGAAGCCAATGATGTTGTCATGACTGAAGACAATATGGCGCCTCAAGTTAACAATGTGAATGAAGCCAATGCTGCACCTGCAACGAATGTGCCACCTGAAGCCTCTGCAAATGCCACTGCTCCTGTTCCGCCTCCAAGACCCCACACAATTGAGCTTGCATTCTACCAAGGCGAGCTTGTTCCTGTAAGATGGCCAATTTTGATTCCTCCGCCTGCTCCTGGACCTCAGTTTGACTATCATGTGGAGCACAGGCCTCAGGTACAGAAGCCAAAACCAAGACTGTCAAGGTTCCCAGGTACTGCATCGGCACCAGGCTCATTCAATGTCAACGGCTTCATTGCACACAACACCTTCTTCGACTCTGGAAAGAACCCATATTCCAAGCCAAGAATCTCATCAGATCGGTTCTGGAGCTACCAGCAGCGCAGCTACTACTCCTGCATTCTATACAATCAGGAGCGCATATTTCCTCATATGCGTCTGGACACTGAAGCCATTGTTGGTCTGCCCTGCCTCGAAGAAGCCCTAGACTGCTTTCGTGATGCTGGTCTTTTGGAGTTTGTCACTGACACGGAACATTGGAATGAATAGCTTCTCCTGCAATTCTATGCAACCCTCCACATTCGCGGCTAAAATAGGGATACAACGACATGGGTCCTTGAGTGGATGACGGGCAACGTTCATCATGAAGCCAAAGCCTTTGATCTCATTGAGCTTACTGGCCTCTCCACTCCAGGCGAACTGTATGAACCTGGTTGTCAGCTTCACCGCGATGCATTGGAGAGTATCTTTCAGAAGCCTGAGCCCAACAGAGCCAGATGCTCAGTATGATGAAGCCACTGCCCCCGGATGCTGAGTATCCAAAGGAATTCCTTGTTGAAGACCTCGAGTATCTGCCCCGCACTATCTATCATATCATTCGGCAAACTCTATGGCCAATCAAGGGACATTCCTCCTCAGCAAAGCTTGAAGGTGCAATGAGGACATTGGTCTTCTACATACTCCATGGCAAAAGCTTCAATACTCAAGATTTCTTCATTCGCTAGTTTGCTGCATCTGGGTCTGACATTTTTTGTCTGAAGTTCTATGCTCCTTGGATCATGCGTATGATCAAGCTCCACTCTGCCATTGACTATCAACCCTCTGCTCGTAACCATCTCATATTTTTACCAGAGGTTGACATGTCCATTGAAGCCATTTACCCAGAGCCTGCCAAGGAAGCCCTATATCTTCACAATATAGATCGTCAGATCTTTTCCCAGCATGTTGAAGGTGTTCAGGTTGCTTCTCGTGTTTATCCACTGGCCGGCAACACTCGCCATGCCCGTACTGAAGCCACAGAAAGCACCATTGCTCCAAGAACTCGCAAATGATCCCGTGTGCTCAATGACCGCGAGCTTCTTGTGGCTTTGCATCAGAAGCAAGAAAAGTATCATTACTGGTAGAAGCGGCAAATGCAAAGCCTCTTGGTGGATATCAATCGCATTCGCAATCTTGCCACCAAGAACGCCTTTGTCGCTCACGAAACCTGTCGGAGGACTTGGAAGGGTTTGACACTGCTCAGTGCTGAAGCTGGTCTTCAAGATGATGGATTCAACGAAAGATTCAAGTTTGACTCCACTCCTCCCAGGAATGTTGTTTTACGTTGAACCCCGTCTCTTGAAGATTCAGAGTACTCTTCATCCACAGCCGCAGTAAATGCCAGAGTTATTGATGAAGCCGATGATGCTACTTCACCACCGCCGACATCAGCGCGTATCAACACTGCACCAAGTTCTTCTGCACCACCAAACCTCAACGATGACCCTGCTGCTTCACCTACTCCTCATGGGAACGAGTAGAGCCTATGTCTTCAAACCTTTTTGGTCCTTACTGACAAAAGGGGAGAAGCATACGTTGATAGTCTTCAAGCGGGTCCTGATGGGTTGTTGCTATACTTTTTCCTAGTGCTTACAACTCTCGTTTTACTACATCTGGTTCTTTGAGTTGTAACACTTAAACTTGATGGTCGTCTGCTACTTTTTCTTCTATTCTGTGTGATGCGATGATAAATTCCGCATATGCGATGATAAATCCCGCACGAACTCATTTCGCAGATGTCCATTATTCATTGTGCATGTCATTATTCCTGTATATCTGTTCATGCATGATGTATTGTCTTCATACGGTGAAGAGGATCTCCACAAGTACAACCTGCCAAGTGCATTTGCATTCCAACACAAAACATTTGTATGCACATCTTCAGGGGGAGCCTTTTTGCCATCTATGAAGACAATATCTTAATCCTTACAATTTCACATACTTTTATTCCCGTTGAAAACTTCAATCAGTTTGTCATCAATCACCAAAAAGGGGGAGATTGTAAGTGCATCTAGTGCCACCCCTAGTTGGTTTTGGAGTATTGACGACAAACCTAGTTGAGGGACTAATGTGTTTGTGAGAATTGCAGGATAACACAGGTAGTAGTCCCTCCTTGATTCGGTTTACCTATCGAAGATGACCCCTACAAATGTGTGAAGACATTGAAGACAATGGTGGTCTGTGAAGATATTCACATTGAAGACTATGACACGAGAAGACATTGAGTGAAGACTATGGAGCGCGAAGACTTAGTTGTTTCATTGTTTCCTTTTCTTCTTTGTTGAGTCATAGGAACCACCGCACTGTTAAGTGGGGTCCAAGTGAACAAAGTCAGAGTGACTGAAGTGATGCTCAACCAAATCCTATGTCTTCGAGCGAAGACAATGAGAGCAAATCTTATCCTGTAATGGATAAGTCAGCTTTACTTATAGCCCAAGTCAAGCTGCCGCGTGTGTTTGAAATCTGACCATTGCGACACGTGTCAGTTCCTTAGTGACCCAGGGTCATTTCGGACATATCCGGTCGGGTTGCCCAGTGGCTATAAATAGCCCACCCCCTACACCATAAATTGGTGGCTGCTTAGAGTTAGTACACGGCTTTTGTCATTGAGAGCAACCCACCGCCGAAGCTTTCGAGAGAGAATCCTTGCGAGGACAAAGCCCAAACCACCCAGAGCCCAAAGAGTGTTTGGCATCACTGAAGTCTTTCTGTCCGCGTGATCTAAAGACTTGTTACACTTGAGGACTGTGAATCCTCCAGCCGGTTAGGCGTCGCGTTCTGAGCATCCAAGAGCCATTGTGGATTGCCGGTGAACGAAGTCTGTGAAAGTTCGGAAGTCTACCTTGAAGACTTACCAGAGTGATTGGGCGGGGACTAGGTGTCCTTAGCTCAAGGGGAATAAGGTGAAGATGCGGTCTTCTGAGTTGAATCTCAGCCTCCCTAACCAAACATACAGTTGTCACAGCAACTGGAACTGGTCGAACAAATCCCTGTCCTTCTGAAGTCACTGGTTCTATCTCTTACCTCTCTTACTTCCAGTTTGTCTTGGTGAAGTCATTGCCTGCTTGCATTATCTGTTTGACTTCACTGTGCGACTATCTGTTCTGATTGACTTCATACTATCTTCCATCCTGATCTATACTACCTAGCTGCTATTTGTCTTCATGCTTTCACTCCATTGAATACCTGACTATGGCTTGTCTAGTGTAGTCTACCTTCCGCTGCATTAGAATAGTGTTGTTTATATTGTTTGTCTTCGAAACTCCCATGTTTTGAAGACTTCCATAAAAATCGCCTATTCACCCCCCCTCTAGTCGATAACTAGCCCTTTCAGATGCAAAATGGACGTATCAACTCCCCCAAGCCTAGACCTCGCTTGTCCTCAAGCGAAAACCGAAATCGAAAAACATGTCCACATGCTTAGAGAGAGAGGTGTCGATAAAAACAAAAATACGGACATAGCAGCATCATGTAACTTATTATAACAACAACAAACTTTAACATAAAACTTTTATCATAGAACTTTTATCATAGACTTCTCATGATGGCATTCCAACCGGGTGATCAAGTATGGATACATCTCTGCAAGGACCGCTTCCCCAAGGAACGCAAGTCCAAGCTACTCCCGAGAGCCGACGGACCATTCAAGGTGCTAGCACGCTACAACACAACGCCTACAAGGTCGACATCCCACGTGGCAAGTACAACGTTAGCGACATCTTCAACGTCAAGCACCTTGGACGAATCTCTCCCAGGGGGGGAGATGTGCGGAGCATCCCTCGGCTACCCGCACCGACATTCCATCACCAACGCAAGCTCCGAGAGGACCAATGACAAGAGCTTGTGCACGCGCCATCGAGAACGAGGTTGACTCTCTCCTCTTCGAGTTTCGGTCGGATTCGCATGAGAATTGGGTTCTACCTCATAAAGGCATGTTATGCATTCTAGGACACCAAGAAGATGATCGTGAGAAGGAGAAGAGGAAGGTTCGAGCATCCATGGAGCAAGAGAACGAAGGAGAGGTCAAGAAGAATGAAGGAGAGAAGCTCCTGGACACCCCGGGTGCCCGGATGCGAAGACGCGGGGAGGGGCAAACCCCCTGGACACCCCGGGGGCCCGGCCATCTCGGCCCCCGGTGCCCGGCCGCTGCCTGGGACTCGCCCCAGCACCACCCGGGTGCCAGGCCCCCTAGCTCCGGGTGCCCGGCCGCCTCCCAGGGCCGCACCCAGCCCACCACCGGGTGCCCGAGCCCTCAACCCCCGGGTGCCCGGCCTGCCCCGCCAGCCGCATGCGGCGTCCCCGGGTGCCCGGGCCTAGGACCCCCGGGTGCCCGGTCCTCCTTCCCCGGTGCCCCTGACCGGTCCGGGTGCCCGGCCGGTTCTACCCCGGGTGCCCGGACTCCTCCTCCGTGGCTACGCGCTTTAGGGATATTATGGTCCTTTGTGCCCCTCTTTCTCCAAGTTTCGTCACTAGCCTTTATATACTCTTTGCCTAGCTCTTTGGGAAGGATAGCAAAGTATTTAGAACACAAAAGAGGGCTTTGCTCATCTTCCTCCTCTAGAAGATCTAGACCTCCTCTTGGGGATCAAGCCCTCCTCTTGGAGAAGATCCTTGTAATCTTGTGGATATCATGTATGCTACTCTAGTGGATGTGATATTTGGGTTTATTTGAGTGATTTGTGCCTTGTATTCTTGAGTGTTCTTCCTCTTTTCCCCCTCCAAGTGTGAAAAGAGCCCCTCTAGGGTTTCACCCTACAACATACTGTTTCCAACAGATGATACACATTCAGTCTTCTGATCCCAAGCCTGGTGGCGGCTGTCTCCGGAGCCGAGGAGGCAGCAACACATGTGATTGCAGGGGAGGAAGACCATCCAAGATGGATAGGAACACGACATCGCGAGGCTGGGGGTCGCCGATAAGGCGATGACATATGGAAGAAGGTCGCCTGGTAGGCACAGCAGGGGAAGGCAGACGGCGTGATGAGGACATGGTTGGGTCCGTCGGGCCGCTCCTGCTCGGGCAAGTGGGAGGCCTGCAAGGTCGTGCAGCACCGAGGGCTCGACCCAGAGGGACTCATAGGGAACCAGATCCTCTAGCATCCTCAAGGGATGTCACGCAAGCTACAGTAACTGTGACATCCCTTCTTCACATCCATATGGCTAAGCCTAAAATAATTATAATTAATTTGTAAATTACAAATCTATTGTATACATTTACAAAAATTACATACAAACAAAATTATGGTGCAATAAAATTATTATTTTTATTTAATTTTGTATATGCTACAGTAAATCCGCACAGTAGTTGCTACAGTACCATGTCATTCCTTCTTCGCTTTACACACGCATTTCACTGTAGCTTGTGTGACATCCCTTGACGATGTTAGAGGATCCACTTCCGACTCATAGATGATTGACATCCCCGCGTGGCCCGTGCTGGCAGAAGTTGACGACGCACGAGAACATGGCGTCAACGAAGGCGAATGTTGGGTGGCGTAAAGAGAGACGATGTGTGAGGGAAAGCCAGACACGACGAGATTTTGATGACGACGCAGCGGCGCAGCGCTAGGTTTTGGTGTGAGGAGGCAGGGCGGGTGATCGCATCTTCTATCAGGCGTTTGTGCAACGGAAAGAAAAACATTATGTCAGGAGGGATCGGCGTGAGTTGGAACTAAGGTAGGTGGGGATTGCATGCTGATCTTTTTGCGTAAGGAAATGGGAAGAACAATCAACTTATATGGAATAAAATCGGTGGGGTTTGACTGTTTGGTCGATGGGGCTGTGAGTACCAACGACGTACAAACTCGCCCTTCAGAAATAGAGATACCTTTTTGTCAGATTTTTCTTCCTGATGAATGTGGTTTCCCATGCGTGGTGCCTCCATGTGGCAGCTGTGGGGTCCAATATATAGCATGACAATAGAGTCACATCAACTTTCCTTCACTTTGCCTCGTGCTTCCGCCCAGAAAATGCGTTCCTATTGGATCTTTTTCTTCCCGTAGGAATAGAGGCAGCCATAAGTTTTCTTTGGAATGTGAAGAGCCGAATCCTGCAGACCCAACGCAAATTTGGGAAACTTTCCCGTGATTTCTGATTCCTGAAGATTTCCTTTAAAATTCCTATGCATCGAAGGCACACTAATTCTTTGTTACTATTTGCACCATCTATTCAGTTATATTTTTGTGCAGTGGTGTGATATCCTACTCGGTACTCATCATATTTTTCATACTTCCTTCGTCCCCAAATAAGTGTCTCAACTTTGTACTAGCTCTAGTACAAATTTGTACTAAGCTCAAGATACTTATTTTAGGACGGTGGGAGTATGTTGTATGATATGTAGCTAGGTTCGTTCATTGATGTTTTTAAATACAAACTTATGGGGTAAATTCTTATCGTCTTGACCCGGAAAAGAATTCTATGAGACCAGGTCTCACGGGTTAGCAGGTGAGACCCATCCTGATGAACGACACGTGGCATTCATGAATCACAAAGCATCTACCCCACCTCCCACCTGAAATCAGGGGGGGGGGGGGGATTAGATGCTTTGTGATTTGTGAATGCCACATGTCATTCATCAGGGCGGGTCTCACCTGATTTATATGAGACCTGGTCTCATATAATTTTTTTCCGTCTTGACCCTGGCATGATCCAAGCGCTCCGGTCATGCTGTTGCCAAACCGCACCGGTCCCCCAACACGGTGACTCCGATCGGCTTCACCACAGTGTGCCGCGCTGGTCATTGGCCACGACAGCAAGACCTCCGTCTCATAGCCGCCCCCCCCACCCCACCCCCTGCGCGCGCAGCGGATGCTGATGACTGCGCATATTTCGGCACATACTAACGTCGCTCCGGAGATGACAAGGGGAAGGGCGCGAAGCATTGATGTTTGATTTGTGTATATGTTTCTAGTCCTAGATCGTACTCGTATGAACTGGTTAGCATATCCTAGTGTTATGTATATGAACTTGTTATGTGATTATAACTTACTATGTCTGGTTGTGTGAAATGACGTTGTGTTGATCTAAGTTACATGGTTGTATGAACTTGTTATGTTGATCTACGTTATAAGGGATACGGTTAAAGGGTCAAATTAGGCCACACCCGGACTTCCTAATTTCACCAAAGTTTTGCTAATTTTTACCCCTTATAATATGCCCCATACCAGTGTTTCCTCCTAGTTTTTTTCGATCGCACAAACGGGTTTAATGGTCGAGACCACGGATCACTCTCAATAAAGGCTTATGCCAAAAAGTAACGACAGTGATGTCAAAGTTTTGGTGGGATGAATCTCTTGACAAGAGGAAAATGCACTGGCAATCGTGGGAGAAGATGGCTGTTTCTAAATCCAAAGGAGGCTTGGGTTTCCGGGATTTGGAGCTGTTCAATGATGCAATGCTCGCAAAACAGGCGTGGCGGCTGCTGGACAAGCCAGATAGCCTATGCGCGCGTGTTCTTAAGGGTAGGTACTACCCAGATGGAGATTTCTTGCAGGCAGGTTGCTCCGCCAGTGCTTCCACTACGTGGAAGGCGATAATCACTGGTAGGGAGGTGCTCAAGAAAGGTTTGATCCGAAGAATTGGCGATGGAACTACTACGGAAGTATGGCATGACACAATTGGATACAAGGAAGCAACACTTTCAAACCAGTATGTAATATGGGAAGTGATCCCATACACCTTATATCTGACTTGATGAAGGAAGATGGTGAGTGGAATGAGGAGATTATTGAGAGAACTTTCATTGCCCCGGATGCACAAGCTATCCTCAACATGCCGAGACCGCGGGTAGCGGTAACAGATTTTTGGGCATGGGGTTATGAGAGGTCCGGTTTGTTTACGGTTCGTTCAGCGTACCGGATGCTGTTGGAGGCCCGGGAAAATGAGTTGAATCAGGTTGGCAGTTCCTCCCAGGGGGAGGAGGTATGGAAATCACTTTGGCGCTTGAAGGTGCAGCCAAAGATACGAATCTTCTGGTGGCGGGTCCTCAAAGGGTTCCTGCCGGCGAAGGAAGAGCTATGCCGACGACACATAGGGGAAGATCACACTTGTCAAATGTGCGGCAACCAGGAAGAGTCACTGTTTCACTCTCTGGTTACATGCGATCATGCAAAACTATTTTGGAGGGAGGCAGAAGATTTCTTTGAGCTCAAGTTACCATGGCTCCACCCAGCCACGTGGTCCAGGGACTTGCTCGATTCTAGCTTGATTGGAAGGGACAGGGCGACCATTGTTATATCAGTCATGTGGACAATTTGGTCAAGCAGGAATAAATACACTCATGAGGAGATCAAATACCAACCCGGAAGGTCGATGGTCCTGGTTAAGGAACTCATTCAGGCTGTGTACATCCCTTCGGATGATGGTGAGAAGAGAGGTCTTCCGAAAGAGAGATGGAAACCACCGGAAGAAGGATGGTGCAAAATTAATACGGATGCCGCGGTGGATGTGCATGGTGTTTGCGCAGCGATCGGATGGGTATCCCGGGGTCATGAAGGAGATCTCATGCTAGCCGGGGGCCGCAAGCTACCCGGGGTGACTGATCCGTATTGCGCTGAATTGTTAGCTGTCAGGGAGGCTGTGCGTCTGGCTATGGAGAAGGGCTGGACGTGGGTGACCGTCGAGACGGACTGCAAAACTGTTGTAGAGGAGTTCATGGCAACGGAGTGCAGATCGGCTGGGAGCCCAATTATCAGCGAGATTAGATCATATCTCCAACACTTTCAGGGTTTCAGACTTAATCATGTTAGTAGAGATGCCAATAATGTAGCTCACTGGTGCGCCAGAGAGAGTATAGCTAGCACATCATCTGTAATTTCTTTTGATGTTGTCCCTGAGTCTCTAACTGCCCTAGTGCAATCGGATGTAAACCGTCTTATTATTGAATAAAGGCCTGAAGGGCGGTTTTAAAAAAAAATCTAGTAAAACTTCGCTAAATGGGATAAAAACCTGCATTACATTCGAAAACTGAAATCCACTCTTAATTAAACGAAGACACGACGAGCCGGAGACTACAGTACAGGGCAAGGCGTCTGAAACTAACATGAATTATGTATGTAGGACTAAAAAAGATAAATAGGAGCCGGAGGAGGAGTGGCAGCAGTAGCATCAGGGTGGAAGACGCGGAAAGAGCAGGCGAGGTCACCGGCCACGGTCATGACGGCGCCGTCGTTGCCACACTTGCCGCAGTAGTTGGGCGCAGAGAACACGGTCACAAGCTTCCCGCCGGCGAACTCTTGGTCGTACCCGGCATCCTTCATCTCGTGCGCCCTGCACACCATGGCCAGCCCGTGCCTCTCGCAGAACTCCTCCACCACGTCGGCGCCGAAGGTGAAGGACGTGCTCCTGCGCGGGTCCCCCCACCCCCAGTCGTCGCCGTCCGCGGCGGGGTCCGACCACAGCAGGTCGCACACGAGGCCGGACTCGGGGACGTCGGCCAGCGGGCGCTTGATCTGGCGGATCTGGTCCGGGCTCTCGAGCTCCGGCGAGAGCCCGCCGTGCACGCACAGGATCTTCTTCTTCTTGTTCTTTTTACTATCGCAGCCGACGAGCGCCGCCAGCGGGAGGCAGGCGAAGACGGCGTTGAGTTCCTCCCAGAGCCTGACTATGCGGCGGCCGCGGGAGGCGCACTCGGAGTAGAAGCCGTACTGCTTGTTGACGGCGGCGCACTCGTGGTTGCCGCGGAGGAGGAAGAAGGCGTCCGGGTACTTGAGCTTGTAGGCGAGGAGGAGGCAGATGGTCTCGATGCTCTGCGTGCCCCGGTCGACGTAGTCGCCGAGGAAGAGGTAGCGGTTGGCGGCGGAGGGCGCCCCGGTCTCACGGAAGAGGCGGAGGAGGTCGGGGTACTGGCCGTGGGTGTCGCCGCAGATGTTGATGGGGGCGGAGAGCTCGAGGAGCGTCGGCTGCTTGAGGAGGAGCTCCTTGGCGGCCGCGCAGAGGTGCCGGATCTCCTCGCCTTTCAGCGGCGGGGCGGCGGACGGCGAGCTCAGGGGAGCCTCCGCGTCCAGGAGGCGCTGGATCACGTCGTCCAGGTCCAAGTCAGCCGCCATCATTTGTTTTTTCTTACTGCAGGATTGATCGGAATTGCTTGATTGATTGATCGATCGCCAGCGTATTTGTAGGTAGAATAGGACGGACGGGCCGATCGTAGTTGGGTCGGAAGCGGACTCGATCGACCGGGATTATTATCTCTTCTCTTCTTTTTTTCTAAGGAAATTTTTATCCTTTTTTTAACTGAAACCCGCCTCAACTATCTCACCTTTAATTTTTTTAACGGTTTTCTGCAAATAAAATTATGTTTTTGTTGCGAATCAACCTGTGGTTGAGTTGGTTAGGTGGACAGTGGTATCCCCAACCCATCAGGGTTCAAATCCTGGTGCTCACATTATTCCTGGATTTATTTCAGGATTTCCGGCGATGCGCCCTCAGTGGGAGGAGACGTTCCCGTTGACGACGAGGCGCCTACGGTGACTTCGTAAATTTCAAGATGATATGCCGGCTCAGTCTCTCGGAGGTGCTCATAGGGGTAGGGTGTGCGTGCATGCGTTCATAGGGGTGAGTGTATGCACGTGTATATGAGCGTTTGTGTCTGTACTGATGCTCAAAAAAATATGTTTTTGGTTGATGACTGCATTTCGTCTATCGGAGGTGCTCATAGGGGTAGGGTGTGCGTGCGTGCGTTCATAGGGGTGAGTGTATGCGCGTGTATATGAGCGCTTGTGTCTGTACTGATGCTAATTTTTTTTATGTTTTTGATTGATGACTGCATTTCGTTTATCGGAGGTGCTCATAGGGGTAGGGTGTGCGTGCGTGCGTTCATAGGGGTGAGTGTATGCGCGTGTATATGAGCGCTTGTGTCTGTACTGATGCTAATTTTTTTTTATGTTTTTGGTTGATGACTGCATTTCGTTTATGTGCAATACAGTACAGATAGCGTAGCAGCATGTTTTTCCTTATTATTCACATGATACATCGATAGATCCCTGCTAAGAAGCAGTGCAACTTGATGGATGTACTCCTGCTACTAGCTAGCTACTTGGTGGTTTGGTAGGGCGCCTCGCAGAACTCGCCGCCAAGGTCGTCGCACGCCTCGTCCGGGAACACCCTGCATCCATCCATCCACACACAGTTTCCCGTTATAGTGACATCCTGACAGGTGAAGTGCTCCAGATAATATGATTGTGAAGGCAGGGTTACGTTTTTGGCTCGTCGTAGGCTAGGTACTCCCTCTCCACCTCCGGCGCCCTCGCCGCGGCAGCCGGGCCGCCGGTGCCGGCGCCGAGCTTTATCTCCGGGTACATCTGCGCGTCGCAGGCCTCGCCGCCGACCAGGTCGCAGGCCTCCATGGGGAACACCCTGCACCCCGCATTGGCCGCACGATATGGCAACCACCAGATGGCAGATGATGATCGGTTCGGCTCAAGCTTAACTAACCAAGGAGGAGGGAGTGAGAGAGAACGTACTACGAGACGTTGGAGCTGTAGTCCGCCTCCGGCGCCGCCGCGGCCGACGCACGGACGCCAGCACCCACAATCCTCCTGCCGCCGCCGGCAACGATGGCGCTGCTCCTCCTCGCCGCCGGCCTGCCCCTTACGGCGACAGGAAGCACGGCCGACAAAGCAACGGCAGCCTGCATCATCTTCTGGTTAATCTGATCCTGTCTATCTAGAAATCTGAATACGAGGTTGTGGTGCTTTTTGTAGTTAGCTCCGACGATCAGGCTAAGGCCAACTCCGCGGCGCGACCCATCTTGTCCCGTGCGTCCGTTTAGAGTAAAACGGACGAATAGCGCGGCCCAACGCGCGGCCTTAAACGGACAAATGTCCGGAATCCATCCGTTTTCGACTCATCCCCGGCCCAAAGTTGCGTTCGGTTTGGGGTGAAACGGAGACGCGCGGACGGCCGCGACGCACGACTAGGCCCGGCCCGGATGGGGGGGCAGGGGGGCGGCCGCCCCGGGCCCCCGAAATCAGGGGGGGCCCCACGTATGGTGTGCTCTCTGTATCCAGCCCGTGTGCTCTCGGCTAATTTTGGTGCAATAGTGAACATTAGCTGTGGGCAAGTAAATCAGCGATTAGCTAAATTGGTGGAGTTTCCCTCGCGCAGGTCCGCGCATAACGACATGAGCGATCGACCTAGCGACATATCCCGCAAGCCCTAGAGCGAACCCGTCGCCGACACAGCCTCCTCCCGCGGAGTCCTCCCCCGATGATTTCTCATCCAATGGCGGATGGAGTAATTTCATGTTCATCGCCCTGGAGAGGAGTAACAACACCACCGGCCCTGGCAGGCAGTTTTAAAGATCAGGTTAGCATCTTCCTGATGCATCATCCAGCGGAGCTAGCTAGATTGATATGTGACTAGTTGGTGACAGAGTTATTAGATCAAGTGAATTAGCGGAGAGGAGTAGGACGTAGTTGTCCTTCTGACTAATCTTTTTAATGCAATCCTTCGGATTAATTAATCTGGTCATGTTGGAGATCGATGAAAGATGAGGGGAGAAGATGTCTAGAATCCATGGGATAATGATAATAGGCAAGCTGAAATTAGTTCGAGGATTCATGGTCGATTCAATATGATTTGGTGGCAAAATTAATTTTTAGTGTTGCAAATTATGAAACTATTCTACCCGCGTGCCACCAAGAGCAGTTCAAATTAGTTTTTGTGAGCCAAACTATGAAATATACAATGAATGAAACTTCCTTATCAAAATCTTAGCAAAAGTGAGAAATAATAATAATAATAATAATAATAATAATAATAATAATAATATCTAATTAGAACCTGGAACTAAGTCGACCAGCTGGTTTTGCACTCCATGATAATTTTTTATAATTTTGAATGAATATAAGGAACCTGGAATTAACAACAATTCATGCTTAAATTTTATCTAAACATGCACATAATGATTATAATTTTGGATATATAAAGGGCCCCCGATTGTATTTTCGCCCCGGGCCCCTGAAATCTCAGGACCGGCCCTGCGCACGACCTTGTCCCCCCCCCCCCCCCCCCCCGTGGCCCGCCTGTCGGGGACACTAGCAGTCCCCCCTCCCAACGCTTCGACCCTGTCTCTCCCGCCCCGCCCCGCCGCCGGCGCCGACGCTATTCTCCGGCCGCCTCCTCACCGCGCAGCCCTCGGCCGTCCATACCAAACCACGTGTAGACATGGCCGCCACCACGCCCGCGCTTTCGCCGTAGTTTTGGCCGTCGATCGAAGGAAGTTTGGCCGTCGCCGTCTTTGCCGGTGGCAGAGGAGACACGACCGCCGCCGACGTACCACGGCGGCTGCGGCAGCTTCAGACGGCTCCAGAGCGGCCAGTAGCCGTCCGGCAACCACCCCTGCTGCGTCGAGGTGATCATCGCGGCCTCTTCGCCACCACGACTGCAATGTGTTCGACATTTTGCCCACAAAGGTATGGACAGTGGAGTTGAGTTTTTCTTCCATCACTTCCTTTGTTCATCGGGCGATTCGTCATCGGATGATGAAGATCTTGTGGTGGCTGCATTGGTCGTTCACGACCACATTCAATGGCAGCTTCCTCGGTACAGGGGGTCAGTCCCTGGCCGTGCTCCCAACCTGAACCGCAACAGAGAGAGAGGCCATGCCCTGCTCTATGCCGATTACTTTTCCGACAAACCGCTCTTCAAGCCGGATAAATTCCGTCCCCGTTTTTGAATGGCAAGGCATGTGTTTAGTCGTATCCGAGAGGGAGTGGTTGCTCATGACCCGTATTTCGAGTGCAAGGCGGATTCCCTTGGCAAGCTTGGGTTCTCCTCTTACCAGAAATGCATCGCGGCCGTCCACATGCTTGCGTATGGAATTCCAGGCGATCTGGTGGATGAGTACGTGCGTATGAGCGAGACAACATGTCTGATGTCAATGTACAAGTTCTGCCAGGCTGTGATCGAGGTGTTTGGCCCAGAGTACTTGAGGCAGCCAACTGTCGTTGATACAGAGAGATTGTTGGCGACCAACACAGCTAGAGGCTTTCCAGGCATGCTTGGCATCATAGATTGTAATCACTGGGAGTGGAAAAATTGTCCATTTGCTTGGCAGGGACAGTACAAGGGGCATGTCGGCGAGTGCACTGTCATATTAGAAGCGGTGGCATCGCAGGATCTTTGGATATGGCATTCTTTCTTCGGCATGGCAGGTTCTCACAATGATATCAACGTGCTGCAACGTTCTCCAGTCTTCGCGAGGCTTGCAGAAGGCCGCTCCCCACCTGTCAACTTTGAGATCAACGGCCACCAGTACAACAAAGGATACTATCTAGCTGATGGTATATATCCTCAGTGGTCAACTTTTGTGAAGACAATCTCCAAGCCCCAAGGTGAGAAGAGAAAGAGATTTGCCCAAATGCAAGAGAGTGCTAGAAAGGATGTGGAATGTGCTTTTGGTGTGCTTCAATCCCGATGGGGCATCGTTCGATACCTTGCACTGTCATGGGATGAAAGGATTCTTTGGGAGGTGATGACTGCTTGTGTGATCATGCACAACATGTGTTGGGGAACGTAGTAATTTCAAAAAATTTCCTATGCACACGCAAGATCATGGTGATCCATAGCAACGAGAGGGGGATTGTATCTTCATACCCTTGAAGATCGCTAAGCGGAAGCGTTTATCAATGCGGTTGATGTAGTCGTACGTCTTCACGATCCGACCGGTCCAAGTACCGAACACACGGCACCTCCGAGTTATGCACACGTTCAGCTCGATGACGTCCTCGCCTTCTCGATCCAGCAAGACGGGCGAAGTAGTAGATGAGTTCCGGCAGCACGACGGCGTGGTGACGGTGTTGGTGAAGACAATCTCCGCAGGGCTTCGCCTAAGCACTACGGAAACTATGACGGAGGATAAACTAGAGGGGACGGGGTTGCCGACGCACGGCTTGGTGTTTCTTGATGTGTCTTTGGTGCTAGCCCTGCCCCTCTATTTATATGTTGAGCCTTGGGGTCGAAACTTGGAGTAAAAGCCTCCACAAAGTCGGTTTCACCCGAAACGCAAGAGTCCTTCTCGGACTCCAGGGCGAGACGCCAGGGTTCCCGGCGTCTGGACCCAGATGCCAGGGACCTTGGCTTCTGGCCCCTGGACTCCGTAAAACTTCCTTTTGCGCTTTCTAAAAACCTTGTGGGCTTTCCCCTTTGGCCCAAATAACATGTTCTCGTACCCAAACATTTTGGGAAACATCCGGAACCCCTTCCGGTGAATTCCGGAACCCTTCCGGAGATCAAACACTATTATCCCATATATCAAACTTTATCTCCGGACCATTCCGGAGTTCCTCGTCATGTCGATGATCTCATCTGGGACTCCAAACAACTTCGGTTACCAACATACATAACTCATATAATACTATATCGTCAACGAAACGTTAAGCGTGCGGACCCTACGGGTTCGAGAACTATGTAGACATGACCGAGACAAGTTTCCGGTCAATAACCAATAGCGGGACCTGGATGCCCATATTGGCTCCCACATATTCTACGAAGATCTTTATCGGTCAAACCTCATAACAACATACGTTGTTCCCTTTGTCATCGGTATGTTACTTGCCCGAGATTCGATCGTCGGTATCTCAATACCTAGTTCAATCTCGTTACCGGCAAGTCTCTTTACTCGTTACATAATGCATCATTCCGTAACTAACTCATTAGCTACATTGCTTGCAAGGCTTATAGTGATGTGCATTACCGAGAGGGCCCAGAGATACCTCTCCGACAATCGGAGTGACAAATCCTAATCTCGAAATATGCCAACTCAACATGTACCTTCGGAGACACCTGTAGAGCTCCTTTATAATCACCCAGTTACGTTGTGACGTTTGGTAGCACACAAAGTGTTCCTCCGGTAAACGGGAGTTGCATAATCTCATAGTCATAGGAACATGTATAAGTCATGAAGAAAGCAATAGCAACATACTAAACGATCAAGTGCTAAGCTAACGGAATGGGTCAAGTCAATCACATCATTCTTCTAATGATGTGATCCCGTTAATCAAATGACAACTCATGTCTATGGTTAGGAAACTTAACCATCTTTGATTCACGAGCTAGTCAAGTAGAGGCATACTAGTGACACTATGTTTGTCTATGTATTCACACATGTATTATGTTTCTAGTTAATACAATTCTAGCATGAATAATAAACATTTATCATGAAATAAGGAAATAAATAATAACTTTAATATTGCCTCTAGGGCATATTTCCTTCAACATGATCGTCGAGGACGAGCGTGATGACAGTATCTTCGACCAAGGATTTGATTTTCAAGGTGACAATGTTGAGCCCCTGCACCAAGAACCAGCCACGTTTGATCAGTTTGTCTACTTCCATCGTGAGCTGCGTGATTGGCACACTCATAAGGCTCTTCAAAATGACTTGGTTGAGCACGTGTAGGAGCATATTGGGAACCGATAGATGTATTGGTTCGTTTTATGTTCATTCAAGACAATTTTGATTTGGTTGTAAAACTATCTTTATTAGAGACAATTTCGATTGGGTTGTAAAACTATTTTAATTTTCAAACAATTAATATTTGGACCTGCAAACTTGTTTTTATATGAAAATATGGGCATTTTAGGCCCTGGCGGACGGGATGGGGCAAAAGGATGCGGCCGCGCGCTGGGCGCACGGCCACCGCATCACTGGACAGGCCCGGACATGACCCCATTACCCTACCCAAACGGACAGAATCCAGAGAAAACGGACGTCCGTTTAGGGTCGCGCGGTGGAGTTGGCCTAAGCAGTGCCTGCTTATATACTGCCATGGATGTGTGAGTGTGTCCTGTTTGGATAACAGTGGGGCCATGTGCTCTCCTTCTATTGGCTGCCCACCTCAATGAGTGGGACATCTCCAGCCGTTGGCCCCCCAGAAGGCGTCTAAAATCGCCGCCCGGGGGCGGCTGGCGCAAAAAACCGGCCTGGGGGCGAGTTGGCCCCCAGTCGCCAGCCCTAGGGCGGCCCCAGGCGCGTCTAATTATTTTTTAAAAAAGAAAACATTCAGCAAGTTCGTTTAAAACACGGCTAAATTCAACCAAACTTCGGCGAGTTCATACATATTTAAAATATTTTACACAAAAAAACGCTACTAGGCCCGTCGTCGCCTTTCCGCTCCTTGCCGCCCGCAGCCCTAGAAGCTCTACATGCCGAGGCGCGTGTAGAACTGTGTGTAGTCGCCGTCGCTGTCGCCGTCGTCGCCTCCTCCGCGGTCACCGTCCCTGCTGCATCCCTCCCCAGGTTGGCGCGGTGGGTTGGACGATCGGGGGGCGTCCTCGTCCTCGTCGCTGTCGAGGATCACCACACCGTGCTCGTCCTCACGCCCACGCCTGCGGGCGGCTATCTCCTCCAGGGCTCGGTGCTACCAGACTATCTCGTCACGGAGGTAGTTGTCCCGCGCCCACTTTAGGGCCTCCTCGTCGGAGAAGCCGCACCGGGCTATGGCTTCGTACTCCGCGGGGAGGCCGGGCTCCGGCTTCGGCCTGACAAGTGATGACCCACAAGTATAGGGGATCTATCGTAGTCCTTTCGATAAGTAAGAGTGTTGAACCCAACGAGGAGCAGAAGGAAATGATAAGCGGTTTTCAGCAAGGTATTCTCTGCAAGTACTGAAATAAGTGGTAACAGATAATTTTGTGATAAGATAAATTGTAACGAGCAACAAGTAACAAAAGTAAATAAAGTGCAGCAAGGTGGCCCAATCCTTTTTGTAGCAAAGTACAAGCCTGGACAAACTCTTATAATAGGAAAAGCGCTCCCGAGGACACATGGGAATATCGTCAAGCTAGTTTTCATCAGGCTCATATGATTCGCGTTCGGTACTTTGATAATTTGATATGTGGGTGGACCGGTGCTTGGGTGCTGTTCTTACTTGAACAAGCATCCCACTTATGATTAACCTCTATTGCAAGCATCCGCAACTACAACAAAAGTATTAAGGTAAACCTAACCAGAGCATGAAACATATGGATCCAAATCAGCCCATTACGAAGCAACACATAAACTAGGGTTTAAGCTTCTGTCACTCTAGCAACCCATCATCTACTTATTACTTCCCAATGCCTTCCTCTAGGCCCAAATAATGGTGAAGTGTTATGTAGTCGACGTTCACATAACACCACTAGAGGCTAGACAACATACATCTTATCAAAATATTGAACGAATACCAAATTCACATGACTACTAATAGCAAGACTTCTCCCTTGTCCTCAGGAACAAACGTAACTACTCACAAAGCATATTCATGTTCATAATCAGAGGGGTAATAATATGCATAAAGGATCTGAATATATGATCTTCCATCAAATAAACCAACTAGCATCAACTACAAGGAGTAATCAACACTACTAGCAACCTACTAGCACCAATCCCGGACTTGGAGACAAGAATTGGATACAAGAGATGAACTAGGGTTTGGAGATGAGATGGTGCTGGTGAAGATGTTGATGGAGATTGCCCTCTCCCGCTGAGAGGAGCGTTGATGATGACGATGGTGATGATTTCCCCCTCCCGGAGGGAAGTGTCCCTGGCAGAACAGCTCTGCCGGAGCCCTAGATTGGTTCCGCCAAGGTTCCGCCTCGTGGCGGTGGAGTCTCGTCCCGAAAGGTTGCCTTCTATTTGTTTCTCATCGAAAGACTTCATATAGGAGAAGATGGGCGTCGGAGAGCCACCAGGGGGCCCACGAGATAGGGGGGCGCGCCCCGGGGGGGGGGGGGCGCCCCCCACCCTCGTGAGCAGGGTGGGGGGCCCCTGGCCTTCATCTTTGGCGACAATTTTTCTTTATTTATTTTAAGATATTCCGTGGAGTTTCAGGACTTTTGGAGTTGCGCAAATTAGGTCTCCAATATTTGCTCCTTTTCCAGCCCAGAATTCCAGCTCCCGGCATTCTCCCTCTTCATGTAAACCTTGTAAAATAAGAGAGAATAGCCATAAGTATTGTGACATAACGTGAAATAACATCCCATAATGCAATAAATATTGATATAAAAGCATGATGCAAAATGGACGTATCAACTCCCCCAAGCTTAGACCTCGGTTGTCCTCAAGCGAAAAGCCGATAACAATAAATATGTCCTCATGTTTAGAGGTAGAGGCGTCGATAAAGATAAAATACGGGCATGAAGGCATCATGATTATTTCCATAACAGCAACATATATAGATTTTGACATATGATTACTTATGTTCAAGTGATGATCTTTTCACAATGCAAAAGTATGAATCAGAAACCTTATTGAGCACCAATAAATTATAACCTCAGTCATTGAAGCAATTGGAATTTATCATAACATCGGAAAGTGTCTATGTCAGAGCTTAAAAGCAAGTCCACATACTCAACTACCACTTAGTCCTTCATAATTGCTAACACTCACGCAATACTTGTGGTTACGGAGTTTTAATCGGACACAGAGAAAGATAGGGGCTTATAGTTTTGCCCCACAACCTTTTACCTCAAGGGTAAGGTCAACAATAATAATTCATGCTCCCCTACATCCAATTAGATATATATATCATGTTCTTTCCAACATTGAGCTTGCCAAAGGATAAAATTAAAAAGGAAAGGTGAAGACCACCATAGCTCTTGCATAAGGTAGAGGATAATAATAAAAGATTGGCCCTTCGCAGAGGGAAGCAGAGGTTGTCATGCGCGTTTAGGGTTGATGCACAAAATCTTAATGCAAAAGAACGTCACTTTATATTGCCCCTTGTATGTGGACCTTTATTATGCAGTCCGTCGCTTTTATTACTTCCACAACAAGTTCGTACAAAGCTTATTTTCTCTGCACTAATAAGTCATGCATATTTAGAGAGCAATTTTTATTGCTTGCACCGATGACAACTTACTTGAAGGATCTTACTCAATCCATAGGTAGATATGGTGGACTCTCATGGCTAAACTGGTTTAAGGGTATTTGGAAGCACAAGTAGTATCTCTACTTGGTGCTGAGAATTTGGCTAGCATGAGGGGGAAAGGCAAGCTCAACATGTTAGAGGATCCATGACAACATACTTTATCTCATATATAAGAAAACATAACTTATTATGTTGTCTTCCTTGTCCAACATCAACTCTTTAGCATGCCATATTTTAATGAGTGCTCCCAATCATAAAAGATGTCAATGATAATATATCTATATGTGAAACCTCTCTTTCCTTATTACTTCCTATTAATTGCAACGATGACCAAAGCTATATTCGCCAACTCCCAACAACTTTTAATCATCATACTCTTTCTATGTGAAGTCATTACTTTCAATAAGATCAATATGAACTCTTTGATTCTTTTTATTATTTTATTCACCCAAGATCATGGCAAAATAATCAAGCCCTTGACTCAACACTAATCTTTATTATATAGCTCACGGACTCGATTACTAAGAAGGATCATAAAGAAAAACTCAAAACTAGATCATGCCATGACTTTATTCTACTAAATCAAGATACTATTAATAGGATCGAACTAAGAAAAATGGTAAAGATAGGAGTTGTGATGGTGATACGATACCAGGGAACCTCCCCCAAGCTTGGCAGTTGCCAAGGGGAGTGCCCATACTCATGTGATTATGTCTCCTTCTTTGGTGATGGTGTAATATTCTTGGCGATGATTCCCCTCAAGATACGGTTCTCCTCCTCGAGCTTATTGACTTGCTGCTTGAGGTCCATTATTTCCTTGTGAATCTTTCCTATAAGGCTAAAGCTCCTTGCATCCAAGGGTTTTGCATAGCTGCGGGAGAACAAGAGACACTCCTCCTCATATTTTCACAGGAAAGAAATCTAACATTGGAAGGGATAACCCAGTTTGGAATAGCTGAGCTCTACAGTTCCCCCATCGTAAACCCAACTCGGAGGCGAGAGGTGACTTCTTGATTTTCCATGGCATCTACCCTCATCAGGTCAGCCTCCATCTCTTCCTCCGTTGCTGGCCCAAGGTGGTCAGCATCGCTATTTGCCCTTGGTTCCGGTGCTGGATTAGATACCCGGCTCTCCCCGACTGACTCTTGAGAAGACATCTTGCTCTAACTGTAAGTGCATCTAGTGCCACCCCTAGTTGGTTTTGGAGTATTGATGACAAAGTTGGTTGAGGGACTAATGCGTTTGTGAGAATTGCAGGATAACGCAGGTAGTGTCCCTCATTAATTCGGTTTACCTACCGGAGATGACCCCTAAAAATGTATGAAGACATTGACGACAATGGTGGTATGTGAAGATATTCATATTGAAGACTATAACATGAGAAGACATTGAGTGAAGACTATGGAGCGCGAAGACTGTGTTGTTTCGCTGTTTCCTTTTTCTTCTTTGTTGAGTCATAGGAACCACCGTACTGTTAAGTGGGGTCCAAGTGAATATAGTCGGAATGACTGAAGTGATGCTCAACCCAAATCCTATGTCTTCGAGCGAAGACAATGAGAGCAAATCTTATCCAGAGCTGGATGAGTCAGCTTTGCTTGTAGCCCAAGTAAAGTTGCCGTGTGTGTTTGAAATCTGACCGTTGGAACAGGTGTCAGTTCCTTAGTGACCCAGGGTCATTTTGGACATATCAGGTCGGGTTGCCCAGTGGCTATAAATAGCCCACCCCCTACACCATAAATTGGTGGCTGCTCAGAGTTAGTGCACGGCTTTTGTCGTTTGAGAGCAACCCACCTCGAAGCCTTTGAGAGAGAGAAATCCTTGCGAGGAACAAGCCCAAACACCCAGAGCCAAAGAGTGTTAGGCATCACTGAAGTCTTTCTGTCTGTGTGACCTGAAGACTTATTACACTTGAGGACTGTGAATCCTCCAGCCGGTTAGGCGTCGCGTTTTGAGCATCCAAGAGTCATTGTGGATTGCCGGTGAACAAAGTCTGTGAAGGTTCGGAAGTCTACCTTGAAGACTTACCAGAGTGATTGGGCGAGGACTGTGTGTCCTTAGCTCAAGGGGAATAAGGTGAAGACGCGGTCTTCTGAGTTGAATCTCAGCCTCCCTAACCAGACGTACAGTTGTCACAGCAACTGGAACTGGTCCAACAAATCCCGTGTCTTCAACAAGTGACTGGTTCTATCCTCTCCCTTCCTTTACTTAGAGTTTGTCTTCGTGAAGTCATTGCCTATCTGTCGTACCTGTTTGACTTCATTACTTGACTACTATCATTGATTGGCTTCATACTATCTTCCATCCTGATCCTTACTACTTAGCTGCTATTAGTCCTATACTTTCACATCATTGCATACTTGACTATGGTTTGCTTGTTGTAGTTTATCTTCCGCTGCATATCAATTAGGTCATTTCTATTGTTTGTCTTCAAAATTTCCATGTTTTGAATACTTTCATAAAAATCGCCTATTCACCCCCCTCTAGTCGATAACTAGCACTTTCAATTGGTATTAGAGCGAGGTACTCCCTTGTTCTGTGTGATTCGGTTTAACCACTTGGAGTTTTAAGCTATGTCGACTGCAGGATTGAGGAACATATCTTGCCCCACCTTTGACGGTCATGAGTATCCTCGGTGGAAGGCCTTGATGAAGAAGCGACTCATGGCTATGGATAGCAAACTATGGACCGTCACCGAGATTGGTCTTACTGATCAATGCAAGATGGCGGATGCCGATGACATTCGCAAGTACACTCTACTGAACCTCACGGCGAAGGATGTCATATGCTCCTGTTTGTCCCGAAATCAGTTCAGGAATGTCATGCACCTCAATCACGCGAAGCTAATCTAGGACCGGCTTTTTGAGGTCTATGAAGGTCATCATACTCGTCATGATCCTTGGTTTGAGGATTACAAGGAGTCTCTCAAAGAGATGACCTTTGCACCTGAATCGTCATCATCTTCACCATGCCTCATGGCAAAGGGTACTAAGGTAGTAGAATGCTACCTTTCTGAATCTAGTGATGATGAATTAGGTGATGAATTTGGCCCCAGCTATGTCAAACTTGCTTCCCTTGCCACTAAACAAAAAAGAGCCTTGGAAAAGGTTCAAGACATGCTTAGTAAGAGCGATGATATGTTGGGCGAAGAAATGGATCGGTCAAAAGCATTGGCTGACCCTTCAAGATCAGCATAATGCTCTCCTGTCTGATCACGAGAAGCTTTCTTCTGAATGTCTTCAAAGAGAGCAAGATCTTGAAAGGATAAGAGTGGATTATGAAGATCTTCAGAAGGAGCGCGATTCATTACTTGCTCAACAGATCAGTCCCGCTCAGGATGGATTTGAACCACCATGTCTAAAATGCATTGAGCATGATAATGCTACCTCTGTTGCTGAATGTTCCATTGCTGCTAATGTTGCATTGTCTCAACTACTGATATGGTAACTAACCCCTCTGCGGAGGATACCACTACTATTGCTGATGAAAATGCTAGGTTGAAGACATTGCTTGAAACAGGGATGTATAAAAGTCTGAAAGGACATCAGACACTTTGCGATGTCCTCAAAAAGCAGATTCTGAACCGAAACCCTAGGAAAGAGGGTGTTGGGTTCGAGAGGAAAATGAATGTTGATGGCTCCTACTGGAAGCCTGAGCAGTATCCCAAAACCACATGGGTTGCTGCAAAGGAACCTTCAGTAGATCCATCCACCTTATCTGGCTTTACCTGTGCTAATCCTATTGTCATTGATGAATCCTTTGATGCAAACTATAAGCTATTCAAGAATCAGAATGGTGAAGTGTTTGCCAGGTATATTGGTACTAACTGCAGGAATGGACCACCTATGAAGAAGATCTGGGTACCTAAGCAGTGCATTGAGAAGCTTCCTGTGAATGTCGTCATGACACCACCAAGGAAGAAGACAAACCCCAGACCTATGGCTTCATATGGCCCAAAGGCATCATACAGATACAGGACTCACCAGAGTCACCCTAACGCCAATGTTTTGTAGGGAAATTATACTCAGACTTATGAATATGAGCGTGTGTCTTCAAACCGCTATGTTCATAGAACTAAGAACTTTTCTGCTTATTCATATGAGTATCATTCATCTCCTGCAAGGCTATTTGCTAGGGCTCCAAAGCCGAAATTCTTAGATGCTGCACTTAGACTCATTGCTTCTAAGCCACCCCTGAAGATGTGGGTGGTGAAGAAGAATTAACCTTCCTTGCAGGGAAAGGTCTCCAGCCTATAACCGAAGGCGTCCTATGCTATTGCTGGGGACCTAAAACACATAAAGGGACGCATGATAAAATGATCTTACTATGTATTTCATATCTGAATCGCTTACCAGTCATACTATGTGTCCTAACCTTGATCTAAGCTGTGATAATACTTGTGTACGTCAAATGCTTATGCTTCACAACGCTCTTCGTGAAGCCCAACCTCCTAACTGTACTGTAGGGTATGACACCAAAAGCTTCAGAATGGATTATGGACAGCGGATGAACAAATCATATGACTGGTGATCGAAGTCTTCTCATGGACTCAACCTTACGTCCATCAGACAAGAGTCACATCACATTTGCTGACACTAGTAAAAGCAAGGTATTGGGTCTAGGTAGAGTTGCAATCTCAAAGGATCAACACATGGATAAAGTGATGCTTGTTGAATCCCTTGGTTTCAACTTAAAGTCTGTCTCAATGCTTTGTGACTTGAACATGATTGTGCTATTCGGAAAATATCGTTGTCTTGTACTAATGGAATCTGACAAGTCTCTAGTCTTTGAAGGGTATCAGAAAGATGATCTATACATGGTAGATTTCTCAGCAGGTCCACAGCTTGCCGTCTGTCTTCTCGCAAAAGCTTCTGAATGCTGGCTCTGGCATCGGAGGCTGGGGCATGCTGGTATGAGGAACTTACACACACTCGTCAAGAAGAAGCATGTCATAGGCATCGAGGGTGTCAAGTTCAAGAAGGATCATTTGTGTGGTGCCTGCGAAGCTGGAAAGATGACCAGGGCAAAGCACCACTCGAAGACAATCATGATGACATCTCAACCCTTCGAGCTGCTACACATGGACTTATTTGGACCTACTCACTACTCAACCCTCACAACAACTTCTTGTCTCTATGGCTTCGTCATTGTTGATGACTACTTGAAAGTGCTAGTATCGACTAGAGGGGGGGTGAATAGGCGATTTTTATGAAAGTCTTCAAAACTTGATAGTTTCGAAGACAAACAATAGAAACAACCTAATTGATATGCAGCGGAAGATAAACCAACCTAAACAAGCCATAGTCAAGTATGTAATGATATGAGAATACAGGACTAATAGCAGTTAGGTAGTAAGGATCAAGTTGGAAGATAGTATGAAGCCAATCAACAACAGTAGTCAAGCAATGAAGTCAAACAGATGAACAGATAAGCAATCACTTCATGAAGACAAACTTAAGTAAGGTTGGAAGGGATAGAACCAGTTGCTTATTGAAGACAGAGGATTTGTTGGACCAGTTCCAGTTGCTGTGACAACTGTACGTCTGGTTAGGGAGGCTGAGATTTAACTCAGAAGACCGTGTCTTCACCTTATTCCCCTTGAGCTAAGGACACCCAGTCCTCGTCCCAATCACTCTGGTAAGTCTTCAAGGGAGACTTCCAAATCTTCACAGACTTTGTTCACCGGCAATCCACAATGACTCTTGGATGCTCAGAACGTGACGCCTAACCGGCTGGAGGATTCACAGTCCTCAAGTGTAATAAGTCTTCAGGTCACACAGACAGAAAGACTTCAGTGATGCCTAACACTCTTTGGCTCTGGGTGTTTGGGCTTTGTCCTCGCAAGGATTTCTCTCTCTCAAATGCTTCGAGGTGGGTTGCTCTCAAACGACAAAAGCCGTGCACAAACTCTGAGCAGCCACCAATTTATTGTGTAGGGGGTGGGCTATTTATAGCCACTAGGCAACCCGACCTGATTTGTCCAAAATGACCCTGGGTCACTAAGGAACTGACACGTGCTCCAACGGTTAGATTTCAAACACACGCGGCAACTTTACTTGGGCTACAAGCAAAGCTGACTCATCCAGCTCTGGATAAGATTTGCTCTCATTGTCTTCGCTCGAAGACATAGGATTTGGGTTGAGCATCACTTCAGTCACTCTGACTTAGTTCACTTGGACCCCACTTAACAGTACGGTGGTTCCTATGACTCAACAAAGAAGAAACGGAAACAACGAAAACACATAGTCTTCGCGCTTCAAAGTCTTCACGCAATGCCTTCTCGAGTCATAGTCTTCAATATGAATATCTTCTCATACCACCATTGTATTCAATGTCTTCATACATTTTTAGGGGTCATCTCCGGTAGGTAAACCGAATCAATGAGGGACACTACTTGCGTTATCCTGCAATTCTCACAAACGCATTAGTCCCTCAACCAACTTTGTCGTCAATACTCCAAAACCAACTAGGGGTGGCACTAGATGCACTTACAATCTCCCCCTTTTTGGTGATTGATGACAAACTGGTTGAAGTTTTCAACGGGGATAAAGTATGTGAAATTGTAAGGATAGGTAATTTGTCTTCATAAGTTGCAAGGGCTCCCCCTAAAGATGTGCATATAAGTAATTTGCTTTTGGAATGCAAATGCACATGGCAGGTTGTACTTGTGGAGATCCACTTCAACTTATGAAGATAATTCATCATGCATGAAATGATATAGCAATAGGAATGACATGCATAATGAAAATGGACGTCTGCAGAATGACCTAAGTGCGGAAGTTATCATCGCACATGTGGAATTTATCATCGCAAAGCAAATAAGTAGCAGAAGTAGCAGACGACCATCAAGTTTAGGTGTTACAACTCAAAGAACCAAATGTTTCAAAACACAAGAGTTTTAAGCACGCAGCAAAATATAATGCAACCGCCCATGTGAACCCGCTTGAAGACTATCAACTCATACGCTTCTCCCCCTTTTTTCAGTAATTACCAAAAAGGTTTGAAGACATAGAGCATCTACTCGTCATCATGAGTAGGTGAAGCAGCAGGGTTGTCGTCATTTGTTGGCGGTGCGGACGAGCTTGGTGCAGTGTCGATGCGCGCTGTAGTAGTTGGAGGTGGTGAAGTAGCATCATCTTCATCATCGATCACTCTGGCATTAACTGTTGCCGCGGAAGAGGAACATTCAGAGTCTTCAAGAGATGGAGTTCGACGCAGGGTAGCAGTCCTGGGAGGAGTGGAGTCGAACTGGAATCGTTCATTGAAGCCATCATCTTGAAGATCAGGTTCAGCACTGAGCAGGGTCAAACTCTTCCAGGATCTTTGGCAAGTTTCATGAGCAACAAAGGCATTCTTGGTGGCAAGGTTGCGAATGCGGTTGACATCCACCAAGAGGCTTTGCATTTGGCGCTTGAGCCAGAAATGATGCTTATCCTGCTTCTGATGAAGAGCCACAAGAAGCTCTCGGTCATTAAGAACACGAGAACGCTTCCGAGGCCTTTGCACAATGGTACTTTTAGTAGCTTCAGTTGGCGCTCTGTGAGGCAGACGGGTGTTACCAGCTAGTGGATAGAATCTTGTTGCTGCATGAACACCTTCAATAGGCTGAGTGAAGCTTTGATGCTCAATGTTCTGAAGACAAGGGGCGTCTTGGCAGGGTCAGAGTATACAGCATCAACTGACATATCAACCTCGGGCAGAAATATGATGTGATTGCGGGCAGAGGGCTGATAGTTGACAGATGAGTGTCGCTTGATGAGGCGCATGACCCAGGGAGCATAAAACTTCAGACCAAACAAGTCAGAACCGGAAGCAGCAAGTTGCCTGATGAAGAATTCCTGAGTGTTGAAGCTGATGCCATTTAGAATATAGAAGACCAATGTCTTCATGGCTCCTTCAAGCTTGGCCGATGATGAGTGTCCCTTGACTGGCCATAGAGTTCGCCTGATGATATGATATATAGTGCGAGGCAGATACTCAAGGTCTTCAATAAAGAAATGTGTGGGATACTCAGCATCAGATGGCAAAGGCTTCATCATACTCATCATCTGGCTCATATTTGGTTCTGGCTTATGAAAGATGCTCTCTATAGCATTGCGTGTAGCTGACAGTTAGGCTCATACAGTTCTCCAGGAGTGGCTAGCCAAGTAAGCTCGATGATATCCATGGCTTTGGCTTCATGATGAACATTGCCAGTCATCCACTCGAGAACCCATGTCTTGATGTCTCTGTAGTAGCCGCGAATGTGCAGAGTGGCGTAGAATTGAAGTAATAGCTCTTCATTCCAGTGTTCCTTGTCTGTCACAAAATGAAGCAAACCAGCATCGCGAAAGCAGTCAAGTGCTTCTTCCAAGCACGACAGTCCAGCAATAGCTTCAGTGTCAAGACGCATATGAGGGAAAATGCGCCCTTGATCATATAGCACGCATGAGTAATAGCTTCTCTGCTGATAGCTCCAGAACCGATTTGATGAAATCCTTGGCTTGGAGTAGGGGTTCTTGGCACTGTCAAAGAAGGTATTATGGCTCTTGAAGCCATTGGCATTGAATGATCCTGGCGAGTTGGCAGTACCTGGAAACCTTGGCAGCCTCGGCTTTGGCTTCTGGACTTGAGGCCGATGCTCAACATGATAGTCAAATTGGGGCCGGAGGCAGCAGGCGGAGGCACCAGAACAGGCCATCTGACAGTGACAAGCTGACCGTGATTGTATGCTTGCTCAATAGTGTGAGGCCTTGGTGGCGGAACAGGAGCAGGGGCAACATCAGAGGGTCCAGGCTGCACAACAGGTGCTTCAGGAGCATTTGTCATATTCGCTCCAGGTGCAACCTCCTCATTGGCGTCAGGTGCAGCAATCTCATTGGCGTCAGATTCAGGGGCCACATTTGCTTCGGGCACAGTTGCCTCATTGGTTTCAGGCACGCTAGTTGGTGCAGGCTCCACATTGGCGTCAGCCATGACCACGGCATTGGCTTCATTAGCATTGGTGGTGGCAGCCTCAACAGGTTCAACCTCCTCTTGACGAGCAGGAGGGTCGGGCACAGGCACGTTCAGATCATGAACAGCTTCTTCTTCAATCACAGGGGGAGTTGGAACACGATCTTCTTCTTCTTCAGTAGCAGGGGGAGTTGGTACACGTACTTCTTCATTTTCTTCGGCTGATGCAGCCGGAATGTCTTCAGCAGCATGTGCTTCAGACATGGAGATGTTCACTGTTGGAGCTGGTTCAGATAATACTTGCCATGCAACAGGTGAACGTTGCACATCTCCTTCAGGAACGCTCGACAGAGGGGCTTCGGGCCTTTGTCCTCTTCGAAGCCTGCGAAGCGCTGGCTTCAAGTTAGGAGATGGACTTGGTTGAGCCTGAAAGTCTTCATCCTCTTCTTGCACTGGAGATGTAGCTCGTTGTAGTTGTTGTTGAGTACTGGGGGAGTCTTGGTGTTGTTGTGGGTGATCAGCCCACGAAGCATCCTGAGCAATTGGCGTCAATGGACGACCAATGCTGATGATATCGCTGTTCGTACGAATAGGCGATGATACCACTTGATGTTCAATCTGAGGAAGAACTTCATCATCATTTACATTGTCATCTTGACCAATGTCTTCAGCAGCGTTGGGTTCAGCTGCTGGAATATCTTCAGTCTCATGAGCCTCTGTGGTAGCAGGCTCATGGACAACCATCCTTCTTTCTTGATGAACACACACAGGGCAAACAACGGAAATGGGTTCAACGACTAAGGGCTCTGTGGAAGCAGCCCTAGTCTTCTTGGTCTTGCGCTTCTTCTTGGAGGGAGCGGCATCAGAGGCTTCAGCATGCTTTCTCTTTTTTGCCTCAGCCTCGGCAGCCTTTGTCTTCTTCTGTTCTGAAGCGGTTATGGTGACCTTTGGCTTCGAGTCAGTCATGCTGCTCGGGAAGATAATGCGAGGGGCTTCTTGGCGTGATGGCTCAGGCTGTTCAGCAGGGTGCTTCTTCTTCCTCTTTGCAGCCATCCTGGGGTCAATGCCTGGACGGCCAAGGGACTTGCGCTTCTCAGCCTCATTGTAGGCAAGCACACACTTATCAGCCAAAAGCTTCATGCGTTCTCGAGAGCCCTGAGCTTCTTGGCGTTTCTGCAGAAAAGCTTCTTTAAGCTCATGGAGCATGACCTTGAAGTTTCTGACGTCTTGAACACTCAGATTGGCCACATGCTTCTTGAATTGAGCCTTCTCAAAATCAATCTTGTTTTTGAGCTCAACGATGCGCTGAGCAAGAGCTAGCTCAGAAGCAATGGCGCCATTGAAGGCGACACTGAGGCCAATTGGGAGCTATAAATCTTCAAAGCTGACGTTGGGGGTGTCAAACCACTCATCAATGAAATTGTGAATGATGGCCACATCAAACAGAGGCAGGTTACTGAAGATTTCTGCTTCCTCTTTGCTCTTGATCAGCTGCTCAAGGGCATCATCTGCAAGATCTTCATCACTTGATAGATCAATGGGTTCTTCACACAGAATGGCAGCAGGAGTCAAAGCTCGCTGATCAGATGGTCTAACAAGTTGCTTCTTCTTGTCCGCTCTCTTGGAGACACGGGACAGATCTTCAGATTGCACACTGGCTTCAGGAGGTGCAGTGGCCAGTGGCTTCGCACGCAAAGTCTTCGGAGGTGGCTTTGCAGCTGAGGTTGAAGCCTTAGACTTATTTTGCTTTTGCGGCTTTGGCAGAGGAGGAGCAGGGGCTTCATCCGAGTCAGCACCATCGTCAGAATGATCTACTCTGGTGCCTTGGACCATGATGTAAGTGATGAGGCCGTCAAGGTTGGCATAGGGGCCAATGACATTGGAATTAGCTTCACGGGAGCCATCAGCACGGGGAGCAGAGGGACCTGGATTGAAGTCCAAACCCAAGGTCTTCTTGTTCTCTTTGGCCGAAGCCACAGCAAACTGATAGTTGCGCTTGAAGAGCGAATCTTCACGACACCATAGCAGTGAAGTGGGATCTACGTTTGCTGGCTGTGGCCCACGGACCATGCATGGATAGAAGCCTTGTTTAATGGCTTCAGCTCGGCTCTTGGGTTGCAGCCCTCGATAGAGGATATCACCCCATGGGCTCTTGATGGCATGCTTCTCTGCATATTCCTTTGTCACAAATCTATACTTGAACCACTCCTCAGCCCAATAGCGTCGAATCCATTGGGTTCGCGTCTTCCTCTGATGATAATTCTCTTCAGGATCTGTCTTGTACAGTTCTGCTAATTCATCAGGCAAATCTCTAGATGTGCCACTTCTGCGCTGTCTGCCACCCTTCCTTGCTGATTTCTCTGTTGCCATGAACTGCAAGCTGAAAGGCTTCAGTATGTTCAAAGGCTTCAGAGGTCTGCATTTGCTCGTCAGACAGGAACTGGCTTCAGGAGAATTTATATGGTGCTGCAAGTATTCTGCAAACGAATGCAGACTATGAGAACCAAGGGATTCTCCCACGGACATGTACCTGTGACAGCATTAGAGATGCGAGGGAAGGGGAAGAGGTCATATGCATTCACAGAAGATTTTGAAGATAAATCAGTTTGAAGACATTGACCTCATGTTGCGAAGACATTCACTTATATAGATGAGTTGGTTCCAGATTTGTACCAATCCGTGAATAAGTACAAGTGAGGAATCAAGCTAGTAGAAATCTAAGTGAATCGACTAGGCAGTATGAGATGCAGACGGAATAGATCCAGCTTTGAGTGGACAGAAACTACTTTCGGTAAATAGGATGAATCTTGAAGATCAAAAAGGTGGTAAAAATAGAGTTATAATTACCGCACGAAGAACTGCTAGATGGAGAAGAATAGGAGACCGAGCAGTTCAGCCCACCGTGCACTAACTTGGCGACGGAGGACACCTACGGCGACGGCGGAGAGGACGATGTCCGCGGCCGGCGTGAGGACGGCGTCGGAGAAGTCGCGACAGCTAAGCGCTTCGTCGTCGGCGTCATCTCGAGCTAGCGATGGCGCTAGGGTTTTGACGGAGGTGGAGAGGTGGGAGAAAGATTTCTTTACCGCAGGGGGACAGGTATTTATAAGTAGGTGAGAGAGACATCGCAATTACGTTGGTGCCCCTGCCGGTTCATATCTGAGGGGTACGTGGCAAGCATGCAACACACCCAGGGTTGTCCCACGTTCCCACGCCCGCCAGGCATGTCGGAGAGTTGTTCCGGCTTCTCCGGATTTCAACAGTAAAGATAAGCCATTTAAAGCAGATTTAATGTTTGTCTCTTTGCCTTCTGCTGACTAGGACGCAGAGAAGACATTCGACAGTTTCAACCGAATGCATATGATTTGGATAGATAGAATTGAGATAGGAAGCATAGAGAGGTTAGGGTCCGATCACATTCACTTAGTGCAAAAGATCCAATGTTGAAGACATAGCTATAAGTGAATGCTGTAGAGGACAGAACACTAATATATATATATATATATATATATATATATATATATATATATATATATATATATATATATCGGAAAGCAATCAAATCATCATAGTGCAGAAAGTCATGAAGACAAATTGAAACTGAAGACAAACCAAATGCAAAGTCATTGCAATATAACGCCTTGAATTAAACACTTCAAACAAGAAAAGTTGGTGGTGGCGTTACCCACCGTATAGGAAATATTAGACCCAGACACAACGCACAATTATCGTGGCGCTCTGAAGTCAAATTCCATGTTAATGTATTCACACTCAGAGCGTAGATCTTCATTGATTGAAGATATACCTTACTTTGTGTGTTGCACATCTAAGTCATCAACATGCATAAGTGTTAGGATGTGTGCCTGATCACAGGACATTAGAGGATTCTAAGATATTTAGCTCACACCGTAACTTGCAAAACCTTTTCTCATCCAAGGGCTTTGTGAAGATATCTGCCAGTTGCTCATCAGTGTTGACGTGAATGATATCGATATCTTTCTTCATAACATGATCTCTGAGAAAGTGATGACGAATTTCAATGTGCTTTGTCTTCGAGTGTTGGACTGGATTGTTGGCTATCTTGATGGCACTCTCGTTGTCGCAGAAGAGAGGTACTTGTTTCAGGTTGATGCCATAGTCCTTGAGAGTTTGCTTCATCCATAGAAGCTGAGCACAACAGGATCCAGCAGCAATGTATTCAGATTCAGCAGTTGAGAGTGATACACAGTTCTGCTTCTTCGAAGACCAACAGACAAGTGATCGACCAAGAAAATGGCATGTGCCAGATGTAGACTTGCGATCCACCTTGTCACCAGCATAATCAGCATCAGAGAATCCAACCAAATCGAATCTTGAGCCCTTGGGATACCATAATCCAAGTGTTTGGGTGTAAGCCAAATATCTAAGAATTCGCTTCACAGCTAAGTGATGCGATTCCTTTGGTGCCGCTTGGTACCGAGCACACATGCAAACACTAAGCATAATATCTGGCCTAGATGTGCATAAATAAAGCAGAGAACCAATCATGGAGCGGTATACCTTTTGATCGAACTCTTTACCATTGTTGTCGGGACCAAGATGGTGCTTGGCTGGCATTGGCATCGTGTAGCCTTTGCAGTCTTCCATTCCAAACTTCTTCAGACAGTCTTTGAGGTATTTCTCTTGAGATATGAAGATGCCATTCCTCTGCTGACGAATTTGAAGACCAAGGAAGAACTTCAGCTCACCCATCATGGACATTTGATATTGCTCTTGCATCATGTACCCAAACTCATCACTATACTTCTGGTTGGTGCACCCGAAGATAATGTCATCCACATATATTTGGCACACAAACAGTTCACCATCATATGTCTTCGTGAAGAGAGTGGGATCGAGGGATCCAGGTTTGAAGCCTTTGCTCTACAGGAAGTCTTTGATTGTATCATACCAGGCGCGAGGGGCTTGTTTGAGGCCATACAGTGCCTTGTTTAGCTTGTATACCATATCAGGATGTTTTGGATCTTCAAAGCCAGGTGGTTGTGCGACATATACTTCTTCTTCAATCTTGCCATTGAGAAATGCACTCTTCACATCCATTTGATATAGCAAGATATTGTGATGATTTGCGTAGGCTAGCAGTATGCGAATAGCTTCAACTCTAGCTACAGGAGCGAATGTTTCATCGAAGTCAATTCCTTCCACTTGGGTATATCCTTGAGCCACAAGACGTGCTTTGTTTCTGACGACTTGACCATGCTCATCTTGCTTGTTTCGATATATCCATTTTGTTCCAATAATGTTATGCTTGCGAGGATCAGGTCGCTTGACAAGTTCCCAGACATTATTCAGTTTGAACTGTTGAAGTTCTTCTTGCATGGCTTGAATCCATTCTGGTTCCATAAAAGCTTCAGCAACTTTCTTGGGTTCTGATATTGACACAAATGAAAAGTGCCCACAAAAGTTTGCTAGCTGTGTTGCTCTTGAACGAGTGAGTGGACCAGGTGCATTGATGCTGTCAATTATCTTCTCTATTTGAACTTCATTTGCAACACGTGGATGAACAGGACGAAGATTTTGCTCAGGCTGATCATTGTCATCATTGGGAGGATTGTCTTCGGTCTGAGCATTGTCTTCAGGTTGATTTGGTGCAGAGATGATAAGTTCCTCTTCAGGCTGTGCTTCAGAGGGCATGATTTCACCAGTTCCCATCAGCTTGATTGCTTCGTTTGAAGGAGCTTCATCCAGTGTACTTGGCAGGATCTCTCTCTATGAACCATTGGTTTCATCAAATTTCACATCCACAGTTTCAACGATCTTGTAGAGATAAAGGTTGAAAACTCTGTAGGAGTGCGAATCCTTTCCATAGCCAACCATGAATCCTTCGTGAGCCTTAGGTGCAAATTTTGACTTGTGATGGGGATCCTCGATCCAGCATCTTGCTCCAAATACTCTGAAGTAACTGACGTTTGGCTTCTTGCCCGTAAGTAGCTCATATGATGTTTCGTTCAGAAGCTTATGAACGTACACACGGTTGATGATGTGACATGCTGTATCAATAACTTCGGGCCAGAACTTTCTTGGTGTCTTGTACTCATCTAGCATTGTTCGAGCCATTTCAATGAGGGTTCTGTTCTTGCGCTCAACGATGCCATTTTGCTGAGGTGTGTATGGAGCAGAGAACTCATGAGTGATTCCCATTGTATCCAGATACAGATCAAGTCCAGTGTTCTTGAATTCAGTGCCATTGTCACTTCTAATGTGCTTGATCTTCACACCATAGTTGTTCATTGCTCGATTTGCAAAGCGTCTGAAGACATCTTGCACTTCAGTCTTGTAAAGAATTATATGGACACATGTGTATCTTGAGTAGTCATCAACAATGACGAAGCCATAGAGACAAGCAGTTGTTGTGAGGGTGGAGTAGTGAGTAGGTCCAAATAAGTCCATGTGCAACAGCTCGAAGGGTTGAGATGTTGTCATGATTGTCTTCGATGGGTGCTTTGCCCTTGTCATCTTTCCAGGTTCACAAGCACCACACAGATGATCCTTCTTGAACTTGACATCCTCGATGCCAATGACATGCTTCTTCTTGATGAGTGAGTGTAAGTTCCTCATGCCAGCATGTCCCGGCCTTCGATGCCAGAGCCAGCATTCTGAAGCTTTTGTGAGAAGACAAACGGCAAGCTGTGGACCAGCTGAGAAATCTACCATGTACAGATCATCTTTTCTATATCCTTCAAAGACTAGAGATTTGTCAGATTCCATTAGTACAAGGCAACGATATTTGCCAAATATCACAATCATGTTCAAGTCACAAAGCATTGAGACAGACATTAAGTTGAAACCAAGGGATTC
Organism: Triticum timopheevii; assembly: GCA_963921465.1. Lineage (NCBI taxonomy): Eukaryota > Viridiplantae > Streptophyta > Magnoliopsida > Poales > Poaceae > Triticum > Triticum timopheevii. The sequence continues at coordinate 67,035,116 of OY997266.1, forward strand.
AACAAGCATCACTTTATCCATGTGTTGATCCTTTGAGATTGCAACTCTACCTAGACCCAATACTTTGCTTTTACTAGTGTCAGCAAACGTGATGTGACTCTTGTCGGATGGACGTAAGGTTGAGTCCATGAGAAGACTTCGATCACCAGTCATATGATTTGTGCATCCACTGTCCATAATCCATTCTGAAGCTTTTGGTGATGTACCCTATAGTGCAGTTAGGAGGATAGGCTTCACACAAGTGTTGTGAAGCATATGCATTTGATACATATAGGGACAGTCACAGCTTATATCAAAGTTAGGACATAGACTGATGAGGAATTTAGATGTGAAGCATATAGAATGATATTTTAACGTGCGTCCTCAGTGAGTTTTAGGTCCCCAGCAATAGTATCGGACGCCATTTATTGCTGGCTGGAGACCATTTTCTGCAAAAGAGAGTTAGTTCTTCTTTGCCACCCACATTTTTAGTGGGGGCTTAGAAGCAATGAGTCTAAGTGCAGCATCTGAGAATTTTGGCTTTGAAGCCCTAGCATAGCCTTGCAGGAGATGAATGATACTCATATGAATAAGCAGAAAAGTTCTTAGTCCTATGAACATAGTGGTTCGAAGATACATGCTCATATTCATAAGTCTGAGCATGATTTCCCTGCAAAACATTGGCGTTAGGGTGACTCATGTGAGTCCTGGATCTGTATGAAGCCTTTGGGCCATATGAAGCTATAGGTCTGGGGTTTGTCTTCTTCCTTGGTGGTGTCATGATGACATTCACAGGAAGATTCTCAATGTACTGCTTAGGTACCCAGATCTTCTTCATAGGTGGTCCATTCCTGAAGTTAGTACCAATGTACCTGGCAAACACTTCACCATTCTGATTTTTGAACAGCTTATAGTTTGCATCAAAGGATTCATCAATGATAATAGGATTAGCACAGGTAAAGCCAGATAAGGTAGATGGATCTACTGAAGGTCCCTTTGCAGCAACCCATGTGGTTTTGGGGTACTGCTCAGGCTTCCAGTATGAGCCATCAACGTTCATTTTCCTCTCGAACCCAACACCCTCTTTCCTAGGGTTTCGGTTCAGAATCTGCTTTTTGAGGACATCGCAGAGAGTCTGATGTCCCTTCAAACTTTTGTACATCCCTGTTTCAAGCAATGTCTTCAACATAGCATTTTCATCAGCAACAGCAGTGGTATCCTCCGCAGAGGGGTTAGTGACCACATCAGTAGGTGAAGACAATGAAACAGTAGCAGCAGTGGAACATTCAGCAACAGATGTAGCATTATCATGCTCAATGCATTTTAAACATGGTGGTTCAAATCCTTCCTGAGCGGAACTGATCTGTTGAGCGCGAAGTGACTCATTCACCTTTTGAAGATCTTCATGAGACGCTCTCAATTTCTCAAGCTCTTGTTTCCTTTGAAGATAATCATAGGAGAGCCTTTCATAAGTAGTTGAGAGTGATTCATGACGACCTTCAAGTTCTTGGTACTTAGCATGAAGACTTTTTATGTCATCAACTAAGGACTGTGAACGTGTCATTTCAGCGTCCAACAGGTCATCACTTTTGTCTAACAGTTTTTGAGTATGTTCCATAGCCTTTTGTTGTTCAGTTGCAATTTTAGCAAGTGTTTTGTAGCTGGGTTTGGATTCACAATCAGAGTCATCTTCACTTGAAGTTTGAAAGTAAGCATCGCGTGATTTTACCTTGGCACCGCGTGCCATGAAGCAGTAGGTGGGAGTAGGATCGTCTTTGTCATTAGCTTCAGCGTTGGTGTGGAAGTCATTGTCTTCAGTGTTGAAGATGGACTTGGCAACATAGGCAGTGGCTAGAGCTAGACTTGCAACGCCAGGGTCAGACTTCTCTCCAGACTCCACCTCCACCTCCTCCGAAGCAGACTCCTCCTCTGAATCCATTTCCTTGCCAACAAAAGCACGAGCCTTGCCAGATGAGCTCTTCTTGTATGATGAATAGTTGGAAGAAGACTTAGAAGACTTTGAGGATTTCTTCTTCTTCTTGTCATCAGAATCATATTCCTTGCTTTTCTTCTTCTTCTTCTCATTGTCCCACTGTGGAGACTCAGATATGTAGTGGCCAGGTTTCTTGCACTTGTGGCAGGTTCTCTTCTTGTGATCATGTGTGGAAGCTTCATCATTCCTTGAGCTAGATCGTGAAGACTTTCTGAAGCCTTTCTTCTTTGTGAATTTCTGGAACTTCTTCACAAGCATAGCAACTTCCCTTCCAATGTCTTCAGGATCTTCAGAACTGCAGTCAGATTCTTCTTCAGATGAGGAAACAACTTTTGCCTTCAAAGCACGAGTTCGGCCATAGCTTGGACCATAGATATCTCTTTTCTCAGATAGCTGGAACTCATGTGTGTTGAGCCTCTCAAGTATATCAGACGGATCGAGAGTCTTGAAGTCAGGACGTTCTTGTGTCATGAGGGCAAGGGTGTCAAAGGAGCTGTCAAGTGATCTTAGCAGTGTCTTGACGATTTCATGCTTGGTAATCTCAGTTGCGCCAAGAGCTTGAAGTTCATTTGTGATATCAGTGAGGCGATCAAACGTGAGCTGGACATTCTCATTGTCGTTTCTCTTGAAGCGGTTGAAGAGGTTGCGAAGAACACTGATTCTTTGATCTCGCTGGGTTGAAACGCCTTCGTTGACCTTGGATAGCCAGTCCCAGACTAGCTTCAACGTTTCCAGAGCACTCACACGGCCATACTGTCCTTTGGTCAGATGACCACAGATGATGTTCTTCGCAGTAGAGTCCAGTTGAATGAACTTCTTGACGTCAGTGGGGGTGACACCTTCACCAGTTTTGGGAACGCCATTCTTGACGACATACCAGAGGTCGACATCAATGGCTTCAAGATGCATGCGCATCTTATTCTTCCAGTAGGGATATTCAGTTCAATCGAACATGGGGCAAGCAGTGGAGACCTTGATTATCCCTGCAGTCGACATAGCTGAAACTCCAGGTGGTTAAACTGAATCACATAGAACAAGGGAGTACCTTGCTCTGATACCAATTGAAAGTGCTAGTATCGACTAGAGGGGGGTGAATAGGCAATTTTTATGAAAGTCTTCAAAACTTGATAGTTTCGAAGACAAACAATAGAAACAACCTAATTGATATGCAGTGGAAGATAAACTAACCTAAACAAGCCATAGTCAAGTATGTAATGATATGAGAGTACATGACTAATAGCAGTTAGGTAGTAAGGATCAAGTTGGAAGATAGTATGAAGCCAATCAACAACAGTAGTCAAGCAATGAAGTCAAATAGATGAACAGATAAGCAATCACTTCATGAAGACAAACTTAAGTAAGGTTGGAAGGGATAGAACCAGTTGCTTGTTGAAGACACAGGATTTGTTGGACCAGTTCCAGTTGCTGTGACAACTGTACGTCTGGTTAGGGAGGCTGAGATTTAACTCAGAAGACCGTGTCTTCACCTTATTCCCCTTGAGCTAAGGACACCCAGTCCTCACCCAATCACTCTGGTAAGTCTTCAAGGGAGACTTCCAAACCTTCACAAACTTCGTTCACCGGCAATCCACAATGACTCTTGGATGCTCAGAATGCGACGCCTAACCGGCTGGAGGATTCACAGTCCTCAAGTGTAATAAGTCTTCGGGTCACACAGACAGAAAGACGTCAGTGATGCCTAACACTCTTTGGCTCTGGGTGTTTGGGCTTTGTCCTCGCAAGGATTTCTCTCTCTCAAATGCTTCGAGGTGGGTTGCTCTCAAACGACAAAAGCCGTGCACAAACTCTGAGCAGCCACCAATTTATGGTGTAGGGGGTGGGCTATTTATAGCCACTAGGCAACCCGACCTGATTTGTCCAAAATGACCCTGGGTCACTAAGGAACTGACACGTGTTCCAATGGTTAGATTTCAAACACACGCGGCAACTTTACTTGGGCTACAAGCAAAGCTGACTCATCCAGCTCTGGATAAGATTTACTCTCATTGTCTTCGCTCGAAGACATAGGATTTGGGTTGAGCATCACTTCAGTCACTCTGACTTAGTTCACTTGGACCCCACTTAACAGTACGGTCGTTCCTATGACTCAACAAAGAAGAAACGGAAACAACGAAAACACACAGTCTTCGCGCTTCAAAGTCTTCACGCAATGTCTTCTCGAGTCATAGTCTTCAATATGAATATCTTCTCATACCACCATTGTCTTCAATGTCTTCATACATTTTTAGGGGTCATCTCCGGTAGGTAAACCGAATCAATGAGGGACACTACCTGCGTTATCCTGCAATTCTCACAAACGCATTAGTCCCTCAACCAACTTTGTCGTCAATACTCCAAAACCAACTAGGGGTGGCACTAGATGCACTTACACTACTCAAGATACACATGGGTGCATATAATTCTCTACAAGACTGAAGTGCAAGATGTCTTCATACGCTTTGCCAATCGTGCAATGAACAATTATGGCGTGAAGATCAAGCATATCAGAAGTGACAATGGCACTGAATTCAAGAACACCGGACTTGATCTTTATCTAGATACAATGGGAATCACTCATGAGTTCTCTGCTCCATACACACCTCAGCAAAATGGCATCGTTGAGCGCAAGAATAAAACCCTCATTGAGATGGCTCGAACAATGCTTGACGAATACAAGACACCAAGAAAGTTCTGGCCTGAAGCTATTGATACAGCATGTCACATCATCAACCGTGTTTACATCCATAAGCTTCTGAACAAAACATCCTATGAGCTCCTTACTGGCAAGAAGCCAAATGTCAGCTACATCGGAGTATTTGGTGCTAGGTGCTGGATCAAGGATCCCCATCACAAGTCAAAATTTGCACCTAAAGCTCACGAAGGCTTCATGCTTGGCTACGGAAAGGACTCGCACTCCTACAGAGTCTTCAACCTCTATCTCTACAAAATCGTCAAAACTGTGGACGTGCGATTTGATGAAACAAATGGTTCACAAAGAGAACTCCTGCCAAGTACACTAGACGAAGCTCCGCCCAGCGAATCTATCAAGCTGATGGGAATTGGTGAAATCATGCCTTCTGAAGCACAGCCTAAAGAGGAACTTATCATTTCTGCTCCGAACCAACCTGAAGACAATGCTCAAACTGAAGACAATCCTCCCAATGATGACAATGACTAGCAAGAGCAAAGTCTTCGTCCAGTTCATCCTCCAGTTGCAGATGAAGTACAAATTGAGAAGATAATTGATAGCATCAATGCACCTGGTCCACTTACTCGCTCAAGAGCAACACAATTAGCAAATTTTTGTGGGCACTTTTCATTTGTGTCAATATCAGAACCCAAGAAAGTTGCTGAAGCCTTTATGGAACCTGAATGGATACAAGCTATGCAAGAAGAACTTCAACAGTTCAAGCTGAACAATGTTTGGGAACTTGTCAAGCGTCCTGACCCTCGCAAGCATAACATTATTGGAACAAAATGGATATATTGAAACAAGCAAGATGAGCATGGTCAAGTCGTCAGAAACAAAGCATGTCTTGTGGCTCAAAGATATATTCAAGTAGAAGGAATTGACTTCGATGAAACATTTGCTCCTGTTGCTAGGCTTGAAGCTATTCGCATACTACTAGCCTACGCTAATCTCCACAACATTCTGCTACATCAAATGGATGTGAAGAGTGCATTTCTCAATGGCAAGATTGAAGAAGAAGTATATGTTGCTCAACCACCTGGCTTTGAAGATCCAAAACATCCTGATATGGTGTACAAGCTAAACAAAGCACTGTATGGTCTCAAACAAGCTCCTCGCGCTTGGTATGATACGATCAAAGACTTCCTGAAGAGCAAAGGCTTCAAACCTGGATCCCTCGATCCCACACTCTTCACGAAGACATATGATGGTGAACTGTTTGTGTGCCAAATATATGTGGATGACATTATCTTCGGCTGCACCAACTAGAAGTATAGTGATGAGTTTGGATACATGATGCAAGAGCAATATCAGATGTCTATGATGGGTGAGCTGAAATTCTTCCTTGGTCTTCAAATTCGTCAGCAAAGGAATGGCATCTTCATATCTCAAGAAAAATACCTCAAAGATTGTCTGAAGAAGTTTGGAATGGAAGATTGCAAAGGTTACACGACGCCTATGCCAGCCAAACACCATCTTGGTCCCGACGACAATGGTAAAGAGTTCGATCAAAAGGTATACTGCTCCATGATTGGTTCCTTGATTTATCTATGTGCATCTAGGCCAGATATTATGCTTAGTGTTTTCATGTGTGCTCGATTCCAAGCGGCACCAAAGGAATCGCATCACTTAGCGGTGAAGCGAATTCTTCGATATTTGGCTTACACCCCAACACTCGGATTATGGTATCCAAAGGGCTCAAGATTTGATTTGGTTGGATTCTCGGATACTGATTGTGCTGGTGACAAGGTGGATCGCAAGTCTACATCAGGCACATGTCACTTTCTGGGTCGATCACTTGTCTGTTGGTCTTCAAAGAAGTAGAACTGTGTATCACTCTCAACTGCTGAATCTGAATACATTGCTGCTGGATCTTGTTGCGCTCAGCTTCTATGGATGAAGCAAACTCTCAAGGACTATGGAATCAATCTGAAACAAGTGCCTCTCTTCTGCGACAACAAAAGCGCCATCAAGATTGCCAACAATCCAGTCCAGCACTCGAAGACAAAGCACATTGAAATTCGTCATCACTTTCTCAGAGATCATGTCATGAAGAAAGATATTAACATCATTTATGTCAACACTGAAGAGCAACTGGCAGATATCTTCACAAAGCCCTTGGATGAGAAAAGGTTTTGCAAGTTACGGTGTGAGCTAAATATCTTGGAATCCTCAAATGTCCTATGATCAGGCACACATCCTAACACTTATGCATGTTGATGACTTAGATGTGCACAACACGAAGTAAAGTATATCTTCAATCAATGAAGACTTACATTCTGAGTGTGAATACATTAACATGGAATTTGACTTCGGAGCGCCACGATAATTGTGCGTTGTGTCTGGGTCTAATACTTCCTATACGGTGGGTAACGCCACCACCAAATTTCTTTGTTTGAAGTGTTTCACTCATGGCGTTATATTTGCAATGACTTCACATTTGGTTTGTCTTCAATTTCAATTTATCTTCATGATTTTCTCCATTTTCTTGGTCGATCACTTGTCTGTTGGTCTTCGAAGAAGCAGAACTGTGTATCACTCTCAACTGCTGAATCTGAATACATTGCTGCTGGATCCTGTTGTGCTCGGCTTCTATGGATGAAGCAAACTCTCAAGGACTATGGCATCAACCTGAAACAAGTACCTCTCTTCTGCGACAACGAGAGTGCCATCAAGATAGCCAACAATCCAGTCCAACACTCGAAGACAAAGCACATTGAAATTCGTCATCACTTTCTCAGAGATCATGTTATGAAGAAAGATATCGATATCATTCACGTCAACACTGATGAGCAACTGGCAGATATCTTCACAAAGCCCTTGGATGAGAAAAGGTTTTGCAAGTTACAGTGTGAGCTAAATATCTTAGAATCCTCTAATGTCCTGTGATCAGGCACACATCCTAACATTTATGCATGTTGATGACTTAGATGTGCAACACACAAAGTAAGGTATATCTTCAATCAATGAAGATCTACAGTCTGAGTGTGAATACATTAACATGGAATTTGACTTCGGAGCGCCACAAAAATTGTGCGTCGTGTCTGGGTCTAATATTTCCTATACGGTGGGTAACACCACCACCAACTTTTCTTGTTTGAAGTGTTTCATTCAAGGCGTTATATTGCAATGACTTTGCATTTGGTTTGTCTTCTGTTTCAATTTGTCTTCATGACTTTCTGCACTATGATGATTTGATTGCTTTCCGATATATATATATATATATATATATATATATATATATATATATATATATATATATATATATATATATATATATATATATATATATACTAGTGTTCTGTCCTCTACAACATTCACTTATAGCTATGTCTTCCTAGTTGAATCTTTTGAACTAAGTGAATGTGATCGGACCCTAATCTCTCTATGCTTTCTATCTCAAACTCTATCTGTCCAAATCATATGCATTCTATTGAAACTGTCGAATATCTTCTCTGCGTCCTAGTCAGCACAAGACACAGAGACAAACATTAAGTCTGTTTTAAATAACTCATCCTTATTTTCTAAATCCGGAGAAGCCGGAATACCATCCGACATGCCCGGCGGGCGTGGGAACGTGGGACGACTCTGAGTATGTTGCATGCGTGCCCCTCAGATGTGAACCGCTAGGGGCACCTGCGTAATTGCGATGTGCCGCACACTTCCTTATAAATACATGTCCCTGCGGTAAAGAAAACCTTCTTCCACCTCTCCACCTCATCAAAACCCTAGCGCCACCGCTAGCTCTCGACGACGCCAACGACGAAGCGCTTAGCTGCCGCGACTTCTCCGACGCCATCCTCACCACGGTCGCGGACATCGTCCTCTCCGCTGTCGCCGTAGGTGTCCTCCGTCGCCAAGTTAGGGCATGGTGGATTGAACTGCTCGGTCTCCTGTTCATCCCATCTAGCAGTTCTTCGTGTGGTAAATATAACTCTATTTTTACCATCCTTTTGATCTTCAAAGATTCATCCTATTTACCAAAAGTTGTTTCTGCCTACACAATGTTAGATCTATTCAGTCTGCATCTCATACTGCCTAGTCTATTCACTTAAACTTCATATCTAGTTTGATTTCTCACTTGTACTTATTCACGGATTCGTACAAATCTGGAACCAACTCTCAACATATAAGTGAATGTCTTCGCATCATGAGGTCAATGTCTTCAAACTGATTTATCTTCAAAATCTTCTGACAATGCATATGACCTCTTCCCCTTCCCTCGCATCTCTAATGCTATCACAGGTACATGTCCGTGGGAGAATCACTGGGTTCTCATAGTTTGCATTCGTTTGCAGAATTCTTACAACATCACATTAACTCTCCCGAAGCCAGTTCCTGTTTGTCCAGCAAGCGAAAGTCTTTGAAGCCTTTGAACGTATTGAAGCCATTCAGTTTGAAGTTCATGGCCGCAGAGAAATCTGTAAGGAAGGGTGGCAGACAGCGTCGTGGGGGAACATCAAAAGATTTGCCTGATGACCTCGCAGAACTTTACAAGGCAGATCCTAAAGAGAATTATCATCAGCGCAAGACACGAATCCAATGGATTCGATGATATTGGGCTGAACAATGGTTCAAATACAAGTTCGTGACCCAGGAATACGCTGAGAAGAACGCTATCAAGAGTCCTTGGGGTGATATTCTCTATCGAGGCCTTCAACCCAAGAACAAAGTTGAAGCTATTGCACAGGGTTTCTATCCCTGTATGATCCGTGGACCTCAACCTAAAAATGCCGACCCATCATCATTGCTCTGGTGTCGTGACGATACTCTCTTCAAGCACAACTTCCAGAACGCAAAGGCATCGGCCAAGGAAAACAACAAGTCATTGGGATTAGACTTCAACCCTGGTCCCTCTGCTCCCCGTGCTAATGGCTCACGTGATGCTGATCCCAATTTCATCGGCCCCTTCTCCAACCTTGATGGCCTCATCACTTACATCTTGGTCCAAGGTGCCAAAGTGGATCATTCTGATAATGATGCTGACACTGATGAAGCCCCAGCTCCTCCTCCAAAGCCGCAGAAGCTAAAGAAGCCTAAGGCTTCAAGATCAGCTACTCCTCCAAAAGCTTCACGTGCGAAGCCACTGGCCACTGCACCTCCTGAAGACAGTGTGCAGTCTGAAGATCTATCACGTATCTCCAAGAAGACGGAGAAGAAAAAGAAAATCGTCAAGCATACTGATCAGACCTTGACTCCTGCTGCCATTCTGCGAGAAGAGCACATTGATCTGTCTAGCGATGAAGATCTTGCAGATGATGCCCTTGAGCAACTGATCAAGAGCAAGGAAGAAGTAGAGATCTTCAATAACTTGCCTCTCTTCGATGTGGCAATCATCCATAACTTCATTCATGAGTGGTTTGACACCCCAAATCTCAGCTTTGAAGATCTGCAGCTTCCCATTGGCCTCAGCGTCTCCTTCAAAGGCGCCATTGCTTCTGAGCTAGCTCTCGCTCAGCGCATTGTTAAACTGAAGCAGAAGATTGATTATGAGAAAGCTCGGTTCAAGAAGCATGTGGCAAAGCTCAGCGTGCAAGATGTCAGAAACTTCAAGATCATGCTGCACGAGCTTAAAGAAGCCTTTCTCAAGAAGCGCGAAGAAGCTCAGGGCTCTCGTGAGCGTATGAAGAGTCTGGCTGACAAATGTGTGCTAGCCTACAATGAGGCTGAGAAGTGCAAGTCTCTTGGTCGTCCTGGCATTGACCCCAAAATGGTTGCAAAGAAGAAGAAGCTATCAACTGCCCAATCTGCACCGTCAAGGCAAGAAGCACCTCGCATAATCTTCCCAAGTAGCATGACTGGCTCAAAGCCAAAGGTCATGTCAACTGCTTCAGAACAGAAGAAGACGAGGGCTGCCGAGGCTGAAGCCAGAAAAAGGAAAAATACTGAAGCCTCTGATGCTGCTCCCTCCAAGAAGAAGCGCAAAACCAAGAAGAATCGGGCTGCTCCCACAGAGCCCTTAGTTGTTGAACCTATCTCAGTGGTTCGCCCTGAATCTGAACACCAAGAACGACGGATGATAGTTCATGAGCCTGCTGTCACAGAGGCTCAAGAAGCTGAAGACATTCCAGTAGTTGATCCCACCGCTGCTGAAGACATTGGTCACAATGACAATGTTGAAGATGATGAAGTTCTTCCTCAGATCAAACACAACTTGGTATCATCGCCTGTTCTCATGAACAGCGAACTCATCAGCATTGGTCGTCCTCTGACGCCAATTGCTCAGGATGCATCATGGGATGATCACCCACAACAACAAGACTCCCCAAGTACTCCCCAACAACAACCACAAGTCACACCACCTGTGCAAGAAGAACAAGAGGACTTTGAGGCCCAGCCAACTCCATCTCCAAAGGTGTCGCCAGCATTACGCAGGCTTCACAAAGGACCAAGGCCTCAGGTCCCTCTTTCGAGCATTCCAGAAGGAGAAGTGCACCACTCATCTGTTGCACGTCAAGTGTTTCCTGAAGCCACTCCGACTGTGAATGTCTCCGTGTCTGAAGCCAAAGCTGCTGAAGACAATCCGGCTGCATCAGCCGATGACAAACAAGAAGAAGATCGTGTCCCTACTCCCCCCATTACTGTAGAAGATGTTCCTGATGTGAACGTACCAGTGCCCGGCCCTCCAGCTCATCAAGTGGAGGTTGAAAATCTTGAGGCTGCCACCACCAACACAATTGAAGCCACTGACGTTGTCATGGCTGAAGAAAATGTGGAGCCTGCACCAACCAATGTGCCAGAAGCCAATGAGGCAACTGCTCCTGAAGCTTCTGCTGTACAGCCTGACGCCTCAGCCGTTGCCACTGCTCCTGTTCCGCCACCAAGGCCTCATACAATTGAGCAAGCATACAGCCATGGTCAGCTAATCACTGTTAAATGGCCCATTCTGGTCCCTCCGCCTAATGCCTCTGGTCCTCAGTTTGATTATCATATTGAGCATAGGCCTCAGGTCCAGAAACCAAAGCCAAGACTGCCAAGGTTCCCAGGTACTACAAACTCTACAGGGTCCTTCAATGCAAATGGCTTCAAAAGCCACAACACCTTCTTTGACAGTGCAAAGAACCCCTACTCAAGGCCAAGAATATCATCTGATCGTTTCTGGAGCTATCAGCGGTGAAGCTATTACTCCTGCGTTCTATATGATCAAGGGCGCATTTTCCCTCATATGCGCCTCGACACTAAAGCTATTGCAGGACTGCCATTCTTAGAAGAAGCACTTGACTACTTTCGTGATGCAGGTCTGCTCAGCTTCGTGACAGACAAAGAACATTGGAATGAGGAACTTTTGCTTCAATTCTATGCTACCCTTCACATTCGCGGCTACAATAGGGATATAAAGACATGGGTTCTCGAGTGGATGACAGGAAATGTTCATCATGAAGCCAAAGCTCTTGACATCATTGAGCTTATAGGCCTACCCACTCCCGAAGAGCTGTATGAACCTGATTGTCAACTCCACCGCAATGCACTGGAGAGCATCTTCCATAAGCCAGAACCAAACATGAGCCAGATGTTGAGCATGATGAAGCCTCTGCCATCTGACGCTGAATACCCGAAGGAGTTCTTTGTTTATGACCTAGAGTATCTGCCTCGCACAATATATCACATCATCAGGCGCACTCTATGGCCTATCAAAGGGCATTCATCAGCTGCAAAACTTGAAGGAGCTATGAAGACATTGGTCTTCTATATCCTCAATGGCATCAGCTTCAATACACAAGAATTCTTCATCCGGCAACTTGCTGCGTCTGGATCTGACCTTTTTGGCCTGAAATTCTATGCTCCATTGGTCATGCGCCTCATCAAGCTACACTCTACTATCAACTATCAGCCCTCTGCTCGCAATCATCTGATCTTTCTACCAGAGGTTGATATGTCTGTTGAAGCCATATACCCTGAGCCTGCCAAGAAGCCTCTTTGTCTTCAAAATGCTGATCATCAAAGCTTCACTCAGCCCATGGAAGGCGTCCAAGCAGTAACACATATCTATCCCATGGCTGGGAACACTCGTCTGCCTCATCGTGCGCAAACTGAAGCTACTGAAAGCACCATTGCCCAAAGGCCTAAGAAGTGCTCTCGCATACTGAATGACCGAGAACTTCTTGTGGCACTGCATCAGAAACAAGACAAGCATCACTTTTGGCTCAAGCGACAGATGCAAAGCCTCTTGGTGGACGTCAATCGCATTCGAAATCTTGCCACCAAGAATGCTTTTGTCACTCACGAAACCTGTCGGCGATCATGGAAGAGTTTGACTCTGCTCAGTGCTGAAGAGGATCTTCAAGACAATGGCTTCACTGAAAGATTCAAGTTTGACTCCACTCCTCCACGGAATGCTGTCCTACGTCGAACTCCATCCCTTGAAGACTCTGACTATTCTTCCTCCGCGGCAACTGTGAATGCCAAAGTGATCGATGATGAAGATGATGCTACTTCACTGCCCCCTACTTCTGCACGCATCGACACTGCACCAAGTACGTCTGCGCCGCCAAACAACAACGACAACCCTGCTGCTTCCCCTACTCATGGGAACGAGTAGATGCTCTATGTCTTCAAACCTTTCTAGTCCTTACTGACAAAAGGGGAAGAAGCATATGAGTTTGATAGTCTCCAAGCGGGTTCATATGGGCGGTTGCTTTATATTTTTCCTAGTGTTTACAACTCTCGCTTTTGATACATTTGGTTCTTTGAGTTGTAACACTTAAACTCGATGGTCGTCTGCTACTTATTTGCTTTTTGTGATGCGATGATAAATTCCGCATGTGCGATGATAACTTCCGCACATAGATCATTCTGCAGACGTCCATTTTTCATTATGCATGTCATTCTATTTGCTATATCATTTCATGCATGATGAATTATCTTCATAAGTTGAAGAGGATCTCCACAAGTACAACCTGCCATGTGCATTTGCATTCCAAAAGCAAATTACTTATATGCACATCTTCAGGGGGAGCCTTTGCTACTTATGAAGACAATACCCTATCCTTTACAATTTCACATACTTTATCCCCGTTGAAAACTTCAACCAGTTTGTCATCAATCACCAAAAAGGGGAGATTGTAAGTGCATCTAGTGCCACCCCTAGTTGGTTTTGGAGTATTGACGACAAAGTTGGTTGAGGGACTAATGCGTTTGTGAGAATTGTAGGATAACGCAGGTAGTGTCCCTCATTGATTCGGTTTACCTACCGGAGATGACCCCTAAAAATGTATGAAGACATTGACGACAATGGTGGTATGTGAAGATATTCATATTGAAGACTATGACATGAGAAGACATTGAGTGAAGACTATGGAGCGCGAAGACTGTGTTGTTTCGCTGTTTCCTTTTTCTTCTTTGTTGAGTCATAGGAACCACCGTACTGTTAAGTGGGGTCCAAGTGAACATAGTCGGAATGACTGAAGTGATGCTCAACCCAAATCCTATGCCTTTGAGCGAAGACAATGAGAGCAAATCTTATCCAGAGCTGGATGAGTCAGCTTTGCTTGTAGCCCAAGTAAAGTTGCCGTGTGTGTTTGAAATCTGACCCTTGGAACACGTGTCAGTTCCTTAGTGACCCAGGGTCATTTCGGACATATCAGGTCGGGTTGCCCAGTGGCTATAAATAGCCCACCCTCTAAACCATAAATTGGTGGCTGCTCAGAGTTAGTGCACGGCTTTTGTCGTTTGAGAGCAACCCACCTCGAAGCCTTTGAGAGAGAGAAATCCTTGCGAGGACCAAGCCCAAACACCCAGAGCCAAAGAGTGTTAGGCATCACTGAAGTCTTTCTGTCTGTGTGACCTGAAGACTTATTACACTTGAGGACTGTGAATCCTCGAGCCGGTTAGGCGTCGCATTCTGAGCATCCAAGAGTCATTGTGGATTGCCGGTGAACGAAGTCTGTGAAGGTTCGGAAGTCTACCTTGAAGACTTACCAGAGTGATTGGGCGGGACTGTGTGTCCTTAGCTCAAGGGGAATAAGGTGAAGACACGGTCTTCTGAGTTGAATCTCAGCCTTCCTAACCAGACGTACAGTTGTCACAGCAACTAGAACTGGTCCAACAAATCCCGTGTCTTCAACAAGTGACTGGTTCTATCCTCTCCCTTCCTTTACTTAGAGTTTGTCTTCGTGAAGTCATTGCCTATCTGTCGTACCTGTTTGACTTCATTGCTTGACTACTATTGTTGATTGGCTTCATACTATCTTCCATCCTGATCCTTACTACTTAGCTGCTATTAGTCCTGTACTTTCACATCATTGCATACTTGACTATGGTTTGCTGGTTGTAGTTTATCTTCCGCTGCATATCAATTAGGTCATTTCTATTGTTTGTCTTCAAAACTTCCATGTTTTGAATACTTTCATAAAAATCGCCTATTCACCCCCCTCTAGTCGATAACTAGCACTTTCACTAATCTGCAGCAGCAACAGCTCAAAACCAAAACAGAGGATATTTGCGTGATACGAGAGTCAAAACCTTCGGGAGAATATATAATGAATTTTTACCGACCAAAATACATATCATGCAAGAAAACGGAGTCCGGAGGGCACACGAGGTGCTCACGAGGTAGGGGGGCGCGCCCAGGGGGTAGGGCACGCCCTCCACCCTCGTGGAGGCCTCGTGTCCTTCCCGGACTGCTACTTATTTTTCTATTTTTCTAAATATTCCAAAAAGGAGAAATATTGCCTTAAAAATTGTTTTGGAGTCGGTTTACTTACCGTACCACATACCTATTCCTTTTCGGAGTCTGGAACGGTCTGGAAAGTGTCCCTTATGTATTCCTCCGGGGTTACGATTTCAATAATATTGGTTTCAACATTTATAGGATTACCTGAGATATAGTGTTTGATCCTTTGACCGTTTACCACCTTCGGATTTGTGCCTTCGAAGTTGTTGATTTTTATGGCACCGGAACGATAGACCTACTCGATAACGTAGGGACCTTCCCATCTAGAGAGAAGTTTTCCTGTAAAAAATCTTAAACGAGAGTTGTATAGCAATACATAATCACCTACATTAAACTCACGCTTTTGTATCCTTTTGTCATGCCATCTTTTAACTTTTTCTTTAAACAACTTGGCATTTTCATAAGCTTGGGTTCAACATGAAGGAAATATGCCCTAGAGGCAATAATAAAGTTATTATTTATTTCCTTATTTCATGATAAATGTTTATTATTCATGCTAGAATTGTATTAACCGAAAACATAATACATGTGTGAATACATAGACAAACATAGTGTCACTAGTATGCCTCTACTTGACTAGCTCGTTTATCAGAGATGGTTATGTTTCCTAGCCATGGACAAAAGAGTTGTCATTTGATTAACGAGATCACATCATTAGGAGAATGATGTGATTGACTTGACCCATTCTGTTAGCTTAGCACTTGATCGTTTAGTATGTTGCTATTGCTTTCTTCATGACTTATACATGTTCCTGTAACTATGAGATTATGCAACTCCCGTTTACCGGAGGAACACTTTGGGTACTACCAAACGTCACAACGTAACTGGGTGATTATAAAGGAGTACTACAGGTGTCTCCGAAGGTACATGTTGAGTTGGCGTATTTCGAGATTAGGTTTTGTCACTCCGATTGTCGGAGAGGTATCTCTGGGCCATCTCGGTAATGCACATCATTATAAGCCTTGCAAGCAATGTGACCAATGAGTTGGTTACGGGATGATGCATTACAGAACGAGTAAAGAGACTTGCCGATGACGAGATTGAACTAGGTATTGGATACCGATGATCGAATCTCGGGCAAGTAACATACCGATGACAAAGGGAACAACGTATGTTGTTGTGCGGTTTGACCGATAAAGATCTTCGTAGAATATGTAGGAGCCAATATGGGCATCCAGGTCCCGCTATTGGTTATTGACCGAGAATAGTTCTAGGTCATGTCTACATAGTTCTCGAACCCGTAGGCTCCGCACGCTTAAGGTTTCGATGACAGTTATATTATGAGTTTATGAGTTTTGATGTACCGAAGGAGTTCGGAGTCCCGTATGAGATCGGGGACATGATGAGGAGTCTCGAAATGGTCGAGACGTAAAGATCGATATATTGGACGACTATATTCGGAGTTCAGAAAGGTTCCAAGTGATTCGGCTATTTTTCGGAGTACCGGAGAGTTACGGGAATTCGCCGGGGAGAAGTATTGGGCCTTATTGGGCCCTGCGGGAAAGAGAGAGGGACTGCCTAGGGCAGGCTGCGCCCCCCCCCCAAGGCCTAGTCCGAATTGGACTAGGGGGAGGGGCCGCACCCCCTCCTTCCTTCCCTTCTCTCTTCCCCTTCCTTGTCTCCTACTCCTAATACATGGAAGGACTCCTAGTTGGACTAGGAAAGGGGGAATCCTACTCCCGGTGGGAGTAGGACTCCCCATGGCGCGCCCCTCCTAGGGCCGGCCTCCTCCTCCCTCCCTCCTTTATATACGGGGGCAGGGGGCACCCCATAGACACACAAGTTGATCTACGGATCGTTCCTTAGCCGTGTGCGGTGCCCCCTTCCACCATATTCCACCTCGGTCATATCGTCGCGGAGTTTAGGCGAAGCCCTGCACCGGTAGAACATCATCATCGTCACCACGCCGTCGTGCTGACGGAACTCATCTCCGGAGCTCAGCTGGATCGGAGGCCGGAGATCGTCATCGAGCTGAACGTGTGCAGAACTCGGAGGTGCCGTACGTTCGGTGCTTGGATCGGTCGGATCGTGAAGACGTACGACTACATCAACCGCGTTGTCATAACGCTTCCGCTTACGGTCTACGAGGGTACGTGGACAACACTCTCCCCTCTCGTTTCTATGCATCACCATGATCTTGCGTGTGCGTAGGAATTTTTTTGAAATTACTACGTTACCCAACAGTGGCATCCGAGCCTAGGTTTTTATGCGTTGATGTTATATGCACGAGTAGAACACAACTGAGTTGTGGGCGATATAAGTCATACTGCTTACTAGCATGTCATACTTTGGTTCGGCGGTATTGTTGGATGAAGCGGCCCAGACCGACATTACGCGTACGCTTACGCGAGACTGGTTTTACCGCCGTGCTTTGCACACAGGTGACTAGCGGGTGTCAGTTTCTCCAACTTTAGTTGAACCGAGTGTGGCTACGCCCGGTCCTTGCGAAGGTTAAAACAGCATCAACTTGACAAACTATCGTTGTGGTTTTGATGTGTAGGTGAGATTGGTTCTTGCTTAAGCCCGTAGCAGCCACGTAAAACTTGCAACAACAAAGTAGAGGACGTCTAACTTGTTTTTGCAGGGCATGTTGTGATGTGATATGGTCAAGATGTGATGAGATATAAGTTGTTGTATAAGATGATCATGTTTTGTTGAAGTTATCGGCGACTGGCAGAAGCTCTATGGTTGTCTCTTTGTTGCATAAGATGCAAGTGCCAAATAATTGCTTTACTTTATCGCTATGCGATAGCAATAGTTGCAAGAGCAATAGTTGGTGAGACGACCATGTGATGACACATTGATATAGATCAAGATGATGAAGATCATGGTGTCGTGCCGGTGACGATAGAGATCATGACAGTACTTTGGAGATGGAGATCAAAGGCGCAAGATGATCATGGCCATATCATGTCACATATTTTGCATATGATGTTTATCTGTTATACATCTTATTATGTTTTGTTTGACGGTAGCATTTTAAGATGGTCTCTCACTAATTATCAAGAAGTGTTCTCCCTGAGTATGCACCGTTGCCAAAGTTCATCGTGCCGAGACACCACGTGATGATCGGGTGTGATAAGCTCTACGTCCATCTACAACGGGTGCAAGCCAGTTTTGCACACGCAGAATACTCAGGTTAAACTTGACGAGCCTAGCATATGCAGATATGGCCTCGGAACACGGAGACTGAAAGGTAGAGCGTGAATCATATAGTAGATATGATCAACATAGTGATGTTCACCATTGAAAACTACTCCATCTCACGTGATGATCGGTTATGGTTTAGTTGATTTGGATCACGTGATCACTTAGATGACTAGAGAGATGTCTATCTAAGTGGGAGTTCTTAAGTAATATGATTAATTGAACTTAAATTTATCATGAACTTAGTCCTGGTAGTATTTTGCAAATTATGTTGTAGATCAATACCTTGCGTTGTTGCTTTCATATGTTTATTTTGATATGTTCCTAGAGAAAATTGTGTTGAAAGATGTTAGTAGCAATGATGCGGATTGGATCCATGATCTGAGGTTTATGCTCATTGCTGCATAGAAGAATTATGTCCTTAATGCACCGCTAGGTGACAAACCTATTGCAGGAGCAGATGCAGACGTTATGAACGTTTGGCTAGCTCAAAAGGATGACTACTTGATAGTTTAGTGCACCATGCTTAAACGGCTTAGAATCGGGACTTCAAAGACGTTTTGAACGTCATGGACCATATGAGATGTTCCAGGAGTTGAAGTTAATATTTCCAGCAAATACCCGAGTTGAGAGATATGAAGTCTCCTACAAGTTCTAAAGCTAAAAGATGGAGGAGAATCGCTCAACTAGTGAGCATGTGCTCAGATTGTCTGGGTACTTCAATCGCTTGAATCAAGTGGGAGTTAATCTTCCAGATAAGATAGTGATTGACAGAATTCTCTAGTCACCATCACTAAGTTACTAGAACTTCGTGATGAACTATAGTATGCAAGGGATGACGAAAATGCTTCCCGAGCTCTTCGTGATGTTGAAATCGACGAAGGTAGAAATCAAGAAAAAAAGCATGAAGTGTTGATGATTGACAAGACCACTAGTTTCAAGAGAAGGGCAAAGGGAAAGAAAGGGAACTTCAAGTGGAAAGACAAGCAAGTTGTCACTCCTGCGAAGAAGCCCAAAGCTGGACCATAGCCTGAAACTGAGTGTTTACACTGCAAAGGAAATGGTCACTGGAAGCGGAAATACCATGAATATTTGGTGGATAAGAAGGATGGCAAAGTGAACAAGGGTATATTTGATATACAGATTATTGATGTGTGCCTTACTAGTGTTTATAGTAGCCCCTGAGTATTTGATACTTGTTCGGTTGCTAAGATTAGTAACTCGAAACAGGAGTTACAGAATAAACAGAGACTAGTTGAAGGGAAAGTGACGATGAGTGTTGGAAGTAGTTCCAAGATTGATATGATCACCATCGCACACTCCCTATACTTTCGGGATTAGTGTTAAACCTAAATAAATGTTATTTGGCGTTTGCGTTAAGCATGAATATGATTTGATCGTGTTTATTGCAATATGGTTATTCATTTAAAATCAGAGAATAATTGTTGTTCTATTTACATGAATAAAACCTTCAATGGTCATACACCCAATGAAAATAGTTTGTTGGATCTCGATCGTAGTGATACACATATTCATAATATTGAGGCCAAAAGATGCAAAGTTAATAATAATAGTGCAACTTATTTGTGGCACTGCCGTTTGGGTCATATCGGTGTAAAGCGCATGAAGAAACTCCATAAAGATGGATTTTCGGAATCACTTGGTTATGAATCATTTGATGCTTGCGAACCGTGCCTTTTGGGCAAGATGACTAAAACTCCGTTCTCCGGAACAGTGGAGCGAGCAACTGACTTATTGAAAATAATACATACTGATGTATGCGATCCAATGAGTGTTAAGGCTCACGGCGGGTATCGTTATTTTCTGACCTTCACAGATGATTTGAGCAGATATAGGTATATCTACTTGATGAAACATAAGTCTGAAATAGTTGAAAGGTTCAAAGAATTTCAGAGTGAAGTGGAAAAATCATCGTGACAAGAAAATAAAGGTTTTTATGATCTGATCGCGGAGACAAATATTTGAGTTACGAGTTTGGTCTTCAATTAAAACAATGTGGAATAGTTTCACAAATTCATGCCACCTGGAACACCACATCATAATGGTGTGTCCGAATGTCATAACCGTACTTTATTGGATATAGTACAATCTATGATGTTTCTTACCGATTTACCAATATCGTTTTCGGATCATGCATTAGAGACAGCTGCATTCACGTTAAATAGGGCACCATCTAAATCCGTTGAGACGACACTATATGAACTGTGGTTTAGCAAGAAACCAAAGTTGTCGTTTCTTAAAGTTTGGGGCTGCGATGCTTATGTGAAAAAGTTTCATCCTGATAAGCTCAAACCCAAATCGGAGAAGTGCATCTTCATAGAATACCCAAAGGAAATTGTTGAGTACACCTTCTATCACAGATCCGAAGGCAAAACATTCGTTGCTAATAAATGGATCCTTTCTAGAGAAGGAGTTTCTCTCGAAAGAAGTGAGTGGGAGGAAAGTAGAACTTGATGAGGTAACTGTACCTGTTCCCTTATTGGAAAGTAGTTCATCACAGAAATCTGTTCTTGTGACTACTATACCAATTAGTGAGGAAGCAAATGATGATGATCATGTAACTTCAGATCAAGTTACTACCGAACCTCGTAGGTAAAACAGAGTGAGATCCGCACCAGAGTGGTACGGTAATCCTGTTCTGGAGGTCGTGTTACTTGACCATGACAAACCTACGAACTATGAGGAAGCGATGATGAGCCCAGATTCCGCGAAATGGCTTGAGGCCATGAAATCTGAGATGGGATCCATGTATGAGAACAAAGTGTGGACTTTGGTGGAGTTGCCCGATGATCGGCAAGCCATATTGTATAAATGGATCTTCAAGAGGAAGACAGATGTTGATAGTAGTGTTACTATCTACAAAGCTAGAATTGTCGCAAAAGGTTTTCGACAAGTTCAAAGTGTTGACTACGATGAGAGTTTCTCACTCGTATCTATGCTTAAGTCTGTCCGAATCATGTTAGCAATTGCCGCATTTTATGAAATCTGGCAAATGGATAAACAAAACTGCATTCCTTAATGGAGTTATTAAAGAAGAGTTGTATGTGATGCAACCAAGAGATTTTGTCGATCCTAAAGGTGTTAACAAAATGTGCAAGCTCCAGCGATCCTTTTATGGACTGGTGCAAGCATCTCGGAGTTGGAATATACGCTTTGATAAGTTGATCAAAGCATATAGTTTTATACAGACTTGCGGTGAAGCCTGTATTTACTAGAAAGTGAGTGGGAGCACTACAACATTTCTGATAAGTATATGTGAATGACATATTGTAGATCGGAAATAATATAGAATTATTCTGCAAAGCATAAAGGAGTGTTTGAAAGGAGTTTTTCAAAGAAAGACCTCGGTGAAACTGCTTACATATTGAGCATCAAGATCTATGGAGATAGATCAAGACGCTTGATAAGTTTTTTCAATGAGTACATACCTTGACAAGATTTTGAAGTAGTTCAAAATGGAACAGTCAAAGAAAGAGTTCTTGCCTGTGTTACAAGGTGTGAAATTGAGTAAGACTCAAAACCCGACCACGGCAGAAGATAGAAAGAGAATGAAAGTCATTCCCTATGCCTTGGCCATAGGTTCTATAAAGTATGCCATGCTGTGTACCAGATCTATTGTATACCCTACACTGAGTTTGGCAAGGGAGTACAATAGTGATCTAGGAGTAGATCACTGGACATTGGTCAAGAATATCCTTAGTAAGGACTAAGGAGATGTTTCTCGATTATGGAGGTGATGAAAGAGTTTGTTGTAAAAGTTACATCAGTGCAAACTTTTACACTGATCCAGATGACTCTAAGTCTCAACCTGGATACATATTGAAAGTGGGAGCAATTAGCTAGAGTAGCTCCGTGCAGAGCATTGTGGACATAACATATTTGCAAAATACATACGGCTCTGAATGTGACAGACCCGTTGACTAAGCTTCTCTCACGAGCAAAACATGATCACACCTTAGTACTCTTTGGGTGTTAATCACATAGCGATGTGAACTAGATTATTGACTCTAGTAAACCCTTTGGATGTTGGTCACATGATGATGTGAACTATGGGTGTTAATCATATACAGATATGAATATTGGTGTTAAATCACATGGCGATGTGAACTAGATTATTGACTCTAGTGCAAGTGGGAGACAGAAGGAAATATGCCCTAGAGGCAATAATAAAGTTATTATTTATTTCCTTATTTCATGATAAATGTTTATTATTCATGCTAGAATTGTATTAACCGGAAACATAATACATGTGTGAATACATAGACAAACATAGTGTCACTACTATGCCTCTACTTGACTAGCTCGTTTATCAGAGATGGTTATGTTTCCTAGCCATGGACAAAAGAGTTGTCATTTGATTAACGAGATCACATCATTAGGAGAATGATGTGATTGACTTGACCCATTCCGTTAGCTTAGCACTTGATCGTTTAGTATGTTGCTATTGCTTTCTTCATGACTTATACATGTTCCTGTAACTATGAGATTATGCAACTCCCGTTTACCGGAGGAACACTTTGGGTACTACCAAACGTCACAACGTAATTGGGTGATTATAAAGGAGTACTACAGGTGTCTCCGAAGGTACATGTTGAGTTGGCGTATTTCGAGATTAGGTTTTGTCACTCCGATTGTCGGAGAGGTATCTCTGGGCCATCTCGGTAATGCACATCATTATAAGCCTTGCAAGCAATGTGACCAATGAGTTGGTTACGGGATGATGCATTACAGAACGAGTAAAGAGACTTGCCGATGACGAGATTGAACTAGGTATTGGATACCGATGATCGAATCTCGGGCAAGTAACATACCGATGACAAAGGGAACAACGTATGTTGTTATGCGGTTTGACCGATAAAGATCTTCGTAGAATATGTAGGAGCCAATATGGGCATCCAGGTCCCGCTATTGGTTATTGACCGAGAATAGTTCTAGGTCATGTCTACATAGTTCTCGAACCCGTAGGGTCCGCACGCTTAAGGTTTCGATGACAGTTATATTATGAGTTTATGAGTTTTGATGTACCGAAGGAGTTCGGAGTCCCGGATGAGATCGGGGACATGACGAGGAGTCTCGAAATGGTCGAGACGTAAAGATCGATATATTGGACGACTATATTCGGAGTTCGGAAAGGTTCCGAGTGATTCGGGTATTTTTCGGAGTACCGGAGAGTTACGGCAATTGGCCGGGGAGAAGTATTGGGCCTTATTGGGCCCTGCGGGAAAGAGAGAGGGACTGCCTAGGGCAGGCTGCGCGCCCCCCCAAGGCCTAGTCTGAATTGGACTAGGGGGAGGGGCCGCACCCCCTCCTTCCTTCCCTTCTCTCTTCCCCTTCCTTGTCTCCTACTCCTAATACATGGAAGGACTCCTAGTTGGACTAGGAAAGGGGGAATCCTACTCCCGGTGGGAGTAGGACTCCCCATGGCGCGCCCCTCCTAGGGCCGGCCTCCTCCTCCCTCCCTCCTTTATATACGGGGGCAGGGGGCACCCCATAGACACACAAGTTGATCTACGGATCGTTCCTTAGCCGTGTGCGGTGCCCCCTTCCACCATATTCCACCTCGGTCATATCGTCGCGGAGTTTAGGCGAAGCCCTGCGCCGGTAGAACATCATCATCGTCACCACGCCGTCGTGCTGACGGAACTCATCTCCGGAGCTCAGCTGGATCGGAGGCCGGAGATCGTCATCGAGCTGAATGTGTGCAGAACTCGGAGGTGCCGTACGTTCGGTGCTTGGATCGGTCGGATCGTGAAGACGTACGACTACATCAACCGCGTTGTCATAACGCTTCCGCTTACGGTCTACGAGGGTACGTGGACAACACTCTCCCCTCTCGTTGCTATGCATCACCATGATCTTGCGTGTGCGTAGGAAATTTTTTGAAATTACTACGTTACCCAACACAACATTCATCAAGTGAGCTAATATCAAACAACCTTTTCTCGCCAGCAAGTTTGAAATCATAGTTGAGCTCTTTAATAGCCCAATATGCCTTATGTTCTAGTTCGAGAGGTAAGTGACATGCTTTTCCATAAACCATTTTATACGGAGACATACCCATAGGATTCTTATATGCAGTTCTATAGGCCCATAATGCGTCATCCAGTTTCTTGGACCAATTATTTCTAGACCTATTAACAGTCTTTTGCAAAATTAATTTGAGCTCTCTATTGCTCAATTCTACTTGACCACTAGACTGCGGGTGATATGGAGATGCAATTCTATGATTAACGTCATATTTAGCAAGCATTTTACGGAAAGCACCATGAATAAAGTGTGAACCACCATCAGTCATTAAATATCTAGGGACTCCAAACCTCGGAAAAATAACTTCCTTAAGCATTTTAATAGAGGTGTTATGATCAGCACTACTAGTTGGAATTGCTTCTACCCACTTAGTAACGTAATCAACAGCAACTAAAATATGTGTATATCCATTAGAGGCAGGAAAAGGTCCCATATAATCAAAGCCCCAAACATCAAATGGTTCAATAACAAGTGAATAATTCATAGGCATTTCTTGACGTCTACTAATATTACCAATTCTTTGACATTCATCGCAAGACAAAACAAACTTACGGGCATCCTTGAAGAGAGTGGGCCAATAAAAACCGGATTGCAATACCTTATGTGCAGTTCTATCTCCAACGTGGTGTCCTCCATAAGCTTCGGAGTGACACTTGCATAGGATTTGTTCCTGTTCATGCTCAGGTACACAACGTCTAATAACACCATCTACTCCTTCTTTATAAAGATGTGGGTCATCCCAAAAGTAATGTCGCAAATAATTGAAAAACTTTTTCTTTTGTTGGTATGTGAAGCTAGGTGGTATAAATTTAGCAACAATATAATTAGCATAATTAGCATACCATGGAGTGCTACGAGAAGTGCTTATGACATTTAATTGTTCATCAGGAAAGCTATCATCAATAGGTAGTGGGTCATCAAGAACATTCTCTAACCTGGATAAGTTATCTGCAACGGGGTTCTCAGCTCCTTTTCTATCAACAATATGCAAATCAAATTCTTGCAGCAAGAGAACCCATCTAATAAGTCTAGGTTTTGCATCTTTCTTTTCCATAAGATATTTAATAGCAGCATGATCAGTGTGAATAGTTACTTTAGAATCAACAATATAGGGTCTGAATTTATCACAAGCAAATACAACTGCTAAAAGTTCCTTTTCGGTAGTAGCATAATTTCTTTGAGCATTGTCTAGAGTCTTACTAGCATAATGGATAACATTTAATTTCTTATCAACTCTTTGCCCTAGAACAGCACCTACAGCGTAATCACTAGCGTCACACATAATTTCAAAGGGTAAATTCCAATGAGGTGGTTGAACAACAGGTGCAGAGACTAATGCTTTCTTAAGTATTTCAAATGCTTCTACACAATCATCATCAAAGAGAAATGGTACATCTTTTTGTAGTAAATTAGTAAGAGGCCGAGAAATTTTTGACAAGTCCTTAATGAACCTCCTATAAAATCCGGCGTGACCAAGGAAACTTCTTATACCTTTGATGTCCTTGGGACATGGCATCTTTTCAATAGCATCAACCTTGGCTTTATCAACTTCAATACCTCTTTCAGAAACTTTGTGCCCCAAGAAAATACCTTCATTAACCATAAAGTGGCACTTCTCCCAATTCAAGACAAGATTAGTTTCTTCACATCTCTGCAAAACTCGATCAAGATTGCTCAAGCAATCATCAAAAGAGGAACCATAGACGGAAAAATCGTCCATGAAAACCTCACAAATTTTTTCACAAAAATCAGAGAATATAGCCATCATGCATCTTTGCAAGGTAGCAGGTGCATTACATAAACCGAAAGGCATACGTCTATAAGCAAAAGTACCAAAAGGGCATGTAAAAGTAGTCTTTGATTGATCTCTAGCCGACACAGGTATTTGAGAGAAACAAGAATAACCATCTAGAAAGTAATAATGTGTATGTTTGCATAATCTTTCTAGCATTTGATCAATAAAAGGTAAGGGGTAATGATCTTTCTTAGTAGCCTTATTTAATTTGCGGAAATCAATTACCATCCTATAACCTGCGATAATTCTTTGCGGAATCAATTCATCTTTATCATTATGGACAATAGTAATACCTCCCTTCTTAGGGACACAATGGACAGGACTTACCCACTGACTATCAGCAACGGGATAAATTATACCTGCCTCCAGAAGCTTGAGTATTTCTTTTCTTACCACTTCTTTCATTTTAGGGTTCAAACGTCGTTGAGGATCACGAACTGGTTTGGCATCCGCTTCCAAATTTATTTTATGTTGACATAGAGTGGGACTGATGCCCTTAAGATCATCAATAGTATATCCAATAGCGGCACGGTGCTTCTTCAGAGTTTTCAATAATCTTTCTTCTTCATGCTCTGAAAGGTTAGCACTAATAATGACAGGATATATTTTCTTTTCATCAAGATAAGCATATTTAAGATTATCAGGCAACAGTTTAAGCTCAAACACGGGATCACCCTTGGGTGGAGGAGGATCCCCTAGGATTTCAACAGGCAAATTGTGTTGCAGAATAGGTTCCTGTTTAAAGAATACTTCATCTATTTCCCTTCTTTCATTCATGAACATATCATTTTCATGGTCTAGCAAATAGTGTTCTAAAGGATCACTAGGAGGTACGGCAATAGAAGCAAGACCAATAATTTCATCTTTACTAGGCAATTCTTCCTCACGATGTTGTTTACTAAATTTAGAGAAATTAAACTCATGAACCATATCATCCAAGCCAATAGTAACAACATTTTTTTCGCAGTCTATCTTAGCATTAACAGTATTCAAGAAGGGTCTACCAAATATAATGGGACAAAAGCTATCTTGTGGAGAACCAAGAACAAGAAAATCAACGGGATATTTGGTTTTTCCACACAAGACTTCAACATCTCTAACAATTCCCATTGCAGATATAGTATCTCTATTGGCAAGTTTAATTGTAACATCAATATCTTCTAACTCAACAGGTGCAATATCATGCATAATTTCTTTGTATAAGTCAATGGGTATCACACTAGCACTAGCACCCATATCACATAAGCCATGATAACAATGATCTCCTATTTTAACAGAAATAACAGGCACGCCTACCATAGGTCTATGTTTATCTCTAGCACGAGGTTTAGCAATTCTAGCGGTTTCACTACAGAATTGAATAACATGCCCATCAATATTATCAGACAAGAGATCTTTAACAATAGCAATATTAGGTTCTACTTTAACTTGCTCAGGAGGTGTATAAGTTCTAATATTGCTTTTACGAACAACAGTTGAAGCTTTAGCATGATCCTTCATTCTAATAGGGAAAGGGGGTTTCTCTACATAAGAAGTGGGAACAATAGGATCATTATAAGTGACAGTCTTTTCTTCAACTTTAATAGGTGTAGCTACTTTTACTTCTATGGGAGGATGATATTTAAACCACTTCTCCTTGGGGAGATCAACATAAGTAGCAAAAGATTCATAGAAAGAAGCTACTATCTCAGAGTCAAGTCCATATTTAGTGCTAAACTTACGAAAAATATCAGTATCCATACAAGATTTAACACAATCAAACTTAGGTGCCATACCTGACTCCTTACCTTCGTCGAGGTCCCAATCTTCAGAGTTGCATTTAATTCTATCCAATAAATTCCATTTAAATTCAATAGTCTTCATCATAAAAGAGCCAGCACAAGAAGTATCGAGCATGGTGCGATTGTTATCAGAAAGCCGAGCATAAAAACTTTGAGTAATTACTTCTCTTGGGAGCTCATGATTGGGGCATGAATATAACATTGATTTAAGCCTCCCCCAAGCTTGAGCGATGCCTTCTCCTTCGCGAGGCCAAAAATTATATATATAATTGCGATCACGATGAACAAGATGCATAGGGTAATACTTTTGATGAAATTCCAATTTCAATCTTTTATAGTTCCATGATCTCATATCATCACATAGCCTGTACCATGTCAATGCGTCTCCCTTCAAAGATAAAGGGAAGGCCTTCTTCTTAACAACATCATCGGGTATACCTGCAAGCTTAAATAGTCCACAAACTTCATCCACATAGAGTAGATGTTCATCAGGATGCTTTGTTCCATCTCCTATAAAAGTGTTAGCTAGCCGTTTTTCCATCATACCCAAAGGAATTTCAAAAGGAGTTTCATTTTCAATAGGTTCAGTAGGTTGAGGAGCAACTCTTTGCTCTACTGGACGGGGTGAAGATACCCCGAACAAGCCCCTCAGAGAATTACTTTCCATAGTAACAAGTGACAGAAAATTTTAGCACACTATATAAATTTTTCCTTACCAAATTCCACCCACCAAAGGCGCTACACTCCCCGGCAACGGCGCCAGAAAAGAGTCTTGATGACCTACAAGTATAGGGGATCTATCGTAGTCCTTTCGATAAGTAAGAGTGTCGAACCCAACGAGGAGCAGAAGGAAATGATAAGCGGTTTTCAGCAAGGTATTCTCTGCAAGTACTGAAATAAGTGGTAACAGATAGTTTTGTGATAAGATAAATTGTAACGAGCAACAAGTAACAAAAGTAAATAAAGTGCAGCAAGGCGGCCCAATCCTTTTTGTAGCAAAGGACAAGCCTGGACAAACTCTTATAATAGGAAAAGCGCTCCCGAGGACACATGGGAATATCGTCAAGCTAGTTTTCATCACGCTCATATCATTCGCGTTCGGTACTTTGATAATTTGATAAGTGGGTGGACCGGTGCTTGGGTGCTGTTCTTACTTGAACAAGCATCCCACTTATGATTAACCTCTATTGCAAGCATCCGCAACTACAACAAAAGTATTAAGGTAAACCTAACCATAGCATGAAAGATATGGATCCAAATCAGCCCCTTACGAAGCAACGCATAAACTAGGGTTTAAGCTTATGTCACTCTAGCAACCCATCATCTACTTATTACTTCCCAATGCCTTCCTCTAGGCCCAAATAATGGTGAAGTGTTATGTAGTCGACGTTCACATAACACCACTAGAGGCTAGACAACATACATCTTATCAAAATATCGAACGAATACCAAATTCACATGACTACTAATAGCAAGACTTCTCCCTTGTCCTCAGGAACAAACGTAACTACTCACAAAGCATATTCATGTTCATAATCAGAGGGGTAATAATATGCATAAAGGATCTGAACATATGATCTTCCACCAAATAAACCAACTAGCTTCAACTACAAGGAGTAATCAACACTACTAGCAACCTACTAGCACCAATCCCGGACTTGGAGACAAGAATTGGATACAAGAGATGAACTAGGGTTTGGAGATGAGATGGTGCTGGTGAAGATGTTGATGGAGATTGACCTCTCCCGATGAGAGGAGCGTTGATGATGACGATGGTGATGATTTCCCCCTCCCGGAGGGAAGTGTCTCCGGCAGAACAGCTCTGCCGGAGCCCTAGATTGGTTCCGCCAAGGTTCCGCCTCGTGGCGGTGGAGCCTCGTCCCGAAAGGTTGCCTTCTATTTTTTTCTCATCGAAAGACTTCATATAGGAGAAGATGGGCGTCGGAGAGCCACCAGGGGGCCCACGAGGTAGGGGGGCGCGCCCCGGGGGGGGGGGGCGCCCCCCACCCTCGTGAGCAGGGTGTGGGCCCCCTAGCCTTCATCTTTGGCGACGATTTTTCTTTATTTATTTTAAGATATTCCATTGAGTTTCAAGACTTTTGGAGTTGCGCAGAATAGGTCTCCAATATTTGCTCCTTTTCCAGCCCAGAATTCCAGCTGTCGGCATTCTCCCTCTTCATGTAAACCTTGTAAAATAAGAGAGAATAGCCATAAGTATTGTGTCATAACGTGAAATAATAGCCCATAATGCAATAAATATTGATATAAAAGCATGATGCAAAATGGACGTATCAACAAAGACGAGGCGTCCAGAGGCGGGGGAGGGGTCGGCGATGCGGACACCGGAGCTGCAGGTGCGCTGGCTGACTGGCGTGTCCTCGGGCTCCAGCTTGACGGGGGGGAGGCAGGGAGAGCCGGTCGAGCGGCCGGACGAGGAGGAGGACGCCCCCGGGTCCATGTGCCTCGGCGTCCAGGAGCTCCCACGCCGGCGGGTGAAGGATGGTGGAGCAGGGTACTCTAGCCTGGGCGTGTTGCCACCCTCGATGTACTTGAGGACGGCCTCCAACGTGAGGCCGGGCACGCCCCACCATCGGCGGCGGCCTTCGGAGTTGAGCCTCCCGAAGGGCACGACACCGTTGGTGGCCTCGAGCTGCTCGGCGTGGCGCGCGGCGACGGAAGTAGGGCTCCCACAGCGGGCTGTCGGGGATGTATCGTGGACCTTCCCTCGCCGCCTGCGGCAGAGATGCGCGGATACGCGCGATCTCCGCACGCCGCGCCGCCCCGGTTGGCGGTGGTGGCACTGGGACCCCGCCGGCGCTGATCCTCCACGCCCCGGGCACCCGCATGTCCGGCGGGACCGGATACTCGGCCTCAAAGAGGAGCCGAGCTTCGTCCTCGTGAAGGTGGCGGCGGCCGAAGCCGTTCGCGGCCGCGCCGTCGCCTGGAAAACGCTCGGCCATGGCTCTGGAGACGGCGAGGGGAGAGGGAGGAACGGGGGAGGAGCGGGCGTCGGCGATGCAGTGTTTGTGCGTCACCGGCGGCTGGGGGCAGCTTATATAGGCGGAGACGCCGCGTGTATGCGTGGCCGCCGGGTGTACGCGTGGCGGGCGAGGGACGCGCGTCGTCCGGTCTTCACTGCGCCACCCGTGAGGCATCAATGGAGGAGGCTGACCGGCGCGGCAGCGCGCGGCAGTTTTGGCATTGATTCGCCGCGGGAACCGAGGCGATGAGGACGACGAAGCGGCGAGAAGAGCCGAGTCGCTGCCAAGGAGGGCCCACCGGTTTTCGCGCCAAAAACGTTTCGACCGGCGCCCCCCAAGCGCCCCCAGCGCGCCGGGTTCGGCCTGGGTCCGACGACGCCAATTTCGGTCCGAGCCGGTGAAAAATGGGCCTTTGGGGGAGCGACTGAGCCGTTTTTTCGGCGCCGGCGCGAATAAATCGCCTGGGGAGGCCGTTCTGGGGGCGCGGCTGGAGATGCTCTGAGTCCTCCCAAGGGACCTCATTTTTGTACCATTCCAAAAATTATAGATCAAGCATCCCCAACCTTAATTCCCGCTCGTCCTCGAGTAGGTAAATGCTAAAAAAAGAATTTTTGATGTGAAATGCTATCTAACATATTTATCAATGTAATCTTCTCTGTTGTGGTAAGAATATTCAGATCCATAAAGTTTAAAATAAAAGTTTAATATTAACATAAAAACAATAATACTTTAATCATACTAATAAAGCAATCATATCTTTTCAAAATAACATGGCCAAGCGTGATGCGATCGGAACGAAGCGGATCGGATCGGATCAACGGGATGTTTGTATTGAATTCAGCGCATCGTCTACCACCGTTGTACCAACGGCCAACGGTCCTTCCATGTAACCAAGAACTGTCCGTAGCAATTACGGTCCTTCCATGTAACCAAGAACTGTCCGTAGTTATTGCTCAAGGAGGAGGAATATTCAACGAAGGCTCACACCAACCATATCTGCATCTCTTTCTCAAACTCTGCTAGCATGCCCTGCTTCGTGCCCTGCAAACGGTTATGCAGATTCTGCTCGTGCCCGACCTTGTCAGGCAATGCGTGGTAGTAGGAGGAGTATGAATACACTGTATAATACTCCCTCCGTTCCAAAATAGATGACTCAACTTTGTACAAAGTTGAGTCATCTATTTTGGAACGGAGGGAGTAGTTAACAAGAAACACAGTGTGAGGATCCTGACTGATACATAACTGACATTAAAGGGTGTTACGAACCGGTATTAAAGGTCGTTTTTCTACTAGTGGGAGTAAGGCCGGCGGCGGCAGGAAGTGGTGGCCATCAGGCCATAGATGGGAGGGGAGAAAAGTTTACTCCGCGCGGCGTCTAGCGAGTATATTTGAGTGACTTGACCTCATTTTGGGGCCGAGGAGGATAATTTATTCTCTTGTAACCGTTTGAAAGTTCAGTCGGCTGTCTATTTTTCTCCTCTATAAAGGTTTTTAGGGGGTCTGTTAGAGGTGCTCTAAGCCTCATATATTTCTGCTTGATAGTTTTGGCTAAACGCCCACCCCCCACCCCACCCCAAAAGTCAACTAAGCTCTGCCAGTGATGGAATCCCCGAGAGATTTCGAAAAGGAAAGGTCGAAGGACGCCATCACAACTTAGAAAAATGCGTCGAATCAACTCCTCACGTGCACCATGGACACCAACTAAGCTTGGGGACGACGAGCCTTCGCCTATTTCGGTTCGGCAGAGCTCAACATCGACGAGCATCCCCTTGAAGCTCGAGGACGACAAGTCTCCCTTGGTCTCAGATGCGTCCTCACTCCTCACACTTGCAGATCCATCACACTCAAGCTGAAACTTTGTCACGAGAGGGTGTTCGCATAGCACCACATCATGAAGACTGTTAATGCCCGAAAGGTGGAGCCCGAGAACGACGAACGTATTGTTAAACATGTAATTGTGTGCGTGCGTGTTGTGTATATCTGTTGTAACCGGTTAGGCTAGAGATATGATCCCATGGTAGTTAGATAGTTAGATTATTTGGAGATCAATCCTAGCCTAACCAACCATGTATATCTCCTGGCCTTAGCGCCCTATATAAACACGCACGCGTCCCTGCAGATTGCATACGCTTAAGCCTAGCTATTTTACATGGTATACAGAGCTAGTCTCTTCCATCGCATCTAGCATCGCTATGTCTTCATCCTCCGCCATGGCCATGCCCGCCCTCGCCTCCCTTGGACACACCATCACCGAGAAGTTGAACCGGGAGAACTTCCTTGTCTGGAGGGCTCAGGTGCTGCCGCACATCAGGGCGGCCGGCATGATGGGCTTCCTAGACGGCTCTGTCAAGGAGCCTGCCGCCGAGATCCAAACGGAGACGGAGGTCGCCGGCAAGAAGACGATCACCGCCAACCCCAACCCGCAGCATGCCGTGTGGGTGACCCAGGATCAGCAGGTTCTCTCGTTTTTGATCGCAACCCTCTCTCGCGAAGTCCTTCTGCAGGTCAGTAATTGCTCGACGGCCGCCGCCACCTAGACCACGCTCCTCCAAAGCTTCTCTTCGCAGTCCCGCGCCCGCATCATCCAGCTTCGGGAGCAGATCGGACACACCAGGAAGGGTGACCTCTCTGCTGCTGCCTACTTCACCAAGATGAAGGGGATAGCTGATGAACTCGCCGCCGCCGGGAGACCCCTGGACGATGATGATATTGTCTCTCACATCATCCAGGGCCTCATGCATGAGCCGGAGTACAGCGGATTCGTCTCCGCCGTCTCCACACGCACCATCACCGATCAGCCGATCGGCCTGAGTGAGCTGTTTTCGCTACTGCTCGCTCAGGAGTCACGGATCGCCGCGCAAACCTCCTCCTACTCCACCAACCTTGCTGCAAGGGGTGGAGGCCGCGGCAACAACAACCGTTCGTGGAACGGCAACAACAGCAGCAACGGTGCCTCCCGTGGCTACAACAACAACAACACGGGGGGCCGCTTCTTCAATAACAACCCCGGTGGTGCTCCTCGCCAAGGTGGTGACCGTGGTGACCGCGATGACCGCGAGAAGTGCCAAATTTGCAAGCTTGAAGGGCACGGGGCATGGCGCTGCAGGAAGCGGTTTGATCGCACCTTCAACAACAACGTGCGCAATCCTGCTGGAGGAGGTGGTGGCGGAGGCAATGGCGGCGGTGGTGGCAACCGCTCGGCCAATGCTGCCCACTCCTATGGAGTTGATACCAATTGGTATCTTGACACTGGCGCAACCAATCATGTGACGGGTGAACTTGAGAAACTTGCCATCCATGATCGCTATATCGGCTCCGAGCAAATCCACACTGCAAGTGGTCAAGGTATGGATATTGCTCATGCTGGTCATTCAGTTCTAGCTACTCCTCATGGTTCCCTAAGCTTAAACAATATCCTTCATTCTCCAAAAGCTGATAAGAGTCTTCTTTCTGCCTATCAACTTATCAAAGATAATCATGCCTTTCTTGAAGTTTACCCTGAAACTTTTTTTGTTAAGGATCGGGCCACTCGGAGGACACTTCTACAAAACGCGAGTAGGGATGGCTTGTTCCCTGTCTCAGGCCGCCAAGATGCTCCTTCCCATGGTCAAGTCCTTAGCGTCATCAAACCATCCACTTCACGGTGGCACAAGCGTCTAGGACATCCTGCTCTACCGGTGGTCCAGAAAATTCTTCATGATTTTTGTCTTCCCGTATCAAATAAAAAAGATCACTTGTTGGTCTGTGATGCTTGCCAGATGGCCAAGAGCCATCAACTTCCTTATCCTAGATCTTTTAGTGAATCTCAAGCTCCTTTAGAGCTCATTTTTTCATATGTGTGGGGTCCTGGACCCGTCTCTGTAGGCAGACAAAAATATTATGTGAGTTTTATTGATGATTTTAGCAAGTTCAGTTGGATTTATTTGCTCACAAATAAGTCTGATGTGTTTGAGAAATTTCGTCTCTTTCAACAGCATGTTGAACGCCTTTTTGATCGTAAGATCCTTGCTATGCAAACAGACTGGGGGGTTTCCTGCCCCCACGCTCATCAACAAAACGGCTCTGCCGAGCGCAAACATAGGCATATCGTAGAAGTTGGCCTGTCTCTTCTTGCTCATGCCTTTATGCCGTTGAAATTTTGGGATGAGGCGTTCCTTACAGCTGTCTATCTCATCAATCGTATGCCTAGCCGTGTCATCAAAAATCAGTCACCTCTAGAGCGTTTGTTTGGCAAGAAACCTGACTACACTTTCCTTCGTATCTTTGGGTGTGCTGTATGGCCAAATCTACGTCCCTACAATAAACACAAGCTTGAATTCCGGTCAAAACAATGTGCTTTTCTAGGGTACAGTAGCCTCCACAAAGGATACAAGTGCCTCGATATTTCTATTGGTTGGGTCTATATTTCGCGCGACGTGGTTTTTGATGAACACGTTTTCCCCTTTGCCACACTACATCCCAACGCCGGCGCACAACTCCGCAAGGAGCTTGTCCTTTTGCCTTCCCATCTTCTCCCCACGTCCTGTTTTGATCAAGGGGGAGTACTAGATACTGGTGATCGCATGTCAACGTCTAACAGTAATACCTCTGACCAAAACTCTGATGCAAGTATGCAGGAAACCAGTGAAGAAAATGGAGAAAATGCGCATGATTTTATGTATGCAGGCACAAATGATCCAGGTGCTGACACCGAGGCAGATCAGGGCGGATCAGCCTCGGGATTCACCGCGTCAGGCGCGGCAGGCGAATCCACCGCGGGATCGCCGCTCGCCTCTGATTCGGTGGCCAGACGGGCTGCACCTACCGCGGAACCAGGCGGGTCGGCAGCGGGACCAGGCGGGTCCCCAACCTGTCGCCTCGGTCGGCCGCTTCCCCATGCGGGCCCCGGCGGATCGGCCTCACGAGTGGGCGGTAGCGAGCCACGTCGCCCGTGTGGGGCCGTGGACCCGAGCGTGGGCACGCGCGCCCCCGACCAGCGCCTGCGGGGCGTCCCAGCGATGCCAAGTGGCAGTTCCTTCCAGGAGGAATTTTCTGCACCAGATTCACCTCGGATCCAGCAGGATCTGCTATAGGAGTCACCTGGAGGATCTTCTGTGGCAGATTCAGGGTCGCCTGGTTTGCCTAATCGTCTCCAACAGCACCTTGAACGACCAGCGCCGCCCCCTCCTGCACCTGCTCACACCAGATCAAGGAGTGGTATTACTAAACCCAAAGTGTACAAAGATGGTTGTGTTCGTTGGGGCTCTTTTTGTGCAACAGGTGAACCGCAAAGTTTTGGTGAAGCTCTTGGTGAACCTAGATGGAAAGAAGCAATGGATGAAGAATATGCTGCCTTGATGAAAAACCGAACCTGGCTTTTGGTTCCACAAGTCAAAGGCAAAAACATAATTGACTGCAAGTGGGTGTTTAAGGTCAAAAGGAAGTCTGATGGCACTATTGATAGGTACAAGGCACGGCTGGTTGCAAAGGGTTTCAAACAGATGTATGGGATTGATTACGAGGACACGTTTAGTCCATTAGTAAAGGCAGCTACTATCAGATTAATTCTCTCAGTTGCAGTATCTAGAAATTGGTGCATCAGACAGCTAGATGTAAAGAATGCGTTTTTGCATGGTGTTCTGGAAGAGGAAGTGTTCATGAGGCAACCTCCTGGGTATGAACATCCTAAAGCACCTCATTATATTTGCAAACTTGATAAGGCTTTGTATGGGTTGAAGCAAGCACCTAGAGCTTGGTACTCTCGGCTCTCTGCTAAGTTGCAGTCACTTGGATTCGTTCCTTCTAGAGGGGATACCTCATTGTTCTTCTATCACCGAAGGGGAATAACTATTTTCATGCTCATTTATGTTGATGACATTGTTGTCACTAGCTCATCCTCTAAAGCAGTTGAAGCTCTTCTTGCGGATCTGAGCAAGGAGTTTGCATTGAAGGATCTTGGCAGCCTTCACTTCTTCCATGGGATTGAGGTAAACAATGTGAAAGGTGGAATTTTGCTATCACAAGAAAAGTATGTTCAAGAGATACTTCAGAGAATGGGCATGAAAGGGTGTAAGCCGTCCTCTACTCCTTTGTCTACCTCAGAGAAGATGTCGCTGTATGATGGAGAATTGCTTGGAGCAGAGGACTCCACCAGGTATAGGAGTATAGTAGGAGCATTGCAATACTTGACTTTAACCAGGCCAGATATTTCATACTCAGTTAATAAAGTATGCCAGTTTTTACATGCTCCTACTAGCACACATTGGACAGCAGTCAAAAGGATACTCAGATATCTTGAAGGAACAAAGAGTCATGGACTCAAGCTTGGCAAGTCTGACTCAATGCTTGTAAGTGCTTTTTCAGATGCTGATTGGGCAGGCTGTCCCGATGATAGAAGATCAACTGGAGGTTTTGCAGTATTTCTTGGAAGCAACTTGATTTCTTGGAGTGCATGTAAACAACCAACTGTATCTAGATCAAGTACAGAGGCTGAATATAAAGCTCTAGCCAATGCCACTGCTGAAGTTATTTGGGTACAGAACTTGTTGACTGAGTTGGAGATTTCTCACCCAAGAGCGGCATCACTTTGGTGCGATAATCTTGGTGCTACATACTTGTCTGCTAATCCTATTTTTCATGCCAGAACTAAGCATATAGAGATTGACTATCACTTTGTTCGAGAAAGGGTAGCTGACAAGTTGCTGAACATCAGGTTTATACCTACTGGCGATCAAGTTGCAGATGGGTTTACTAAACCTCTCTCATTGCGGCAGTTAGAAGTTTTTAGGCACAATCTCAACTTAGATAAGTTGTGATTGAGGGGGAATGTTAAACATGTAATTGTGTGCGTGCGTGTTGTGTATATCTGTTGTAACCGGTTAGGCTAGAGATATGATCCCATGGTAGTTAGATAGTTAGATTACTTGGAGATCAATCCTAGCCTAACCAACCATGTATATCTCCTGGCCTTGGCGCCCTATATAAACACGCACGCGTCCCTGCAGATTGCATACGCTTAAGCCTAGCTATTTTACACGTATGTCCTCCTCATGTCTGCATATTTGAGGGCGCCGGAGGCGACGAGATGGGTGCGAGGGAAACGGGTTTGACAGGGCCTACAAGCTACAACCTAATTTTTTGGGTTTCAATGAGGCCTTCGAGAGCTGCAACAGGAGCAAGGATCAACTGTGCATTATAAGGCTGGAGTGAGAGCAAGGTGCGGTCGACGATCGTGCCGACGTGGATAGGTTCGTTGCGCATCGAGTACGGCAACTTTTCCCTTGGCGAATATAAAAGATTCTTAGGTTAGGTTAGTCAAAAAACAGAAGATTCTTAGGTTAGGACTACAACCTTAACCCCGGCTCCTCCGTTGCCATGTAAACTCCACTCATGAGTAATGCATTCAGGGGCCCCTTCCTGATTACTGAGATAAAAGGATCCTTGAATGATAGGGTAGTTATTTTTGTTAAAATTTCCCATATACATAACAAAGTTGCACATTGTTTAGCGAATTATGGTCAGAGTGGCAGCACGACTTGTTGGCTTGATCACCCCCTCCGTATTTTAGTGATGTGGTCGCTGAGGATTGTAACTCTGTCACTAGGTAAAACACTATATGATTATCCAAAAAAAAGGAACCCCCCTGTGATTATTCAAAAATAAAATTTCTAGACATAAAATGGAAATTAAGGCCCTGTTTGGTTCATAAGTCCTACGACTTTCTTTAGTCCCAACTTATAAGTTCCAAGTCCCTAAAAAGTTCCTACCTGTTTGGTTCCTGGGACTTATAAGTCCCTATAAGACCATATTACAACTATAAGTTCCTATAAGTCCCTCCTTGAGAGCCTTATTTCATAAGTCCCAAATGCCTACTTTAAGTCACTATAAGTCCCTCCTGTTTGGTTTAGATGGGACTTATAGGGACTTTTTTAAGTCCCTAGACCAATAAGTCCCTGGAAACAAACACCCTCTAAATGTAGCCGGCATGGCACCATGATATTCATGACAAATTAATAAAAAAAATGTACAATCTAATAAAATTAGTCATTGCCAAGGAATGATGCAAACGGTTTTGCTAAAAGACATCTAGATGTGCTCTAACTATTGCATATCTAAATCGTGTGCCATTGATTTTAGATGGAGATTCATGCGGATATTTGTTTGAGTCATTTAGATGTGCAATAATTAGGACCCATCTAGATGTGTTCAGACAGACCCGTAAACGGTTTAGCAAACTCAAATATATAGCTGGTCCCTGCAGGGCAGTGAAAATAAACCCTGCACGTACAGACTCAATGCCACGATACATAGCAGCAGCCAGTAGAGCACTGCGCTACTGCATGCTAGTGCGTACGTACATACGTAGTGCATGCAAAAAGACGACTACGTACCATACTCCTTACTCGATCTAACAACATAATATCACCTCGCTACTAATTGAATAAGTTTCCTATAATGAGATGAACTTATTTAGGGCAGCTGATCGATCCATGAGTCACATGATGGAGCAGGAATTGCCGGGGATGCTGTCGTCAAACATGCTCGACGTAGAGCCATACGGGTGCGGGTGCGGCGGCGGCGGCGTGGACCAGTGCTGGTACGGGTGGTGGTAGGGCGCGGAGGAGCCGCCGCCGGCGTAGGGGGAGCGGTCCCAGGCGTAGGGCGGCGGATGCGGCGCGTAGTGCGTGGGCGCCATGTGCCTGATCCCCTCGTAGTGCAGCATCGACTCCCGGCCGCCGTCGCTGAGGACGGTGACGGGCCTCCCCATGGCGCGCTGCAGGAGCCACCGCAGCATCGTCGCGTCCACGTCGCCGCCGTGCACCACCACCATCCCCGTCTGGTGCGAGGCGGAGATCCTGTCCACACCTGCATCCATACATACATATGCATGTCAGATCGATGGATCGGTCGCACCACCAACCAACCAACTAGCTAGATCGGTCGATCAATGATCCGTGCGTTGATGATTCATGTGCATGGCGCATGCATGCGTACGTACCGAACATGTCCCTGATGGACTTGCGGATCTTCTTGGCGCACTGGCGGCAGTGCACGTCCATCTCCAGAACGACCGGCGCCGCCGCCGCCATTGCTCCTTGGATAGCCGCTAGAGGGCTACCAATGAGCTTGACGAAGGTCGTGCGTATGGAACCTAGCGACGTACCTTGTCTCATCAGTCGGTGCAACGAGATATATATGGAGCACGCCGGGGGGCAGGGAAGAGATGGAAAGAGTGAGGCATGCATGAAGCTTCCTGGAAGCATCGTATCGTAATCAGCATGGAATGTGCTTAATGCGTGATCGCCTTGTTTTCCATATCCAAATTTCAATTTGGAAATTAATTAATTACTGTCGCTGTCGGTAGACAAGCTTTCCTGAATTTTTTTTAATTTTTTTTTTTGCGAATAAGCTTTCCTGAATGTTAGCTTCTCGTTGATCCAGCAAAAAGCTTGGCGGTCACGTTGCTCTCCATCGCCAATTAGTTCCATTGACAGCGGGCTCTGCCTCCCGCACGCATATGCCCGGATCAAACTAACTTACTACTACTGCGGTATTAATTCCACGTTGATTATGTTCAGCCTTGCGGATCCGGCTTGCCTGCTCCCTCCCCATACTCTCATCCGTGCTACCACTTCATCCTATAGCTGTCTTTTTTCATTTTATCTTTCAAATCTAATCATCCCCCTGATTTTAAGGGGATAGGGCCGGACCTTATTTTATTTCAAATAAATTAAACCACGTACGCGGAAGCACGGATGGGCACACGCGCGGAGAGCAGACAAGTCTCGTCCCAGCCTTGCAAGGCCTTAATTGGGCGCACAAACTAAGTAGGAGTACTCGTCTAGGCAACGAATCCAGTTTTTTGCTAGTAGCACTACACTATTTTTGGAATAATATCCCAGTCATGAAAACATGGAATAATAATATCATAAGTAACACACGGGAAAAAAAATCTATTTGGATAGAACCCACCGCATTTTGCTTGATTGATAGTAGATTTTTTTTTGGCGAATGGGTTTTCTTAACACTGCAGACGCAGACGCTCGTGCACTCTCCCTTATTAAGGCACACACACATACCCTACTCTTGTAATCTCCTTTGAAAGACCGAGTCAACACATCATCTTATATTGGCGAGGTCACTGTAGGTGCCTCCGTAGTCTACGGGAACACCTCCT
Source organism: Triticum timopheevii (assembly GCA_963921465.1). NCBI lineage: Eukaryota > Viridiplantae > Streptophyta > Magnoliopsida > Poales > Poaceae > Triticum > Triticum timopheevii. Next base: position 67,076,357 of record OY997266.1, read on the forward strand.
CCCACTGAACGTATATCGTTGGAAAGACTGAAATAAATCCAAAATAATGCGAACAACAGTCCCAAGTCTAGGACTTGAACCCTAGTGAGCCAGTTCCACTACAAAGAACCTAACCATCTAAGTTAGGCTTCGCTTTTTGCCAATGGGTTGATAGTAGAACTTTAAACTACGAATGCTTTTTTTTCCTTCTGAAAGAGTAGATAATAAATCTTGAACCATAACATGAATCATAGGTTGGTTTTGATTTATTTTTTTGTAATTTAGATATTTAAAGATGTCAAAAATTCATGTATATGTAAGAAATACTACAAAACCATAACCAATAAAATTCATCAAAACATTAAGACAATGCGTGTCTTCTGCAATAACAAGTGCAAAAAAAATCATTTACCTACCCCGGCTTTTATGTTGATGATGATGACAAATGATCATATTAATTGATGCTTTTTTGGTGATTTGTTTCAAAGAACAATAAAAATGAAAAAAAACACCACCCCAAAAAACTTTTACATTATATTTAGAGTAATTTAAAGGCCTCAAAGTTTCAGATTTTATTTTTTTTTTGAAAAACATGAATGTTGGGAACTCGATGGATTAGATACCAATATAAATTCATAATTTTTTTTGTCTTTTTCCCCCAAAAAAAGAGAAACTAACAATTGTTTTGTGAGGGAAAAAATAATTAATTTATTTCTCGCCATAAGTTTTTACAAAATTTGCGAGTCATAATCTAATAGCACTATCTACATAAAAGATTTATTTAAGATACTTCCTTGAATCCGCGAAGTTCAAAAGCCAATCCAAAACCGGAAGTGGGTTCAATTTAAGCGGGTTTTAAGAAAAGAAAATCTTTAATATATAACATGAGCAATTTCACAGTTTAAAATTGATCTTGGACCAAACGCACCATAGTCCATGGTTCAAAACAAACCTTTTTCATAAGATGAATGATTTCTAATTTTGAAATCTATGAGAGAATATTTTTTTTACTATTATAACTAATAGACTCGATGGAATCGATACAGAGCAGCATATAATAATTAGTCCAATGGATGACAAAAGAAGTCACAGTTGCTCACCTACTCTCCTTTTCTCTTTGAAATTAGGATGATAAGAGCATTTCTAGTAGTACCCCTAAACCCTTAAATCTGTAAAAATAACTGCTTTTTTACAGTTTGGACAGAAAAAAGTGCGTAGACTAGACCCCTTTAATCCTTAGACCCTCAAATTTTTTTAGAGGCCCAACCCTGAAACACATCTTCAACCTGTAGAAGTGAGGGTTTGGGAGGAAAACAGGGGTCGACCTGCAATCCTAGCAACGACGCGCGGGAGGGAAGTTTCATCCTCCCCAACCTCCGCGCCGCCGCCGCCGCCGCGCGGATCCGGCCGCCCGCCGCCGTCCCCGCCGTCCCGCCGGCGCCTCACACCTCGGCCGCGTCCATCCCCGGCCCCGGACGGCCGCGCCTCCTCCTCTCCGCGCGGATCGCCGCCCCTGCCCGCCCTCCGCCGCCGGAGGTGATGCGCCGCGCCGTCCCTCCGTCACCGTCGCGGCCCGCAGCGAGCAGGGTGAGGCGAGCGGCCGCGCGCGCGGCTCAACGTGAGGAGGGCGCGGACGTCGGCCACGGTAGCAGGCACTCAGCAAGCCGGTCTCGGCAGAGAAGAAATCATAGGCCACGCCTCGGTATTTGCGACTCTTTGCACCGCGCGGCACATGCGCACGAGCTGTTTGATGCTTTGCGTCAACGAGTTCGAGCAGGCCTAGTTCTTGGTTCATCCACATGTTTATCAAAAGCAATATGTTTCTTGTGTCAGGAGGTTTCCGAGAAATGATCGAGGTATACATTCACTAATCAGTTGCACTAACGGTACTTTTGAAGTATCAGAACATGGTCAAATTTGTCCGTCCTTATAAAATTGTCAAACTTTGATAATTGCTATATTTGTATGTCACACCAAGCTTTACTTTTAGCATATCTATAGTTTGAAGACAGACATTGGTGCTAAAATTTTCATCTATATTATCTGTTGGACCATTAAACAAGGACATGTTTCTTCTTTAGATCTAAAAACATTGTAATTTGATTCGAACAATTATTGTAATTTGCTCAAACATTGTTGTAATAATTTGAATGATTATTGTTTTATTCGGTGGTGTAATAATAACTAGAATGATTATTGTTTTATGTTAAATGTGATGGAATTTGTGATATGTCATATGATGAAATGTGTGATATGTGAAATGACAGTTTTAAAGGTTGGGGTTGAGGCAAAGACTAGAACCCTCAAATCCAACCCTTAAAGCAGTTTAAGGGTTGGGTTTGAGGGTTCTAGTATTTGCCCGTGTTTTTCAACCCTTAAAAGTATCAAAAAGTGGCACTTCTCAACCCTTAAAACTGCTTTAAGGATTTGAGGGTTTGAGGGTTCTACTAGTAATGCTCTAAGTTTTTTTTTGATCATCAGTACAGACACAAGCACTCATATACACGCGCGTACACTCACCCCTATGAACGCACACACGCACACCCTACCCCTATGAGCACCTCCGAGAGACTGAGCCGGCATATCATCTTGAGATTTACGAAGTCACCGTAGGCGCCTCGTCGTCGACGGGAACGTCTGCTCCCACTGAAAGCGCATCGCCGGTAATCCTGAAATAAATCCAGGAATAATGCGAGCACCAGAATTTGAACCCTGGTGGGTTGAGGATACCACTGTCCACCTAACCAACTCAACCACAGGTTGATTCGCAGTAATGCTCTAAGTATGCTATTGTTTCCATCTAGGGCGACAGGCCCGCTTGAGTTGCCAACTTTCTTAACTTGCAGGCCCGCTGGTTAGCCCATTACGCACAATCTTCCATAAACCGAAGCCGATGTACATCTCAATATCAGTTTCAGAAAAAAGGCTCACCTCCGAATTTCGAAACACACAAAGAGAGACGCACTCACTCTGCTCCCACCCCAGGTCCCTCCACTCCAGCCGAGAAACCGCCGCCGCCCACCGGAGCCGGAGATGAAGAAGATCTTCGGCGCGAAGAAGAGCAGGGACCCGCCGCCCACCATCCAGGACGCCACCAACCAAGTCAGCCTCTCCCCTCCCTTCTCCCCCGATTCGTTCGTTTCCCCTTCTCACGCCCGAAATCCAATCCAATGCCGCTCCGATTTGGCCGGTGGCGCAGATAAACAAGCGGGGCGAGAGCGTGGACGAGAAGATCAAGAAGCTGGACGAGGAGCTGGCGCGGTACAAGGAGCAGATCCGCAAGGCCCGGCCGGGCCCCTCGCAGGAGGCCATCAAGGCCCGCGCCATCAGGCTCCTCAAGCACAAGCGCATGTACGAGGAGCAGCGCAACATGCTCTACAACCAGACCTACAACCTCGACCAGGTGGGCTTCGCCGCCGACGGCCTCAAGGACGCGCAGCAGACCGTACGCCCCGCCCGCCCTCCGTCTCCTCCTGTGTGCTGCTGTGCCGGTTCATTTCATCTCTAGTGCGGTTGCTGTCTGTCCAGATGGGCGCGATGAAGGCCGCCAACAAGGAGCTCAAGGGGATGATGAAGACCGTCAAGATCGAGGACATCGATGTACGTTTTGCACCGCCCCGTTTCTTGTTTTGCTGTCGCTGCTGCCGGATTCGTGCTACCTTGTATGGCCTGTGAGGTTTTGTTTCGCTACAATTTCAGTGTCGTGGGTGATGCCGTGATGCGTATGATGTATCATCTAAGTTAGAGCATCTCCAATAGCATGTGTATATTTGGATGTCTATATATTCATATAGACAATTGTCTAAAAGAAATTCCCTCATATACACGTCCAGTTTTAGATCAGAACGTCTATATATACAGGGACCATGACAGGTGGGCCCTCGCTGGGGAGAGGAAGAAATCATGACTGCAGCTGAGTTTGGACGACGCCTTCACATTGTCCAGGCGTGGACATTGTCGAGGTTGATTTAGAGGATGTGTATATTTGGACAACCATATAGACAAGCTGTTGTACGCCTGTTTTGGGCTCACGTCGTGGAAAACGAGTATAGACATCCATATAGACAAGCTATTGGAGATGCTCTTAGTTTCAAACAGCAGTAACTAAATTAGAGGGGATGCGTATGTCAGTAACCATTCACCTGCAAATTTCCAAGACATAGCCTAATATATGTATGGCACAATGAATACTTTAAGCAGAAAGGGCATACTCCACTCGTACTGTCAAATATGGCGTATCAGAAGCTTAGTATCATACTAACTCTAGAATCCGTCCTTTCGATTGGCTAATCTGGGATCACATTTCCCAGCAGTATCCATGAGTTTTCATGAAGAGAATTACACACACAAAAAAAAAAAACTGTATCCTTCTTTTTACATCTTATATGTTCATGTGCAATATCTGGCCAGACCAGAAATTATTGTACCGGCAATCAGCCTTGTTTATCCTACATTCTGTAACTATCAATTTCTTTTCATAGCAAAGAGTGCATATGATGTGATTGAAGAGCCATGGCCATTTTGGCAACCATCCGAATAAGGACCGACCTCCTACTGGTGCTACCTTACAGTGACATTTTTGGTTAGGGCCTAAACAATATTAATGTGGTATCCACAGTGGGATATACAACTAAGTGTCTGTCTGGTTACCTGCATCATTTTTGGCCTCCTTGCATCAGTGGCTGAGTAGAGCCCGACTGAGCTAATTCAGGCTGAAAACCATGTTCTGCACCTAGTTTGGTTGCCCACAAAACCTCAGCCTGCATTGTAGACGAACCACTAGTACGCTGTTTGGTTGCAGACATGTTTTGCCCAGATGCAAGGTGCTGCTGTTTGGTTATGTGCAGGACAGTGGTAACCTTTTGTTCCAGTGGTGAGGTTACCCGCACAGACACACACTCATAGGCCGAACAGAGCAATTTGAACAACCGTTCACACTACAGTAGGTACTACTCCCTCCGTTCCGATTTACTCGTTGTGGTTTTAGTTCTTGAACTAAAACCATGATGAGTACTCCCTCCGTTCCTAAATACAAGTCTTTGTAGAGATTTCACTAGGTGGACTACATACGGAGCAAAATGAATGAATCTAAACTTAAAATGCATCTATATACATCCATATGCGGTTTATAGTGGAATCTCTACAAAGACTTAAATTTAGGAACGGAGGGAGTAAATCGGAACGGAGGGAGTACATTGATAACCATAGTCATAATAACGACAGTCTTAAGCAGATAGTCATAATATAAACCTCACAGACAGACAGACGGACAGACAGACTAAACATCCCGGATCAAGGCAAGTGCTTCGTCGTGCTTCTTGCACTTGGCCACGTTAAAATGGCATAGTTGGTTAGGGCCTAACAAAATTACTTTGGTTTCCACAGTGGGAGTACAACTTAATGACTTGATGAACCACCTTAAATGTTTCTCTTTCAATGTTTGTTCATTACTCTCCCTTCATTTGATGGTAACACAAGTTCCTTCGTGAACTGTCATCTATAGAATATGCAAGATGAAATGACGGATCTGATGGACGTGAGCAACGAGATACAAGAATCTCTTGGTAGGAGCTACAACATCCCGGACGATGTTGACGAGGAAGATCTAATGGGAGGTATGGAGGCTGTATTTTCAGTTGGAGAAGACTGTAACATTATCTGGTTTTACTGCTCTTTTCGCAAACTGTAATCTTTAGAATATGCAAGTTAATATTTTCAGTTGGAGAATATATCCCGATGTCATAAATAGTCTAGATTTCTTTCTCTGCCATGTTGGTCCCAGGCATGTACTCTTATGGGGGGAATTACATAGTCGTAAATAGTCTAGATGTCCTCTATTTACTGTCCTCATTTCCTTTTTTTTGTATCGAACATTGCAGAACTGGATGCTCTGGAAGCTGATATGGAGTTTGAGTCAGCTGCAGTCCCGTCGTACCTTCAGCCAGATGAGGAATCTGATCTTAACTTGCCCGCTGCACCGACTTATCCTGCAGCAGTTCCCGTAAGCAGGCACCAGGTAAGTGGATTCCATGTGCATTTAGATTGCACAACAGAATGCAATCCACACAGCATATTTAACTTGTCATAATATTATCCTGATCTTCTGGTGTTTCTTTCCTTGGGGGTGAATTAACATGATAAAAATAGTGCATGGATTCTGAAATCCGAACAATGTTCAGTATCTGGTAGCACTTTATGCCTGAGTTTCTCGCGTATGCCTTCAGTTATTTTTGGACAAAAGGCATAAATTTACCAATGAACCTCCACACACGCAAACACTAAGTTAACATGCTAGGAAAAAGTTGCATGATTTGGTACAGTTGGTTTGCCCCTTGTTATTTGATACCTGGTAGGACGATGCTGCATGATTTGCTACAGCTGACCGATGACTAAGCAACCATGTTGTTTTGAATGAGCCATTATTGAATAATGGATCGCTTAATTTCGTTATGTTGTGCAGGAGGACGAGCTTGGACTGCCACCGGTACCTCGAGCTTCGCTCCGTAGTTAGAACCTGGAAGTATTTCCCGTCCTTGTTCTCAGTGTTACCTCATTGTTAATGATGCGAGAGAAGTCTTTGTGTTTGTACTTAAACAATCCTTGTATGCCATTTCTTGATGGTACTGCTTCCTGCGGTTAAGCTGTGCAATGTAGCTAGTTTCCGGCTCTGTTTTGCTCTATCCTGGCCATATGGGAATTCTGAATTTGCGACGATCTGAATGTCCGTGCATATCATTCATCTTTTCCTGATGGTCGTTCGGTTTTGGGGTAGCGATGCACTCTCATCATACATAGTTAGTTGCCAGCAGTGCATATATGTCATCATACACCGGTAGGTTTCTTGGTTGCAATAGGGAGAACAGAAGTTGCTGAAAAACAGTGGTAGATTTCCCAGATAGTCATAATACAGAGGTCAGAAGGTGACATCTCTTTTACTTATCCTGTGCATATTTTTTCCCTATATTTGTAACAAAAGATGGAGGCAAGATAAGTATGAAGCCTGAGGGGGGAAGAAATATCTTTTGGAATGGTACAAAAATTTGGTCCCGTGGGAGGACTCACTCATTGAGGTGGACAGCCAATAGGAGGAGAGCACATGGCCCCACTGTTATCCAGACAGGACACACTCACGGCAGTATATAAGCAGGCACTGCTTAGCCTGATCGTCAAGCTAACTACAGCAAAGCAAGCGAGCACCACAACCTCGTATTCAGATTTCTAGATAGACAGGATCAGATTAACCAGAAGATGATGCAGGCCACCGTTGCCTTGTCGGCCGTGCTGACTGTCGCCGTAAGGGGCAGGCCGGCGGCGAGGAGGAGGAGCGCCACCGTGGCCGCCGGCGGCAGAAGGATGCCGGGCGGTGCCGTTCGTGCATCGGCCGCCGCGGCGCCGGAGGCGGACTACAGCTCCAGCGTCTCGTACGTTTTCTCTACCTCTTTGGTCACTGATTGAGCTTGAGCCGAGCCGTTGATCATCTGTCATCTGGTGGTTGCCATATCGTCCGGCCAATGCGGGCGGGGTGCAGGGTGTTCCCCATGGAGGCCTGCGACCTGGTCGGCGGCGAGGTCTGCGACGCGCAGATGTACCCGGAGACGAAGCTCGGCGCCGGCGCCGGTGGCCCGGCTGCCGCCGTCGCGAGGGCGCCGGAGGTGGAGAGGGAGTACCTATCCTACGACGAGCCAAAAACGTAACCCTGCCTTCACAATCATATTAGCTGTAGCACTTCACCTGTCAGGCTGTCACTATAAATGGAAACTGTGTGTGTGGATGGAATGGATGCAGGGTGTTCCCGGACGAGGCGTGCGACGATCTCGGCGGCGAGTTCTGCGAGGCGCCCTACCAAACCAGCAAGTAACTAACTCAAGCAGCTACTACGAGCTACTATTAGTGTAAAAAACGCTCTTATTCTCAGCAGAGGTCGATCGATGTATATCATGTGAATAAGCAAAAACATGCTGCTACGCTGCTGCCTGTACTGTATTATTGCACATAAACGAAATGCAGTCATCAATTCGTTCGTCTTAAATTCTTAATCCTTCTGTTCCAGTGAACTTAAATCAAAGGAAAAATAATTTACAACTAAAAAACGTAATTTCATTTATAGAAACCCGCCCGTTAAAAATTAAAGGTGAGATAGTTGCGGCGGTTTTCAATAAAAAAAAGATAAAAAAATTCCTTAGAAAAAAAAAGAGATAATAATCCCGATCGATCGAGTCCGCTTCCGATCCCAACTACGATCGGCCCGTCCATCCTATTCTACCTACATATACGCTGGCGATCGATCGATCTATCGATCCTGCCCAGCAAATCAAGCAAGCAAGAGTGCAAAACCTACGCAATTCCGATCGATCCAGCAGTAACCAAACTGCTAGAACGCGATCGATGGCGGCCGACTTGGACCTGGACGACGTGATCCAGCGCCTGCTGGACGCGGAGGCGCCCCTCAGCTCGCCGTCCGCCGCCCCGCCGCTGAAAGCCGAGGAGATCCGGCACCTCTGCGCGGCCGCCAAGGAGCTCCTCCTCAAGCAGCCGACGCTGCTCCAGCTCTCCGCCCCCGTCAACATCTGCGGCGACATCCACGGCCAGTACCCCGACCTCCTCCGCCTCTTCCGCGAGATCGGGCCGCCCTCCGCCGCCAACCGCTACCTCTTCCTCGGCGACTACGTCGACCGGGGCACGCAGAGCATCGAGACCATCTGCCTCCTCCTCGCCTACAAGCTCAAGTACCCGGACGCCTTCTTCCTCCTCCGCGGCAACCACGAGTGCGCCGCCGTCAACAAGCAGTACGGCTTCTACTCCGAGTGCGCGTCCCGCGGCCGCCGCATAGTCAGGCTCTGGGAGGAACTCAACGCCGTCTTCGCCTGCCTCCCGCTGGCGGCGCTCGTCGGCTGCGAGGGTAGTAACAAGAACAAGAAGAAGAAGATCCTGTGCGTGCACGGCGGGCTCTCGCCGGAGCTCGAGAGCCCGGACCAGATCCGCCAGATCAAGCGCCCGCTGGCCGACGTCCCCGAGCACGGGCTCGTGTGCGACCTGCTGTGGTCGGACCCCGCCGCGGACGGCGACGATTGGGGGTGGGGGGACCCGCGCAGGTGCACGTCCTTCACCTTCGGCGCCGACGTGGTGGAGGAGTTCTGCGAGAGGCACGGGCTGGCCATGGTGTGCAGGGCGCACGAGATGAAGGACGGCGGGTACGACCAAGGGTTCGCCGGCGGGAAGCTTGTCACCGTGTTCTCTGCACCCAACTACTGCGGCAAGTGCGGCAACGACGGCGCCGTCATGACCGTCGCCGGTGACCTCGCCTGCTCCTTCCGCGTCTTCCACCCTGAGAATACTGCCACTCCTCCTCCGGCTCCTATTTATCTTTAGTCCAACATGTATATTCATGTCAGTTTCAGAGTGTAATCTCCAGCTCGTTGTGTCTTCGTGTTCAGAGTGAATTTCAGTTTTCGAATGTATTGCAGGATTTTATCCCATTTAGCGAAAGTTTTACTAGATTTACCACATATAAATTTTCGAGAGTGATCCGTGGTCTCGACCATTACGTACACCATATCGCGATTTTCGTCCTTGCATTTTCTCCATGCCTGAACTGGTTCGCATCCCTGAATCAGACTCGTCCCACGCACCCGCCTACAACTGTATAGCAGAATCAACTGCACGATATCCCGCAAAAAAAAAAAAAAGAATCAACTGCACGATGAGATGCGTATGTACGCCCGAGGGCCATGAGAAGAAAACCATGTCCGACTAAGCTGTTAGACCAGTTTGTGCGATCGACTGGTATGGGGCACACGGCCGGGGCATCCCTGTTGGATTATTCTTAAAATTTAAGGGGTCAAAATCGAAAATGCTCCACTTACCGACTCTATCTACGCTAAGAGTCCTACGTACGGACAGACGTGTTGCCTCCTAATTCATCCCTCCCTCCCTGATTTGCAGGTAGTCCTGGCCATCTCAGGCCCGGCCCTGTCGGCCCACCCAGGCCCGGCCCTAAAATCCAGGGCCTAGGCCCGATGGGCTTGCCCATGGGCCGGGCTTGGGCTTGAGTTTTGAGCCCACCAGTTGGGCCTGGACGGGCTTGGGTTTGGCATATTGGCATTTTAAGGAAGAGGCCCGGTCCATGCCCCTAAGCCCTAAGGGCTTTTTACCGGATGTCGTGGTTCTAAGTCTGACAGTAGAATGGGGGGTAGGTATGGAGAGGCAAGATCCTAGCTATGGAGCAGTTGTGAACATAAGGATGTACGAGTTCAGGCCCTTCTCGAAGGAAGTAACAGCCCTACGTCTCGGAGCCCGGAGGCGGTCGACTGGATTATACGTGTATGGATTACAGGGGTGCGAACCCCTTACACTGAGGAGGGGGGTGGCTTATATAGTGTCCGCCAGACCCCTCCGGCCCTCAGTAATGCAGGGTTTAAAGTACATTAAGTCTAGGCGTTACTGGTAACGCCTTACATAAAGTATCCTAAATGCCATAAAGACTACTTAATTACAGACCGTTTGGATGCAGAGTGGCTCTTGATCTCCTGGTGGTCGAGTGAGTCTTCATGGTCGAGTCCTTCGAGTTCATCGAGTGAAGTCTCTCTTGGTCGACTGGAAGGTAGTTTCTTCTGAGGGTGTCCTTGGGTAGGGTACTTAGATCAGGTCTATGCCCCTACCCTAGGTACATGACTTCATCATTAGCCCCCGAATGGATCGAGGTTTGAGTGAGGAAGGAGTTGATATTATTTCCGACCTGCTTTTGTGTTCTGGATATGTATCGTCTTGGACCAATAATCTCTTCGTTGATAACATCAACTTTTCTTTCAGTCGCCTTGATCCATTCTTTTCTCTCGTCGAGTGAACTTTTGAACTTAGTTATTTCCGAGCGACGGATCACGGGAAATCTCTCGTCTGACAGATCGATCTGCTGTTAGCGGATTTTGCGGGATCCAAATTTTGGGAAGCGCGCGAAGCGGGGCGGACCGCGGCGCTCGGATGGGATAGGGCATAGACGCCTCGATTCCCGCGCCGTCTTTTTCGCCACGTATCGCGTACGCGCGACTGTTTCGGGATGTGATTGGATTGCCTGGGCCCACTTGTCATCCACTCGGAAGCGGCTCTATAAAATGCGCCCGGTGAGGGTTTTTGAACAGTACTTCTCCAATCCCCCTTCTGTCCTCTCCACCTCCGCCCGCATCGCCTGCTCTCGCTTCTGCCCAACCACTCCCCGTGCGCTTCGACGGCAACAATGGTGAAGGAGAAGACGACGGCTCTGGAGAGCGCAAAGAAGGCGACGGTGACGGGGAAGGCGAAAGGGAGAGCGACTAGTCGGGGTGGATCCTCGTCAAGGTCCCGCCTGCCGCAAGGCTGGGTCCAAGGGGATTGGATCCGGTCGACCATCACCGAGAAGGATCTCACTGAGATGGCCAACGAGGGTTTGATCCCCCACGGAGCAGCGAGGCTCCCGGGGAACGAGTGGCAACCACAGCCGGAAGAGGGTGAGTGCGTTCTTCTGGCTACCCACGTCGACCATGGGTTCTCTCTGCCTCCGAGTGTTTTCTTCCGTGGTTTCTTGAATTTATTTGGGGCGCAACTCCACCACTTCAATCCAAATTCCATCGCCTACCTTGCTGCCTTCGTGTCCATGTGCGAGAACTTCCTGGGTTGCCGACCGCACTGGGGTCTTTTCAAGCACATATTCACTTGTCGTTCTCAGACAGTGAAAAAGGCGAGTCCAGATGACGATAAGACCAAGGTTATTCAGATGTGTGGAGGTCTGGGGACTCAGATGAGAAACAAGAGCACCTTTCCGGCCATGACTCTCCCTGAGTCGGTCAAAGGATGGCAGTCGACTTGGTTTTACTGCCAAAACGAGCGATACGCCAAGCGGGAGTCATGATGGAGCAAGTGAAGGCCATCCGAGAAGCCAGCCAGGCAGCCTATGACGCCAGTTCCGCTCTTCAAAGCAACGTTCAGGTCAGTCGGTCATCGCCTGTTCTGTTAGGATATGATATCTGAAAATTCTTCATTCTGAAATCCATAGTGATTGTCGTCCTACACCCACTGGGTGTGTTGATTGGAATTCCGGGTTAGTGGGGGCACGCTGAGTGCACCCACTGGGTGTAGTCCCCGAGGCTATGGTGGACTGCTGGCAGTCGACCATAGGCTTTATAAGTTTTTCCTTCATTCGACTAGGTCGAATGGATTTCTCAAACCAGTGGGGGCACGCTGAGTGCACCCACTGGGTGTAGTCCCCGAGACTGTGGTCGACTGCTGGCAGTTGACTACAGTCTGAAGAATATGTCCTGTTTTGTTTTTTTTTGTTGGTCGACTGGTCGACTCTTGACTTGATAGAACTAGTGGGGGCACGCTGAGTGCACCCACTGGGTGTAGTCCCCGAGACTACGGTCGAATGTTTGTATTCGGCTGTAGTCTTAGAAACGTATGATTTTTCCTTAGAGACTCGGAAGTGAACTACTTTGACATTTTGTCGATTGGTTCTTCGTAGAAATCCTGCGACCTTGCGGCTCGTTACCGAGTTGGAGAACAAACATATCCAACTCGAGCTTGATCTGAAGCTGGTCCAGGAGAATTTGGCGAAGGCAAAGGAGGAGACCAAAGGTATGTTTAGTGAGGCCTCGACGACTGCTTTTACCCCTCATTTGTTTCAAAGTCTGATCTTGCTGTAACTTTGCAGGCAAAGTGAAGGAGGCCCAGAAGAAGAAAGACCTTGAGCTAACTGAGATGCAGAAGACAGCTTTAGAGAAGACCAAGCTCGCAGACGAGAAGCTGGCTTCGGTCACCTGGCTTGAAGAAGAAAACACCAATCTGAAAGCTGCTCTTGATATTGCCAATAAAGAAGTGAGTCGACTGAAGAGTGACAAGATTGCCCTGAACGACAAAGCCAGTGAGTTGGTGGGGAAGAAGAAAGATCTAGAGGCTTATCTGAGCGGACTCGCCAAGAAGCTGTTCCTCATGCTCGAAGGTAATCCTTTGCACCAAACAATTGTTTTTACAGTGATCTTTCCATTCGACCGTTGCCTTGACTCGGCGATTGTACTTGCAGAATTTTGCCAAAACTTTGAAGAGGAGACTGGTCGACTGGAACCAAACCTGGACCCCATCAACTTTCCGGTGAATGATGAAGTCGCCATGAACGTGTTCCGGCTCGAGTCTCATGTTGCTGCTGTCATTGACTATCTTGCAAGGCTGAAGGTCGCCACTTCCCGCATTGACACTACGCTCTAGCCCAGGGAGACGCTCCAAAATGACCTCGAGTCTCTGATGACTCGACTAAACACAGTCCCTGGTGGAGTGCAGGAGTAGAAGAAGTCTTCTGCCAGGTGCGGTGCAGATGTCACTCTGTGTCTGGCCCGAGTCCATTGCAAGGATGAACGAGAGGACAAGTTGGCAGCTCTTCGGGTGGCTAACACCAAGAAGCATGATTTCCGGTCTTTCATGGAGACTTTCATCGCCGCTGCCACTCGGATCGCGGATGGAATCGACATTGATGAGTTTGTTGCACCTTCTAGCCCTCCACAGGAGGGGTAAAAAACTTCTTGAGCTCGACACTTTAAATTTGCCTCGGTATGCCGAGTGATTTTGTAACCGATAAACCTTAACAGGCCTAGCGCCTGAGCACCTTCGGTTCCATTAGGTATTTATCCGAACTTGGATTCGATGTTTGAATATGCTTGCATTTGGTTTGAAATGTCTTTGCAGGTTAAAGCGAGATGCTTACTGCAATCGACTTATTCCCCAATTCATTTAGGCAGGCACTGGGCTGCGGCTAAGCCCCCGAGTGGGAGGCATGCTCTCCACTCGGTAGGATTTTTCAAAACTTAGGCGAGCACTGGGCTGCAGCTAAGCTGTTGGGTAACGTAGTAATTTCAAAAATTTTCCTACGCACACGCAAGATCATGGTGATGCATAGTAACGAGAGGGGAGAGTGTTGTCTACGTACCCTCGTAGACCGAAGCGGAAGCGTTGACGCAACGTAGAGGAAGTAGTCGTACGTCCTCCCGGTCCGACCGATCCAAGCACCGTTACTCCGGCACCTCCGAGTTCTTTACACGCGTACAGCTTGATGACGCACCCCGATCTCCGATCCAGCAGAGGCGCGGGGAGGAGTTCCGTCAGCACGACGGCGTGGTGACGATCTTGATGTTCTCCTGTCGCAGGGCTTCGCCTAAGCACCGCTACAATATGACCGAGGTGTAATATCGTGGAGGGGGGCACCGCACACGGCTAAGGAACGATCTCAATGATCAACTTGTGTCTATGGGGTGCCCCCTACCCCCGTATATAAAGGAGAGGAGGAGGGGAGGGCCGGCCCTCTACTATGGCGCGCCCTGGGGAGTCCTACTCCCACCGGGAGTAGGATTTCCCCTTTCCTAGTCCAACTAGGAGACCTTCCATGTATTAGGAGTAGGAGACTAGGAAGGGGAAGAGAGAAGGGAAGGAAGGAGGGGGTGCAGCCCCTCCCCTTAGCCCAATTCGGACTAGGCCATGGGGGGGCGCGCAACCTACCCTAGGCAGTCCCTCTCTCTTTCCCGCAGGGCCCAATAAGGCCCAATACTTCTCCCCGGCGAATTCCCGTAACTCTCCGGTACTCCGAAAAATACCCGAATCACTCGGAACCTTTCCGAACTCCGAATATAGTCGTCCAATATATCGATCTTTATGTCTCGACCATTTCGAGACTCCTCGTCATGTCCCCGATCTCATCCGGGACTCCGAACTCCTTCGGTACATCAAAAATCATAAACTCATAATATAACTGTCATCGAAACCTTAAGCGTGCGGACCCTACGGTTCGAGAACAATGTAGACATGACCGAGACACGTCTCCGGTCAATAACCAATAGCGGGACCTGGATGCCCATATTGGTTCCTACATATTCTACGAAGATCTTTATCGGTCAGACCGCATAACAACATACGTTGTTCCCTTTGTCATCGGTATGTTACTTGCCCGAGATTCGATCGTCGGTATCCAATACCTAGTTCAATCTCGTTACCGGCAAGTCTCTTTACTCGTTCCGTAATACATCATCTCGCAACTAACTCATTAGCTGCAATGCTTGCAAGGCTTAAGTGATGTGCATTACCGAGAGGGCCCAGAGATACCTCTCCGACATTCGGAGTGACAAATCCTAATCTCGAAATACACCAACCCAACAAGTACCTTCGGAGACACCTGTAGAGCACCTTTATAATCACCCAGTTACGTTGTGACGTTTGGTAGCACACAAAGTGTTCCTCCGGTAAACGGGAGTTGCATAATCTCATAGTCATAGGAACATGTATAAGTCATGAAGAAAGCAATAGCAACATACTAAACGATCGGGTGCTAAGCTAACTGAATGGGTCATGTCAATCAGATCATTCAACTAATGATGTGATCCCGTTAATCAAATAACAACTCTTTGTTCATGGTTAGGAAACATAACCATCTTTGATTAACAAGCTAGTCAAGTAGAGGCATACTAGTGACACTCTGTTTGTTTATGTATTCACACATGTATCATGTTTCCGGTTAATACAATTCTAGCATGAATAATAAACATTTATCATGATATAAGGAAATAAATAATAACTTTATTATTGCCTCTAGGGCATATTTCCTTCAGTTTCCCACTTGCACTAGAGTCAATAATCTAGATCACATCACCATGTGATTCACATCGATAGTTCACATCATCATGTGATTAACACCCATAGTTCACATCGCCATGTGACCAACATCCAAAGGGTTTACTAGATTCAGTAATCTAGTTCACATCGCTATGTGATTAACACCCAAAGAGTACTTAGGTGTGATCATGTTTTGCATGTGAGAGAATCTTAGTCAACGGGTCTTTCACATTCAGATCCGTTATGTATTTTGCAATTTTTTATGTCTACAATGCTCTGCACGGAGCTACTCTAGCTTATTGCTCCCACTTTCAATATGTATCTAGATCGAGACTTAGAGTCATCCAGATCGGTGTCAAAACTTGCATCGACGTAACCCTTTACGACGAACCTTTTGTCACTTCCATAATCGAGAAACATATCCTTATTCCACTAAGGATAATTTTGACCACTGTCCAGTGATCTACTCCTAGATCACTATTGTACTCCCTTGCCAAATTCAGTGTAGGATATACAATAGATCTGGTACACAGCATGGCATACTTTATAGAACCTATGGCCAAGGCATAGGGAATGACTTTCATTCTCTTTCTATCTTCTGCCGTGGTCGGGTTTTGAGTCTTACTCAATTTCACACCTTGTAACACAGGCAAGAACTCTTTCTTTGACTGTTCCATTTTGAACTACTTCAAAATCTTGTCAAGGTATGTACTCATTGAAAAAAAAAACTTATCAAGCATCTTGATCTATCTCTATAGATCTTGATGCTCAACATGTAAGCAGCTTCACCGAGGTCTTTCTTTGAAAAACTCCTTTCAAACACTCCTTTATGCTTTGTAGAATAATTCTACATTATTTCCGATCTACAATATGTCATTCACATATACTTATCAGAAATGCCGTAGTGCTCCCACTCACTTTCTTGTAAATACAGGCTTTACTGCAAGTCTGTATAAACTATATGCTTTGATCAACTTATCAAAGCGTATATTCCAACTCCGAGATGCTTGCACCAGTCCATAGATGGATCACTGGAGCTTGCGTATTTTGTCAGCACCTTTAAGATTGACAAAACCTTCTGGTTGCATCATATACAACTCTTCTTTAAATCCATTAAGGAATGTAGTTTTGTTTATCCATTTGCCAGATTTCATAAAAATGCGGCAATTGCTAACATGATTCGGACAGACTTTTAAGCATCGATACGAGTGAGAAAGTCTCATTGTATTCAACACCTTGAACTTTGTCAAAAACCTTTTTCGACAAGTCTAGCTTTGTAGATAGTAACACTACTATCAGCGTCCGTCTTCCTCTTGAAGATCCATTTATTTTCTATGGCTTGCCGATCATCGGGCAAGTCCACCAAAGTCCACACTTTGTTCTCATACTTGGATCCCATCTCAGATTTCGTGGCCTCAAACCATTTTGCGGAATCTGGGCTCATCATCGCTTCCTCATACTTCGTAGGTTCATCATGTTCTAGTAACATGACTTCCAGAACAGGATTACCGTACCACTCTCGTGCGGACCGTACTCTGGAAGACCTACGAGGTTCTGTAGTAACTTGATCTGAAGTTTCATGATCATCATCATTAGCTTCCTTACTAATTGGTGTAGTAGTCACAGGAACATATTTCTGTGATGAACTACTTTCCAATAAGGGAGAAGGTACAATTACCTTATCAAGTTCTACTTTCCTTTCACTCACTTCTTTCGAGAGAAACTCCTTCTCTAGAAAGGATCCATTCTTAGCAACGAATATCTTGCCTTCGGATCTGTGATAGAAGGTGTACCCAATAGTTACCTTTGGGTATTCTATGAAGACGCACTTCTCCGATTTGGGTTCGAGCTTATCAGGTTGAAACTTTTTCACATAATCATTGCAGCCCCAAACTTTAAGAAACGACAACTTTGGTTTCTTGCTAAACCACAGTTCATATAGTGTCGTCTCAACGGATTTAGATGGTGCCCTATTTAACGTGAATGCAGCTGTCTCTAATGCATGATCCCAAAACGATATTGGTAAATCGGTAAGAAACATCATAGATTGTACTATATCCAATAAAGTACGGTTATGACGTTCGGACACACCATTATGATGTGGTGTTCCAGGTGGCATGAATTTGTGAAACTATTCCACATTGTTTTAATTGAAGACCAAACTCGTAACTCAAATATTTGTCTCCGCGATCAGATCGTAGAAACCTTATTTTCTTGTCACGATGATTTTTCCACTTCACTCTGAAATTCTTTGAACCTTTCAACTATTTCAGACTTATGTTTCATCAAGTAGATATACCCATATCTGCTCAAATCATCTGTGTAGGTCAGAAAATAACGATACCCGCCGTGAGCCTTAACAGTCATTGGATCGCATACATCAGTATGTATTATTTCCAATAAGTCAGTTGCTCGCTCTACTGTTCCGGAGAACGGAGTCTTAGTCATCTTGCCCATGAGGCATGGTTCGCAAGCATCAAGTGATTCATAATCAAGTGATTCCAAAATCCCATCAACATGGAGTTTATTCATGCGCTTTACACCAATATGACCTAAACGGCAGTGCCACAAATAAGTTGCACTATCATTATTAACTTTGCATCTTTTGGTTTCAATATTATGAATATGTGTATCACTACGATCGAGATCCAATGAACCATTTTCATTGAGTGTGTAACCATATAAGGTTTTATTCATGTAAACAGAACAACAGTTTTATTCTTTTACTTAAATGAATAACCGTATTGCAATAAACACGATCAAATCATATTCATGCTCAACGCAAACACCAAATAACATTTATTTAGGTTCAACACTAATCCCGAAAGTATAGGGAGTGTGCGATGATGATCAATCTTGAAACTACTTTCAACACACACTGTCACTTCACCCTTAACTAGTTTCTGTTTATTCTGCAACTCCCGTTTCGAGTTACTACTCTTAGCAACTGAACCAGTACCAAATACCGAGGGGTTGCTATAAACACTAGTAAAGCACACATCAAACACCTGTATATCAAATATACCCTATTTCACTTTGCCATCCTTCTTATCCACCAAATATTTAGGGCATTTCCGCTTCCAGTGTAAGCACTCAGTTTCAGGCTTTGGTTCAGCTTTGGGCTTCTTCGTGGGAGTGACAACTTGCTTGTCAATCTACTTGAAGTTCCCCTTTCTTTCCCTTTGCCCTTTTCTTGAAATTAGTGATCTTGTCAACCATCAACACTTGATGCTCTTTCTTGATTTCTACCTTCGTCGATTTCAATATCACGAAGAGCTTGGGAATCACTTTCGTCATCCCTTGCACATTATAGTTCAACACGAAGTTCTACTAACTTGGTGATGGTGACTAGAGAATTCTGTCAATCACTATCTTATCTGGAAGATTAACTCCCACTTGATTCAAGCGATTGTAGTACCCAGACAATCTGAGCACATGCTCACTAGTTGAGCGATTCTCCTCCATCTTTTAGCTATAGAACTTGTTGGAGACTTCATATCTCTCAACTCGGGTATTTGCTTGAAATATTAACTTCAATTCCTGGAACATCTCATATGGTCCATGATGTTCAAAACATCTTTGAAGTCCCGATTCTAAGCCATAAAGCATGGTGCACAGAACTATCAAGTAGTCATCATATTGAGCTAGCCAAACGTTCATAACGTCTACATCTGCTCCTGCAATAGGTCTGTCACCTAGCGGTGCATTAAAGGACATAATTCTTCTGTGCAGCATTGAGGATAAACCTCAGACCGCGGATCCAATCCGCATCATTGCTACTAACATTTTTCAACACAATTTTCTCTAGGAACATATGAAAATAAACATATGAAAGCAACAACGCAAGCTATTGATCTACAACATAATTTGCAAAATACTACCAGGACTAAGTTCATGATAAATTTAAGTTCAATTAATCATATTACTTAAGAATTCCCACTTAGACAGACATCTCTCTAGTCATCTAAGTGATCACATGATCCAAATCAACTAAACCATAACCGGTCATCACGTGAGATGGAGTAGTTTTCAATGGTGAACATCTTATGTTGATCATATCTACTATATGATTCACGCTCGACCTTTCGGTCTTCGTGTTCCGAGGCCATATCTGCATATGCTAGGCTCGTCAAGTTTAACCTGAGTATTCTGCGTGTGCAAAACTGGCTTGCACCCATTGTAGATGGACGTAGAGCTTATCACACCCGATCATCACGTGGTGTCTGGGCACGACGAACTTTGGCAACGGTGCATACTCAGGGAGAACACTACTTGATAATTTTTAGTGAGAGATCATCTTAAAATGCTACCGTCAATCAAAGCAAGATAAGATGCATAAAGGATAAACATCACATGCAATCAATATAAGTGATATGATATGGCCATCATCTTCTTGTGCTTGTGATCTCCATCTCCGAAGCACCATCATGATCACCATCGTCACCGGCGTGACACCTTGATCTCCATCGTAGCATCGTTGTCGTTTATGCCATCTATTGCTTCTACGACTATCGCTACCGCTTAGTGATAAAGTAAAGCAATTATAGGGCATTTGCATTTCATACAATAAAGCGACAACCATATGGCTCCTGCCAGTTGCCGATAACTTCGGTTACAAAACATGATCATCTCATACAATAAAATATAGCATCATGTCTTGGCCATATCACATCACAACATGCCCTGCAAAAACAAGTTAGACGTCCTCTACTTTGTTGTTGCAAGTTTTACGTGGCTGCTACGGGCTTAAGCAAGGACCAATCTCACCTACGCATCAAAACCACAACGATAGTTTGTCAAGTTGATGCTGTTTTAACCTTCGCAAGGACCGGGCGTAGCCACACTCGGTTCAACTAAAGTTGGAGAAACTGACACCCGCTAGTCACCTGTGTGCAAAGCACGACAGTAAAACCAGTCTCGCGTAAGCGTACGCGTAATGTCGGTCCGGGCCGCTTCATCCAACAATACCGCCGAACCAAAGTATGACATGCTGGTAAGCAGTATGACTTATATCGCCCACAACTCACTTGTGTTCTACTCGTGCATATAACATCAAACCATAAAAACCTAGGCTCGGATGCCACTGTTGGGTAACGTAGTAATTTCAAAAAATTTCCTACGCACACGCAAGATCATGGTGATGCATAGTAACGAGAGGGGAGAGTGTTGTCTACGTACCCTCGTAGACCGAAGAGGAAGCATTGACGCAACGTAGAGGAAGTAGTCGTATGTCCTCCCGGTCCGACCGATCCAGGCACCGTTACTCCGGCACCTCCGAGTTCTTTACACGCGTACAACTTGATGACGCACCCCGATCTCCGATTCAGCAGAGGCGCGGGGAGGAGTTCCGTCAGCACGACGGTGTGGTGATGATCTTGATGTTCTCCTGTCGCAGGGCTTCGCCTAAGCACCGCTACATTATGACCGAGGTGTAATATCGTGGAGGGGGGCACCACACACGGCTAAGGAACGATCTCAATGATCAACTTGTGTCTATGGGGTGCCCCCTACCCCCGTATATAAAGGAGAGGAGGAGGGGAGGGCCGGCCCTCTACTATGGCGCGCCCTGGGGAGTCCTACTCCCACCGGGAGTAGGATTCCCCCTTTCCTAGTCCAACTAGGAGACCTTCCATGTATTAGGAGTAGGAGACTAGGAAGGGGAAGAGAGAAGGGAAGGAAGGAGGGGGTGCGGCCCCTCCCCTTAGCCCAATTCGGACTAGGCCATGGGGGGGCGCGCAACCTACCCTAGGCAGTCCCTCTCTCTTTCCCGCAGGGCCCAATAAGGCCCAATACTTCTCCCCGGCGAATTCCCGTAACTCTCCGGTACTCCGAAAAATACCCGAATCACTCGGAACCTTTCCGAACTCCGAATATAGTCGTCCAATATATCGATCTTTACGTCTCGACCATTTCGAGACTCCTCGTCATGTCCCCGATCTCATCCGGGACTCCGAACTCCTTCGGTACATCAAAAATCATAAACTCATAATATAACTGTCATCGAAACCTTAAGCGTGCGGACCCTACGGTTCGAGAACAATGTAGACATGACCGAGACACGTCTTCGGTCAATAACCAATAGCGGGACCTGGATGCCCATATTGGTTCCTACATATTCTACGAAGATCTTTATCGGTCAGACCGCATAACAACATACGTTGTTCCCTTTGTCATCGGTATGTTACTTGCCCGAGATTCGATCGTCGGTATCCAAAACCTAGTTCAATCTCGTTACCGGCAAGTCTCTTTACTCGTTCCGTAATACATCATCTCGCAACTAACTCATTAGCTGCAATGCTTGCAAGGCTTAAGTGATGTGCATTACCGAGAGGGCCCAGAGATACCTCTCCGACATTCGGAGTGACAAATCCTAATCTCGAAATACGCCAACCCAACAAGTACCTTCGGAGACACCTGTAGAGCACCTTTATAATCACCCAGTTACGTTGTGACGTTTGGTAGCACACAAAGTGTTCCTCGGATAAACGGGAGTTGCATAATCTCATAGTCATAGGAACATGTATAAGTCATGAAGAAAGCAATAGCAACATACTAAACGATCGGGTGCTAAGCTAACTGAATGGGTCATGTCAATCAGATCATTCAACTAATGATGTGATCCCGTTAATCAAATAACAACTCTTTGTTCATGGTTAGGAAACATAACCATCTTTGATTAACAAGCTAGTCAAGTAGAGGCATACTAGTGACACTCTGTTTGTCTATGTATTCACACATGTATTATGTTTCCGGTTAATATAATTCTAGCATGAATAATAAACATTTATCATGATATAAGGAAATAAATAATAACTTTATTATTGCCTCTAGGGCATATTTCCTTCATAAGCCCCCGAGTGGGAGGTGTGCTCTCCACTCGGTAGGATTTTTATAACTTAGGCGAGCACTGGGCTGCAGCTAAGCCTCCGAGTGAGAGGTCTTCTCTCCACTCGGTACGATTTTTATAACTTAGGCGAGCACTGGGCTGCAGCTAAGCCCCCGAGTGAGAGGTCTGCTCTCCACTCGGTAGGATTTTTATAACTTAGGCGAGCACTGGGCTGCAGCTAAGCCCCCGAGTGGGAGGTGTGCTCTCCACTCGGTAGGATTTTTTAAAACTTAGGCGAGCACTGGGCTGCAGCTAAGCCCCCCGAGTGGGAGGTCTGCTCTCCACTCGGTAGGATTTTCATAACTTTGTACTTGTGGCGTAGCTCGAAGGAGAGGGTAACAATCGACCTGCACTTCGCCCTCCTTGCGACCGCACGTTGTACTTGTGGCGTAGCTCGGAGGAGAGGGTCGCAGTCGACCTGCACCTCGTCCTCCTTGCGACTGCATGTTGTACTTGTGGCGTAGCTCGGAGGAGAGGGTCGCAGTTGACCTGCACCTCGTCTTCCTTGCTACCGCACATTGTACTTGTGGCGTAGCTCGGAGGAAAGGGTCGCAGTCGACCTGCACCTCGCCTTTCTTGCTACCGCACGTTGTACTTGTGGCATAGCTCGGAGGAGAGGGTCGCAGTCAACCTGCACCTCATCTTCCTTGCTACCGCACATTGAATTTGAACTTAGGCGAGTACCTGGACTGCAGCTAAGCCCCCGAGTGGGAGTCTGGCTCTCCACTCGGTAGGATTTTATTGAAACTTAGGCGAGTACTTGGACTGCAGCTAAGCCCCCGAGTGGGAGTCTGGCTCTCCACTCGGTAGGATTTTATTGAAACTTAGGCGAGTACTTGGACTGCAGCTAAGCCCCCGAGTGGGAGTCTGGCTCACCACTCGGTAGGATTTTATTGAAACTTAGGCGAGTACTTGGACTGCAGCTAAGCCACTGAGTGGGAGTCTGGCTCACCACTCGGTAGGATTTTATTGAAACTTAGGCGAGACGGATTCGCAGCTAAGCCCCCGAGTGGGAGTCTGGCTCACCACTCGGTAAGGATTTTATTGAAACTTAGGCGAGACGGATTCGCAGCTAAGCCCCCGAGTGGGAGTCTGGCTCACCACTCGGTAAGGATTTTTTTACAAACTTAGGTGAAACGGATTCGCAGCTAAGCCACCCACTGAGGGGGAAATTTTTCTGAAAAAATAAAAGTGACAAAAATCATTGGGGAAATTATGACACTATTATCTTGCGAAACATGAACTACAGAAGTACTTTTATTACAACTCATCCGAGTGAAAACTTAAGTATAAAATGGGCGGAGTAGCTCCGCGTTCCAAGCTCGGGGCTCGTCGATATTATGCTTGACGTTGTAGAGACGGTACGCTCCGTTGTGGAGAACCTTGGTGATGATGAAGGGTCCTTCCCAAGAAGGAGCAAGCTTGTGTTGTTTCTGCTGATCCACTCGGAGAACCAAATCTCCTTCTTGGAAGGCTCGACTCTTCACGTTTCTAGCATGGAAGCGACGCAAGTCCTGTTGGTAGATGGTCGATCAGATCAGAGCCATCTCTCTTTCTTCCTCTAAAAGGTCGACTGCATCTTGCCACGCTTGTTCCGCTTCAGCCTCGTTGTAGAGCTCGACTCGAGGAGCATTGTGGAGCAGGTCACTCGGCAAGACCGCTTCGGCTCCATAGACTAAGAAGAATGGAGTTCTTCCGGTCGACCGATTAGGCGTGGTCCGTAGACCCCAAAGCACTGAGGGAAGTTCGTCGACCCATGCTCCAGCTGCATGTTTGAGATCACGCATCAGTCGGGGTTTCAACCCTTTGAGGATCAAGCCATTGGCTCGCTCCGCTTGTCCATTAGACTGTGGATGAGCGACCGAAGCGTAGTCGACTCATGTGCCTTGAGATGTGCAGAACTCTCTGAATTCCTCCGAGTCGAAGTTTGATCCATTGTCTGTGATGATGCTGTGCGGGACTCCATATCTGAATATCAGTTCCCTGATGAAGCTAACAGCAGTACCGGCGTCAAGGTTCTTGATGGGTTTAGCCTCAATCCACTTGGTGAACTTGTCGACTGCCACCAGTACATGCGTGAAACCGCTTTGACCTGTGCTCAAGGGGCCCACCATATCCAACCCCCATACTGCGAAGGGCCAGACGAGTGGTATGGTCTTCAGAGCTGACGCAGGCTTGTGTGACATGTTGGAGTAAAACTGACATCCCTCGCACTTGTCCACTATCTCCTTTGCCATCTCATTCGCCCTTGGCCAGTAAAATCCGGCTCGGTATGCTTTGGCTACGATGGTCCGAGAGGACGCATGATGGCCACAGGTTCCCGAGTGGATATCATCAAGGATGATTCGACCTTCTTCTGGCGTTATGCACTTCTGACCAACTCCAGTCGCGCTCTCTCTGTACAACTGTCCTTTGATCATAGTAAAGGCCTTGGATCGACAGACGATCTGTCGAGCCTCTTCCTCGTCCTCCGGGAGCTCTTTTCTCAGGATATACGCGATGTATGGAACTGTCCAGTCGGGAGTGATCACTAACACCTCCATGACCAAGTCGACCACTGCTGGGACCTCAACTTCAGTCGGATCCGTGGCACTCTTGGGCTGCGGAGCTTCTTCGGTGAAAGAATCTTCTTTGACTGATGGAGTATGAATATGCTCCAAGAACACACCACTGGGAATGGCTTCTCTCTTGGAACCTATCTTTGCCAAATCATCAGCCGCTTGATTTTTCAGTCGGGGTATATGATGGAGCTCTAACCCCTCAAACTTCTTTTCCAGCTTCCTCACTGCATTGCAGTATCCAGTCATGGCTGGGCTTCTAACATCCCACTCCTTCATCACTTGGTTGACCACCAAATCTGAGTCGCCATAAACCATAAGGCGACGGACGCTGAGTGAAATGGCCATGCGCAACCCATACAAAAGGGCCTCGTATTCTGCCTCATTGTTGGAGGAATCAAAGTGAATCTGGAGCACATATCTGAGCTTATCTCCTCTGGGGAAAACCAGGACAACCCCAGCACCGGAACCATTCAACATCTTAGAGCCATCAAAGAACATGGTCCAATGCTCCGAGTGAACTTGAGTCGGCTGCTGTTGTTCAATCCACTCGGCAAGGAAATCTGCTATTGCTTGGGACTTAATGGCTTTCTTTGCCTCAAACTTGATATCAAGGGGAAGGAGTTCAATCGCCCATTTTGCCACTCGACCAGTTGCATCTCTGTTGTGCAAAATCTCTGAAAGTGGAGCGTCGCTGACGACTGTAATGGAATGATCAGAGAAATAATGAGCAACCTTCTTCATGGTCATGTAGATTCCATACACAAGCTTCTGATAATGAGGATATCTTTGCTTTGATGGAGTCAAAACTTCAGACAGATAGTACACTGGGCGTTGAACTTTGAAGGCTTTCCCTTCTTCTTCCCGCTTGACCGTAAGTACTGTACTGACAACTTGTCCTGTGGCTGCAATATAAAGCAACAGAGGCTCTTTGCCGATTGGAGCAGCAAGCACTGGCTGGGTGGAGAGCAGAGCTTTTAGCTCGGCAAACGCTGCATCAGCTTCTGGAGTCCACTCGAACTTGTCTGCCTTCTTCATCAGTCGGTAAAGAGGTAATGCCTTTTCACCGAGTCGTGAGATGAATCTACTTAAAGCGGCCAAGCATCCAGTAAGTTTCTGGACATCGTGCACCCGCACGAGGCGTTTCATTCGGAGTATAGTGCCGATTTTCTGGGTTAGCGTCAATTCCTCGTTCGGAAACGAGAAAACCGAGTAACTTGCCACCAGGAACTCCGAATGTGCACTTTGATGGATTGAGCTTGATATCATACCTCCTGAGGTTGGCAAATGTTTCGGCGAGGTCAGTCAGCAGGTCGGAACCTTTTCGCGACTTGACCACGATATCATCCATATACGCTTCCACATTCCGACTGATTTGAGTGACTAAACACTTCTGAATCATTCGCAAGAACGTGGCTCCGGCATTCTTGAGGCCGAATGGCATGGTGATATAGCAGAAGCACCCGAATGGAGTGATGAAACTGTTTTTATCTCATCGGGTCCGTACAGATGGATCTGATGGTACCCGGAATAGGCATCTAGAAAAGACAATCTCTCGCATCCCGCAGTCGAGTCAACAATTTGATCAATGCAAGGGAGAGGAAAATGATCTTTCGGGCAGGCCCGATTGATGTGCTTGAAATCAATGCACATTCGGAGTGAGTTGTCCTTCTTAGGAACCATGACGACATTGGCGAGCCACTCGGAGTGGTATATCTCTCGGATAAATCCTGCCGCCAATAGTCGAGCCACCTCCTCACCAATAGCTTTTCTCTTCTGGACGGCGGATCGCCGAAGATGTTCCTTGACTGGTTTTGCTGCTGAGTCGACTCTAAGGCGATGCTCAGCCAGTCCCCTGGGAACACCCGACATGTCAGCTGGCTTCCATGCAAAGATGTCCCAGTTCTCACGGAGGAACTGGATGAGCGCTTCTTCCTATTTTGGGTCGAGTGTTGTGGAGATATGGGTCGTAGCTGCATTGGGGTCGGTCGGGTGAATGTGTACGGGCTTCGTCTCACCGGACGACTGAAATGCTGACTCTATGGCAGGCTTCTTGGCTCGTAGCAAATCACTCGGATCTGCATTTTGCTTATATCCTTCTAGCTCGACCGCTGTCACCTGGGAATCGGCAATCTTTGAGCCTTTCTGGAAACACTCTTCTGCTTTTTTCCGATCACCAGTGACAGTGATCACGCCTTTGGGGCCGGGCATCTTCAGTTTGAGGTACACGTAACATGGTCGAGCCATGAACCGTGCGTAAGCTGGTCTCCCCAAAATAGCGTGGTAAGCGCTCTGAAAATCCACGACCTCAAACGTCAGCTTCTCTTTGCGAAAATGCTTCGAATCACCGAACACCACGTCCAGAGCTATTTGGCCGAGTGACTCGGCTTTCTTTCCTGGTATAACTCCATGAAAACTCATGTTACTGGTGCTCAGTCGGGACATCGGAATGCCCATTCCTTTCAGCTTGTCCGCATACAATAAGTTCAGTCCACTACCACCGTCCATTAGCACCTTCGTCAGTCGAGTGCCTTCGACAACCGGGTCGACCACCAAAGCTTGCCTCCCAGGGGTGGCTATATGAGTCGGGTGATCGGACTGGTCGAATGTAATGGGAGTTTGGGACCATCTCAGATAACTGGGTGTCGCCGGGGCGACCATGTTCACCTCACGGTTAATAACCTTCAGTCGGCTCTTGCTTTCCACATCCACAAAGATCATCAGAGTGGAGTTAACATGAGGATATCCTTCCTCACTGTCCTCCTTGTCTTCGGCTTTGTCCGACTCCTTTTCTTTGTCCTTGGGCTGTTTACCTTGGAACTGTTGGATCAGGAGTCGACACTGGCGAGTGGTATGCTTCGGGTAGATGATATTACCCTCTTCGTCTTTCTTCGTGTGGATGTGACACGGCATATCCATCACGTCATTTCCTTCTTTATCCTTCACCTTCTTGGGGTTCCAGGATCCTTTGGGTTTTCCCTTGAACTTGCCCTGAGTCACGGCCAGAGCCTCCCCAGGAGCCGCTGGTTCGGCCTTCCGCTTCTGCTTCCGACTGGAGTTTCCCTTCTCCGACTGACTCGGCTTGTACTTGCCGCTGCGGAGTCGATCCTCCTCTTCACCATTGGCGTACTTGGTAGCAATTTCCATCATCCGACTCAGGGTCATATCTCCGGTCCGACCAAACTTCAAACTCAATTCTCTGTTCTTAACACCATCCTTGAAGGCGCAGACTGCCTAATGATCAGACACGTTCTCCACGGTATGATGCAAAGTGATCCATCTCTGGATATACTCTCTTAAGGTCTCATTCGACTTCTGTATTGCAGCTCTGTCAATCCAGCTGGTCGCTTGCAAGTTCCCTCGAACGTTCTGATGAACACTCGGGAAAGATCTTCCCAAGTGTAAATGCTGCTCGGAGTTAACTGATTCAACCATGCTCTGGCCGAACCTTCCAACATGAGTGGTAAGTGCTTCATAGCCACCTCGTCATTTCCGCCACCAATTTGCACCGCCACTCGGTAGTCTTCAAGCCAAGTTTCAGGCTTAGACTCACCGGTGAACTTGCTGACTCCAGTCGCCAATCTGAAGTTGGGGGGAATCACCGCGGCTTTGATAGCCCTGCTGAAACATTCCGGACCAGAAACATGCACTCGACTGCTAGTGGGCGCGTCTCTGTCATGGCCACCCCGATGAGCCATGTTCCGATCGACCAAGCCTTGCACGATGATGGATCGCGCGTCGAAGCCTGGTTCCCGGGGGTCGACCGGAGCTCTTCGCCCCACACTGAGTTGACGCCTGTCATCTTGCTGCCGAGGAGCGTAAGACCCGCCTCTCGGAGGAGGAGTGGGCACTCGACGCCTCTCATCACGATTGTATCGGTCACCATATTGGTCCTGTCGATTCTCGCGTCCTTCACGCCGCGGAGGCGATCTAGGGCTGTGAGCCAACTGAACCATATTCGCAGCGACGGATCGACTGTGAATTCTGTTGCGTGACTGCGACACGGCTGAATTATGATCTCCTGCTGCCCGGAGCAAATCTTTGATCTGCATCAAGCCTCTGCCAGCCTCCGACTGAGAGGGCTGAATTGACTCTGCTATACGGGTTGCAGCTGCTAAATTCTGAATCGGGGTTCGATATACCTAAGTTGGCGGGAAGAGTTGACGTCGACTGGAGTCGGGTACTCGTTGCCGCGCGCGCTCGTCGAGTGCTCGCTGAAGGTTCTCCAGACGAGCGCGTTCAGCCAAGTTGGCCAAACGTGCCTCCTCCAAGGCGCGAGCCTCAGGGGTTTCTCCCGCGATGGGAGTATGCAGGGCATCCATGTTCCTGCGGCGAAGTTCTTCCCTTTGCAGGGAATTAACTGGCTCGGGTTGGTACTCCTCATGGACTGGAGCGGGGTCGCCTCCACCATCTACCCCGTCCTCGCGGGGGAAACCGGGAGGGCTGCGAGGTCCGTTGACCATCAAGACCTCTGCCGCTGGATCACTGCTATCGCACTCGGATGCAGTCTCTACGGAGCCAGTCGACAAGTCGAACAGGCTGTAGAGGGACTCGTCGGGCTCGATTGCCGCAACTTGGGTGGTGGCCGTCTGGCGAGCCACCGCGTGCCGCACCCACCGCTGGAGCCTCGATCGACCAGAGCGCTTGCGCTGGCGGGAGACAGGGAGGATGGACGATAGGGGAGTCGACCGATATGGTGTCGACGGTTGCCGCAGCAGAACGCCGCGGACACATGCACGAAAATGCGT
The DNA here is from genome assembly GCA_963921465.1 of Triticum timopheevii. Lineage (NCBI taxonomy): Eukaryota > Viridiplantae > Streptophyta > Magnoliopsida > Poales > Poaceae > Triticum > Triticum timopheevii. The sequence goes on from OY997266.1 coordinate 67,106,146, forward strand.
CGCACCGCGGACGGGGAGCGCATCAACGTCGAGTGGAGCCTCCTGGAGCCAAGCGGAGTCGTCGGCGATGAAGGTGAGCGCGCCGAGACGGATCTCGCGGCCCTCGACCAAAACTCCACCAAAAATCATGATGGAAGTGATTGGAATAATTGCAACTTCTCCAGAAATCGCTAAGACACCTGCCCCACGGTGGGCGCCAACTGTCGTGGTTCTAAGTCTGACAGTAGAATGGGGGGTAGGTATGGAGAGGCAAGATCCTAGCTATGGAGCAGTTGTGAACACAAGGATGTACGAGTTCAGGCCCTTCTCGGAGGAAGTAACAGCCCTACGTCTCGGAGCCCGGAGGCGGTCGACTGGATTATGCGTGTATGGATTACAGGGGTGCGAACCCCTTACACTGAGGAGGGGGGTGGCTTATATAGTGTCCGCCAGACCCCTCCAGCCCTCAGTAATGCAGGGTTTAAAGTACATTAAGTCTAGGCGTTACTGGTAACGCCTTACATAAAGTGTCCTAAATGCCATAAAGACTACTTAATTACAGACCGTTTGGATGCAGAGTGGCTCTTGATCTCCTGGTGGTCGAGTGAGTCTTCATGGTCAAGTCCTTCGAGTTCGTCGAGTGAAGTCTCTCTTGGTCGACTGGAGGGTAGTTTCTTCTGAGGGTGTCCTTGGGTAGGGTACTTAGATCAGGCCTATGCCCCTACCCTACATACATGACTTCATCACCAGATGGACCGGGCTTGGGCATGAAAAGTAGGCCTAGTGATAGGGCCTGGGAGGGCTCGGGCCTCAGTTTTCTGCCGTGGGCTTTTTCAAGCCCGGCCCAAGCCTGGCCCGGCCCGGCCCATGGCCAGATATATTTGGAGGGCAAAAATGCTACATCTACGTAAAACTCTACGAAGCCTTACGTAATCTCTCTATAACTAATCTCTCCGGCACCCCGACTTCAACTGGGTGGGCCCCCTCCCTAATTTCCTCCAAACAACAACTGCCATCTCAGCTCCTACGTTAATCATGTAACAACCCTTACGTAGATGTAGCATTGCTGGTAGGATTGCTCGGTCAAAATTGGCAAACCTTCCGTTAAATGGGGAAGTCCAGGTGAGGCCTAATTTGACCCTTTATATGTCGCCTGGTAACCGTATCCCTTATACCCAAATCCCGAAATTCATACAACCATGTAGCATAGATCAACACAACGTTTGGTAAACACATGTCAGTTTCATTTCACACAGCCGGACAAAGTAAGTTATAACCACGTAACACTAGGATACGCAAATCAAACATCAATGTTTGGTGCCCTTCCCCTTGTCATCTCCGAGTAGTATGTGCTGAAATATGCGCGGTAATCGGCGTCCGAGGGAGGGGGGGTTAAAGTTGTTGGAGGAGCTGTGAGACGGAGGGTTTTGCTTGCAGCGACCTCTTGCTCAATTGCAAGCCGCTCCAACGCCTTGAGGCCTAGCCGCGAGGACTTAGTATTCTTGCAGCAGTGGGTGTCTGTCTTTGTAGTGGCCAACGACCGGCGCATGACACTGTGGTGAAGCCGACCAGAATCAGAGGACTGAGGGACTGACGTAGTTTGCAAAATCCTGACCGGAGCGGCTGGATCATGCCAGGGTCACCTGTTTTGCGCTATAAACTGCCGGCCCATGCCCCGACTAGTGGAGCCACAGTAGGCTCGGAGGTGCCAGGGCAGCACCTAATGCTTATGTTTCATTCTATGGTGTTGCTTATGTTTCAATCTTATATCAGGATTGCAAGATTGTTTTCGGTTTTTAGAAAAATTGTTGTTAATTTTGGATGCTTGCATTTCCAACCCAAAGATAACATCTTGTTTAGAAGGATGCTTGCATTTCCAACCTCAAGATAGCTAACACCTTAGTTAGAAGGATGCTTGCATTTCTTGCTTGCTGATAGACAAAGCAGCTAATGTTTTATTTGAATGCTGAGTTTCTTTCATATTTAAAGTGCATCTTTTTTGTCTAGTTATGTTCATTTCCTAAACTCGAATGTCTTGCATGACTGTGTTGCCCATTCGTCTCGTTTATATATATTTCTGACCTGTATTCATCAGAAACATGTAGACGTATATGTTCTCTCGTGCTGAAGTGAGTGGGCATATAACTAATTTTAAGCTTTGATTGGAGTGCTCGGTTTCTTGCTGTACTGATGAAATCATGCATAATGTGAGGAGCTATAAAACATCAATTAAAGAGAAAACTGTTTGAACAGAACAACAAATGTTGTATGAAGTTTTGCCATGGTTCTTGCAATTACGAATTGATGTTCTTAGTAGATCCTTAGTAATCAATAATAACTGTAGCTTTTGCATCTTCTTCTGAGATTATCCAGTCACACATGTTTAAGTGCGATAATTTTGTAAACCTATTAGCAGGCCAAGGTATTTAATTGTTTGTTTACCATCCCACATAAACCCATGTTGACTCATTATTATTATGCAGTGACAACATTTAATTAAATCAGCTTACCGTCACTTGCATACGGTAGTTTTTCTTATATATAGTTAGCCCTGGGTAAGAAAATGTATAGAACTTGCTTCCTTAGTTGTTATCTTCTTGCATAATATTGTATTTTGTATGTTTGCACCTTTAGTAATCCTGCTGCTTTACAGGGGATGCTCACTGAATGGCTCCACAAGAGAAACCAACTGAGGCTATCGTTGGGAGAAAAAACTATATTTTGAAAGCTCGGCCTGTCTCTTCAGGTGTCTATATATTATGTCCATTTATATTTTGTGCTATGTCATGTACTGTGTGAATATAGCTACCTGCCATCCTATGAGCCTGTTGTGCGAGATACCGCTTATTGCACTATTCTCTGTGTACCACTCGTATTATTAACATTTTTTTTCTTAGTTTCAGATCTCATATCTAATTTCTTATCTATTTTCAAATTCTTTTGGTGTATATGAACAACTTAAGTGCTTTTGAAAACCGAAAGTTATCAGAAAAATGCAAGGCGTTCCACACAACTCTGGGCCTAAATTGTGACCTTGCAAAAATCTGAAGTTATCAGGAAAATGCAAGACGTTTCTAATAACGATGCGTCTAAACTGGGACACTGTGCCATTTTTCACAACAGATCATCTAACATAGCAAATTGCATTTATGCCTGCATTTTGAAAACTATATTCTATATTTTGAAAGGGTTGTTTTCCTGAATTTGAGTTATCAAAAGGGTCCTGAGTATTGCCAAATTGCCAAGCATTTATGTTCAAATAACTCTGTGTTCGAAATGGGACCTTGTGTCATTCGGTGCAACGAGTAATCTAGTCTGTATCTCTACTACCTAAAAGAACCGTAAGGTTCCGTTTCCCCTCTTAAGTCGTCCCACCTTTCGTCGATCCCTTCCCGACGCAGCGCTGGTTTCTCGAATTTTCTCGCTAAAAGAAAATTCTGAAACAACGAGCGCATGTCAGCCCACTTTACTCTCCCGTCCTGGCCCAATCTTTCCCCCACCCCTTGCGACGTGAGAATGCCCTAGCGGCTAGCGCTACCCTCGCCCTCCACCACCACCTAGACATCGCCCACCTCCTCCCCTACCGCCGCGCGATCCAAGTAGGAGGACCATCCGATGATCTAGCCACGGGTTGCCCGAAATCTCGCTGGGTGACTCCGATAGGCCTTGTCCCAGCCGCCGCCAGAAGAGCTATTCTACATACGCCGGGATGGAGATGCCCACCTTCTACCCCCTCCTATCCCTACCCTCGCGTGATCCGACACCAACGAGGACGATCTCCTATGATCCAGCCGCAGTTGCCGCGGAGTCTCGTCGGGATAAATTCGCCTGGCCTCATCCCAGCCGCCGTCGGTAGAGGTTATTTTCCATAGTCCAAGGTGAGATTGTTTGTCCGATGGTGCGAATTTCGGCTGGTTCCATGAGCACTTCGTTCCCCGCCGTGCAACCTTTCTTGATTCAGAAAGATGGGTGCTGTCTGTTTAGCTAATTCAATCTATCATTGATCATGCTAATTCTTGTTATATTGGAAATAACATGAACATGCTGCTCCTTTTTCTATTCACAATACTTCTTAGTGGAGAGCTCGGGTGTCCGCGGCTGTGTGGAAGCAGAGCTCGCCTGTCGGCGGCAGCACGATCGGCTGATTTGTGACTGGTCGAAGGGTGAGCTTCACATACATGTGCGCATTACGCGTAGGTAACATACTATCTTGGCCGTGAAAGAGCAAGTTCACACGTGATAAACTATGTTCGTGATTTCTGTGTTTATTTTCTACCATAAGTTCTCAGCCTCTCAGGGCACTGTTTTGCATTTACAGTACACAGACAAAAGAACAAGAGTAAGCATTTATAGTATGCAGACAAAAGAACAAGATCATTTAAGTACCCAAGGATTTAGGGTTCACTCGGATCCAAGGCCATTGAAGGGCTTTGGCTCTGTTCCTTCCTCGCGAGAATTGTTCTTGCCATGAACTATATATGGTTGTCTGTTATCTTGGTCGAGAAGCTGAACATGTTGTACCTTGTCATTTGTAGTATTGCACCTTTTGCACTTGCTTCATAAAATTTATCTTGTACAATACCCATAGCCCAATCCTAATTTGTGCGTCTGTTTGTAGTGATTGCGAGGGAAGAGATGTGATGCACTTATGTCAGTAATCATGGTATGCCTGTATCTGTTAATTATAAGCATATTTTATCAGTACTATTATTACTAGTAAGCTATACCCTATACGTGCATAGCACGTGAGAGCTCAGATAATCAAATTACAACCAAAGATAGACATAATGTTACCGTATTAATTATAACAGGCTAATGGAATTGTGAGGCATATGCATGAAGTATGAAATGCACAATTCAAAGTAAAATATATCGAGCGTGTTTTGTGTAGGTGTCCTTTTAGCTATCTGAAAGCTAATGTACTATCCGCAAAGATAAATATCATTTATGAAGGTACATAGCCTTGAATACGAAGTAAAAAATGAATGATAATTTGGATAGAAAAATAATTTAGGACATACTGAGTATGGAAGAGTCTAGAATAAAGTAGAAGTGTGCTTTAAGTTTTGTGCAGTCCATATGGCCTAAGCTCAAACATAGAATCTTCTAGATAGTACACGTGGCAGAATCTGATGAAGTAATGAGAAGATCCAACAGTCAGGAACACTCGGATTTGCCACGTCTCTACCGTTGGATCGGCTTCATCCGACGGTTGTTATTCAAAGTTATTCACACACTATATAGTGGTATAGATTTAGCAAGTTCTTGTTCTTTCCATAGGTTTGCTGAACATTCCAATGGCCGCCTTGAGCATGCAAAAATGCTTTTGAATGTCTCTTAGTCACAAATCAAGTCACACACGATATCTCGTTTTTTGTTTTGTTTTGGTAATTGAAAATAACTTATTCTCAATGTTCTTTTGTCATTCTCAAATTTTCAGCAAAGAGGGGAAATTGGTGCTATTGACCGAAGTCAGAATATTGCTAAACTAATTCTTTGTGTAAGCTATGCAGAGAAAAACATGAAGTTGATGAGCTGTGTACGTGAAGATGAAAGGAAGCCAAGGGAATATACTGTGTTCAACGGTGACCTTGGAAAGTGCATGTTGATCCTACATAGACTTTCCTGAAAAGTTGCTCTTCAATTTTTTTTTGTTAGAGAAAATATCATAGTGGGCACAATTGCGGAAGCAGCATTGCAATGTTTTGTACAGTTTGACCATGACTATTTTTGTCATGCAATTATGCGGTGAACTAAATTATGTATCTACTTCGCCTTGAATTGGATAATTACCTTGGTTTCATCTTTTGAATCAGATATGCGCAAGGAATTCAATAGTTACCGTGGTTGCATTTTGGTGATGATATATTTTTTCTGCATAGCAATGCATGTGCATTTAACTATATACAATCTATATATGTCTATTTCAACTAATACATGTATTGCATATGTTTTATATTGTAACAATAGGGGGTAAAGAGCTCTTGGTTGATTTATCTTTGGGAGCATGACCTAAATATATCACCCATGCATACATGACTGTTGTTCTCCCATTGCAACGCACATGCAATTACATAGTTAAAGTAAGTGGGCAAGCGACATCCTTGACCCATGCATCACCCATGGCAGCTGCACGGCCTGCACCGTATGATAAGAGCATAAGAATCGGTGTTTATATAAGAGGGCTAATATAATACTGCGCAACACGACACAGCAGTTCACCATCACTAGGCTGTCAGTCTGTTCATCGATCGATCAAGCAGATGAAAATGTCTCCAGAAAGAGAAGGAGCAGTGGACAAGGAAGAAGGATCGTGGATGGCTTCTGCTGCGCTCCCGGAGCCGGAGGCAGTCCAGCCAAGGAAGAAGAGCAACTTCAAGTACGCCTTCACCTCAGCCGTCTGTGCTTCCATGGCCACCATCGTCCTCGGCTATGGTACACACATCCCGTATGTCAGACAGAGTACGCATCTTCTTCTTCCTTGGGCTATGTAGCAAGTATAATTCTCTTCCGACTGTCCAGACATCGGGGTGATGAGCGGGGCGTCGCTGTACATCAAGAAGGACCTGCAGATCTCAGACGTGCAGGTGGAGATCATGATGGGCATCCTCAGCGTGTACGCGCTCCTAGGCTCCTTCCTCGGCGCGAGGACGTCCGACTGGGTCGGCCGCCGCCTCACCGTCGTCTTCGCGGCCGCCATCTTCTTCACCGGCTCCTTGCTCATGGGCTTCGCGGTCAACTACGCCATGCTCATGGTCGGCCGCTTCGTCACCGGCGTAGGCGTGGGCTACGCCATCATGGTCGCGCCGGTGTACACGGCAGAGGTGTCCCCGGCGTCGGCCCGCGGCTTCCTCACGTCTTTCACCGAGGTTTTCATCAATGTGGGGATCCTCCTTGGCTACGTCTCCAACTACGCCTTCGCGCGCCTCCCGCTCCGCCTCGGCTGGCGCGTCATGCTCGGCATCGGCGCCGTCCCGTCCGCCCTCCTCGCGCTCATGGTGTTCGGCATGCCGGAGTCGCCCCGCTGGCTCGTCATGCAAGGCCGCCTCGCGGACGCCAGAGCCGTGCTGGCCAAGACCTCCGACACGCCAGAGGAGGCTGTGGAGCGCCTTGACCAAATCAAGGCTGCCGCCGGCATCCCCGGGGACCTTGACGGCGACGCGGTCGCCGTGCCAAAGAGAAAAGGCGGCGAGGAGAAGCGGGTGTGGAAGGAGCTCATCTTTGCGCCGACCCCAGCCATGCGGCGCATACTGCTGGCGGCCCTCGGCATCCAGTTCTTCCAGCAGGCGACGGGCTCCGACTCGGTCGTGCTCTACAGCCCACGCGTGTTCAAGAGCGCGGGCATCACCGGCGACAACCACCTGCTCGGCGCCACATGTGCCATGGGGGTCATGAAGACGCTCTTCATCCTGGTGGCCACGTTCCAGCTCGACCGCCTAGGCCGGCGACCGCTGCTGCTAACCAGCACGGCCGGCATGCTCGCCTGTCTCATCGGCCTCGGGACGGGCCTCACCGTCGTGGGTCGGCACCCGGACGCCAAGATCCCATGGGCCATCGGCCTGTGCATCGTCTCCATCTTGGCATACGTCTCCTTCTTCTCCATCGGCCTCGGCCCCCTCACGAGCGTGTACACCTCGGAGGTCTTCCCGCTGCGGGTGCGCGCGCTGGGCTTCGCACTCGGCGCGGCCTGCAACCGCGTGACCAGCGCGGTGGTCACCATGTCCTTCCTGTCCTTGTCCAAGGCCATCACCATCGGTGGCAGCTTCTTCTTGTACGCCGGCGTCGCAGCTCTCGGGTGGATTTTCTTCTTCACGTTCGTTCCGGAGACACGTGGGCAGCCGCTGGAAGAGATAGGGAAGCTTTTCGGCATGACGGACACGGCCGTCGTCGAAACCGAAGACCACGCCACCAAAGACAAGGTGAAAGTAACGGAGATGAACTAGCGAACCAAAAGTCACCCAACTGTTGCTGCATCACTACTGGAAAACCGTTTTACACAGAGTGTTTTGCTACCATACGCCGAGATAAAAAAGACTTTCGCGCTGCTTTATTATATACTAGCTGTATGCCCGTACGTTACCACGGAACAATAAACATAGACATGGGATATTGGTTAAAAAAATCTAATATAATTTCATACATATACGTTTTGAGAGCAGAGTTGCAGGTGCCATACATGTAATTCTGGCAATCAATTCAAAACAAATCAAACATATTTCCCCTCCATGTACTCCCTCCGTTCCTAAATATTTGTCTTTCTAGAGATTTCAACAAGTGACTACATACGGAGTAAAATGAGTGAATCTATACTCTAAAATATGTCTATATACATCCGTATATGGTAGTCCATTTGAAATCTCTAAAAGACAAATATTTAGGAACGGAGGGAGTAGTTTTTTGGGAAGTCAATTTGTTGCATGCTACAATATTAGAGTGTACAGTAGGTAGTTGTTGGCTAAGGAGTAAAATGTAGGAGTGCAAAACTTGATGATACACATGCTCATAGCTTCCTGTCGGTCGAGTGTTGCTCCTCTGTTTATTGAACATCCGATCTTGTTGCCGGCCTCCTGGATGAGCAGAGTCAGTTGCAAAACCTAGTCTCTTAGTGTCCAAATTCAGGAGGAACTGCAGATTCGTACTTCCGCTGGTGTAGTAGCAGTACACACCCGAACCTAGCAAACTTTCCAGTCATACCTGATACAACATAATGTTGTACGTATCTTTTATTGTTGTCCATTCTGCAAGGCTATTTGACTGACAAATCGTCAATATGACTACAGTTGATGGCATTGGTATTGGTACCTAAACAAGGGAAATTGATTACTACCATTATCCCATCCCGAAACAAAACCATGCGGCAAACAACTGAAAAAAGAGCGAAACAACAATCAATAGCCATCTCACTTCAAAATACTTAAACTATATTTGGTCCTGATTCACGAAAAAAAAAATACACATTTTACATGACAAAAGTCAAATAAATAAGCCCATTTTACACACTCCAATCACAGACCTAATATTACACATCAATTTTCAATTATTCTAATCTGGAAGGATGATTCCAAATTGATCAAAGAAGCAAATAAAAGAAAAGGCCATTGTTGGAACAAACAAAAGGTGAGATTTTGTACCAGGGCCTCAGCCAACCACATTTCTGTCCGTTCTCTTGGAAAAAACTGTATATATGCAATAACCTACTCCCTCTGTCCCAAAATAAGTGTCTTAACTTTGTACTAGCTCTAGTACAAATTTGTACTAAGTTCAAGACACTTATTTTGGGATGGAGGGAGTACAATAGAAAATTTTGTCAAGAATGACCAACTGAATAAAATGGGTTGCATCATATAATCAATAACCTTCTAGGTGTGTGCCTTATTTCTTTTATGAAAACCAGAACCAAATTATTTATGTGTGCATCTCTAGTTAGAACCCAACCGAAACTAATAAAATCTCTGAGGTGAAAAACACATAAAAATTAATGGACTAAAAAAATAGCATGTTAGGAGCTAGGGTTTTGCCCTGCCTGGGGCGTAGGCTATAGGGGAAGGAGGGAGGTGGGCGAGGGCTGGAACGCGGCGGCCGGCGGCGAGGCGCTGTCCTTGCGGGTTGGCGGCGGCGGCGCAAGTAGGAGGCGGCTAGGGTTTAGGGTTCCGGCTCCTCTGGGAGCCGGGCAATAGAATAGTCTTATTGCTTAATTCTCAAAATAGTTTTACAACTTGTATATATAACCATAATCTGAAAATAAACCTAAGATAACTTGGGCCTTAAGCCTGCCCAGTGGGCCCACGATGGCCATAGACCTGGCCGGTCATAACATCTCTCCCCGCCTGCGCAAACAGCTCGTCCTCGAGCTGAAAGTCGGGGTAGTGCTGGTGGAACTCCTCGCGCTGCTCCCAAGTGGTGTCCTCCTCCGGTAGTCCAGCCCACCGAATCAACACGTACCAGGAGCCTCGGCGCAGCTGGGCCTTGAGCGCCTTCTCCGGTGCAGGAAGGAGACGTCCGTCGGAGGCCGGCGGAAGGGCCGGCGGTGCCGCAGGTGGATCACCGCGGAATGGCTTGAGCAGCCTGACGTGTAAGACATCATAAATGCGCGCGCCGGCCGGAAGCTGAAGACGGTACGCCACTTTCCCAATGCGTTCCAGGATAGCAAAGGGACCGGCATAACGAGGACCGAGCTTCTTCCGTGCGCTGGGGTCCAATGACTGCGTAGAGCGGTGAAGTAGACGCAGCCAGACCCAATCTCCCGCCGCGAACTCTGCCTCGCGATGGTGGCCATCATAGTATCGTTTGGCCAACTGCTGGGCCTGGAGAAGTCGTTGCTGGACCTCCGCGAGCATCTCATCACGGCTCCTCAGAAGAGCCCCGGCCGCCTCGGTCTGTGCCGAGGCTGCATCCACCGGCAGGATTGGCGGGGGCGGCCAACCATAAACCACCTAAAAGGGCGTAGCACGAAGGGCGGAGTGAAAAGAGGTGTTGTAGCAGTACTCCACCCACGAGAGCCAGTCCACCCATGCACAAGGGCGATCACCTGTAACACAACGCAAATACATGGCAATCACCTTGTTAACGATCTCAGACTGGCCGTCCGTCTGAGGGTGGAAGGCAGTGCTCAGGCGAAGCTTCACGCCCGCCAGCCGGAAAAGGTCGCGCCATACATGGCCCGTGAAGATAGGATCCCAATCACTGACGATCGAAGAAGGAAACCCGTGGAGACGGACAATGCCATCGAAGAAGGCCCGTGCAACAGATGCCGCTGAATATGGGTGGCCAAGGGCGATGAAATGAGCATACTTGGAGAAGCGGTCGACCACTGTGAGAATGACGGATTTGCCGCCCACCTTGGGAAGGCCCTCTATGAAATCCATGGAGATGTCTGCCCAAACCTGAGATGGAACCTCCAAGGGCTGAAGCATGCCCGCTGGCCGCAATGTCTCCGTTTTGTTGCACTGGCACGTCACACAAGACCGTACCCAATCACGGACCAGGGCACGATCACCTGGAACGTAGAAGTCGGCACGGAGTCGATGGAGCGTCTTCTGCACGCCCTCATGGCCCGCCGAGTGGGCGAGACGCAGCACCTGCTGACGAAGATCATCGTGCGCTGGAACGAAGATGCGGCGCCCGTGGAGAAGCAGGCCATCGGCGAGGCGCCACGGCTCATCCAGCTCACCCGCCGCCAGTTGCTGCTGCAAGAGGAGGGCGTCGGCCGCGGTCGCGGTCGCGCGGCGGATGTCGGCATAGAGGGTGAACGAGGGCCCGGTGATGATGCAGAAGGCCGTCCCCTCCGCCGCGCCGTCGTCCACATCGGCGTCACGCAGGGACAGGGCGTCGGCGACGGTGTTAAGGCGACCCGGCCGATACTCGACGGTGAAATCAAAGCCAAAGAGCTTACTGATCCACTGGTGCTGAGGGACCGTCGAGAGCCTCTGATCCAGCATGAACTTGAGGCTGTAGTGATCCGTGCGGATCCGAAAAGAACGACACCAAAGATAGGGCCGCCAGTGGCGTACTGCCTGCACCAACCCAATAAGCTCACGCTCATACGCCGCCAACTTAAGATGGCATGCAGCAAAGGGACGGCTGAAGAAGGCGAGGGGTTCATCACCCTGATGCAGGACCGCACCAAACCCCGCACCGGAGGCGTCACAGTCGACGGTGAAGGGAAGGTCGAAATCCGGCATCTGTAGTACGGGTCCCGTCGTAAGGGCCCCCTTGAGGGCCTCGAATGCTGAAGTGGCATCCTCATCCCAAGAGAAGGCGTCGCGACGGAGGAGGCGCGTGAGCGGGGCCGCGATGAGGCCAAATTCTCGGATGAACTTCCGGTAGTACCCCGCAAGGCCAAGAAACCCGCGAAGAGCCCGTGGAGACTGCGGGATCGGCCAGGCGGCGACGGCCGCCACCTTGTCGGCGTCCATGGCCACACCCTCGGCCGAGATGACGTGGCCGAGGTAAGCGACTGAAGGCGTCCCGAACGAGCACTTCGAGCGCTTAAGATGAAGATGATGCGCCCGAAGCTCGTTGTAGACGATGGCCACATGCTGGAGGTGCTCCGCCCAAGAGGCGCTGTAGATAAGAATGTCATCAAAGAAAACGAGCACAAACTGACGTAAGTAGGGCCGGAGGACATCATTCATCAAGGCCTGGAATGTCGCCGGGGCGTTGGAGAGGCCAAAGGGCATCACCAAAAACTCGAAGTGGCCGTGATGAGTCCGAAACGCCGTCTTGGCGATGTCGTCGGGATGCATGCGCACCTGATGATACCCTGACCGGAGGTCTAGCTTGGTGAAGAAGCGCGCCCCATGTAGCTCATCCAGGAGTTCATCGACCACCGGGATAGGAAATTTATCCTTAAGTGTGAGAGCATTAAGGGCACGGTAGTGGATGCAGAAGCGCCAGGTGCCGTCCGACTTGCGAACGAGGAGGACCGGTGCCGTAAAGGGTGATGTCGATATCCGGATAATGCCCGCGGCAAGCATGAGTGCGTACTGCCGCTCCAACTCGTCCTTCTGCAACTAAGGGTACCGGTAGGGCCGTACTGCCACAGGAGCCGAACCCGGCAGGAGATGAATACGGTGGTCGTAGATCCGGGCCGGCGGAAGGCCCCGGGGTTCCTCAAAAAGATCACCGTGCTGCTGTAGGAGGTGATCCAGCAGCGGATGCTCGGCCTCCGCGGTAGCCGCGGCGAGCTGGAGTGGGGGTGACGCCGGGGGTGCCTCCAACGCCCTCCCACCGGATGCGGCGGCCCATGCACCAGAAGGTCATCATCAGGGCGTCGAAGTCCCAAAGGATGGGACCGAGAGTCCGCAAAAAGTCGAAGCCGAGGATGAAGTCGAAGCAGCCCAAATCGATGCCGGCATAAGTGATGAGGAAATGCTCGTCACCGATAGTAATGGAAACGTCTCGAGCGAGCCCATGGCATCGGAGGCGGTCACCATTAGCAACGATGACGCTCAGCTGCTCCCCGCCTGTGGGCTGTAGTGCAAGTCGCCGCATAGTAGACTCCGGAAGGAAGTTATGAGTGGAACCCGTGTCCAACAGAGCCACCAGAGTCTCGCCGTGGATCGTGACCGGGATAAGCATAGTCCGCTCATTGCGGATGCCGGCCAATTCGTGAAGGGAGACGACAAGGGCCGTAGCCGGTGCGGGTGCGGGTGCCGGCGCGACCTCGGCGGCTGGATCGCCGAGTCCCTCCTCGGTGACAACATCCTTCGTCTCGTCGATGGTCTCCAATTAGAAGAGGCGCGGGCAGACATGGCCCGGGGCATAGGGTGCATCACAGTTAAAGCACAGCCCCAGGCGGCGGCGCTCGAGCTGCACGGCCTGCGAAAGGCGCCGGAAGGGCCGCGTCGCAGCCGGAGTGGTCGCCGGTGAGACGGCTGAAGAAGCGGGCGCGGCCGACGGTGGTCGTGGAGGCACTCGGCCCCCCCGAGGTGCTTCTGGTCGTGTTAAGGCCTGGGCGCGCTGCTCGAACGCCCGAGCGTAGTACATGGCCGTCTGTAGGTCCTGGGGCCCCTTCATCTCGACGTCCACGCGGATGTGGTCGGGAAGGCCCCCGACGAAGAGCTCCGCCCGCTGGAGTGCCGTCACCCCCGGTGCGTGACACGCCAGAGCCTGGAAGCAGTCGGCGAAATCCTGGACCGTGGAGGTGAAGGGTAGGCGGCTCAGCTCGGACAAGCGGCTGCCGCGCCGTGGTGGTCCGAAACGAAGGAGACGCAGCTCGCGAAAACGATCCCAGGGAGGCATGCCGCCCTCATCCTGCTTGAGAGCGTAGTACCAGGTCTGGGCGACACCCCGAAGGTGGTAGGACGCAAGCCAAGTCCGCTCGGACGCCGGTGTCCGCTGCCCCCGAAAGAACTGGTCACACTGGTTTAACCAGTTAAGCGGGTCGTCCGAACCGTCGTAAGTGGCGAAGTCGATCTTCGCGAACCGAGGCGGCTGCTGGTGTGGCGCGCCATGGCCCACTGCCTCGGCGGTGCGGAGGGCTGATGACGGCGCTCGGTCCATGGTGGGGAGGTCGGCGTAGTTCCCTGTGGCGCCCGACGCCTCGGGCTGCAACTGGGAACCCGACGGTGGCCGGGCCTCCGTGTAAGCCGGCGTAGATGACGTCCCGTGGAGCCAGCCTGGAAGCGGAGACGGTGAAGATGGAAAGCGGACCTCCTGGATCGGGAGGCCACTCGGCGAGGAACGGCCCAAGCTAGAGCTGGGCGGGGGTGGTGGTGGCACCTGCACGGTAGCAGCCTGAAGGGGCGGCGCGGCTGGGGACGGCGCGGACGGCGCGGCCCAGGTCGGCCACTGCGGCCCCAGGGCGGCGGCTGGCGGCGCGGGTGGCGCCGCAAGTGTCGGCGGCGACCACTGTGGCCACGGCGGCGTCGAAGCCGCCGGTGAGGGGAGCGCCGGATAGCCCCCGGTGATGGCCGCGGGTACGGAGTACCACGGCAGTGGTTGCTGGCCCGCGGCCACGGCCGGATGGAGCTGCGGGGGCGGCCCGTACGGGCTAGGCAAGTAGAGGCGGATGCCCTGGACCACGACGACCAAGTCGTTGAGCACGCCGGCCATGGCCTCCGGTGTGAACTGCTGCGGCGCTGGGGGAGGCGACGGCGGTGGTTGCTGGATGGGGGTTTGCGGCTGGCCCTGGCCCGGCGTGGTGCCGGGTGCGGGGGAGATCGGCGGCGATAGGGAGGCCGTGGCGCCCGGCGACGCAGCGGCGGCGTTGGTGGAATCGGTGGCAGCGGCGGTGGGGGAGGCGTTGGGCAGCGGCGGCTGTGGTGGTGGCGGGTTTGGAGGCGATGACGGCATGGTCGAAACCCGGGTACCTGATACCAAGATGTTAGGAGCTAGGGTTTTGCCCTGCCTGGGGCGTAGGCTATTGGGGAAGGAGGGTGGTGGGCGAGGGCTGGAACGCGGCGGCCGGCGGCGAGGCGCCGTCCTTGCGGGTTGGCGGCGGCGGCGCAAGCAGGAGGCGGCTAGGGTTTAGGGTTCCGGCTCCTCTGGGAGCCGGGCAATAGAATAGTCTTATTGCTTAATTCTCAAAATAGTTTTACAACTTGTATATATAACCATAATCTGAAAATAAACCTAAGATAACTTGAGCCTTAAGCCTGCCCAGTGGGCCCACGGCGGCCATAGACCTGGCCGGTCATAACATAGCAGGATTGAGCACCACATCCCAAGTGTTGCATGTTGGAAAGGGTAATCGCTAAGACTTCAAGGTCGATCCATCATGAACGAAAGCCTGCACAAATGGTCAAATCCTGTAAAAAAAGATCAATATTCAGAGGACTGTTAACTAACACCTCAGGGAGCATTTTGAAGAAGGGAAAATATCATAACAACTTGATTAACATGATTGTCGACAAGTCGAGAATTGTACCTTTTTTATGCATGACCTCCTATATGAAGTATCTCATAGTCCATTACAACATAGCAAGGTATCCTATATGAAATACAACTGGGACACTAAAGGGAATTGGTACTCAAGCTGACCGACCAAAAACAAATTGAAATATGCGATTTCAAAATCCACTCCATTCGCTGAAAACGGAAAAGTAAAACATGGACTATATCAATTATTAATCTTGTAATAGTTGTGTTAGATGATAGCTAAGAACTACTTAAATTAGCACAATTGATCAAGATAAAATGGTGAAACCACCAGCTTGCTAGTTCTCTCTTTTGGTTGCCTATAGATCTCAAAGATTGTCAGAGTTCACCAACGATTGTTGTCCAAGTAGTGCAGAAATCCTAACTCTTAGCCAGGTGATACATGTAGCTCCTAGGTTGTATCACCGTGATTTGAAGAAGTATAAACAGCAAATACGTTACATGCCAGTGTGTGTGCGTGTGTTGCTAGCTAGTCGATCAATAGAATCCACCTGCTATTCAATCAATCAATCCACCGATTTGATCCATCTAAAGGCAAAGCTAGTTAGGTACGTACGCTGTTAGCTGATTCAATCCATCTCAAGGTAAGCCAGGTTTGATATGTGTTCGTTTTGCCATCAACCGAAAGCGCCTGCCAGACGGAATATTGGTTTCACGGGCATGGAGACGACAACAATGAAGGAAAGGATCAAGATCGACACACCTGTGCTAGTGTCCTTGACTGAGGCAATTGGCGTCAAGTCCGAGTTGTTGGCCTTCCATTCGTCCTCGTACGCTATCTGCTCTGTTGCATGTGTCTTTAAAAGTTAAAGTCGTATAAAAACGAGGAGCTAGTAAGCCTTTTCCAGGTTCATAACTGCATTAAAGATTTTTTTTCAATTCGCAGGAAATAATTATTGATATAGCAATTCTAAGTATACTTTTTCGGAAATGTTAACGCCCACACGTGTGGGCGTTGACCATCTCGACCACACGCATCCATCACCGTCCAGTACTATATGCACGAATCTTGGCACAATCTGGCTGATTTTTTGTGCCACGTAGGACAAGGCGTGTGTGTGATGTGTGACATAGTTCGCCCACACATCGGTTTTACCACACGGAGGGGTCGGTGTGTGGGCGTTTAGCAGTTCACCCACATACCAGTTTTCAGTCACGCACAAGGGCTGCTGTGTGGGCGTTTGCCATCTCGCCCACACGTCCGCCTCCTCTCCCACAGCCAAGCTGCCAGTTGCCATGCGTTTTGCAGTGTACATGGCAACTGCCTTAGTGTGATTGCAAGCAGATGGCAACTCTTTTTTTTTACCCGAACATGTCAGTTGCCATATGTTTTGCATGACACATGGCAAACTGCCCTAGCGTGCACGTAAACAGATGGCAACTCTTTCTTTTTACATGGCAACTGCCCTAACGTGCTTGTGAGCACATGGCAACTCTCTCTTTTACCCGAACATGTTTTTTTGCCATGCCATTTTTTCAGTGCTACATGGCAACTGCCTAGTGTTAGTAGGTGGCAACTCCTAAAGTTTTGAAATCATGGCAACTGCACTAGACCAGACCACACATGACAACAGCTGTAGTTGTCCAAAAAATGGCAATCTAGAACTTTGACCTGAGATGGCAACTGCCTAGTGTTAGTAGGTGGCAACTCCTAAAGTTTTGAAATCATGGCAACTGCAGTAGACTAGACCACACATGGCAACAGCTGTAGTTGTCCAAAAAATGGCAATATGGAATTTTGACCTGAGATGGCAACTGCAGTTGAGCAGACATGGCAACTGTAGTTGTCCGACATGGCAACCGTAGTTCAGCGACATGGCAACTGCACTTAAACGAACATAGACGAGGGTCCGGCCCATGGCAACTGCGTGCGCGCGGTAAAGTGTCACGTGGGGCGTGCGGGACCACGAGGTACGAGGCCTGACGTACCGGGCGTGTGGGCGTTATCTATTTCGCCTACACGCACACGTATAAGAGGGACCGGGAGGAAAAAAAGGCGTGTGGGCGCTAGTTGTTTTGCCCACGCACAAGCGTGTGGGCTGGTCCTCTTAGGGCATCTCCAGCCGCGCCCCCAACAGGCCCCCCAGGCCACTTTTTCGGCGCCGACGCCGAAAAAACGGCCCAGTCGCGCCCCAGGACGCCGAAAATCGCCGGTTCGGACCTTTTTTCCGCCCGGCGGTCACAGGCCGAACCCGGCGCGCTGGGGAGCCATTGGGGGCTCCGGCGCTAGGGAAAAGCACGCCTGGCCCACACAGACAGGGGAAAAGTCAAGGTTTTCTTCCCCCGACTCGCCTCGCACCCCCCGCGCCCTTGGCCACCACTAGCTATATCCCGGCGACGGCCGCCGGCCTACTCCGCTAGATAGCCCTTTCCCGCCGGAAAATAGCAACGCTTCACCGCGGCAGCCCCTCCCGCAGCAGCTGGGCATTTCCGGCCGCCGTTTCCGGCCGCGGAGGCGCGGTTTAACGGCGGGTACACGCCCACCGAGCGCAAGGTGTTCGGCGTTTTGACTGTCTCGGCGATGGACTCGGATGAGGAGGAAGAGCTCGCCGCGCTGCTGGAGGAGGAAGACGCGGCCGACGTCCAGGAAGAAGAGCATCTGATGGTGCTCGCCGCCCTCGCCCAGCTGCTGGCAAGCAATGAAAAGCCGCCTCGAGGTGGCTCGGTGCCGGGGCGGGTGAAAGCAAAGAACCGGCATCGTCTGCAAGGCTACTGCATGCTCTACTCCGACTACTTCGCCGATGCTCCACTTCATGGCGAGAGAACATTTCGGCGCCGTTATCGGATGAGCCGAAAGCTCTTCCTCAGGATTGTGAATTCCATCCGGGAGTTCGACAACTACTTCAAGTGCAAGATGGATTGCACTGGCGCTCTTGGATTCACCTCCATCCAGAAGTGCACGACAGCAATGAGGATGCTTGCATATGGAGCTCCCAGTGATTCACTCGACGACTATGGGCGCATGGCCGAGTCCACCAGCATAGAGTGTTTCTACAAGTTCTGTCGGGCAGTGGTGGCAGTGTTTGGGCCACAATACTTGAGAGCACCCAATGCGGAAGACACTGCTCGGATCCTAGCCTAGAATGCAGCAAGAGGATTTCCTGGGATGCTTGGAAGCATCGACTGCATGCATTGAAAATGGAAGAGCTGCCCATTTGGTTGGCAGGGGATGTACAAAGGCACCAAAGGCGGTTGCAGTGTGGTGCTTGAGGCGGTAGCCACACAGGACCTCTGGATTTGGCACTCCTTCTTTGGTATGCCAGGAACTCACAATGACATCAACGTGCTGCAGTGCTCTCCTGTTTTTGCCAAGCTCGTTGAGGGCCATTCTCCTCCGGTGAACTTCGAGATCAATGGGCACCAATACAACAAGGGGTACTATCTAGCTGACGGCATCTATCCGAGATGGTCGACATTTGTGAAGACGATCTCAAACCCTGTGGCAGGAGGCAAGAACGCCTGGTTTGCGAAGCTTCAGGAGGCTTGCAGGAAGGATGTTGAGCGGGCATTTGGTGTGCTCCAATCTCAATTCGCTGTTGTTCGGTACCCCGCTCAGACCTGGTCGAAAGATCAAATGTGGGAGATCATGACTTGCTGTGTCATCTTGCACAACATGATCATCGAGAGCGAGCAAGAAGACCCAGTGTTTGACACTGAACCATACTACAGGCAGGGTCCTCTAGCCGAAGTTGATCACCAGCTACCAGCAACTTGGACTGCCTATCTCAGTATGCGTCAGGAGATCCGAGACCCACAGGTGCATCATCAACTGCAGAAAGATCTAATTGAGCACCTATAGAGGCTCAAGGGGGACGCCGCGTGATGAAATACGAGTTTTTATTTGTTGAACTATATAATTTGTATTGAACTATTTGTTGTTGTAGTATTTTGTTGAAGTATTTGATTTTTCTATGATGAAATATGTGATAAGGAATAATTGTGTTGATAATTGAACGCCGAGACACGGCGAAACGACGCCGAATATGGGCCTATTCTTGCCCATATGGGCCATTTATTCGCCGAAATTGGGCTGCAAAGTGGGCCAATTTCGGCGCCTGGGGGCGAGCTGGGGGCGACGACTAGGCGCAAAACCGCCCCTAGCGCCGAGTGTATCGCCGACTCGCCCCCAGGGGGCGATTTTTATGCGTCCTGGGGGGGGGGGGGGGCAACGGCTGGAGATGCCCTTAGGCACCACACAGAACGTGTGGGCAGATCCCTTAACGCCCACACGTGTGGCAGTTATCGGGACCCTACTTTTTACAATGGTTATAAACAATCTGCCATCAAAACCCACGTTATATATTTGTGTCAACAGAAAAATTCTAAGAATCATTTATTCTCCACCTTGATCTAAACATCATTCCTCGTCCATTGAAATTGTAATCTGCACGAAATTAATCTCACAAAACAACTCATAAGTCAAAACGCCTAATGAATCATGGCTGTGTGAAAGGACAAGCAATCTAAATCCAAGTAATTGGAAATAATTGCATAGCTTACCATAAATTCTGCAATGCAAGAGCAACACTCTGCACGCACAGGTAGGAACATGACGAAAACGAAGGAGAGGATGGAGAGTCCGGGTTGTGGCCCTTCGTGCCGCACGTGCCCTCACCACAGCCACCGCCGTCTGCCTGCAACGATGATGACGTACTGATTCCTCGTAATGGGACAACGTTGCCTTGGGTGGTTCACGCCCACCAGACCCAAATCGCAGAGGATGATGGCGACGGCGGAATGAAGTGGTCAAGGTGGAGCTAGACACCCCTGCCCATGGCCGTCTCCTTCCTGCAGATGTTAAGATAGTACACTGAATCATTACCTAAACCAGATATCTAGCCGGGCTGCTGTAAGCACGTCTTGCTGGTCGGCGACCATGGTCCCGGCTGATTGAGCCAGCAAGTGTAGGCAAGCCATGGGCCTTGGTGAGGTTGCCGACTTCCCAATCTGCCGTGAGGTTGTGGGTGAGAGAACAGAGGGAGCCGTCCGTCCTCGTAGCATTGGCCGAGTCGAGCGAGGAAGGAGGAGGCGGGGGGCTGCACTTTTTTCTGGGGAGAGACACGGGACGGGATCGACATCGAGTGGGTTGTCGCATTGGCCGAGTTGAGCAAGGAAGGAGGAGGCCGGCGGCTGCAATTTTTCTTGGGAGAGTCGAGAGACACGGGACGGGATCGACATCGGGTGGGGTTCGGGTTTGGGGGCGATGGTGCGTGGGTGGTTGGACGTGCATAAGAGCATGTCTAACAGAACCCTCAAACTGGTCAAACCCTCAAAATAACTGCCAGTTTGAGGGTTGAGCAGAAAAAAGCGCAGATTAGCACCCTCAAATCTCTAAACCCTAAAAAAAAATTCAGGCCGAACCCTCAACTTCGAGTCCAACCTGCACTAGTGAGGGTTTGGGCCAATTTTCCAGGCCGAACCCTCACTCGGTCAACGTCCACGCGGGAGGGAAATTTCCCCCACCTTCCTCCCTCCTCCTCCACCCGACCTTGACCCGCCGGCGCCGGCATCGCCGATTCGGACGCCACCGCCGCCGCCCGGCCGCCCGCCTTGTCGCCACCGCCCCCCGCCGCCCCACCGCACCCCGTTTTGGCCGTTGCCCCGCCGCCCCGCCGCCCAATTTTCCCGAGCTCGCCTTCGCCCTGCCGCCCTGATTTGTCCGCCGGCCCGCCGCCCTGCCGTCCGCCTACCGCCTCGCCCGAGCGACCCGGCCGTCCGCCTCCCCGCCTCCACGCCCCGCCTGAGCCCGCGTCGCCGTCCGCCCCCGCCTCCCGCAGCCCCGCCGCATCGCCGTCCGCCCCCACCACCGTAGTTTTCTTTCCAGTTTTCAGGGTTTGAAGGCTGGGGTATTCTGTTTTGAGGGTTGGTTTGAGGGCACTGATCTGCGCCAGCAATTTTCGGCCTTCAAAACGACAATTTCTCAACCCTCAAATTGGTTTTGAAGGTTGAGTTTTTGAGGGTTCTGTTAGACATGCTCTAAGTGGGTCGTTTTTCTCTTTTCTCCAGCGTTTCCATTTTCACGTAACAGTGCGAGTGCGAACGTGGATGGCACAAGGTGGGGCCATGGGGAGTAGTGATCGGGGAGCAGATAGGATGGATCGTGGGAAGAAAGAGGTCGAATCATCACGACGACTGCAGATCCCCATTTAATAGTAGAGACTAGTACAAATGCCCGTGCATTGCACCGGGCAAAAAAGGGACACAACTTGTTGCATGTGCCGAAAAAGCATGTATTCCTCAAAACATTATTGACCAACAAACAAAGTGTGTGGTTAGCTTAGGAAAAGACCTGCTTCATATGTCATTGTGCATCATTTTTTATATCCAATTTTAATAAATGTCGATGATAAGGTTAAACGTGGAAATTTTCTTATTTTTAATAAAGGTTAACGTTTACATAAAAATTGGAACGCTTCTTTAAGAATAGTTAATATTTACTAAATTGGAACGTTTCTCTAAAATGGAACATTTTTAGCAGATGTTTTTTAAGAATGTTTTGTTTTTAATTATATATTATTTGTAATGTTTTTGCACTATTTGGGCTTGTCCCAAACATAAGGACATGCCTACACAAACACACACGCTCTCAGAAAAAGAAGACACTGTCGTTGCGAGACGAACTGCACACACTGTCTCTCTTCCCTTTCTCCATCTCACTATCCCTAGTAACGGATAATTGCCCCTTTGTATTTAATTGCCCGTGCGTTGCATAACTAATTTCTGGTGTTGTTGCTCCATGTAGTCCCCTTATCTGCCTTGTTGAAGAATAAAGAATGATTCATGTGGGATCTTCTCTCACATTAAGGCCTCATTTGGTTGGTGTGGATCCCGGGGGGATCCCGGCCTTATCCCTGGGGAAGAAGCCACGGGACGAGTTGACCCGGGGCAGCCCACAACATCATTTGGTAGCACACCGTCGAGAGGGACCCCTGCCCTTTCCACGTCCCTT
Organism: Triticum timopheevii; assembly: GCA_963921465.1. Classification (NCBI taxonomy): domain Eukaryota; kingdom Viridiplantae; phylum Streptophyta; class Magnoliopsida; order Poales; family Poaceae; genus Triticum; species Triticum timopheevii. The sequence continues at coordinate 67,128,455 of OY997266.1, forward strand.
CCCCAGGAGCGATTCCTTGATCTCGTCAGGTCGGGCAGGAAATCCTCGAGAAGCGACGGCATCGACTCGATCCTCCCGAGCTTGTGCCTCCGGCGACCACCCGCGCCTCCGTCCAAGAGCTTCTCCCCCCGTCGACGACGTCACCCCCTCCCTCCTGCCAAGATCCTCTGCTCGGTGATGGCGACGGCCTAGAGGTCGGTTTCTACTTCCGGCGAGATTGACTATGCCTCGCGGCTCATATCTCCTCAGACGAACAACAATGAGCTAGCGGTCACCTTCCTCGTCCTCCGAGCCAGGTTAGCCCGCTCCTCTTCCTCGTCCACCAGTACCACCTATTTGATGCCTCGGTTAAAACTGATGATGTTGCTCCGGATCCACGGACCTGAGCATCTTTTCCTCTTTTTACAGCTAATCAGAATCTTGGAACTCTCCCACCGTTGTCAAATTAACGGTGAGCATGATACGTCCATTTTGCATCATGCTTTTATATCGATATTTATTGCATTATGGGCTGTTATTACACATTATGTCTCAATACTTATGGCTATTCTCTCTTATTTTACAAGGTTTACCATGAAGAGGGGGAATGCCGGCAGCTGGAATTTTGGCTGGAAAAGGAGCAAATATTGGAAACCTATTCTGCACAGCTCCAAAAATCCCGAAACTCCATGGAAGCTATTTTTGGAATTAATAAGAATTATTGAGCGAAGAAAGCATACGAGGGGGCCCACACCCTGGCCAGGAGGGTGGGGGGCGCGCCCACCCCTACTGGGCGCGCCCCTTGTCTCCTGGGCCCCCTGGTGGCCCTCCGGTGCCCATCTTCTGCTATATGAACGCTTTTACCTTGGAAAACAAATCAGAGGCAAGCTTACGGGACGAAACTCCGCTTCCACGAGGCGGAACCTTGGCGGAATCAATCTAGGGCTCGGGCGGAGCTGTTCTGCCGGGGAAACTTCCCTCCGGGAGGGGGAAATCATCACCATCGTCATCACCAACGATCCTCTCATCGGGAGGGGGTCAACCTCCATCAACATCTTCACCAACACCATCTTCTCTCAAACCCTAGTTCATCTCTTGTATCCAATCTTGTATCCAAAACCACAAATTGGTACCTGTGGGTTGCTAGTAGTGTTGATTACTCCTTGTAGTTGATGCTAATTGGTTTACTTGGTGGAAGATCATATGTTCAGATCCTTAATGCATATTATTACTCCTCTGATTATGAACATGAATATGCTTTGTGAGTAGTTACGTTTGTTCCTGAGGACATGGGTGAAGTCTTGCTATTAGTAGTCATGTGAATTTGGTATTCGTTCGATATTTTGATGAGATGTATGTTGTCTTTCCTCTAGTCGTGTTATGTGAACGTCGACTACATGACACTTCACCATTATTTGGGCCTAGAGGAAGGCATTGGGAAGTAATAAGTAGATGATGGGTTGCTAGAGTGACCGAAGCTTAAACCCTAGTTTATGCGTTGCTTCGTAAGGGGCTGATTTGGATCCAAATGTCTAATGCTGTGGTTAGGTTTACCTTAATACTTCTTTTGTAGTTGCGGATGCTTGCAATAGGGGTTAATGATAAGTGGGTTGCTTGTCCAAGTAAGGGCAGTACCCAAGCACCGGTCCACCCACATATCAAATTATCAAAGTACCGAACGCGATCATATGAGCGTGATGAAAACTAGCTTGACGATAAATCCCATGTGTCCTCGGGAGCTCTTTTCTCATTATAAGAAATTGTCCAGGCTTGTCCTTTGCTACAAAATGGATTGGGCCACCTTGCTGCACTTTATTTACTTTCATTGCTTGTTACTCGTGACAATTTATCTTATCACAAAACTATCTGTTACCTACAATTTCAGTGCTTGCAGAGAAAACCTTACTGAAAACCGCTTGTCATTTCCTCCTACTCCTCGTTGGGTTCGACACTCTTACTTATCAAAAGGACTACGATAGACCCCCCACACTTGTGGGTCATCAAGACTCTTTTCTGGCGCCGTTGCCAGGGAGTGAAGCCCCTTTGGTGAGTGGAACTTGGTAAGGAAACATTTATATAGTGTGCTGAAATTTTCTGTTACTTGTTACAATGGAAACTAATCCTTTTAGGGGCTTGTTCGGGGTATCTTCACCCCGACCAGAAGAGCAAAGAGTTGCTCCTCAACATACTGAACCTACTGAAAATATTTACTTTGAGATTCCTTCGGGTATGATAGAGAAACTGCTAGCTAATCCCTTTGCAGGAGATGGAACATTGCATCCCGATTTACACCTTATCTTTGTGGATGAAGTTTATGGATTATTTAAGCTTGCAGGTATCCCCAATGATGTTGTCAAGAGTAAGGTATTCCCTTTATCTTTGAAGGGGGATGCATTGACATGGTATAGGCTATGTGATGATACGGGATCTTGGAATTATAAACGATTGAAGTTGGAATTTCACCAAAAGTTCTATCCTATGCATCTTATTCATCGTGATCGTAATTACATATATAATTTATGGCCTCGCAAAGGAGAAAGCATCGCTCAAGCTTGGGGCAGGCTTAAGTCAATGTTATATTCATGCCCCAATCATGAGCTCTCAAGAGAAATGATTATTCAAAAAATTTATGCTCGGCTTTCTCCCAATGATCGCAACATGCTCGATACTTCCTGTGCTGGTTCTTATATGCTGAAGACTATTGAATTCAAATGGGACTTATTGGAAAGAATTAAACGCAACTCTGAAGATTGGGGTTCCAACGATGGTAAGGAGTCAGGTATGACACCTAAGTTTGATTGTGATAAATCTTTTATGGATACCGATGCTTTTCGTGGATTTAGCGCTAAATATGGACTTAACTCTGAGATAGTAGCTTCTTTCTGTGAATCTTTTGCTACTCACGTTGATCTCCCTAAGGAGAAGTGGTTTAAATATAATCCTCCCATTGAAGTAAAAGTAGTTGCACCTATTACAGTTGAAGAAAAGACTATCATTTATAGTGATCCTATTGTTCCTACTACTTATGTCGAGAAACCTCCTTTTCCTGTTAGGATAAAGGATCATGCTAAAATTTCGACTGTTGTTCGTAAGAGTAATACTAGGACTTATACACCTCCTGAGAAAATCAAAGTTGAACCTAGTATTGCTGGTTAAAGATCTCTTGGATGATGATTTAGATGGGCATGTTATTTATTTCTATGGTGAGACTGCTAATATTGTTAGACCAGATGCTAAGATACATAGACCTGTTGTAGGCATGCCTGTTATTTCTATGAAAATAGGAGATCATTGTTATCATGGCTTATGTGATATGGGTGCTAGTGCTAGTGCAATACCCTATGACTTATATAAAGAAATTATGCATGATATTGCACCCGCTGAAATAGAAGATATTGATGTTACCATTAAGCTTGCCAATAGAGATACTATTTCACCAGTTGGGATTGTTAGAGATGTCGAAGTCTTGTGTGGGAAGGTTAAATACCCTACTGATTTTCTCGTTCTTAGTTCCCCACAAGATGATTTTTGTCCCATTATTTTTGGTAGACCCTTCTTGAATACTGTTAATGCTAGGATTGATTGTGAAAAGGATACTGTCACAATTGGTTTAGAGGATGTGTCTCATGAGTTTAATTTTGCTAAGTTTCATAGACAACCTCGCGATAGAGAATCACCTAGTAAGGATGAGATTATTGGCCTTGCTTCTATTGCCGTGCCTCCTACTGATCCGTTAGAACAATATTTGCTAGACCATGAAAATGATATGTTTATGAAGGAAAGAATGGAAATAGATGAAGTGTTCCTTCGACAGGAATCTATTCTGAAACACAACTTACGTGTTGAAATCCTAGGGGATCCCCCTCCACCCAAGGGTGATCCTGTGTTTGAACTCAAACCATTACCTGATAATCTTAAGTATGCTTATCTTGATGAAAAGAAAATATATCCTGTTATTATTAGTGCTAACCTTTCAGCGCAAGAAGAAGAAAGATTATTGAAAAGTCTGATTAAGCACCGTGCTGCTATTGGATATACTCTGGATGATCTTAAGGGCATTAGTCCCACCTTATGCCAACACAAAATTTATTTGGAGGACGATGCCAAACCAGTTAGAGATCCCCAATGACGATTGAATCCTAAGATGAAAGAAGTGGTAAGAAAGGAGATACTAAAGCTCCTTGAGGAAGGTATAATTTATCCCGTTGCTGATAGTGATTGGGTAAGCCCTGTCCATTGTGTTCCTAAAAAGGGAGGTATTACTGTCGTTCCTAATGATAAAGATGAATTGATCCCGCAAAGAATTATAACAGGTTATAGGATGGTAATTTATTTCCATAAATTAAATAAAGCTACTAAGAAAGATCATTACCCTTTACCTTTTATCGATCAAATGCTAGAAAGACTATCCAAGCACACACATTTTTGCTTTCTAGATGGTTATTCTTGTTTCTCTCAAATACCTGTGTCAGCGAAGGATCAATCAAAAACTACTTTTACTTGCCCTTTCGGTACTTTTGCTTATAGACGTATGCCTTTTGGTTTATGTAATGCACCCGCTACCTTTCAAAGATGCATGATTGCTATATTCTCTGACTTTTGTGAAAAGATTTGTGAGGTATTCATGGATGATTTCTCCGTTTATGGATCCTCTTTTGATGATTGCTTGAGCAACCTTGATCGAGTTTTGCAGAGATGTGAAGATACTAGTCTCATGTTGAACTGGGAAAAGTGCCACTTTATGGTTAATGAAGGCATCGTCTTGGGGCATAAGATTTCTGAGAGGTATCGAAGTTGATAAAGCTAAAGTTGATGCTATTGAAAAGATGCCATGCCCCAAGGACATAAAAGGTATAAGAAGTTTCCTTGGTCACCCGGTTTTTATAGGAGGTTCATTAAGGACTTTTCAAAAATCTTTTGGCCTCTGACTAATTTATTGCTAAAAGATATTCCTTTTATCTTTGATAATGATTGTGTAGAAGCATTTGAAATACTTAAGAAAGCTTTGATCACTTCACCCATTGTTCAGCCACCTGATTGGAATTTACCTTTTGAAATTATGTGTGATGCTAGTGATTATTCTGTAGGTGCTGTTCTAGGGCAAGGAGTTGATAAGAAATTGAATGTTATCCAGTATGCTAGTAAAACTCTTGATACTGCCCAGAGAAATTATGCTACTACTGAAAAAGAGTTTTTAGCAGTTGTGTTTTCTTGTGATAAGTTTAGACGTTATATTGTTGATTCCAAAGTTACTATTCACACTGATCATGCTGCTATTAAATATCTTATGGAAAAGAAAGATGCTAAGCCTAGACTCATTAGATGGGTTCTCTTGCTCCAAGAATTTGATTTGCATATTATTGATAGAAAGGGAGCTGAGAACCCCGTTGCAGACAACTTGTCTAAGTTAGAGAATGTTCTTGATGACCCACTACCTATTGATGATAGCTTTCCTGATGAACAATTAGCGGTCATTAATGCTTCTCGTACTGCTCCTTGGTATGTTGATTATGCTAATTACATTGTTGCTAAATTTATACCACCTAGTTTCACATACCAGCAAAAGAAAAAAAGTTCTTTTATGATTTAAGACATTACTTCTGGGATGACCCACACCTTTATAAAGAAGGAGTAGATGGTGTTATTAGACGTTGTGTACCTGAGCATGAACAAGAACAGATCCTACGCAAGTGTCACTCTGAATCATATGGAGGAGACCACGCTGGAGATAGAACTGCACATAAGGTATTGCAATCCGGTTTTTATTGACCTACTCTCTTCAAAGATGCTTGTAAGTTTGTCTTGTCTTGTGATGAATGTCAAAGAATTGGTAATATTAGTAGACATCAAGAAATGCCTATGAATTATTCTCTTGTTATTGAACCATTTGATGTTTGGGGCTTTGATTATATGGGACCTTTTCCTGCCTCTAATGGTTACACACATATTTTAGTTGCTGTTGATTACGTTACTAAGTGGGTAGAAGCTATTCCAACTAGTAGTGCTGATCATAACACTTCTATTAAAATGCTTAAAGAAGTTATTTTTCCGACGTTTGGAGTCCCTAGATATCTTATGACTGATGGTGGTTCACATTTTATTCATGGTGCTTTCCGTAAGATGCTTGCTAAATATGATGTTAATTGTAGAATCGCATCTCCTTATCAACCGCAGTCTAGTGGTCAAGTAGAGTTGAGCAATAGAGAGCTCAAATTAATTTTGCAAAAGACTGTGAATAGATCTAGAAAGAATTGGTCCAAAAAAACTTGATGATGCATTATGGGCCTATATAACTGCATACAAAAATCCTATGGGTATGTCTCCATATAAGATGGTTTATGGAAAAGCATGTCACCTACCTCTTGAACTTGAACATAAAGCATATTGGGCTATTAAAGAGCTCAATTATGACTTCAAACTTGCCGGTGAGAAGAGGTTATTTGATATTAGCTCACTTGATGAATGGAGAACCCAAGCCTATGAAAATGCCAAGCTATTCAAAGAAAAAGTCAAATGCTGGCATGACAAAGGATACAAAAGCGTGAGTTTAACTTAGGTGATTATGCGTTATTATTCAACTCTCGTTTAAGACTTTTTGCAGGAAAACTTCTCTCTAAATGGGAAGGTCCTTATGTTGTCGAGGAGGTCTATCGTTCTGGTGCCACAAAAATCAACAACTTCAAAGGCACAAGTCCTAGGGTGGTGAACGGTCAAAGAATTAAACATTATATCTCAGGTAATCCTATCAATGTTGAAACTAATATTATTGAGACCGTAACCCAGAGGAATATATAAGGGACACTTTCCAGAATGTTTCAGACTCTGAAAAGGAATAGGTATGTGGTACGGTAAGTAAACCGACTCCAAAACAATTCTAATGGCAACTTTTATCCGTTTTGGAATATTTAAGAATTTTGGAAAGAAAGAAGTAGTCCGGGAAGGACACGAGGCCTCCACGAGGGTGGAGGGCGCGCCCACCCTTCCTGGGCGCCCCCCTGTCTCGTGGCCACCTCATGTGCCCCTGGACTCCGTTTTCTTGCATGTTACGTATTTTGGTCGGTAAAAATTCATTATATAATCTCCCGAAGGCTTTGACCACAGTATCACGCAAATATCCTCTGTTTTCGTTTCGAGTTGTTTCTGTTACAGATTTAGAGCAATATGTCGTCTCAGATTCGGAAGGGGAGAGCTATGTGGCTGATTACCTTGCAGACCCTCAAGTCTACGGGGACTTGGGGCATGATGGCTGGACCACTAAAGAAGAGGAAGACTATGAGCCTAAGGGAAAGGAGGAGACGAGTTCAGACGAAGACAAAGCCCCATTACCTCAACCTGGGGACATGCATGTGGAGTTTAAAAAGTCAAGCCTCCCCGATAGAGCAAAGAAGCCAAAGATCGAGTTTATTCCTTTTCGTTTCTTGCAGGAAAATAAATAGGAATTATGCAAAAGAATATTAAGTCTTGAGCAGGAGATCGATGACCTAAAGGAGCAAAATACTATACTCAAGCGTAAATTGAGGAAGAAGCCTACATCATCAACAACACCACCTCCATCACCTCCGAGGGCATAATCATATGGGTATGGGCACTCCCCTTGGCATCTGCCAATCTTGGGGGAGGTGCCCCGGTATCGTATCACCATCACACTCCTACCTTTACCGTTTTATTTAGTTCGATCCTTTTAGTAGTATCTTGATCTAGTAGATTGAAGTTTTAGTATCAAGTAGTTTTGAGTTTTGCTTTGTGATCTCTTTATGTAATCGAGTCCGTGAGCTATTTATATTGAAGATTAGTGTTGAGTCAAGGGCTTTGCTATCTTGCCATGATCTTGAGAAAGTAGAAAGAATAAAAGAGCTCATGTTGATCTTATGGATAGTAATGACTTCACACAGAGAAAGTATGAGGCATAAAAGTTGTTGAGAGTTGACAAACGTAGTTTTGGTCATCGTTGCAATTAATAGGAAGTAATAAGGAAAGAGACATTTTCACATGCAAATATATTATCATAGACATCTTTTATGATTGGGAGCACTCATTAAGTATGACATGCTAAAAGAGTTGATGTTGGACAAGGAAGACAACGTAATGGTTTATGTTTTCTCACATCTCAGTTGAAGTATATTGTCATTGATCTTCCCAACATGTTGAGCTTGCCTTTCCCCCTCATGCTAGCCAAACTGCTTGCACCAAGTAGAGATACTACTTGTGCTTCCAAATATCCTTAAACCCAGTTTTGCCATGAGAGTCCACCATACCTACCTATGGGTTGAGTAAGATCCTTCAAGTAAGTTGTCATGTTGCAGGCAATAAAAATTGCTCCCTAAATATGTATGACTTATTAGTGCAGAGAAAATAAGCTTTATACGAGCTTGTTATGGAAGCAATAAAAGCGACAGACTGCATAATAAACGTCCATATACAAGTGGCAATATAAAGTGACGTTCTTTTGCATTAAGATTTTGTGCATCCAACCCTAAAAGCACATGACAACCTCTGCTTCCCTCTGCGAAGGGCCTATATTTTACTTTATGTTTTTACTTTATCCTTGAGTCAAGGTGATCTTCACATTTCCCTTTTTCATTTTATCCTTTGGCAAGCTCCTCGTGTTTGAAAGATCTTGATATATATATCCAATTGGATGTTAGTTAGCATGAATTATTATTGTTGACATCACCCAAAGGTGAATATGTTGGGAGGCAACACAATAAGCCCCTATCTTTCTCAGTGTCCAGTTGAGACTCCATAACCACAGGTATTGCGTGAGTGTTAGCAATTGTAGAAGACTATATGATAGTTGAGTATGTGGACTTGCTGAAAGGCTCTATTCTTGACTCTTTCTGATGTTATGATAAATTGCAATTGCTTCAATGACTGAGATTACAGTTTGTTAGTTCCCAATGAAGTTTCTGAACCATACTTGACATTGGGAATTGATCGTTACTTTAGCATAGGAAATCTTATGATAAAATCTATTTATGTTGCTGTTATGAGAATGATCATGATGCCCTCATGTCCGTATTTTATTTTTATCGACACCTCTATCTCTAAACATGTGTGTATATTTTTTGATTTCGGCTTCCGCTTGAGGACAAGCGAGGTCTAAGCTTGGGGGAGTTGATACGTCCATTTTGCATCATGCTTTTATATCGATATTTATTGCATTATGGGCTGTTATTACACATTATGTCTCAATAATTATGGATATTCTCTCTTATTTTACAAGGTTTACCATGAAGAGGGGGAATGCCGGCAGCTGGAATTCTGGCTGGAAAAGGAGAAAATATTGGAAACCTATTCTGCACAGCTCCAAAAATCCTGAAACTCCACGGAAGCTATTTTGGAATTAATAAGAATTATTGAGCGAAGAAAGCACACGAGGGGGCCCACACCCTGGCCAGGAGGGTGGGGGGCACGCCCACCCCTACTGGGCACGCCCCCTGTCTCCTGGGCCCCCTGGTGGCCCTCCGATGCCCATCTTCTGCTATATGAAGGCTTTTACCCTGGAAAAAAAATGAGAGGCAAGCTTAGGGGACGAAACTCCGCCGCCACGAGGCGGAACCTTGGCGGAATCAATCTAGGGCTCCGGCGGAGCTGTTCTGTCGGGGAAACTTCCCTCCGGGAGGGGGAAATCATCACCATCGTCATCACCAACGATCCTATCATCGGGAGGGGGTCAATCTCCATCAACATCTTCACCAGCACCATCTCCTCTCAAACCCTAGTTCATCTCTTGTATCCAATCTTGTATCCAAAACAAAGAAATTGGTACCTGTGGGTTGCTAGTAGTGTTGATTACTCCTTGTAGCATATTATTACTCCTCTGATTATGAACATGAATATGCTTTGTGAGTAGTTACGTTTGTTCGTGAGGACATGGGTGAAGTCCTGCTATTAGTAGTCATGTGAATTTGGTATTCGTTCGATATTTTGATGAGATGTATGTTGTCTTTCCTCTAGTGGTGTTATGTGAACGTCGACTACATGACACTTCACCATTATTTGGGCCTAGAGGAAGGCATTGGGAAGTAATAAGTAGATGATGGGTTGCTAGAGTGATAGAAGCTTAAACCCTAGTTTATGCGTTGCTTCGTAAGGGGCTGATTTGGATCCAAATGTCTAATGTTGTGGTTAGGTTTACCTTAATACTTATTTTGTAGTTGCGGATGATTGCAATAGGGGTTAATCATAAGTGGGTTGCTTGTCCAAGTAAGGGCAGTACCCAAGCACCGGTCAACCCACATATCAAATTATCAAAGTACCAAACGCGAATCATATGAGCGTGATGAAAACTAGCTTGATGATAATTCCCATGTGTCCTTGGGAGCTCTTTTCTCATTATAAGAAATTGTCCAGGCTTGTCCTTTGCTACAAAAAGGATTGGGACACCTTTCTGCACTTTATTTACTTTCATTGCTTTTACTCGTTACAATTTATCTTATCACAAAACTATCTGTTACCTACAATTTTAGTGCTTGCAGAGAAAACCTTACTGAAAACCGCTTGTCATTTCCTTCTACTCCTCGTTGGGTTCGACACTCTTACTTACCGAAAGGACTAGGATAGATCCCCTACACTTGTGGGTCATCATAGCACAATCTCTTCCTTTCGCTTCTCTCCTCTAGATCTGCACAATGTTTTGATTGGTCAATTGGCTCTTGTGATTGATTGTGAGGTCTGATGCTATATTTTGGATCTTTCAAGGAACATTTTTGTTGTTTGGAATCTTTTTACTACAGAGCAACATTGCCTAATGTGTGGCAATTTGTCTACTGAAGTTAGATTATTGGCTGCATAAATATTTAGGTGCAATTCTTAAGAATGTGGCAAATGCAGTGGATTTGCTGCATTTAATTACTGGTGAGTCTTGTGAACTTTCGTTTAGGCAAGTTAATTGCTTTTGTGTAGACAGGCAAATACTGAACGTTTTTCTTTGTTAGATCCTTATGGCACTACATACTACAATTGTTTATTTTTATGCTTTTTTGTAGTTATAAATTTGCTATTTTTAGTTTTGGTATCCTCTGCAATTAAATTCACCATGTCATACTTTTTAGATAACTTGTGCAGTTACATGCCATTATGCATCATACACTTTGCATAGCTCAGCACTCTTCTTGTATCCGTGGATATCATGATCTATTCATGTCAAGTTTGTTTCACACATGACAAATGACACAACACCAAATAAATCGAGAAATATTCATCAACACCACAGACTCATGTCTTAGACTTTATTGGTTGAAGGAGGAAATTTCTGCGATGGAGAGAACATAAGGTGTGTAGAAAGTTCATCCTATATTTTCTTGTTCTGCACTACATCCGTCTTTATTCATTTTGCGCCATTATTGATTGGAGTTTTATCTGAACCTGAGTTTCATCCATTTGACTGTTTGCAGATCCATGAACCTTTGTTTCTGAACTCTGCCTATTCTTTCCTTTGCAATAACATGAGTTATTCTGAATTGATCATTTGATGTTACCCTAGAAGTGCCTCCATAGAAAATTAAATCTAGTTGATATTATCCTCTGATCAACTTATGCAAACATAAGGAGCTAGTTGGTCTCGCTCCAATAATACATGGATTACCATTTGGTCTATGTGTTTAGATGAGGGTCACTATATACATCTGCAGATTAGCATTTATCATTCAGATTTTCAATTTACATTTTCAAGGTATGTGATTTGATTTATCTGGAGGTAAGTTTTGCTTTCTGTTGGTTGCAATTACTACTAGTAGAATGCCCATGCATTGTCACGGGCTTTTGAAATATGTTGCTGAAGTTATATATACATAATGCATATTAAAATTTTCATGTAGAGAATAGATAGAACAGACACAATTGAGTAATAATTGAAGTCTGCTTAACTTGCAATGATAACAAAAAGGGAATTTGATGATATATATATAGAGCGACTATCCAACTAACACTAGTAGAAAAAGGGCTATTCGAACCGGTTCGTGAGGGCCATTTGTCCCGGTTCACGAACCGGGACTAAAGGGTCGTAACTAAAGCCCTCCACCTTTAGTCCCGGTTCGATCCAGAACCGGTACAGATAGGGCTCCACGTGGCCGTAGCGGCTTGCCCAGGTAGGGGGACCTTTTGTCCCGGTTGGTGCCACCAACCGGGACCAAAAGGCCTCCACACGTCAGCAGTTCAGGGGCTGGGTTTGTTTTTTTCTGAAAGGGGGGGGGAGGGTTTGGGGGTTTTTGTAGGGTTAATTTAGGGGTTTCATATATTGTGTTAGCTAGCTAATAGAGAGGAGTGTCTTCTCTTATCTCCGTGCTTGGTCGATGCTACGTATAGAGAGGACTCGACACGCTAGCTAGCTAGTAAGCAAATGAAGGAAACCATTAAGTACAGAAGATCGTCATGAACACAGAGAAGTGATCGACCTCTCCTTCTCCGATTTGATTGTAGAACTGGAAGAACTCCTCAAATGGAACTGACAACAGATCAATTCCAACGAGGTCGTGCTCCTCTTTAACCGATAGCGACAAAGTATTTTTCCCAGACTTCGTGCAGATGTCCATGTACCAATCATGGAATGTTTGCATCATCGTTGTTAGGGAAGTACCAGGTCTGACGAGAGGCTTCCCGTGCTCGAATCTGAATATGTCCACCTCCATTGTTCCAAAAATTATTGCATCGTCGTCGGTCATGTAATCTCCAGGGTTGGTACCGGGCAGCACCCCCGGAAGATCAACGACGATATCGCTAGACACATTGAGCGGGGGGCACGATTTTGCTTGTTCATCGAGCTGGGAAATTTGTTTCCCTTTTCTTCGTTCTGCTTCTGGCTATACTGCCTCCCGTTCTAGAGGCTTGACAGACGATGGATCGTATCTGTATTGCCTCCCGCCTCTGGCTGTACTGCTAGACGACGGAGCAGCCGGAGCGGCTACGGCTATCTTCTTTCGTTCGTTAAGAGGCGAAGCAGCTGAAGGCGGACTGCTATGACGCGCCGGAGCAGCCGGAGCGGCGGCGTCTGTGTTCCGCCGTCGCTTATGAGGCAGCAAAGGAGGAGGTGGGATGCTCAGACGGTCCGGAGCAGGTGGAGAAGGAGGCAGAGTACTGCCGCCCTCACGCGCTGGAGTAGGAGACGGAGTGCCCTGATCACTCACCAGAGGAGGAGGAGGAGGACGAGGAGGCGGAGGAGGCGGAGTGCCCAGCTGACTAGCAGGAGCCATGAAGTTTAGAAGCTTGATGTGCTCCTTCCGCCATAGACACGGAGTATGCATAGAAAGACCCAGCTGAGTCTCCCCATCACCTGTGGGGTGGTCAAGCTAGAGCTCCTCAAATCCCTCTGTTATTTCGTCCACCATCACAATAGCATAGCCTTGTGGAATTGGACGGCAGTGAAAAGTTACTCCGAGTGAAGGAGGGAACACAGAGCCGACAGCCGCCTTGACTTTGAGCATCCTGTTAACAAGTCAGTGATAAAATCCATGGGGTAGCTAGGACCCATCAACAAGTCAGGCTGCTGAACAAGCTCGATGGAAGCCACGCTGCTTCTCCGCTGAGATGGCGGGGTAGCTTCTGTGGTAGCATCTTGGGAAGGATCTCGTAGCTGCTAGTTCTCAGCATCTCATTCCTCTAGCTTTCTTACCCTTGCCTTAAGCTCCTACAGTTCGCTCTGCTCCACTTTCCTCCTCCTTTATTCTGTTTTGTAACCGCCTACATCGGGAAACCCAACCTTCCATGGAACGGAGCCTGGCGTGCCTCGTGTTCATCCAGGGTGCTCAGGATTCCCGAGGGCCCTTGTGAGCTCGTCTTTCTCTCTGTCAGGAACGAACTTCCCTTCCCGCACTTTGTTGATTGCTTTCCGAAGCTTCGTGCCGACTGTTGCACGTTGCTCGTCCGTCCAGCAGCACTTCCCTGTTTCAGGGTCCAATGTTCCACCAGCCCCGAAGAACCAAGCCCGACAACGGTCTGGCCAGTGTGATGTCTCTGGTTCGACCCCTTTAGCAATCAGGTCCTGCTCAGCCTTGTCCCACAACGGCCGGGCTTTGAGGTAGCCACCTGACCCCATGCGATGGTAATGCTCCTTCTTTGCAGCATTTATCTTGTTAGTCGCCGACATCTTCTTACTCCTCTCCGATGTCTTGTTGGCCATAAATGCGGGCCAATGATCTCTTATCTTCTCCAATCGGCCGGTGAATTCTGGAGTCTTGTCTTGGTCGACATACGTTATTTTGAACTCATTCTTCCACCTCCTGAATAGATCTGCCATCTTCTTGAGAGCATAGGACTTGATCAATGGCTCTATAACTGGATTCTCTGGATCCTCCTCTTCCGGTACGGTGAAATTTACCTTCATCGCTTTCCAAAGATCTACTTTCTGTCTATCTTCGACAAAAGAAACTTGAAGAATCTCTTCCTTCTTAGGCTCATTCCATAGCTCGATGCTGATCGGGATCATGTCCCTAACAAGAACCCCGCACTGAGCAGAAAATGCTTCCTTGGTCCAGAGGGGTTTAATCGGTTGGCCATCGCGTGCGATTTCTATGATCGTGAACCTTTCATCCTGGCGCAACTTTTTCTTCGGGCCTCGTTTATTTACTGAAGTATTGCTTGATCCAGAGGGATATATAAAAGAAGAAAGAAGAGTTAATATATGTACATACCAAAACAATTAATGCACAATTAGCTAGTCAACATAGGCTTAATATATACCTTGCCGGACTTTGCAACAGCTGATCCCGACTCCGTTCGATCACTGGAGCCGTCATCATGGTCGCTGGAGCCACCATCACAATCATGACCCTCCTCCATTGTTTGATCAATGCAGCCTGCTTCCTCTCCTTGCAGACCTTCTTCGATGTCGTTGAGAAACGACGCGACTACATCACCTCCGTCACGGATTATGTCCCCCAATATCTCTTCTTGATCGAAATCTCTTTGATGATCCATAGTTTCTGCAAATATTACATCATGGCAATTAATATACAAACATGAGAGATGGATATATCGAAGTTATCGGGGAGGGGATATATCGACAACGACGGCATATACATAGAAAAAAATGTTATCGGGGAGGGGGTATATATATCGACCCCCCCCTCTTGTCGAAGTTATTAGAGAGGGGGTATATCGACCGCCTCTCTCTCATGATTGTCCGATGTTTGTGTAGTGTCAAAGGATTCAAACAAAACCATGTCTTCATCATTAGGCGAAAGTAACAGGCGCATGATGGTATGAAGCTCTCCAAAGTTATTTTGGAACGGAATCCCAGATAGGATAATTCGTTTTTTGGTACAAAGTACAGCAAGAGCCTTCCGAATATCGCTATTTGGAAGGCCTGTGCTAAAATTTGTACCAAATGGCGGATTATCCTATCCGGGACTCCGTTCCAGAATAAATTTGGAGAACTTCGTACAATCATGCCCCGGTTACTTCCGGCTAATGATGAAGCCATGGATTTCTTCAATACTTTGACACCAGGCAACCCTCTCGACCCCTCGGCGATCCTCGACCCTTTGACGACCCTCAACCCTCGACCCTCGAACCCTCGGCGACCCTCGACCCCTCGATGACCCTCGACCCCTTGACCCCTCGACGACCCTTGAACCCTCGACCCTCGAACCCTAGAACCATCAAACCCTAGAACCCTCGAACCCTCGACCCTCAAACCCTTGACCCTTGACTGGTCTCGACGTCCCTCGACCCCTCTGTGACCCTCGCGACCCTCTAGCCTAGTTTCCGACCCTTGACCCCTCAGCGATCCTCGACACCCTCGTTCCCGATAAAAAGAAGAAGAAGAAGAAGAAGAAGAAGAAGAAGAAGGAGAAGAAGAAGAAAAAATAGAAGAAAAAAAGAAGAAAAAAAGAGGAGAAGAAGAAGGAATAGAGGAGAAGAAGAAAAATAGAATCTATTTTTCTTCTTCTCCTCTATTCCTTCTTCTTCTCCTCTTTTTTTTCCATCTTCTTCCTCTTCTTATTTTTTCTCCCCTCTTCTTCCTCTCTTCTTCTTCTTCTTCTCTTCTTCTTCTCCTTCTTCCTCTTCTTTTTTTCATTTTTCCTCTCCTTCTTTTTCTTCCTTCTTCCTCTTTTCTATAAATATAAAAAGTACATACATGCATAAAAAATACATCTAAAAACTACATATATCTAAAAAATACATACATACATACATACATATATGAACATCTAAAAACATCTAAAAATACATACATACATATGAAAATACAAACATACATATGAAAATACATACATATATGAAAAATATATAAAAAAAACCGCAACGAGGCGGCGGCGGCGGCGGGGGCAGGGGCGGAGCGGTGCTCACAGAGGGAGGTGTCGGGGAAGGGGGTGCACAGCGGGACCGAGGGCGTCGGCGGCGGGCAGGGGTGCGTCAGGGCGGGCAGGGCCGCGTCGGGGCAGATGTCGGCGACGAGGACGACGCGCGGCGCGTGCGAGTGCGGGGGCGAGGGCGTTGGCGGCGGCGAGGGCGCGGCCGAGGGCGCGTTGACGATGAGGAGGGCGGGCTCGAGGTCGGCGACGAGGACGGTGTCGAGGCGGCGAGGTCGGGGCAGCGACGGCGTCGGGGTGATGGTGATGGCGCAGGGTGGAGCGCGGCGACGACGTCATGGCGGTGACGACGGGCGTGGGCGACGGCGGCGACGGGGCAGAGGGCGGCGTCGGCAGCGGGAGAATGAGGAACTGAAACGAAAATTTCACAAGTCCTGCTTATATACACAGAGCATTGGTCCTGGTTCGTGGCACAAACTGAGACGAATACCCCCGTTTAGTCCCAGTTGGTGCCACCAACCAGGACTAAAGGTCTCTTTTCAGCAGCCCAAAGGGCGGGAAGAAGAGGCCTTCGGTCCCGGTTGGTGGCACCAACCGGGACTAAAGGGGGGCTTTCATCCCGGTTTGTGCGACCAACCGGTACCAATGCGCCCTTTGGTACCAGTTGGTGCCACCAACCGGGACCAAAGGCCTCGTGCTGCTCGTGGCCAAAACTTTATTCCCACCTCTCTAGTTGAGAGGGGCGCGCAGTGGTTTATAAGCCCCACTGCTGCACCCCTCTCAAGCTCCTCTCTATTGCAGGCTTACGAGCCTAACTGTCACTCCTATGCCTGATGGGCCTACCGTGCTGCTCGTGGCCAAAACTTTATTCCCACCTCGCTAGTTGAGAGGGGCGCGCAGTGGTTTATAAGCCCCACTGCTGCACCCCTCTCAAGCTCCTCTCTATTGCAGGCTTACGAGCCTAACTGTCACTCCTATGCCTGATGGGCCTACTGGGCCTTCTGTGGGCCTGAATCCTGGCCCATGGTAGGGTTTCTAGTCGTATTCAGGACGTAGTTTCCCAGTAGGTCGCATTTTTTTATTTTCCCCAGTTTTTTTTCCTTTTTTTGCATTATTTATTTTATTTTGTTTTTTGCTTTATTTTTTAGTTCCTTTTGCTTTTAGGTAATAAAAAATATAAACTTTCTGTTAGTGCCATTTGTTTTCCAATTTGAATAGTTTAAATTTGAATTTTTTGAAATTTGTGTGTGATACGTCTCCATCGTATCTACTTTTCTAAACACTTTTGCCCTTGTTTTGGACTCTAACTTGTATGATTTGAATGGAATTAACCCGGACTGACGCTGTTTTCAGCAGAACTGCCATGGTGTTGTTTTTTGTGTAGAAAATAAAAGTTCTCAGAGTGACCAGAAACTCCACGGAACACCTTAGAAAAAACAATAAAAAATCCTCGCAAAAGATGAAGACGGAGGGGTGCGCCCCCCTACCTCGTGGGCCCCCTGGTGGCCCTCCGACAGGGAGAAAAAAATCAGAGAGAAGAAATCATCGCGTTTTACGATACGGAGCCGCCGCCAAGCCCTAATCTCTTTCGGGAGGGCTGATCTGGAGTCCGTTCGGGGCTCCGGAGAGGGGGATTCGTCGCCATCGTCATCATCAACCATCCTCCATCACCAATTTCATGATGCTCACCGCCGTGCGTGAGTAATTGCATCGTAGGCTTGCTGGACGGTGATGGGTTGGACGAGATTTATCATGTAATCGAGTTAATTTTGTTAGGGTTTGATCCCTAGTATCCATTATGTTCTGAGATTGATGTTGCTATGACTTTGCTATGCTTAATGCTTGTCACTAGGGCCCGAGTGCCATGATTTCAGATTTGAACCTATTATGTTTTCATGAATATATGTGTGTTCTTGATCCTATCTTGCAAGTCTATAGTCACCTACTATGTGTTATGATCCGGCAACCCCGAAGTGACAATAATCGGGACCACTCCCGGTGATGACCATAGTTTGAGGAGTTCATGTATTCACTATGTGCTAATGCTTTGTTCCGGTTCTCTATTAAAAGGAGGCCTTAATATCCCTTAGTTTCCAATAGGACCCCGCTGCCACGGGAGGATAGGACAAAAGATGTCATGCAAGTTCTTTTCCATAAGCACGTATGACTATATACGGAATACATGCCTACATTACATTGATGAACTGGAGCTAGTTATGTGTCATCCTATGTTATGACTGTTACATGACGAACCACATCCGGCAGAATTATCCGTCGCTAATCCGATGCCTACGAGTTTTCCATATACTGGTTCTCGCTTATTTACTTTTTCGTTGCTACTGTTACAATCACTACAAAATACCAAAAACACTACTTTTGCTGTCTTTACTTTTGTTACAGTTACCACCACTATCATATTACTTTGCTACTAAACACTTTGCTGCAGATACTAAGTTTCCAGGTGTGGTTGAATTGACAACTCAACTGCTAATACTTGAGAATATTCTTTGGCTCCCCTTGTGTCGAATCAATAAATTTGGGTTGAATACTCTACCCTCGAACTGTTGCGATCCCCTATACTTGTGGGTTATCAAGACCTTTTTCTGGCGCCGTTGCTAGGGAGCATAGCTCTATTCTTTGAGTCACTTGGGATTTATATCTGCTGGACACTATGTAGAACTTGAAAGATGATCGAAGTACTATTTTGCCCTCAACTACGAGGGGAGGTAAGGAACTGCCATCTAGCATTGCACTAGATTCTCCTTCTGTTATAAGTAAGCTTGCGACACCTAAACCTGCTACTGCTATGAATTCTGATATGTCGCATGTTATTGATGATGCCACTTCTGCTCTACATGACACTTATGATGAAACTACTTCTATGCTTGATACTATTGTGCCCCTTGGTGAATTTCTTGATGAGCAAATTGCTAGGTCTAGAGAAAGAGAAATTATTGAACCTGAATACGATGATGTTAGTGATGATGAAAATATGCCTGCTATTCCTGAGGGTTATCTTTTTGATGCAGAATCAGCTATCCTTGCTTGCCAGGATAGATATGAACTTAAGAGGTTTCTAGTTAAATGGAGTAAAGAATCTTTTAGAGATAGGATGAAACCCGATCCTGCTTTTGCTACTTCACCTATTTGTGTTCCCGATCAGGATTATTATGATTTTTCTTTTGATCCAGATATAATTACTTTGGTTGAATCTAATCCTTTTTATGGCTATGAATCTGAAACTGTTGTGGCACATCTTACTAAGTTAAATGATATAGCTTCCCTGTTTACTAATAATGAGAGATCGCGCTACCTTTATTTACTCAAAATATTTCCGCTCTCATTAAAGGGTGATGCTAAGATATGGTTTAATTCTCTTGATCCTGGTTGTGTGCAAAGTCCCCAGAATATGATTTATTACTTCTCTGCTAAATATTTCCCTGCTCATAAGAAACAAGCTGCTTTGAGGGAAATATACAACTTTGTGCAAATTGAAGAAGAGAGTCTCCCACAAGCTTGGGGGAGGCTTTTCAAGTTACTTAATGCTTTGCCTGATCATCCTCTTAAGAAACCTGAAATATTTGATATCTTTTATAATGGACTAACTGATGCTTCCAGAGATTTTCTAGATAGTTGTGCTGGTTCTCTTTTCAGGGAAAGAACACCGGATGAAGCTGAAATTCTATTGAATAATATGTTGGCAAATGAAAATAATGGGGCACCTCCCGAGCCACCTCCTGAGCTAGTTCCAGAGACAACTACTGAGCCTATTCCTAAACCAACTCCGAAGAAGAGAGGTGTTCTACTTCTCGGTCCCGAAGATATGCAAGAGGCAAAGAAATCTATGAAAGTAAAAGGTATTAAAGCTGAAGATGTTAAGAATTTACCTCCTATTGAAGAAATACATGGTCTTAATTTACCGCCTGTTGAAGAAGTATATGATCTCAATTACTTATTTACTGAAGAAACTACCGATATCCCGACACAGGTAGTAAAGGTAAATTCTTTCTATAGATATGATAAAGCTGAAGTCCCTCCTAATAAAATTGCTAGTCAGTGCTTGGATGAGTTTGATGACTTTATGTTTAAGCAAGATGATTTTAATGCTTATTTTGGTAGACAATTAAAACAGAATACCTTTATGATTAAACGCTTGGGTGATTATATGGCTGATATTAGAGGTGAACTTAAACTTGTTAGCAAACATGCTTCTATGGTTACCACTCAAGTAGAACAAGTGCTTAAAGCTCAAAAAGAAGTGCTTGATGAAATGAATAGTAAGAAAAATGATTATGCTGTTAGAGTGGCTACTAGAACTGGTAGAATGACTCAGGAACCTTTGTATCCTGAAGGCCACCGTAAGAGAATCAAGCAAGATTCTTAGAGAAATAATATTGATGTACCTAGTTCTTCTAAGAGGAAGAAAAAGAAAAATGATAGGACTTTGCAAACTTCTAGTGAACCTACTGCTGAACCACCTGAGAATCCAAATGATATCTCTGTTTCTGATGCTGAACACAATCAGGTGATGAACATGAACCTAGTGATAATGTTAATGATAATGTTCATGTTGATGCTCAACCTAGTAATGATAATAATGTAGAAGTTGAACCTGCTGTTGATCTTGATAACCCACAATCAAAGAATCAACGTTATGATAAAAGAGACTTTGTTGCTAGGAAACATGGTAAAGAAAGGGAACCATGGGTTCAGAAAAACCCATGCCTTTTCCTCTGAAACCATCCAAGAAGAAGGATGATGAGGATTTTGAGCGCTTTGCTGAAATGATTAGACCCATCTTTTTGCGTATGCGATTAACTGATGTGCTCAAAACAAATCCTTATGCTAAGTATATGAAGGATATCATTACTAATAAAAGAAAAATACTTGAAGCTGAAATTTCCACCATGCTTGCTAATTATACTTTTAAGGGTGGAATACCAAAGAAACTTGGAGATCCAGGAGTACCTACTATACCTTGCTCCATTAAGAGAAATTATGTTAAAACTGCTTTATGTGATCTTGGAGCCGGTGTCAGTGTTATGCCTCTCTCTTTATATTGTAGACTTGATTTGAATAAGTTGACACCTACTGAAATATCTTTGCAAATGGCTGATAAATCAACTGCTATACCTGTCGGTATTTGTGAGGATGTGCCTGTTGTGGTTGCAAACGTTACTATTTTAACGGACTTTGTTATTCTTGATATTCCCGAGGATGATAGTATGTCTATTATTCTTGGAAGACCTTTCCTTAATACTGCAGGGGCTGTTATTGATTGCACCAAAGGCAATGTCACTTTTCATGTTAATGGCAATGAGCACACGGTGCATTTTCCGAGGAGACAACCTCAAGTTTATAGTATCAACTCTATTGGAAAAATTCCATCAATTATATTTGGAGGTTTTGAATTTCCTCTCCCTACTGTCAAGAAAAAGTATGATATTCTTATTGTTGGGGATTTTCATATCCCCGTTGAGGTAACTTAGTGTTATTCGAAATTTCTCCAGTTCTGTGATTATTCGGAATGAGTTTGTTAACAAGACTTGATCAACCTTGTTAGTGGGTTCATTTTGATGATCACGAGATGGATGAAACTAGAAGAACAACCTTCTGTACCCTCTTTATATTTTCTGTTATTTAGTAGAAATAAAGTAAAATAGTATTTTTCCGTCTGTTTCCTGACTTATCAGTGCAATATAAAAATATACCAAAAATAAAAGTCCTCAGAATGCCATGCCAATTTAATATGATTTTTTCGGGAATATTTGAGGATTTACTGTGCAAAAATTACCGCGAGGGGAGTTGCCACCTGGTCACGAGGGTGGAGGGCGTGTCCTACCCCCCTGGGCGCGCCCCCTGCCTCGTGGGCCCATGGTGGCCCTCCTCCACTTATTCCTGCACCCATATTCTTCCTCTGCCTCACACAAACACGAAAAACCAACTCAAGCACGACTTCCAGCCCCCGTTGCTGTGATTTTCGATCTCCTTGCTCAAAGCACCTCTTGCAAAACTGCTTGGGGAGATTGTTCCTTGGTATGTGAATCCTCCATTGGTCCAATTAGTTTTTGTTCTAGTGCTTTATTCATTGCAAATTTGTGCTGCATAGGTGACCATGTTCTTGAGCTTGCATGTCAAATTTATATGGTTCCAAGTAGTTCCAATGCTTTATATAGGCTCTAGGCACTTGTGGGAGTTGTTACTATCAATTTTATTTAAGTTGGTTCACTTTTATTTGAAGTTACTAAAATTTTCAGATTTTTTAGAAATAATGAAGACATTTTTGAGGGGCTCGTTGAGCCGAAGTTCTAAGGAAAAACAAAAGGAAGAAGAGGAGAAGCCCAAATTCAATTTGCCCCGCACCGCGGAGGTCCAGCCATGTGAATGGCCTTCCGATGACTTCTTGAGGAGAGCTGAGATTTATGAAGATTTCTATTTATTGATTGAGAATGCTAGCCTCACCAACTTCCTCCATGACCAACGTCATCAGTATCTCTTACTCACAAATACTTTTATGCAGAACTTCTACTTTTTCCCTAAGAAATCACCTCCAACAGTAGAGTTTCATTTATATGACGTTGTTAAAGAGATGACATTAGCTGAATTCTGCGAGGTTTGCGGAATACCCTTTGAGGGCACCTTAGATGAACCCCACCGTAACGAAGTAGAATCTTTTATTAATACCATCACGGTGGGAGAAACCCGGAAGGTTTCTGATGCACGGATCACTAGCATACATTTTCCTGTTTTACGCTACTTTGCCTTATTTGCTAGTCGTTGCTTGATTGGACGCGGGAACTGTGGGAACCTTAGTATTCCTGATATTGTTATTTTGTTCCATGGGTTATACCGCAATAACTCTGTTAGTATGGGTGGAATTGTTGCTAGATGGTTAAGTCTGAACCGTACTAAGGGCCCCATCTTTGAAGGCATTTGTGCTTCACGCCTTGCTGAACATTTTGAGATACCTATTAGGCATGAGGAGAAACAAGAAACAGCGCTGCCCCGTGTTTATTTAGATTATAAGAGTATGATAGCGCATGATTTTCTTGTTAAGAGTCGCGAAGGGGAGCTCAAATATAAATTATACTTTGATATACATCACCCTGAAATTGTTACTTTGCCTGCTCCTTCTTTGTTTAACTTGTCTGCAAAACCTCACATCGTTCCGTGGTCGGCTGTTCAAGCCTATCAGAATCCTGCACCAGCCCCGGAACCGGAACCACAAGATGAGCCTCCACGACTATCTGTTTATTCTTGGGATCCAGAGGAGGCTGCCAGCCAGTGGCAGCCGGAGCCTTCTTCGTCGCAGTATGACCCCAGCTTCACCTACGGGTATCCGCCAGGCTATCCCTGGCAATAGACCAACTTAGGCCAAAAGCCTAAGCTTGGGGGAGTACGTATTTCCCACCGACATTACATTCATGTTCACACACACTCATTGCTAGATGTCGGTGCTCATACTCTTTCACTGTAATATCCATGCTAGTTTACTTTCTTTTTCCTGCTTTCTTCTTGTGTGTTTGATAAATCTTAAGAAAAACTAAAAAATTAGTTAGTTTAATTTCTTTAAATGAAAACCCAAAAAGATTTCCTGTTCTCCTTTTACTTGTTGGGAGCTTTCCCGTGTAAATAGTTTTTATTTCTTTTCTTTTCTTTGGGGGTCGAGAAGACCATATTGAAAATGCTTAGTGGCTCTTACATGCATGATTGTTTATTTAACTTAGAGTCCATATTACTTGTCTTCTCTCTTGAGTTGAATGCTTGCAGATTCCAGCTTAGTCCAATGCATGTGCACTATTATTATTATACTCACCGTTCGGTCGTGCAAGTGAAAGGCAATACTGATGATATATGATGAACTTATTGGGATGAGAAAAGCTGGTATGAACTCGACCTCTCTTGTTTTTGTAAATATGATGATTCATCGTTCCTGATTCAGCTATTATGAAATAAACATATTTGCAATGACATTTAGAGATTATAGTTGCTTGTGCCATGCTTGATTAGCTATGAGTTATAATGGTTTACCTTGCGTGCCAACATGCTATTAGAATGATTATGATGTGAAATGATGGGATGGTGTCCTCCTTTGAATGTATTAAGTGACTAGACTTGGCACATGTTCACGCATGTAGTTGAATCAAATCAACATAGCCTTCATGATATTTATGTTCATGGTGGATTATATCCTACTCATGTTTGTATTCGGTGTAAATTAATTTTAATGCATGTTTACGACTGTTGTCGCTCTCTCAGCTGGTCGCTTCCCAGTCTTTTGCTAGCCTTCACCTGTACTAAGCGGGAATACTGCTTGTGCATCCAAAATCCTTAAACCCCAAGTTGTTCCATATGAGTCCACTATACCTACCTATATGCGGTATTTACCTGCCGTTCCAAGTAAATTTGTATGTGCCAAACTCTAAACCTTAAAATAAACATTCTGTCTTGCATGCTCGAATAGCTCATATGTCAACTAGAGCTGCCCTTATCTTCCGTGTTAGGTGGGTTATTCTCAAGAGGAGTGGTGTGACGCCCGGATAATTAAGCTACAGTAAACCCTTGTTAATGGTGCCATGTCATCACATTACTGTTGCTAATCCTCGGTTGATCCAAGTCACAATCCAAATTCAAATTTAAAATAAAAGTCCAAGATTCAAATTTCTCAAACATGAAAACAAAATGTTCAAAGTCTTGTAAATAATCTCTGGATATTTTTCCTGTTGAAACCCATATTTTATAAATTATTTAAATGCCCTTAAATGAATAAAACAGGGGTCAAAATAATATTTTTAAATCACTTTTAAATTTATAAAAATTATAAGGCTTTCCAACTGCTTCTTAAACTTCTTGAGGCAGTGCTAAATACTACATAATAATTATTGAGACAAGTTACACATTTTACAAAAGTCTTTTGGAGCAAAAAGAAAATGCAAACTAGAAAATACAAAAGGAAAACTCCCCTGACTGCCTTTGGGCCTCGGCTAACTGGCCGGCACAGTCGACCACCCACTCGGGCAACCCAGCAGCGCCACCTCCCTCCTTCCTCTGTTCATGGGGGGAGACGTGGGCACCGGCGATGGCCGCCACGGCCGAGGGCGATGCCGTGGCGCCCATCCACCGCGCCCTCCTCCTATATCTACTCAGAGCCCTCCCCCGAAACCCTAACGCCCCTGCCTCTCCCACTTCACCCCTCGGTCTCCCTCTCTGCCTCCCCTCCTCAGATCCCCCTCTCCTTCCCGAGCTCCGCCATGGACGCGTCGCCGGCGTAGCCGTCGCCGCTGCCCTCCCTGCTGCCGGAGACCGCGCCAGGGGCACCGTCTTCGTCGCCTACTTCGACTACGTGTGCGAGCTCGGGCCGAAAGCCACCCGTGTGCCCGCTGCCTCCCCGTCCTCAACCTCCGTCCGCCCGGGATCGTCGCCGCCTTCTTCGACTCCGGCCACCACCCCTGCGCTCCTAAGCTCCCGCCGACCACCGTGTGCCTCAACGTGAGCCTCCTTCCCCACTCTCCCCCTCTTTTGTCTGTCGTCGTAGCCGCCGCACCCGCACTCCGGCCGTCGCCAAACTCGAAGCCGCCGTTGCTATCGTCGACACTGCTCCCGCCACTGCAGCTGCTGTTGCCGCCTTCGGTCACAGCTGCACGCGCTTGCCCGCACCCGCGAGCGCTCTCTGCCGCTGGCGCGTGCCCGTCCCGCTGCTTCCCCCTGCAGCCCTCCGCCTGTCGCACCCCCTGCCACTGCTGATGCGGCTGGCCGCAATGCCCGGCCGCGCCCATTACCCTGCCTGCAGCCACCTGCGCCCGTCGCCGCTGCCGCTTGTGCTGCCTGCTGCTATTGCGCTGCTACTCTGCTGAATCTACTACTACTTGAGGCTACTGTAGCTATATGGCTAGCTTTAGGAATTTTGCACTAACTAACCCCCTAAACAGCCCCTAATCAGCGGTTAAACAATTGTTAATATGTGTAAAAATAATATGAGTACGTAGTACACTTGGCAAGGCTCAAATGTTCCCACTAGATCAAATCCTTTCGATGCATGGATTAAATCCTACAAAAATGACAAAATGCTATCTTCTGATAACAAAGAACAGGTTTAACCCCTAGCATAGTGAATTACGTGCTGTGTGTGTGGGGGGTTTAATTAGACCAGGACTAGTTTAATACTAACTAGTATTCTAGCAAATGACATGTGGGTCCCACCTATCTAAATCAATTTAGTTAAAACAAATAGCTGCTAGTCAATGACACCTGGACCCCACCTTCCCTGTTGACTAGGTCACCTTAGTCAAAAGGTCCCACATGTCAGCTTCGGTAGCCCCTGTTGTGTACACTTCAGTGTGTACACATAGCATTTTGCTATTATTTTTCGATTTAATAAGAAATTCCAAAAAATACCGAAAACTTTAGAAATTAATATAAAACAATTCGTAACTCGGATGAAAAAGTTTTATACATGAAAGTTGCTCAAAACGACGAGACGAATACGGATACGTGGTCCGTTCATCTGCCACACGTCTCTAGCATAGCGAACCTGCAAACTTTCTCCTCTGGTTCATCTGTCTGACAGACGTCCGGGACCGGGAAAGCTTTCCCGGATGTTTCCCCCTTCGTCAGTAGCGCGTAGCACTACGTTAGAACACATCTAGCCCCGCTTATAATCATGTTGTGCATATGTTTGCGTGTACTTACTGTTTCTTCCCCCTCTTCTCTCCGGTAGACCCCGAGACCGCTGTTGATGCCCCTGTGATCGACTACGTCGACGACGACCCTCCTTGTCTGAGCAACCAGGCAAGCCCCCCCTTTGATCATCCCGATATCGCCATTCTATACTCTCATGCTTGCATTAGATTTTGCTACTGTTATTGTTTGCTCCTATTCTAATGCATAGCCTGCTTTTGTACCTGCTTATTGTTAGCTACCTGCTTATCCTAAACTACTTAGTATAGGTTGGTTAGTGATCCATCAGTGACCCCTAGTACTTGTCCTTGTTGCCCCTGCTTCATCATCGATGCCTCGATCGACGTGATCGATGACCAGAGCCTGACACCTCACATCACATTACGCCCCTTTTGTTGCTCGACTCTGCAGAGCTACTATCGAGTGCCGAGGGTGATCCCTCATAACGCACTCCTGATGATAATTCTGTAGTGTAGCTATTCGGTCGTGGTTATCGAGGGTGATTTCCTCTTTCGCCATTCCCAATACGGCTCTGTCGTTCAACACCTCAAGAGTGAACCTTGAGGGTGGTTCCTCTTACGTTCACCTTGATGATTACATCGAGTGGAATCCTCCGGGAGTGATTCCTCGGGTTTTCCCCTTGATGTCTAGACACACGGTTACAATGACTTTACTTGAGACCTTGGTGGAAGTCGGGCGGGCCCGGAGAGCACCTGCAAGATGGTTACGAGGCACGGCCGGGCCGGCAGGCCGCCCTTGAGTGGGCTGGGCTAGCCCTTGCCGTATTGCCTCGAGACGGGGCGACGGGGTCACCTTATCGTGAGTTTCTGCTCGTCTCCGCAAGATAATAATACACTATGGTTTGGGTATTTGTTCTGAATTGGCCTTTGGCCTTTGCGCACCAACCACCACGTGAGAATAGTTATGAGCCTCGGCGTCGTGGTATCAGCCGAAGCTTTGTCAGACGTCCAGTTCAGCAGTGCGGCACGGCTGGGCCGGCACCATCCTATAGTGGTGGAGCCTGGACCTGCCCTGCGCGCAACGATTCGGAGTGCAACAGGCGATGGGCCCAGACCCCGGAGTGCTTAGGAGGTAGACCGGCGGGGACCTCTCTGCTGAGCCTAGGTCGGGCTGCGACGTGTTGATCTTCCGAGGCCGGGCATTGACCCCAGAAAGGTGTGTCCGGCCAACGTGATCGAGCGTGTTGGCAAACGTGGTGCACCCCTGCAGGAAAGATTATCTATTAATAGCCGTGTCCACGGTAACGGACGTTCAAACTTATATCCTGATCTAATACAACTACAAATGGATACTTGAATATGTGGCTCCGGGATTGCTTTCTCGCAGGGAGTCGAGGAAGGATCTCTGGGCGTTGATACTACAACATGTTTGTTAAATATAAACTGCTATTCTTTACTCTTCTACATGCTGCAAGATGCTTGGAGCTGCGTGAAGATGCTAGTCTTCGATAGGCTAGGCCTTCCCCTCTATTCTGGCATTCTGCAGTTCAGTCCATAGATACATCCCTTCCATTTGATACCAATGCATACTTAGTATAGATCTGATGCTTGCGAGTACTTTGGATGAGTACTCACAGTTGCTTTGCTCCCCTTTTCCCCCTTCCTTCTTCTTTCCGGTTGATGCAACCAGATGGTGGATCCCTGAAGCCAGATGCCACCGCCGATGGATGCTGCTACGTGAAGACTGCCGACGGCCAGGAGTAGTTAGGAGGTCCCAGGCAGGAGGCCTTGCCTCTTCGATCGTTGTTGCTTTTGTGCTAGCCTTCTTAAGGCACCCTTGTTTAACTCATGTATGTACTCAGATATTGTTGCTTCCGCTGACTCTTGTGTATCGAGCTTGTATTCGAGCCCTCGAGGCCCCTGGCTTGTAATATAAAGCTTGTATTATTTTTTGATTCGTGTCTAGAGTTGTGTTGTGATATCTTCCCGTGAGTCCCTGATCTTGATCGTACATATTTGCGTGTATGATTAGTGTACGATTGAATCGGGGGCGTCACAAGTGGACTCCGCTCCTCATTCACGAGAAAATGGCTGGTATCCGGGATGCCCAGTCCCATGCTTTATGCAAACTAAATCAAAATAACTGCAAACAAAACTCCCCCTGGGACCCGTTGAATGTTGGAGGCACTCGTTGTTTCGAGCAAGCCATGGATTGATGCTTGTGGAGGAGGGGGAGTATAAACTTTACCATTCTGTTTGGGAACCACCTATAATCTGTTTAGCATGGAAGATATCGTCGTCTTTTAGTTGTTATGTTGACAATGAGAGTATTGCCGCTCAAAATATAATTTATCTCTATTTCAAAACCGAGTTCTGGCACATCTACAAATCCCTGCTTCCCTCTGTGAAGGGCCTATCTATTTACTTTTATGTTGAGTCATCACCCTTCTTATTAAAAAGCACCCGCTGGAGAGCACATTGTCGTTTGCATTCATTACTATTGGTTTATATTGGGTATGACTTGACTGGATCTCTTTTTACCATGAATTACAATGTTTAGTCAGTCCTTGATCTTTAAAGGTGCTCTGCATTTATGTTTTGCGGTCTCAGAAAGGGCTAGCGAGATACCATTTTGTTATATCATGTTATGATTATTTTGAGAAAGTGTTGTCATCCGAGTTTTATTATTATGGCTCGCTAGCTGATTATGCTATTGATATGAGTAAATGTGAGACCTACGTGTTATGGTGAGTATGGTTAGTTCATAATATTGGCTGAAACTTGAATGCTGGCTTTTCATGTTTACAACAACAAGAGCAAACAGAGTTTGTAAAAGTTTTTCTTTTTTCTCTTTCAGTTTGTCAACTGAATTGCTTGAGGACAAGCAAGGGTTTAAGCTTGGGGGAGTTAATACCTCTCCGTCGTATCTACTTTTTCAAACACTTTTGCCCTTGTTTTGGACTATAACTTGTATGATTTGAATGGAACTAACCCGGACTAACGCTGTTTTCAGCAGAACTGCCATGGTGTTGTTTTTTGTGAAGAAAATAAAAGTTCTCGGAATGACCTGAAACTCCACGGAACACCTTAGAAAAAACAATAAAAAATCCTCGCAAAAGATGAAGACCAGGGGGCCCACACCCTGTCCACGAGGGTGGGGGCGCCCCCTGGGCTCGCCCCCTACCTCGTGGGCCCCCTGGTGGCCCTCAGGCGCCAACTCCAACTCCATATATTGGCTTTCAGGGAGAAAAAAATCAGAGAGAAGAAATCATCGCGTTTTACGATATGGAGCCGCCGCCAAGCCCTAATCTCTCTCGGGAGGGCTGATTTGGAGTCCGTTCGGGGCTCCGGAGAGGGGGATTCGTCGCCGTCGTCATCATCAACCATCCTCCATCACCAATTTCATGATGCTCACCGTCGTGCGTGAGTAATTGCATCGTAGGCTTGCTGGACGGTGATGGGTTGGATGAGATTTATCATGTAATCGAGTTAGTTTTGTTAGGGTTTGATCCCTAGTATCTATTATGTTCTGAGATTAATGTTGCTATGACTTTGCTATGTTTAATGCTTGTCACTAGGGCCCGAGTGCCATGATTTCAGATCTGAACCTATTATGTTTTCATGAATATATGTGTGTTTTTGATCCTATCTTGCAAGTCTATAGTCACCTACTATGTGTTATGATCCGGCAACCTTGAAGTGACAATAATCGGGACCACTCCCGGTGATGACCATAGTTTGAGGAGTTCATGTATTCACTATGTGCTAATGCTTTGTTCCGATTCTCTATTAAAAGGAGGCCTTAATATCCCTTAGTTTTCAATAGGACCCCGCTGCCACGGGAGGGTAGGACAAAAGATGTCATGCAAGTTCTTTTCCATAAGCACGTATTAGAATATACGGAATACATGCCTACATTACATTGATGAACTGGAGCTAGTTCTGTGTCACCCCATGTTATGACTATTACATGACGAACCACATCCGGCATAATTATCCATCGCTAATCCAGTGCCTACGAGTTTTCCATATACTGGTTCTCGCTTATTTACTTTTCCGTTGCTACTGTTACAATCACTACAAAATACCAAAAACATTACTTTTGCTGTCTTTACTTTTGTTACCGTTACCACCACTATCATATTACTTTGCTACTAAACACTTTGCTGCAGATACTAAGTTTCCAGGTGTGGTTGAATTGACAACTCAGCTGCTAATACTTGAGAATATTCTTTGGCTCCCCTTGTGTCGAATCAATAAATTTGGGTTGAATACTCTACCCTCGAAAACTGTTGCGATCCCCTATACTTGTGGGTTATCAGTGTGAATCACTAGTTTTTGAATAACTTTACTATAAACATAGATTTTTGAGTGATTCTTTTTCCTGCTATTTAATATTACTGTGTTTTATCATTATATTCAAAAACATATTTTGTTATTTTAGTTTCTAACACAAAAATTCTTTATGATAATTCTTTTTGCTATTAAAGTTTCTAACAAAAAAATTCTTTATGAAAATTCTTTTTTGCTTTTAATGTTTTGAACAGAAAATACTTTGATCATAACAGAATATTTTAATTGATTATTTTTAGTTCATTCTTTTTGCTTTTAGTTCATTCTTTTTGCTATTAGTTCATTCTTTTTGCTATTAGTTCATTATTTGAGCTAAATGACCCTTAAATTTAAAAGCACTACAAATGAACTCTGAAAAGGTTGAAAGTTGGCATGGTATCATCATTTCACCCACATAGCATGTGCTAAAAACTGGATATAAAACAGACAATCTCTTTGGAAGTATCAGGGTTTCGGACGAAAACCCATCTATTACAAAGGGATTTCATTTTTCAAATGTAACTACAGTGATATTGTACATCAAAGGCATCATCATAATAGTTGTTGATAGAAAGTCTTCATTTTTTTCTTCGCTTGTGTTCTTTGCTTATTGCGCCGTAAGCATGGGCAATCTTCATCGTTTAACAGGATGCTTGGGCCAGCCTTGACTTTGAAGAGAGGAATTTCATGAAACTTTTCATAATCTTCAGACACATCTGTCTTGCCCTCCAATCCCACAATGTCTCTTTTTCCTGAAAGAACTATGTGGTGTTTGGCTCATCGTATGATGTATCCGCTTCCTTATATTTTCTTTTTCTCGGTTTGGTAGACATGTCCTTCACATAGAAAACCTGCGCAACATCATTGGCTAGGACGAATGGCTCTTCTGTGTACCCCAGATTGTTCAGATTCACTGATGTCATTCCGTACTATGTGTCTACCTGTACCCCGCCTCCTGACAGATTGACCCATTTGCACTTAAACAAAGGGACCGTAATATCATTTCCATAGTCAAGTTTCCATATGTCCACTATGTAACCATAATATGTGTCCTTTTCCCTATTGGTTGCTGCATCAAAGCGGACACCACTGTTTTGGTTGGTGCTCTTTTGATCTTGGGCGATCGTGTAAAATGTATTCCCATTTATCTCGTACCCTTTGTAGGTCATTATAGTCGAAGATGGTTCCCTCGCCAACGAGTACAGGTCATCGGAAACAGTGTTGTCACACCTGAGACGTGTTTGGAACCAACTGCCGAAACTCCTGATGTGTTCACATGTAATCCAGTCCTCACACTGGTCCGGGTGTTTGGAGCGTAGAATGTTCTTGTGTTCATCGACATACGGGGTCACCAAGGTAGAATTCTATAGAACCGTGTAGTGTGCTTGAGACCAAGAATGCCCATCCCTACATACTATTGAGTCCCCTCCTAGCGTGCCTTTTCCACCCAGTCTCCCCTCATACCGCGATTGAGGGAGACCTATCTTCTTAAGGTTAGGAATGAAGTCAACACAAAACCCAATGACATCTTCTGTTTGATGGCCCATGGAGATGCTTCCTTCTGGCTTAGCGCGGTTATGGGCATATTTCTTTAGGACTCCCATGAACCTCTCAAAGGGGAACATATTGTGTAGAAATACAGGGCCCAGAATGACAATCCCGTCGACTAGATGAACTAGGACGTGCGTCATGATATTGAAGAAAGATGGTGGGAACACCAACTCGAAACTGACAATACATTGCGCCACATCACTCCTTAACCTTGGTAGGATTTCTGGATCGATCACCTTCTGAGAGATTACATTGAGGAATGAACATAGCTTCACAATGGCTAATCGAACGTTTTTCGGTAGAAGCCCCCTCAATGCAACCGGAAGCAGTTGTGTCATAATCACGTGGCAGTCATGAAACTTTAGGTTCTAGAACTTTTTCTCTGGCATATTTATTATTCCCGTTATATTCGACGAGAAGCCAGACGGGACCTTCATACTGAGCAGGCATTCAAATAAGATTTCCTGCTCTTCTTTGGTAAGAGCGTAGCTGGCAGGACCTTCATACTGCTTTGGAGGCAAGCCGTCTTTTTTGTGCAAACGTTGCAGGTCCTCCCGTGCCTCCGCTGTATCTTTTGTCTTCCCATACACACCCAAGAAGCCTAGCAGGTTCATGCAAAGGTTCTTCGTCACGTGCATCACGTCAATCGAAGAGCGGACCTCTAGGTCTTTCCAGTAGGGTAGGTCCCAAAATATAGATTTCTTCTTCCACATGGGTGCGTGTCCCTCAGCGTCATTCAGAACAGATAGTCCGCCGGGACCCTTTTCGAAGATTACATTTAAATCATTGACCATAGCAAGTACGTGATCACCGGTACGCATGGCGGGCTTTTTCGGGTGATCTGCCTCGCCTTTGAAGTGCTTGCCTTTCTTTCGAGATTGATGGTTGGTTCGAAGGAATCGACGATGCCCCAGGTAAACATTCTTCCTGCACTTGTCCAGGTATATACTTTTTTGGTGTCATCTAAACAGTGTGTGCATGCATGGTATCCCTTGCTTGTCTGTCTTGAAAGGTTACTGAGAGCAGGCCAATCATTGATGGTGACAAACAGCAATGCATGCCGGTCAAATTTCTCCTGTTTGTGCTCATCCACACACGTACACCTTTTCCAGTTCACAGCTGTAAAAGTTCTTCAACTAATGGCCTTAGGTACACATCAATGTCGTTGCCGGGTTGCTTAGGGCCTTGGATGGGAACTGGCATCATAATGAACTTCCGCTTCATGCACAGCCAAGGAGGAAGGTTATAGATACATAGAGTCACGGGCCAGGTGCTGTGATTGCTGCTCTGCTCCCCGAAAGGATTAATGCCATCCGCGCTTAAACCAAACCATACATTCCTTGCGTCACCTTCAAACTCCTTCGAGTACTTTCTCTCAATTTTTCTCCACTGCGACCCGTCATCGGGTGCTCTCAACTTCCCGTCTTTCTTACGGTCATCTCTGTGCCATCGCATCGACCTGGCATGCTCTTTGTTTCTGAACAGGCATTTCAACCGTGGTATTATAGGAGCATACCACATCACCTTGGCAGGAACCCTCTTCCGAGGGCGCTCACCGTCAACATCACCAGGGTCATCTCGTCTGATCTTATACCACAATGCACCGCATATCGGGCATGCGTTCAAATCCTCGTACGCACCACGGTACAGGATGCAGTCATTAGGGCATGCATGTATCTTCTGCACCTCCAATCATAGAGGGCAAACAACCTTCTTTGCTGCATACGTACTGTCGGGCAATTCGTTATCCTTTGGAAGCTTCTTCTTCAATATTTTCAGTAGCTTCTCAAATCCTTTGTCAGGCACAACATTCTCTGCCTTCCACTGCAGCAATTCTAGTACAATACTGAGCTTTGTGTTGCCATCTTCACAATTGTGGTACAAACCTTTTTTGTGATCCTCTAGCATGCGATCGAACTTCACCTTCTCCTTTTGACTTTCACACTGACTCCTTGCATCAACAATGACCCGGCGGAGATCATCATCGGGCACATCGTCTGGTTCCTCTTGATCTTCAACAGCTTCCCCCGTTGTAGCATCACCGTATTCGGGGGGCACATAATTCTCATTGTCATCTTCTTCTTCGATGTCTTCCATCATAACCCCTATTTCTCCGTGCTTGGTCCAAACATTATAGTGTGGCATGAAACCCTTATAAAGCAGGTGGGTGTGAATGATTTTCGAGTCAGATTAAGACTTCATATTCCCACATATAGGGCATGGACAACACATAAAACCATTCTTCTTGTTTGCCTCAGCCACTTCGAGAAAATCATGCACGCCCTTAATGTACTCGGAGGTGTGTTTGTCACCATACATCCATTGCCGGTTCATCTGCGTGCATTATATATAATTAAGTGTGTCAAAAACCATTACAAAACATCATGAATAGATAATTAAGTGACCAAATTAATAGAAGTTAATCATCACATTAAAACCAAAGTACATACATAGTTCTCATCTAACAACATATAGCTCTCCAGAGCATCTAATTAATTAAATCATACATTGAAACTATGTAAAACATTTCAATGCCAAAACAAATGCGATCATAATCGCAACCAAGGTAACAATTGATCCAATGACATAATGATACCAAGCCTCGGTATGAATGGCATACTTTCTAATCTTTCTAATCTTCAAGCGCATTGCATCCATCTTGTTCTTGTGATCATCGACGACATCTGCAACATGCAACTCCAATATCATCTTCTCCTCCTCAATTTTTTTAGTTTTTCCTTCAAGAAATTGTTTTCTTCTTCAACTAAATTTAACCTCTTGACAATAGGGTCGGTTGGAATTTACGGTTCACATACCTCCTAGATAAATAAAATCTATGTCACGTTGGTCGGCATAATTGTCATAAACAATAAATGAACCAAATAGTTATAAAGATAATATATACCACATCCGAATCATAGCCATGACGAGGGCTGACGGGGGCGGATACCAAAACCATCGCACTAAATAATAAAGAGCAATAATAAAAGTAAGAAAATTATACAAGTATCTATATAAACATACAAGTAAGAATTTTTTTCCTTTCAGAAAGAAGATAAGAACAAGAGGCTCACCACGGTGGTGCCGGCGACGAGATCAGCGCGGGCGATCAACGGCGGCGAAGATAGGGACGGGACGTGATGGACCGCTAAACCTAGACAAATATTGAGGAAAATGGAGCTTGGAGGTCGAGCTTGGAGAGGAGAAAGCTTAAGTGGTGTGGCTCGGGCATTCCATCAAACACCTGGTGTGAATAGGAGGTGAGCTAGAGCACCACAAAGCTCCCCCTCGCCGGCCAGGAAAAACAGAGCACTGGGAGTGCTCAGCTCGCGGGCGAGGGGTATATATAGGAAACTCAATGGTCCCGGTTCGTGGCACGAACCGGGACTAAAGGTCACCCTTTCGTACCGGTTCATGCCACGAACCGGGTCCAATGGAGGTGGGCCAGGAGCGAGGACCATTGGTCCCAGTTCATGCCACCAACCGGGACCAAAGGTCCCAGACGAACCGGGACCAATGCCCCCATGTGACGCCCCCGATTCAATCGTACACTAATCATGCACGCAAACGTGTACGATCAAGATCAGGGACTCACGGGAAGATATCACAACACAACTCTACAAATAAAGTAAGTCATACAAGCATCATAATACAAGCCAGGGGCCTCGAGGGCTCGAATACAAGTGCTCGATCATAGACGAGTCAGCGGAAGCAACAATATCTGAGTACAGACATAAGTTAAACAAGTTGCCTTAAGAAGGCTAGCACAAACTGGGATACAGATCGAAAGAGGCGCAGGCCTCCTGCCTGGGATCCTCCTAAACTACTCCTGGTCGTCGTCAGCGGGCTGCACGTAGTAGTAGGCTCCTCCAGTGTAGTAGTCGTCATCGACGGTGGCGTCTGACTCCTGGGCTCCAGCATCTGGTTGCGACAACCAGAAAGAAAGGAAAGGGGGGAAAGGGGGGAGAAAGCAACCGTGAGTACTCATCCAAAGTACTCGCAAGCAAGGAGCTACACTACATATGCATGGGTATATGCGTAAAGGGCCATATCAGTGGACTGAACTGCAGAATGCCAGAATAAGAGGGGGATAGCTAGTCTTATCGAAGACTACGCTTCTGGTCACCGTCGTCTTGCAACAGGTAGAAGAGGGTAGTCTGAAGTCCTCCAAGTAGCATCTCCAAGTAGCATCTCCAGTAGCATCGCATAGCATAATCCTACCCGGCGATCCTCTCCTCGTCGCCCTGTTAGAGAGCGATCACCGGGTTGTCTGTGGAACTTGGAAGGGTGTGTTTTATTAAGTATCCGGTTCTAGTTGTCATAAGGTCAAGGTACAACTCCAAGTCGTCCTGTTACCGAAGATCACGGCTATTCGAATAGATTAACTTCCCTGCAGGGGTGCACCAACTTACCCAACACGCTCGATCCCATTTGGCCGGACACACTTTCCTGGGTCATGCCCGGCCTCGGAAGATCAACACGTCGCAGCCCCACCTAGGCAAAACAGAGAGGCCAACACGCCGGTCTAAACCTAAGCGCACAGGGGTCTGGGCCCATCGCCCATAGCACACCTGCACGTTGCGAGGGCGGCCGGAAGCAGACCTAGCCTAGTGGCGTTCCAGTCCAATCCGGCGCGCGCCGCTCCGTCGCTGACGTCTGAAGTGCTTCGGCTGATACCACGACGTCGGGATACCCATAACTACTCCCGCGTAGATGGTTAGTGCGTATAGGCTCGTAGCCAACTCAGATCAAATACCAAGATCTCGTTAAGCGTGTTAAGTATCCGCGAACGCCGACGAGGGCCAGGCCCACCTGTCTCCTAGGTGGTCTCAACCTGCCCTGTCGCTCCGCCACAAAGTAACAGTCGGGGGCCGTCGGGAACCCAGGCCCACCTCTACCGGGATGGAGCCACCCGTCCTTTCAGCCCCCATCTCCGAACAGTATCACAGGTAATGTAACTGTGTAAAATATATCGTATATGCCCGTGATCACCTCCCGAAGTGATCACGGCCCAGTAGTATAGCATGGCAGACGGACAAGAGTGTAGGGCCACTGATGGAACACTAGCATCCTATACTAAGCATTTAGGAATGCAGGTAAGGTATCAACAGATGTAGCAACAATGTCAGGCTATGCATCAGAATAGGATCAACTGAAAGCAGTAACATGCTACACTACTCTAATGCAAGCAGTATAGAGGAGAATAGGCGATATCTGGTGATCAAGGGGGGGGGGCTTGCCTGGTTGCTCTGGCAAGAGAGAGGGGTCGTCAACTCCGTAGTCGAACTGGGCAGCAGCAGCGTCGGTCTCGTAGTCTACCAGAGAGAAGAGGGGGAAGAAACAATGAATACCTTCCAAACAAATGCATATCGATGCATGACATGACAAGTAACGGTGCTAGGGGTGCCCTAACGCGGTATGAGGTGATACCGGTGAAGGGGGAAAACATCCGGGAAAGTATTTCCGGCGTTTCGCGTTTTCGGGCAGAGGAGCCGGAGGGGGAAAGTTGCGAGTTCGATAGGTTAGGGGGGTGTGGCGGACGAACGGGTTGCGTATCCGGAATCGTCTCGTCGTTCTGAGCAACTTTCATGTTGAAAATATTTTAATCCAAGTTATGGATTAAAAGATATGATTTTCTAAAGATTTTATTAATTTCTGGAATTTAACTAATTAATTAAGTCCAACATTATCCAAAACAGTGTTTGCTGACGTCATCATGACGTCAGCATGACGTCAGCAGTCAACAGAGGTGTTGACTGGTCAACTGACGTGTGGGTCCCACTGGTCATTGACTGTTTAACCTAATCAGTGTTTAACTAATCTAACTACTGTTTAATTAACCTAATTAGTTAATTAGGTTAATCTAATTATGATTAATTAACTTAATTAATTCCTTAATTAATTAATTAATTTAATTATTATTTATTTAATTATTATTTATTTAATTATTTTTATTAATATTATTATTTTTTCTTTTCTCTTTCTTCTTTCTTTTCTTTTTTTTTAAACGTTTCTGGGGCTGGGGCCCGCTAGTCAGTGGCCCAGAGGGCATCGGACCCCACCCGGCAGTGGCCCAGGAGGCCGACCGGGCGCGGGTGCGGGCGCTCGCCCGAACGGGCGTGGGCGCTGCGGGCGCAACCCAGCAAGGCGTCGCGGGGCGCCGGTGGCGACGGCGAGGTCATGGCCGGAGCGGGGCGCAGCGTGGCCGTGGCCTGAGCGGGACGGCGCGGGCGCGGCTGGGCTAGCAGGGAGGCACGGGCGTTGCGCGAGCAGCGCGCGGCCACGGGGTGGAGGCCACGGCTTTAGGGCGGCAGCAGGCGGGGCTTGGCCGACGCGGGCGCGCGGCCTGGGCGCCAGTGCGGGCGAC
This sequence comes from Triticum timopheevii, assembly GCA_963921465.1. Taxonomy (NCBI): domain Eukaryota; kingdom Viridiplantae; phylum Streptophyta; class Magnoliopsida; order Poales; family Poaceae; genus Triticum; species Triticum timopheevii. The sequence continues at coordinate 67,167,571 of OY997266.1, forward strand.
GGCCACGGCGGGGATGGTGGTGACCGGGGCGACACAGGGAGAGAGAGGGCGAAGAAGGACGGCGGTGCTCACTTGCGAGCAGGGAAGGAGGGGCGACGGGGCGCGTTGGCGTCGGCGAGGGAGAGGCGATGGAGCGGCGACGACGAGGTGGCGGAGCACAGCAGCGACGAGGCGGCGCCGGGGATGGGCGCCGGCGTCGCAGGCTCAGGGCGGCGCGGGATCTGGCCCCATCCCCGATCCAGTCGAGTAGGGGGGCGCCTTGGAGGAGGCAGGGGGCGGTGGTGCGGCGGTCCGGCGAGGTGGCCCCGGGCGGCGGCGATGGGCAGCACCGCGGGTCGAACGACGGCGGCGGGCTCGGGTGCCTCGACCCAGATGGGATCGGGAGAGAGAGAGGGGGAGTGGGGAACGATGGGGACGACGTGCGTAGGAGGCAGTCCGGCGGGGGAGGGCTCGGGGCGCCGGCGCGGTCCTGACGGCGACAGGGCGTAGCGTCGGGGGAGAGGGGCGAGGGGATCGGGATCTCCTCCCGATCCGGATCCAAACGAGGGGGAGTGGGGGGGAGCGAGTGGGGCGACGGGTTGGTTAGGGTTTCGGGGTGGGGGGATATGGAGGGGGAGTGGCCGGCTGGGCCTTTGCCCAGTTGGGCCGGTGGCCGAATGGGCTGGCCTGTTGGGTCGGCTGGCCCCCGGGGGGGGGGGGGGGGCTTTTCCTTTTCTTCTCTTTTTTTTGTTTGTTTTCTCTTTTGTATTTTCTTTCTTTTATTTATTTTCTTTTCTGTTTTAAATCATTTTAAATTACTTAGGCATTTTTTAAAAATGTGTTTACTTCACCATAATTACCGATGCGATAATTGACATAGCCCGAACATTTTTGTTTTAATATTTGAAAACTTTTGTCGTTTGACTTATTTAGGATTTAAATTTGAAACGATTTTGAATTAACCCGAGATTAATTATCGCGACAAAGGTGACGTGGCACCATTAACGGGAGATTACTGTAGCATGATTATCCGGGTGTCACAATTCTCCTCCACTACAAGAAATCTCGTCCCGAGATTTAAGAGGGGAGTAAGGGGGAAAGTTCTGGTTACGATATTCTAACGGATCTTCTCGAAGGAGTTAATCCCTTTCTTTGATGTCTTCAATTCTTTATTCCAATGCATCATGATAAACTTGTCATCATTTCTTCGGGAACTCCATCGTACTTACGAAAGGATAAGGGGCAGCTCACTACGACATAATGCTTCTGAGGGAAACAGTCTGGGGTTAACCCATGAATGAGTATAAGATTATCTCTCGAGTTGAACATATGAAATTTCTCGAGAGTAAGGTACGAAGGTACCATAAGAGGCTCCAAGCGGATAGATAGTTGCTCGAAGCCTGAACCAGAGTGAGAAAGGGGTTCAGAGTAGCGAGAGTAAGGATTGCGTCTGATACCAGAATAGATCACTAGGACGGTGGCCCGTGAATTACATACGAGGCCACGCACGAGGAATAACTTAGGGAATAGGGGGGGTGTACAGGACAGTCAGGTTTCGATCCTGTGGAACTGTGGGTTATGGGCCCACCATGTGGCCTTTTTTTTAAATAGGAGCGGTGACATCTTGCACGGTCATGATAGCAAGGCATGTCAGAGAGTACCATGTCAGTTATGTCGGCAACAACTTGGTACCAAGGGCGAGGGACGAAGAGAACCATTTTCCTGCTCGTTGCATCGAGGCGGACCAATAGGCAAAGTTCTCGTCCATCGGTGGTTACCGAAATGTCGCCAACAATAGTAACAGGGTCTTACTGGCAGGTTTGTACCACGAGGTGCTTACATAAGCAGGAGAATAATACTGCTTAGATTATATAGACCTCAAAAAGGGTTAATCCAACCAATGGAAAGGAAAAAAAATAAGATTATCAGATTAAACAGAACAATGGAAAGGGAAATGTGTTTAAACACATATTTCAAGGGTATATCCTTCCCAAGGTGAAGCAGAGCATGATATCCATGATAGGATATAATGTAGAAAACTCATTAGGTAAGGGGAGAGAAATTTCATGACATTACCCATACAACAGTGTTTGAATAGTTGATAAAGGAAATTTAGCATGGTGCTTCAAAATGTGCAGAGTACCATAGACATGCTTCGAGATAGCATTGACAAGGTCATCAAGTAAGGTTCAGAATTTGGATGCACGAAGGATCCATCAGGAACAACTTGTAGAATAAGTTTTACAATTTCCGCATGGAAAAATCGCTAACCTTGCTTAAGAAGGGAGCTATGACAATAGGTCCTCCGGCCAGGTGTACTAGGCATGACACCACCTTACCAGGTTATATAAAGACCAATGTTATGACTCTTGGAAAAGGTTCCAACCATCATATCTGACCGCGATTCAGATCTGATTGGTGTCAGGATAACTCAGACTCGGGATGCCTGAGAAGAAAGGTGTAACACACATTGTCGAGATGACATTGTAAGATTCTCGGGAATTGAACTATGGAAGCGAGTTCCGAAACAAGAGTTCTCCACTAATCCAAGGAGAGATGAGGAGGTGGCTGATGGATTCAGCAACATTTTGTCAAGATTTCCAAAAAAATGAATTTCCACAATCAGGTGAACAAAGAGATATCATTTGTCGGATCAAATGATATAATGATGTATGCTTGAGGAAAACATACACAGTTAAAGGTGCACCCGAAATATGGGCTTACGTAGAATGATCAATGTTAGAATGGTGGTTCAACAACCCGTAGTCTAAGAATGAGCGGCCGACCATTAACTTCAAAGCAATAGGGTTGCTAGAAGAAAGAATCCAAACAACACCGTTCACTTGTTGGAATCAACACGGGGACCAAGAAAGAATGGTGATGGTGAGAAGTATCACTATACCAAGAATTCTTAAGAGGTGGAGTAATCCTCGTGACATTCTTGTCATAAAAGATGGTAATACTCCAAGGTAAAGAAGAACAAATGCTGGATAGCAATGAACTCAAGGTACAACACAGAACACGGACAAGTTTGTGTTGGAGGGAAGGCAATAAAGTGGTCGATGACAAAACAACTCATCGAGGGCAAGGATGGTATTTCCCATCATGAATTCAATTGATATCCTGGAAGAACTCGGAATGCTGATGATGATCACGACACATTTGTCGAGAGATTTCATGAGGATGTAATCGATCAGCGATGACATCAAGTTAAAGGAATGATGAAGCGAAAGGTTATTGGAATCATGGGTACGACACAAACTCAAATCAAGTTTGTTGTTCAAGGAGAAATGATATGACTAGGAAGATCGACGCAAGATTAGCTCACCGTCGAAATTTGTGCTCCGGGAAGAACCAGATAGCACAATTAAATTTAGCACGATAATAATGTAGCCGATAAGGCTAGGAATGCCATGATGGAGTACTAAACTCGTAAGCAATGAAGATTACTAAGAGTTGTCGAATCGCAGTGCGGACTCGATTCACCATTCGGAGTTCTCAGTTGACGACAACCCAAAACTCATGGAGTGACTATGATAGGGAAAGGTATTACTCCGGCACAAATTCATAAGATGTAGTGCAATGGCATGATATCCACGAAATATCAGGGAGATAATACTCGAAGGCATATCAAATTAAAGGTTGAAGTGGGGTGTATAGATCTATAGAAGACAAGCGCTTTTACTTGTCTGAGAAATGGAATCAACGGAAGAAATTAGGGTCGGAACCACGATTGCAAAGGGTCAATTCACAGATCCAGATGATATTTTCAAGGAAATAGTTATTATTACAAGAAGCTTCCATGATAGGATATACATCGCGTCCATGAGCATGAACACAAGGTTCAAGGTCGACTCCCACTTCCTCAATGCATAATCTTTCATTCACCTCTCGTATTTCGAAGATGACATTAGTTGTTGAAAGTTTTACCTGGTGCAATACCAGATAAGTTTGACCCGTGAAAACTTCCGAGTTCACACATAGTAAGGAAGGCATAGGTTCAACCCATCAGGGCATCTTACGAACATATACCACAAACTTCGGGGTAAATAATACAAGCTCGAAAGTAGAGCATTGTTCAAAAGCAGATGATACAATTTACCAAGGCATTATATACCCATGGAAAGGCTCTCAAGGTTATTCAATATGAAGGACACTGTCGGACAAAATCCAACAAAGGAACCGATGGTCCACAAGGGATCTGATGTGAGCATCGGTACTCAACCAGAGGAAGAAGAATGCACGGGCATCATATTTATAGAACATCGGAATAATTCGATGCTTAGATAATAAAGGAATTTTGTTTTCCAAACAAAGGATCAGAAGCAGTCGCTCTGATCAAGGATGGATAAGTTGGATATACCAGAGGCACAATTGACGACAAATAGTTTGGTCGAGAACCAGCTCACGTTCAAAATGACGTCTGAGCCGGAAAGATAATCCTAGGACTCGACTGATGATTGTGAACATTCACAACGTATTGGATCAACGGACTCAAAATGATAATGACAAGGTATGCCATTAAGATTACGAGACTTATGGGATTAACCATAATGCAAGCAAGCAAGAATTTCAAGAGCAAAAGGCTCCAGAGGATTTTCGGAAGATCGACTAGTATTTTGAATACTTTTGTGAAACACATGAACAACTAGGGATGAGCGGATTTTCGACAAGTGCGAGGATTTATTTGAAGGGGTATTCATGTGGCAAAGAACTGCCAGGCAGTAGGCACAAAGTATTCTCGGAATAATAGCGAAAACTTCGGGGTATCTTGTAATAACAAGATCAATGGGGGATGATCGCATGAATGGCAAGTGTAAGTAGTTATCCATAAGGATTTATCGGTGGTCGGGGATTACAAAAGCGACAGGCACAAGGTCTTGAGAGAATATCGGAGAGTATCTTCAAATTCTTCTGGTTCATGGAGCAATCACCTGTAGTGAGGGGTTCTCCGGGAGAAAGTAGTAACGAGATCCTAAAGTTAGTTTTTAGTAAAAATCGTTTAACCCGAATAGAGGAGAGTTCAGAATCCCAGAGTAAAGATCGAGGAGTAAAAGATCCTAGTACCACCCAATGGCGACGTGGGCCCGTAAAGCACACAACCATGTTAGTAAAAGTTTTGCAATGACTAGACTCGACTTCGGCCAAGGAGTGTGGAAGGGGGATTCCTACAGGCAGTCGGCTCTGATACCAACTTGTGACGCCCCCGATTCAATCGTACACTAATCATGCACGCAAACGTGTACGATCAAGATCAGGGACTCACGGGAAGATATCACAACACAACTCTACAAATAAAGTAAGTCATACAAGCATCATAATACAAGCCAAGGGCCTCGAGGGCTCGAATACAAGTGCTCGATCATAGACGAGTCAGCGGAAGCAACAATATCTGAGTACAGACATAAGTTAAACAAGTTGCCTTAAGAAGGCTAGCACAAACTGGGATACAGATCGAAAGAGGCGCAGGCCTCCTGCCTGGGATCCTCCTAAACTACTCCTGGTCGTCGTCAGCGGGCTGCACGTAGTAGTAGGCTCCTCCAGTGTAGTAGTCGTCATCGACGGTGGCGTCTGACTCCTGGGCTCCAGCATCTGGTTGCGACAACCAGAAAGAAAGGAAAGGGGGGAAAGGGGGGAGAAAGCAACCGTGAGTACTCATCCAAAGTACTCGCAAGCAAGGAGCTACACTACATATGCATGGGTATATGCGTAAAGGGCCATATCAGTGGACTGAACTGCAGAATGCCAGAATAAGAGGGGGATAGCTAGTCTTATCGAAGACTACGCTTCTGGTCACCGTCGTCTTGCAACAGGTAGAAGAGGGTAGTCTGAAGTCCTCCAAGTAGCATCTCCAAGTAGCATCTCCAGTAGCATCGCATAGCATAATCCTACCCGGCGATCCTCTCCTCGTCGCCCTGTTAGAGAGCGATCACCGGGTTGTCTGTGGAACTTGGAAGGGTGTGTTTTATTAAGTATCCGGTTCTAGTTGTCATAATGTCAAGGTACAACTCCAAGTCGTCCTGTTACCGAAGATCACGGCTATTCGAATAGATTAACTTCCCTGCAGGGGTGCACCAACTTACCCAACACGCTCGATCCCATTTGGCCGGACACACTTTCCTGGGTCATGCCCGGCCTCGGAAGATCAACACGTCGCAGCCCCACCTAGGCAAAACAGAGAGGCCAACACGCCGGTCTAAACCTAAGCGCACAGGGGTCTGGGCCCATCGCCCATAGCACACCTGCACGTTGCGAGGGCGGCCGGAAGCAGACCTAGCCTAGTGGCGTTCCAGTCCAATCCGGCGCGCGCCGCTTCGTCGCTGACGTCTGAAGTGCTTCGGCTGATACCACGACGTCGGGATACCCATAACTACTCCCGCGTAGATGGTTAGTGCGTATAGGCTCGTAGCCAACTCAGATCAAATACCAAGATCTCGTTAAGCGTGTTAAGTATCCGCGAACGCCGACGAGGGCCAGGCCCACCTGTCTCCTAGGTGGTCTCAACCTGCCCTGTCACTCCGCCACAAAGTAACAGTCGGGGGCCGTCGGGAACCCAGGCCCACCTCTACCGGGATGGAGCCACCCGTCCTTTCAGCCCCCATCTCCGAACAGTATCACAGGTAATGTAACTGTGTAAAATATATCGTATATGCCCGTGATCACCTCCCGAAGTGATCACGGCCCAGTAGTATAGCATGGCAGACGGACAAGAGTGTAGGGCCACTGATGGAACACTAGCATCCTATACTAAGCATTTAGGAATGCAGGTAAGGTATCAACAGATGTAGCAACAATGTCAGGCTATGCATCAGAATAGGATCAACTGAAAGCAGTAACATGCTACACTACTCTAATGCAAGCAGTATAGAGGAGAATAGGCGATATCTGGTGATCAAGGGGGGGGGGCTTGCCTGGTTGCTCTGGCAAGAGAGAGGGGTCGTCAACTCCGTAGTCGAACTGGGCAGCAGCAGCGTCGGTCTCGTAGTCTACCAGAGAGAAGAGGGGGAAGAAACAATGAATACCTTCCAAACAAATGCATATCGATGCATGACATGACAAGTAACGGTGCTAGGGGTGCCCTAACGCGGTATGAGGTGATACCGGTGAAGGGGGAAAACATCCGGGAAAGTATTTCCGGCGTTTCGCGTTTTCGGGCAGAGGAGCCGGAGGGGGAAAGTTGCGAGTTCGATAGGTTAGGGGGGTGTGGCGGACGAACGGGTTGCGTATCCGGAATCGTCTCGTCGTTCTGAGCAACTTTCATGTTGAAAATATTTTAATCCGAGTTATGGATTAAAAGATATGATTTTCTAAAGATTTTATTAATTTCTGGAATTTAACTAATTAATTAAGTCCAACATTATCCAAAACAGTGTTTGCTGACGTCATCATGACGTCAGCATGACGTCAGCAGTCAACAGAGGTGTTGACTGGTCAACTGACGTGTGGGTCCCACTGGTCATTGACTGTTTAACCTAATCAGTGTTTAACTAATCTAACTATTGTTTAATTAACCTAATTAGTTAATTAGGTTAATCTAATTATGATTAATTAACTTAATTAATTCCTTAATTAATTAATTAATTTAATTATTATTTATTTAATTATTATTTATTTAATTATTTTTATTAATATTATTATTTTTTCTTTTCTCTTTCTTCTTTCTTTTCTTTTTTTTTAAACGTTTCTGGGGCTGGGGCCCGCTAGTCAGTGGCCCAGAGGGCATCGGACCCCACCCGGCAGTGGCCCAGGAGGCCGACCGGGCGCGGGTGCGGGCGCTCGCCCGAACGGGCGTGGGCGCTGCGGGCGCAACCCAGCAAGGCGTCGCGGGGCGCCGGTGGCGACGGCGAGGTCATGGCCGGAGCGGGGCGCAGCGTGGCCGTGGCCTGAGCGGGACGGCGCGGGCGCGGCTGGGCTAGCAGGGAGGCACGGGCGTTGCGCGAGCAGCGCGCGGCCACGGGGTGGAGGCCACGGCTTTAGGGCGGCAGCAGGCGGGGCTTGGCCGACGCGGGCGCGCGGCCTGGGCGCCAGTGCGGGCGACGGCCACGGCGGGGATGGTGGTGACCGGGGCGACACAGGGAGAGAGAGGGAGAAGAAGGACGGCGGTGCTCACTTGCGAGCAGGGAAGGAGGGGCGACGGGGCGCGTTGGCGTCGGTGAGGGAGAGGCGATGGAGCGGCGACGACGAGGTGGCGGAGCACAGTAGCGACGAGGCGGCGCCGGGGATGGGCGCCGGCGTCGCAGGCTCAGGGCGGCGCGGGATCTGGCCCCCTCCCCGATCCAGTCGAGTAGGGGGGTGCCTTGGAGGAGGCAGGGGGCGGTGGTGCGGCGGTCCGGCGAGGTGGCCCCGGGCGGCGGCGATGGGCAGCACCGCGGGTCGAACGACGGCGGCGGGCTCGGGTGCCTCGACCCAGATGGGATCGGGAGAGAGAGAGGGGGAGTGGGGAACGATGGGGACGACGTGCGTAGGAGGCAGTCCGGCGGGGGAGGGCTCCGGGCGCCGGCGCGGTCCTGACGGCGACAGGGCGTAGCGTCGGGGGAGAGGGGCGAGGGGATCGGGATCTCCTCCCGATCCGGATCCAAACGAGGGGGAGTGGGGGGGAGCGAGTGGGGCGACGGGTTGGTTAGGGTTTCGGGGTGGGGGGATATGGAGGGGGAGTGGCCGGCTGGGCCTTTGCCCAGTTGGGCCGGTGGCCGAATGGGCTGGCCTGTTGGGTCGGCTGGCCCCCGGGGGGGGGGGGGCTTTTCCTTTTCTTCTCTTTTTTTTGTTTGTTTTCTCTTTTGTATTTTCTTTCTTTTATTTATTTTCTTTTCTGTTTTAAATCATTTTAAATTACTTAGGCATTTTTTAAAAATGTGTTTACTTCACCATAATTACCGATGCGATAATTGACATAGCCCGAACATTTTTGTTTTAATATTTGAAAACTTTTGTCGTTTGACTTATTTAGGATTTAAATTTGAAACGGTTTTGAATTAACCCGAGATTAATTATCGCGACAAAGGTGACGTGGCACCATTAACGGGAGATTACTGTAGCATGATTATCCGGGTGTCACAATTCTCCTCCACTACAAGAAATCTCATCCCGAGATTTAAGAGGGGAGTAAGGGGGAAAGTTCTGGTTACGATATTCTAACGGATCTTCTCGAAGGAGTTAATCCCTTTCTTTGATGTCTTCAATTCTTTATTCCAATGCATCATGATAAACTTGTCATCATTTCTTCGGGAACTCCATCGTACTTACGAAAGGATAAGGGGCAGCTCACTACGACATAATGCTTCTGAGGGAAACAGTCTGGGGTTAACCCATGAATGAGTATAAGATTATCTCTCGAGTTGAACATATGAAATTTCTCGAGAGTAAGGTACGAAGGTACCATAAGAGGCTCCAAGCGGATAGATAGTTGCTCGAAGCCTGAACCAGAGTGAGAAAGGGGTTCAGAGTAGCGAGAGTAAGGATTGCGTCTGATACCAGAATAGATCACTAGGACGGTGGCCCGTGAATTACATACGAGGCCACGCACGAGGAATAACTTAGGGAATAGGGGGGGTGTACAGGACAGTCAGGTTTCGATCCTGTGGAACTGTGGGTTATGGGCCCACCATGTGGCCTTTTTTTTAAATAGGAGCGGTGACATCTTGCACGGTCATGATAGCAAGGCATGTCAGAGAGTACCATGTCAGTTATGTCGGCAACAACTTGGTACCAAGGGCGAGGGACGAAGAGAACCATTTTCCTGCTCGTTGCATCGAGGCGGACCAATAGGCAAAGTTCTCGTCCATCGGTGGTTACCGAAATGTCGCCAACAATAGTAACAGGGTCTTACTGGCAGGTTTGTACCACGAGGTGCTTACATAAGCAGGAGAATAATACTGCTTAGATTATATAGACCTCAAAAAGGGTTAATCCAACCAATGGAAAGGAAAAAAAAATAAGATTATCAGATTAAACAGAACAATGGAAAGGGAAATGTGTTTAAACACATATTTCAAGGGTATATCCTTCCCAAGGTGAAGCAGAGCATGATATCCATGATAGGATATAATGTAGAAAACTCATTAGGTAAGGGGAGAGAAATTTCATGACATTACCCATACAACAGTGTTTGAATAGTTGATAAAGGAAATTTAGCATGGTGCTTCAAAATGTGCAGAGTACCATAGACATGCTTCGAGATAGCATTGACAAGGTCATCAAGTAAGGTTCAGAATTTGGATGCACGAAGGATCCATCAGGAACAACTTGTAGAATAAGTTTTACAATTTCCGCATGGAAAAATCGCTAACCTTGCTTAAGAAGGGAGCTATGACAATAGGTCCTCCGGCCAGGTGTACTAGGCATGACACCACCTTACCAGGTTATATAAAGACCAATGTTATGACTCTTGGAAAAGGTTCCAACCATCATATCTGACCGCGATTCAGATCTGATTGGTGTCAGGATAACTCAGACTCGGGATGCCTGAGAAGAAAGGTGTAACACACATTGTCGAGATGACATTGTAAGATTCTCGGGAATTGAACTATGGAAGCGAGTTCCGAAACAAGAGTTCTCCACTAATCCAAGGAGAGATGAGGAGGTGGCTGATGGATTCAGCAACATTTTGTCAAGATTTCCAAAAAAATGAATTTCCACAATCAGGTGAACAAAGAGATATCATTTGTCGGATCAAATGATATAATGATGTATGCTTGAGGAAAACATACACAGTTAAAGGTGCACCCGAAATATGGGCTTACGTAGAATGATCAATGTTAGAATGGTGGTTCAACAACCCGTAGTCTAAGAATGAGCGGCCGACCATTAACTTCAAAGCAATAGGGTTGCTAGAAGAAAGAATCCAAACAACACCGTTCACTTGTTGGAATCAACACGGGGACCAAGAAAGAATGGTGATGGTGAGAAGTATCACTATACCAAGAATTCTTAAGAGGTGGAGTAATCCTCGTGACATTCTTGTCATAAAAGATGGTAATACTCCAAGGTAAAGAAGAACAAATGCTGGATAGCAATGAACTCAAGGTACAACACAGAACACGGACAAGTTTGTGTTGGAGGGAAGGCAATAAAGTGGTCGATGACAAAACAACTCATCGAGGGCAAGGATGGTATTTCCCATCATGAATTCAATTGATATCCTGGAAGAACTCGGAATGCTGATGATGATCACGACACATTTGTCGAGAGATTTCATGAGGATGTAATCGATCAGCGATGACATCAAGTTAAAGGAATGATGAAGCGAAAGGTTATTGGAATCATGGGTACGACACAAACTCAAATCAAGTTTGTTGTTCAAGGAGAAATGATATGACTAGGAAGATCGACGCAAGATTAGCTCACCGTCGAAATTTGTGCTCCGGGAAGAACCAGATAGCACAATTAAATTTAGCACGATAATAATGTAGCCGATAAGGCTAGGAATGCCATGATGGAGTACTAAACTCATAAGCAATGAAGATTACTAAGAGTTGTCGAATCGCAGTGCGGACTCGATTCACCATTCGGAGTTCTCAGTTGACGACAACCCAAAACTCATGGAGTGACTATGATAGGGAAAGGTATTACTCCGGCACAAATTCATAAGATGTAGTGCAATGGCATGATATCCACGAAATATCAGGGAGATAATACTCGAAGGCATATCAAATTAAAGGTTGAAGTGGGGTGTATAGATCTATAGAAGACAAGCGCTTTTACTTGTCTGAGAAATGGAATCAACGGAAGAAATTAGGGTCGGAACCACGATTGCAAAGGGTCAATTCACAGATCCAGATGATATTTTCAAGGAAATAGTTATTATTACAAGAAGCTTCCATGATAGGATATACATCGCGTCCATGAGCATGAACACAAGGTTCAAGGTCGACTCCCACTTCCTCAATGCATAATCTTTCATTCACCTCTCGTATTTCGAAGATGACATTAGTTGTTGAAAGTTTTACCTGGTGCAATACCAGATAAGTTTGACCCGTGAAAACTTCCGAGTTCACACATAGTAAGGAAGGCATAGGTTCAACCCATCAGGGCATCTTACGAACATATACCACAAACTTCGGGGTAAATAATACAAGCTCGAAAGTAGAGCATTGTTCAAAAGCAGATGATACAATTTACCAAGGCATTATATACCCATGGAAAGGCTCTCAAGGTTATTCAATATGAAGGACACTGTCGGACAAAATCCAACAAAGGAACCGATGGTCCACAAGGGATCTGATGTGAGCATCGGTACTCAACCAGAGGAAGAAGAATGCACGGGCATCATATTTATAGAACATCGGAATAATTCGATGCTTAGATAATAAAGGAATTTTGTTTTCCAAACAAAGGATCAGAAGCAGTCGCTCTGATCAAGGATGGATAAGTTGGATATACCAGAGGCACAATTGACGACAAATAGTTTGGTCGAGAACCAGCTCACGTTCAAAATGACGTCTGAGCCGGAAAGATAATCCTAGGACTCGACTGATGATTGTGAACATTCACAACGTATTGGATCAACGGACTCAAAATGATAATGACAAGGTATGCCATTAAGATTACGAGACTTATGGGATTAACCATAATGCAAGCAAGCAAGAATTTCAAGAGTAAAAGGCTCCAGAGGATTTTCGGAAGATCGACTAGTATTTTGAATACTTTTGTGAAACACATGAACAACTAGGGATGAGCGGATTTTCGACAAGTGCGAGGATTTATTTGAAGGGGTATTCATGTGGCAAAGAACTGCCAGGCAGTAGGCACAAAGTATTCTCGGAATAATAGCGAAAACTTCGGGGTATCTTGTAATAACAAGATCAATGGGGGATGATCGCATGAATGGCAAGTGTAAGTAGTTATCCATAAGGATTTATCGGTGGTCGGGGATTACAAAAGCGACAGGCACAAGGTCTTGAGAGAATATCAGAGAGTATCTTCAAATTCTTCTGGTTCACGGAGCAATCACCTGTAGTGAGGGGTTCTCCGGGAGAAAGTAGTAACGAGATCCTAAAGTTAGTTTTTAGTAAAAATCGTTTAACCCGAATAGAGGAGAGTTTAGAATCCCAGAGTAAAGATGGAGGAGTAAAAGATCCTAGTACCACCCAATGGCGACGTGGGCCCGTAAAGCACACAACCATGTTAGTAAAAGTTTTGCAATGACTAGACTCGACTTCGGCCAAGGAGTGTGGAAGGGGGATTCCTACAGGCAGTCGGCTCTGATACCAACTTGTGACGCCCCCGATTCAATCGTACACTAATCATGCACGCAAACGTGTACGATCAAGATCAGGGACTCACGGGAAGATATCACAACACAACTCTACAAATAAAGTAAGTCATACAAGCATCATAATACAAGCCAGGGGCCTCGAGGGCTCGAATACAAGTGCTCGATCATAGACGAGTCAGCGGAAGCAACAATATCTGAGTACAGACATAAGTTAAACAAGTTGCCTTAAGAAGGCTAGCACAAACTGGGATACAGATCGAAAGAGGCGCAGGCCTCCTGCCTGGGATCCTCCTAAACTACTCCTGGTCGTCGTCAGCGGGCTGCACGTAGTAGTAGGCTCCTCCAGTGTAGTAGTCGTCATCGACGGTGGCGTCTGACTCCTGGGCTCCAGCATCTGGTTGCGACAACCAGAAAGAAAGGAAAGGGGGGAAAGGGGGGAGAAAGCAACCGTGAGTACTCATCCAAAGTACTCGCAAGCAAGGAGCTACACTACATATGCATGGGTATATGCGTAAAGGGCCATATCAGTGGACTGAACTGCAGAATGCCAGAATAAGAGGGGGATAGCTAGTCTTATCGAAGACTACGCTTCTGGTCACCGTCGTCTTGCAACAGGTAGAAGAGGGTAGTCTGAAGTCCTCCAAGTAGCATCTCCAAGTAGCATCTCCAGTAGCATCGCATAGCATAATCCTACCCGGCGATCCTCTCCTCGTCGCCCTGTTAGAGAGCGATCACCGGGTTGTCTGTGGAACTTGGAAGGGTGTGTTTTATTAAGTATCCGGTTCTAGTTGTCATAAGGTCAAGGTACAACTCCAAGTCGTCCTGTTACCGAAGATCACGGCTATTCGAATAGATTAACTTCCCTGCAGGGGTGCACCAACTTACCCAACACGCTCGATCCCATTTGGCCGGACACACTTTCCTGGGTCATGCCCGGCCTCGGAAGATCAACACGTCGCAGCCCCACCTAGGCAAAACAGAGAGGCCAACACGCCGGTCTAAACCTAAGCGCACAGGGGTCTGGGCCCATCGCCCATAGCACACCTGCACGTTGCGAGGGCGGCCGGAAGCAGACCTAGCCTAGTGGCGTTCCAGTCCAATCCGGTGCGCGCCGCTCCGTCGCTGACGTCTGAAGTGCTTCGGCTGATACCACGACGTCGGGATACCCATAACTACTCCCGCGTAGATGGTTAGTGCGTATAGGCTCGTAGCCAACTCAGATCAAATACCAAGATCTCGTTAAGCGTGTTAAGTATCCGCGAACGCCGACGAGGGCCAGGCCCACCTGTCTCCTAGGTGGTCTCAACCTGCCCTGTCGCTCCGCCACAAAGTAACAGTCGGGGGCCGTCGGGAACCCAGGCCCACCTCTACCGGGATGGAGCCACCCGTCCTTTCAGCCCCCATCTCCGAACAGTATCACAGGTAATGTAACTGTGTAAAATATATCGTATATGCCCGCGATCACCTCCCGAAGTGATCACGGCCCAGTAGTATAGCATGGCAGACGGACAAGAGTGTAGGGCCACTGATGGAACACTAGCATCCTATACTAAGCATTTAGGAATGCAGGTAAGGTATCAACAGATGTAGCAACAATGTCAGGCTATGCATCAGAATAGGATCAACTGAAAGCAGTAACATGCTACACTACTCTAATGCAAGCAGTATAGAGGAGAATAGGCGATATCTGGTGATCAAGGGGGGGGGGGGGCTTGCCTGGTTGCTCTGGCAAGAGAGAGGGGTCGTCAACTCCGTAGTCGAACTGGGCAGCAGCAGCGTCGGTCTCGTAGTCTACCAGAGAGAAGAGGGGGAAGAAACAATGAATACCTTCCAAACAAATGCATATCGATGCATGACATGACAAGTAACGGTGCTAGGGGTGCCCTAACGCGGTATGAGGTGATACCGGTGAAGGGGGAAAACATCCGGGAAAGTATTTCCGGCGTTTCGCGTTTTCGGGCAGAGGAGCCGGAGGGGGAAAGTTGCGAGTTCGATAGGTTAGGGGGGTGTGGCGGACGAACGGGTTGCGTATCCGGAATCGTTTCGTCGTTCTGAGCAACTTTCATGTTGAAAATATTTTAATCCGAGTTATGGATTAAAAGATATGATTTTCTAAAGATTTTATTAATTTCTGGAATTTAACTAATTAATTAAGTCCAACATTATCCAAAACAGTGTTTGCTGACGTCATCATGACGTCAGCATGACGTCAGCAGTCAACAGAGGTGTTGACTGGTCAACTGACGTGTGGGTCCCACTGGTCATTGACTGTTTAACCTAATCAGTGTTTAACTAATCTAACTACTGTTTAATTAACCTAATTAGTTAATTAGGTTAATCTAATTATGATTAATTAACTTAATTAATTCCTTAATTAATTAATTAATTTAATTATTATTTATTTAATTATTATTTATTTAATTATTTTTATTAATATTATTATTTTTCCTTTTCTCTTTCTTCTTTCTTTTCTTTTTTTTTAAACGTTTCTGGGGCTGGGGCCCGCTAGTCAGTGGCCTAGAGGGCATCAGACCCCACCCGGCAGTGGCCCAGGAGGCCGACCGGGCGCGGGTGCGGGCGCTCGCCCGAACGGGCGTGGGCGCTGCGGGCGCAGCCCAGCAAGGCGTCGCGGGGCGCCGGTGGCGACGGCGAGGTCATGGCCGGAGCGGGGCGCAGCGTGGCCGTGGCCTGAGCGGGACGGCGCGGGCGCGGCTGGGCTAGCAGGGAGGCACGGGCGTTGCGCGAGCAGCGCGCGGCCACGGGGTGGAGGCCACGGCTTTAGGGCGGCAGCAGGCGGGGCTTGGCCGACGCGGGCGCGCGGCCTGGGCGCCAGTGCGGGCGACGGCCACGGCGGGGATGGTGGTGACCGGGGCGACACAGGGAGAGAGAGGGCGAAGAAGGACGGCGGTGCTCACTTGCGAGCAGGGAAGGAGGGGCGACGGGGCGCGTTGGCGTCGGCGAGGGAGAGGCGATGGAGCGGCGACGACGAGGTGGCGGAGCACAGCAGCGACGAGGCGGCGCCGGGGATGGGCGCCGGCGTCGCAGGCTCAGGGCGGCGCGGGATCTGGCCCCCTCCCCGATCCAGTCGAGTAGGGGGGCGCCTTGGAGGAGGCAGGGGGCGGTGGTGCGGCGGTCCGGCGAGGTGGCCCCGGGCGGCGGCGATGGGCAGCACCGCGGGTCGAACGACGGCGGCGGGCTCGGGTGCCTCGACCCAGATGGGATCGGGAGAGAGAGAGGGGGAGTGGGGAACGATGGGGACGACGTGCGTAGGAGGCAGTCCGGCGGGGGAGGGCTCCGGGCGCCGGCGCGGTCCTGACGGCGACAGGGCGTAGCGTCGGGGGAGAGGGGCGAGGGGATCGGGATCTCCTCCCGATCCGGATCCAAACGAGGGGGAGTGGGGGGGGAGCGAGTGGGGCGATGGGTTGGTTAGGGTTTCGGGGTGGGGGGATATGGAGGGGGAGTGGCCGGCTGGGCCTTTGCCCAGTTGGGCCGGTGGCCGAATGGGCTGGCCTGTTGGGTCGGCTGGCCCCCGGGGGGGGGGGGGCTTTTCCTTTTCTTCTCTTTTTTTGTTTGTTTTCTCTTTTGTATTTTCTTTCTTTTATTTATTTTCTTTTCTGTTTTAAATCATTTTAAATTACTTAGGCATTTTTTAAAAATGTGTTTACTTCACCATAATTACCGATGCGATAATTGACATAGCCCGAACATTTTTGTTTTAATATTTGAAAACTTTTGTCGTTTGACTTATTTAGGATTTAAATTTGAAACGGTTTTGAATTAACCCGAGATTAATTATCGCGACAAAGGTGACGTGGCACCATTAACGGGAGATTACTGTAGCATGATTATCCGGGTGTCACACCCCACGAGGCCCGGCAGGCCCCTGGCCTCACGAACTGGGACCAATGGGCCCATGGGTACCGGTTCGTGACCGAACCGGGACTAATGGGCTAACCAGGCCCAAACGTATGCCCTGTTTTCTACTAGTGTAAAAACCTGTTAACAAATTAAGATCTACTTGATGCGCTTAAGAAAGTCTCGCATAATGTTAGTAATGTTGACTTTAGCTTCATTTTTATGATATTTGAGCAAGTATGATAAAAAAATTCTACCTCAACTTGTACCCATTCTACACAAGCAATATATGTAGTTAGCATAAATACTTCACATCAATTCTCTCAAAATCTTTAACAGATAATACTCTTTGTGGAAGCCGGGCAAACGAATTCTTTACCGTTCCATCAGAGCATAAAATAAAAAACAAAATTTATGTGCGTTGCCACGGGCCAACACATGGATCTATCGTTAGGCCCTCAATTCCAGCACTTCGGTCATTGCGTTATTGCTTCGCTAAGTTGTCACCCTGCTCGAAATCCGTCTAGTGTTTTCTCTTAGTCTGTCAAATTGGTGTAGTCAGTCTTATCATCCCTAATCCACATACTATGAACTGAATAATTTCTCATATGCTTTTTTTGCAGATATCATGCTTCTCTTCCCCAGCTTATGATCCTTCATTTGTATTGGGGGGGGGGGGGGGGGGGCTACACTTCTGAGACGAGGTACAACACAATTTTATTCTCGGCAGAGTTCGACCGATGTATATCATGTGAATAAGCAAAAACATGCTGCTATGCTGTGCGTACTGTATTATTGCACATAAACGAAATGCAGTCATCAATTCCAATGAACTTAAAACAAAGAAAAAATAATTTACAACTAAGAAACGTAGTTTTATTTATAGAAACCCGGCCGTTAAAAATTAAAGGTGAGATAGTTGAGGCGGCTTTCAAGAAAAAAAACCCATAAAAAAACTCCTTAGAAAAAAGAGAAGCGATAATCCTATTCTACTCCGCTTCCGATCACAACTACGATCGGCCCGTACATCCTATTCTACTTACAAAGATACTCTGGCGATCGATCAATCAATCAAGCAATTCCGATCAATCCTGCAGTAAGAAAAAACTAGTGAGCGATTGATGGCGGCTGACTTGGACCTGGACGACGTGATCCAGCGCCTCCTGGACGCGGAGGCGCCCCTCATCAGCTCGCCGTCCACCGCCCCGCCGCTGAAAGGCGAGGAGATCCGGCACCTCTGCGCGGCCGCCAAGGAGCTGCTCCTCAAGCAGCCGACGCTGCTCGAGCTCTCCGCCCCCATCAACATCTGCGGCGACATCCACGGCCAGTACGCCGACCTCCTCCGCCTCTTCCGCGAGACCGGGCCGCCCTCCGCCGCCAATCGCTACCTCTTCCTCGGCGACTACGTCGACCGGGGCACGCAGAGCATCGAGACCATCTGCCTCCTCCTCGCCTACAAGGTCAAGTACCCGGACGCCTACTTCCTCCTCCGCGGCAACCACGAGTGCGCCGCCGTCAACAAGCAGTACGGCTTCTACTCCGAGTGCGCCTCCCGCGCCCGCCGCATAGTCAGGCTCTGGGAGGAACTCAACGCCGTCTTCGCCTGCCTCCCGCTGGCGGCGCTCGTCGGCTGCGATAGTAAAAAGAACAACAAGAAGAAGATCCTGTGCGTGCATGGCGGGCTCTCGCCGGAGCTCGAGAGCCCGGACCAGATCTGCCAGATCAAGCGCCCGCTGGCCGACGTCCCCGAGTCCGGCCTCGTCTGCGACCTGCTGTGGTCGGACCCCGCCGCGGACGGCGACGATTGGGGGTGGGGGGACCCGCGCAGGAGCACGTCCTTCACCTTCGGCGCCGACGTGGTGGAGGAGTTCTGCGAGAGGCACGGGCTGGCCATGGTGTGCAGGGCGCACGAGATGAAGGATGCCGGGTACGACCAAGAGTTCGCCGGCGGGAAGCTTGTGACTGTGTTCTCTGCACCCAACTACTGCGGCAAGTGCGACAACGACGGCGCCGTCATGACCGTCGCCGGTGACCTCGCCTGCTCCTTCCGCGTCTTCCACCCTGAGACTACTGCCACTCCTCCGGCTCCTATCTGTCTTTAGTCCAACATACATATGTTAGTTCCAGACGCCTTGCCATGTAATCCCCAGCTCGTCGCGTCTTGGATTATTGAGACTGCATAATTTCAGTTTTTAACGCCTAATTCAATTTTTACCTTATCCTATATATTTAAGAGATTCATCCCACTATCATATTTATCTTGACATGCAACTTATCAACATCATCAAGTAGGTCCGTCATTTAAAAACTCTTTCCCACTAACTCTTCATGCACATGCTCCCACTAACTCTTTATGCACATGCAAGTTATCACAAATAATCATTAACTATTTTTTTGTACACTCTCCAGCAACCACATCATTCTGGGTTTCCGTTGCTATCCAGCAACGGGCCTCATGATTTATAAGTGACTTTTTTATATAGAAAATCAAATTATGAGTTAACTCGCATTTTATTTTTCTATGTGACCAACTTTTTTATGAATGCACATATGTATTTGCTATCATTGTTTTAGGTTTAGTCAAGGGTGGAGATGTCTCCACTTTCTCTACTCAACGATGCTTTGTCAATAATTTAGTAGAACAAAAATCACACTCATTTTTTGATTTTTCATCTAATTTTCTTAAATGTTTACACTAAACAATACTTCTTTCAAAAAAATATCATCAAATTATATTATGTTTCATATTTTTCTTATGTTTCAAAACATTAAATTATTTATTAACAGTTCAGCGGCAACGCGCGGGGCAACATCTAGTATACCTAAGAGATTCATCCCCACTGTCTTATTTATCTTGACATGCAACCTATTCACACCATCAAGTAGGTCCACCAAGTAAACACTCTTTCCCACTAAATCTTCATGCACATGCTCCCACTAATTCTTCATGCGCATGCAACCTATCACAAATAACCATTAACTATTTTTTGTGCACTCTCAAGCGACCACATTATTACATGTTTCTTTTTCTATCTATATATGTCTTTAGATCATACGATCCACTCCAAATGTCTAACACAAGTCCCTGTTCAACCATTTGGTTAGACTTCATGTGTTGTTAATGCGATCGTCTGATTTCGAAAGCCCAAACACCCCTATTTTCTCATTCCAACTCTCTTGTGGTTCATATCCATGCTTTTTTGCTCCTACAAGCCATAGAATTACGCTAGATGTCTTTGTTCCCTCGAACCCAGTGTTCCAAGCAACCTTTTTAATGATGGAACTAAGCTTCATCTAATGATGAAGCATGCATGGTTGCGCACTAGACAAGAGAAATAAAAAAAATTAGAGCTACCTGGTATAATATGGTGAATGGGTGCAATACGCTATGCATGGTTTACTCAATACTGGGTCTCATGATTTATCAACAACTTTTTTATATAGAAAATTGAATTATGAGTTAACTTGCAATTTATTTTTCTATGTGACCATATTTTTATGAATGCACATCTGTAGTTGCTATCATTATTTTAGGTTTAGCCAAGGGTGGAGATGTCTCTCCATTGTCTCTACTCAACGTTGTATTCGCCACACATCGCCTTGCCGGTATGTTATCAAAGTAATAATTTAACAAAGCTAAAATAATTCATTTTTTTAATTTCATCCAATTTTTTTAGATATTTACTTTAAACAATATTTCTTTCAAAAAAATTAACATCCAACTATACCGTGTTTCATAATTTTTCTCATCTTTTGAAACAAAAAATTATTTGGTAGCAGTTCCCGCAGCAACGCGCGGGGTATTATCTAGTTCTACAGTTTTTCATCCGAATTATCTCATTTACTGGATGCATTGCCAGTTTTTATTATCGCATTAACGAAATTTTATCAGGTTTTATACCACATTAGTTTTGAGCGACCTGTGGTCCGGACCGTTAGGTACGCCGCTTCGCGATTTTCCTCTTGCACTTTTCCCACGCCTGAACCGCTTCGTGTCTCAGAGTTGGACCCATCCCAGGCACCCACCTGCAATTTTTTTCATGGTACAATACATGACCCGACAAGACTGAAAAGACAGCAGAATGCTAGCTTTTGCACAATAGAATTTTTTTACAATTAAGATCGAAGAATTCATTGAGCTTGACGCCATCACCTTTCACCTGCCTTCGGTACCACCACAACAGCCACCAAAGGAAAAAAAATGACGGATCACCCCTCCTCACCCAAGCTCGCGCGGCTCCATCGCTGATATGCAACTTTGTGGACCTCCAAGGCGGCTCACCAAAGGTGAAACCATTACCGTTGAATGAATCAGACTAGGGCAACACCCCGGACATGCCATTGAACTCAAGACCTGTCACCCCTGCACGACTAGGACGTCGGAGGAGAAAACCATACCTACCAGCCACGAACTACGAACCCAACACACAATCCATCATCTCCCAGATGCCGACGATGCAGACCATAATCTGCATCCGCTCTTGGACTACCTCCCAAGCTCCGCGCCGGCGCAGGAGCAAACGCCGCCACAACGATAGAGCCCGAGGACACTAGTCCACCACGAGGATGGATGAACATCACGACGTGGTATGTATGAACTCCCTCCTGTCTTTCTTAGTTTGTACATAAGTTTTATCCGAAGTCAAAGTATCTTCACTTTGACCAAATTTATAGAAAAAATATCTACATTTATAATGCCAAATCAAATTGTTAGATTCATTATGAAATGTAGTTTTATATTATATATATTTAATATTGTAGATGTTGATTTTTTTTTAATATAAAGTTGGTCAAATGTTGCAAAGTTTGACTTGACACAGATCTAATACGTGGAGTAAAAATGATCTGAGGGAGACCATGAGAAAAACCATGTCCAAGTAAGCCATTCAACCTGTGGTTGGATGATTAGGTGGGCAATGGTATCCCCAGCCCAGCAGGGTTCAAGTACCGATGCTCATATTTATTTCTGGATTTATTTCAGGATTTTCGATGATGCGCGTTCAGTGGGAGAAGACGTTCCGTCGACTACGAGGCGCCTTGGTGACTTCCTCGATGTTAAGATGATACGCCGGCTCAATCTCTTGAAGGTGCTCATAGGGGTAGGATATGCGTGTGGTTTATAGAGATGAGTGTATGCGCGTATATATAAGCGCATGCGTCCGTACTGTGTTAAAAAAAACTAAGCCATTGAACTCGTTTGCATGCTACATGCACCGACGGCTAGGACACCCGTGTTGGATCATTCTTGAAAATTAAATTTTGAAAGGGGTAAAACTGACAAAAACTTTTTTTTGAGTGGGGTAGTAGGATTGGGAGCATCTTGCTCCGGATTGGCCTAATTTGACCCCTTACATGTCCGCAGACAGGAGGGGCTCAAGTCCAATTTGCCCGACCATCAGGATTCTCCTCATACCCACACTCATAGAAGCCATGTAACATAGATCAACCAAATTTCATTTACTAGTTTATTTCATACAACTGGACATAGTACGCTCATCATAACAAGTTCGTACGTAGCACTAGGATATGATAACAAAGTTCATACGTAGCGCTAGGATACGATAGATAGTTCATACAAGTTCATACATCTGCCGCGACCGCTGGTGGTACCGTCTCTATCAAGCGGAATTAGAGGCCGCCTACAAGGAGATGGACGAGGCGGCAAACGAGGCATTCGGCAAGAGCGGCAACGGGGAGGACATCGTTGACTCCGCTAAGTCCGCGCCACGCCGGCACGAAACCGCCACGTCCGTGGGCACCGCCGAAGCGAGTAAGAGCAGTGCATGGTGTTGGGAAACATAGTAGAAAACAAAAAAAATTGCGCCTACGATCACTCAAGATCAATATGAAGATGCATAACGGGTTGAGATCACGATCGTTGATGTCACCGAGTTGCAGCAGAGGAAAAACGTGACAATGTAAATCGTACTTGGAGTCTCTCGAACCGTCGATGAACGATCCGGCGAACCATCCACGAACAGTCCATCGAACTGAAGACCGAAAGCACGACCTCTCTACTTGGTTGCAAGCTTGCAGCCTTCATGATCCGGCAGTGCTTCGTCGTCCAGAGCTAATCGTCACCGGAGAATTAGAGGGAGGAGATTAGAACCACACGAGGCTTATAATTATGAGGACAAGAGAATTAGCGTAGCTCTAATTAGTCAACTATGATCATCTAGAATTAGAACTAGAAGAACTGCAGGAGGCTCCAAAACTTGTAAGAACAACAGAGCAAAAAAACCTAGTATATATAGGTTGGAGGAGAGGGAGAGGGTAGCAACCAAGGGGGGAAGTTCCCTCCTTGGGCGTTGGCCTAGGAGGTGCCTCCCCAACTTGGGCCTCTGTGGCCCAAGTTGCCTTCCACCTCTTGGCCTTTTTAGTCCCGTTGATATTTAAATTAAATATAAAATATTCTAAATACTTTCAGACCATTATATTTTTTAACATCTCCGGAAACATTTTCCATCTATATATAATTTATCGGCAATACCCGGTATTACCTGATTCTCTCTGAAACCCTTCCGGTGATCCTGAAACACTTCCGGATCCTCTCGGAACTATTCAGAATATTCATGAAATAATTCCACAAATATATTCTCATGACTCCTGTCCTACTAACACTTAGTAGATCGTGATTGCGTTAAGCTTGTAACCCCGTAGGTTCGGTAACTCATAGATATGAACGTAACCATTCGTTCAATGACCGACAGCGGGACCATGGACATCCGTATTGGTCCCCATGAGTACATGAATGATGTTTGAGTGAACCTTTGGTTATTATGTGATGCTCCCTTTTCTTCAGGATACATCACAAAACCCGGGATGCATCGGTATCCTCCTACGTCATGACCATTCTCACTATACCAAAATTCTCATTACCGGTTTTGTTCGTCTTTCTCGTTATTGTGTTCCGGCATCCCGTGACGTCACGTGTGTCTGGCCAGACAATGATTGCCGCCGTCACACCGAGAGGGCCCTAAGAATATCTCTCCATTGTCGGAGGAGAAAATCCCACTCTCGAGCTATCTAGTCCCTTGTCAAACTTTCCGATGAACCTGTAAGTTGTCGTTATGACCACCGTGTTACATGTGACGTTTGAGCAACCTAAAATCCCACCGGACAGTAAGAAGTGACTATGATACTCTCATGGTCTAAGGACAAAGTCACACATTAACACTCCATGTTATTACAATTGAATACATACGATATTAACTCAATTCATAACAAACAAGTTTGGGTTGATTCAATATGATTGTTCTATTAACGTCATAATCTCAATGTTGTTTTAGGACTATAGTTACACTTAACGATATCCTAAGATCCAGAAAACGTGATCACCAACAACACTTGAGTTAGTCCTAGAGGCAAGACTAGCAACCTTTTATTTACCATTTATCATTCAACATGTGCATATGCATTTTCCACTGAATCTCATATCCCAGGATCATAGCAGTTATATCATAGAATATAAACTCTACAATTATAAATATGGAAATATAGGAATACAAATATTATTGCCTCTAGGGAATATTTCTAACAGTCTCCCACTCGCACTAGAGTCAATAATGTAGTTGCATGTTTTCTAACACACATGTCTGTCTGGTGTCTCTCTTGCTTTGCTAGTGGTAGAGCCATCGTCACTTGGTTTGATACTTTCTCAAACTGTAATGCTATTTGTGTCAGTAATATCTGGTTTTGTGTAATTCTTTTGTTACAATAATGGTAGCACTATATCTCCATATAGTCCATTCTATAGGAACACTATATCTCTATATAGTTCAACTGTTATATCTCCATATAGTCAATATTCACCTTGGAATTACATCATAATTTATCAATAAACTCTTATTGATCCAGATAATATACTCCCTCCATTTTTATTTACTTCGCATATTAGAGTTGACTGAAGTCAAACTTTGTAAAGTTTGACCAAGTTTATAGAAAAGAATATAAATATTTACCATAGCAAACCTATATGATGTGAAAGTACATTCAATAATAAATTTAATGGTATTGATATGTTATCGTATATGTTAATATTTTTGTTTATAAACTTGGTCAAAGTTTACAAAGCTTGACTTTGACCAAAGCTAATAGGCGGACTAAATAAAAACGGAGGGAGTACTATTTAAAAACTTCTCAAGTTTCAATCTATATCATTTATAGATCCACAATTTATGTTCCATTTGAAAATTATTTCAATGTAATAAAATCCATGAAGTGGTCTTTGTGTAACCTTTACAACAAAAACATTGTGTAACTACTTACAATAATTACTTCATATCCTCTAAGGCTAATAAGTCAAACCTCTGTCCAATTGAGGTACTCAATCTTTAAGTAATAACCCTAGTGAATTTTTACTAGAATCACCACGGTAATTATTCTTAATGATGAGTATTTACGAAACATATGGCCTTGTACATTTGATAGCATATATGATGAATTCAACCTGTGAAGTAAATTGAAGTATACTCATCCGCACAAGCTTATCAACTATGATTTTGCACATTTTCTCTTTTAAACTTCTTTAAAATTTTGTCACAGTACATGTGTTAGTATAATCAGATGTTTTCAATCATCTCTATAGATTTTCATCCAATAATTCTAAGTCTTTTTAGAAACACGATTTTAATCTTTTGTGCTAACATACTCTATTTCTGATTAATAAAATCCAACTGAACTCCCACTAAACTTCACCTAGTAACTTTTGTGCTAATATACATATAAGAAATGCCATAGAACTCCCACTAAACTTCTTGTATCCACAAGCTTCTTAATAAAATCCAAATCCTTCAATTTAATTTATCAAATTCTAATTATTTGATAATTATTTCAAATCATACGCATGCCTTTTAATATTTATATCATACCGGTATTCCTGACAAAACTTTTAATTGTATCTCATATACATCCTTTTGAAACCTCTTTTCAAAATAGTCTTGTTTATTATACGAATAACACTTATCATTGTAATCCATTTATACTTTTAGTATAGCTCCTAAAATGAAGATTTGATGAGATCAACTCTTCCTTTTATACAAAACTCTTTTGTAAAACTTTTCTTTTAGGATCACTATCATGAATATTCGAAGATCCATTTGTACACCTTTTGAAGATTTCATTAAGTTCAAAACTTTTGCTCTGTGTATGGACTTCACTTTGAATTTCAATAACTTAAGTAATACCTCTGTGGTTGCGTGACATCACCGCTTTCTCGTTTAGTGCACATGTTTCATCTTATCATAAGATGAAATATTCAGTAGATTCGGTAATATTTTCCCGACCTTTGCATTTTCTTACAGTCTTAATATAAGCTTCTACATCTTTTGTTATAGATTCTTTGCTTAGTTCTACAGACAAACTATTCCAGAACCTTTCTGGTTTAGTCTTATTTTAACTTGAGCAGAAGATTCAATAACCTTATTAAGCGTCATGGCCGGTGATACGTCTCCAATGTATCTATGATTTTTGATTGTTCCATGCTATTATATTACCCCTTTTGGATGTTTATGGGCTTTATTTTACACATTTATATCATTTTTGGGACTAACCTACTAACCGGAGGCCCAGCCCGTATTGCTGTTTTTTTGCCTATTTCAGTATTCCGACGAAAAGGAATATCAAACGGAGTCCAAATGGAATGAAACCTTCGGGAGAGTGATTTTTCGAACGAACGTGATCCAGAGGACTTGGAATGCAAGTCAAGAAGCAGCCCAGGCGGCCACGAGAGGGTAGGGCGCGCCCCCCCCCCTACAGGGCGCGCCCCCGGTCTCGTGGGCCACTCGGGTGGCCACCGACGTACTTCTTCCTCCTATATAAGCCTACGTACCCCCAACGAAACACAATTTCCACCGCCGTAACCTTCTGTATCCGCAAGATCCCATCTTGGAGCCTTCGTCGGCGCTTCGCCGGAGGGGGAATCGACCACAGAGGGCTTCTACATCAACACCATATCCCCTCTGATGAGTTGTGAGTAGTTTACCACAGATCTTCGGGTCCATAGTTATTAGCTAGATGGCTTCTTCTCTCTTTTTGGATCTCAATACAATGTTCTCCCCCTCTCTTGTGGAGATCTATTCGATGTAAACTCTTTTTGCGGTGTGTTTGTCGAGATCCGATGAATTGTGGGTTTATGATTAAGTTTATCTATGAGAAATATTTGAATCTCCTCTGAATTCTTTTATGTATGATTGAGTTATCTTTGCAAGTCTCTTCGAATTATCAGTTTGGTTTGGCCTACTAGATTGATCTTTCTTGCCATGGGAGAAGTGCTTAGCTTTGGGTTCAATCTTGCGGTGTCCTTACCCAGTGACAGAAAGGGTTGCAAGGCACGTATTGTATTGTTACCATCGAGGATAAAAATATGGGGTTTATATCATATTGCATGAGTTTATCCCTCTACATCATGTCATCTTGCTTAAGGCGTTACTCTGTTCTTATGAACTTAATACTCTAGATGCAGGCAGGAGTCGGTCGATGTGTGGAGTAATAGTAGTAGATGCAGGCAGGAGTCGGTCTACTTGTCACGGACATGATGCCTATATACATGATCATGCCTAGATAATCTCATAATTATTCGCTTTTCTATCAATTGCTCGACAGTAATTTGTTCACCCACCGTAATACTTATGCTATCTTGAGAGAAGCCACTAGTGAAACCTATGGCCCCCGGGTCTATCTCTTATCATATTTGCTTCCAATCTACTTTTATTTGCATCTTTATTATAAAATACCAAAAATATATTTATCTTATCATACTATCTCTATTAGATCTCACTTTCGCAAGTGGCCGTGAATGGATTGACAACCCCTTTATTGCGTTGGTTGGGAGTTCTTTGTTTGTTTGTGTAGGTGCGTGGGACTTTTGAGGAGCCTCCTACTGGATTGATACCTTGGTTCTCAAAAACTGAGGGAAATACTTACGCTACTATTGCTGCATCACCCTTTCCTCTTCAAGGAAAACCAACGCAATCTCAAGACGTAGCAAGAAGGATTTCTGGCGCCGTTGCCAGGGAGGTCTTCGCTCAAGTCAAGACATACCAAGCACCCATCACAAACTCATCTCCCTAGCATTTACATTATTTGCCATTTGCCTCTCATTTTCCTCTCCCCCGCTTCACCCTTTTCCGTTTTATTCGCCCTCTCTTTCCCAACCTTCTCCTCTCCCTTTCGCTTGCCTTTTTCCATTTGCTCGTGTGTTAGATCTTTTACCTTGTCGTCATGGCTACCTCAGTTTTTATCCCTTCGTCTCCCGGCTTTGAAGTTCTCCACTTCAAGCAAAGACAAGGTGAAAATTTAAAAGATGCTTGGTTTAGGATGTTAGAATCTTATCGTAGTTGTGCTTTAGAAGGAGATTTCAAGATTTTAATTCGCAATTTTTATATTGGGTTAACCTTACCCCACAAACAACTCCTTGATGTTGCCGCAAAAGGGGAATTTATTGAAATTGAGCCTAGTTCCGCTTATGAAATTCTAGAGGGGATAGTAGGAGTACTTCCCCGACAAGAAAGATCATCTTTATCTCTTGAAGGAACCCAAATTTTAGAGAAACTTCTTGAATTGCAAAAACTTGTTGAACCTTTTAAGAATATTGTTGGGAGTATCAACCGCATGAATAATTTGATCACACTTTACAATAAGCGGTTGGATGCCTTAGATCATAGGATCTCTGAGCATTAAGGGAAATGCAAAGAGCCTCCCGGACTTGAGCATAACTCCATTAAAAAGATGAGTTCCAAAGATGGCACTACTTAGATCTATCTTCGCTTTTATGCCTAGCTAGGGGCGTTAAACGATAGCGCTAGTTGGGAGGCAACCCAATTTTCTTTGTGTTTTTTGTTTTTGTTACTGTTTAGTAACAAATCTTGCATCTACCTTCTGTTTAGATGTGTTTTTATCTTAGTGTTTGTGCCAAGCAGAACCTATAGGATAACCCATGATGATAGTTGATTTGATTCTGCTGAAAAACAGAAACTTTGCACGCACGAATGTAGTTTTGTTAAATCACAGAAACGTGATTTTGCGTTGATTCTTTTTTCTTATGATCAATAGACAAATTGTCCAGGACTTCCTATTTTTATAGGATTTTTAGAGTTCAAGAAGTTTGCGTTAGTTACATTTTGCTACATACTGTTTTGTTTTTGACAGATTCTGTTTTTCGTGTGTTGTTTGCTTATTTTGATGCATCTATGGCTAGTAAAATAGTTTATAAACCATAGACAATTTGGAATACAGTAGGTTTCGCACCAAAATAAATAAAGAATGAGTTCATTACAGTACCTTATGTGGTGGTTTTGTTTTCTTTCACTAACGGAGCTTATAAGATTTCCTGTTGAGTTTTGTGTTGTGAAGTTTTCAAGTTTTGGGTAAAGTTTTTATGGACTATGGAATAAGGACTGGCAAGAGCCTAAGCTTGGGGATGCCCATGGCACCTCAAGATATTCAAGGATAGCCAAAAGCCTAAGCTTGGGGATGCCCCGGGAAGGCATCCCCTCTTTCGTCTTCGTTCATTGGTAACTTTACTTGGAGCTATATTTTTATTCGCCACATGATATGTGTTTTGCTTGGAGCGTTGTGTATTATATTAGTCTTTGCTTTTTAGTTTACCACAATCATCCTTGCTGTACACACCTTTTGGGATAAGCCTACTTGATTAGGATTTGCTAGAATACTCTATGTGCTTCACTTATATCTTTTGAGCTTGATAGTTTTTGCTCTAGTGCTTCACTTATATTTTTTAGAGCACGGTGGTGACTTAATTTTGAAGAAATTGCTAGTCTCTCATGCTTCACTTATATCTTTTTGGGAGTCTTTTAGAACAACATGTTATTTGCTATGGTTACAAAGTTGGTCCTAGAATGATGAGCATCCAAGTGGGGTATAATAAAAACTATCATAGAAAAGAATTGGATGCTATGATCAATATGATGCTTGATAATTGTTTTGAGATATGGAGGTAGTGATATTAAAGTCATGCTAGTTGAGGTGATTATGAAAAGTACTTGTGTTGAGGGTTGTGATTCCCATAGCATGCACGTATGGTGAACCGCTTTGTGATGAAGTTGGAACACAATTTTATTTATTGATTGTCTTCCTTATGAGTGGCGGTCCGGGACGAGCGATGGTCTTTTCCTACCAATCTATCCCCCTAGGAGCATGCACGTAGTGCTTTGGTTTTGATGACTTCTAGATTTTTGCAACAAGTACATGAGTTCTTTTGACTAATGTTTAGTCCATGGATTATATGCACCTCACCCTTCCACCATTTCTAGCCTCTCTTGTGCGCGCAACTTTCGCCGGTACCATACACCTACCATATACCTTCCTCAAAACAGCCACCATACATACCTATTATGGCATTTCCATAGCCATTCCGAGATATATTGCCATGCAACTTTCCACCGTTCCGTTCATATGACACGCATTACTTTTGTCATATTGCTGTTTGCATGATCATGTAGTTGACATTGTATTTGTGGCAAGGCCACCTTCATAATTTTCATACATGTCGCTCTTGATTCATTGCATATCCTAGTACACCGCCGGAGGCATTCATATAGAGTCATATCTTGTTCTAGCTTTGAGTTGTAAATACATAAAAGTGTGATGATCTTCATTATTAGAGCATTTGTCCTAGTGAGGAAAGGATGATGAAGACTATGATTCCCCCACAAGTCGAGATGAGACTTTGGACTTTACCAAAAGAAACAAAAATAAGAAATAAAAGAGAATGGCCAAAAAGAAAAGAAAAAGAAGGCCAAAGAAAAAAAGAGAAAAAAAGAAAAAAAAGGAAAAAATAAAAATAAAATGAGAGAAAAAGAGAGAAGGGACAATGCTACTATCTCTTTTTCCACACTTGTGCTTCAAAGTAGAACCATGATCTTCATGATAGAGAGTCTCATATGTTGTCACTTCCATATACTTGTGGGAATTTTTCATTGTAGAACTTGGCTTGTATATTCCAATGATGGGCTTCCTCAAAATGCCCTAGGTCTTCGTGAGCAAGCGAGTTGGATGCACACCCACTTAGTTTCTTTTATTGAGCTTTCATATATTTATAGCTCTAGTGCATCCGTTGCATGGCAATCCCTACTCACTCACATTGATATCTATTAATGGGCATCTCCATAGCCTGTTGATATGCCTAGTTGATGTGAGACTATCTTCTCATTTTTTTCTTCTCCACAACCACCATTCTACTCCACATATAGTGCTATGTCCATGGCTCACGCTCATGTATTGCGTGAAAGTTGAAAGAGTTTGAGATTATTAAAGTATGAAACAATTGCTTGGCTTGTCATCGGGGTTGTGCATGATTAAATACTTTGTGTGATGAAGATAGAGAAACAGTCAGACTATATGATTTTGCAGGGATAACTTTCTTTGGCCATGTTATTTTGAGAAGACATGATTACTTTGATTAGTATGCTTGAAGTATCCCCATTTTCATGTTAATATGAAATTTTATTTTGTATCATTTGGATCTGAACATTCATGCCACAATAAAGAAAATTAGATTAAGAATTATGCTAGGTAGCATTCCACATCAAAAATTCCTTTTTTATCATTTACCTACTCGAGGACGAGCAGGAATTAAGCTTGGGGATGCTTGATATGTCTCCAACGTATCTATAATTTTTTATTGTTCCATGCTATTATATTACCCCTTTTGGATGTTTATGGGCTTTATTTTACACATTTATATCATTTTTGGGACTAACCTACTAACCGGAGGCCCAGCCCGTATTGCTGTTTTTTTTGCCTATTTCAGTATTTCGAAGAAAAGGAATATCAAACGGAGTCCAAACGGAATGAAATATTTGGGAGCGTGATTTTTGGAACGAACGTGATCGAGAGGACTTGGAGTGCAAGTCAAGAAGCAGCCGAGGTGGCCACGAGAGGGTAGGGTGCACCCCCCTACAGGGCGCCCCCTGTCTCGTGGGCCCCTCGGGCGGCCACCGACATACTTCTTCCTCCTATATAAGCCTACGTACCCCGAAAGCATCCAGGGAGCCAACGAAACACAATTTCCACTGCCGTAACCTTTTGTATCCGCGAGATCCCAATCGACCATGGAGGGCTTCTACATCAATACCATAGCCCCTCCGATGAGTTGTGAGTAGTTTACCACAGACCTTCGGGTTCATTGTTATTAGCTAGATGGCTTCTTCTCTCTTTTTGGATCTCAATACAATGTTCTCCCCCTCTCTTATGGAGATCTATTCGATGTAAATTCTTTTTTGCGGTGTGTTTGTCGAGATCCGATGAATTGTGGGTTTATGATTAAGTTTATCTATGAGAAATATTTGAATCTCCTCTGAATTCTTTTATGTATGATTGAGTTATCTTTGCAAGTCTCTTTGAATTATCAGTTTGGTTTGGCCTACTAGATTGATCTTTCTTGCCATGGGAGAAGTGCTTAGCTTTGGGTTCAATCTTGCGGTGTCCTTACCCAGTGATAGAAAGGGTTGCAAGGCACGTATTGTATTGTTGCCATCGAGGATAAAAATATGGGGTTTATATCATATTGCATGAGTTTATCCCTCTACATCATGTCATCTTGCTTAAGGCGTTACTCTGTTCTTATGAACTTAATACTATAGATGCAGGCAGGAGTCGGTCGATGTGTGGAGTAATAGTAGTAGATGCAGGCAGGAGTCGGTCTACTTGTCACGGACGTGATGCCTATATACATGATCATGCCTAGATAATCTCATAATTATTCGCTTTTCTATCAATTGCTCGACAATAATTTGTTCACCCACCGTAATACTTATGCTATCTTGAGAGAAGCCACTAGTGAAACCTATGGCCCCCGGGTCTATCTCTTATCATATTTGCTTCCAATCTACTTTTGCATCTTTACTTTTTGCATCTATATTATAAAATACCAAAAATATATTTATCTTATCATACTATCTCTATTAGATCTCACTTTCGCAAGTGGCCGTGAATGGATTGACAACCCCTTTATTGCGTTGGTTGCGAGTTCTTTGTTTGTTTGTGTAGGTGCGTGGGACTTTTGAGGAGCCTCCTACTAGATTGATACCTTGGTTCTGAAAAACTGAGGGAAATACTTACGCTACTATTGCTGCATCACCCTTTCCTCTTCAAGGAAAACCAACACAAGCTCAAGACGTAGCAACCGGCATCGGCGATGGTGGTCGATTATTGTTCCCCAAGTTGAGGTACCACTAAAGATTCTGCGAGGAGTGATGCCAATCATTGAGGACCTTGTGTTCAGTAGGCTCAACGCGGGGTGGTTGAAGCTTAAGAACAAAAACTTTGTATTTGAGTTTGGGAGCTTGAGTAACCTCCCTTTGCTTCAGGAGCCCTGCTCTGGTGCTCCCCCCCTAACCTAATTTCCGAGGGGCATTTCTGTCCCTGCGAGTTTGGTTTTTTCCTGGCTCGCCATAGCCCAGATCCAAGCCATGTATTGCCCTACCAAGCCCTGTGTAGCCCTATACAACCCAGGCCGTATATGTACAATACCCTGGTCCAAAAAAAACATCACACGACCCCACGATCATGTAGGACCTGCCAGATCCAATCATTCACGCAACTCCATCAATCTCGCGAGCATTCACGCAGCTCCATAATTCACGCGGTAGATCTCCAGCGGCGTGCGTCTATCTCGTCGCTGGCGATCTCGTCGGACAGCGGGCGCGGCAACGTCGTCAATCTCCAGCGCTCACAGGTACCGCATCCCGCATCCCCCCGCACCCCTCTAGTCCCGCTCGCGGCAACATCGAACGAACTGCCGCCGTCAGAGGTAGTGGTTAACCTAGAGGGGCGGGTAACGTACCTACCCAGCGGCGCATGTGATCGTGGATCTTGTTCCGTAGTGCTGCTCCTCGTGATCTGGGTTTCTTCAGTGTAGGGTTCACATAGCATCGGTTGCCATCGGCAGTGTCCACCAGGACTATCGTTATTTGATGTGGCGGCTAACCTAGGTATCCGGGGGCAGAGGCAATCACAGATCTAGCTAGGTTTTGTAGTGCTGCTCCTCGTGATTGAAAGTGATCACGACGGGAGCCGTGGCCATCTTCCTGACTTGGTTTGGCAGATCTGAACAGCCTCGGTTGGGGTTGTTTACATAACATCCGTGATCGTGTGCTATGTGTTGATATTTCATCATTGATAATGTTTTCACATGTGTTGATACATATTATTTGTTGTAGGAAATGGCGGACGAGGAGTTAACTGATATGATGGTAGACATGGAGTTTGGAGAACTTATGAAAGACTGGATAGAAGATTGATCAGATGATGAAAATTCAGATCTTGGAGATCAGTCAGAGAATGGGAACGAATGGGAAGATTTTAATGTGAGTGGCATTATCATATTGTAATTTTTTGGTGCCATCCGACAACATTATATTTTTGTGTTGAAAATGTGTAGATGGATGAGCATGATGATGGTCAGGAAAACAATTTGG
This sequence comes from Triticum timopheevii, assembly GCA_963921465.1. Classification (NCBI taxonomy): domain Eukaryota; kingdom Viridiplantae; phylum Streptophyta; class Magnoliopsida; order Poales; family Poaceae; genus Triticum; species Triticum timopheevii. The sequence goes on from OY997266.1 coordinate 67,202,056, forward strand.
AGCTCTCAAATGAAGATTACATTAGTCAGGTACGTAAGTAAAAAAAATTATTGGCATGCAAATTGAATTCATTCTGGAATATTATATGATAAGTAATTATGTATTTGTGTTGTATTTTTCAGTTCATTTCCGAATGTCATAATGCGTACAACTATTACTGTGAATCCGACGCCGAGACAGGCCTTAACGACGAATCATTAGATGCACCTGATTCTGGGGATTCGCAGTTGTCAGTCATCATGAGTGAGGTATTTGTGTAATCAATATTTTATGAAAGTAATGTTAAATCATAGAAAACTGTTTTCATGGCTATGTTTTGATTGTGTAGGTGACAGAAGATGGTGGGGCAAAGAATGTCCAAGATACTGCCAGTGCAGATGATAAGAGGGATATGTTCATGCAGATAATGGACATGACTTTTATGACTCACGATGCTGCGTATGATTTCTACAACAGCTATGCCAGAGTTAATGGTTTCAGCATTAGAAAGAATAAGGTCTGGTATAGCAAAACCGAGTCACATCATATGCGTTATAGGCAGTTTGTTTGTTCCGGACAAGGGAAACGTGACAACAAGTTGCTAACTGAGGAAGGACACAGCCGTAAGCTCAGAGCCAAGACACGCTGCTTTTGCGAAGCACACCTGACCGTCAAGCTTGACCAAAAGCATGGGGTTTGGTATGTTACAAGTTTTGAGGACAAGCATAGCCATATGTTGGCACGACCAGACAAGGTACCTTTTCTTTGGTCCCACAGAAAATTCAAAGAGTACCAGAAGCATGAGATAATGTCCATGGGAGCTGCAGGGATTAGAATTCACGACATGATGGATTCCTTTATCAGCAAACATGTATGGTATGGCGGTGTTGGTTTTACCGAGCGTGAAATATACAACATTTGCGCCAGGGAGAAGAGGAAGCTGCTTTCAAAAGGTGATGCTGCCACAGCCATAGGCATCATGGCCAGTAGGAAACAGAGGGATCCTAGCTTCTTTTTCGAGTACATGCTAGATAAGGAAGGACACTTGAATAGGATGTTCTGGTGTGACTCCCAGTCTCATCATGACTATGAGGACTTTGGCGACATGCTTGTATTTGACAACACGTACAAGATGAACTGCTATGGTATGCCATTCATACCTTTTCTTGGTCTTAACAATCACCGGAAGACCACTGTTTTTTGTTGTGCCATAGTTTCGGACGAGACCGAACAGACATACGTGTGGCTGCTGCAGACTTTTTTGAGGTCCATGTGTCAAAAGATGCCGAAGAGTGTAATCACAGATGCCGACGCTGCGATGATCAAGGCAATTCGTGAAGTCGTGCCAGACGTGTGGCACCGTATATGTACGTGGCATATAGAAAAAAAATATGAAGATTCACCTCGGTCACAAGTCCTTGAAGGAGTTCCGAACTCTTCTGTACTACAGCACGTCCACGGCCACGTTTGAGGAGAGATGGCACGCGTTTACCAAAAGATGGCAGTCGGAAAAAACTGTAACATGGTTGAGACAGATGTATAAGAAGAGGAGACTATGGGCCGCGGCTTATCTGACAGAGGGGTTTTGGCTTGGCATGAAAAGCAACCAGCGGAGTGAAAGCCTGAACTCATGCCTTCACCTCCACCTAGACGGTGAAATGACCCTGGTGGATATGATTCTGCATTATGAGAACGTCGTTGTACGTATCCGTGAAAACAAGGCACGAGATGATTGCACGGCTTCATAGAGTTTACCGATGCCAGTTACTAGCTCGAGGGAACTTGAGATATCTGCTTCTAACGTCTTCACTCCAGCAAACTTCTATATGTTGCAAGATGATCTTAGAAAAATTGACGGCATGGAGATTGTAGAAATTAAGCTGGGAGATAGATCATAGCGGTACATCGTGGCCTGGAAGAATAACCGGAAGAGCCATTTTTGGGTGGAGTATACACCAGTAAATTCCGCAGAACCTATACGGTACAGCTGCAGAAGAATGATTCGAACAGGTCTACCTTGCAAGAACATATTCCACGTACTGAAGTACTTGAACATATATGAAATACCAAAGTGTTTAGTTCTTGTTCGGTTCATGAGACAAGCAAGGCTGGGACTGCCTGTGAGGCGCACAAGCGATCTGTTGGGATTTGGTTGGACTGGGGCCGAGGAAAGAATGAAATATAGCCAGGCCAGTGTGTTAGCGTCAGAAGCTATGCATGCGGCATGCAAACATCCAGCTTTGTGGGATCAGTTACAGGAATGTTTGGAGGCGGTGATAGCTAAGAGTCATGAGTATGATATGCTACAGGAAAATTTGAGCAAGAATACAAATGACTTCAGTAAGTGTGAAGTTGAATATGTAGACGATGGTGAAGGCAACATGGTCGCAGTTAAAGATCCTATGAAAGTGTCAAGCAAAGGTGCAACAAAGGTAGATGAGAACCGCCCTGTCTCGAAAAATGGTAGACCACTCTCTTTTGATGAGTTGAAAACTCGGTGCGGCGCTTGCAAATTGCTAGGACACACTAAACGTAGCAAGAAATGCAAACTAAATCCGAAGTAAGTGTTTGTATGCATTGTGGATTATTGAAAAATTTATCATTCATTAACTTATCTTGTCTTTTATGATGTGCAGAAAAGTGGAGAAGGAAGAAGAGTAGAACACTTGCTTCAATTTTTTACGGATGAATCGAGTGAACAGGACAGTATATCCTTTTCACATTATGGCATCAAATTTAGTTCGATGTTTAACATCGTGTTTGGTTCCTATATATTGTAGCAACTCGATCGGCACTTTGTTTATTGGGAGTGTCAACCTTTTACATCTCTAAATAAACAACAAAATCCGACCTAAATAAATTAGTTATACATGGTAGAAAGAATATTGTACATTTTCCCTCCCCACGTCCTAACTGCCATTAAATAAGTAACTTACCACTCCCCACCACACATTCACCCACCTACCGCGCGCACCGGTTCAAACTCCCCTCTTATCCCCACCTACAGTAGATCGAGAAAACCCTCGTCGGTGACCGCTGCAGCCGCCTCCATGGAGAAAAGCCTCGGCTGTCAGAGAGCGATGATGGAGCTCGCCGGCGATGACGAGGGGTGGCGCGCACAGTTGACGGAGGTGTGCGGCTAGTTCCCCAGCACGGAGATGTTGGTCAACCACGCGCGTGGCCTCGTCAAAGTCCTCACCGACACCGAGAAGAAGCGCGCCTTCCCCTACGGTCGCGGCGTCCTGCCGGCTCTCCTCCTCGTCTGGGCAATGCGAGAGGCCACGCTGAGCGACTCCCCTGTTCAGCGCGCAAGGTGGTGGATGTACCGCTCCACCACCATGATGCTGCGGCCAGATCCAGCACGCGTCGCGTTGAGGGCGGAGCGCATCAACATCGAGCTCGCTCTCCCTGCGCCCGTCAGCCCGGACTACCAAGTCCGCCACGTGCCGAAGCCAGTCCTGCCGTTGGGCTCTAACATCGTGGAGGACTACGTGGACGAGGTACTGCTCATCCCTGATGACCATGAGGAGGGCGAGGAGGATGCCGTGCAGATGGTAGCGCCGGTCGCCGTCGAGGGTGGCAAGACAATGCCCATCGACGTCGAGCTCCTTCCCCTCCACCCTGACATAGTGAAGGTGGAAGAAGAGGAGGTGGCTTAGGATCAGGTGGCTCAGGATCCGATGGCGCAGCTGTCGAACAGGATGGCGGTCAAGAAGAAGGCTTCTCCATGTGTGGTACGCTGCTCACGCTGCCTCAAATTTCTGAAGAAGTGAAGATGGGCACAGTTGCTGAAGGAGGAGGAAGCTGCTGGTTTTCTTAAGTTAGGTATGCTGTTATATGTTTCAACATATAAGTTAGAATTATTTTGGGCTTGATGTTGGTTAGGTATGCTTTTATATGTAAGCATATAAGTTATGCAATCGGTACGGTTTGGTCGGGTTCTTTGTGGCCGAAGAACTGAATATCTACTGCTCACCCTAAGTGTCAAGTTCAGTCAAATTTCAGAATATTGAATATGTACTGTTGTTTTGCTTCAGTGTTGCATCAAAGGTGTAGGTGCTGCTAGATGTTGCTCCTATGTTGCAACAAGACAATGAACTGGGCTGCTGCACAAATCAGTAGTGTTGCTATGTGATGTGCCCATGTGCATCACTTACCAAATATAGAACATGCCAAAAGTGCATTGTCTGCCAAATATAGAACATGCCAAAAGTGCATTGTCTACCAATCATGATGGCCCCATGTTATTTCTGCTGCAATGTCTGTTACACTTTGCCCATAAGCTGAATAGCAAATAATTCATCAGCATTTCATCATGTAAATTAGAATGATGTCAATAACTTTATGAACAATCTACTTGGTAACTATGACAGCAATCATAATGGCAAGCAGGCCAAGATACAGAAGACCTCCAAATCCTAAAATCCTATCCCTATAGAGCAATATTTCCCTGTGCATCTTAACCATTGCCCTCTTTTCTTTCTCATTCCTTTTAATTTCAGCTTCATATTCTGTAATCTTAGTCTCCAGTTTCTTGTTCTTCATGGCAAGATACTTAATGACTGACTTTGCTTTGCTATCCCACTCCCCATCAACCCATTCAACATACTTAGAAGTGATATCATACTAAATAAATCATGAGCAATTCAAGTCAATTTATAACCGAACTTGTCACTGCAAGCGTTAAACACTGAAATTTTTTGCAGCTTGACCTCAGTAGCAGTACTAGTTTGAAGATCATGCTCAGTAGAATAACCTCAAACACACATCCCACTAATGCGCTGTCAAAATTGTCTGCATTTATGCAGACACAGCCACCAGGAGTTTCCTGATGACCAAATAGATGGAGCTTGTCAGGGCCACATGTCATGATTTGTGGGCGACAATGCTGGCATGTAAAGAACAACGGTAAAGAACCTACCTTTTTGCCACCAAAGTGTAGCACTGAAGAAACCCTAGCCATCGGTTCTCCCGGCCCTCCGCCGCCCACGAAACCCCCCTCCCTTGTTCCACTCGATCCGCCGCCGCTCCCTCATATTCCACTGAATCCGCCCCACCTGCTTCCAGGACCCAGGGTTCGACCTAACTTGCGGTCGCCACCGCTCTTCTCGCCGCAGCCGCCGCCGCCCGACGCCCAGCTCGCTGTCATGCTTTCGCCGTTGAGATTTGGAGGCGCAAATGGAGAGAGAGGGCTAGGGATTTGGAAGGGAAACGAGAAAAGGGGAAAGATCGATGTGAACTTGACAAAATGGGCTTGTGTAGCGCTGCCGGCACGATAGGCCGCCTGTGGGGCCCCTCACGTGGTTAGATGGGTCGTGCCTGACATCATGGTGAGTACAGAAAAAGTTAATTATACATGCAATAAAAAAACGATGGGTTTGTAAAACAAAATAGAAAAAAATGATGCCTGATAACACGCAATAGAGCCAACGAGCTGATATGACTAATTTTCATCTGTGTAATACGTTTTGGCTTGATATATTTACATAGCTAACATGACTACTTTTCATAATCATGCGATGAGGGGGAATTACCAGGAGATTATGCAATATGATGACATGCAGATAGCTAAGGCAGAAGGCTAAGTTTGATAGAGTTTTAAAAAAAGTAAAGAATGTGAAAATTTTAATATGAAACTTCGGAGAGCAGTTGAAGAGAAAAATAGAATGCGAATACTATGAATGTGATAAATACAATTATAAAAAATTGGAGAACGAGAAAAATATTAAGCAAGAACAATTGATAGTTGAAGCCAAAACTCTATTGGTACAACCAAATTGTCTTCTCCGAGTGAATTGTATGACCGAATTATCTGGTACGAGCCTATTGTGTGACAGACACATACACATGTATGTGTCACAATATTCGAGATGCCCTGTTTATTACATAAAAATGATAGAAACCCCAAGATAATCATGCCGTCAAAATCTTCGACCGGACTAAACCAAAGCAATAAACTTGACTCTTGCATGCAGCATGAATTCTTCAGGCGCGCCTTTTCCTTGCGATTTCGCGAATTTTGTTCTTCACACACTCCATCGTGTTCGAAGGTTACATAATCAACTCGGCGACGAAACGTCTTCTCCTTGCGTCAACGGTGGCCTGCAAAAAATGACATACATGTTACATGAACCGAAGTTGCTACACGACCATACTAGCTAGTCTACAAACATAAACAACAGCATACCTATGAAAATCGCGGGTCATTCGGTCCCCTTCCCAATGCTCTAGACATTATGTGACAAAAAGGCCACAAGAGTTCCTGGCATATATGCAAACATTGGCGGTGTTTAATACGAACATGTGTGTTGTTGTTTGAGTGTGCATGATGTCCTACTAACTCACCCATCCTCTTGCTGGGGCATGTCATACTCCTTGATAGGCCACTTACTTACGTCCGGATATTTCCCTGGTGTAATAAGATTTGCTTGGCACATATCCACTACTAGGGAAAAGCCTAGCAGCAGCGCGGGTTTTAGGCCTATCAGTAGCGCGGGCAGGAGCGCTACTGATAAGGCGCTATAGCTAATGCTTAGCAATAGCGCGCATAGACCCACGCTACAGCTAAATTGACTTAGTAGTAGCGCTTCTTCAGAACAGCACTACTGGTAATTAGTAGTAGCGCTTCTCCTCTCCCGCGCTACTACTATTATTTAGTATTTTATTTCTTTTTTATTGCATGTTGTATTCATACACCTTTACACAAGTTTTCATACAACAGGAATTTAGAGATTGTTTTTACATCATAATGAGTTATTACATCGTGGGGTGAAAGAACCATGGACTAGTTTCAAGTGGATGTCCATCCACTTGAAACTAATCCGCGGTTCTTTCACCCAATGATATAATAATATCATCATCATCATCATATCATTAACAACTTATCATCATAATACATCATTGTCATATAATACCTCCTCAAGATCATCGTTTTCATCATTGACATCACATAATACCTCCTCAAGATCATCATTATCAACTCTAACACATTACCACATAATAAACATATTGTACCTCATAGGACCTATTACATTCGATTAAGACCTACAACATTTTCTAAGGTAAAATAGCAAAAAACAAGATAGCCCCTGACTCTCCATTATGGAGAATGGAGATTAGCCCGTCTCCAATTCTTGCCTTTCACTGAATGTTACTTCCAAGAACCTCCTTGCGAATGTCCATACATTTCTTCCATTCTTTGATGAACATGTGTTCACGGGTTTTAGAAATCCGATATGCACAGGTGAGCTCCGTAGATTTACCTGGCAGTATGTTCAGAACTGAGAGGCGACCATGCAGAGACATCAGATGAGGCACACAATCCATCGGGAGTTTCTGTTGAAAAACATAATAATAACTTCGTAGTTAGCAATGATGTACTAGTTTTAGAAGTATGCAAAAGATGCACGGATGTCGTAATAGTAAAAAATCCTACCAGGGTATCTCTAGAGAAGTTACCGTGGTTCAACACATGCACTAGTGGCACGTATTCACCATAATTTGGAGGAGTTCGATAATAGTGATTGTAATTCTCAAGAAGAGTACAAAATGCGATCAGATGATTTTTCTCCTTATACGTTAATTCGGTGCCATCGGTGTAGTGGGTTTTATCTACCATCTTCCGCACAGTCTTTGAAGAATCAAAATAAGCTGTCAATGGAAATAAGCTATCAACTATTTTGAAATAAACAATATAAATTAGTTAATAACTATGTTTGAGAAACTCACATAGCGGTACAATCGGAAGCGTATCAACAAGGACCCAAATGTCCATATTGTCTTGCTCGATGTCAGGATCACTGTAATATTCCAAATTTTCAATTTGGAATGTTATACATTAGATCATCATGCATATCATATTTTCTTGCATTTTGTTGATCCTAGAAATTTCACGCAACTCAAGGACCCACGGAGAGAGTTGGAGATTTCGAAATTTTCATATTTGAGTTCTATCAAATTTTGAAAAGAGGATCATTTGGATTACTTATTTTATCTTCAAATATTTTTCCAATATCAAAAATAATATGAGAGGGAATAATATGACTTTCCCAAAATTTAGGAAAAATGAAGATTTAATAAATAAATCAAATTTTGGATTTTTCTCGGAGTTTATTTGCCTTAGGGAAAAATGCGTGTTTTCAAAAATTGCATTTTTTAGGCCCGAGTAAAAGTTCATTTTGTTCGGCTCATTTTTAGGAGTCGGGGAAAATTTACTTTATTAATTTTGGAGTCCGGTAGGTATTTCTTTCTTTATTTTTTCTGTGCGCGAAACCGTTTAAAAAGAAAAACCCGCAGCGCCTTGGGCCAAAGGCCCAAGCCCCCAGCCGCTGGCCGGCAAGGAGGCCAAGGCCATCGCGCACGCTCGCGAGCGCCAGGGAGCCGCCGCCGCCCCTGTTTCCTTTTCTTTTAGCAAATCCTAGTAGGATTTGGACCCCGTTTCTTTTATTCCGTTTTTGTTTTTAGGATTCCTATTCCTAGTCTAATTCTTGTCCCCTACTCCAAGCAAAACCCACCCCTCGCCAATATAAATACCCAAGCACCCTCCCCTCTAAACATCAAACCAAAACCCCTCCTCTCCTCTCCGCAACAGCAGCAGCGCAGCACCACCACCCGCGCCGCCGCCCTACACCCGCGCCGCCGCCCCACACCCGCGCCGCCACCGCCGCTTGCCACCGCCGCCGCCGCCAAGTGCCGCCGCCGCCGCCCAACACCGCCGCCGCCGGAGCCCCTCGCTTCTTTGAGGTACTAGCCTCGCGCCGCGTCACTTTTTCCCCGTGGTTCAGTTTTTCTCGTAAACCATTCTGGTTTTCTAGATCGGTTTTCGTTTCGGTTTTCTTTCCGAAACCCTAGATCGGTTTTTCTCGACGGTTTTTCTTTTCGGTTTGTTTAGCGAGCGTTCGCCGGACCGTTCGTCCCATCGAACGTGATCACCGGTTTGCCTCGGTTAACGAACCTCCGTTCGTTCAACCGTTCGTCATTCTCTTTTCTAGTCGGATTTATTCCGCTATTTTTCAGATAGCAATTTCAGATCCGATTTTCTTTCTAGTTTATCTTCTCGCTTGTTTATTGGAATCAGGTGATTCAAGCGCCTGGAGTTTCGTCTCGAAACCTCCGTTCCGACTAGTCAACTTAAACCAAGTTTTGCTACTGTAAACTTTTGACTTAGTTTCAAATTGCTAGAACCGAGTTGTTTTCTTTCACCGTTTGACTTTCGTTGCTTTATTCGATTTGATTCTTTTGCAACTAGGGTTCTTAAGTTGAACTCTCTGGTTAGATCTTTTATTCGATATTTACCCGTGCATTAGATGAGTACTTATTGTATGCTTGTTGTTTGCCTGCGATAGATCACCCGGAGTGCGCCGCTTGTTACTTCGAATCTCTAGGTTTCGCGGATCATCAGCAAGGCAAGTAACACTTGATCATACTTTTTCTACTACCCAGTTTTTGTGCATTAGATCAATCCTCACACATTGCATGATTAGGATCTAATTAAATTGTGGGATGGGAAGTAGATGAGGTAGTACCTATTACCTATTTTACTTATGAAACCTTTGGGAGTTACTTCTGCATTTGCTTATTATGCCATGCTATGCTAGTAGACGTGGATTGGGTGAGTGAATATCTATGACAGATGTGAGATTTTTAATTAATGGTTTATCTAAGGTGGCAACTTAAATACACATCTGGGTGGATTGAGGCACCTGGGGTTACCAGGACTTGCCTGTTTTTTTGGAAATCCCGGGGGTACCGTGTGATTTTCCTATGGACCGCCACCCAGGCTCAAAGGGATCATAAGATAATTCATACTAGTAACTTACGTGTGCAGCCACAAGCCATTATGGGCTCTGGCATAGTTGACTAAGTTGTGCCAACTCTTATAGTGGTGGATTAGCAGATGTAGGGGATGTAGGTGTACCGGTCCACCCATCGTAAGGTGCTAGCGCTTCTGAAAGACTGTGTCTCGGTCATCCGTTTCTCAAACACCATGTAGTGCGAGAAACCAAACGGAGGCGATCGAGTCTTGTGGGGAAAAGTGCGCAAACCTCTGTAGAGTGTACAAACTAATCATGATTAGCCGTGTCCCCGGTTATGGACATCTTGAGTATCTAGTACTTGAATATTCTGTGAATCTCAACATGTTACTTCTAATTAATATTGATGGGTTTGTTAATGAGTACTTTTTAATTGGGATTGAGGATGCTGTCAACCATTCTCAATGTTTAACAACCACCATGATAGTTAAATAAATTTATTCCTTTGCAGTAGGGAAAAACTGGCTTTATGCAAAAACTGTAACCATAGAGCTTACCACCAGCCAAATATGCATGTAGTATAGGCTTATTGTTCATCATTCCCTATGTGTTACATTGCCAGCATATTCCATGTGCTGACCCGTTTTCGGGCTGCAACTTTCATGTTGCAGACTTTTCAGACGACGAGTAAGGTGCTTTTAGGTCGTGGTTCTATACTCAGTGATGCCGTTGGAGTTGATGGACTCACTTATCTTCCAAGTCTTCCGATGTTATCGTTATTAGATGGCCTTAAGCCATGATTATTGTAATAAGTCCTCTTTTGGACAAACAATGTAATAAGTGTGTGATTGCTACTCTGTTATAAATCCTTCGAAGTACTGTGTGGTGTCAGCATTACTGATCCAGGGATGACACCGGAGCACAGAGACTTGACCATCTGAGGTCGGGTCGCTACAGAGATGGTATCAGAGCACACGCTGACTGTAGGAAACGACCACTAAGTTAAAGCCATAGATCACTATTCTCTTCTCATTTTCTAACTCCTCATCTTTTCTACTCTTTTAGGATGATGGACGCGAAGATCAAGTACGCCCAACCGGATGAAGGCACACCTTTTGGATGCCACTTGAAGGAAGTCGCTAAGTACCTGAACATTGGACTACCAAGCTTCACCGGGACTTTCAACGCCACTCTGCCTGAAGAGGAGCGCTGGAAGATTCAAGCTCATGTTCTGGGAAGGACATTCACGCCAATCACCAAGCCCATAGATAGTGTTTTCAGTGCACCAACCTGGAGTCTGGGAAAGAGCATGGCAGCTCATATCACCATGGGACGCATTGGAGAAGTTTATCAAGAAGAACTCAAGGACACTATCTACCAGATTTGCGGACGCCGGAATGAAGATTGGGAGATAGTCAACACCAAGAAGGATAGATCCATTGCAGCATTCATCCAGGAGTTAAACCAGCACATTCGACGCCAGGAGTACCAGATGTGCAAGGATATGGTAGACTTGAAGAATGCGAAGGGAAGGATCATCGAACTTGAAGGAGAGATGAAGTCTAAACGCAAGGAATACATGGACGATATCGTAGTCGTAGCAAGGCAAAATAGCGATCTCAAGTGCGAGATTGCGGAACTCAAGAAGAAATTGGAGCTCAAGAATGAAGACAAGTACGTCGACTGTCCGAGCAACTACATCATCATCGACGACACCGATTCGGATCCAAGTGAACCCGACTTTGAAGATGAAGCTGGAGCAGACATCATGGAGGCTTCCACCGGTTCAAATTAATAGATGACCACCATATATTAGTAGTATTCCCTCCGTGTAAACATTATAGTACACACACTTTTGCGATAGTTAGATCGTTGTAAGCCCTTTGTTTGAATGAATGAAGTGATTTTGTGTGCATTTGTCTCATGAGCATTTGGGTAGTGTTTTCTCCTTAGACCCCATTCTATTCTTAATTTCTCGTCTTTTCTAAACCCCTCAGATGCCTCCGAGACGCGACCCCGAGTTTGTTTTCCCTCCAGAGATCACTCAGTTGATTCAGCAGCAGAATACTTTGATTCAGACATTGGTGCAGAACCAAGGCAACAACAACAACAACCCACCACCACCACCACCTGCGGATCACTTGACTCGTTTTCTTAGGCTGAATCCGCCGGTGTATTCCAGTAGCACCGAGCCGATTGTAGCAGATGATTGGCTCCACAAGATAGGAAGGGAGTTGACCACTGCAGGATGCACAGATGGTGAGAAGGTGAAGTTTGCTGCACATCAGCTTGACGGACCCGCAGCAGCATGGTGGGAGAATTTCACAGCCACTTACCCAGTAGACACTGTCACATGGGATCAGTTTCAGCAAGCTTTCCGCACTGCCCATGTTTCAGCAGGAGCTATGGCCATGAAGAAGCGTGAGTTTCGCAACTTACACCAAGGAGGAAGGACTGTTGGCCAGTATGTGGATGATTTTAGTAAGTTAGCACGTTATGCCCCAGATGACGTTTCTACAGATGCAGCTAAGCAGGAGAAGTTTCTGGAAGGACTGAATGATGAGTTAAGCATGCAGTTGATGGTAGCAAGATTCAATAACTACCAGGAGTTGGTAGACCGCACCCTCATGATTGAAGGAAAGCAGCAGCAGATTGAGAATCGCAAGAGGAAGTATGGACAGGGGAAGTATAACTCTAGAGCCCAGCAGAAGCCCCGTTATACACCTAGACAGGGAGTTCAGTTTCAGCATACCCATGGAGGAGGTAGTTCGCACAACCATAATGGCCACAAGAATGGTAATGGGAATGGAGGAAGCAACGGCCAGAACCGGACCACACCATCAACCCCAGCCAAGAAAGACCTGAGCCATGTCACCTGTTACAAGTGTTCCAAGATCGGACATTATGCAAATGATTGTCCCGAAGGCCAAGGTGGAACTGGAAGCTCTGGAAAGAAGCCAAACCCTTTCAATAGGGGACAGGTGAACCACATTTATGTGGAGGAGGTTGAAGATCAGCCCGATGTAGTAATCGGTAAGTTTTTGGTTAAGTGCGAGATTGCGGAACTCAAGAAGAAATTGGAGCTCAAGAATGAAGACAAGTACGTCGACTGTCCGAGCAACTACATCATCATCGACGACACCGATTCGGATCCAAGTGAACCCGACTTTGAAGATGAAGCTGGAGCAGACATCATGGAGGCTTCCACCGGTTCAAATTAATAGATGACCACCATATATTAGTAGTATTCCCTCCGTGTAAACATTATAGTACACACACTTTTGCGATAGTTAGATCGTTGTAAGCCCTTTGTTTGAATGAATGAAGTGATTTTGTGTGCATTTGTCTCATGAGCATTTGGGTAGTGTTTTCTCCTTAGACCCCATTCTATTCTTAATTTCTCGTCTTTTCTAAACCCCTCAGATGCCTCCGAGACGCGACCCCGAGTTTGTTTTCCCTCCAGAGATCACTCAGTTGATTCAGCAGCAGAATACTTTGATTCAGACATTGGTGCAGAACCAAGGCAACAACAACAACAACCCACCACCACCACCACCTGCGGATCACTTGACTCGTTTTCTTAGGCTGAATCCGCCGGTGTATTCCAGTAGCACCGAGCCGATTGTAGCAGATGATTGGCTCCGCAAGATAGGAAGGGAGTTGACCACTGCAGGATGCACAGATGGTGAGAAGGTGAAGTTTGCTGCACATCAGCTTGACGGACCCGCAGCAGCATGGTGGGAGAATTTCACAGCCACTTACCCAGTAGACACTGTCACATGGGATCAGTTTCAGCAAGCTTTCCGCACTGCCCATGTTTCAGCAGGAGCTATGGCCATGAAGAAGCGTGAGTTTCGCAACTTACACCAAGGAGGAAGGACTGTTGGCCAGTATGTGGATGATTTTAGTAAGTTAGCACGTTATGCCCCAGATGACGTTTCTACAGATGCAGCTAAGCAGGAGAAGTTTCTGGAAGGACTGAATGATGAGTTAAGCATGCAGTTGATGGTAGCAAGATTCAATAACTACCAGGAGTTGGTAGACCGCACCCTCATGATTGAAGGAAAGCAGCAGCAGATTGAGAATCGCAAGAGGAAGTATGGACAGGGGAAGTATAACTCTAGAGCCCAGCAGAAGCCCCGTTATACACCTAGACAGGGAGTTCAGTTTCAGCATACCCATGGAGGAGGTAGTTCGCACAACCATAATGGCCACAAGAATGGTAATGGGAATGGAGGAAGCAACGGCCAGAACCGGACCACACCATCAACCCCAGCCAAGAAAGACCTGAGCCATGTCACCTGTTACAAGTGTTCCAAGATCGGACATTATGCAAATGATTGTCCCGAAGGCCAAGGTGGAACTGGAAGCTCTGGAAAGAAGCCAAACCCTTTCAATAGGGGACAGGTGAACCACATTTATGTGGAGGAGGTTGAAGATCAGCCCGATGTAGTAATCGGTAAGTTTTTGGTTAAGTGCGAGATTGCGGAACTCAAGAAGAAATTGGAGCTCAAGAATGAAGACAAGTACGTCGACTGTCCGAGCAACTACATCATCATCGACGACACCGATTCGGATCCAAGTGAACCCGACTTTGAAGATGAAGCTGGAGCAGACATCATGGAGGCTTCCACCGGTTCAAATTAATAGATGACCACCATATATTAGTAGTATTCCCTCCGTGTAAACATTATAGTACACACACTTTTGCGATAGTTAGATCGTTGTAAGCCCTTTGTTTGAATGAATGAAGTGATTTTGTGTGCATTTGTCTCATGAGCATTTGGGTAGTGTTTTCTCCTTAGACCCCATTCTATTCTTAATTTCTCGTCTTTTCTAAACCCCTCAGATGCCTCCGAGACGCGACCCCGAGTTTGTTTTCCCTCCAGAGATCACTCAGTTGATTCAGCAGCAGAATACTTTGATTCAGACATTGGTGCAGAACCAAGGCAACAACAACAACAACCCACCACCACCACCACCTGCGGATCACTTGACTCGTTTTCTTAGGCTGAATCCGCCGGTGTATTCCAGTAGCACCGAGCCGATTGTAGCAGATGATTGGCTCCGCAAGATAGGAAGGGAGTTGACCACTGCAGGATGCACAGATGGTGAGAAGGTGAAGTTTGCTGCACATCAGCTTGACGGACCCGCAGCAGCATGGTGGGAGAATTTCACAGCCACTTACCCAGTAGACACTGTCACATGGGATCAGTTTCAGCAAGCTTTCCGCACTGCCCATGTTTCAGCAGGAGCTATGGCCATGAAGAAGCGTGAGTTTCGCAACTTACACCAAGGAGGAAGGACTGTTGGCCAGTATGTGGATGATTTTAGTAAGTTAGCACGTTATGCCCCAGATGACGTTTCTACAGATGCAGCTAAGCAGGAGAAGTTTCTGGAAGGACTGAATGATGAGTTAAGCATGCAGTTGATGGTAGCAAGATTCAATAACTACCAGGAGTTGGTAGACCGCACCCTCATGATTGAAGGAAAGCAGCAGCAGATTGAGAATCGCAAGAGGAAGTATGGACAGGGGAAGTATAACTCTAGAGCCCAGCAGAAGCCCCGTTATACACCTAGACAGGGAGTTCAGTTTCAGCATACCCATGGAGGAGGTAGTTCGCACAACCATAATGGCCACAAGAATGGTAATGGGAATGGAGGAAGCAACGGCCAGAACCGGACCACACCATCAACCCCAGCCAAGAAAGACCTGAGCCATGTCACCTGTTACAAGTGTTCCAAGATCGGACATTATGCAAATGATTGTCCCGAAGGCCAAGGTGGAACTGGAAGCTCTGGAAAGAAGCCAAACCCTTTCAATAGGGGACAGGTGAACCACATTTATGTGGAGGAGGTTGAAGATCAGCCCGATGTAGTAATCGGTAAGTTTTTGGTTAAGTCATTTACTGCACTTGTTCTTTTCGATACTGGTGCATCGCATTCATACATATCAAGGGGATTTGTAGAGAAGTATAGTCTGCCTACTCAGATTCTTAAAACCCCTATGCTAGTAAGTTCACCAGGAGCAGAGTACACGGCCAGACAAGGATGTTTTCAAGTGCCATTGAGTATAGGAAGGCATGTATTCCCGACGGATTTGTTCATTCTGGAATCCCAAGGTTTGGATGTGATTCTTGGAATGGATTGGCTGTCGATGTATTGAGGAAACATCGATTGCACAAGTAGGACGATTTTGCTCACAACGCCAGAAGGAAGAAGGATCAAGTATGTCTCACGACATGGACTAAACAGGAATCAAGTAAATTGTTTATCCAGAGTTGTGCAGGAAGAGGTGCCAGTGGTGAAGGATTACCCTGATGTATTTCCTGAGGAATTGCCAGGAATGCCACCGGATAGAGACATTGAGTTTCTGATTGAACTTTTGCCAGGAACAGGCCCAATATCGAAGCGACCCTACAGGATGCCCGCACAAGATTTGGCGGAAATCAAGAAGCAGATTAAGGAGCTATTGGATAAAGGTTATATACGCCCAAGTTCTTCACCTTGGGGATCACCCGTACTATTAGTGGAGAAGAAGGATGGATCGTTAAGGATGGTTGTTGATTACCGTGGATTGAATGCAGTAACAATCAAGAACAAGTACCCACTACCAATGATAAATGATCTGTTTGATCGTTTGCAAGGAGCTAAAGTGTATTCCAAGATCGATTTGCGATCAGGGTACCATCAGTTGAAGATTCGAGAGCAGGACATACCTAAGACAACGTTCACCACAAGATATGGACTGTATGAGTATACCGTTATGTCATTTGGATTGACTAACGCACCTGCCTATTTCATGAACCTGATGAACAAAGTGTTTATGGAGTTTTTGGATAAGTTCGTCGTGGTGTTCATTGACGATATTTTGGTTTACTCGAAGAATGAAGAGGAACATAAGGAACATTTGCGATTGGTTTTGGAGAAACTAAGGGAACATCAGTTATATGCCAAGTTCAGCAAATGTGAGTTTTGGCTAAAGGAAGTTGGATTTCTTGGACATGTTATATCTAGAGAAGGTATAGCAGTTGACCCCACAAACGTTGAGACTGTAACCAAATGGGAAGCACCAACGATAGTTGGAGAGATCCGGAGTTTTCTTGGACTCGCAGGATACTACCGGAGATTCATTGAGAATTTCTCAAAGATTGCAAAGCCTATGACGGAGTTGCTGAAAAAGGATACCAAGTTCATTTGGACTGAGGATTGTGAGGCAAGTTTCCAGGAGTTGAAGAAAAGATTGGTTACCTCACCAGTGTTAATTTTGCCAGATCAGACCAAGGATTATGAGGTGTATTGCGACGCTTCACGTCGAGGACTTGGAGCAGTACTTATGCAGGAAGGAAGAGTTGTTTCGTATTCTTCACGACAACTAAAACCTCACGAATTAAATTATGCCACACATGATTTGGAGTTAGCAGCCATAGTGCATGCATTGAAGACATGGAGACAGTTCCTCATTGGAAATCATTGTGAGGTGTACACGGATCACAAGAGTTTGAAGTACATTTTCATGCAGAAGGAGTTAAACCTTAGACAAAGGAGATGGTTGGAACTCATCAAGGATTATGATATGAGATTGCATTATCATCCCGGAAAGGCTAATGTAGTAGCAGACGCATTGAGCCGTAAGAGCCATGTCAATACGCTGATGACGGGAGAGATACCAAAGGAGTTAGCAGAAGACCTTCGTGAGCTATGTTTGGAAATAGTTCCGAGAGGCTATGTAGCAGCATTGGAGATTCAGTCTACCTTGATGGATAAAATCAGGGAAGCCCAGAAAAAGGACAAGGAGATCGCGGATATAAAGGAGAAAATGAGCGAAGGAAAAGCAAAGGGATTTCATGAGGATGAGCACGATACCCTATGGTTTGAGGACCGTGTTTATGTGCCAAATGACCCGGAGATCAGGAAGTTAATTTTGCAAGAGGCACATGATTCACCCTATTCGATTCATCCAGGAAATACCAAGATGTTTTTGGATTTGAAGGAAACATTCTGGTGGACCGGAATGAAGAAGGATATTGCGGAGTATGTAGCAGTTTGTGATGTATGTCAGAGAGTGAAGGCAGAACATCAAAAGCCAGCAGGATTGTTGCAACCATTGCCGATACCCGAATGGAAGTGGGATAAAATAGGCATGGATTTCATCACGGGTTTGCCAAAGACTCGTTCAGGCTATGACTCGATTTGGGTTATAGTCGACCGCTTGACGAAGGTAGCTCATTTCATTCCAGTCAAGACTACCTATAGCAGTGCTAAGTTGGCAAAGATATACATGACCAGAATTGTGTGTTTGCACGGAGTTCCGAGGAGTATCGTATCAGATAGAGGAACCCAATTTACCTCAAAGTTTTGGAATCAGTTGCATGAAACCTTGGGAACGAGGCTGGAATTCAGTACAGCTTTTCACACACAGACAGATGGACAGACTGAGAGAGTCAATCAGATTTTGGACGATATGCTAAGAGCTTGTGCACTAGATTATGGATCTAGTTGGAACGATAACCTGCCGTATGCGGAGTTTTCTTATAACAACAGTTATCAAACCAGCTTGAAGATGGCACCTTTCGAAGCTTTATACGGAAGAAGGTGCAGGACACCGTTGTCATGGGACGAAGTTGGAGACCGTCAATTGTTTGGACCAGATTTGATTAAGGAGTCTGAATAGAAAGTTAAGCTGATTCGCGACAGGCTCAAGGTAGCCCAATCCAGACAGAAGAGCTATGCAGATTCAAAACGCAAGGCGATAGAATATGAAGTTGGAGACAGAGTTTACCTTAGAGTATCCCCACTTCGAGGAGTTAAGCGTTTTGGAGTTAAAGGAAAATTAGCACCATGTTTTGTTGGACCGTATAAGATTTTGCAACGCATGGGAGAAGTCGCTTATAAGTTGGAATTACCAGAAGGACTGTCAGGAGTTCATGACGTATTCCATGTTTCTCAGCTGAAGAAATGTCACGCCGACATGGCAGAGGTACCGCTAAGAGATACAGTGCCTCTGGAAGCAATTCAGTTGAAGGATGATTTGACATATGAGGAGAAACCAGTCAAGATTCTCGAATATGCCAGCAGAGTTACTCGCAGCAAGGTTATCAAGTTTTGCAAGGTTCAGTGAAGTCACCACACGGAGGATGAAGCCACCTGGGAGAGAGAAGAAGATTTGCTCAAGGACCACCCTCACCTATTTTCTAGCCAACCCGAATCTCGAGGGCGAGATTCATCTTAAGGGGGGTAGGTTTGTAACATCCCAAATTTTCAATTTGGAATGTTATACATTAGATCATCATGCATATCATATTTTCTTGCATTTTGTTGATCCTAAAAATTTCACGCAACTCAAGGACCCACGGAGAGAGTTGGAGATTTCGAAATTTTCATATTTGAGTTCTATCAAATTTTGAAAAGAGGATCATTTGGATTACTTATTTTATCTTCAAATATTTTTCCAATATCAAAAATAATATGAGAGGGAATAATATGACTTTCCCAAAATTTAGGAAAAATGAAGATTTAATAAATAAATCAAATTTTGGATTTTTCTCGGAGTTTATTTGCCTTAGGGAAAAATGCGTGTTTTCAAAAATTGCATTTTTTAGGCCCGAGTAAAAGTTCATTTTGTTCGGCTCATTTTTAGGAGTCGGGGAAAATTTACTTTATTAATTTTGGAGTCCGGTAGGTATTTCTTTCTTTATTTTTTCTGTGCGCGAAACCGTTTAAAAAGAAAAACCCGCAGCGCCTTGGGCCAAAGGCCCAAGCCACCAGCCGCTGGCCGGCAAGGAGGCCAAGGCCATCGCGCACGCTCGCGAGCGCCAGGGAGCCGCCGCCGCCCCTGTTTCCTTTTCTTTTAGCAAATCCTAGTAGGATTTGGACCCCGTTTCTTTTATTCCGTTTTTGTTTTTAGGATTCCTATTCCTAGTCTAATTCTTGTCCCCTACTCCAAGCAAAACCCACCCCTCGCCAATATAAATACCCAAGCACCCTCCCCTCTAAACATCAAACCAAAACCCCTCCTCTCCTCTCCGCAACAGCAGCAGCGCAGCACCACCACCCGCGCCGCCGCCCTACACCCGCGCCGCCGCCCCACACCCGCGCCGCCACCGCCGCTTGCCACCGCCGCCGCCGCCAAGTGCCGCCGCCGCCGCCCAACACCGCCGCCGCCGGAGCCGCTCGCTTCTTTGAGGTACTAGCCTCGCGCCGCGTCACTTTTTCCCCGTGGTTCAGTTTTTCTCGTAAACCGTTCTGGTTTTCTAGATCGGTTTTTGTTTCGGTTTTCTTTCCGAAACCCTAGATCGGTTTTTCTCGACGGTTTTTCTTTTCGGTTTGTTTAGCGAGCGTTCGCCGGACCGTTCGTCCCATCGAACGTGATCACCGGTTTGCCTCGGTTAACGAACCTCTGTTCGTTCAACCGTTCGTCATTCTCTTTTCTAGTCGGATTTATTCCGCTATTTTTCAGATAGCGATTTCAGATCCGATTTTCTTTCTAGTTTATCTTCTCGCTTGTTTATTGGAATCAGGTGATTCAAGCGCCTGGAGTTTCGTCTCGAAACCGCCGTTCCGAATAATCAACTTAAACCAAGTTTTGCTACTGTAAAATTTGACTTAGTTTCAAATTGCTAGAACCGAGTTGTTTTCTTTCGCCGTTTGACTTTCGTTGCTTTATTCGATTTGATTCTTTTGCAACTAGGGTTCTTAAGTTGAACTCTCTGGTTAGATCTTTTATTCGATATTTACCCGTGCATTAGATGAGTACTTATTGTATGCTTGTTGTTTTCTTGCGATAGATCACCCGGAGTGCGCCGCTTGTTACTTCGAATCTCTAGGTTTCGCGGATCATCAGCAAGGCAAGTAACACTTGATCATACTTTTTCTACTACCCAGTTTTTGTGCATTAGATCAATCCTCACACATTGCATGATTAGGATCTAATTAAATTGTGGGATGGGAAGTAGATGAGGTAGTACCTATTACCTATTTTACTTATGAAACCTTTGGGAGTTACTTCTGCATTTGCTTATTATGCCATTCTATGCTAGTAGACGTGGATTGGGTGAGTGAATATCCATGACAGATGTGAGATTTTTAATTAATGGTTTATCTAAGGTGGCAACTTAAATACACATCTGGGTGGATTGAGGCACCTGGGGTTACCAGGACTTGCCTGTTTTTTTGGAAATCCCGGGGGTACCGTGTGATTTTCCTATGGACCGCCACCCAGGCTCAAAGGGATCATAAGATAATTCATACTAGTAACTTACGTGTGCAGCCACAAGCCATTATGGGCTCTGGCATAGTTGACTAAGTTGTGCCAACTCTTATAGTGGTGGATTAGCAGATGTAGGGGATGTAGGTGTACCGGTCCACCCATCGTAAGGTGCTAGCGCTTCTGAAAGACTGTGTCTCGGTCATCCGTTTCTCAAACACCATGTAGTGCGAGAAACCAAACGGAGGCGATCGAGTCTTGTGGGGAAAAGTGCGCAAACCTCTGTAGAGTGTACAAACTAATCATGATTAGCCGTGTCCCCGGTTATGGACATCTTGAGTATCTAGTACTTGAATATTCTGTGAATCTCAACATGTTACTTCTAATTAATATTGATGGGTTTGTTAATGAGTACTTTTTTAATTGGGATTGAGGATGCTGTCAACCATTCTCAATGTTTAACAACCACCATGATAGTTAAATAAATTTATTCCTTTGCAGTAGGGAAAAACTGGCTTTATGCAAAAACTGTAACCATAGAGCTTACCACCAGCCAAATATGCATGTAGTATAGGCTTATTGTTCATCATTCCCTATGTGTTACATTGCCAGCATATTCCATGTGCTGACCCGTTTTTGGGATGCAACTTTCATGGTGCAGACTTTTCAGACGACGAGTAAGGGGCTTTTAGGTCATGGTTCTATACTCAGTGATGCCGTTGGAGTTGATGGACTCACTTATCTTCCAAGTCTTCCGCTGTTATCGTTATTAGATGGCCTTAAGCCATGATTATTGTAATAAGTCCTCTTTTGGACAAACGATGTAATAAGTGTGTGATTGCTAATCTGTTATAAATCCTTCGAAGTACTGTGTGGTGTCAGCATTACTGATCCAGGGATGACACCGGAGCACAGAGACTTGACCATCTGAGGTCGGGTCGCTACAATCACCAAGATCCATGGTGACAATCATACCCTCATAAAAACCATACATTTTGCAAAGTGCTTCCCAATTTTGGCAACCAAAATGGGTTACGCTCTGAGCATTGCATAGATTTACTTCAAAATCCATATCATGATGGGTCCTTAGGTGTATTTTCTTTGTTTCGAAATTTTCATGGTCTTCAAAACCCATCCTCTACAAGACATAGCGTCTTGCATGGCATGGGATAAGCTAGTCGAATTGTAAAATATGAAAATTAGACGTTGAAATAGTTGAAGTCATGCTTAATTACGAAAAAAACACTTGTCGTTGTTGCGTACCATTTCACAATCGAAGGTCTCCCCGAGCTTAATGCTGAAGCGCCGATCTTCGTCCAGCCGAACGAACCTGTCGCACATACCTCGATCGTCGTGGCACCAGCTACACTCCCCCGGGAGACTGTCGTCGTCCGAGTACGACATTTCCTACAATCATAATTCAAAGATTAAACTTGTACATATTCTAGCACAAGTCATGCAAGAATTCATGAAAAAATCCGGCATGACCTTTGCTAAAAAAGGACATATCGAGTGCCTGAAATTTGCCGGAACGGAAATTAATCAACACTCCGGCAAAGCATAGGCCACTCGGAGATGTAAACTGAACATGAACGGCCACTTGGGCAACCACATATCCTATTTGAGCAACAACACAAGATATACAAGGATATTTGGCTGGTCTCACCTCGATGTCGGAGGGGGTCGGTGACTGGGACGACGGCGGGGATGTCGGAGGGGGTAGATGACGGGGACGACGGTGGTCACCTGAAACCATATAAGTTATCACTAATACATCCCGAATAATTGCTTAAACTAAAAAATAACAACAAATATGACATGTTCAACTAGTTTTATTAATTCAACTAGTTCTTACTAAATATAAACTTACTACAAAAAGAAAAAAAACTAGTTCTTTCTAAAAATAAAGTAGTTCAACTAGTTATATTAATTATCTTACTAAAAATACATTAGTTCTATTAATTCAACTAGTTCAACTAGTTTATTAATTTACTTACTAAACTAGTTCAACTACAACTAAAGTAGTTCAACTACCACTACTACTACTAAAAATCTAGTACTAACTAAGCAACATCTGGTACTAGCTACGAACCCTAAATTAACATCTACTACTACTAAATCTAGTACTAACTAGTGGCAGGGGGTGGGGGGCGACGGAGAGGTAGCTAGGGGCGGCGAGGTCGAGGGCGGTGGGAGCAGGGCTGCCGGCGGAGGAGGGAGGAGGGGCGACCGCAGGCGGAGGGAGGAGGGCGGCGGCGGAGGAGGGAGGGGCGGCCGCAGGTGGAGGGAGGATGTGCGAGGAGGAGGGAGAAGGGACGGAAGGAGGGCAGTACCTCGGCGGCGGACGGACAAAGGCGGCGGCGGCGACGACGCAGCACGACGGTTACGCGGGCGAGAGTGAGAGTGTGAGTGAGAGGGCCGGTCGTGCGCGTGGGGATAAGGTACGGATAGTTGTAGCGCGTTTGCCAAAACGCGCCATAGCTAATCTGAATAGCAGTAGCGCTTTGCATATAAACCGCTACTGCTAAGTGTAACTATACAAAAAATACGTCAATGCAAACATACATTGGCCATCAATGATCTTTTTGTGTACAATCTGAATTGTCAATATGAGTCCTCTCCGGTAGGAACCGGAGAGGACTCATATTGCGGCCACAAATTTTACACATAGAGTTCAGTGAAGACCAACTGGTTGTGGTAGTTTCAGAAATAACATATTTAAGGTGGTAAACACCCTGTTCACGGAGCAAGGTGGGACTAAACTTGTGGGCTGATCTTAGCAGTAGCGGTTTTCCTAGAAGCGCGTTGCTGCTAACTTCTATAGCAGTAGCGCCGTTTAGTATAGTGCGCTACTGCTATAACTAGCGGGGGGGGGGGCGAGGTCATGGCAACTATAGCAGTAGCACTGTTCGCGGTGGACGCGCTACTGCTATTTTCCTGGCAGCAGCGCGTTTTTATAACACGCGCTGCTGCTAAATAGCAGTAGCGTGGTATTTTGAAGAGCTCTGCTGGTAAGATTCTGTGTATAGGCTTTTCCCTAGTAGTGATCGTTTGCTATAGCCATTCACTATAAAGAGGATAGTGTTAACAAAGAATCATAAACAACATGTAAGACCAATGGTACAAATGTTGGTTATATTACCAGTGCTTTCATAGTCTTTTCTGTCAGGTCCAGAGGATACAGTGAATCGAGAACTTGGAATTCTTGCTTGATCAAGTGCATGACCACGGTCATCCAGTGGGCATTTTTGATATTTAACGCGATAACAGTGCAAAAAACCATTATGGATCAAACGAAATACTTGATGAAATGTCCTGTAGTAAAGAATTACAAACATAATGAAAGATCGTGGATGTCGCCTAGAGGGGGGGGGTGAATAGGCGTTTTAAAATAATTACAGTAGAGGCTTGAACAAATGCGGAATAAACCTAGCGGTTAATTTGTCAAGCACAAAACCTACAACAACTAGGCTCACCTATGTGCACCAACAACTTATGCTAAGCAAGATAAGAAACTATGTGATAGCAAGATATATGACAAAGAACAATATGGCTATCACAAAGTAAAGTGCATAAGTAAAGGGCTCGGGAGATAACCGAGGCACGCGGAGACAACGATGTATCCCGAAGTTCACACCGTTGCGGATGCTAATCTCCGTTTGGAGCGGTGTGGAGGCACAATACTCCCCAAGACGCCACTAGGGCCACCGTAATCTCCTCACGCCCTCGCACAATGAAGATGCCGTGATTCCACTAAGGGACCCTTGAGGGCGGTCACCGAACTCGTACAAATGGCAACCCTTGGGGGCGGTCACCGAACCCGTACACTTTGGAAACCATTGGGGGCGGTCACCGGAACCCGTCAAAATGCTCGGGGCGATCTCCACAACCTAATTGGAGACCCCCGCGCTTTCCCGGAGCTTTACACCACAATGATTGAGCTCGGAACACCCCAACCGTCTAGGGCGCCCAAGCACCCAAGAGGAACAATCTCAAGGGCACCAAGCACCCAAGAGTAATAAGCTTCTCAACTTGTAACTTCCACGTATCACCGTGGAGAACTCAACCGATGCACCAAATGCAATGGCAAGGGCACACGGAGTGCCCAAGTCCTTCTCTCTCAAATCCCACCGAAGCATCTAATGCTAGGGAAGAAAAGGAGAGGAAGAACAAGAAGGAGAACGC
Organism: Triticum timopheevii; assembly: GCA_963921465.1. NCBI lineage: Eukaryota > Viridiplantae > Streptophyta > Magnoliopsida > Poales > Poaceae > Triticum > Triticum timopheevii. The sequence continues at coordinate 67,227,178 of OY997266.1, forward strand.
CAAGAACTCCAAGATCTAGATCCAAGGAGTTCCCCTCACATAGAGGAGAAAGTGATTGGTAGAAATGTGGATCTAGATCTCCTCTCTCTTTTCCCTCGAAAACTAGCAAGAATCCATGGAGGGATTGAGAGTTAGCAAGCTCGAAGAAGGTCAACAATGGGGGAAGAACACGAGCTCAAAGGATAAGGTTCAATGGGGAAGAAGACCCCCTTTTATAGGTGGGGGAAAATCCAGCCGTTATGCTCACAACCCGCACAGAGCGGTACTACCGCTCGTCCTGACGGTACTACCGCTAGGGATCGCGGTACTACTGCTTGCGGTACAAAAAAAATACTTCTGTACCTACCTCCGCAGGACTTGGGACGAGTTTTTTGGTCCGGAGCGGTACTACCGCTATAGGAGCCGCGGTAGTACCGCTCTGGAGCGGTAGTAAAAAATTACATCCGCTCCAATTCGCGGTAGTACCGCTGCAGCCTTTTCAGAACACCAAAACTGCCACAACTTTTGCAAACGGACTCCGAATTCGATGAAACCAAGTTTGTTGGAAAGCTAGGGACAAGGGCTAACACAATATTGAAATAAATATCAATAAGAAGCAAATTAGAAAAGGCCCATAAGAAAATGGTGAGAACCCTTCCTCGGACAAGACCGGTAAAACCTCCAACACCGAAAACATCATAGTAGACGCATGCGAACTCCGTTTTCGATGAACTCAAGCTTGTCATCAAGATGACCATAAGCTCTAAGACTCACAAAGAGAATCAAACAATAACCAAGAAACATGATGCAAGGATGAAGTGGTTTGAGCTCTCTACTAACGATACGATCAAGCTACCAACTTGAGAGCCCCCCTTGATAGTACGGCAAACGATCCTATAACCCGGTCTCCCAACTACCACCATGAGACCGGTAAAATAGAAAACCTATGAAGGGAAAACCTTTGCCTTGCACATGGTCCACTTGAGCTAGATGATGACGATCTTGACTCCCTCAAGTTGGACCACCTTTCTTGATTGCGTTGGCTCGATGAAGACTAGATAATTGCTCCCCCATAGTCCACTATGGGTGAGCCACTCTTGGGCACATCTTCACAAGTCCATTGACACCACAATGGATGGCAAGATTCAAGCACTTGATCTCTTCGTGATGCTCCACTTGAACTTGCACATGGAAATCTTGATGACGATCACCACTTGATGCCATCCTTTCCATGGGTTGTATGATATCTTCCTCTTGACGCAAGCCCATGGACACGTACCTAACCCCACATAGAACTCTCACATAGACCATGGGTTAGTACACAAAGTGCAATGGACAATGCTTACCATACCATGGGATCACTTGATCCCTTTCGGTACATCTTCTACGTTTTGTGAGTTGATCAACTTGATTCACTCTTGACTTAGTCTTGATCAACCTTGAATCTTTCCAACTCTCTTCATTTGGATGATGTCTTGAAGGTAAACATGAATGATCACACAATCTTCTTCTTCAAGACATGCTTTCAGTAAGCTCAACACTCGCATGACCAATCTTTGGATAATTCCTTAATAGCACCTTGGTCAACTCATAAACTCCTTGAAACCAACACATGGACTTCAAGAAAAGCCTATGGACAAATCCTTAAAATATAACTCAAGACAACCATTAGTCCATAGAGATTGTCATCAATTACCAAAACCAAACATGGGGGCACCGCATGTTCTTTCACATAACGTACCTTATCACGCACAGTATACTCTTGCGTGACTCTATTAACTGCTCCAGCTTTGGACAGAGCACTATCCATGTTGCAGCTCGATGGCAATGGATCGTCTCGTGCGATAGCACTATCTACAAGGAATTTGGACCTCCACGCTGGACAGAGGTAACGATCATGACCAACGCGCAGCTCCAAATGTCCCATATAAGCATCAATAACCTTCATACAATATCAGGGCATTACATGTTGAAAGTTGAGACATAGATTATAGAGAATTTTAATAACAGGACATGCAAGTAGTACTTACATCGTCCGACAGCCATCTATGACTTAGTACCAGTCGAATCCTTTCGGAAGTCAAAGATATGCCACGCCCTTCACTGTAGTAAACTTTCTTCCCCTTATTCTTGTCGGTGCTAGCAGCTAACTCGATAAATGAAACAACTGCATCAATTATTTCTGGCGTCAACTCATATGCCACAACCTCCAGCTCATCATTTTCAGAAAAGAGAGCTGCATGAAATAATATGAACGTCAACAATGGTGATCATATGCATTGGTAGTATACAACAAATTAAGAAAGTTAGTTACGATACCTCTACTAGCAGAACGTGTTGGGGAACGTTGTAGAAAATAAAAATTTTCCTACGGTTTCACCAAGATCCATCTATGAGTTCATCTAGCAACGAGTGATAGGAGTGCATCTACATACCCTTGTAGATCGCGAGCGGAAGCGTTCAAGAGAACGGGGTTGAGGGAGTCGTACTCGTCGTGATCCAAATCACCGATGACCAAGTGCCGAACAGACAGCACCTCCACGTTCAACACACGTACGGAGCGGATGACGTCTCCTCCTTCTTGATCCAGCAAGGGGAAAGGAGAGGTTGATGAAGATCCAGCAGCACGACGGCGTGGTGGTGGATGCAGCAGAGTTCCGGCAGAGCTTCGCCGAGCTTCTGCGAGAGGGAGAGGTGTAGCAGGGGAGAGGAAGGCGCCAAGACTTCAGGGTGCGACTGCCCTCCCTCTCCTTTATATAGGCCCCCAGGGGGGGGGGGCGCCGGCCCTAGAGATGGGATCTCTAGGGGGGGTGGCGGCCAAGGGGGGTGGAGTGCCCCCCAAGGCAAGTGGAGGCGCCCCCTCCCCTAGGGTTCCCAACCCTAGGCGCAGAGGGGACCCCAGGGGGGAGTGCACCAGCCCACTAGGGGCTGGTCCCCTCCCCACTTCAGCCCACGGGGCCCTCCGGGATAGGTGGCCCCACCCGGTGGACCCCTGGGACCCTTCTGGTGGTCCCGGTACAATACCGGTGACCCCCGAAACTCTCCCGATGGCCGAAACTGCACTTCCCATATATTATTCTTTAGCCCCGGACCATTCCGGAACTCCTCGTGACGTCCGGGATCTCATCCGGGACTCCGAACAACTTTCGGTTTGCTGCATACTCATATCTCTACAACCCTAGCGTCACCGAACCTTAAGTGTGTAGACCCTACGGGTTCGGGAGACACGTAGACATGACCGAGACGGCTCTCCGGCCAATAACCAACAGCGGGATCTGGATACCCATGTTGGCTCCCACATGCTCCTCGATGATATCATCGGATGAACCACGATGTCGAGGATTTAAGCAACCCCGTATACAATTCCCTTTGTCATTCGGTACGTTACTTGCCCGAGACTCGATCGTCGGTATCCCAATACCTCATTCAGTCTCGTTACCGGCAAGTCACTTTACTCGTACCGTAATGCATGATCCCCTGACCAGACACTTGGTCACTTTGAGCTCATTATGATGATGCATTACCGAGTGGGCCCAGAGATACCTCTCCGTCATACAGAGTGACAAATCCCAGTCTCGATCCGTGTCAACCCAACAGACACTTTCGGAGATACCTGTAGTGCACCATTATAGTCACCCAGTTACGTTGTGACGTTTGGTACACCCAAAGCACTCCTACGGCATCCGGGAGTTACACGATCTCATGGTCTAAGGAAAAGATACTTGACATTGGAAAAGCTCTAGCAAAACGAACTACACGATCTTGTTCTATGCTTAGGATTGGGTCTTGTCCATCACATCATTCTCCTAATGATGTGATCCCGTTATCAACGACATCTAATGTCCATAGTCAGGAAACCATGACTATCTGTTGATCAACGAGCTAGTCAACTAGAGGCTTACTAGGGACATATTATGGTCTATGTATCCACACATGTATTACGATTTCCGGATAATACAATTATAGCATGAATAAAGACAATTATCATGAACAAGGAAATATAATAATAATCCTTTTATTATTGCCTCTAGGGCATATTTCCAACAGTCTCCCACTTGCACTAGAGTCAATAATCTAGTTACATTGTGATGAATCGAACACCCATAGAGTTCTGGTGTTGATCATGTTTTGCTCGCGAAAGAGGTTTAGTCAACAGATCTGCGACATTCAGATCCGTATGTACTTTGCAAATATCTATGTCTCCATCTTGAACATTTTCACGGATGGAGTTGAAACGACGCTTGATGTGCCTGGTCTTCTTGTGAAACCTGGGCTCCTTGGCAAGGGCAATAGCTCCAGTGTTGTCACAGAAGAGTTTGATCGGCCCCGACGCATTGGGTATGACTCCTAGGTCAGTGATGAACTCCTTCACCCAAATTGCTTCATGCGCTGCCTCTGAGGCTGCCATGTACTCCGCTTCACATGTAGATCCCGCCACGACGCTCTGCTTGCAGCTGCACCAGCTTACTGCTCCACCATTCAACATATACACGTATCCGGTTTGTGACTTAGAGTCATCCAGATCTGTGTCGAAGCTAGCATCGACGTAACCCTTTACGACGAGCTCTTCGTCACCTCCATAAACGAGAAACATGTCCTTTGTCCTTTTCAGGTACTTCAGGATATTCTTGACCGCTGTCCAGTGTTCCTTGCTGGGATTACTTTGGTACCTACCTACCAAACTTATGACAAGGTTTACATCAGGTCTGGTACACAGCATGGCATACATAATAGATCCTATGGCTGAAGCATAGGGGATGACACTCATCTCTTCTTTATCTTTTTCCTTGGTCGGGCATTGAGCCGAGCTCAATCTCACACCTTGCAATACAGGCAAGAACCCTTTCTTGGACTGATCCATTTTGAACTTCTTCAAAATCTTATCAAGGTATGTGCTTTGTGAAAGACCTATGAGGTGTCTCGATCTATCCCTATAGATCTTGATGCCTAATATGTAAGCAGCTTCTCCAAGGTCCTTCATTGAAAAACACTTATTCAAGTAGGCCTTAATGCTGTCCAAAAGTTATATATCATTTCCCATCAAGAGTATGTCATCTACATATAATATGAGAAATGCTACAGAGCTCCCACTCACTTTCTTGTAAACGCAGGCTTCTCCATAAGTCTGCATAAACCCAAACGCTTTGATCATCTCATCAAAGCGAATGTTCCAACTCCAAGATGCTTGCACCAGCCAATAAATGGATCGCTCGAGCTTGCATACTTTGTTAGCATTCTTAGGATCGACAAAACCTTCCGGCTGCATCATATACAGTTCTTCCTTAAGATAGCCGTTAAGGAATGCCATTTTGACGTCCATCTGCCATATCTCATAATCATAGTATACGTCGATTGCTAACATGATTCGGACGGACTTCAGCTTCGCTACGGGAGAGAAAGTCTCATCATAGTCAACCCCTTGAACTTGCCGATAACCCTTAGCGATAAGTCGAGCTTTATAGATGGTAACATTACCATCCGCGTCCGTCTTCTTCTTAAAGATCCATTTATTTTCTATCGCTCGCCGATCATCGGGCAAGTCTGTCAAAGGCCATACTTTGTTTTCATACATAGATTCTATCTCGGATTTCATGGCTTCAAGCCATTTGTTGGAATCTGGGCCCGCCATTGCTTCTTCATAGTTCGAAGGTTCACCGTTGTCTAACAACATTATTTCCAGGACAGGGTTGCCATACCACTCTGGTGTGGAACGTGTCCTTGTGGACCTACGAAGTTCAGTAGCAACTTGATCCGAAGTACCTTGATCATCATCATTAATTTCCTCTCCAGTTGGTGTAGGCACCACGGGAACATTTTCCTGAGCTGCACTACTTTCCGGTTCAAGAGGTAGTACTTCATCGAGTTCTACTTTCCTCCCACTTACTTCTTTCGAGAGAAACTCTTTTTCCAGAAAGGATCCGTTCTTGGCAACAAAGATCTTGCCCTCGGATCTTAAGTAGAAGGTATACCCAATGGTTTCCTTAGGGTATCCTATGAAGACGCATTTTTCCGACTTGGGTTCGAGCTTTTCAGGTTGAAGTTTCTTGACATAAGCATCGCATACCCAAACTTTTAGAAACGACAGCTTAGGTTTCTTCCCAAACCATAATTCATACGGTGTCATCTCAATGGATTTAGACGGAGCCCTATTTAAAGTGAATGTAGCTGTCTCTAGAGCGTATCCCCAAAATGATAGCGATAAATCGGTAAGAGACATCATAGACCGCACCATATCCAATAGAGTGCGATTACGATGTTCGGACACACCGTTACGCTGAGGTGTTCCAGGCGGCGTGAGTTGTGAAACGATTCCACATTTCCTTAAGTGCGTACCAAATTCGTGACTTAAATATTCTCCTCCACGATCTGATCGTAGGAACTTTATCTTTCGGTCACGTTGATTCTCTACCTCATTCTGAAATTCCTTGAACTTTTCAAAGGTCTCAGACTTGTGGTTCACTAAGTAGACATACCCATATCTACTCAAGTCGTCAGTGAGAGTGAGAACATAACGATATCCTCCGCGATCCTCAACGCTCATTGGACCGCACACATCGGTATGTATGATTTCCAATAAGTTGGTTGCTCGCTCCATTGTTCCGGAGAACGGAGTCTTAGTCATTTTGCCCATGAGGAATGGTTCGCATGTGTCAAATGATTCATAATCGAGAGACTCTAAAGTTCCATCAGCATGGAGCTTCTTCATGCGCTTGACACCAATGTGACCAAGGCGGCAATGCCACAAGTATATGGGACTATCGTTATCAACTTTACATCTTTTGGTATTCACATTATGAATATGTGTAACATTACGTTCGAGATTCATTAAGAATAAACCATTGACCATCGGGGCATGACCATAAAACATATCTCTCATATAAATAGAACAACCATTATTCTCGGATTTAAATGAGTAGCCATCTCGTATCAAACTAGATCCAGATACAATGTTCATGCTCAAACTTGGCACTAAATAACAATTATTGAGGTTTAAAACTAATCCCGTAGGTAAATGTAGAGGTAGCGTGCCGACGGCGATCACATCGACCTTGGAACCATTCCCGACGCGCATCGTCACCTCGTCCTTCGCCAGTCTCCGCTTATTCCGCAGCTCCTGCTGTGAGTTACAAATATGAGCAACGACACCGGTATCAAATACCCAGGAGTTACTACGAGTACTGGTAAGGTACACATCAATTACATGTATATCACATATACCTTTAGTGTTGCCGGGCTTCTTGTCTGCTAAGTATTTGGGGCAGTTCCGCTTCCAGTGACCCTTCCCCTTGCAATAAAAACACTCAGTCTCAGGCTTGGGTCCATTCTTTGACTTATTCCCAGAAACTGGCTTACCGGGCGCGGCAACATCCTTGCCGTCCTTCTTGAAGTTCTTCTTACCCTTGCCCTTCTTGAACTTGGTGGTTTTATTGACCATCAACACTTGATGTTCTTTCTTGATTTCTACCTCTGCCGACTTCAGCATTGAAAATACTTCAGGAATAGTTTTCACCATCCCCTACATATTGTAGTTCATCACAAAGCTCTTGTAGCTCGGTGGGAGAGACTGAAGGATTCTGTCAATGACTGCCTCGTCCGGGAGGTTAATGTCCAGCTGGGACAGGTGGTTGTGGAACCCAGACGTTTTGATTATGTCCTCACTGACAGAACTATTTTCCTCCATCTTACAACTGTAGAACTTGTCGGAGACTTCATATCTCTCGACCCGGGCATGAGCTTGGAAAACCATTTTCAGCTCCTCGAACATCTCATATTCTCCGTGTTGCTCAAAACGCTTTTGGAGCCCCGGTTCTAGACTGTAAAGCATGCCGCACTGAACGAGGGAGTAATCATCAGCACGTGACTGCCAAGCATTCATAACGTCTTGGTTCTCTGGGATGGGTGCTTCACCTAGTGGTCCTTCTAGGACATATGCTTTCTTGGCAGCTATGAGGATGATCCTCAGGTTCCGGACCCAGTCCGTATAGTTGCTGCCATCATCTTTCAGCTTGGTTTTCTCTAGGAACGCGTTGAAGTTCATGTTGACATGAGCGTTGGCCATTTGATCTACAAGACATATTTGCAAAGGTTTTAGACTAAGTTCATGATAATTAAGTTCATCTAATCAAATTATTTAATGAACTCCCACTCATATTAGACATCCCTCTAGTCATCTAAGTGTTACACGATCCGAGTCGACTAGGCCGTGTCCGATCATCACGTGAGACGGACTAGTCATCATCGGTGAACATCTCCATGTTGATCGTATCTTCCATACGACTCATGTTCGACCTTTCGGTCTCTGTGTTCCGAGGCCATGTATGTACATGCTAGGCTCGTCAAGTTAACCCTAAGTGTTTTTGCATGTGTAAAACTGTCTTACACCCATTGTATGTGAACGTAAGAATCTATCACACCCGATCATCACGTGGTGCTTCGAAACGACGAACTTTAGCAACGGCGCATAGTTAGGGGAGAACACTTTATTGAAATTATTATAAGGGATCATCTTATTTACTACCGTCGTTCTAAGTAAACAAGATGCATAAACATAATAAACATCACATGCAATTATATAGTAGTGACATGATATGGCCAATATCATATAGCTCCTTTGATCTCCATCTTTGGGGCTCCATGATCATCTTCGTCACCGGCATGACACCATGATCTCCATCATCATGATCTCCATCATCGTGTCTCCATGAAGTTGCTCGCCAACTATTACTTCTACTACTATGGCTAACGTTTTAGCAATAAAGTAAAGTAATTACATGGCGTTAAATCATTGACACGCAGGTCATACAATAATTAAGACAACTCCTATGGCTCCTGCCGGTTGTCATACTCAACGACATGCAAGTCATGATTCCTATTACAAGAACATGATCTCATACATCACAATATATCATTCATCATTCATCACAACTTTTGGCCATATCACATCACAACGCAATTGCTGCAAAAACAAGTTAGACGTCCTCTAATTGTTGTTGCATCTTTTACATGGCTGCAATAGGGTTCTAGCAAGAACGTTTTCTTACCTACGGAGAAAAAACCACAACGTGATTTGTCAACTTCTATTTACCATTCATAAGGACGCTTTTCGTCAAATCCGCTCCAACTAAAGTGGGAGAGACAGACACCCGCTAGCCACCTTATGCAACTAGTGCATGTCAGTCGATGGAACCTGTCTCATGTAAGCGTACGTGTAAGGTCGGTCCGGGCCGCTTCATCCCACAATACCGCTGAAGAAAAATAAGACTAGTAGCGGCAAGAAAGTTGACAACATCTACGCCCACAACAAGTTTGTGTTCTACTCGTGCAATAGAGAACTACGCATAAACCTGGCTCATGATGCCACTCTTGGGGAACGTTGCAGAAAATAAAAATTTTCCTACGGTTTCACCAAGATCCATCTATGAGTTCATCTAACAACGAGTGATAGGAGTGCATCTACATACCCTTGTAGATCGCGAGCGGAAGCGTTCAAGAGAATGGGGTTGAGGGAGTCGTACTCGTCATGATCCAAATCACCGATGACCAAGTGCCGAAAAGACAGCACCTCCGCGTTCAACACACGTACGGAGCAGATGATGTTTCCTCCTTCTTGATCCAGCAAGGGGTAAAGGAGAGGTTGATGAAGATCCAGCAGCACGACGGCGTGGTGGTGGATGCAGCAGAGTTCCGACAGAGCTTCGCCGAGCTTCTGCGAGAGGGAGAGGTGTAGCAGGGGAGAGGAAGGCGCCAAGACTTCAGGGTGCGGCTGCCCTCCCTCCCCCTCCTTTATATAGGCCCCCAGGGGGGCCGGCCCTAGATATGGGATCTCTAGGGGGGGCGGCGGCCAAGGGGGGTGGAGTGCCCCCCAAGGCAAGTGGAGGCGCCCCCTCCCCTAGGGTTCCCAACCCTAGGCGCAGAGGGGGGCCCAGGGGGGTGCACCAGCCCACTAGGGGCTGGTCCCCTCCCCACTTCAGCCCACGGGGCCCTCCGGGATAGGTGGCCCCACCCGGTGGACCCCCGGGATCCTTCCGGTGGTCCCGGTACAATACCGGTGACCCCCGAAACTCTCCCGATGGCCGAAACTGCACTTCCTATATATTATTCTTTACCCCCGGACCATTTCGGAACTCCTCGTGACGTCCGGGATCTCATCCGGGACTCCGAAATTTTTTTGGTTTGCTGCATACTCATATCTCTATAACCCTAGCATCACTGAACCTTAAGTGTGTAGACCCTACGGGTTCGAGAGACACGTAGACATGACCGAGACGGCTCTCCGGCCAATAACCAACAGCGGGATCTGGATACCCATGTTGGCTCCCACATGCTCCTCGATGATCTCATCGGATGAACCACGATGTCGAGGATTTAAGCAACCCCATATACAATTCCCTTTGTCAATCGGTACGTTACTTGCCCGAGACTCGATCGTCGGTATCCCAATACCTCGTTCAGTCTCGTTACCGGCAAGTCACTTTACTCGTACCATAATGCATGATCCCGTGACCAGAAACTTGGTCACTTTGAGCTCATTATGACGATGCATTACCGAGTGGGCCCAGAGATACCTCTCCGTCATACGGAGTGACAAATCCCAGTCTCGATCCGTGTCAACCCAACAGACACTTTAGGAGATACCTGTAGTGCACCTTTATAGTCACCCAGTTACGTTGTGACGTTTGGTACACCAAAAGCACTCCTACGGCATCCGGGAGTTACACGATCTCATGGTCTAAGGAAAAGATACTTGACATTGGAAAAGCTCTAGCAAAACGAACTACACGATCTTGTGCTATGCTTAGGATTGGGTCTTGTCCATCACATCATTCTCCTAATGATGTGATCCCGTTATCAACGACATCTAATGTCCATAGTCAGGAAACCATGACTATCTGTTGATCAACGAGCTAGTCAACTAGAGGCTTACTAGGGACATATTATGGTCTATGTATCCACACATGTATTACGATTTCTGGATAATACAATTATAGCATGAATAAAGACAATTATCATGAACAAGGAAATAGAATAATAATCCTTTTATTATTGCCTCTAGGGCATATTTCCAACAGAACAGGTACCGGAGGGTTTCTGACCACGGTTGGTACGCCTGCTGGGCTTGTCAAGTGCGGAGGGGGATTCAAATTTCTTGGGAACTGTTCGCTTCCGCTTACAGGACATAACTTCCTCATCCTTATCGACTGTTGCACCCTTTTTTCCATTCACCTTAGCCATGAACTTGCCGACAGAAGATGGACAAATGTCTATTTCCGATGAAGGTGCTTGTGTAGAATTACCAATAACCCAAGGGTTTTCGGGTGTAGCGCCACATTCGTCATTACGCTTAATAGGTGAAGCTTCCTTGTCTCCATTCATCTTCAGTGGGGTTTTATGTTAGGCAAACAAAATCGTGTGAACATTTCAGCCCGTAAAAAAATTAAAGGAGAAAATTATAGACAGAAATATATATATATATACATAGTACCTCAGGTACAGTTTTATGGTTGGGAACCACTTCATCAGGCCGCGTCATGTCAATGACAGGCTCTCCATGTGAGTCTATGTCATCCTTGTACACGAATTCCTTCTTTTCATATGGACCGTTCTCGAACGAATCCAGTTCTTGATCCACATCATTGTCCACGGATGGCACAGCAGCAGCCGGCTTGTACATGACACCTGATTTGTTCAACTTCTCCAACAACCTCTGCAATAGAAATATAAAGTTAATAATGCTTGCATAGTTTAAAACAGGGAATAAACTGTAAACAATAATGTTAGGGTGTGACACCTCAGCAACTTGATTAGGGATTTGCCTCATCTGGGTGTGTATGAAGTCCATGCACCGCTTCATTATAAGCTCCATCAAATCCCGACATTGGGGCTATCGTCAACTTCTTTGCGTTTCCATTTGCAGGCTTGGTTTTTTGTCTTCATGGTAGGCGCATTATTTGGGATTTTGGGCTCCTGCGCCCTATACTCTTGGGTGATATTATTTTTGATCTGCATGCGATATTGAAGTACATGTGATGAATTAAAAATAAATATTATTTAGTTACAAAACATTTAAGAAAGACAGAACACATTGACTTACCTTGACGTTACCACGGCCACGCCCATTGTCATAGTCGAACCAATCTCTCCTAGTGGCTGCACCTTCGGTCCAGTTCCTCATAAGAGGTTGTATGGATAAGTTGGGATTATATGCGCAATCGCCTTCGACAGGTTGCACCTTCTCCCAGTACAAGTACTACAAAAAAATATAAGGATTTAGAGTTAGTACAATACATCACATAAAATTGCAATGATATAATAATTGACATTATACAACAGGTCTCATATGTGTACATACAACAGAGCCAAACTGCATTTCGGCCATTGGCGGAGGTGTTTGCCTTTCTTGAGTATGCGAAGGCAATCGAGGAGAACACGCAGGGTGAACGCATTCCAATTAATCTTTGAAATACATTTCACGTCATGGACCAAAGCATAGTACTGCTTTGGCACAATCTTGCTCGATATGGAAGCAATAATTGTTCCTAACAGGACAAGGACTAATTTCTGAAGGAAATCGTCGTCGGTGGCTTTACTTTTAATGATGTCCTCAATGAGATTATTTATCACTATGTTTTCTGATGTCTTACTGAGAAATTGTGGCGGCACCCACTCCTTCATGTCCTCTCCTTCTTCAATCAAAATGTCCGGAGCGGAGAGTCCTTGGTTCTCGAGGTTAAAGATGCACTCGACATCGACCGCACCGAGAGTCACCTCCCCAACCTGCTCTTGTATAATGAATCCGGACTTGCTAGCATCAAAATTCTCAATCATATACCTAATCAGTAGGGTACGCATCTTAATAGATGGTATCTGCAGCATGCTGTGCAATGTTGTATCAGCCACTCTAGCGCGTTGACCGCTCGATAGAGCGGCAACAAGCTTGCACCATTTTTCAACGGCGCACACTATTTCTCCATTCAGCTCGTCCATCCTGTTGAAAGAAAATGTAAAACTTCGTGACATTAGCGAACACTAATGCAAAAATAACAATAGACATGCAAAAATATAAAACTTTTTGGCAGTAGCTAACAAAAATGCAAAAATAACACTAATGCAAATATAAAACTAGCACCATGTATACAGCAACATGCAACCAAGTGTGTGCTGATATGAGGCAATAAAAAAATAACTACAATTGGTAATTGAATTTACTTGCATCTGATCAAGTTATTTTAATATCAGATAAATTATTAAGAGGGTGACAAATTGATCAGCTGTAAATAACTACAGTCTATAGCAATGGTACCTATTTGAGGTTCATCAACATCTAATGCTTATCACTCTTTAATGTTCTATGTGTACAATAATATAATTGGATCGTGTGACAAAAATATAATTGGATCATGTGACAAAAAATCTATTGCATCATGTTTCTCAAGAAACAACATCTTATTCTACCATGCTATGGAAGAACCAAAGATTTAGTTCATGTACGCCATCTGGTCAGAACGCATCTAGTCGAGTTGATACTAGCTAGTTGAAAATATGTGGTAAACGTAAATCCATCAAAGCAATGAGACGGAGGAACTAGCTTGCTATGAAGGCGCGAGGTAAGGAGGACAACTTACTTGATCGGTCGACGAAGATGAAAGAAATCGGCGATGCGTTGTCGACGTAGTTCGTCGAGGGCGGCCAGCACGTGCAGACGACCTTGATCTTCTCGGGGTTTTTGTGGCGTGTGGGATGTGGCGGACGGAGCTGTCGACGACTCGCCGGCAGGAGGCGATCTAGTCGATGACATGTGCGAGGAGGTGGAGATTATATACGAGGTCGTCTCCTAGGTCGTCGTAACTTCCCTGTGGCCAATCTCGCGATCTATATTTTCCTCCGTTGAATCGAGGCTGAACATTCTCCTCAATCGTAGGGATTAGGAACATATGGATTAGCACGATCCCGAAATTGTGTAACAGAACGACAACTACTCCCGTGATCGACGTGCATGTGATTGACGTGCATGGAAAACGCAGTGTGGTGGGCCCCCACAATATGGATCCGACAGCTATTTGCGGTCTGGGACGGCCCACCTACCTCTACATTGTTTCTTCCCTCAAAATAAATATCATTGGTTCTTCCCTGAAAAATAATTATTTATGACACCTATTAGTTATTGTATACTTGTATATGTTCAACAATATTTATAGTATGTCTATCATTTCTGCAATATTGTATATTCAAATGTATTGTTCCTCTTTCCCTTTTAATTTGGTTTTCCTGTTATTTTATGTTTTCTCCTTCTTATTCCTCATTGTTTTTTCATCTTTCATAATTCCATATCACTTCTTCTCATAGTTTTCAAATTCATTTCAAATATGTATGATTAAATGTTGTCCTATTTATGACTTGCTAATTGGTGGGACCGGCAACGAAATCCACTTTCAGACCTGCCCTCTGGCAGACCCGAATGGTCCTGCTTGTACATGGTGCATGTGGAGGCATGCATGAGATGACCCCAACTTTTGGGACCATGTGGGCATGGCCAATGTGGTCCTTCAGGCAAGGTGTGCACAAATCCGGACACAAAACGCACGTTGCGTCACGTGGGGGCAGTGTTGTAGGGTTTTGTCGCCAGAAAAACCCTAGAAAATGCATCGAGTGTCGGAAATGAATGATACTTGTCATGCATGCATGCCATGATCATCCTTGGGTATGCATAAAGTTTGGGATCATTTGGTGGGACCGCGAAGGAAAACCACTTTCGGACCTGCCCTCCGGCAGACCCGAATGGTCCTACTTGTACATGGTGCATGTGGAGGCATGCATGAGATGACCCCAACTTTTGGGACCATGTGGGCATGGCCAATGTGGTCCTACAGGCAAGGTGTGCACAAATTCGGACACAAAACGCACATTGCGTCACGTGGGGGCAGTGTTGTAGGGTTTTGTCGCCGAAAAACCCTAGAAAATGCATCGAGTGTCAGAAATGAACGATACTTATCATGCATGCATGCCATGATCATCCTTGGGTATGCATAAAGTTTGGGATCATTTGGTGGGACCGCGAAGGAAAACCACTTACAGACCTGCCCTCCGGCAGACCCGAATGGTCCTGCTTGTACACGGTGCATGTGGAGGCATGCATGAGATGACCCCAACTTTTGGGACCATGTGGGCATGGCCAATGTGGTCCCCCATGCAAGGTGTGCACAAATTCGGACACAAAACGCACGTTGCGTCACGTGGGGGCAGTGTTGTAGGGTTTTGTCGCTGGAAAACCCCTAGAAAATGCATCGAGTGTCGGAAATGAACGATACTTGTCATGCATGCATGCCATGGCCATCCTTGGGTATGCATATAGTTTGGGATCATTTGGTGGGACCGGCAAGGTAAACCTGCTTCTAGTACATGGTGCATGTGGAGGCATGCATGCGATTGTCCCAACTAAATTTGATTTAATAATATTTCAAGTATCGAACAGAAAAGAAAATTTATAATTACGAAGGACAACATATTATCCTACATTTAAAAAATAATTCAAATGTAAAAAAGATGAGATCTAATAGAATGAAGAAGTGAAAAAAAAGATAACATATTATCTTAAATTTTGAAAATATTTCGAATATAAAGAAGAGACCAAATATTAGAATGAAGAAGTAAAATAAAACAGAACATTTTATCTTACAACCTAAAAATATTTCAAATATAATAAAGATAAGAAATATTAGAATGAAGAATTGAAATAAAACACACCATTTTAGTTTATATTTCGTAAATATGATCAATACAAAAAAAGAACGAACAAATGAAATAAAACACAACAGAATTTGGCATACTATTTTTATTTTAGTAAACACTGTTAGAAATAATATAGAAAAAAGAGATTTGATTTTAAATATTAGAAATATAAACTATAAAATAAATTTTGGAGTTAAGAAGTGAAAAACAAAGTAATTTATAAAACAGATCAGCGTGCCGCGGGTAAGGCTGCCCTGGGCCAGTCTGCCCGAATTGGGCCCAAGGCAGAGCCTCGCAGGGCACAGCGCAACGCACAGCCGTGGGGTGGTGGGAGTTTAGTCCCTCCTCACCAAGCGAGAGAGCGCCGCACCGGTTTATATACCCGGCTGCGACTCCCCTCCCAAGCTCCTATCATATGGAGGCAGTACATTGCCTAACTCTCGTCCACTCTGCCCCGTGGGGCCTACTAGTAGCAGAGATATTCTGCACCACGGGCCTGCATCCAGGCCCATGAACGGTTGGGTTCCTAGTCGTATGCAGGTCATGGTGTATGAATTCTCCTGCTCTGGTAGGTGGGCACTTTTTTTGGCATATTGCCATGTGTTTTGATCTTCAAATCACACACTAAATTATACACATGCTCATTTAAATTCAATACACATTTTTTGCATATATGGCAAGTTAATGTTTTGACCTTCAAATCACCTAATAAATTTTACACATGCTCTAAATGTAATACACATGGCTATTAATGGGATTTCAACAAAAATGAGGCCGTGGTGTATGAATTCTCCTCCCACATGCATGCCACGGTCATGGTAGGGAGTGCATAAAGTTTGGGATCATTTGGTGGGACCGGCAAGGAAAACCTCTTTTAGACTTACCCTCCGGCAGACCCGAATGGTCCGGCTTGTACATGGTGCACGTGGGGGCATGCATGAGATGACCCCAACTTTTGCACACATGACCTCTTGCACAAACAAAGCTAGGTTTTCAAGGTTTTATATTTTTTTATTTTTTTGAATTTATACTGCCCTATAGACTGACTGGTCCAAACATCGGTCTATACCTCAAGGGGGCATTGTAAAAAAAATTCCAAATTTTCTTTGATAGCCATGTTTGGCACATGTGGGTCACCATGTAAAAGAAAACTTGGGTGATTTGGAGGTGGTGGAAAAAAATCACCTTTGTTCAAAAACTGGCTTAAGTTAGACCAAATGGTCCATCCGTAATGAGGTGATTTTTTCGACCACCTCCGAATCAACTCAACTTTTGCACACATGATCTCTTGCACAAATAAAGCTAGGTTTCCAAGATTTTATATTTTTTGAATTTATTCTAATTTATAATGACCTCTAGACTGACTGGTCAAAACATCCGTCTATACCTCAAGGGGGCATTGTAAAATATTCTTTTTCCAAATTTTCTTTCATAGCCATGTTTGGCACATGTGGGTCACCATGTACAAGAAAACTTGGGTGATTTGGAGGTGGTGGAAAAAATGACCTTTGCTCAAAAACCGGCTTAAGTTAGACCAAATGGTCCCTCCGGAATGCGGTGATTTTTTCGACCACCTCCAAATCACCTCAACTTTTGCACACATAATCTCTTGCACAAAAAAGCTAGGTTTACAAGGTTTCATATTTTTTTGAATTTATAATGACCTATAGACTGACTGGTCAAAACATCCGTCTATACCTCAAGGGGGCATTGTAAAATATTCTTTTTTCCAAATTTTCTTTCATAGCCATGTTTGGCACATGTGGGTCATGATAACCCACAAGTATAGGGGATCGCAACGGTTTTCGAGGGTAGAGTATTCAAACCAAATTTATTGATTCGACACAAGGGGAGCCAAAGAATATTCTCAAGTATTAGCAGCTGAGTTGTCAATTCAACCACACCTGGAAACTTAGTATCTGCAGCAAAGTGTTTAGTAGCAAAGTAATATGATAGTGGTGGTAAGGGTAACAAAAGTAAAGGCAATAAAAGTAATGTTTTTGGTATTTTGTAGTGATTGTAACAGTAGCAACGGAAAAGTAAATAAGCGAGAACCAGTATATGGAAAACTCGTAGGCACCGGATTAGCGATGGATAATTATGCCGGATGTGGTTCGTCATGTAACAGTTATAACATAAGGTGACACAGAACTAGCTCCAATTCATCAATCTAATGTAGGCATGTATTCCGGCTATAGTCATACGTGCTTATGGAAAAGAACTTGCATGACATCTTTTGTCGTACCCTCCCGTGGCAGCGGGGTTCTATTGGAAACTAAGGGATATTAAGGCCTCCTTTTAATAGAGAACCGGAACAAAGCATTAGCACATAGTGAATACATGAACTCCTCAAACCATGGTCATCACTAGGAGTGGTCCCGATTATTGTCACTTCGGGGTTGCCGGATCATAACACATAGTAGGTGACTATAGACTTGCAAGATAGGATCTAGAACACACATATATTCATGAAAACATAATAGGTTCAGATCTGAAATCATGGCACTCGGGCCCTAGTGACAAGCATTAAGCATAGCAAAGTCATAGCAACATCAATCTCAGAACATAATGGATACTAGGGATCAAACCCTAACAAAACTAACTTGATTACATGATAAATGTCATCCAACCCGTCACCGTCCAGCAAGCCTACGATGCAATTACTCACGCACGGCGGTGAGCATCATGAAATTGGTGATGAAGGATGGTTGATGATGACGACGGCGACGAATCCCCCTCTCGGGAGCCCCGAACGGACTCCAGATCAGCCCTCCCGAGAGAGATTAGGGCTTGGCGGCGGCTCCGTATCATAAAACGCGATTATTTCTTCTCTCTGATTTTTTTCTCCCCGAAAGCCAACATATGGAGTTGGAGTTGGCGTCGGAGGGCCACCAGGGGGCCCACGAGGTAGGGGGGCGCGCCCAGGGGGAGGGCGCCCCCCATCTCATGAGCAGGGTGTGGGCCCCCTGGTCTTTATCTTTTGCAAGGATTTTTTTTATTTTTTCTAAGGTGTTCCGTGGAGTTTGAGGACATTCCGAGAATCTTTATTTTCTGCACAAAAAACAACACCATGGCAGTTCTGCTGAAAACAGCATTAGTTCGGGTTAGTTCCATTCAAACATACAAGTTAGAGTCCAAAACAAGGGCAAAAGTGTTTGGAAAAGTAGATACGACGGAGACATATCAACTCCCCCAATACTACTAGGGAAAAGGCTAGCAGCAGCGCGGGTTTTGGATGTATCAGTAGCGCGGGTACCGGCGCTACTAATAAGGCGCTACAGCTAACGCATAGCAGTAGCCCGTGCTCACCCGCGCTACTGCTACACAAGTGTAGCAGCAGCGCGGTTAGAGGAAGCTCGCTACTGCTAGTAGCGCTAGCGCGCTTTGGCTGGACACGCTACTGCTATTGAGGCGCTGCTGCTAACTTTTATACACTCGCTACTGCTAATTTAAGTAGTTTTTTGGCATATTTGTTTTGTATTTGAACAGGCTTTATAGAAGAATCTTTAACACATAGAAATGTCATCATGATACACATACAAATGCCTACGAGACCACAAATGTAATCATAGCATGTACATACAAATAGTCTCATCATAATCATCATCCAACACAAAGTGATATCTTGTCATCATCTCGAAAATAGCGATACATGCAAGTCTCGAATACTTGCAACTACAACAACGTCATCCATCTAAACAAAGGTATACGCAAGAAGTGCTATCACTATGAGTGAGAGCGGAACTATGCAGTACATGAGGTGGCGGTTACGAGTCCTCTCTCGCGCTAGCGTGAACCTCAAGTAACTAGCTTCTTCTTCTTGTCTGCTTTTGAAGCCTTTATGGCAGGCGCCCGTGAACCCATTCACTTGGGCCTGACACTCATGCCACTCGTTGTACACCCCCGGAACCTTCCCTTTGTACACGACATAGTATTTCCATCTCGCCATCAAGAAACTAGGTACCTGTTAGAGATGCATGTTCATGAAGAGGATGTACAATCATATATATGCAACAAAATATACTAGAGCAACACCGAAAAAGAAAGGGTTAGCAACTAGATGCAACATATACAGTAAGCAAATTAATTCACTAGAGGTACGCAGGTCATCGTACGCAAACTAACAAAGTAGCGTTACGCAAGTTCGGCAGGGACCGTGGACATCACAAAGTTTCATCGCAACAAAAAGTATACAAGGTCAACCGACACATATCATCATCATCGGCATCATAAATCACTAGAAGTTCCATCCTTCCATATCATCGAGGACGAACCCTAGCTTCTTGAACGGCGTGAGGTCTAGATGTTGCATGCCTATGCGAGTTCGGACGTCAGCTCGCGATATAGGGCCGTGGTGGAACATCCCCTTCTCATTGACGACTTCTTTCATGATGATCATCGCAATGTCTCTTTGGATGCGAAAGAAGTCATCTCTAAGTTTATAATTGGCTTCTCCATGAGATTCTAGCCACTTGTGGATATGATCATCATTTCTGCTGTTAATGCGAAGCTTTTAGTGATCCGTGTTGAACTGAATCATGAGATGGACGATGTAGAATCCATCCTTCTTGCTTGGTTTTGGGACATGGATGCAGGAGAAGTTAGTTTTATGCATGAAACCCATCTTCTTGTTCCATTGTTTCTTGATCTGCACGTGGCCACCTCTAAAGCTGAAGCCTTGGAGAGCATCATCTAGAATATTCATTATGTGGGTGTAGTCCTTTTTCTCGTAGTCTCTGGAAGGGTAAAAAATACACGGCGTGGGAGAATTGCGGGTAAAGAACGATAAGGACGGCGCGCCCGTTGCTGCGGGGAAAAGACACCTCAAATTATTCCCCATATGAGAGAGAAGGACTGATTGAAATGTACGAAAGGGTTGTCCGAAACTGACTTACTTTGGATGATAAGGCACGAGGACAATTTCCCGGTCCTTATTCTGTACCATGAAGTTTTGGAGGTAGTCCCTAGCAGTTTCACGCTCAAAGTCGCCGAGACTCAAGAAAGACTCGTGCATGTAGTACGGATCCGCCACACAGATTTGCGAGACTTCTTCACTCTTCATGATGGAGCTCATATGTAGTGCAAAAAGGCGGACGATAGTAAAATCAAGCCGCCTTGTTAGAAACATCTCAAAGATATGGTCAAACCGCAGGAAGAACACCTCCGCAGGCCGTGTGTCGACGTAGCACTTCCCCTCAGGCACACGAGCCGCGTATGTCGGATATCCTGGATCCTTTGAGGCTAGTAGGCTTTTCTCAGTCGACAGCACATGGTCATGCAGTCTCCTGAGATCCCCTGATAGTGCCTCCAGCGGTTTCAACGGTAGCATCGGCTCGCCCGTGAGATGGAACATGACCGCACCTTTCACGGGTACACGCTCTTCAGAATGCATCGTCTAGCTGCTGTGTGCTCTGGCTTGTTTGGAGGCAGTTACCTTCCCCGATCTCTTCCTCTCCTTTTTCTTGGGCACACCTTCCAGACCCTTCCTTAACCCCTGCCCCAGTGTTCCCGGGCTAAGTACTGTACGACCCTCGTGCCCGGCTAGTTGAGCTTGTGTTGAGGCGGCATCTTCAGGCGTGTCCTGTGAGGATTTCATGAAGAGAGACTTTTTGCAATCCATGGTATGACCCTGCCTGGGCATATCATCCATATCCTCATTAGCAAGCTGATAGCCCGATTCGTCATATGGTTGACTCATCATATCTATGTCACAGTCATACTCGTTTGTATTGAGGTAATCCATAGGGTCGACCTCCGTCTCATCATCCATTCTCTGTTCTACAGGAGAAATTACATCAGCCAGTACTATTGCACCCCCTTCATCATGTCGTCCGCCGCTCTCACCCGGCACTACAGGAGCTGGTAATTGCGTAGGCGGGGTGGTGGTCTCCGCACATGCTTGTTGATGTGTGGTAGTTATTGGTGTTCTCTCGGCCGGCTCCAGATGAATAAGATTCTTCGGCCATAGCACCACCCAACCCTTGCAGCTTCCAATCCGCGGCGGGGTCTCGTCGTCCGCTCCCACATGCTGTACTGGAGGAGGCAAATCCTCATGCCCCGATTTCACACTGGTCAAGCTAACCCTGAAGTGCCCAGCGGGGATCGGCTGGTTGTGGAATGTGCGTTGAGAGGGGTCCATTATCATCCCCTTTCCCATGTCCACCTTCTGGCCTTTGATCAAGTAGAGTATGGTGCACGGGGTTTCTTTCGCCTGCAAACACATATGTCTATGGCGTAAAACAACCGAAAGGCAACAAAAATGGAATATTATCTATATATATATGTTGGTGCGACATGTAATTACCGTGACGGCGTCGAGCTCAGCCAAAGACGAAGGCCCACCTAGCGCACCTGAGACTGAGGACGGGCTGCTATTAGCGGGAGCGGCTGCGAGAGGAGGCCCAGTTGCTTGAGCAAGTGATGGTGCGATGGTGTTGTTGTTCATGGAGTTGCTCGCGACGAAACTGGGCATCGGGAAATCATGTACCGTCTTGTCTGGATTTTCCTTCGCCCAGTTGATGATAACTTGAACCAAGTTAGTAGCAAAATCATTTCTGCAGGCAGTTACAGCTGCATTGACTGCCTGCTGTAGCAACTCATATTTGTCCTCGGCTGCTTTTTTCGTGTCCTCAGCTACTTTTTTCTCGACCGCAAGCTTCACCTTTGTGTCGATGTCCGCCTGACTAAACTTCTTTTTCTGCTTCTTGGCCTCCAGGCCATCATTGTAAATGACCTTCCACGTGGCGCCGTCTCCAGCGCCGTGCACACGACCATATTGCGGCCGCTGGTCCAAAGGGAGTCCCTTAAGTTCGTTCAAGGCCCGGTTGAGAGGGGTGTCCCACTTGGGCCTCATCGGAGAAGTAGGGCTTTCGGGTGCAAGCCGGTGTTGCTTCTCCAGTAGTCTAATCAATTTCCTCGTGATCTTGTCCGTGTAAAAAACCTTTTTCTCCTTCTCCCACTTGTAGCGGGCCCTGATGAAGTCATGCTCCAAGGGGTTGGTGAACTTCGCGAAGGGGTCTGGGAGACCCGCGGCTTCACGTTCCGCATCCTCCTTATCCCATATGGGCCTTTTACCAAGGTAGCCACGACTTCTGAGGCGATGCTTCCCCGTGTACCTTTGCTGAAGGCTTTTGAATTTCGCAGCCTTAGCCTTGGCTGCCTCGGTAGCGCAAGTGTCCTTGAACTTTTCGAACTCCTCTTCCGTAAGTGTCGGATTTTGCTCCAGAATCTTGGACAGGGGTTCATCAGCCTCAATAGCTCATTTCACCCTCCCTTTCCAGGAGGCCAAATCATTGCTGAACATGCCCATGGCGTGATTGTTAATCTTTTTCATCTTCGGATCATCCCACGGTTGTTCTATGTTATCATCCCTGTCGGGGAACTTGAATCTCTTGTGCAACTTTGTTAGGAGCAACTGCGTCAAATGTTCTTTACTCCTTAAGTCATCGTCGTTGATGCTCGCGCATTCCCGTAGGATGCATCCTACTTGGTTCCCATAGCACTTGCGAGGTTCTTCCGGCTCTAACGGCTCAAACTTGCCAGGTGCCATCTTTGTGATCACAAGTCGTCCAATCCCTAGTTTGTTAGGTTTTCGTATCCTCTGCTTCTTATGCTTCCTCTTTTCGGTAGCGGCATCGGGGTCGGTACCTTCCCCACCGGTACCTTCCCCACCGGTCTCGGTGCCGCCATCGGTGCCAGCGCCGTCGGTGTCGATGTCGGCGTCAGTACCATCATCGAGGCCGACCTGCAAACCTTGCTTAGCAGTCAAATAGTCGAGGTACTCTTGTTCACCCTCATAATCCATCTCGTCTGCATCTTGGTCAGAAGGCCCAGTTTCCTCGTTGTTCGACATGTTTCCTATGATTAAGTGGCCTCACTTATTTCTAAAAGTATGAATAAATGAGAAATGATATAAAAAGAAATCTATGTGCCAGCACTCGATATGCCAACTATGTAGCACAAATCATGCCTTTATTCACGGGAAATTTCGGCATGACCTTTGCTAAAAAAGGGACATATCGAGCGCCTGAAATTCACCGGAACGGAAATGAATCAACATTCCGGCGTAACATAGGCCACTCGGATCATTTTCCAAACATGACATGTCCAAAACATGACATATGCACATATCACATGTCCAGTTCAAATTTGCATGTAAATTCAGCTAATTTTGAAACCTAGCTAAATTCATAACTAAATAGATAACCAAATTAATTAACATAACCGAAGAACCCTAGCAGAGAGAGGGGGGTTTACAGAGAGTGCAGGGGCGAGGAGGCAGGCCCGACGACGGCCGGCAGGGGAGAGGAGGGAGGTGAGGGCCGACGGGTCGGGGGCGAGCGCCGGCGCCGGAGTCGGGGGCGAGGGCCGGCCGGGTCGGGGGCGAGCGCCGGGGTCGGGGGCTAGCGCCGGCGCCGGGGTCGGAGTCGAGGGCCGGGACGGGGGCGAGCGCCGGGGTCGGGGGCTAGCGCCGGCGCCGGCGGAGTCGGGGGTGAGCGCCGGGGCCGGGTCGGGTGCGGCGGTGCGACGGGGGAGAGAGAGTGGGGATTTGGGGGGAAATGGCTGGATGAAGCAGGGCGAGTGAGAATTTTGGGTTAAGTGGACATAGCAGTAGTGCGTTATGTCAAAACACGCTGCTACTAACATCAGTAGCTGTAGCGGTTTACGAAAAAGGTGCTACTACTACATTCAGTAGCTGCAGCGGTTTATGCAAAACGCGCTGCTACTACCGTCGCTACTGCCAGTTTTCCTTTTTCTTTTCCTTTATTTTATCCCACTTTTATTTCCCGAGGGCAGTGAACGAAGGGAGGGAGATATATATTGCATCATTTGACGGTTAAATATGTATGCAAAATAGGAACATATATATTACACATCATTGGACCCATGCATAATAATGGCTAAGTGTGTATACAAAATAGGAACATATATATATATATTACACATCATTGGACCGATAACATACGTTTCCTCAGTGCTGACATTTTCGTTTTTGAGTCAGCTTCTTTCCCTTCTTGTTCGTCGAAGAATAATTGAGCCCCTCATTGTGACTTTGCCTTTTCCATGGAGTACGATTTTTCTTAGGTAATGTAGTATTGATTCTTCTTTTGACGTATACTTCATCATCATCGTCATCTTCCCTCATTGGGTTGCCGTACTGATCATAGTCTTCCTCGTTGGCGACTCCATCCATTCCAATGATGTTCCTTTTGCCTCTCCTCACGACAACACGGCTGGGATTGCGCGGGTCAGTTATGAAGAAGCATTGTGTCACGTGCTTAGCATTTACCCATGGCTCGTTTTTTGCGATAGCGTTCACGGTAGAGCTCTTGGCGTCGGGTATAGTCATGGTAGTGAACATCCGGCTTTCTCTTTCGACATTCTTAGCCCATCCGACACGGAACATCATCGTGTTGTGCAGTCCAGAGTAGTCAAGCTCCCAGATCTCCTCGACCCTTCCATAAAATTGTTCAGTTGCGCCGTTGTCGCTGCCGGTCATGCATTCCATCGTCACCCCTGAGTTCTGATCATCACTGTCCATATCTTTGGCCTCCTCTCTAGAAGCAGCTCTCTCAGTACTCGTCTCCTTGCGAAGCAATGCTGGAACATGAGGGTCCCGCACAATTGAACTTAGTACCGACGAACTCTGCTGCGTGGAGTCCATGTCGTTCTCTCCGCCGCCATGTCCGGCCCCTTCTCCTCCGCCATGTCCGACCCCTTCTCCGCCTCCATGTCCGGCCTCTTCCCCGCCGCCATTATCGATCATCTCTTCGTCTTGCCCCGTGTCATCATTGCCTGCCCCGTCGGCATCCTCAACATCGTCATCTTCATCTTCAATTATCCACCGAGTATAGCCATCCATGAAACCAGTCATGAGCAGGTGCGCTTCGACACGACCATCATCATGGGGGTCGAGCCAAACTATTCCTTTGCATTTTCGACACGGACATAAAACCTCTGTCTGGTTATTTTCTTTCATGTCCTGCACCGCCGACCGCAACCACCTATCCACCATCGTTCCACTGACCATCGTCAACTCTGCATGGTAATAATAAACAAATTGATTATAAAAATGCATGCACGCATCAAAGTCATAAAACAATTTGGCATGACCTTCCCTAAAAATAGGACAAATATGGATCTAGAGTTTGCCCGGAATTCGCCGAAACGGAAATAAATCGACATTTCGGCAAAACATAGGCAACTCAAAAGCACAATTTGGCGGCGTCAACTGATGCCACACACACAATTTCCACAAACATATCACACACACATAAACATATTTCCATTTTGCAAAAGCATGAAATTTTCATCACCTCTATCTCGATCGAGATCGAGCACATGGTGGAGAGATGATGTTGTAGGGAGATCAAAAGTGCACAAAGCTCTTCTTGACAAAGATAGATCTAGTTAGGGGGCAAATAGGTCACTTAACTAAATCCTACATCTACCTAGCTACCTAATTTGGGAGGAGATAACTTCAACTAGTGGAGGGGGACGGAAAAAGAGAAAGGAGATGCATTAATGGAGGTGGTGTAGTTATGTAGGAGTAATGAAGAGAGAGAAAGGTGGATAGAAGAGAGAGAGAGTAATGGGGGAGAAGTATTGAGGAAGAAGAAGAGTGAGAGTGGGAGCATGTGGTGGAGGTAGGGGGAAGGGAAGAGAGGAGGGGGAGGGGAAGGTAGGGGGAAGGAAAAGAGAGGAGGGGGAGGGGAGGGACGGGTGGGGAAAGGTGTTGGGTTGGTGCGGGTTAGCAGTAGCGCGGGATCTAAAATGCGCTGCTGCTAAGGAATTAGCAGCATCGCGCTTTGGGGTACGGCGCTACTGCTAACTGGGACAAAAAAGTGTGGAAATTTGAAATTTAGCAGCAGCGATCTCGGGAAAAGCGCGCTACTACTACATATTTAGCAGTAGCGCGGTTCGCGAGACCGCGCTACTGCTACTTAGAGTTAGCTGAACACCGCCGGTCGATATTTGTAGCAGCGCGTTTTAAGTCGACCGTGCTACTGCTAAATCCTTAGCAGCAGCGAGTTTACGGAGCACGCGCTACTACTAGTTAGCAGTAGCGCTCATTTTTGAGCCGCGCTGCTGCTAAGATTCTGTGTATATGCTTTTCCCTAGCAGTGCAAGCTTGAACCCTTGCTTGTCCTCAAGCAATTCAGTTGACAAACTAAAAGAGAAAAAGAAAAACTTTTACAAACTCTGTTTGCTCTTATTGTTGTAAACATGAAAAGCCAGCATTCAAGTCTCAGCAATTATTATGAACTAACCATACTCACAATGACACGTAGGTCTCACAATTACTCATATCAATAGCATAATCAGCTAGCGAGCCATAATAGCAAAACTCGGATGACAACACTTTCTCAAAATAATCATAACATGATATAACAAAATGGTATCTTGCTAGCCCTTTCTGAGACCACAAAACATAAATGCAGAGCACCTTTAAAAATCAAGGACTGACTAAACATTGTAATTCATGGTAAAAGAGATCCAGTCAAGTCATACCCAATATAAACCAATAATAATGAATGCAAACGACAGTGTGCTCTCCAGCGGGTGCTTTTAAATAAGAAGGGTAATGACTCAGCATAAAAGTAAATAGATAGGCCCTTCGCAGAGGGATGCAGGGATTTGTAGAGGTGCCAGAGCTCGGTTTTGAAATAGAGATAAATTATATTTTGAGCGGCATACTTTCATTGTCAACATAACAACTAAAAGACGACGATATCTTCAATGCTAAACAGATTATAGGCGGTTCCCAAACAGAATGGTAAAGTTTATACTCCCCTTCCTCCACAAGCATCAATCCATGGCTTGCTCGAAACACCGAGTGCCTCCAACATTCAACGGGTCCCAAGGGGAGTTTTGTTTGCAGTTATTTTGATTTAGTTTGCATAAAGCATGGGACTGGGCATCCTGGATACCACCCATTTTCTCGTGAATGAGGAGCGGAGTCCACTCCTCTTTGAGAATAACCCTCCTAACACGGAAGATAAGGGCAGCTCTAGTTGACATATGAGCTATTAGAGCATGCAAAACAGAATGTTTATTTGAAGGTTTAGAGTTTGACACATACAAATTTACTTGGAACGGCAGGTAAATACCACATATAGGTAGGTATAGTGGACTCATATGGAATAACTTTGGGGTTCAAGAAGTTTGGATGCACAAGCAGTATTCCCGCTTAGTACAGGTGAAGGCTAGCAAAAGACTGGGAAGCGACCAACTAAGAGAGCGATAACAGTCGTAAACATGCATTAAAATTAATTCACACTGAGTACAAGCATGAGTAGGATATAATCCACCATGAACATAAATATCATGAAGGCTATGTTGATTCGATTCAACTACATGCGTGAACATGTGCCAAGTCGAGCCACTCAATGCATTTAAAGGAGGATACCATCCCATCATACCACATCATAATCATTCTAATAGCATGTTGGCACGCAAGGTAAACCATCATAACTCATAGCTAATCAAGCATGGCACAAGCAACTATAATCTCTAAATGTCATTGCAAATATGTTTACTTCATAATAGCTGAATCAAGAACGATGAATCATCATATTTACAAAACAAGAGAGGTCGAGTTCATACCAGCTTTTCTCTTCCCAATAAGTCCATCATATATCATCATTATTGCCTTTCACTTGCACGACCGAACGGTGTGTATAATAATAAGAGTGCACGTGCATTGGACTAAGCTGGAATCTGCAAGCATTCAACTTCAAGAGAGAAGACAAGTAATATGGGCTCTAAGTTAAATAAACAATCATGCATATAAGATACACTAAGCATTTTCAATATAGTCTTCTCGATCCCCAAAGAAAGGAAAAGAAATAAAAACTATTTACACGGGAAAGCTCCCAACAAGTAAAAAGAAGAACGGGAAATATTTTTGGGTTTTCTTTTTAATTCTACTACAAGCATGAAAAGTAAACTAACTAATTTTTTGGTTTTTCTTAAAGTTTATCAAACACACAAGAAGAAAGCAGGAAAAAGAAATTTAAACTAGCATGTATATTACAGTGAAAAAGTATGAACACCGACATCTATCAATGAGTGTGTGTGAACATGAATGTAATGTCGGTGGGAAATATGTACTCCCCCAAGCTTAGGCTTTTGGCCTAAGTTGGTCTATTGCCAGGGATGGCCTGGCGGATATCCGTAAGTGAAACTGGGGTCGTACCGTGACGCAGCGGCTATCGCCGCCTGAGCTGTAGCGTGGAGTCGAGCCGCCTCCACTCTCCTTTCGTACTCATCTGCCTCCTCTCTGGTAATAATATATCTTCTTTTTGCCTGTGAGTCAAAGAAAGCAGGAGCAGGAAGAGCAATATGGACTACACGACGTCTGTCAAAGATTAGTCGATACTGGAGAGGTGGTTCAGTCCTCTCAACAAACTGGTGCGAAACCATAGAATCGAAATCTAAATAAGAAGGGGGTAACTCCATGTCACCCTCACGAATGTCTACCTCAAGAAAATTAGCTAAGCGGGTTGCATAAATTCCTCCAAAGAAATCTCCGCTATGTCTATTCTGATGCAACCTGCGAGCTACTATGGCTCCCAAATGATAAGATTGGTCTCCTAACACAGCACTCCTGAGAATACTGAGATCAGGGACACACATGTGACATGCTTCATCCTTAGCATTTATGCATCTACCTATGAAGAGAGCAAAATAATGTATAGCAGGAAAGTGAATGCTCCCTATAGTAGCTTGCGTTATATCTCTAGATTCCCCCACAGTTATTCTAGCAAGAAAGTCTCTATATTTAGATTTAGGGGGATCCCTGACATTACCCCAAGATAGAAGTTTGCAAGAAGAAGTAAAATCCTCTAAGTCCATGGTATAAGATTTATCATAAAGGTCAAACATAACTGAAAGAGAATTTCACGAAGTTAAAAACTCAAACCTCCTCACAAATGAACTTGTGAGATCATGATACTGGGGGCATTTGTCAGCTTCAAAGTGCTCAAGACCAGCATTACTCAAATATGCGCTAAACTCTTCTTTGATTCCACTTGATTCATAAAATTTTCCGACGGCCATTCACAGGGCCTCACAGGAGCGTCTCTAGGTGGTTCCTCGTCAGCATCACGTATTGCAAGTCTGGGACCTTGCTTCCTTGAAGGACCACCTTGGAACATCCTCCTAAGCATATTGTTTACTCTGAAAAATTTCTGAAATTTTTAGTAACTTCAAGTAAAAGTGAACCAACTTCAATAAAATTGATAGCAACAACTCCCATAAGTGGCTAGAGCCTATATAAAGCATTGGAACTACTTGGAACCATATAAATTTGACATGCAAGCTCAAGAACATGGTCACCTATGCAGCACAAATTTGCAATGAATAAAGCACTAGAACAAAAACTAAATGGACCAATGGAGGAGTCACATACCAAGGAACAATCTCCCCAAGCAGTTTTGCAAGAGGTGCTTTGAGCAAGGAGATCGAAAATCACAGCAACGGGGGCTGGAACTCGTGCTTGAGTTGGTTTTTCGCGTTTGTGTGAGATAGAGGAAGAAGATGGGTGTAGGAATAAGTGGAGGAGGGCCACCGTGGGCCCACGAGCCAGGGGGGCGTGCCCAGGGGTGTAGGGCGCACCCTCCACCCTCGTGGCCAGGTGGCAGCTCCCCCCGTGGTAATTTTTGCACAGTAAATTCTCAGATATTCCCGAAAAAATCATATTAAATTGGCATGGCATTCCAAGAACTTTTATTTTCAGGATATTTTTATATTGCACAGATAAGTCAGGAGACAGACAGAAAAATATTATTTTACTTTATTTCTACTAATTAACAGAAAATATAAAGAGGCTACAGAAAGTTGTGCTTCTAGTTTCATCCATCTCGTGATCATCAAAATGAACCCACTAACAAGGTTGATCAAGTCTTGTTAACAAACTCATTCCAAATAATCCCGGAACTGGAGAAATTTCGAATGACACTAAGTTACCTCAACGGGGATATGAAAATCCCCAACAATAAGAATATCATACTTTTTCTTGACAGTAGGGAGAGGAAATTCAAAACCTCCAAATATAATCGATGGAACTTTTCCAATAGAGTTGATACTATAAACTTGAGGTTGTTTCCTCGAAAAATGTACCGTGTGATCATTGCCATTAACATGAAAAGTGACATTGCCTTTGGTGCAATCAATAACAGCCCCTGAAGTATTAAGGAAAGGTCTTCCAAGAATAATAGACATACTATCATCCTCGGGAATATCAAGAATAACAAAGTCCGTTAAAATAGTAATGTTTGCAACCACAACAGGCACATCCTCACAAATACCGACAGGTATAGCAGTTGACTTATCAGCCATTTGCAAAGATATTTCAGTAGGTGTCAATTTATTCAAGTCAAGTCTGCGATGTAAAGAAAGAGGCATAACACTAACACCGGCTCCAAGATCACATAAAGCAGTTTTAACATAACTTCTTTTAATGGAGCATGGTATAGTAGGTACTCCTGGATCTCCAAGTTTCTT
Organism: Triticum timopheevii; assembly: GCA_963921465.1. Lineage (NCBI taxonomy): Eukaryota > Viridiplantae > Streptophyta > Magnoliopsida > Poales > Poaceae > Triticum > Triticum timopheevii. The sequence goes on from OY997266.1 coordinate 67,258,390, forward strand.
TGGTATTCCACCCTTAAAAGTATAATTAGCAAGCATGGTGGAAATTTCAGCTTCAGGTATCTTTCTTTTATTAGTAATAATATCCTTCATATACTTAGCATAAGGATTTGTTTTGAGCACATCAGTTAATCGCATACGCAAAAAGATGGGTCTAATCATTTCAGCAAAGCGCTCAAAATCCTCATCATCCTTTTTCTTGGATGGTTTCAGAGAAAAAGGCATGGGTTTCTGAACCCATGGTTCCCTTTCTTTACCATGTTTCCTAGCAACAAAATCTCTTTTATCATAACATTGAGTCCTTGATTGTGGGTTATCAAGATCAACAACAGGTTCAACTTCTACATCATTATAATTACTTGGTTGAGCATCAACATGAACATTATTATTAACATTATCACTAGGTTCATGTTCATCACCTGATTGTGTTTCAGCATCAGAAACAGAGATATCATTTGGATTCTCAGGTGGTTCAGCGATAGGTTCACTAGAAGTTTGCAAAGTCCTATCATTTTTCTTTTTCTTCCTGTTAGAAGAACTAGGTACATCAATATTGTTTCTCAGAGAATCTTGCTCGATTCTCTTAGGGTGGCCTTCAGGATACAAAGGTTCCTGAGTCATTCTACCAGTTCTAGTAGCCACTCTAACAGCATAATCATTTTTCTTACTATTCATTTCATCAAGAACTTCTTTCTGAGCTTTATGTACTTGTTCTACTTGAGTGGTAACCATAGAAGCATGCTTGCTAACAAGTTTAAGTTCACCTCTAATATCAGCCATATAATCACCAAAGTGTTTAATCATAAAGGTATTCTGTTTTAGTTGTCTACCAAAATAAGCATTAAAGTCATCTTGCTTAAACATAAAGTCATCAAACTCATCCAAGAACTGACTAGCAATTTTAGTAGGAGGGACTTCAGCTTTATCATATCTATAGAGAGAGTTTACCTTTACTACCCGTGTCGGGATATCGGGAGGTTCTTCATTAAATAAGTAATTGAGATCATATACTTCTTCAACATGCGGTAAATTAAGACCATGTATTTCTTCAATAGGAGGTAAATTTTTAACATCTTCAGCTTTAATACCTTTTTCTTTCATAGATTTCTTTGCCTCTTGCATATCTTCAGGACTGAGAAATAGAACACCTCTCTTTTTCGGAGTTGGTTTAGGAATAGGCTCAGTAATTGGCTCAGGAACTGGCTCAGGAGGTAGCTCGGGAGGTGCCCAATTATTTTCATTAGCCAACATATTATTCAATAGAAGTTCAGCGTCATCCGGTGTTCTTTCCCTGAAAAGAGAACCAGCACAACTATCCAGGTAATCTCTGGAAGCATCAGTTAGTCCATTATAAAAGATATCAAATATTTCAGGTTTCTTAAGAGGATGACCAGGCAAAGCATTAAGTAACTTGAGAAGCCTCCCCCAAGCTTGTGGGAGACTCTCTTCTTCAATTTGCACAAAATTGTATATTTCCCTCAAAGCAGCTTGTTTCTTATGAGCGGGGAAATATTTAGCAGAGTAGTAATAAATCATATCCTGGGGACTTTGCACACAACCAGGATCAAGAGAATTATACCATATCTTAGCATCACCCTTTAATGAGAATGGAAAGATCTTAAGTAAATAAAGGTAGCGCGATCTCTCATTATTTGTAAACAGGACAGCTATATCATTTAACTTAGTAAGATGTGCCACAACAGTTTCAGATTCATAGCCATAAAAAGGATCAGATTCAACCAAAGTAATTATATCTGGATCGACAGAAAAATCATAATAATCCTGATCAGGAACACAGATAGGTGAAGTAGCAAAAGCAGGGTCGGGTCTCATTCTACCTCTAAAAGATTCTTTACTCCATTTAATTAGCAACCTCTTACATTCAAGTTTATCCTGGCAAGCAAGAATAGCTTCAGAAGATTCAGCATCAAAAAGATAACCCTCGGGAATAGCAGGCATAGGTTCAACATCACTAACATCATCGTGTTCAGGTTCAATAATTTCTCTTTCTCTAGACCTAGCAATTTGCTCATCAAGAAATTCACCAAGTGGCACAGTAGTATCAAGCATAGAAGTAGTTTCATCATAAGTATCATGCATAGCAGAAGTGGCATCATCAATAACATGCGACATATCAGAATCAATAGCAGTAGTAGGTTTAGGTGTCGCAAACTTACTCATAACAGAAGGAGAATCTAGTGCAAGGCTAGATGGCAGTCCCTTACCTGCACTCGTAGTTGAGGGCAAAATAGTAGTTCGATCATCTTTCAAGTTCTTCATAGTTTCCAGCAGATATAAATCCCAAGTGACTCAAAGAATAGAGCTATGCTCCCTGGCAACGGCGCCAGAAAATAGTCTTGATAACCCACAAGTATAGGGGATCGCAACAGTTTTCGAGGGTAGAGTATTCAACCCAAATTTATTGATTTGAAACAAGGGGAGCCAAAGAATATTCTCAAGTATTAGCAGCTGAGTTGTCAATTCAACCACACCTGGAAACTTAGTATCTGCAGCAAAGTGTTTAGTAGCAAAGTAATATGATAGTGGTGGTAACGGTAACAAAAGTAAAGGCAATAAAAGTAATGTTTTTGGTATTTTGTAGTGATTGTAACAGTAGCAACAGAAAAGTAAATAAGTGAGAACCAGTATATGGAAAACTCGTAGGCACCGGATTAGCGATGGATAATTATGCCGGATGTGGTTCGTCATGTAACAGTTATAACATAGGGTGACACAGAACTAGCTCCAATTCATCAATGTAATGTAGGCATGTATTCCGTATATAGTCATACGTGCTTATGGAAAAGAACTTGCATGACATCTTTTGTCCTACCCTCCCGTGGCAGCAGGGTCCTATTGGAAACTAAGGGATATTAAGGCCTCCTTTTAATAGAGAACCGGAACAAAGGATTAGCACATAGTGAATACATGAACTCCTCAAACCATGGTCATCACCGGGAGTGGTCCCGATTATTGTCACTTCGGGGTTGCCGGATCATAACACATAGTAGGTGACTATAGACTTGCAAGATAGGATCTAGAACACACATATATTCATGAAAACATAATAGGTTCAGATCTGAAATCATGGCACTCGGGACCTAGTGACAAGCATTAAGCATAGCAAAGTCATAGCAACATCAATCTCAGAACATAATGGATACTAGGGATCAAACCCTGACAAAACTAACTTGATTACATGATAAATCTCATCCAACCCATCACCATCCAGCAAGCCTATGATGCAATTACTCACGCACGGCGGTGAGCATCATGAAATTGGTGATGGAGGATGGTTGATGATGACGACGGCGACAAATCCCCCTCTCCGGAGCCCCGAACGGACTCCAGATCAGCCCTCCCGAGAGAGATTTGGGCTTGGCGGCGGCTCCGTATCATAAAACGTGATTATTTCTTCTCTCTGATTTTTTTCTCCCCGAAAGCCAATATGTGGAGTTGGAGTTGGCGTCGGAGGGCCACCAGGGGGCCCACGAGGTAGGGGGATGCGCCCGGGGGGGGGGGGGGCGCCCCCCACCCTCGTGAGTAGGGTGTGGGCCCCCTGGTCTTCATCTTTTGCGAGGATTTTTCTTTATTTTTTCTAAGGTGTTCCGTGGAGTTTGAGGACATTCCGAGAATCTTTATTTTCTGCACAAAAAAAACACCATGGCAGTTCTGCTGAAAACAGCGTTAGTCCGGGTTAGTTCCATTCAAATCATACAAGTTAGAGTCCAAAACAAGGGCAAAAGTGTTTGGAAAAGTAGATACGACGGAGACGTATCAGTCATCATGTACAAGAAAAGTTGGGTGATTTGGAGGTGGTGGAAAAAATGACCTTGCTCAAAAACTGGCTTAAGTTAGACCAAATGGCCCCTCCGGAATGCGGTGATTTTTTCAACCACCTCCAAATCACCTCAACTTTTGCACACATGATCTCTTACACAAACAAAGCTAGGTTTACAAGGTTTTTGAATTTTTTGAATTTATAATGACCTATAGACTGACTGGTCAAACATCGGTCTATACCTCAAGGCACATTGTAAAATATTCTTTTTACAAATTTTCTTTCATAGCCATGTTTGGCACATGTGGGTCACCATGTACAAGAAAATTTGGGTGATTTGGAGGTGGTGGAAAAATCACCTTTGTTCAAAAACTGGCTTAAGTTAGACCAAATGGCCCCTCCGGAATGCGGTGATTTTTTCGACCACCTCCAAATCACCTCAACTTTTGCACACATGACCTCTTGCACAAACAATGCTAGGTTTCCAAGGTTTTATATTTTTTAATTGTTTTTTAATTTATACTGCCCTATATACTGACTGGTCCAAACATCGGTCTTTACCTCAAGGGGGCATTGTAAAATTTCTTTTTTCCAAATTTTCTTTGATAGCCATGTTTGGCACATGTGGGTCACTACGTAAAATAAAACTTGGGTGATTTGGAGGTGGTGGAAAAGACGACCTTTGCTCAAAAACTGGCTTAAGTTAGACCAAATGGTCCCTCCGGAATGCAGTCATTTTTTCGACCACCTCCAAATCACCTCAACTTTTGCAGACATGACCACTTCCACAAACAAAGCTAGGTTTCCAAGGTTTTATATTTTTTAATTTTTTTTGAATTTATACTGCCCTATAGATTGAGTGGTCAGAACATCGGTCTATACCTCAAAGGGGCATTGTAAATTTTCTTTTTTCCAAATTTTCTTTGATAGCCATGTTTGGCACATGTGGGTCACCATGTAAAAGAAAATTTGGGTGATTAGGAGGTGGTGCAAAAAATCACCATGTAAGTTAGACCAAATGGTCCCTCTAGAAGGCGGTGATTTTATCGACCACCTCCAAAATTTCCATTTTTAAAAATATATTAGAAATGGAAGATTCAATCTTGCTAACTTGTGAACATTGACAAAAAAAGATTTTCAAAATTTTCTAATTCTTATAATATATTTCAAATGAAGTTTCAATCATGCTAACTTATGAACATTGACAAAAAAGATTTTCAACATTTTCTAATTTTAAAAATATATTTGAAATGGAATATTCAATCATGCTCACTTATGAACATTGACAAAAAAGGATTTTCAATATTTTCTAATTTTAAAAATATATTTGAAATGGAATATTCAATCATGCTAACTTATGAACATTGACAAAAAAGGATTTTCAACATTTTCCAATTTTTACAATTTATTTGAAATGGAATATTCAATCATGCTAACTTAAGAACATTGACAAAAAATGATTTTCAACATTTTCTAAATTTAATAGTATATTTGTAATGGAAGATTCGATCATGCTAACTTATGAAAACCTTAAGTCAATGTTTTTTACTATCTTTCCTATGTAGATAAGGCTTGTTCTTTGCACACACCATTACCAAGCACATGCCCACTGTATGCAACATGTCTCATCAGTCAAGCAACATTGAAGCACCTACTGTGATCATTGCAGCATCAGAATATAAACACTGCAACAAAGCATAGTTGATCTGCATCTAGACAGTTGATATACTTCAGAGACATACTAGATTAATTAAGTCTCTGCCATACTTAAGAGTCTGCCATACTACTTAACAGTTCACAAACACTTCCACCTTCCAGATTCACAGTTCACAACCATACTAGCGCAAAAGTTAAACATCATCAACTATACTGATGATTAGTACCACTACCAGCTTCACAGAGGGTGACTAGATGGGACCTATAGCCTTCAGGAGGGCTGCATGCTCTGCCCTGATCTTCACGTCGCTCCCACTCTTTGTTAAACCGCGTGCTTGCGACACAAGGTGCTCATACAGCCCATCCTTGGGAATTGGCTTAGTGGTGTAGTATGGGCACCTGAACTTGCCCCACTTGTAGTACGCCGCCTTCCCCTTCTCCCTGATCTTGTTGGCTTCATGCTCAATGAAGGACTTGTGGTTCCACTCTCCCACCTCATCTCCAGAGTTGTACTGCACATACAAATGATTTGCATAAATACATACTTCCCATTTCGAGTAATGTAATTAACAAACATCAGATACTTGCCATTTACTAGAGTTTAATGAACAAACAAACATAATAGCCCATTTACAGCTAATTAATGCACAAACAACAGAATAGTTCCATTTAGAAGAATTTAATGGACAAACAACAGAATAGTTCCATTTATATGCATTCATATATGGTTTCATGAAAAAACATCACACATATCCCATTTACGGCTAATTAATGCACAAACAACACAACTTTCAGAGGAATTAATTGGAAGTATAACAAAACTTTCCATTTTAGAATAATTCAATGGACAAACAACATAATATTTCCATTTATGTGCATTCAGATATGGTTTCATGATCAAAGACTACAAATATGCCATTTAGAGCTAATTAATGACCAAACAACACAACTTTATGATATCAATGAATAAACTACATAACATTCCAATTTAGAGGCATTCATATAGGGCATCATCAATAAACAACATCTCACACAGATTAATAAACAGACAAAAAACAGCTTGGGGTTACCTCCTCGTCGTCGTCAAAATCAGACGGGTCGTCGAACCCAGCGATGTCCAGCTTCCTCTTGTTGCCAGCAGCTTCCTCATTCTGCAATATAAGTAATTAATTCATTTATACTACTAACTACATAACACAGTATGCAAAGGTCAAGCAATCTGCAATGTGCTTCTAATAACCTAAAATGATACTTTGACCTAAAATTAAACTGTATCCAAAGGTCAAGCATTCTACAATGATAGCTTGGTCAAACTAAAATTTTAGATCATGCTGACTGTGGTCCTTCAAACTATAATGCCAGCATGGGCACCAACAATAATCTTGTGAGTGCTCAGGTCTGCCAATGGAGGTAGTACATTCTTTGATGTACCCTGCAACTATATCAGTGACCCATTGTGGTTGACAACAAGTAATTGCATTTACTTCATCTGGCTCATGTAATGTACATAGTGGTGCATCAGCTGCCCTATTCTCTGAACCGTATATTGGATGGTATATTGTAATGCCATGAGCTTCAGGAAAGGAAATCTTTGTGCAATTTTTGGTGCTAGTGTGAAACTATTTCATATGACATTCATTCATGGAGTTATGCAACATAAATTTAATATGACTTGGTCATCTGGCATAGTTGCATGTCTAGCAAACCTACTTATGGTTTACTTTATAACTACAACAATCCTACAAATCAAAAATAAACCTACCTACAATTTTAGTTATGGATAATGAAGTGAAGCTCCTAACTATTTTAAAATTGCGCACTAGTTAAACATATTGTGTTTATTTCAACAATTAATTGATACACTTCAAATGAAGGAAGTAGGATTTAAATCTCATTTCTACAATATCAACTTTAATAGATACACTGGGTGGCTGCTCAGCCCCTGCCGTGGCCCACAGAGAGAATATGCACAACAAATCTAACAACATATACAGCACAGAACAGAATCTGAGAACATGTGACAATCTAGATTCTAATATAAATAACCTAACTAAACATCTAATTAAAATACCCTAACTACTACATCCACTGAATGATTCAATCACATATTCTACATATAACTGCCTATAAATTAATCCAATACAAAAAAACCCTAACTACTACATCTACTGGATGATTCAATCGTAGATTTACATATCAGTGGCTATAATTGAATCCAATACAAAAAAAACCCCAACTAAACATCTAACTAAAAAACCCTAACTAGTAGATCTACTGGATGATTCAATCACAGAATCCAAACTTAACCTTCACTATAAATCAATCAAACATCTAAAAACCCTAATTATCAGAAGGGGATCGATGCAGCAACTAGCAACAACAAAAAAACCTAACACCTAAATCTACTGATTAATGGGGGTAACTAGAAACGGAGGGGACTGCAGGCAAGGATTACCTGCAGGTCCACATGCTCGCCGCCGGCCTCCGCAGGTCCATGAGACGGGCCGCTCGACGCCGTCACGCCAAGCTCCGGCACGGCGGAGTCCGCCACGGCCACCTTCTTCTCCTCCACATCCGCCGCCGCAGCGACCGATCCAGCGCGTGGGGATGCAGCACCCGCACCGCCGACGAGGGCTTGCACGGCATCTGCCACGGTCTCCGCGCCCGTCCTCTCCAGATCCCCGTTCGTGACGGCGGCTTCGCCACGGCCTTGCTCCATCCGAGCCAGAAGCAAGCAGGAGGAGAGAGGGAGGCGGTGGTGGTGAGCGAGCAGGTGGGGTGCCCGGTAAGGGAGATGATGAGGCAGAGGAGAGAGGAGGGAGAGGGAGGCGATTTGGGGGAAATGGGGTAGGCGATGCGGCCGGTGCCACCGTGTCAGTTCCCCTCCTCTTATACTAGGGGCCTTTTTTTTGGAAAATATCCACGCACACGTGCACGCGCACGACCGCGGGGAACCGGAACCGCCAGCGTATAATACACGTACACGCTCCGCGTACAATTGTACACGGGCCGGCGCGGGCTCGTACAGGGCTCTACGACTCGTCTACGCGCGCGCTACGCCCACCTGAAATGACCATCGTGCCCCTCGTTACGAACCGCCATCGACGCATCTGGACCGTCCTTGTGTTTTTCCCACTCGCGTTCAGCCCGCGGGGGGGGGGGGGGGGGGGGGGGGGGCACCAAGTCTTCAAATCCGGATTTATGCCTAACTAGTAACTTGGTAATATTTGTATTTACTATTTATTATAGTGATCAATTTCTCGTGCTGCACAATGTACGTACATACCAGTAGCTAAGATTAAGTTTTCGGCTTCTTTCAAAACTGAGTTAGTAATCTTCTCTTTTTTCTTTCTCAATTTCAGCCGGAGTACTCTCTGCATCGTCCAAACATCCTCGTTCAGGTACTAACGCACGCAAGTCCTGGATGCATGTACTTTATTACTTTTGTTTTGGACAACTAAGATGTGTACATATACGGCCTTCACATATATGGCATTCGCAGTTGGAGGGAGTAGAAGCTAAGTAATTCTTGTCGTTCGTGTGTGCCTGCAACCCTCCCAACTCCTTCAAGCTAAGAGCATCTCCACCCGTTCCCCAAGTGCACCCCCAGAACCTCTTTTTTGGCCCCGGAAATAAAAAAAATGCTCCACTCACACCCCTAAAGCCTTGTTTTTCGCCGAATTTGGCTAAAATTAGCCCCGACGATCCCACCCCAAACCAGCCCCCCGGGGGGAGATGGGGACGCCGGTGCTACTTTTTTGCGTTATGTGGCCCACCTGAGGCCACATCTCCCCCACATTCTTTCTCCCCATCGCTTTCTCCTCGCAGAGCCCCCCACCTTCTCTCTCTCGGTCCCGCTTCTCTCTCCCCGTGCCAGCTCCGCCCGCATCCCGGCCGCCCGACCCCGCCCCGGTGCCTCCCCGCCGCACCTCCCGTCCGCAGTGTCGCCTCCGCTGCCTCTCGACTGCAGCTCCGGCCTCTCGGCCGCCCGACCCCGCCGCAGCTTCGGCCTGCAGCGTGGCCTCGGCCTCTCGGCTGCGCCCCAGTAGCCCTCTGCGGCCGCACCCGCACGCCCGCGTCAGGTCGCCGCGCCTGGCCTCCCGCGCCGCCCCGCCGGCCGGCTCTCCTGCGCGCCGGGTTGCCGTGACCACTGTGCTCTGCCCCGGCCAGCTACCGCTCGCGTGCCCCGGCAGGCCGGATCCACCCATGCCGGCTCCTCGCCAGCATCCCAGCCGTCCCCGCGTCAGGCCCCCGGCGTGGACAGGGCGAGATGGCGAGGAAGACTCGAGTGTGGCGACGGCGACGACTGCGGCGGGAGCATCGTGGCGTCGTTCTAGCGGCAGCGCGAGGTCGGGGCGTCGTTGTGCGGCAACACCGCCACAGCCGCCTCATCCTCGCCATCCTGCTCGCCGAGGCGCGCCAGCACACCACCGCCCGTCTCCTCGCGCTTGCCAAGGAGGTCGTCCACGCCGCCGCGCTCAACATGCTCGTGGGGGTACAACGAGTGGAAATTTTTGTGCCCCCAGGCCAAAAATATCGCCGGCAGCCCCCCCCTCCCAAGCGGAGAAAAATATGCATCCTGGGGCGGGGGCAACGGCTGGAGATGCTCTAACAAGGCTGTCAACACTATACTGCTCGATTGTCCTCACCAACTTCTCCATCTTTGGTTCAACGTTTACCTGACTACACCTAATGAACGGTGGGCACTGATCAGAGCTTCTCCCACAACCTACCCCCGGATTTGAGTATTTTAGCTGGTTCTGGGATATTGCAATAGGCTACCTAGATTTCACTCTTTTTTCTTTGTGCAACGGTGCTATCAGGTTTTTGCCTCATATTTATTTGTGGAATCGGATACGATCAGATTGGGCTTCATGCAGTGTGCCGAACTCACTACCTTTTCCTTTTTTTGATCCTAGAAAATTTACAGTTTCATCATGGACCTCCATTCAAAAAGTTTATTTATAGTCTCCAAATATATATTTTGATGAGTTGACCTAAAAACGTATGCATTTTGATATTTCCTACAAGCTGGTCTCATCCATGTCTATTCACCATAAATGTAATAAGAATACAACTATATATATCGTTGTACTTGGAAGTTGGAACAGTGTTTGTCACAAAGGAAAGATCATAGAGTTATTTATTTTTGCATGAAAATGCCGACGTTTATCATCCTTGCTAATAATGTGCACATTTCCACATGCACGTTTATCATCCTTGCTAATAATGTGCATTCCCTCATTCTTTCGTTTTGCCACTAATAATGCCGGTTTTGAAAGGTGATTTTGGCACGATGAGTGATGCAAGCATAGAATTTTATTCGCAATAAATCAATTCAGTTTTCAAATTAAATAGTTACATACCTATAATATTATAGTTTACACAAAAGTTTGTTTGCGGGGATAATTTACAGAATATTTGCATGCCCTCTAAGATGATCTATGCATATTGTTTTCTCATATTAGTTCTCTTCCTTTTGAGATGCATAAGCACATTTCTCACAACACCCTCTATGGGAAAAGAAAGCTCATTTTTTGCGGAATGTAAAAGAAAGTTCATTGCTCTCCCTAATTATTGGTCTGAGTTTAGGCTCAAGCGGTTATGGCCGGCAATTTGGAAGTTGGTCAAGCCACTGCTCTTTCGACAAAAAAGAAAAAAAAATGAATCTGCGTTACTTCACGCGTTAGACTACCGAAGATGGAAAATATGAAGAAAAATCTCGAGCGTGTATCCTTCCTCAATAGTCCAACATTATATTGTGAGCTTTTAGTATTTCTGGCCGGAGAGGGCAATTTTTACATTGTTTCAGCTTAGTGCTTAAACTACGGGATACTAGGCTGTCTTGTGAACAATATTTTAGGTTTTCTTGCATCTGGTTCATGTCTGGTCTTGACACCACTTTTATCAGTCCCAAGGCCACATCTGAACCCACATGCTGGCCAGTCTTTCCAGTAGTACTAATTAGTATTTTGAGCCATTCCACATCAGCTTGTAAGCCAGCCAGCAGGACGTAGCTACTTTATTTCGTCGACATCAGCCCAACGATACAAAGCAGTCAAGATACTGTCACATACTGCATATTTATACTGAACTCCGTACGTGCGTGCTCAGTGCCAACGGGCAACTTCCATGTGATGAGTGTCGACCTTTTTGTTGAAGTGTGAGATTAGAGTCTGCTAAAACCGCAAATTACGCTAGATCTGGCCTCGGGGGTTACACACAGCTGTTTCCATTAGCACACCCAGTTTATCTATGACTATGAGTACATACATGGATGCACACCCAGTTTACATTAGCTCGCACTGATCATACGCCCAACAAACTAAGCATTTCCACATCCACTCCTCCAAGCTCCAGCCATGCAGGTGGTGACGGGGGCCATGGGCGCCCTCATCCCCAAGCTCTTCCAGCTCCTCAGCGAGGAGTACAACCTGCAGAAGGGTGTGAAGCAAGACGTCGAGTTCCTCACCAAAGAGCTTCCGAGCATGCACGCGGCGCTCCGCAAGGTCGCGGACGTGCCGCGGGACCAGCTTGATGAGCAGGTCAAGGTCTGGGCCGACGAGGTCAGGGAGCTGTCATACGTCATGGAGGATGTGGTTGGCAGCTTCCTGGCAAGTGTCGAAGGCTCCGAGCCCGCCGCCAACTCGAATAAGCTCAAGGAGCTACTGAAGAAGATGGGGAACTTGCTCCCCAGGGGCAAGACTCGTCGTAAGATTGCGAAGAAGATTAAAGGCATCAGGATCCAAGTCCGGGAGGTGGCCGATAGGCGTGACAGGCACGGGGTTAATGGTGCGGTTGCTAATCTAGTTGCAGCCCCACCTACCGTTGACCCTCGCCTGTTGGCTCTGTTCAAAGAGCAGAAAGAACTTGTCGGTATCGATGCCGCAAGGGACGAGATAACCAAGAAGCTCACAGATGGGGATGGGGATGGGGATGGGGATGGGGATGTGCCCAAGAAAGAACTGAAGGTTCTCTCCATTTTTGGAATTGGAGGACTTGGCAAAACAACTGTTGCCAAAGTAGTGCATCAGGGGCTTCAAGGAAAGTTTATGCTCAAGGCTTTTGTTTCCGTCGGTCAGAAGCCCGATGTGAAGAAAGTTCTTAGGGACATTTTCCTTGAACTTGACAAGGAAGCCTACAGGAGATCCAATGCACAAACGTTGGATGAAAAGCAGCTCATAGCAGAACTCCAAGAGTTAGTTGAAAATAAGAGGTACGCACCAACCACCTATTAATTACCGGAGTTTTTTTAATCTTGGATAATATCTTCAAGTCTGTATTTATTGACATGCAGGAAATATAGCCCCTCAACGCCGACACTACTAACTATTAAGCACCCAAAATATGATTAAATTTGGGTAACAAATGATAACGCGTTGACATGGATGTCACCCAAATTAAATACAAAAGAATTGACGTTTATCTTTTTGTTATTAGTGCATATGTATCATTAATTCATCTTACATGGCTTCGTCTTGAGTATATTGAAGACACAAATTAGGAGCAACTGGATTATTGTCTTTGAGTTGTGTCTTGACTCTTGAGTACAATTTGGATAGTAGGTGTTTATTCTAATGTAGTTTTGGATTACAAAGTACCTTCTGTTTTAATTTTTTCACACTTGTATCATCTGGGTCTTGAACAGTGACATCCAGTTTTTTTTCAATGCTCACATACTTGTAAAGTATGAAGATTAAACATGAGTTTGAACTTAGATTTGAAACTAAATTTGATATTACAAGAGATACTAATAGTTTATTTTACGCAAGACCACCCTTCTTGTTATTTATTTTGAAATGAATTTTACCAGAACTAGAGTTCCAACCAGTAAGATGGCATTGGTAAACTAACACATGGCAATATATATTTATCTTGTGGTCGTAGCATATTCCTTTGATTTATTTACTTTATATGTTAATTGTTGTAGGAAGAATAGTACTGCGATTTTTGGATGGTCTTCGAGATGGCTGCAATATCTTCTTAATACATGTATTCTGCACAAGTTTTAATCACTAATTTCATTCCTATGGTGCTTTGATGTGGATAGGTACTTCATTGTTGTTGATGATATATGGGATGTAGAAGCGTGGAAAATAATCAGTTGTGCTTTGAAGGATAGTAACTGTGGAAGTAAAATAATCACAACTACTCATAGTTTGGAAGTTGCCAGAAAGTCCGGTGAGGCTTACCAGCTAAAGCCACTTTCTCCCGGCAACTCTGAAAACTTATTGTATATGAGATTATATGGTGGTAAAAGCAAGTGCCCTGTTGATCATCCGCTAGAGATATCTGAAAGGATTTCACAGAGATGTGGTGGTGTACCATTAGCTATCCTTACAATAGCTAGTTTGTTAGATGGTAAAGCGAGAGAGGATTGGTCTAAGGTCTATGACTCAATTGGTTTTGGGCACGGAAAAAACCAAGATGTGGACAATACAAGAAAGATACTGCTATTTAGCTATTATGATCTACCCTATTATCTGAGACCTTGTTTGTTGTATCTAAGCATATATCCAGAAGACTACACAATCAAAAAAGAAACTTTGATCTGGAAGTGGTCAGCGGAAGGTTTTATCAAGGAGGAACCGGGGATAGGGCAATATGATCTTGGAGAGAGATACTTCAGTGAGCTAGTGAATAGAAGTATGATACAACCCATCTGGGGCGGTTATGGCTCATGTTTCGTGACTGGTTGTCGTGTGCATGATCTTGTGCTTGATATGATATGTCTATTGTCAAATGAAGAGAATTTTGTTAGGGTATGGGATATTAATGATCAAAGGATATCTTGCCAAAGTAATTCTCGTAGGTTAGCCATCCAAAAGATAGTCTTGGAGCAGGATGACTCTCTGGCTAACATGTGCACCCCACAATTGAGGTCATTTACTGCCACCAGATGTGATATTCGTGTGATACTATCACTTTCAAGTTTTGGAGCTTTACGTGTCCTAGATTTGGAAGATTGTAGTTTTAAAAGAGGTGGCAGTTATCATCTGAACCATCTTGGGAGTTTACTCCATTTGAGGTACCTGGGATTGCGGAGAATAGATAAGGTACCTGAAAAAATAGGAAATCTGAAGTTTTTGCAGACACTAGTCTTGGAGGGGATAAAAGAATTGCCACAAAGTTTTGGTCTGTTAAGGCAACTCAAGCGCTTGCATTTTAATGTCGCTGAAGGAATAGTTGGGATGCATTTGCTGGGGAACCTAACATCATTGGAAGATCTACAGTTGACATTTGACACTTGGTCTCCTGAGTTTGTAGTAGAGCTGCGCAAGCTGACGATGCTGAGGAATCTCATCCTTAGCTTTATGTGTTTCAAAAGCTTGGATGATAGCCAGGTGAAAGCTCTGGTGAAGTCTCTTGGCAAACTGAAAGAGATCCAAATTCTGGACATTTACTTTGGGGGTTATGTGAGTATTGGACCCCAAGGGTGGGAAGATTATGTACCACCTCGACAGCTCCGTGAATTCAGGCTAAGAACGGAGAAGGACATGTTGCCGGTGTGGATAAACCCGTCACTTGTTCAGAACCTCACCAGTTTATGGTTCAATCTGAAGGAAGTGAAGGCACGGGATATGGAGATCCTTGGGAGTTTCCCAGAGCTCGTTAACTCTAGGGTTGAGTGATCTGATGGGGTTGAGCGAGTCGCAGGACTTTCTCCCAGACGTCATGTGGGGTTTATTCCCCAAGCTGAGGTACTTCGGTACACCTGCACCGCTGAGGTTTCTGCAGGGAGCGATGCCGAGCCTTGAATCCCTTGACTACACTCATCTCCAAATGGATCAGTTGAAGCGTGACAGCAGCTTTGTGTTTGAGTTTGGTAGCTGGGAAAACCTCCATTCACTGCAGAAAGTGAAAGCTCGTATCAATCCATTTGCAGCTCAAGAGAACAAGGCTGAAGCTGTGGTTGCCCTGGAGCTCGCAGCCAACCAACATCCCAACCATCCTAACCTTACATTCAAGAAAGGATGAGTGTAAGTACATGCATACTTTTATAACTGAGTTTAAGTATATTTCAACTTTACATACATCCTGTCTCTCACACCAAACAAAACTGGGAGATGTTTGCGCCCAATATGTCCAATATATCATTTATACTTACATATAATGAACTCTATTTGCAGGCAGTCGAAGCTAATTAACTAATTGTCCTCGAGACAATTAATGTAGTACCTACTGCAGTTCCTTTTCAAGCAAGATCCTCCTCGATCGATCTTCACTATCCTCCTCGATCGATCTTCACTTCAACTATTATCTGTCTGCACCTGCAGCTGACGTGTGGCGGGCACCAAGAGCTTCTACCATTACTTTATTGGTGCACCTGGATTTTTTTTCCTTTTTTTTCTCCCAAGATCTGGGATTGCATTGTAATAAGCTACCTTTCACTCTTTACGCGATGATGCTATCAGGTTTTCGTCCCATGGCTCAGCAAAGTCAGATGCAAGCAGTGGGTTTCCTGATAGTGCGCAGAACTCATTACCACTTTCCCTTTTGCTGCTTGACAGTTTGTTGTTTTTGCAATGGATCTCGGTAGCGAAAATTTACTTATCATTCCCATGAGTACACTTGGATATTTCTTCCGAGCTGATTTCGTCATGCTTATACATATATATCCATTCTATCACATGTTGATGCAACTAGAGTGCATTGTGCAGCTATTAGAGAGTGGCCTAGTGCCTCTGAAATATTGACTGTCACAATGGTGAGGGCGTCAGAAACGTTTGCTTTACAGTCTCCAGGTTTTAAGTAACACCCTTGCTAATGTGTACATGTTTCAGGTGCGTTTAGTTTGTTTCCCAGCATTAATTCTACTGCAGTTTGTATCCTCACATTTTTAGGATTGTTTTCTTCCTCACACAGCCATAGAATTGTTTTGCTTTTTTTTTCGAGAAGGGGGTCATCTCGGCCTCCACATCACCATGATGCAGACCCATAGAATTGCTTTGCTTCGTATTGGATGTTTCGCTTCTCGATTCAATGTTTTGCTTGTGGATGAAATCAAGAGTCCTGGGATGTCAATTAGAATTAGAATTCTGCAGACTAGGTAAGATGGCTGAACAAGTAGCTCTGCCTCTGCTGCTACACTACATGCACAACCAGGAACTGCAAATTCAGTTTGATCTCAAGATACACCACCTCCACCAACCAGAATTTCAGAGATAATACACCAGAGTATTACTTTCAAAACAAGAACCATGTAGTTTCAACTCAAAATGTACATCATCTTCCATAAATCTGAAAAACGAAAATCCTGAAGCCATACTACTAGGGAAATATATATACAGATGAGCGGGAAACGAGAGCGCAAAAATAATTATTCACAACAATCATTTGCCACCAACCGTCACCTAGCTTGGCGACTCGGGCGGCGGCCCGATCCCCGCCGCCTCCCACTCCCCCCACCTGCTCCTCCTCCCTCGCCGCCGCCGGTGGCCACCGCCGGGCAAAGCCCGTGCGGGGGGGGGGGGGGGGGGGGGGGGGGGGGTGGGGCGGGGGGGGGGGGGGGCCTTCTCCCGTCGCGCGGCGTCCAGTCCTGGGGGAGCGGCGGCGGGTGGCGCTCGGCGTTGTGGTGCCTGGCGGTGGACTGCGCGGCTGCCTCGCCTATCTCCGGTGTATTTTCTGGCGGCAGGGGTGATGCTCGGCTTGCGGGTGCAGAGGGGGCTGTTGCAGGGCGTTGCGTGGGGCGGCTGGATCGAGCCGGTCGCGGCCAGATCTGGCTTCCCCGGTTTCTGCTGCGGGGGTCAGCGGCACGGGTGCTCGGACGCCGGGCGGCGGCCCCGGACCTCTTCGATCTCTGGGCGGCGCGGCCGCGGGCTCGCGGTGGCTCTCTTCGGCTGCGTGGGCGGCGGCGGAGCTGCTGTGATTTGGCGTCTCTGCTGCGGCGGGAGGTGGTGCGGCTCGACGAGATTCGGGCGTGGCTCCTCCTTCCTCTGGCGGGGTCGGCTGGTCGGTGGAGACGGCGGTGTGCGCCCAGGACCCAGCAGCACGGCTGCTGCTGGCCGGGGGGTCGCGCCGGACGGCCTCAGCTGGGACGGGCGCGGGCGCTGGTGGGAGATTCCCTTCGGTGCTCTGCGGTGCAGGTTTGGTGGCGGCTGGTGGCCGGCTGGTTCGGGCTCGCGGTGGTTGAGCATCTCCGGGAGAAATCCTTCTCCGGCCTCTGCCGGATCCGGCGACGGCGCCGCACTCTTTCTTGGAAGCGTCTTTTTGGTGTGGTGCTTCTCCCCGCGGCCTTGGCTCCGGAGGGAATCCTCAGATCCACGGGATCGGGCGATGAAGGCGTCTCCATGTCTTCTTCCTCCTTGGGGGCATCGTCTCGGAGCCGGCTACAACTGGTGACCGGTGGAAGGCGGCATCTTCGCCGCGGTGGATGGCGGCATCTTCGCCGCGTGGTTGCTGAGGCGGCCGTTTCGGGGGCGCTGATTTCTGTTTGGCAACGATGATGGTGTCGAGAGGAGCTTGGGTCGCGGCTCGGGCTTTGGTAGTTGGATCTTCACGGCGTGTCCGAGGTGCTCTTTCATGGGTTGCCTGGTTGCTTTGAAGTCGGAGCTGCGGTGGAGCCGATCCAGGTGGTGATGATGGCAGGCGCTTGGTGGTCGTTTGCGGCGGGCACGGTCGGCGCAATTCTTGCATATTTCGCAGGCAATGATCGTCGTCAAAGTCAGAGCTGTCAGTTGTTCGTGCGTGTGGCCATCTGTTGGCATGTGCCGTCGTGGAGTGTTCCATGTCGGTGGCCAGGTTGGCCGGTGGTGCCCATGTGTTTATGGGTTGGGTTGTTTTGATTTTAGCCCGGTTTTCCGTCAATTAACCGGGCCATTCTCACTTCTTCTTAATCAATGAAAATGGCAAGTTTTTTGCCTCGTTTCAAAATTATTTTTTTTTGCCACCAACCAGAATTCAGAGATACACCAGAGAATACCTCCATAATAAGAACCAGAACTAGTGTAGTTTCAGCTCAAAATCGACATCGTCTTCTAGAAATCTGGAGAGAAAAAATCCTGAAAGCAATACTACGAGGGAAATATATAAATAGACACGTGGAGAAAGAGAGTGCGAAAATAAATATTCACAGCAATCGTTTGCTTGAATAAAGCCCCGCATAATCGATGCCTAGCAATTGCATCTAGAGTAATAATATGGTACATAAAAGTATATTTGAAACCACCATAAATGCAAGAAAAGTGACCACACCGCGCTCATACAGAAAGAGAACGACGCATACAAATATTATAAGAACAGTAGAAGCACGGAGATAGAAAGCAGTATTTGTAAATACTACCTCCGTCCGGATTTATTGGTCCCCATTGTATTTCGTGCTAAATTTTGATCATATATTAAACTAACAAAATGTTCACGCATGTCACTAAACATTATATTTTTAAAAACTATGTTCAAATACGAATCTAATGAGATAATTTTTCTTGACATGCGTTACCATTTTGCTAGTTAAATCTTTAGTCAAAATTTGGCACAAACTATAAAGGGGGCCTATAAACCAGGACGGAGGTATTACTTGTGAATTCAGATTGCAGTTGATTCCCAGGAAACATGTACACCAGAAAAGGATAAAAGGCTAAGGGCTTCGGCAAACCACTAATCAACTGGGGAGAAAAAGAACCGCCACCTAACTAACAATCCTGTGCCATCCCTTCCATGCAAAAAAGTACTCCCTCCGTCCGGAAATACTTGTCATCAACATGAATAAAAGGGAATGTATCTAGATGTATTTTAGTTCTAGATACACCCCTTTTTATTCATTTTGATGACAAGTATTTCCGGACGGAGGGAGTATCTCTCAGCCATATCCAGAGATTTAAGAGAGAAAATTTCTATCTCTGTATCAACATCCTATTTAAATGATTTTTTTATGCGAGAATCTACTCCTTGTCAAACATGATATGTTGCGGGCTACATGACGTATACAAGGAGGAGTTCACCACCGAAGAGTTAGTTAGTTAGATGAATATTTTGTATCCTTTATCTTCTTATCTCTAGCTTTTCTTCCTCTCCAAGATGTAAATCTCCTAACAACCTTGTACGCGTGATTGGGCTCGCAACCCCTCAATATAACACGCAACACGTCTACCAGGATCGGCAAGACGTTTACCGCATCGCACATGGTATACAGAGCCTTCTTCTTCCACCAGAAACCCTAGCTCATCCATATCCATCAAGTGCGCAGCCATGTCTTCCTCCTCCGCCTCCTTCCAGTCGACCCTCGGCGGTGGAGCTCCGGAGAAGCTAACCCGGGGCAACTATGTTCTGTGGCGGACGCAGATCACGCCACAGCTGCGCGGCGCCAGCCTCTTCCACTACGTTGATGGCACGGCAACCGAGCCGGCTGAAGTCCTCACCACCAAGGACGCCGCCGGCAAGGAGACCACCGGGCCGAATCCTCTTCATCCGCTCTGGGTGAGAGAGGATCAGCAAGTCCTCGGCTATCTCCTCCAACACCTCTCCAAGGAAGTACTTGTCACGGTGACCGCGATCACCACGGCGCGCGCTCTCTGGGTGGCACTGGCGAACATGTTCTCGTCACAATCACTCAGCCGCGTCAACAACATCCGGACAGCGCTGATCAATGCACAGAAGGGCAATCAATCGGTGGCCACCTTCTTCGCCGCCATGACGGGTCTCGCCGATGAACTGGCCGCGGCGGGAAAACCCATCCAGGACGACGAGTTGATTTCCTACATCATCCGTGGGCTGGACCAAGACTACCAGCCCCTTGTCTCCGCACTAGATGCCCGTGTCACTCCGGTAACTCTCGATGAACTTTTTGCCATGCTCAGTAACTTTGATCAACGCATGGCACAGTATCATGGTCCCGGTGGTGGCTTCAAGTCGTCAGCAAACGCTGCATCCAGAGGCCGTGGTGGTGGCTCTCGCTCGCGCTCATCTTCCCGTGGCAAGGGGAGGTTCGGCTCCAACGGCAGCGGCTACTCCAACGGCTACTCCAACAACTCACGTGGCGGCGGGCGCTCCAGCAACTCCAAGGGGCGTCGTGGTGGTGGCAGTGGTGATTCCAACCGCTCCCGCCCGGACTTGCCTCGCTGCCAAATTTGCGGCAAGACTGGCCATACGGCCAAGGACTGTTGGTACCGCTACGAAGAAGATGACGGTGACTCCTCACAAGATGAAGAGAAAGTTGCTGCGGCGGCTGATGGCTCCTATGGAATTGACACAAACTGGTATGTTGACAGCGGAGCCACCAACCACATCACCAATGAACTCGAGAAGGTCACCATGAAGGAAAAATATCGTGGCAAAGATCAAATTCATACGGCCAGTGGTGAAGGTATGGGTATATGTCACATTGGCCACTCAATTTTTAATACCCCTAGTCGTAAAATTCATCTCAAAAGAATCCTGCATGTTCCTAGTGCTCATAAGAATCTTCTCTCCGTTCATAGAATTGCCATTGATAATCATGTTTTTCTTGAATTTCATCCTTTCTTCTTTTTGATCAAGGATCAGGCCACGAAGAAAGTTCTCTATCGAGGTAGATGTGTTCGAGGGCTCTACCCGTTGATTCCGGAGTTTAGAAGATTCAATAAACAAGCTTGTGGTGCTATCAAGCTATCTTCCACACGATGGCATGATCGTTTAGGACATGCCTCTTTTTCTTTGGTTGAAAAATTGCTTAGGAAAAATAAGCTCCCTTTTGTTGGTGAGCGCAATATTGAAACTATTTGTGATTCATGTCAGTGTGCTAAAAGTCATCAATTACCATATCCCATATCCACTAGTGTCTCCAGTAAACCCTTGCAATTGATCTTTTCTGATGTGTGGGGACCTGCCCCCTCCTCTGTTGGTAGACACACGTACTATGTTAGTTTCATCGATGACTATAGCAAGTTTTCATGGATCTATCTTCTCAAAAAAAGATCTGATGTGTTTCAAGTTTTTCACAACTTTCAAGCACTTGTTGAAAGAAAGTTTGACAGTAAGATCATTGCTGTCCAATCAGATTGGGGAGGGGAATACGAGAAACTCAATTCCTTCTTCCAAAACATAGGCATATCTCACCAAGTATCATGTCCACATGCTCACCAACAAAACGGATCAGCTGAACGCAAGCATAGGCACATTGTAGAGGTTGGCCTGGCCCTCCTCGCAGGAGCCTCCATGCCTCTCAAGTTTTGGGACGAGGCTTTCCTTACAGCAGTTCACATCATCAATATGCTTCCTAGCTGTGTCATCAATAATGAAACACCTATGGAACGTCTCCTCCACACAAAACCTGATTACACCTCTCTCCGTGTTTTTGGGTGCGTGTGTTGGCCAAATCTTCGGCCTTACAATCAACGCAAGCTCATGTTCCGTTCAAAACAATGTGCCTTTCTTGGTTATAGTGCCCAACACAAAGGCGTCAAGTGCCTTGACATCTCTACTGGTAGGGTGTATATCTCACGTGACATTGTTTTCGATGAGACAGAATTTCCCTTTGCGGATCTTCATCCCAACGCCGGTGCCCTCCTTCGCAAGGAAATCTTGCTCTTACCTTCTCATCTCTCCGGCTATGATCAAGGGGGTATTACAAATTGTGATGATCATATGACTAACCCTACTAATGGTCTCTATGAGCTTTTTGATGATGTAGGAAACAGCGCAAAAATTGCAGGAAATAATGAAGAAAACGGCCAAGAAAACGACCCTTATTTCATGTGTCCGCCGCTGGGGAGCAAATCTCCCTCGAGATCCGCCCAGGAGCTGCAACGCAGCGAATCAGCCTCGGATCCCCGACAGCCGCAGGCGCGCGTGCGACCGCGACGGCTGCATGTGGGCGCGCCGACCCACCCGCCACGCGGCAGAACCTGGACGGCCGCGGCGACTCTCTTCACGCGCGTCAGTCGCCGTCCGACAACTGGCAGGCCGGCACTGGCCTGGGCCGCGCGCGGCTTGAGGCCCAACCACTCGTCTACAAGCGGCGGGCAGCGATTCGCTTGCCTGAGGCGGGGGCAGACTCTGACGAAGCAGGGCCCAGGCAATCACGAGGCAATGATGATGCTGCTCGGCCCAGATCTTTTGTGGCCGGTTTGCCGCTTGCGCCGCAGCGAACGACCGCAGAAGATCCCGATCAACCTGCTGCTGCCGACGCAGCTGCGGCAGGATCCTCCTTGGGATCGGGGGAGGATGATCCAGGCGTGGGATCCTCTGCGCCGGGGCTCTGGCTCCGGCTACTACTCCACGTCGCACACGGCTACAACAAGGCAAAATTAAACCTATTGATTATAGACATATTACAAAATATGGGATGATTTGTTCAACAGGTGAACCAGGAGAACCCAACACTCTTGAAGAGGCGCTTGGTGATGCTAATTGGAGAAAGGCAATGCATGATGAAATTGTGGCACTAAGGAAAAATAAAACATGGCACTTGGTTCCCTCAAGGAAATGTAAAAATCTTATTGACTGCAAGTGGGTTTTTAGGATAAAAAGAAAAGCTGATGGAACCATTGATCGTTACAAAGCTAGACTCGTTGCAAAGGGGTTCAAACAAAGGTATGGTATTGACTATGAGGACACATTTAGTCCAGTTGTTAAAGCTGATACCATACGCCTTGTCTTGTCCATTGCTGTGTCTAGGGGATGGAGTCTACGATAGCTAGATGTTCAGAACGCGTTCCTCCATGGTGTTCTGGAAGAAGAGGTTTACATGAAACAACCTCCTGGGTTTGTAAGTGCACAGGCACCACTTCATGTGTGCAAACTTGACAAGGCCTTGCATGGACTGAAACAGGCCCCAAGAGCATGGTATTCTCGTCTCAGTAAAAAGATGCAAACACTTGGTTTTGTTCCCTCAAAGTCTGACACTTCGTTATTTATCTATAACAAGTCAAGAGTATCCATATTTTTTCTCATTTATGTTGATGATATAATTGTAACAAGCTCATCTGATGAAGCAATAACAGCACTGTTGAAGGATTTAAGTGCAGAATTTGCTCTAAAGGATCTAGGAGATTTACATTACTTTCTTGGTATTGAGGTCAAGCAACACAAGGATGGTCTTCACCTCTCTCAAGAAAAGTATGCAACAGACTTGGTAAAAAAGGCTGGTTTGCAAAGTTGTAAGTCTGCACCCACTCCTTTGTCTAGCACAGAAAAATTGTCTCTTGCTGAAGGAGAGCCTCTGAATTCCAGAAAATGGTACGAAATATAGGAGCTTGGTAGGTGCACTTCAATACTTAACATTGACTAGACCAGATATTTCTTTTGCTGTCAATAAAGTATGCCAGTTTCTTCATGCACCTACCACTGTTCATATGACTGCTGCAAAACGTATAGTAAGATATGTGAAAAGCACTTTGAGCATTGGTCTAAACTTCAGCAAGTCATCCTCCACACCTGTCAGTGCCTTTTCTGACTCAGACTGGGCTGGGTGTCTAGATGATAGACGCTCAACTGGTGGTTTTGCGGTATTCTTTGGACCCAATTGATATCTTGGAGTGCCAGAAAGCAAGCTACAGTTTCAAGATCCAGTACAGAGGCAGAGTACAAAGCATTGGCTAATGCAACAGCAGAGATCATATGGGTACAGTCAATTCTAAAGGAACTTGGTATAAGAAGCACTAAAGCTCCATGTTTGTGGTGTGACAATCTAGGAGCTACCTATCTGTCAGCAAATCCAGTCTTTCATGCTAGGACCAAGCACATTGAAATAGATTTTCATTTTGTTCGAGAAAGAGTTGCAAATAAGCTCTTGGATATTCGGTTCATTCATTCTCAAGACCAAGTTGCTGATGGTTTTACCAAAGCATTGCCTACAAGAAGTTTTGAAGACTTCAAGCATAATCTCAACCTAATGAGGTTGTGATTAAGGGAGGGTGTCAAACATGATATGTTGCGGGCTACATGACGTATACAAGGAGGAGTTCACCACCGAAGAGTTAGTTAGTTAGATGAATATTTTGTATCCTTTATCTTCTTATCTCTAGCTTTTCTTCCTCTCCAAGATGTAAATCTCCTAACAACCTTGTACGCGTGATTGGGCTCGCAACCCCTCAATATAACACGCAACACGTCTACCAGGATCGGCAAGACGTTTACCGCATTGCACACTCCTAATCAAAATTTTGAGCCCATGAACTACAGCCGCAAATTACCCATACTCGGGTTTCAGCACCCACGTTGCGCCGCCTGCGTCCCTTTGCAAGGTTGCTATCTCCTTCAGCAGGTTCTTGAACACCAGCATATCCTTGGGCTGTATGCGGTTCTTGAAATGTTCCGTCAAGCTCGTCGAACTGGCGGAGCCACCGTTTTGTTGTATGAAGGTGCACAGCTGGCGGATCAGGACCTCAGGCTGCACGATCATGTTCCTACTAGATGTGCGCCCGTTCTCTGTCGAGCCTGGTCTCTGGTTGGAAGCGGAGCCCAGGCTGAGCTGATGTTCCAGTGCATCTGAAGCTGCCCCCTCTCGCGTTCCACGCATCTTAGCCAAAAGCTCGGCGGAGGACAGCACTTTGCCATGTAGAGCGCCCACCTGAAGACTTTGAACCCTGCTGCCGTTTGAACCTTCTGATGGCTGCGAAGAACTAACCAGCTGGGTGTTGAGTGTTGACCCAAATTTCCTGCGGACAGAAGACGGCGCCCCGGCAGCACCAGCTTTTCCTGTCCATGTGGGAACAGCAAAGTCATCACGGCTTCTGAGCATCCGTGATTGGCGTAAAGCCTCAGCTGCCCTGTGTGCCACCTGTGAAGCTTCTGCTTCTAGGCGCAGCTTCTGATCATCGTTAGCACTCATTACGGCATCATGATTTATAGCACTCTGTGCAAGTACCAAAATGAGGGTTATTTACAAAATATTGAACAGAAAAACAAAAGAACAGAGGCTGGGATCAGCACATATTACTTACATGAACGCCCTGGCCATCAAAAAGACTCTTCAAAATGTTGGATTCTTCATCCGCTTAGTCAGATCTAAGGTCTGATTTCCCATTTCCATCAACAGATGGTTCAGCCTCTGCGCTGGTCGGTAAAGCTGAAGATCCCTCGCCTCGCTCCTCACCATCTGGAGCACCGATGTTCACATCTTCAGACAGTTGGCCAAAAATGTTTGATGTTTCAGTTGAACCATTCTTGTCATCATCTTGCAATGTGAATAAATCTTTCATGTCTCTGGCTTTAAAGAACCTCCTTTGCTGAGGGTTTTTCAGTACTTTGTTTGTGAGAAAATGCTTGTATATATCTGTCGATGGTAGACTTTCTCCTCTATCGTCCCACGTGTGATCAACCTTTAAACTGTCACGTCTCTTTTTTGCCCAATTCGCCATGCTCGTTCCCATGCCCATCCTGGTGCTTTCCTCTGGATTACCATGCCGTTCATGTCAGAGAAACAAGAAGGTACAGTTCTGGGATTCTTGCCAATATTTGCACTCCTCTTTTGCTGCTCTATGGTAGAAGCTAAATATATGGTATGCTATCCAATATCCTCGCTATATTTTCTGTTATCAATGTGCTCAATTTGAGAGTACGGCGAAGCCGATCTGTTTCAGTGATTACTGAATTTAGAAACACCTTTGTGTGTCCCTCTTTTACATAGATTAAGACCTGATATGTTTCAATATATTTCAGTAATTTACATGGCCTCCTGTATTTTTGGTTTAAGACACTGATAATAATTTCAAGTTTAGTTGTGCTATATTAACTAACATAAGATTAATTGCTGGCACTTTTCACTACATTTTCTTTTGGCGACGTGAACTGAAAAAATATACGAAGTATACTTGCTTCAGGACTAAAACTAAATGCAAGTATTCCCCTTTTGACTCTGCACTCAAGTACGTCGTCCCCAGCTTGGTACGACTGCTCTATCTGTGAACATTTACATGTTAGTTATGAATCTGCTATTTGACATCCAGATTGATATAGTAGTATTTCTTTTTCTTGCAATTTGAAAACACCATCTTCTTAATTTATTGTGGTGGACACAAAGGAATGTTCTAACTATATATTGTTTTTGAGGTCAGTTAGCCAATCATTCATTTTGCCTTCTGTTTTCAGAGCTTCAACATCGGCATACGTCCTAAATCGGTGCCACTGATGTGCGCTTTAATTATCACTTTCTTCCTTGCAAGTGCCTGCTCCATTGAGGCAAGTGGCAACTTACCATGTTGTAAACCAAAGCAAGTTTCATGACTGGCATGGCTTTGTCGTGTTTTTAATAACACGATTGAAATTACAAAATAACAAAAAAAAAAAGGATATGTTTGGTCTTTGTCATACTGAGATATTTATTCTAGACTGTTACCATGTCCCACTCCATCGAGAAATATTCTTGTAATCTAAAAAATTCTTAAATTAATTGAAAATTTAAATCTGCTATTAATCCTTTTTCGCCTTTCTGATATAATTGAAAGTTTAGGTTCATGGTTTGCCATTTACTTTTCTCGATTTCAATGATTAGTAGCGATCTCTATGTTTTGTACATCTATTTGTTAGTTGCTTGCAGTCACACAGTAAGGAG
This sequence comes from Triticum timopheevii, assembly GCA_963921465.1. NCBI lineage: Eukaryota > Viridiplantae > Streptophyta > Magnoliopsida > Poales > Poaceae > Triticum > Triticum timopheevii. Next base: position 67,285,293 of record OY997266.1, read on the forward strand.
TCCAATGTTTCGAACCCGCTAGTGCATATTACCTAGGCCATTGAATTAGCTTAATTGGAAATATGGAAGTCTTGAAGTAGTTGCAGGTGGTTGTTTCGTTGATAGGTAGAAGAGGCTTTACTCTGTATGTTACTGAAAGTTTGATGCAAAGAAAACTTTGTTCAGTAGCACAAGTTTTGATTTTGCCATTTTTGTAGCAGATTTTTTATCAAAGCCGGATGGATGAAGTGGCGCCAAGCTTCTGGCATTCTCTGTGACAAGAGAGTGCCACAAAAGCTAAAAGGCAAGTTCTACAGAACGGCGGTTCGACCCGCAATGTTGTATGGCGCGGAGTGTTGGCCGATTAAAAGGCGACATGTTCAACAGTTAGGTGTGGCGGAGATGCGTATGTTGAGATGGATGTGTGGCCATAGGAGGAAGGATCGAGTCCGGAATGATGATATACGAGATAGAGTTGGGGTAGCACCAATTGAGCAGAAGCTTGTCCAACATCGTCTGAGATGGTTTGGGCATATTCAGCGCAGGCCTCCAGAAGCTCCAGTGCATAGCGGACGGCTAAAGCGTGCGGAGAATGTCAAGAGAGGGCGGGGTCGACCGAATTTGACATGGGAGGAGTCCGTTAAGAGAGACCTGAAGGATTGGAGTATCGACAAAGAGCTAGCTATGGACAGGGGTGCGTGGAAGCTTGCTATCCATGTGCCAGAGCCATGAGTTGGTTGCGAGATCTTATGGATTTCACCTCTAGCCTACCCCAACTTGTTTGGGACTAAAGGCTTTGTTGTTGTTGTTGTTGTTGTTGTAGCAGATTTTTTATGCCTACTTCACAAGATAGGCGCGACACATGCTGGGGACCTTATCTAGGTCTCTGTTTCTAAGATTCTCTGACGTATATGTTGGCATGTGGTTCTAAAATGGTATAGCCAATATGAACGAGAGAAGATGGTGAAAGGATACTCTCCTCTCTCTCCCATTCTGGCGACCGCGAAGGTGATTCTCGGGACGACCACAGGGGCGGCTTTGATCGCCGTATTCAGCGCGGCCGTTGGGAGGTGCGCCGTGGTATGTTTCGGCCACGCGTGCTTGCTTCTGGGCTTTTTCCCCGTCGGACAACGAGTCCGAGGTGGAGGATCTCCCAGATCTGAGCTCTGGCGGGTCTCCGGCGGAGGTAGGGTTTGGGTTGGCGTCGGCGCCAGGTAGGGTGTTTGACGACTTTTACAGTGGGATCTGGTCTTCCACGAAGGGTCACCATCGTGGTTTTGCGCCTAGAGGGCAGGGTGGCCGTAGATCTGGCCAACTCTTCGCTGTTTCTATTGCTCCCTTTGTGCCGTCGTAGGGGACGCGTTCTTCTGGATCCTTGTCGTCTTCCCCCTCGGTTGGGTGGTGTCTCGTCGCCGACGGCAACGCCTCGTCCCCCTGGCCAGCTAGCGGCAACGCAGTTCGCTAATCCTTGGTGGGATGCGGCGGCATGGATGGGGTTCTTGCTTTCCTCTGCGGCGGCGGCAGAGCCGCCTAGGGTTTCAGCTGCTTCCCTTGGGTCATGTGGTTGCGTGTGCCGAATAGGTTGGACCTCTGGGGAGCCTGGGAAATGGGCTCAGCATGGTTGTGTCTTACCCGTGGGGTGGGCCAGGCCCGTCTGTCAGGTATGTGGTTCCCGTTCTTGTGAGTGGTGCACCAGTTTTGATCCCTGGAGCGGTCGCACTAGGTAGGGTTTGTTCTGATGTGGTGAATCAGAGTGGGTCGGTCGGTACACTACTAGGAAAAAGCCTATACACAGAATCTTACCAGCAGCGCTCTTCAAAATACCACGCTACTGCAGCGCGTGTTACCAAAACGCGCTACTGACAGGAAAATAGCAGTAGCGCGTCTAGCGCAAACAGCGCTACTGCTATAGTTGCCATGACCTCGCCCCCCCGCTTGTTATAGCAGTAGCGCACTAGACTGAACAGTGCTACTGCTATTCAGATTAGCTGTAGCGCGTTTTGGCAAACGCGCTACAACTATCCCTACCTTATCCCCACGCGCACGACCGGCCCTCTCACTCACACTCTCATTCTCGCCCACATAACCGTCGTCGGCGTCGCCGCCGCCGCCGCTTTCGTCCGTCCGCCGCGGAGGTACTCCCCTCCTTCCGTCCCTCCTCCCTCCTCCTCGCACATCCTCCCTCCGCCTGCGGCCGCTCCTCCCTCCTCCGCCGTCGCCCTCCTCTCTCCGCATGCGGCCGCCCCTCCTTCCTCCTCCGCCGGCAGCCCTCCTCCCACCGCCCTCGACCTCGCCGCCCCTAGCTACCTCTTCGTCGTCCCCACCCCCTGCCACTAGTTAGTACTAGATTTAGTAGTAGTAGATGTTAATTTAGGGTTCATAGCTAGTACTAGATGTTGCTTAGTTAGTACTAGATTTTTAGTAGTAGTAGTGGTAGTTGAACTACTTTAGTTGTAGTTGAACTAGTTTAGTAAGTAAATTAATAAACTAGTTGAACTAGTTGAATTAATAGAACTAATGTATTTTTAGTAAGATAATTAATATAACTAGTTGAACTACTTTATTTTTAGAAAGAACTAGTTTTTTTCTATTTATAGTAAGTTTATATTTAGTAAGAACTAGTTGAATTAATAAAACTAGTTGAACATGTCATATTTGTTGTTATTTTTTAGTTTAAGCAATTATTCGGGATGTATTAGTGATAACTTATATGGTTTCAGGTGACCACCGTCGTCCCCGTCACCGACCCCCTCCGACATCCCCGCCGTCGTCCCAGTCACCGACTATCGGTGTCAAAACCGGCGGATCTCGGGTAGGGGGTCCCGAACTATGCGTCTAGGCGGATGGTAACAGGAGACAAGGGACACTATGTTTTTACCCAGGTTCGGGCCCTCTCGATGGAGGTAAAACCCTACTCCTGCTTTATTGATATTGATGATATGGGTAGTACAAGAGTGGATCTACCACGAGATCAAGGAGGCTAAACCCTAGAAGCTAGCCTATGGTATGATTGTTGTTCGTCCTACGGACTAAAACCCTCCGGTTTATATAGATACCGGAGAGGGCTAGGGTTACATAGAGTCGGTTACAATGGTAGGAGATCTACATATCCGTATTGCCAAGCTTGCCTTCCACGCCAAGGAAACTCCCATCCGGACACGGGACGAAGTCTTCAATCTTGTATCTTCATAGTCTTGGAGTCCGGCCGATAGTGATAGTTCGGCTATCCGGACACCCCCTAGTCCAGGACTCCCTCACCGACCCCCTCTGACATCGAGGTGAGACCAGCCAAATATCCTTGTATATCTTGTGTTGTTGCTCAAATAGGATATGTGGTTGCCCAAGTGGCCGTTCATGTTCAGTTTACATCTCCGAGTGGCCTATGTTTTGCCGGAGTGTTGACACTATTCGGCAAGCACATGGAATTTGGAGGAGAACCCGCCTTGCAACGCCGAAGACAATATACGCGCCGGACTCGTCGTCATTGAAGCCTGGTTCGGGGGCTCCCTGAAATAGTGTCCGGCTTCCTTATAAATGTTGCGCTCCTTGGCTTCCACACCCAATAATGGCCCTCTTCCACGTGTTGTACGAATGCGAAGGCCAGGGTATTTTTTCATTTTACCCCCAAGCTGCGCGAATAAGCTGCCTATAAGAGAGGCAAGAATCCAGATCCAAATCACACCATCCTCCTTCCGCGAGTACTCATCGGAGCGCTTCTGACAAAAATCCACTCCATCATGGACCGTCGACGCGGCTCCTCCTCTCGCGCTCCCAGCCCTCAGCCAGGAGATTGGAGGAGATGTTCAGTCCCGCACAGCGAGCTGGTGACGCTCCAAGCGGAGGGATACCTTCCTCCGACCTTTATGGTCCCAGTTCGAGCCGGGCTGGCCACCTACAAAGGTGGAAAGCAGGCGGAGAACACCCCCAGTCCCTCCAAAGGAGAGCGGGTGTGCTTCATCCCTTATCTAATAAGGGGGCTCGGATTTCCCATACATCCGTTTCTCCGGGGGCTTCTGGAGTTCTACGGACTCCAGCTTCATCACCTTACGCCCGCCTCCATTCTGCACATTGCGGGTTTCGTAGCCCTTTGCGAGCTGTTCTTGGGCATCGAGCCCCATTTCGCTCTGTGGAAGAGATTGTTTTGCCTCGTACCCAGTTCTCACAAGGGGTCGATATATCAAGTGGGCGGAGCCGAAATATGGCGCATAGCCAGGACCGGATATCTATCCGGAACCCCAAAGAAGGCGTCCGAAGACTGGCCTTCGAAATGGTTTTATGTGGAAGATGCTCCACTGTCGGACCCAGTTCGCATCGGCCTCCCGGAGTTTAGCAACGCTCCTCTGAAGAAACGCCTGAGTTGGCGCCCACGGAGCCCTCAACGGGAAGATGACAGGAGCGTCCATTATCTGATGGGCCGGATAAGGTTGCTGGCTCATTCCAGATTGACCATGATTGGAGTCATGGCCACGTGCATTATGCGAGGGGTGCAGCCGCTCCAATATAGGGGCCACCCCATGTGGGATTTCAACGGGGAGAATGACGCCACCCGTCATGGCCGCAAGGGGCCGGGATCGGCCGTAGATCTGGTGAAGATCCTGTCCGTCTTGTACAAGCGGGAGAAGGAGGACTTCCTCCAAACGAGTCCATTGAACGGATTCTTCATGAATAACCCTCGGAGCTGGGTAAGCGGACGTCTATCCATCCGATCCGTTCTTTCAAGGTTAAGTGTCTTACTTTATAATTTCGACGCAGGAACTACGCCGGGATGTGGAGGGCATACACAGTCCGACTCCACAACCCGAGGACCCGGAAAGATCCCTTGATCCGGCCTCCGGAGAGGATCCGGACATAGAGGTGGGGCTGATCGACGGGTTTTCCACCAACTTAGCATGGATAATGCTCTAGTCGCCATTACGGCTGACTACCCCGGTTTATCTCTGGCTTCCTAGGTAACTATGACCGGAGTCCTGACACCATTACGTCCGTGCTTATTTCTGACCACCGTATACCAACAGTGTTTCGCAGGAGGTGCCTTCAAGGCGGGAAGCCGATCCCGCGGCGGCTGACCAACAAGGGTCAGTTCGACCCAGCAGGCGGAAGAGGAGTGCAGTGCGAATCGAATCGTCGCCGCAACGGTATAGCATGCTACTGTTTTTAAGGAAAAGACTAATGTGAAGTATATTAATGCTCATGACTTTTTCAGGAGAAAGAGCGCTCGCCGGACTGTGCCCGGAGAGGTTGCCAACCAAGCCTCCACCAGCCAAGCTCCAACACCTGGTCCGGAGGGGGAGGCGAGCGCAAGGCGCGAGCCGGATGCTTCTCCAACAGAGGATGCCGACAGGCTGTCCGCCACCAGGTCTGAGGTGGAGAGCGCCATGAATCATAGGCGCCGCCGGACAGTTCTTCGTGACGCGTGTTTCTCCCCAGAGGCGTTGAATGCCTTTAATGCGGGAGACGCGCACCTCCGTGCCGCTCAAGATGGTTTAACCAGAGCCACGGAGCAGTATGTGAAAGACATACGGGTAAGGAATTTTAACAGTTATATATGCCAATAGCCCCCGAGACTTAAAGTAGTTGGAATAACTGATTTAAGGATCATTTGATATGCAGGATCTTACGGAGAAGAATACCCAATTGTCCCAGGAGCTTCAAGAGTGCAAGGCCCAACTTGAGGCCGCACAAGCTGCCGCAGGAGGAGACACGGAGGCCCCCTCTGGTAACACCTATTTCAAAAAGATAAGCGGTTTATGAAGTACGGAGTGCGTATAAGTCTGACAATGATATTGCAGAGGGCGCCGGACTAGATCCGAACAAGCAACATCTGCTACGGCAACTGAAGGCCGGCGAAAAGGTGCTTATGAGGGTGCAGCAGGAGAGAAACAAACTCCAAGATGCCAACACCCAGCTGGGCGAAGAGCTAAAAGATGTTCAGGTCCAGATGTCTGACTCCGTAAAGGAGAATCGGCGGCTTCGTCGCGGCATCTACAGTAAGTGCTTGAGCAAACTCTTTTGAAAAGAAGAGTTCGGCGGGGAAGTCGATTGACAGAAATGTGTCTGTAGGTGTGCTCACAGGTCGCCCTGCGGAGGAAATGCCTGGTTCAACGGGTGACCACCTTACCGAGCTGGTGCAGCTGCACGAACGTGTTCGGCAGGCGATGAGTGGCGTCGCCCAGGCCTTATGGTCGTCCGTCTCCCTACCCGAGGGCCTTGGAGGGCTTGCGGAGAAGCTTCAGGGAGCACGGCAGCGCTTCCATCTGTGGAAGATATCGGCCTGCCGTCAAGGCGCCAGGGAGGCCTAGGCCATGGTGAAGACGCGGTACAAGAAGGCGGATCCGAACCACATGGCCGAGGTCGGACCTGTGGGGCCCGATGGGAAGGAGATCCCTGTGAGCTTAATGTACGACCAAGTAGAGTTGGCGGCTAAGTATTCCCAACAGGACTGTAAATTAGACAGCCTGTTAGACGGGATTGAAGAGGAGTACAGTCAGTCAATTTGACGATGTATTTTAAAATGACATGTAAAATGCCTTCTAGCCGGATTGTAGATCGTTTGTCTTTGCAGACCTTATCACTTCAACCTCGGGACCCTAGAGTCCAGAGTGTGTCCGAATACCCTCTCGGTTATGAAAAAACCGGGGCATGCGTGGAGATCAGGCGTAGGGGTCATTAGTGCTTTATCAGACAAGTGCCCAACTAGTTATGTTATATTACATGGTTAGTAAGAAACATCTTCCAGGGAGAATAGTTCCGTTAGGGGTTCCTTTCCCTGGGAGGCATGCCCTAAAGTGCATGTCCGGACTACGAAAAGAGCAGCAAAGCATCTGGGGGCAGATAAATAAATAAATAAGAAATCATCTTTCAAGTCACCGACCGAATATTCCCTTAAGAACGCTAGCTTTCGGCTTCACCCAGTCTGAGGTACACATCCGGCTGACCTGGCAGTAACAATCGCAGAGGTGCTCCCTTTACCTCCTAGCCGAACAATTGGGAACGTAGGGGTAAGCACAGGAGCCAGGCAACCCAGCTTGGCCAAAACTTAAGTCATATCGATGCATATGATGGCGAATAAAAGGTTCATGCGGAAGTTTGACGCATGTGTTGGGCATAACGCCCGTATAAATAAGCTTCTGTTAAAGAAGCCCCCAGGTATAATGAGTGCGGATAGCACGTCAAGTGTGTGCGAACATGCGCAGATCAGCCCTCAAAGGCTCTATGAAAAAGGGAGGAGAAAAGGGAGAAACAAAAGACAACTGAAGTATAAAATATGGACGGAGGAAGGAGACGAACTCTGAGTCCGGCGCTAGGCGTAGAATCTTCAGAGGCGGGCTGCGTTCCATGGGTTCGGCTCGAGTCGGTTGTCCGATGCGTTTCGCAGACGGTATGCTCCGCCGGTCAGGACTTGGTCGATGATGAAGGGACCTTCCCATTTGGGCTTGAGTTTGTCCTTTTTCTTGTCCGGCAGGCTTAGAACTAGTTCGCCAACATTGTAAGTTTTGGCCCGTACTTCTCTGCTTTGATATCTTCGAGCCTGCTGCTGATAGAATGTGGAGCGAGCCTTTGCCATGTCGCGCTCCTCCTCCAATGCGTCCAAACTATCCTGCCGATCCAACTCGGCCTCTCTTTCTTCGTACATGCGCACTCGAGGCGAGTCATGAATTATATCGCAGGGAAAAACTGCCTCTGCACCGTATAACATAAAGAATGGCGTGAAACCGGTAGTACGATTTGGCGTGGTCCGCAGCCCCAGAGTACGGAGTCGAGCTCCTCTACCCAGTGCGCGTTAGATTCCGTGAGGGACCTTCCGTGAGGGACCGCACTAACCTGGGTTTGACGCCGCTCATGATTAGACCATTTGCTCATTCAACCTGACCGTTAGTTTGAGGGTGATAGACTGAAGCGTAGTCGAGCTTGATGCCCATATTTTTGCACCAGAGTTTAACCTCGTCGGCCGTGAAGTTCGTGCCGTTATCGGTGATGATGCTGTGGGGGACGCCATAACGGTGTACTACCCCGGATATGAAGTCTATCACAGGTCCGGATTCGGCCGTTTTACTGGCTTGGCCTCTATCCATTTGGTGAATTTATCCACCATGACCAATAGGTACTTTTTCTTGTGGGTTCCCCCTTTAAGGGGTCCAACCATGTCAAGCCCCCAGACCGCGAACGGCTAGGTGATGGGTATAGTTTTGAGGGCGGTGGGTGGCATGTGGCTTTGATTAGCAAAAAGCTGGCAACCGACGCATCATTGGACTAAGTCCTGAGCCTCTGCCCGGGCAGTCGGCCAATAAAATCCTGTACGGAAGGCCTTGCCCACAAGGGCCCGGGCTGCAGCGTGGTGCCCGCCGAGTCCGGCGTGAATTTCAGCCAGGAGATTTCGCCCTTCCTCTTCAGAGATGCACCTTTGAAGGACTCCGGTTGTGCTTTTCTTATAAAGTTCTCCCTCATGGACCTTGTAGGCTTTAGATCGCCGCACTATGCAGCGGGCCTCATTTTGGTCTTCGGGGAGTTCCTGCCTGATTAAGTAGGCTAGGAATGGTTCCGTCCACGGGGCAATGACTGCCATTATTTCGTGGGTTGAAGGTGTTATTTCATTGGCTAAGCCACCGATTGTGTCAGAATGTTCGTTGTTGGGCGGTGCAGTTGGTTCCGGATTGTTGTTTCCGAACTCCTCTTCCCATACTACGGATGGCTTAAAGAGCCGCTCTAGGAAGATGTTCGGAGGGACGGCGTCGCGCTTTGCGCCGATGCGTGCCAATACGTCGGCTGGCTGGTTATTATCTCAGGCTACATGGTGGAATTCGAGTCCTTCGAACCGAGCTAGCATTTTTAAGACGGCGTTACGGTAGGCTGCCATTTTCGGATCCTTGGCATCAAAGTCTCCATTTACTTGGGATATTGCGAGGTATGAATCCCCTCGGACCTCTAGGCGTTGAATGCCCATGGAGATTGCAAACCGGAGACCATGTAGAAGGGCCTCATATTCGGCTGCGTTGTTGGAGTCTGTGTACATTATTTGAAGTACGTATTGGACTGTGTCTCCGGTTGGGGACGTCAAGACGACGCCAGCCCCCAAGCCGGCCAACATTTTGGAGCCGTCGAAGTGCATGATCCAATTGGAGTATGCGCCGTACTCTTTAGGGAGTTCGGCTTCAGTCCATTCAGTGATGAAGTCAGCCAAAACTTGCGACTTTATAGCTCACCGTGGTTTGTAAGTTATGTCGAATGGTAAGAGCTCAATGACCCATTTTGCAATCCTGCCGGTCACGTCGCGGTTGTTTATAATGTCGTTGAGAGGTACTTCGGAGGCCACTGTTATCGAACACTCTTGAAAGTAGTGTCGCAGCTTCCGGGATGCCATGAACACCGCGTACGCTATCTTTTGGTAATGCGGGTACCGGGACTTGCATGGAGTTAAGACAGTGGATACGTAGTACACTGGTTTTTGAAGAGGGAATTTGTGCCCTTCTGTTTCTCGTTCGACGACGAGCACCGCGCTTACAACTTGATGTGTTGCCGCGATATATAACAACATTGGTTCGCCCAAGTTGGGCGCGGCCAGGACCGGATTTGTTGCCAATATGGCGTTTATTTCTTCGAGTCCGGCCGTGGCAGCATCCGTCCATTCAAAGTGTTCGGTGCGCCTGAGGAGGCGATAGAGGGGCAATGCCTTTTCTCCCAAGCGGGAGATGAAGCGGCTTAAAGCTGCCACGCATCCAGTTAATTTTTGTATTTGTTTGAGATCTTTTGGGATATCCAACTGTGACAGAGCTCAGATCTTGGCTGGGTTTGCTTCAATTCCTCTACCGGATACAATGAATCCCAAGAGCTTTCCGGCTGGTACGCCGAAAACGCATTTTTCCGGGTTGAGCTTAATGTCATATGCTCGGAGATTGTCGAATGTGAGCCTCAAATCGTCTACTAGAGTTTCGACGTGCTTGGTGTTGACGACCACGTCGTCTACGTATGCCTCCACTGTTTTGCCGATCTGGGTTGCCAGACATGTCTGAATCATGCGCTGATATGTTGCGCCGGCGTTCTTGAGCCCGAAGGGCATTGTGTTGAAGAAGAATGGTCCATATGGAGTAATGAATGTCGTTGCGGCCTGGTCTGTTTCCGCCATCTTGATTTGATGGTATCCGGAGTATGCGTCGAGGAAGCACAATGAATCGTGTCCTGCGGTAGCATCGATGATTTGCTCGATGCGGGGAAGGGGGAAAGGATCCTTTGGACAGGCCTTGTTAAGGTCTTTAAAATCGACACAAAGGCGCCAGGATTTGTCCTTCTTTGGTACCATTACCAGGTTCGCTAGCCAGTCCGGATGTTTTATATCTCTGATGAATCCGGCTTCTAATAGCTTGGCTAGCTCCTCTCCCATTGCCTGTCTTTTGGGTTCGGAAAATCGCCGAAGAGCCTGTTTGACTGGCTTGAATCCTTTGAGGATGTTTAGGCTGTGTTCTGCCAGCCTGCGTGGGATTCCTGGCATATCTGAAGGGTGCCAGGCAAAAATGTCCCAATTTTCCCGAAGGAATTCTCATAGTGCGGCGTCTACATCGGGGTTTAATTGTGCCCCAATGGAGGCCGTCTTTGTGGGGTCTGTTGGATGGACCTGGAATTTGATTATTTCGTCCACTTGTTTAAAAGAGGTGGACTTGGATCTCTTATCGAGTATCACATCGTCCCTGTTCACCGTGGAGCATAGCGCAGTGAGTTCCTCTGCCGCTAGGGCTTCGGATAGTGCCTCTAGGGCTAGTGCGGCTGTCTTGTTTTCGGCGCGGAGTGCTATGTCTGGATCACTGACAAGAGTGATGATTCCATTGGGCCCCGGCCATTTTAAGCTTCATGTATCCATAATGGGGTATAGCTTGAAAAATTGTGAATGCCTCTCGCCCTAATAGAGCGTGATATCCGCTGCTGAACGAGGCCACTTGGAACGTGACCTCCTCGGACCTGTAATTGTCTGGCGCGCCGAACACCACATCAAGTGTAATTTTTCCTGTGCAGCGTGCTTCCCGACTAGGGATTATTCCTCTGAAGGTTGTGCTGCTTCGCTCAATGAGGCTCCAGTCTATTTCCATTTTTCGAAGGGTTTCCTCGTAGATGAGGTTTAATCCGCTGCCGCCATCCATGAGTACCTTAGTAAGACGAAAGCCGTCCACTATTGGACCGAGGACCAATGCGGCTGGTGCTCGGGCTGTTCGGAATTTTGTTTCATCGCTGGCGTTGAAGGTGATAGCCATGTCGCTCCATGGATTTGTTGTTGCTACTTGGTAGACTTCGGCGAGGCTGCGGATTGTTCGTTTCCGCAATTATTTGATGCGAAAGTCTCGAAGACTGTTAATACCATACTGGTACTGTTAGGTTGGTTTTCTGGGGCTAGAAGCTCTTCGCCACTTTTGGCCACCTGCCGCAGTATCCAACATGCTCGAAGGCTATGTGTTGGAGTGGCGCCCTCTGTACTATGAATTTTACAGGGTCCACTGAGCCATCCCTCCAGTACGGTTCCGTGCTCTTTATGGGTTTTTTTCTTTTTTGGTTGTCCCGGGTGCCTGAGCATGATGCACCCTTTTGTTTCGGACTAGGGTTGTGTTCGGAGCCGGATTGTCCCAAAACTTAGTTTCGGTTTTCCAGACACTCTCCATCGCACAGTACTTTCTTACTATGGATGCCAGGTCGGCGAAGCGTGTAATTTCGCGATGACTTACGGCGTTCAAGATTCCCTTTTCCGTGCAATTGTTGCAAAAATTTGAGATTGCGTTTTCCTCATGGCAGTCCTTTATCCTGTCCATAACCAGGAGGAATCTGGCCCAGTAACGATGTACTGTCTCCGTGGGCTCTTGCCAGATTTGAGATAGATCGCTTATGTTTGGGTGGGCGGGTGGAATTAAGTCCGGAACCCTGCCCAACTTGAGGCTCAAGGGCCGAAAAGTTTCCGAATTTGGAAGCTTGGATTGCTGGATGTCGTCCGACGAATCTGGTCCGCTACCTGACTTTAGGTTCAGTACTTGATTGACGTCCGTCCCTCCGCGAGAATCTAGCATGGAGGGATCCGGAATCCGGACATAACTGGTTTTTAATATAGAAGAAGAGTCGCCGTGTTGTTCCTCCACCACGGCAACGTGGTGGGTAGCCTAAGGAGAGTTGATCTCTCTCAGATCGGATTTAAGCCCAATCTGATCGGTGTCAAAACCGGCGGATCTCGGGTAGGGGGTCCCGAACTGTGCGTCTAGGCGGATGGTAACAGGAGACAAGGGACACAATGTTTTTACCCAGGTTCGTGCCCTCTCGATGGAGGTAAAACCCTACTCCTGCTTGATTGATATTGATGATATGGGTAGGACAAGAGTGGATCTACCACGAGATCAAGGAGGCTAAACCCTAGAAGCTAGCCTATGGTATGATTGTTGTTCGTCCTACGGACTAAAACCCTCCGGTTTATATAGACACCGGAGAAGGCTAGGGTTACATAGAGTCGTTTACAATGGTAAGAGATCTACATATCCGTATTGCCAAGATTGCCTTCCACGCCAAGGAAAGTCCCATCCGGACATGGGACGAAGTCTTCAATCTTGTATCTTCATAGTCTTGGAGTCCGGCCAATAGTGATAGTTCGGCTATCCGGACACCCCCTAGTCCAGGACTCCCTCATCGACCCCCTCCGACATCGAGGTGAGACCAGCCAAATATCCTTGTATATCTTGTGTTGTTGCTTAAATAGGATATGTGGTTGCCCAAGTGGCCGTTCATGTTCAATTTACATCTCCGAGTGGCCTATGTTTTGCCGGAGTGTTGATTAATTTCCGTTCTGGCAAATTTCAGGCGCTCGATATGTCCTTTTTTAGCAAAGGTCATGCCGGATTTTTTCGTGAATTCTGACATGACTTGTGCTAGAATATGTACAAGTTTAATCTTTGAATTATGATTGTAGGAAATGTCGTACTCGGACGACGACAGTCTCCCGGGGGAGTGTAGCTGGTGCCACGACGATCGAGGTATGTGCGACAGGTTCGTTCGGCTGGACGAAGATCGGCGCTTCAGCATTAAGCTCGAGGAGACCTTTGATTGTTAAACGGTACGCAACAACGACAAGTGTTTTTTTCGTAATTAAGCATGACTTCAACTATTTCAACGTCTAATTTTCATATTTTACAATTCGACTAGCTTATCCCATGCCATGCAAGATGCTATGTCTTGGAGAGGATGGGTTTTGAAGACCATGAAAATTTCGAAACAAAGGAAATACACCTAAGGACCCATCATGATATGGATTTTGAAGTAAATCTGTGCAATGCTCAGAGCGTAACCCATTTTGGTTGCCAAAATTGGGAAGCACTTTGCAAAATGTATGGTTTTTATGAGGGTATGATTTTCACCATGGATCTTGGTGATCCTGACATCGAGCAAGACAATATGGACATTTGGGTCCTTGTTGATACGTTTCCGATTGTACCGCTATGTGAGTTTCTCAAACATAGTTATTAACTAATTTATATTGTTTATTTCAAAATAGTTGATAGCTTATTTCCATTGACAACTTATTTTGATTCTTCAAAGACTGTGCGGAAGATGGTCGATAAAACCCACTACACCGATGGCACCGAATTAACGTATAAGGAGAAAAATCATCTGATCGCATTTTGTACTCTTCTTGAGAATTACAATGACTATTATCGAACTCCTCCAAATTATGGTGAATACGTGCCACCAGTGCATGTGTTGAACCACGGTAACTTCTCTGAAGATACCCTGGTAAGATTTTTTACTATTACGACATCCGTGCATCTTTTGCATACTTTTAAAACTAGTACATCATTGCTAACTACGAAGTTATTATTATGTTTTTCAACAGAAACTCCCGATGGATTGTGTGCCTCATCTGATGTCTCTGCATGGTCGCCTCTCAGTTCTGAACATACTGCCAGGTAAATCTACGGAGCTCACCTGTGCATATCGGATTTCTAAAACTCGTGAACACATGTTCATCAAAGAATGGAAGAAATGTATGGACATTCGCAAGGAGGTTCTTGGAAGTAACATTCAGCAAAAGGCTAGAATTGGAGACAGGCTAATCTCCATTCTCCATAATGGAGAGTCAGGGGCTATCTTGTTTTTTGCTATTTACCTTAGAAAATGTAGTAGGTCTTAATCGAATGTAATAGGTCCTATGAGGTACAATATGTTTATTATGTGGTAATGTGTTAGAGTTGATAATGATGATCTCGAGGAGGTGTTGTGTGATGTCAATGATGAAAACGATGATCTTGAGGAGGTGTTATATGACAATGATGTATTATGATGATAAGTTGTTAATGATATGATGATGATGATGAAAGAACCGCGGATTAGTTTCAAGTGGATGGACATCCACTTGAAACTAGTCCACGGTTCTTTCATCCCATGATGTAATAACTCATTATGATGTAAAAACAATCTCTAAATTCCTGTTGTATGAAAACTTGTGTAAAGGTGTATGAATACAACATGAAATAAAAAAGAAATAAAATACTAAATAATAGTAGCAGCGCGGGAAAGGAGAAGCGCTACTACTAATTACCAGTAGCGTTGTTCTGAAGAAGCGCTGCTACTAAGTCAATTTAGCAGTAGCGTGGGCCTAGGCGCGCTATTGCTAAGCATTAGCTGTAGCGCCTTATCAGTAGCGCTCCTGCCCGCGCTACTGATAGGCCTAAAACCCGCGCTGCTGCTAGGCTTTTCCCTAGTAGTGGTAGTGCGGTTGCGTTAGTTACTGATTTGGGTGCGGTCTGTGGGTCAGGTGTGACCGAGCAAGCAAGCGGGTCGGGTTCGGTCGTGGGCCAGGAGGGTGCCACCGCACCAGGTGCCCGTGCCTATATGGGCTAGCTTTGCCTACCCAAGGGCATAGTCTCGCTAGATCTAGGGTTCCCTGCCCCTCGGTCCGACCTTTTGTGGTGGCGCTCTTCCGTCAGATATGTTCGTCGCATCCTCCCTCCTCCTCCCCTATCACTCTATTAATTTCACTCAGGTCATGGCCACGAGGAGCTATGGGGATGAGAGGTCCAACAAGCGTAGGTATGAGGAGGACGTACCCGAGGAGGATCTAGCTAGGGAGGCTGAACTCCGGGAAAAGCTATAGCGAGATGCTGCGCGGTGGCGTGAGCGTCGCTCGCATCCAGGGACGGTCTCTAACCACCGTGGTGCCAGATCTAAGGTGGATCTGCAGGAAGGCGGCCAGTTCCAACAAGGCTTGGGTGTTGGTGGTTATAGTGGCTTCTATGGATCTATGGGAAACAACTTCAATGACGTTGGCGACAAGAACTTTAGGAACTACCGCAAGAACGAGGGTTTTAACAATAACGTGTGGCAGAAGAAGACCTATATGCCAGGCTGGCGTCTTCTGGCTAGGGCAAGGGGCCATCATCCTTGAGTGCGACTTCAGATTGTTTCAAGTGTGGGCGTCCAAGCCACTACAAGGCATATTGTCCTAATCTTCCTCTATATTTGATCTACAAAGTTGAAGGTCATTCCGCCAGTGAATGTGCGTCGCGGTCGTCGGCGTCACTGCTCGAAATGATGGGGCACGACATCCACGGGGTGGCTATTTTCACCTTGAGTTACCTAAGAAAGAAACGGATCCCGCTGGTTCCAACTCTTAACTCATGGCATCCATTTTGTTGCAATGTGGTACTATCTCTTAGGAGGCGCTCGTGGCTGAGCTTAACAGCCTCATGGAGATCGACAAATGGGACTGGGGGATCTCACGTGGTTCTGATTAGGAGTTTTGTGTGCGCTTCCCTAACAAACAGAGTTTGCGTCTATGCCTTGTCAGTGGCGGTATGAAGTTGCCTATCTCTCAGGTCGCTCTTATTTTTGCGGAGCCGTCTGATGACGCTGAGGTGTGCTGCACTCTGCAAGAGACTATGGTCAAATTCTAGGGAGCGCCCATATCCTGAAGCGAGATCAAGCAGCGTTCAAAGTAGCCCCCCAACCTTTCGGCAAGATAGAACAGATTGATGAGGCGTCCCTCATCGGGATGGGGCCAGTGAGGGCGCTAGTCCTATGCATCAATCCTCCAAAGTTGTTATGCTCCAACCACATTTTTGACAATAGGAAAGGATACACGATCTGTTGTGAGCCGAAACTACAAAGAAAGAGCGGTGTTGTGCCCCCGCCTCCCCCTTCACCTCCTTCCAAGGGGCAAGATGATGAAGACAAAGAAAACAGTGGCAGGGACTTCAACCCAAAGCATAAAAGATCTCGTTCCCAACCCGTTGATGGCTCCTCGTCAGTAAATCGCCATAGCATACAGTGCCAATGGGCAACACCAGCTTGGCTGCCAAGACCTCTAAGGTGGCCCTTGAGATTTCGCCTTCCTCTTCCAAATGCAGGTCTGCCATTCACAAAATGCCTATGTCTCGTTACGTAGCATCAGAACTTGATCAATACGGTCCCCATATCTTGCAAGAGGGGTTGTCCCCGGTTGCTATGTCATTGGCTTCTGATCCGACTTTTTGTTGCTCCTATGTCCTTTTCGGTGAAGCTCTTGACTTTACGTGTTCCAAGCAGTCGTCGTTGGTGGTAAACATCTCGTCCTCTCCGGACTCCCCTGAAGTTGCGATGAGGATCTCTCCTAGGAAAGCCTCCAAGTCATCGCAACATGTCGAGAGGAGGTGGGCTGGGCGAGCCCCGAGAACTTGGCGTTCTTCTCTGATCTGATGCAAGTCAGGGCTGATGCTTTCAAGCAGAAAGCTGCTTTGCCTGGTTCTGCTGCTATCGAGCCCGTCAATGTGCCGCCTTCTCCATCCTCGCCTATCCCCTCCCCACCCTGTGTGGTTGCTGAGGATGAAGTGGGCACTTCCTTTGTTGCGCCCAAGAAAGGTCCAAGTCTCTGGCCCAAGGTCCAACAAGGCACAGCGTGCGGTGCAAAGGGAAGTAAGGCGTCACCTTGCTCTAGAAAGCGCAACACCGCACGACGGAGAAGGACCTTGAGAAGCCAGGGAACCCTTTTCCTTAATTCTCTGTCCTGCAAGATTTTTCGTATGATCACATTGGTGAGATTATTTCTGACCGCAAAGTCGTATTAAGCAGGGGTAGTGCAGAGGATTTAGACTCGATAGATATGGTTAGGGTGCGAGAACTTTCCCAGGCCGCGCTTGCCGCTACTGCCCATAGGAAAGAGTTAGCCCTCAAAGAGGCTGAATTGGCTAGGGAGGCCCAATAAGTTTCTGCCAGGGAGGCAGGAAACAATGTCCCATCTTCCTCGGAGGCCAGTCCAAGTGTGCCTACAAAATCCAAGGACAGCTCCAAAGGGGTCCGGCTTCGCAAAGGTATTTGCTAATGAAAGTTTTTTTCTAGAATATTTGGGGATTTGGGCACTCGGGTCGCTGTACATTGCTCAAAGAATACATTTCCAAAGAAATATCAACTGTTGCACTGCAAGAAACTATTAAGAGTGATTTTAATTTTTTAGACCTTGAATTAATAGATCCTCATAAACGTTTTAGTTGGCAATGGGTTCTTGCCATTGGCCACTCAGGTGTTCTCCTACTGGGGGTTGACAGAGACATATTTTTGGTCGAAGCCTGGTGGCGAGGGCGTTTCTTTTTAAGTGCCTTCATCCGCTAATCAGGTCAGCTAGGAGCTGTGCATAGTCTACGGTCTGGCTGACAATGCTTTCTACGCCCTATTTTTTATGAGCTTCATGTGTGCTGGTTTGATTGGCCATCCTCTGGTTATGGGTGGATATTTTAACCTTATCCATGTGGCGGAGGACAAATCTTCAGGCAATATTTGTTGATCCAAAATTAACATGTTTAATGACGCGACCGCAGACATGAAACTTAGAGAATGGCAAATGGTGGAGGCCTGTGTTACATGGACCAACCGTCAGGTTAATCCGGTTAGGTCAGTTCTAGACTGCGTCTTTATCGTGCTGACTAGGAGCTGACATACCCGTTTTGTTGTCTTAGAATCGAAACTAGACTGGGTTCAGACCACAACCCACTTTTTTCTCTTCAGGGGAAGAGTTGGCTAAGAAAAACCTATGATTCTTCTTTGAAATGCAATGGTTTGAGGAAGAGGGCTTCCAAGAGGTTATCAAAACCAAGTGGTCCAATTGGCTAATTTTTTCCTCGTCCCCAGAGGTATGGACACATGGCACCTGTCGGCTGTAAAGCTCATGCAGTTTTGAGAGGCTGGGGCGGCAACCAAGGAAGGGTTGCGGCAGTGCTCAAAGCGGATACGTTAGACGAAATAGTGTGGTTAGATGGCCCGTGCTGATTCAATAGGCATGTCCACAGTAGAGTGGCAACGCAGATATGTGTTGGAAAACACTATTATTAAGCTATATAAGGAGGAGGATATCTATTGAAGGCAACGCGAATGGTTTCTTAGCCTTACCAAGGGGATATTCATTCTAGTTTTCTCCACGCCATTGCCAATGGCAACAAACGCCGGACTACCATTCCTAGGCTCATTTTGGTCTTGCATGAAATTAGGCGGACCTTACCGAGCATATATACTAGTTATACTCGAATCTTATTTGGATCGATTAGGCCAGGAGAGCTAGTTTAGCTCCTAACCTCTGGCATGCTGATAAAAAGGTTTCTGATTTAGACAACGCTTTCATTCTCCTTTCCTTTTCTGACGAAGAAATCCAGTGCGCTCTTGCTGCCATGAAGATGTCCGTATTGCGTTTATCTTATCTTTGCCCTTGATTTTATCTCATCTTTGATTGTAAATGATATCACTATCTTTTGAAGAATAAAATATTATTCCTGTAAAGAAAAACGATCTAAACCGCGTTCCATACGCCAAATGTGACAACTGACAAGTAGTAATATCTTTTAGCCTACTTGCATGCAAAGTAGTCTGGGTAGGTGGATAATGGACACATCTAGATGTGTTATATGCTCTACTTGTATGCTAATGGAGTGATGGGCAACTTCCGCGCTGCTAGACTGCCAATCATGAAGCGAACACGACAAACAAAGGAAAGTATATGAACTCTAAGGCCCTGTGATATTTTGGATTTCTTTAGCTGCTTAGCTAGCTGTAGTCGCAACTCATGTTCAGACCTACATCCTTAAGAGATGAGCCAAGGTAGGTGGCATCCCAACCTAACCCAGCAAACCTTCAAATATTAAACTTTAAACCCTATTTCTTATGTATTTCAGGTCCAAGATATCTTGAATAAAACCCTAAAAAGGATATCTTAAATTAATCAACGGTAACTAAAAGTATCATCCTAACCGATGCGCAGCCCCAACCACCACGATTCTCCACCTCCTCCCTCGTCCCTTACAATCACCACGAGACCACTCTTATCGGTTCCAAGATCACATCGACCTAAACCCGGCCCACACGTTAGTTGGGTATTATTTGTACAAAATGATCCTTCGTCAAACTTAATCCGTCACTGACCCCTTAAGTACTTATTTCAAATCGAGTTCCGGGTGTCACCTAAAACCGTGTGGAGTGATTAACACACTTAGCAAAGCCATATGGGTTGGATACACTACGTGTATGGGTCACTCAAAACTGTTTGGAGCGACTTCAATCTGACTTTCGTTCTGAAGTAGCTTCACTAAGTGTATGTGTATGAGTCGCTCCAAATGGTTCGCCTGTTGGGCTAAGTCCCTCCACATGGAGGTGTGTTGGCAGCCCAACATCAGCCCACACAAGTCCAACACACATGAACCGTTGATCTGTTCTGCATCCAACGGTTGTGAGTGTTTCCTGGTGAAGGGAGCAAGGAGAAAACCCTAGCCACTCCACCCCTTGCTGGTGGTGGCTGCCATTCGTGAGAGTGAGAGAGAGAGCACACAAGAGAAAACACAACCTGAGAGAGAGGAAGAAGAAGAAGCAGAGGTTCTGTCCAGATTTGCTGCATCTGACTAGACAATGTTCAAGCTGGTGATTGGAGGCTCAAACATGCTTGGATCGACCCCAAACTTGGTGAGCTCGTTCCTTACTTTGAGTACTTCGATCTGGTTAGCTGGTTTGAGGATTGGGTCAGTGGAGCATCAGATTTGAGAGTGGTTTTGTCAGCTCTGACTGCTGCGGTTTCAGAACAGAGTAGTTTTGGGAGACGAATAGTTTGGGTAGGCAAACGATGTCCGATTGAGCTGAAATTTGGAGGAGATCTCAGGAACTCGTGTGTCTACTTGTCTGCCAAATTTGGTGCTGTTTGGTTCAGCGGTTTAAGAGTAGTTTGCAAAACACTGGAGGGTACAGAAGCTGTGTAAACTCTGCTTTGCTGAAATCTTGCCTCTTGTGGTTGTTGTTGCTGTTGCCGGTTGGCAACATGGAGAGTGTGTTGTAAATCTCTCTAGAGGTTGTAGAGAAGACTTTGTACTCATCATTCTCATAGTGAAGTTGTGTGGACCGGTCGGTCCACAGCCGTGGTTTTTTACTCCTCAAGTTGAGGAGGTTTTTCCACGTTAAATCCTGTATCACTTGTGCATGTTGTTTGTGTTATTCCGCTGCTTACTTGTTGGTTGAAGCTGTCCTCAAAGTTCATCACAAGTGAAGGGGGTTGTGTAGTGTGCATATTTGCCGTGTCGGTGAATTTGTGCAGCACATTGTTGCTGTCTAGCCCCAACATCGCCTACGTATAGTAGGACAGATTTGAAAATAAGTTTTTTCTGTGAACGGTGTAAGTTCGACGAAGGGTCATTTAGTACAAACAATACTCCGGTAGGTGGGTAACCACTATATGTCGACACATCTGTATATAATATATTCTGTTCCTTGTACCGATGGGCAACTTCCGCGGTGCTTCCAAACGCTGCGTGCGTCAGCCGAGTAGAAGTAGTCGTACTTCAGGCATACATGTGCAGAGCACCTTGCGAATATGTGAAAGCTATTGGCCGGATAATATAACATTGTCGGTAAAGAAAAACATTGCAGTCCATCTACTCCATCCTCTGTCGATGTATACAAATACATAGGCAGCCTTCTGGCTAGTTTGCATTCCTCAACCCCCACCAAAAGCATTTCCACAATCCACACATCAAGAGCACAGCCTGCAATAGTCGATCCAGCCATCATGCAGGTGGTGACGGGGGCCATGGGCGCCCTCATCCCCAAGCTCTTCCAGCTCCTCAACGAGGAGTACAAGCTTCAGAAGGGTGTGAAGCAAGACGTCGAGTTCCTCACCAAAGAGCTTCCGAGCATGCACGAAGCACTCCGCAAGGTAGCGGATGTGCCGCGGGACAAGCTTGACAGGCAGGTGAAGATCTGGGCCGACGAGGTCAGGGAGCTGTCATAGGTCATGGAGGATGTGGTTGACAGCTTCATGGCGAGTGTCGAAGGCTCCGAGCCCGCCGCCAACTCAAATAAGCTCAAGGAGCTCCTGAAGAAGATGGGGAACTTGCTCCCCAGGGGCAAGACTCGTCGTAAGATTGCGAAGAAGATTAAAGGCATCAAGATCCAAGTCAGGGAGGTGGCCGATAGGCGTGATAGGTATGGGGTTAATGGTGTGGTTGTTAATCTAGCTGCAGCCCCACCTACCGTTGACCCTTGTCTGTTGGCTCTGTTCAAAGATCAGAAAGAGCTCGTTGGCGTTGATGTCGCAAGAGACGAGATAACAAAGAAGCTCACGGATGGGGATATGGCCAAGCAACAATTGAAGATCCTCTCCATTTTTGGAATTGGAGGACTTGGCAAAACAACTGTTGCCAAAGTAGTGCATGAGGTGCTTCAAGAAAAATTCATGCTCAAGGCTTTTGTTTCGGTGGGTCAGAAGCCTGATGTGAAGAAAGTTCTTAGGGACATTTTCCTTGAACTTGACAAGGAAGCCTACAGGAGATCCAATGCACAAACGTTGGATGAAAAGCAGCTCATAGTAGAACTCCAAGAGTTACTTGAGAATAAGAGGCACACACCAACCACCTATTAATTACCGGAGTTTATTTTATCTCGGATAATATCTACAAGTTTGTATTTATTGACATTCAGGAAATATAGCCCCTCAACGCCGTCACTACTAACTATTGAGCACCCAAAATATGATCAAATTTGGGTAACAAATGATAATGCGTTGACATGGATGTCACCCAAATTAAATACAAAAGAATTGACGTTCATCTTTTTGTTATTAGTGCATATGTATCATTAATTCATCATACATGGCTTCGTCTTGAGTATATTGAAGACACAAATTAGGAGCAACTGGATTATTGTCTTTGAGTTGTGTCTTGAGTACAATTTGGATAGTAGGTGTTGATTCTAATGTAGTTTTGGATTACAAAGTACCTTCTGTTTTAATCTTTTCACACTTGTATCATCTGGGTCTTGAACAATGGCATCCGGTTTTTTTTTTCAATGCTCAAATACTTGTAAAGTATGAAGATTAAACATGAGTTTGAACTTAGATTTGAAACTAAATTTGATATTGCAAGAGATATTAATAGTTTATTTTACGCAAGACCACCCTTCTTGTTATTTATTTTGAAATGAATTTAACCAGAACTAGAGTTCCAACCAGTAAGATGGCATTGGTAAACTAACGCATGGCAATATATATATTTATCTTGTGGTCGTAGCATATTCCTTTGATTTATTTACTTTATATGTTAATTGTTGTAGGAAGAATAGTACTGCGATTTTTGGATGGTCTTCGAGATGGCTGCAATAACTTCTTAATACATGTATTCTGCACAAGTTTTTATTACTAATTTCATTCCTATGGTGCTCTGATGTGGATAGGTACTTCATTGTTATTGATGATATATGGGATGTAGAAGCATGGAAAATAATCAGTTGTGCTTTGAAGGATAGTAACTGTGGAAGTAAAATAATCACAACTACTCGTAGTTTGGAAGTTGCCAGAAAGTCCGGTGAGGCTTACCAGCTAAAGCCACTTTCTCCCGGCAACTCTGAAAAATTATTGTATATGAGATTATATAGTGCTAAAAGCAAGTGCCCTGTTGATCATTCGCTAGAGATATCTGAAAGGATTTTACAGAGATGTGGTGGTGTACCATTAGCTATCCTTACAATAGCTAGTTTGTTAGATGGTAAAGCGAGAGAGGATTGGTCTAAGGTCTATGACTCAATTGGTTTTGGGCACGGAAAAAACCAAGATGCGGACAATACAAGAAAGATACTGCTATTTAGCTATTATGATCTACCCTATTATCTGAGACCTTGTTTGTTGTATCTAAGCATATATCCAGAAGACTACACAATCAATAAAGAAATTTTGACCTGGAAGTGGTCAGCAGAAGGTTTTATCAAGGAGGAACCGGGGATAGGGCAATATGAGCTTGGAGAGAGATACTTCAGTGAGCTGGTGAATAGAAGTATGATACAACCCATCTGGGGCGGTCATGGCTCAGGTTTCGTGACTGGTTGTCGTGTGCATGATCTTGTGCTTGATATGATATGTTTATTGTCAAACGAAGAGAATTTTGTTAGTGTATGGGATGTTAATGATCAAAGCATATCTTGCCAAAGTAATGCTCGTAGGTTAGCTATCCAAAAGAGAGTCTTAGAGCAGGATGACTCTCTGGCTAAGATGTGCACCCCACAATTGAGGTCATTCAGTGCCATAGGATGTGATATTCATGCGATGCCATCATTTTCAAGTTTTGCAGCTTTACGTGTCCTAGATATCGTAAATTGTAGTTTTAATGGAGATCGCACTCATCATCTGGACCATCTTGGGAGTTTACTCCATTTGAGGTACCTAGGATTGTGGAGAATAGATAAGGTACCTGAAAAAAATAGGGAATCTGAAGTTTTTGAAGACACTGGACTTGGAGGGTACTAGGATAAAAGAATTGCCACAAAGTTTTGCTCTGTTAAGGCAACTCAAGCGCTTGCATTTTGAAGTTGCTGAAGGAATAGTTGGGATGCATTTGCTGGGGAACCTAACATCATTGGAAGATCTACAGTTGAGATTTGGCACTTGGTCTCCTGAGTTTGTAGTAGAGCTGCGCAAGCTGCCGATGCTGAGGAATCTCATCCTTAGGATTGGGTCTTACAAAGGCTTGGATGATAGCCAGGTGAAAGCTCTGGTGAAGTCTCTTGACAAACTGAAAGAGATCCAAATTCTGTACATTTACTTTGGGGGTTATGTGAGTATTGGACCCCAAGGGTGGGAAGGTTATGTACCACCTCGACAGCTCCGTGAATTCAGGCTAAGAACAGAGAAGGACATGTTGCCGATGTGGATAAACCCGTCACTTGTTCAGAACCTCACCAGTTTATGGTTCAATCTGAAGGAAGTGAAGGCACGGGATATGGAGATCCTTGGGAGTTTCCCAGAGGTCGTTAGTCTACAGTTGACTGATCTGTTTCTGTTGTTGAGCTACTCGCAGGACTTTCTCCCAGACGTCATGGGGGGCTTATTCCCCAAGTTGAGGTACTTGAGTACACCTGCACCGCTGAGGTTTCTGCAAGGAGCCATGCCGAGCCTTGAATCCCTTGAGTACAGTTATCTCGAAGTGGATCAGTTGAAGCGTGACAACAGCTTTGGTTTTGAGTTTGGTAGCTGGGAAAACCTCCATTCACTCCACAAAGTGCAAGCTCGTTTCCGTACAGGTGCAGCTCAAGAGAAGAAGGATGAAGCTGTGGTTGCGCTGGAGCTCGCAGCTAACCAACATCCCAAACTATTCGCAAAAAAAAAAAACCAACATCCCAACCGCCCTATCCTTACAGTCAAGATTTCCTTTTAGGAGTGTAAGTAGTTTTCAGTTTTACATACATCCTTTTTTACACTGATATATATGAGCTCTATTTGCAGGAAGCGGAAGCAAATTAACTAATTGTCGTCAAGACAATTAATGTAGTACCTACTACACACTTCCTTTCCAAGCAAGCTCCTCTTCACTTCAACTATTATCTGTCTGCACCAGCAACTGATGAATGGCGGGCACCAAGAGCTTCTACCACTACTTAATCGATGGACCTGGATTTTTTTTTTTACTTTCTTTGTCTTCCAAGTTCTGGGATTGTAATAAGCCACCTTTCATTTTTTTTACACGACGATGCTAGCAGGTTTTCGGTCCATGGTTCAGCAGCAACGGATGCGAGCAGTGGGTTTCCTGATAGTGCGCAAAACTGGTTACTTATCATTCCCTTTTGCTGCTTGATAGTTTGTTGCTTTTGCAATGGATTTCGGTAGGAAAATTTTACTTATCATTCCCATGAGTACATTTTGATATTTCTTCCAGCTGATTTCATCATGTTTATCTGTATATTTATCCATTATCCTGTTGATGCAACTAAAGTGCAGCTATTGAAATTATCACAATGGTGAGAGCGTCAGAAATATTAGCTTTAAAATGTCCATAGTTAACATCGTTGCTAATGTGTGCACGTTTCAGGTGTGTTTAGTCGTTTCCCAGCATTTTACCGCAGTTTGTATCCTCACATTTCTAGAATTGTTTTCTTCCTCACACAGCCATAGAACTGTTTTTTTTCGAGAAGGGGATCGCCTCGGCATCTGCATCGTCGTGATCACACAACCATATAATTTTTTTGTTTGTGGAATGGGAATGTTCGCTTATGGATCGATGTTTTGCTTGTGCATGAAAAAGAAACAGTCCTAGGATATTAATTAGAGTTCTGCACAATTGCAAAGATGACTGGACAAGTATCTCTGCCTCTGCTGCTACACTACATGCGCAACCAGAAACTGCAAATTCAGTTTGATCTCAAGATAATTCACCACCACCAACCAGAATTCAGAGATACACGAGAGTTATAGCTTTCATAACAAGAACCAGAACTAGTGTAGATTCAACTCAAAATGTACATCATCTTCCAGAAATCTGAAAAAATAAACCGCATACTACAAGGGAAATGAACAGATGGGGAAAAGAGCGTGAAAATAATTATTCACAACAATCGTTTGCTTGAATAAACCGCCCACATAATATCTGGATAATATACGGTAAAAAAGTATATTTGGAACCCCATAGATGCAAAAAAACTGAACTTGCGGCAAGTAATTCGGGACGGAGGGAGTATTTATTAAGAAGAAAAGTGAAGCTTAGAGGCAGAAAGCAGTACTTGTAAATTCAGATTGCAGTCTGTTTCCCAGTAAATATGTACACCAAAAAAGGATAAAAGGGCAAAGGGCTTCCTCAAGCGACTGATTAACTGGGGAAAAAAATAACCGCTACCTAACTAACATTCCTCTACCATCTCTTCCATGCAAAAACAAATAAAAATTGTCAGCCATATCAAAAGATTTAAGAGAGAAAATTTCCATCTCTGTATCAACATCCTATATATCTAAATGAATTTTTTATGCGAGAATCTATTTCTAATCAAAATTTTGAGCCAATGAACTACAGCCGCAAATTACCCATACTCGGGTTTCAGCACCCACGTTGCGCCGCCTGCGTCCCTTTGCAAGGTTGCTATCTCCTTGAGCAGGTTCTTGAACACCAGCATATCCTTTGGTTGTATGCTGTTCTTGAAATGTTCCGTCAAGCTCGTCGAGCTGGCGGAGCCACCATTCTGTTGTATGAAGGTGCACAACTGGCGGATCAGGACCTCAGGCTGCACGATCATGTTCCTACTAGAATTAGAGTTTGATGTGCGCCCGTTCTCTGTCGAGCCTGATCTTTGATTGGAAGCGGAGCCCAGGCTGAGCTGATGTTCCAGTGCATCTGAAGCTGACCCCTCTCGCGTTCCACGCATCTTAGCCAGAAGCTCGGCGGAGGACAGCGCTTTCCCATGTAGAGCACCCACCTGAAGACTTTGAACTCTGCTGCTGCTTGAACCTTCTGATGGCTGCGAAGAACTAACCAACTGGGTGTTGAGTGTTGACCCAAATTTCCTGCGGACAGAGGACGGCGCCCCGGCAGCACCAGCTCTTCCTGTCCATGTGGGAACAGCAAAGTCATCACGGCTTCTGAGCATCCGTGATTGGCGTAAAGCCTCGGCTGCCCTTTGTGCCACCTGTGAAGCCTCTGCTTCTAGCCGCAGCTTCTGATCATCGTTAGCACTCATTATGGCATCATGATTTATAGCACTCTGTGCAAGTACAAAACTGAGGGTTATTTACAAAATATTGAACAGAAAAACAAAAGAACAGAGGCTGGGATCAGCACATATTACTTACATGAACTCCCTGGCCATCAAAAAGACTCTTCAAAATGTTGGATTCTTCATCCGCTTGGTCAGATTTAAGGTCTGATTTCCCATTGCCATCAACAGATGAAGATGGTTCAGCCTCTGCGCTGGTCGGTAAAGCTGAAGATCGCTCGCCTCGCTCCTCGCCATGTGGAGCACCGATGTTCACATCTTCAGACAGTTGGCCAAAAATGTTTGATGTTTCAGTTGAACCATTCTTGTCATCATCTTGCAATGTGAATAAATCTTTCATGTCTCTGGCTTTAAAGAACCTCCTTTGCCGAGGGTTTTTCAGTACTTCGTTTGTGAGAAAATGCTTGTATATCTGTCGATGGTAGACTTTCTCCTCTATCGTCCCACGTGTGATCAACCTGTAAACTGTCACATCTCTTTTTTGCCCAATTCACCATGCTCGTTCCCTGGCCTAGTGCACAGAAAGTTTAATCAGGTTAGTGTGATCACTAGTCCTAGGACATAAAACAACAGGAGATTATAGGACATAAAACAACAGGAGATTATCTTTGCTGCTATCTTCACAGAGGACGCCTTAAAATTATTTTATCTACCATGTCATCACTCATCGGCATTCAGTTTTGGATGTCAGCCATCTCTTCCAAGTCAAAAGATAAGATAATAAAACCTTAATGCAATTTTATCAAACGCGAATGCATCTATGAAGGTTAAAAGATGGTAGGTGCAGAATTATAGACAGGGCGGACAAAACTGCACATGGACTATACCTGCATGTCTGTCGAAGGGTTCCAGTCAGGATCGAATATTGTAATCCTGTTTGCACCAGTCAAATTCGTACCCAATCCACCAACTTTTATTGTCAGAATGAAAGTGAAAATTTCATCTGTATTATTGAACTCATCTCACTCTGTGCATTTAGAAACCGAACCTATATTTTGGTTTATATATGATTTTTTTTGGTATGGTATAGCATTTAAAAACCATTTAGAGGTCGTTTTTCGTAAAAATGTCGGTTTATACCCAAAAAACTGAATATAGTTAAGCCCAGCCCAGCAGAGGACTTCTCGTCTTCTGTAGCCCATTGGCGAGAGCAACTAATTAACGAGCGCTCCTTCGGAAGCCTCGCAATGATCAGCGCCACTTGGCGTGCTCTCAGCCATTCGTCACGTGTCGCGCTCTGGGCGCTCCTTTCAGATTTTTTTTTATTTTTTCGCACGCGTTTTCGGCTTTTAAAAGGTTTTTTTCGGCTTTTTTCGACGTTTTGGTTTTCCATCGGTCTTCCCTAGTTTTTCGATCAAAAAAATGCGCAAAAAACGTGTTTTTTTTTCCGCGAGAGTCACGGTTTGCTTCCACGAGAGGCACGGTTTTGCTTTCGCGAGAATCACGGCCGTGCCTCTCAGAAACGAAAAAAACATGTTTTTCTGTTTTTTTCTTTCGCGAGAGTCACGGTTTTGCTTTCGTGAGAGGCATGGTTGTGCTTTCGCGAGAGTCACGGTTATGCCTCTCGGAAACGAAAAAAAACTCATTTTCTGTTTTTTTCGCGAGAGTCACGGTTTTGCTTCCGCGAGAGGCACGGTTGTGCTTTCACGAGAGTCACGGTCGTGCCTCTCGAAAACGGAAAACAAATGCATTTTCTGTTTTTTTCTTTCGCGAGAGTCACGGTTTTGCTTCCGCGAGAGTCACGGCCGTGCCTCTTCGGAAACGAAAAAAACGCGTTTCTCTTTTTTTTCGTGAGAGTCACGGTTTTGCTTCCGCGAGAGGCACGGTTGTGATTTTCGTGAGAGGCACAGACGTGCTTCTTTCGGAAAGGGAAAAAACTCATGCTCCCGGTTCGGCTTTTTTGTCCGGTTTTTTCGTGAAAAAAAGTTTGTAAAAACCTATCAACATGGGATCTAGTTTTGAAGATCTCGACGCGAGGAATCCAACGGTGAAAGCGGTTCGAGATTTGGACATGAGGTTTAAGAGATAAAACTTTTGAAAAACGGATCTACGAAAAAAGGGAAAACTACCAGGTTGCGACAAGTGGCGCACATGCATCGCGCCACTTATCGCAACCTAGGAAAGTTGAAGTGATCTTCGCAACGAGTACTCCTCAACTAGTGATTTCGCCCTGTGGCACAGAAGTTATCAGGCCAACCTTTGGCCTTCCGCCCGCAGCCCCGCACGCCGCAGGCCGCAGCCCTACCCGAGTCAGCGAGAGCGAGGACCAAATTGAGACACCGCCAAGCCGAGCTCCCCCTCGACGGCCTCGACGGCCGGCAGCGGCAGGCTGCTGGTGCCAAACAAAGGCACTGGACGGCCGGAGCAGCGAGCACGCCGGCGGCGGCGCGTTAGTCCGTGCTAGCCTGCCAATTATGGAGGGAACACGACAAACAAAGTAAAGTTTGAATTCCAAGGTACTGTAATATTTTGGGTTTCTTTAGCTGGTTAGGGCATCTAATAGCTGGTTAAGGTTCAAACAATGAATTGTCTTGAAACTCAACAACCTATATTCTTAGTCACCAAACAATTGCAATTCAACTTATTCAACAGAGTCTAAGTAAGAGCTCCACACACTCAACCATCATATAGGATTCTATGATTGCTAACACTCACCGCATACACATGAGCAAAATGTTTCAACCGGACACATAGAAAGATAGGGGCTTATAATTTCGCCTCCCTACGTATTCACCTCAAGGGTGATGTCAACCATACTAACTCATGCTATCCATATCCAACTGGATATATGTGCCTAGGTATTTCCTCACCACATGATGCTTTCCAAAAGAGAAAAATAAAAAGGAATAGAGAGAAAGACTTTGACTCTTGCATGAAAGTAAATACATAAAAGTAAATATATGCCCTTCGCAGAGGGAAGCAGAGGTTGCCATGCACTTATTTGTTTGTATGCTCAATCCCTTAGTGCAAAAGAACGTCACGTTATATTGTCCCCTATGATGGCAACCTTTATTATGCAGTCTGTCGCTTTTATTCTTTACCATCACAAGTTTGTACAACGCTCAATTTTATCTTACACTAAATGATCGCACTCTTTTAGAAGCAATTTTTATTGCCTTATTGCACCGATGATAACTTACTTGAATGATCTTACTCAATCCTTAGGTAGGTATGGTGGACTCTTGAAAATAATATTTGGGTTTAAGGGTTTTTGGATGCACAAGTAGTATCTCTACTTGCTGCGGAATTTTTGGCTAGCAAAGATGGGGGGCAAGCACCACATGTTGAAGGATCTATGACAATATAACTTCTGTGTGAATATGAACAAACATAAATTATTACGTTATCTTCGTTGTCCAACCTCAACAATTTTGGCATATAATATTTTGATGGGGGCTCAGAATCACAAAAGATTTTCAAGATAGTGTATTTGCATGTGAAAGTTCTCTTTCTAATAGTAATCATTCAGGAATTGCTTGTATGACCAATATTGTGATTGTCAAGCTTAAAAATATTTCACTTTCTAAACCCAATGTGAAGCTACCACTAGACATGATATGAACATGTAATTTCAACTCCATGATATTCAATTCATTCAACAATTTACTCATAGGATATAAGTGAAGCACAAGAGTAAATGACAAGCTACTCCAAAAAGATATAAGTGAAGATCAAGCGAGTAGTTAACTAGATGGGTAGCTAATTGAGGACTCACTCTTATTTAAAACTTTCAGATCTAAGTATTTTATTTAATCAGCAAGAAAAAAAACAAAATGACATTCCAATAATAGCACAACTCATGTGAAGAAGCAAAAACTTAGGCTCAACCAAGGCTAACCTATAATTGTTGAAGAAGAAAGGTGGGATGCCTACCGGGGCATCCCCAAGCTTAGAGGCTTGAGGCTTCTTGGAATATTAACTTGGCGAGCCTTGGGCATCCCCAAGCTTGAGCTCTTGTGTCTTCTTCATTCCTCTCATATTATGGTTTCCCTAAAGCTCAAAAACTTCATCCACACAAGACTCAACAAGAACTCGTGGGATAAGTTAGTATAAATCAATGCAACTACTTATCATTCTCTATTGTAGAAAATCACTAAAATTATTATTTAACATTGCCTACTAAATGCCTCTACATATTTAATAATCCTATCCTCAAATAGAATCATTAAGCACACAAACATATGCAAACAATGCAAACATAACAGCAATCTGCCAAAACAAGACAGTCTATAAAGGATGAAGCTAGATCCAATCTTATTCAACTCAAAAAATTCTGAAAATGTACCACACTGTTGAAAATTTATCATATCTTATTCTGCAAAAAGTTTCATCATTTACATTCTTACTTTTCTCAAGAATTTTTGCAATAGCGATAAACTTTTTGTTTTGAAACAGCCACTACTAGGGAAAACCTTATACACAGAAACTTACCAGTAGCGCGTGCTAAAAAGAAGCGCTAATACAATTTACCACTAGCGCGTGTAGTCTAAACGCGTTGCAGCTAAGTTCATAGCAGTAGCGCGTCTAACGGAGGAAGTGCTACTACAACAGTTCCCCTTAGTCACTACTAGGGAAAAGCCTAGCAGCAGCGCGGGTTTTAGGCCTCTCAGTAGCGCGGGGACCGGCGCTACTAATAAGGCGCTACAGCTAACTTATAGCAGTAGCGCTTGTTGTCCCACGCTACTGCTATACATGAATAGCTGTAGCGCTCTTTAGGAAAGGGCGCTGCTGATATTATCTGCAGCGCTGTTTACAAGGAAGCGCTACTGGTAAGGCGGTGCTACTGCTAAATTCCCCCCCCCCCTCGCTACTACTAGTTTTATTAGTTTTTTTCCCTACATATTTGTTTTGTATTTGAATAGGCTTTATACAATAATCTTTAGCGTATCATACACATACAAATGTAATCATAACATATACATACAATTAGTCTCATCAAATCATGTCATCATCATAATCATCATCCAACACAAAGTGGTCTCTCGTCATCATCTCGAAAATAGCGATACAAGTCTCGGTTACTTGCAAATACATCGTCATCCATCTAAACAATGATATACGCGAGAAGAGCTATCACTTTAAGTACATGAGTTCGTATCCCTCTCTCGCATTAGCATGAACCTAAACTAACTACTGCCTGTCGCTCGGAAACCGGAAACCGGTACACCTGGGCCTGACACTCCGGCCACTCGTCGTATATATACTCCTGGTGTAGTACTTCTTCGCCATCTATGATCTATGCACCTGCATCGTCACATGAGTCGATTATATGCAACATATATAGTTGAGCAACAGAAAGAGACAGACTTGGCAAAAATAGAAACAACATATCATAAGCATAAATAACAAAGTTCATCGTACCCAAAATGCCCTAACTAGAGTCATTTTCGCTAGTCGAGGAGGAGAACGGTTTAATTACATCACAAATAAAGTTTCACCGTGAATAACTCAAAATCTTGTCATACAGAAAGTATGGACTAAACGGACACATTGTCATATATCGACAATCACTCCACCATGTCGTGCCATCCATCCATGTCAGAGAGATAGTCCTCGAGCTTAGTGAAAGGCTTCATGTCGAGATGCTGAGAGGCTATCCATGTTCGGACGTCTTCCCGCGACATTTGTCCTTCTCCGTAGAACATCCTTGTTTTTCCGACGACATCCTTCATGATGATTTGGGCAAGTTCGCGCTGGATGTTATAGAACTCAGCTCAAAGTCGATGATCCTTGATATCTCCTATGTCCTTTGCCCATTGCAGAATATGGGCATCGCCGGATCTAGGTGACATGCGAAGGTTCTGGTGATCCCGTCTGTACTCCAGCATCTGGTGTAGGACATAGAATCCATCATTAAGAGAATTGTTCGGTTGCTGGATGCAGTAGAAGTCGGTCTTATGGCTGAAGTGACCCTGCCGCCCCTTCTCTTCTTGTCCCTGACCTCTCCACCCCTTGCTTCGTAGTAAAACATAGCACTATCAAGAACATCCTTGATGTGGGTGTAATCCTTTTTGTGAATGTTCTTCGATGAGTCCAAGTAAAGAGCGTGGGAGAATCGGGGGTAGAGGATGATGAGGACGGCGCGCCCGCCGCTGCGCAAAATAAGTACACCTCAAATTAATTAGCCTCCACCGTGCAAATGAATGATTGAAATCGAAGGAAGGATAGCAACACGGATGACTTACACGGGATGATAAGGCACGAGAATCGCCTCCTTGTCCTTATTGGAGAGCATGAAACTGACGATGTAATCCCTCGCGTATTCACCGTGCTTTGCATAGACTCCCAAGAAGCCCTCGTGCATGTAGTACGGGTTAGCGACACAGATATGAGGTATCTCCTCAACCCCGATGATGTAGTTCATGTGCAAGGCATAAAGGCGGACAAACATAAAATCCAGCTTCTTCACGTGAAACATGTCGAATATGTAATCGAATCGGAGGAAGAACTTATCCGCGAGGAAGCAGTCGATGTATGACATTTGCCGCGGAACGTTAACCACGTAGAGTGGGTATCCTAGATCTTTCGAGGCGATGAGGCCTTTCTCTACCCGCAGCACATCATCATGAAGTCTCCTTAGATCACTGAATCTGGCCCGTAGCGCTGTTGCAGGTAGGATTGGTTGACCGGGGATATGCCATTTATCCGCATCGGGGATATCTATACGGTCCTGAAGCCGAGGCTGCTGGATCATAGAATCAGCTTTTTTGCCTTTCCTCGCTCTCTTCCGAGACTTCTTTACTACTGGAAGGTCGTCCATAATACGTTGAGACGGCAATTCAGGCACCGACTCATGACGCTCAAACCCTAAGGAGGCGCCAGTATAGATATACTGTTCAACGCCATCGTCATCCTCATCCTCATCCATGGCGACGTCGTCAGCGACTAATGGAGCCTCCTCCTTACCCCATCCGCTATCACCCAACCCGACACCCGACGATAATTGGGTAGGTGGGGTGTTGATGTTCATACCTTGCTGAGGCTGCGTGCTCGTGGGTGTGCTCCCGGCCGCCTCCAGACGAAGCAGACTCTTTGGCCGCAACAGGACCCACCCATTGCAACAATCACCAAGCCGCCGCGGGGTCTCGTCGTCATCCCCCACTAGTATTAGAGGAGGCAAATTCTCGTGGCACGGTTTGACACTGGCCACGGAAACCTTGAAGACGTTCGGGGGGATCGACCGGCTGTGGAACAATGGTTCCTTCGGCTCCATTATCGTCGCCTTCCCCACGTCCACCTTCTGGTCGCCGATGATGTACAATATGGTGCACGGGGTTACGTCAGCCTGGAAAGAAAAGTCTGTGACGTGAGACATCCGAAAGGCAACGAAAACGGGAGATTATACATTCATATTGACGGGGGTCGGTGTGACAGATACCGTGAGGGCGTCGAGCTCAGCCAAAGACGAAGCACCGCCGAGCATGTCCGGTGCGGGAGCCGGTGCGGGAGCAGGTGCTGGTGCAACGCTAGTCGAGCTGCTCCCCAAGAAGTCAGCAAAGGGAAAGTCCTCTGCATTTTTTTCTGGATTTTGCCTTGTCCAAGTGAAAACGGCCGGAACCAAGGAAGTAGACAAATCTGCAACCACATGTTCTGCGGCAGCTACCGCTGTTGCGACTGTGTGAGATGATTTCTTCTCAACCACAATCTCAACCTTCTTGTCGATGTTTTCTTCAGTTAACCTCCGTCTTTCCTTTCTCTCCTCCGTGGTCTCATGGTAGTACTTCTGCCACGTGGTGCCGTCTCCGACACCGTGCACGTGTCCATACAACGGTCGAGTATCCACCGGTTGTTGTTTCAATATGTTCAACACCCGGTTGAATGGAGTGTCCCACTTGGGCCGCGCCAATGCCTCAGACGGCGAGTTGCTTTCGGCCGCAATCCTGTGCTGCTCTCTCTGCAAAAGGCACAAGGATCATTTACAAATATGACTAACGTGTGTAGTCGAATTGATCAAAAACTAAAATTACCAGCAGTCTCATGAACTCCGTAATGACCGGTTTTGTCTCGTAAACCTTCTTCACTAGGTCCTAACGGTGCCGGGCCCTGAGGACGTCACTCTCCTGCGGGACGGTGAACTCCGCCAAGGGGTCTGGGATGCCCAGACTCACGGCTTCCGCATCCTCCTTGGCCCATTTGGACCTCTTTCCGCGTAACCACGGCTTCCGAGGTGGTTGCTCCCAATGTTCCTCTCTTGAAGCCCCTTCATGTACTTAGACTTTTTTTGGCAGCTTCGGCCTCGCAAGCCTCCTTGAATATTTGAAACTGCTCTTTCGTGATTGTTGGATTATCCTTTACAATCTCGGAGTAGGGTTCCTTCTTGTCGACGATCTTTGCTTTCACTCGATTTTTCCAGGCGGCCAACGCATCACTAAACTTGGTCATGGCGTGTTTGTTTATCTTCTTCATTGCCGGGTCCTCATCTGGATCTTCATAATCCTTCTCATTCCGGCCCGGGAACAAGAATATCTGGTGAAACTTCTTTAGGAGGGAGCTCCTCATATTTTCTATATTCTGTAGTTTTTCATCGTTGATGGTGGCGGTTGTTCGTACGATGTAGTCTATTTGATTGTCGTAGCACGAGCGCGCTTCCTCGGGCGCCTTTGGCTCAAAATTGCCGTCATCCACCTCCGTGACCACCAGTCTAGTAGTCCTGAGTTTGTTAGGAAGCCGTTGCCTCTTTGCTTTTGGTTCTACACTGGCTCCGCTCCCCGAGGCAGCGCCGGTCTCAGTCTCAGCGCCGGTCTGAGTCTCAGCGCCGGTCTTAGTCTCAGCACCAGTCTGCGTGTCGGTCTCAGTCCCCGATGCCACCGGTGGGCCCAGCAACAACATCGGTTGATCGTCGGCAAGGCTAAAAAATTCGTCTGCCGCCCGGTAGACATCGTCGCAATCACCAGAACCCTGTCCTTCATCGTTGCTAGCCATGTTTCCTATGATTAAATCTAGTAAATTAATTCTAGACCTAATAAAATGAATAATGACATAAAAAGGCCTATTGTTTTGCAGGAACGTTGACTCCTTCATGGTGCGGCAAATCCCGGGCACTCGATATGTCCTAGTTTGTAGCACAAGTCATGCCGAAATTCACAGAAAATTTCGGCATGACCTTTGCTAAAAAGTGGACAAATCGAGAACCTGAAATTTGCCGGAATAGAAATGAATCAACATTCCGGCAAAACATAGGCCACTCAGCTTCATTCCCTAGAAACAACAAAGCCACTTGGGCACAATCGAACCACTTCAATGAAAAGATATAACATGAGCAAACACTATTGAGGAATTTGCATATAACATGGCCACTTCAATGAAAAGATATAATCAACAATAATGGAATATGCAAATGAACATCAATGACATATATCATATAAAAATAATCTTTTTTTTGTTTATATCTAAATGCCATAGCTACTGTTTTTTATTTATAGCTAAATACTTTTGTTTTTTGTCTAAAGCTAAAAGCCTAGGAACTACATTTTCTCTAACCCTTCTGACCTCACCAAAATTTCCACAGCAAGACCTTAGTACCTACACCCAATTTCTTCAAAAATATTCAGGTCCATAGTCCAAATAATTCAAATTTCATTTGAATGAAATTTGGAACAAATTCAGGTCCGTAGTCCAAATATATTTTTATAGCTAAGTGTTTTTTGTTTATAGCCTCTGTTAATTTAAATCTAAATGCTACTATTATTTATATACCCTCTATTAGTTTAAAGCTAAATGGAATTACTGTTTAGGCATTTTAATAAAAATTGCCCTAGCTAATTTTCTAAAAAAATTGCTAATCATTTTTCCTAAATGCTATAAAATTCCTACTGCCCTAAAAAATCTAGGGTTCATATGAACACCTAGGGTTCGTATGAACATCAACACAGTATCAACATATATATGAATTGCTCTAGCAGAGAGAGAGAGGAGGGTAGGGGACAGGAGAGGCAGAGCCTTACGGTCGGCGGCGAGGGCAGGCTCTGGCTCGGGCGGCGGCGGTGAGCTTGAGGGAGGCGACGGTGAGGTCGAGGACGGCCTCGGGCGGCGGTTGTGAGGTCGAGGGGGCGGCGGGCGGCGGCGGTGTGGTCAAAGGCGGCGGGCGGCGGCGGTGTGGTAGAAGGCGGCCTCGGGCGGTGGCGGTGTGGCCGA
This sequence comes from Triticum timopheevii, assembly GCA_963921465.1. Classification (NCBI taxonomy): domain Eukaryota; kingdom Viridiplantae; phylum Streptophyta; class Magnoliopsida; order Poales; family Poaceae; genus Triticum; species Triticum timopheevii. Next base: position 67,322,382 of record OY997266.1, read on the forward strand.
AGGCGGCAGGGCGACGGCGGCGATGGAGCAGTTGGGGGACAGGGGGGAGTAGAGAGGGGGGGGGGGGGAAGGACTTAGCAAAATTTTGAGCCCGGGCTGCCGGGATTTGAGTCAAACTAGCAGTAGCGCGTTTTGCCGAAACGCGCTATAGCTAAGATAGCTATAGCGTGTTCCAGAGAAACGCGCTACAGCTTCTGTTTTATTTTTCTTTTTCTTTTGTTTTCTTTACATTTTCTATTTTTTTCATTTCTCCTTTTTCTATTTCTTTCATTTTCATTTACTTTTCTACTTATTTTTCTATTTATTTTCTTTTTCATAGCAGTAGCGCTCCACAGCATAAACACGCTGCTACAATGTTTTTAGCAGTAGCGTGCTTCTGGGAGAACCGCTACTACTATTCCTAGCCTACCGGCATTAGTGACGGAATTTTCGTAGTAGCGCCGTGAAGATGCGCTACTGCTAAAACAATGGTTGTAGTGTGGTTTTGCAACAAGCGCTACTACTAAGTAGCGCTAGCGCCGAGTTTTGACCAACGCTACTCTATACCTCTGTGTATAACGTTTTCCCTAGTAGTGAGTGTTCTCGCCAGGCTACCAATAGTAGTAGAGTGCTTCAGGAAAGCGCACTGCTGCTAAGATTATTGTAGCAGCGTGTTTTACGCAGAAAGCGCTACTGCTAAGGAAAGGAAAATAAAATGAAAAATATATGGAAAAGTAAATGAAAATGAAAGAAATAAAAAAAGGGGAAGGAAAAAAAGAAAATGTGAATGAAAATAAATGAAAAATAAAAATAAAAGAGAAATGCATAGCAGTAGCGGGCTTTCTGGATAGGCGCTATAGCTAAGTTATAAGTAGCACTTGTTTCCATTCAGCGCTACAGCTAATGCAGAAGTAGCGTTTTTACTGGAATGCGCTACTGCTACTTTTGACTTAACCACACGCGGTTCTTTTTCCCCACGGCCACTTCCCCCAAATCCAATGCGCGCGTCTGTTGTCACCGTCGTCGTCGCCTGGCCGCCGCGCTCAACCGTCACCCTCCGCACGCACTTGACGCCGCCCCCGACTCCGACCTCGACGCCCCCTACATCGCCACCCTCCACCGTGCGCCTAAGCCCCGACCCCGACCCCATCCCCGACCTCGATGCCCCGTGCCCCTCTCCCTCGGCCGCTCCCTAACTCCACCGACACCCGAGGTGAGGACGCCCTCCTCCTCCTCCTCCCCTACCTCTGCCTAGCTAGGGTTCCTAGGGTTAAAAGTTTAGAGTTGATCTAATTAGTTAGGGTTCTTCAAATTAGATGCTAATTAGAGAAGTAGTTGTTAAATAGAATTAGTTTTAGAGTTCATCAAATTAGTTAGGGTTAAATTTTAGAGTTCATCAAATTAGTTAGGGTTAAATTTTAGAGTTCATCAAATTAGTTAAGGTTCATCAAATTTTAGAGTTCATCAAATTAGTTAGGGTTAAACTATAGAGTTCCTCTAACTAGTTTTCTACTATTTTTAGTAAGTGTTTAATAGAATTAATAAGAAAATTAATAGAACTAGTTGAACTAGTTTATTTTTAGTAAGAACTAGTTTATTTTTAGTAAGAAAATTAATAGAACTAGTTGAACTAGTTTATTTTTAGTAAGAACAAGTTGAATTAATAGAACTAGTTTATTTTTAGTAAGAAAATTAATAGAACTAGTTGAACTAGTTTATTTTTAGTAAGAACTAGTTGAATTAATAGAACTAGTTTTTTAGTAAAAAAATTTAATAGAACTAGTTGAACTAGTTTATATTTAGTAGGAACTAGTTAAAATTTTATTACTATTCTTAGTTGAATTAGTAAGTGGTTAGTTGAATTAGTAAGAAAATTAATTTTTATATTTATAGTAAGTGCTTAGTTGAAATAGTTTAATTAATATAACTAGTTTATTTTTAATAAGAAAATTTAGGTATACGAGATTGGATGATCTAATTAAAATTTTACTATAGAACTAGTTTATATTTAGTAAGAAAATTAATAAAACTAGTTTATTTTTAGTATGTGCTTAGTTAGGTTAGTTGAATTAATAGAATTAGTTGAATTTATGTCATTATCACTTTGTCATGAAAGAATGCTACGATTTGATGATCTAATTAAAATTTTACTCGGTGGAATATGCAGGCTTAGTCGTGTCTCATTGGAGTGATCGTCATCTGAGCTACCTCCACTTCCTCTACACCCGAGTAGGTGATCTAAAAGTCCACCTCCTCCTTCTCCACCTTCCTCTACATCCGAACTATGGTATTTAGTTATGCTTCTTAATCAAATGAATTATTTTCGGATTATAAGATATATTGAAATGTTTTTGTCAATATTGAACCATTGAAATGCAATGAGCACCAGTTTATGCTCATGTGTGAAATGTTCATTCATTTTCAAGTGACCTATGTTTTGCGTGTTGATTCATTTCCGTTCTGGCAAAATTCAGGCTCTCGATATGTCCTATTTTAGCAAAGGTCATGCTGGATTTTTCCATGAATTTAAGCATGACTTGTGCTAGAATATGTAGGAAATATTGAGTGCCCTGGATTTGCTACAAAGAGAATTAACGACATTTCGAGTTGACTTTAAGTCTGTCGGGGCTCCATACATGACTGTCCAAAAATCGGCAAGGGAGATTCTCCACCATATATGAGATAAGAATGTCGACTGTTGTCGTGGGGGTCGCTTTTCCTTCTTCTCTTTGTGCTAGACCTTTGTTATGCACTTGGGGAAGGAGTAGCGGCCATCATCAACGTCGAAAAATCAGTGAGGGAGTGTCCACCATATATGAGAGAAGAAGAATGTCGACCGTTGTCGTGGGGCTCGCTTCTCCTTCTTTTCCTTGTGCTAGAATATTTGTAATGCACCAGGGAAAGGAGGAATAGCGACCATCACCAACGGTCGCAATATCAGAGAGGGAGTGCCCACCATATACGTGAGATGAGAGTTTAGGAAGGAATACTCGATAGACCTAAAGTCAACCCGTTGCATATTGAGTAATAGTGATCTGTGTGTTGAGTTTCCTAGTAGTTGCCTTCGGTCGATTTTTAATTAATGTTTCAACTATGAACATAGGAAATGTCTGACGACGAAAAGGAATTCGGTATGTGCGAATACTGTGAAGACGAGCACGGCCTGTGCGACAGGCCTCACCTAGTTGGTGGTAGGCGCTTCAGCATCAAGCTGGATGACACCTTCGAAGTGCATATAGTAAGTCACAACGACAAATCTTTTTTCGTAATTAAGCATGACTTATGCTTCTTTTGCTTCAACTTATAATTTATTTTTTACTATTCTACTAGCGTGTCCCCTGCCATGCAAGAATATATGTCTTGGATAAGGTTGGATTCAGTACTATGGAAATTATGGAGGCAAAAAGAGTTAACTTGAGGACCGAGCATGGTTATAGTTTTTCCGCAAAATTATACAATACAGACACCTACACCCATTTTGAATGCAAACAATGGAAAGCACTGTGCAAGGCTTATGCATTTGAGCCTGATATGCTTATCACCTTTGATATTCGTCTGGAAGATGATATTGAAGATAATATCGACATCTGGGTCGATGTGCAGTAACTGTCCACCCAGAGTAAACTGCGAGGAGACAAGTCATTATGTTTCATGTCTTGAGGATCTTCATACTGTCAAGACAAATTATTTTCCTAAACTTGGAAATCTTAGTACTCAAAACGTGCCACCAATAGTGTTCGTACTGAACTATGGTCACATCTATTTAGGAATGATGGTAAGATTTTTACTATTTATCCTTAGTGCATCTTTTGCATACATTATTTTTTAAGCTAAACTTCATTGCTAAGTATGTTACTATGATGTTCTTCAACAGGGACTCCTGATGATAGTTGTGCCTCTGTGGATCAAAGCTAAAGGTCGCATGTCCATGGTTAGCATACGGCCAAGACATCCTACATTGCACATGAGTGCATTCGGGATTTCTAGAAGCGAGCAAGTCTTAATAGTCAAAGACTGGAAGGATCACAGAGAAGTACTAGGGGGCAGCAATCAGAAGCGCGGCCCACAATTAGGAGATAGGTTCATCTGCATGCTTCAATATGATGAATCAGGAGCACTCCATATGTTCTATGCTATTTTACCTAAGAGAGAGCAGTAGGAGTGATTAGCTAGCTAGAATGAGTGTTGGTGGTGATGACTATGATGATTATTATTATTAGCTAGTGTTGGTGGTGATTAGCTATGACTATGATGATTAAATAGTGTCGGTGGTAATAACTATGATGATTATTAGCTAGTGTTGTTGGTGATGATATGATGCAAGATTTTTTATATTAATATGATGATGATGATGATGATGATGATGATGATGAGTACGTTATTATATCATTGGGTGAAAGAACCGCAGATTAGTTTTAAGTGGATGGATCGTAAGTGATCAAGTCATGGATTATCGTGATAATCCATGACTTGGTCACTTAGGATCCATCCATTTGAAACTAATCCGTGGTTCTTTCACCTAGTGATTTTATAACTCATTATAATGTAAAAACAATCTCTAAATTACTACTGTATGAAAAATTGTATAAAGGTGTATGAATAGGACCTAAACTTTAAAAGAAATAGAATACAGAATAATAGTAGTAGCGCGGGCAGAGAGAAGCGCTACTAGTAATTACCAATAGCGGTTGTTTGAGAAAGCGCTACTACTAAGTAGATATAGCAGTAGCGCGTGCGAGCAGGCGCTACTGCTAAGCTTTAGCTGTAGCGCCGTATCAGTAGCGCGGTAGGCTTTTCCCTAGTAGTGAGCAATTCATATACATGCAAAATAAGCATGGCAAAGGCTATACTTGATATTTTTATTGAAATAAAAGATTCAAAACATTATTATAAATAAAAGAAAGCAAATACTAATAAAAATTATGTTCCAAGCAAAACTCATATCATGTGACGAATGAGAATATAGCTCCAAGTAAGGCTACCGATAATGTTGGAGACGAAAGAGGGGATGCCTTCCGGGGCATCCCCAAGCTTAGTTGCTTGGATATTCCTTGAATATTAACTTGGGAGTGCCTTGGGCATCCCCAAGCTTAGTGTCTTGTCACTCCTTATGCTCCTCATATCGACATCTCACCAAAAACTTGAAAACTTCAATCACACAAAACTTAACGGAACTTCGTGAGATAGGTTAGTATGATAAAGAGCAAACCATTCACTTTGGTACCGTCGAAGACAAGATTCATAATTGTTCTCACACAATGCCTACTGTAGCCTATCATTTCCACAGTTTATATTGAGCAATATAAGCCATAGAAACTAGGAAACTAGCAAACTATGCATTGAAAGCAGAATCTGTCAAAAATAGAACAGTCTGAAGTAATCCGTACTCCAGCCATACTTCTGTAACTCCAAAATTTCTGAAAAATTAGGAAAACGTAGATAATTTTTATATCTATCACCTGTAAAAAATTAAGATCAAAAGCACATTCCAGTGAATTTTGAAAATTCCTGGACTAAGCGATAAAGTTTCTGTTTTTGCACAGATTCAGGTCAACTATCATCCACACTACCCCAAAGGCTTTACTTGGCACTTTATTGAAACAAAAGCAATAAAACATGATTACTACAGTAGCATAATCATATGAACACACAAAAACAGTAGGTAAAAATCTTGGGTTGTCTCCCAACAAGTGGTTTTCTTTATTGGTTTTTTAGCTAGGCATGATGGTTTCAATGATTCTCACGTAGAAGATAAGAATTGAAACATAAAGAGAGAATCGTGAACATATGACTAGAACATTTAAGTCTAGCCCACTTCTTATGCATAGGGGTTCTGTGAGCAAATAACTTTTGGGAGAAAGAATCAACTAGCATAGGAAGGCAAAACAAGCACAACTTCAAAACTTTCAACATAAAGAGAGGAAACTTGATATTATTGCAATTCCTAAAAGCATATGTTCCTCCCTCATAAAAATTTTCAGTAGCATCATGAATGAATTCAACAATATAACTATCACATAAAGGATTCTTTTCATGATCCACAAGCATAGAAATTTTCTTACTCTCCACATGAGCAAATTTATTCTCATGGATGGTAGTGGGAGCAAACTCAACAAAATAACTATCATGAAATTGAAAATTAAAATCATGATGACAAGTTTCATGGTTATCTGTAGCGACCAGACCTCAAACAGTCTGATCTCTGTGCATCAGTGTCATCCCTGGATCGATAATGCTGACACCCACAGTACTCAAGGATTTATAAAAGATTAGCAATCACACACTTATTACATTGAATGTCTCAAAAGAGAACTTATTACAATAATGGCTTAAGGCCATCTAAAATCGATAACAGTGGAAGGCTTGGAAGATAAAGTGAGTCCATCAACTCCAACGGCATAGCCGAGTGAAAAACAACGACCTATGGCACCTTACTCGTCGTCTGAAAAGTCTGCAACATGAAACGTTGCAGCCCGAAATGGGTCAGCACATGGAATATGCTGGCAATGTAACACATAGAGTAATGAACAGAATAAAAGCTGTCACTACATGCATATATGGCTGGTGGAAAGCTCTATGGTTACAGTTTTGCATGAAGCCAATTTTTTCCTACAACAAAGGAATAAATTTTATTTAACTATCATGGTGGTTGTTAAACATTGAGAAGGTTCCTCCAACTCAATCCAAATTAAACATCATCATTAAACCCTATCAAATTATATTTAGAGTGATGAGATCAACATGATAATCCAAGATCTAGATACTCAAAACGTCCATAACCGGGGACACGGCTAACCATGATTAGTTTATACACTCTACAGAGGTTTGCGCACTTTTCCCCACAAGACTCGAATGCATCCATGGTCGGAGAATCGAGACACAGTCTTTCTGAAACAGTAACTCTTTACTCTGGGTGGACAGTTACACCTACTTTCCCCTACATCTGCTAGCCAACCACTGAAAGAGGTCATGCAACATACTCCACTATGCTAGAGCCCATAATAGCTTGTGGCTGCACATGGAAGTTTCTAGCATGAATAATCTTATGATCCCTTTGAGCCTGGGTGGCGGACCGTAGGATGATCACACAGGTACTCCGGGATATCCTAGGACAACACTGGATTCTCCAGGTGCCCTGACAACCACTGGGTACTCCAGGGTGCCTCAAGCAATCCACCCAGATGTGTATTAAAGTAGCCACCTTAAGTTAACCATTAATTAGCAATACTCACATCTGTCATGAATCACTGAACCAAACCACGTCTACGAGCATAGCATAGTAGTATAAGCACAATGTAGAAGTAACTCCCAAAGGTTTGATAAGTAAACAGGGCAATAGGTTCTACCTCATCATCTACTTCCCAAAACCCGCATATTAATCAGATCCTAACCATGCAATTGTTTGAGGGTTGATCTAATGCAATAAAACTGGGTAGTAAAGAGGTATGATCAAAGTGTTACTTGCCTTGCTGATGATCCGTGAAACCTAGAGACTCGTAGTAGCACGCTTCGCACTCCGGGTACTCTATCGCAAACAAACAAGCATACAATAAGCACTCAACTAGAAGCATGGGTAAAACACAAATAAGAAATCTAACCAAAAAGTTCAACTTAAGAACTCCATTTTGCAAAAAGAATCAAATCAAACGAAGCAACGAAACTCAAACTGCGAAAGAAAGCAAGATCCGTTTACTAATCTGGACTAAAGTCAAATTTTACAGTACCAAAATCTTGTTCAAGTTGGTTAAACAGAAAGAGGGTTTCGAGACAAAGATCTGGGCGCTTAAATCGCCTGATTCTGATAAACGAGCGAAAAGGTAAACTAAAACGAAAATCAGGGCAGAAATCGCGATCGAAAAAAATCGCGGAAAAACCCTGGAAAAAGAAAAACTGACGAACATGCTAACGAATGAACGTTCGCTGTCTGCGGCTAACGAGTGAACACCGTTCGTTAAAACGAACATACGGATGAACGTCCGCTATTTAGATAAACCGAAAAAATAAAACCGATCTAATCTAAAAAACGAAACTAGGTTTTTTTTAAAAATGGGGTTTTTACCTAAAAACCTAAAAAAACAGCGGCGGATCGGATCGGGACCGGCGGCTCCAGCGAGGAGGGGTGCTGCGGGGCAATGGCAGAACGCGACGGCGGCGACGGCAAGCGGCGGCGGCGGTGCTAGGCAGCAGGAGCGGCGAGCGGCGGCATGCGGCGCAGGCGACACGGCTCGGGGTGGTGGGGGGTCGGCGGCGGCGACATTTAAAGGCCCGGGGGCGGGGTGCTTCGGGAAGGGGGCGCGGCGGCGTGTCCGGGACGGACACGTCCATGGCGGCGGCGGCGCTCTGGACTCTGTCCCGAGTCTGAGCGGGGGACGGTGCGGGGCGATGGGCCGGCCCGGCTCGGCTGGGCCGTTGGCCCAGTCGGGCGCACGACTTTTTTTATAGATTTCGCCGAACAAACAAATCCTAGAAAATAAAATAAAAATCTAAAAATACCAAAACAAATTTTCACCATCTAAATAAAATATTTAGAACTAGATGAACATTTTCTTGCCCTAAGAATGAAATTTTGAAAACGTGCAATTTTTCTAATTCAAATAAAATTGCAATAAAATCCAAATAAAACTTTTTATTTGATTTTAATATATTTTCCTTGAATATTTCATTTATTTTGGAGAAGTCATATTATCTCCTCTCATATATTTTTAATATGAAATATTTTTGAAGAGAAAAATAATTAAAACCAAAATGATCCTTGTTTCGATATTCGAGAAAAAATTTCAAATACGAAAACGATGAAATCCCCAACTCTCTACGTGGGTCCTTGAGTTGTTTAGAATTTCTAGGATCGCAAAATGAAATGCAATAAAATATGATATGCGTGAATGATCTAAGTATAACATTCCAAATTGGAAATTTGGGATGTTACAAACCTACCCCCGTTAAGATGAATCTCGCCCTCGAGATTCGGGTTGGCTAGAAAATAGGTGAGGGTGGTCCTTCCGTAGGTCTTCCTCTCGTTCCCAGGTGGCTTCATCCTCGGTGTGGTGGCTCCACTAAACTTTGCAAAACTTTATAACCTTGCTGCGAGTAACTCGGCTGGCAAACTCGAGAATCTTGACTGGTTTCTCCTCATAAGTCAGATCACTATCCAACTGAATTGCTTCCAGGGGCACTGTATCTCTCAGAGGGATATCGGCCATCTCTGCATGGCACTTCTTCAACTAGGAAACGTGGAACATGTCATGAACTCCTGACAATCCTTCTGGCAATTCCAACTTGTAAGCAACTTCTCCCATACGCTCCAAAACTCGGTATGGTCCTACAAATCTTGGGGCTAACTTTCCCTTAACTCCAAAACGTTTAACTCCTCGAAGTGGGGACACACAAAGATATACACTGTCTTCGACTTTGTAGACTGTCTCCTTGCATTTAGAATCCGCATAGCTCTTCTGCCTGGACTGGGCTACCTTGAGTCTATCGCGAATCAGCTTAACCTTCTCTTCAGACTCATTAATCAAATCTGGTCCAAACAACTGACGGTCTCCAACTTCATCCCACAACAATGGCGTCCTGCACCTCCTTCCGTACAAAGCTTCAAAAGGGGTCATCTTCAAACTGGCTTGATAGCTATTGTTGTAAGAGAACTCTGCATATGGAAAATTGTCGTCCCAACTAGAGCCATAATCTAGTGCACAAGCTCTCAACATGTCCTCCAGAAGCTGATTGAGTCTCTCAGTCTGTCCATCTGTCTGTGGATGAAAGGCTATACTAAATTCTAGCCTGGTACCCAAAGTCTCATGCAACTGATTCCAGAACTTTGAGGTAAACTGGGTTCCTCTATCTGATACAATGGTCCTCGGAACTCCATGCAGACATACGATCCTGGTCATGCATAGCTTTGCCATCTTAGCACTCGTGTAAGTGGTCTTCACTGGGATCAAATGTGCTACTTTCGTTAAACGATCGACTACAACCCATATCGAGTCATAGCCTGAATGAGTCCTGGGCAATCTCGTGATAAAATACATGCCTACCTTATCCCACTTCCATTCGGGTATCGGCAATGGCTGTAGCAATCCTGCTGGCTTCTGGTGCTCTGCCTTCACTCTCTGACATACGTCACAAAGTGCTACATACTCCGCAATATCCTTCTTCATTCCAGTCCACCGGAAACTGTACTTCAAATCCAGATACATCTTGGTGTTTCCTGGGTGAATCGAATACGGCAAATCATGCGCCTCCTGCAGAATCAACTTCCGGATCTCTGGGTCATTAGGCACATATACGCGGTCCTCAAACCATAAGGTATCGTGCTCGTCCTCACGAAATCCTTTAGCTTTTCCTTTGTTCATCCTTTCCTTTATCTCGGCAATCTCTTTGTCCGTCTTTTGAGCTTCTATGATCTTATTCATTAAAGTAGACTGAATTTCCAATGCTGCTACATAGCCTCTCGGAACTATCTCCAAACTTAGCTCGCAAAGATCTTCTGCTAACTCCTTGGGTAATTCTCTGGTCATGAGTGTATTGACATGACTCTTGCGGCTCAACGCATCGGCTACTATGTTAGCCTTTCCGAGATGATAGTGCAACCTCATAATATAATCCTTGATGAACTCCAACCATCTCCTCTGCCTAAGATTTACTCCTTCTGCATGAAGATATACTTCAAACTCTTGTGATCCTTGTACACCTCACAATGGTTTCCGATGAGAAAATGCCTCCATGTCTTCAACGCATGCACTACGGCTGCTAACTCCAAATCGTGTGTAGCATAACTCAACTCATGTGGTTTAAGCTGTCATGAGGCATATGAAACAACTCTTCCCTCCTGCATCAGCACTGCTCCAAGTCCTCGACGAGAAGCGTCACAATACACTTGATAATCCTTTCGTTGATCTGGAAGAATCTACACTGGGGCTGTAACCAAACATTTCTCCAACTCTTGAAAACTGGCCTCACATTCCTCAGTCCATTTGAACTTGGTGTCCTTCAACAAATCTGTCATGGGCTTTGCAATGTTAGAGAAATTCTCAATGAACCTCTGGTAGTATCCTGTGAGTCCAAGAAAACTCCGGATCTCTCCAACTGATGTGGGTGCTTCCCAATTTGTCACAGTGACAACCTTGGTGGGGTCTACTGTTGTTCCTTCTCCGGATATAACATGTACGAGGAATCCAACTTCCTTCAACCAAAACTCACACTTGCTAAACTTGGCATATAACTGATGTTCTCTGAGCATCCCAAGTAGCAAACGCAAATGCTCCTTATGCTCCTCTTCATTCTTCAAGTAGACCAATATGTCATCAATGAACACCATGATTAACTTATCCAAAAACTCCATAAACACATTTTTCATCATGTTCATGAAATAGGCAGGTGCGTTAGTTATACCAAATGACATAACTGTATACTCATATAGCCCGTATGTTGTGGTAAAAGCTGTCTTAGCTATATCCTGCTCTCAAATCTTCAACTGATGGTATCCTGATCGCAGATTGATCTTGGAAAATACTTTAGCTCCTTGGAACTGGTCAAACAAATCATTGATCATCGGCAGTGGGTACTTGTTCTTGATCGTTACTTCATTCAATCCTCGATAATCGACAACCATCCTCAATGATCCATCGTTCTTCTCCACTAGAAGCACTGGTAATCCCCAACGTGACGAACTTGGGTGAATATAGCCTTTATCCAGTAACTCCTTAATCTGCTTCTTAATTTCCTCCAAATCCTTTGCGGGCATCCTGTACAGACTCTTACATATTGGACCGGTGCCTGGCAAAAGCTCAATCAAACACTACTAGGGAAAACGTTATACACAGAAATTTAGCAACAGCGGGGTCAAAAAAGCGCGCTAGTGCTATATAGCAGTAGCGATCTAAGAAAAACTGCGCTACAGATACAAACTTAGCAGTAGCGCTTGTGGGCGAGAAAGCGCTACTACTAATATTCCCATTCGAAGAATGCTAGGCTACGCATAGCAGTAGCGGGCTTCGGAGAAACGCGCTACCGCTAGAGCATAATTAGCAGCGCGTTTCCTCGGAAGAGCGCTACTACTAACGGAAATGACATAAGATGAAAAACAAATAGAAAAGTAAATGAAAATGAAAGAAATAGAAAAAGGAGAAAGGGAAAAATAAAATGTAAAGCAAAATAAATGAAAAAGTGAAAAATCGGAGGAAGGCATAGCAGCAGCGTTTGTTTGTAAGAGGCGCTATAGCTAACGTAGCTACAACGCGTGTCGTAGACCCCCGCTATAGAAACAGAAAAGGAAATTTAAAAAGGAAGAAATTTACATAGCTATAGCAGCAGTGCGTTTTGCAGAAACCGCTATAGCTATCTTAGCTATAGCGCGTTTTGCGAAACGCGCTACCGCTAAGTTTGACTTAGCCAATAAACCATTTCCCCCCGGCCCGGCCACCACTTCTCCCCCAAATCCCTCAACCCACCCCGCGCGCCGCCGTCTCCCTGATTCACCGTCACCCCACTACGCCGCCGTCGACAACGCCACCAGAGCCGTGCGCCGTCGACGACACCGGAGCCGCCCCCAACGCCACGGAGTCGCGCGGCCTCGTCAACGCCACCGGAGCCGCCGTCGACGCCACCTTCCTCGCCATCACCGGAGACGCCCCTGCCTCCCTCGCCGTCACCGGAGACGCCCCTGCTTCCCTCGCCACCACTGCCTCCGTCGCCACCACCGGAGCCATCATCTGTAAGCCCCCACCCCTCCTCTCTCTCATGCATAGGTTAGCCAGTTTAATTAGGTTAATTATCTAGGTTAGGGCAAAAATTTAGTTAGGGCATTGACAGAGAAGTAGTTAGGTTAACTAGTTTAATTAGGTTAATTATCTAGGTTAGTGCAAAAAACTTAGTTAGGGCTTTGACAGAGAACTAGTCAGGCTAACTAGTTTAATTAGGTTAATTATCCATGTTAATTAGGTAGACTAGAATAACTAACTAGGTTAAATAGGTAGGTTAATTAGGTTCGTTGGATTAACAAGCTAGGTTAAGTAGATTGGCAAAGGTTTTTGATTTTTGAAAAGACCACTATTTTTCAAGGAAAAGAATTTAGGCAAATTTTATTTTTCATTGAAGTGGTCATGTTATATCTTTTCATTGAAGTTGTTCGATTGTGCCCAAGTGGCTTTGTTGTTTCCAGGGAATGATGCTGAGTGGCCTATGTTTTGCCGGAATGTTGATTCATTTCTGTTCCGGCAAATTTCTGGTTCTCGATTTGTCCACTTTTTAGCAAAGGTCATGCCGAAATTTCCCGTGAATTTCGGCATGACTTGTGCTACAAACTAGGATATATCGAGTGCCCGGGATTTGCTGCACCAGGAAGGAGTCAACATTCTGCAAAACAATTGTCCTTTTTTATGTTATTATTCATTTTATTAGGTCTAGAATTAATTGACTAGATTTAATCATAGGAAACATGGCTAGCAACGATGAAGGACAGGGTTCTGGTGATTGAGACGACGTCTACCGGGCGGCAGATGAATTTTTTAGCCTAACCAATGATCAACAGATGTTGTTGCTGGGCCCACCGGTGGCATCGGGGACTGAGACCGACACACAGACCGGTGCTGAGACCGACACGCAGACCGGTGCTGAGACTGAGACCGGCGCTGAGACCGGTGCTGCCTCGGGGAGCGGAGCCGGTGTAGAACCGAAAGCAAAGAGGCAACAGGTTCCTAACAAACTCAGGACTACTAGACTGGTGGTCACGGAGGTGGACAACGGCAATTTTGAGCCAAAGGCGCCCGAGGAAGTGCGCGCGTGCTACGGCAATCAAATAGGCTGCATCATACGGACAACCGCCACCATCAACGATGAGAATCTAAAGAAGATAGAAAATATGAGGAGCTCCCTCCTAAAGAAGTTTCACCAGATATTCCTCTTCCCGGGCCGGAATGAGAAGGATTATGAAGATCCAGACAAGGACCCGGCAATGAAGAAGATAAACAAACATGCCATGACCAAGTTTAGCAACGCGTTGGCCGCCTGGAAAAATCGAGTGAAAGCAAAGATCAACGACGGGGAACCCTACTCCGAGATTGTAAAGGAAAGTCCGACAATCACGGAAGAGCAGTTTCAAATATTCAAGGAGGCTTGCGAGGCCGAAGCTGCCAAAGAAAAGTCTAAGTACATGAAGGGGCTTCAAAAGAGGAACATTGGGACCCACCACCTCGGAAGCCGTGGTTACGGCGGAAAGAGGTCCAAATGGGCCAAGGAGGACGCGGAAGCCACGAGTCTGGGCATCCCAGACCCCTTGGCGGATTTCACCGTCCCGCAGGAGCGTGACGTCCTTAGGGCCTGCCACCGTTGGGACCCACTGAAGAAGGTTTATGAGACAACACCGGTCATTACGGAGTTCATGAGACTGCTGGTAATTTTAGTTTCTGATCAATTCAACTGCACACGTTAGTCATATTTGTAAACGATCCTTGTGCCTTTTGCAGAGAGAGCAGCACCAGATTGCGGCCGAAAGCGACTCGCCGTCTGAGGCATTGGCGAGGCCCAAGTGGGACACTCCATTCAACCGGGCGTTGAACATATTGAAACAACAACCGGTGGATACTCGACTGTCGTATGGACGCGTGCACGGTGTCGGAGACGGCGCCACGTGGAAGAAGTACTACCATGAGACCACGCAGGAGAAAAAGGAAAGACGGAGGTTAACTGAAGAAAGCATTGACAAGAAGGTTGAGATTGCAGTTGAGAAGAAATCATCTCAGACAGTCGCAACAGCGGTAGCTGCCGCAAAACAGGCGATTGCAGATATATCTACTTCCTTGGTGACGGGCGTTCACACTTGGACAAGGGAAAATCCAAAAAAAATGCAGAGGACTTTCCCCTTGCTGACTTCTTGGCAGCACATGCTCCCGCACCGGCTCCCGCACCGGCTCCCGCATCGGCTGCCGCACCGGACTGTTGGAAATATGCCCTAGAGGCAATAATAAAAGTATTATTATATTTCCTTGTTCATGATAATTGTCTTTTATTCATGCTATAACTGTATTATCCGGAAATCGTAATACACGTGTGAATACATAGACCACAATAAGTCCCTAGTGAGCCTCTAGTTGACTAGCTCGTTGTGATCAACAGATAGTCATGGTTTCCTGGCTATGGACATTGGATGTCGTTGATAACGGGATCACATCATTAGGAGAATTATGTGATGGACAAGACCCAATCCTAAGCATAGCACAAAGATCGTGTAGTTCGTTTGCTAGAGCTTTTCCAATGTCATGTATCTCTTCCTTAGACCATGAGATCGTGTAACTCCCGGATACCGTAGGAGTGCTTTGGGTGTATCAAACGTCACAACGTAACTGGGTGACTATAAAGGTGCACTACAGGTATCTCCGAAAGTGTCTGTTGGGTTGACACGGATCGAGACTGGGATTTGTCACTCCGTGTAAACAGAGAGGTATCTTTGGGCCCACTCGGTAGGACATCATCATACTGTGCACAATGTGACCAAGGGGTTGATCACGGGATGATGTGTTACGGAACGAGTAAAGAGACTTGCCGGTAACGAGATTGAACAAGGTATCGGTATACTGACGATCGAATCTCGGGCAAGTACAATACCGTTAGACAAAGGGAATTGTATACGGGATCGACTGAGTCCTTGACATCGTGGTTCATCCGATGAGATCATCGTGGAACATGTGGGAGCCAACATGGGTATCCAGATCCCGCTGTTGGTTATTGACCGGAGAACGTCTCGGTCATGTCTACATGTCTCCCGAACCCGTAGGGTCTACACACTTAAGGTTCGATGACGCTAGGGTTATAAAGGAAGTTTGTATGTGGTTACCGAATGTTGTTCGGAGTCCCGGATGAGATCCCGGACGTCACAAGGAGTTCTGGAATGGTCGGGAGGTAAAGATTTATATATGAGAAGTCCTATTTTGGCCACCGGAAAATGTTTGGGATTTTTCGGTATTGTACCGGGAAGGTTCTAGAAGGTTCCGGAGTGGAGCCCACCTACATGGGGGGACCCACATGAACGTGGGTAGTGGGGTCAAGGCCCCACACCCCTGGTCAAGGCGCACCAAGATCCCCCCTTAGAAGGAATAAGATCATATCCCGAAGGGATAAGATCAAGATCCCTAAAAAGGGGGGATAACAATCGGTGGGGAAGGAAATGATGGGATTTCTTTCCTCCCACCTTGGCCAACGCCCCAATGGACTTGGAGGGCAAGAAACCAGCCCCTCCACCCCTATATATAGTGGGGAGGCGCATGGGAGCTACACACGAAGTTCTGGCGCAGCCCTCCCCCTCTCCCAAGTCCTCCTCTCCCGCGGTGCTTGGCGAAGCCCTGCAGGATTGCCACGCTCCTCCACCACCACCACTCCATCGTGCTGCTGCTGGATGGAGTCTTCCTCAACCTCTCCCTCTCTCCTTGCTGGATCAAGGCATGGGAGACGTCACCGGGCTGTACGTGTGTTGAACGCGGAGGTGTCGTCCGTTCGGCACAAGGATCTCCGGCGATTTGGATCACGACGAGTACGACTCCTTCAACCCCGTTCTCTTGAACGCTTCCGCTTAGCGATCTACAAGGGTATGTAGATGCACTCTCTTTCCCCTCGTTGCTGGTATCTCCATAGATTGATCTTGGTGACACGTAGGAAAATTTTGAATTTTTGCTACGTTCCCCAACAGTGGTATCAGAGCTAGGTCTATTGCGTAGATTCTTTGCACGAGTAGAACACAAAGTAGTTGTGGGCGTTGATTTTGTTCAATATGCTTACCATTACTAGTCCAATCTTGTTTCGACGGCATCGTGGGATGAAGCGGCCCGGACCGACCTTACACGTACTCTTACGTGAGACAGGTTCCACCGATTGACATGCACTTGGTGCATAAGGTGGCTACCGGGTGCCAGTCTCTCCCACTTTAGTCGGAACGATTTGATGAAAAGGGTCCTTATGAAGGGTAAATAGCAATTGACATATCACGTTGTGGTGTTGCGTAGGTAAGAAACGTTCTTGCTAGAAACCCATAGCAGCCACGTAAAACATGCAAACAACAATTAGAGGACGTCTAACTTGTTTTTGCAGGGTATGCTATGTGATGTGATATGGCCAAGAAGAATGTGATGAATGATATGTGATGTATGAGATTGATCATGTTCTTGTAATAGGAATCACGACTTGCATGTCGATGAGTATGACAACCGGAAGGAGCCATAGGAGTTGTCTTTATTTATTGTATGACCTGCGTGTCATTGAACAACGCCATGTAATTACTTTACTTTATTGCTAACCGGTAGCCATAGTAGTAGAAGAAATAAGTTGGCGAGACAACTTCATGGAGACACGATGATGGAGATCATGATGATGGAGATCATGGTGTCATGCCGGTGACGATGATGATCATGGAGCCCCGAAGATGGAGATCAAAAGGAGCAAAATGATATTGGCCATATCATGTAACTATTTGATTGCATGTGATGTTTATCATGTTTATGCATCTTGTTTACATAGAACGACGGTAGTAAATAAGATGATCCCTTACAAAATTTCAAGAAGTGTTCTCCCCTAACTGTGCACCGTTGCTAAAGTTCGTCGCTTCTAAGCACCACGTGATGATCGGGTGTGATGGATTCTTATGTTCACATACAACGGGTGTAAGACAGATTTACACACGCGAAACACTTAGGGTTAACTTGACGAGCCTAGCATGTACAGACATGGCCTCGGAACACAGAGACCGAAAGGTCGAGCATGAGTCGTATAGTAGATACGATCAACATGAAGATGTTCACCGATGATGACTAGTCCGTCTCACGTGATGATCGGACACGGCCTAGTTGACTCGGATCATGTAATCACTTAGATGACCAGAGGGATGTCTATCTGAGTGGGAGTTCATAAGATGAACTTAATTATCCTGAACATAGTCAAAAGATCTTTGCAAATTATGTCGTAAGCTCGCGCTTTAGTTCCACTGTTTAGATATGTTCCTAGAGAAAATATAGTTGAAAGTTGACAGTAGCGATTATGCGGACAGTAGAAAGCTTATGTCCTTAATGCACCGCTCAATGTGCTGAACCCCAAACATCGTTTGTGGATGTTGCGAACATCAGACATACACATTTTGATAACTACGTGATAGTTCAGTTAAACGGTTTAGAGTTGAGGCACCAAAGACGTTTTCGAAACGTCACGGAACATATGAGATGTTTCGAGGGCTGAAATTGAGATTTCAGGCTCGTGCCCACGTCAAGAGGTATGAGACCTCCGACGATTTTCTTAGCCTGCAAACTAAGGGAGAAATGCTCAATCGTTGAGCTTGTGCTGAGATTGTCTGAGTGCAACAATCACTTGAATTGAGTGGGAGTTGATCTTCCAGATGAGATAGTGATGTTTCTTCAAAGTCATTGCCACCAAGCTGCTAGAGCTTCGTGATGAGCTATAACATATCAGGGATAGATATGATGATCCTTGAGGTATTCGTGATGTTTGACACCGCGAAAGTAGAAATCAAGAAGGAGCATCAATTGTTGATGGTTGGTGAAACCACTAGTTTCAAGAAGGGCAAGGGCAAGAAGGGATACTTCATGAAACGGAAAATCAGCTGCTGCTCTAGTGAAGAAACCCAAGGTTGAACCCAAACCCGAGACTAAGTGCTTCTGTAATAAGGGGAACAACCACTGGAGCGGAATTACCCTAGATACTTGGTAGATGAGAAGGCTGGCAAGGTCGATAGAAGTATATTGGATATACATTATGTTAATGTGTACTTTACTAGTACTCCTAGTAGCACCAGGGTATTAGATACCGGTTCGGTTGCTAAGTGTTAGTAACTCGAAATAAAAGCTACGGAATAAACGGAGACTAGCTAAAGGTGAGCTGACGATATGTGTTGGAAGTGTTTCCAAGGTTGATGTGATCAAGCATCGCACGCTCCCTCTACCATCGAGATTTGGTGTTTGCGTTGAGCATAGACATGATTGGATTATGTCTATCACAATACGGTTATTCATTTAAGGAGAATAATGGTTACTCTATTTATTTGAATAATACCTTCAATGGTCTTGCACCTAAAGGAATGGTTTATTGAATCTCGATTGTAGTGATACACATTTTCATGCCAAAAAGATATAAGATAGTAATGATAGTACCACTTACTTGTGGCACTGCCATGTAAGTCATATTGGTGTAAAACGCATGAAGAAGCTCCATGTTGATGGATCTTTGGACTCACTCGTTTTGAAAAGTTTGAGACATGCGAACCATGTCTATTGGTGTATACGCATGAAGAAACTCCATGTAGATGGATCGTTTGGACTCACTTGATTTTGAATCACTTGAGATATGCAAATCATACCACATGGGCAAGATGACTAAAAAGCCTCGTTTTTCAGTAAAATGGAACAAGATAGCAACTTGTTGGAAGTAACACATTTTGATGTGTGTAGTCCAATGAGTGATGAGGCATGCAGTGAATATCGTTATGTTCTTACTTCACAGATGATTCGAGTAGATGTAGAGTATATTTACTTGATGAAACACAAGTCTGAATTATTGAATGGTTCAAGTAATTTCAGAGTGAAGTTGAAGATCATCATGACAAAAGGATCAAATGTCTATGATATGATCGTAGAGATGAGTATCTGAGTTACGAGCTTTGGCACGCAATTAAGATATTGTGGAAATTGTTTCACAATTAATACCGCCTGGAACACCATAGTTTGATGGTGTGTCCGAACATCATAGTTGCACCCTATTGGATATGGTGCGTACCATGATGTCTCTTATCGAATTACCACTATCGTTTATGGGTTAGGCATTAGAGACAACTACATTCACTTTAAATAGGGCACCACGTAATTCTGTTGAGATGACACCGTATGAACTATGGTTTAGAGAAACCTAAGCTGTCGTTTCTTAAAAGTTTGGGGCTGCAACGCTTATGTGAAAAAGTTTTAGGTTGATAAGCTTGAACCCAAAGCGGATAAAATGCATCTTCATAGGACACCCAAAACAGTTGGGTATACCTCCTAATTCAGATCCGAAAGCAATAGGGATTGTTTCTTGAATCGGGTCCTTTCTCAAGGAAAGGTTTGTCTCAAAAATTGAGTGGGAGCATGGTGGAGACTTGATATGGTTATTGAACCATCACTACAACTAGTGTGTAGCAGGGCACAGGAAGTTGTTCCTGTGGCGCCTACACCAATTGAAGTAGAAGCTTATGATAGTGATCATGAAACTTCGGATCTAGTCACTACCGTACCTCGTAGGGTGACAAGGATGCGTACTACTTCAGAGTGGTACAGTAATCTTGTCTTGAAGGTCATGTTGCTAGACAACAATGAACCTACGAGCTATGGAGAAGCAATGGTGGGCCCAAACTCCGACAAATGGTTAGAAGCCATGAAATCCAAGATAGGATCCATTTATCAGAACAAAGCATGGACTTTGGTGGACTTGCCCGATGATCGGCAAGCCATTGAGATAAATGGATCTTTAAGAAGAAGACAGACGTGGACGGTAATGTCACCATCTATGAAGCTCGACTTGTGGCGAAGAGTTTTTTCACAAGTTCAAGGAGTTGACTACAATGAGATTTTCTCATCCGTAGCGATGCTTAAGTCCGTCGGAATCATGTTAGCATTAGTTGCATTTATGAAATCTGGCAGATGGATGTCAAAACGAGTTTCCTTACTAGTCTTCGTAAGGAAAGGTTGTATGTGATACAATCCGAAAGTTTTTGTTGATCCTAAGGATGCTAAAAGGTATGCTGGCTCCAGCGATCCTTCTAAGGACTAGAGTAAGCATCTCGAAGTTGGAATGTACTTTGATAAGATGATCAAAGATTTTGGGTTTATACAAATTTATGAGAAACTTGTATTTCCAAAGAAGTGAGTGGGAGCACTATAGAATTTCTGATGAGTACATGTTGTTGACATATTGTTGATCAGAAATGATGTAGAATTTCTGGAAAGCATATAGGGTTATTTGAAAAGTGTTTTTCAATGGAAAACCTGGATTAGGCTACTTGAATAATAAGCATCAAGATCTATAAGATAGATCAAAATGCTTAATAGTACTTTCAAATGAGCACATACCTTGACATGATCTTGAAGGAGTTCAAGATGGATCAGTCAAAGAAGGAGTTCTTGCCTGAGATGTAAGGTATGAAGTTAAGACTTAAAAGCTCGACCACGGCAGAATAGAGAGAAAGGACGAAGGTCGTCCCCTATACTTCAGACGTAGGCTCTATAGTATGCTATGCTATGTACCGCACCGGAAGTGTGCCTTGCGTGAGTCAGTCAAGGGGTACAAGAATGATCCAGGAATGGATCATTGGACAGCGGTCAAAATTGTCCTTGGAGTAAATAAGGACATGTTTCTCGATTATGGAGGTGATAAAGAGTTCGGCGTAAAGGGTTACGTCGATGCAAGCTTTAACACCTATCCGAGTAACTCTGAGTAGCAAACCGGATACGTATAGTGGAGTAACCATTTGGAATAGCTCCAAGTGGAGCGTGGAAGCAGCATTTACAGAATGACCTAGAGATTTGTGAAGTACATACGGATCTGAAAGTTGCAGACCCGTTGACTAAAACCTCTCTCACAAGCAAAACATGATCAAACCCCAGAACTCATTGAGTCTTAATCACATGATGATGTGAACTAGTTTAATGACACTAGTAAACTCTTTGGATGTTGGTCACATGGTGATGTGACCTGTGAATGTTAATCACATGGTGATGTGAACTAGATTATTGACTCTAGTGCAAGTGGGAGACTGTTGGAAATATGCCCTAGAGGCAATAATAAAAGTATTATTATATTTCCTTGTTCATGATAATTGTCTTTTATTCATGCTATAACTGTATTATCCGGAAATCGTAATACACGTGTGAATACATAGACCACAATATGTCCCTAGTGAGCCTCTATTTGACTAGCTCGTTGTGATCAACAGATAGTCATGGTTTCCTGGCTATGGACATTGGATGTCGTTGATAACGGGATCACATCATTAGGAGAATGATGTGATGGACAAGACCCAATCCTAAGCATAGCACAAAGATCGTGTAGTTCATTTGCTAGAGCTTTTCCAATGTCAAGTATCTCTTCCTTAGACCATGAGATCGTGTAACTCCCGGATACCGTAGGAGTGCTTTGGGTGTATCAAACGTCACAACGTAACTGGGTGACTATAAAGGTGCACTACAGGTATCTCCGAAAGTGTCTGTTGGGTTGACACGGATCGAGACTGGGATTTGTCACTCCGTGTAAACGGAGAGGTATCTCTGGGCCCACTCGGTAGGACATCATCATACTGTGCACAATGTGACCAAGGGGTTGATCACGGGATGATGTGTTACGGAACGAGTAAAGAGACTTGCCGGTAACGAGATTGAACAAGGTATCGGTATACTGACGATCGAATCTCGGGCAAGTACAATACCGTTAGACAAAGGGAATTGTATACGGGATCGACTGAGTCCTTGACATCGTGGTTCATCCGATGAGATCATCGTGGAACATGTGGGAGCCAACATGGGTATCCAGATCCCGCTGTTGGTTATTGACCGGAGAACGTCTCGGTCATGTCTACATGTCTCCCGAACCCGTAGGGTCTACACACTTAAGGTTCGATGACGCTAGGGTTATAAAGGAAGTTTGTATGTGGTTACCGAATGTTGTTCGGAGTCCCGGATGAGATCCCGGACGTCACGAGGAGTTCCGGAATGGTCTGGAGGTAAATATTTATATATGGGAAGTCCTATTTTGGCCACCGGAAAATGTTTGGGATTTTTTCGTATTGTACCGGGAAGGTTCTAGAAGGTTCCGGAGTGGGGCCCACCTGCATGGGGGGACCCACATGAACGTGGGTAGTGGGGGCAAGGCCCCACACCCCTGGGCAAGGTGCACCAAGTTCCCCCCTTAGAAGGAATAAGATCATACCCCGAAGGGATAAGATCAAGATCCCTAAAACGGGGGGATAACAATCGGTGGGGAAGGAAATGATGGGATTTCTTTCCTCCCACCTTGGCCAACGCCCCAATGGACTTGGAGGGCAAGAAACCAGCCCCTCCACCCCTATATATAGTGGGGAGGCGCATGGGAGCTACACACGAAGTTCTGGCGCAGCCCTCCCCCTCTCCCAAGTCCTCCTCCTCTCCCGCGGTGCTTGGCGAAGCCCTGCAGGATTGCCACGCTCCTCCACCACCACCACTCCGTCGTGCTGCTGCTGGATGGAGTCTTCCTCAACCTCTCCCTCTCTCCTTGCTGGATCAAGGCATGGGAGACGTCACCGGGCTGTACGTGTGTTGAACGCGGAGGTGCCGTCCGTTCGGCACTAGGATCTCCGGCGATTTGGATCACGACGAGTACGACTCCTTCAACCCCGTTCTCTTGAACGCTTCCTCTTAGCAATCTACAAGGGTATGTAGATGCACTCTCTTTCCCCTCGTTGCTAGTATCTCCATAGATTGATCTTGGTGACACATAGGAAAATTTTGAATTTCTGCTACGTTCCCTAACACGGACGTGCTCGGTGGTGCCTCCTCTTTGGCTGAGCTTGACGCCCTCACGGTATCTGCCACACCGGCCCCCTTCAATATAAATGTATAATCTCCCGTTTTCGTTGCCATTCGGATGTCTCACGTCGCAGACTTTTCTTTGCAGGCCGACGAAACCCCGTGCTCCATATTGTACACCATCGGCGAACAGAAGGTGGACGTGGGGAAGGGGACGATAATGGAGCCGAAGGAACCATTGTTCCACAGCTGGTCGATCCCCCCGAACGTCTTCAAGGTTTCCGTGGCCAGTGTCAAACCGGGCCACGAGAATTTGCCTCCTCTAATACTAGTGGGGGATGACGACGAGACCCCGCAACGGCTTGGTGATTGTTGCAATGGGTGGGTCCTGTTGTGGACAAAGAGTCTGCTTCGTCTGGAGGCGGCCGGGAGCACACCCACGAGCACGCAGCCTCAGCAAGGTATGAACATCAACACCCCACCTACCCAATTAGCGTCGGGTGTCGGGTTGGGTGATAGCGGACGGGGTAAGCAGGTGGGCCATTAGTCGCTGATGACGTCGCCATGGATGAGGATGACGATGACGATGGCGCTGAACAGTATGTCTATACTGGTGCCTCCTCAGGGTTTGAGCATCATGAGTCGGTGCCTGAATTACCGTCTCAACGTGTTATTGACGACCATCCGGTGGTAAAGAAGCCTAGGAAGAGAGCGAGGAAAGGCAAAAAAGCTGATTCTATGATCCAGCCGCCTCAGTAGCCTCGGCTTCAGGACCGTGTAGATATCCTCGATGCGGATAAATGGCATATCCCCGGTCGACCAATCCTACCTGAAACAGCGCTACGGGCCAGATTCAGCGATCTAAGGAGACTTCATGACGATGTGTTGCGGGTAGAGAAACGCCTCCTCGCCTCGAAAGATCTAGGATACCCACTCTACGTGGTTAACGTTCCGCGGCAAAGGTCGTACGACGACTGCTTCCCCGCGGATAAGTTCTTCCTCCGATTCGATTACATATTCGACATGTTTCACGTGAAGAAGCTGGATTTTACTTTTGTCCGCCTTTATGCCTTGCACATGAACTACATCATTGGGGTTGAGCAGATACATTTTATCTGTGTCGCTGACCCGTACTACATGCACGAGGGCTTCTTGGGAGTCTGTGCACAGCATCGTGAATACGCGAGGGATTACATCGTCAGTTTCATGCTCGCCAATAAGGACAAGGAGGCGATTCTCATGCCTTATCATCCTGTGTAAGTCATCCGCGCTGCTATCCTTCCTTCGATTTCAATAATTCATTTGCACGGTGGAGGCTAATTAATTTTAGGTGTACTTATTTTGCGTAGCGGCGGGCGCGCCGTCCTCATCATCCTCTACCCCCGATTCTCCCACGCTCTTTACTTGGACTCGTCGAAGAACATTCACAAAAAGGATTACACCCACATCAAAGATGTTCTCGACAGTGCTATGTTTTACTACCAAGCAAGGGGTGGAGAGGTTAGGGACAAGAAGAGAAGGGGCGGCAGGGTCGCCTTCAGCCATAAGACCGACTTCTGCTGCATCCAGCAACCAAACGATTCTCTTAATGATGGATTCTATGTCCTACACCACATGCCAGAGTACCGACGGGATCACCAGAACCTTCACATGGCACCTAGATCTGGCGATGCCCATATTCTGCAATGGGCAAAGGACATAGGAGATATCGAGGATCATCGACTTCGAGCTGAGTTCTATAACATCCAGCGCGAACTTGCCCAAATCATCATGAATGAGGTCGTTGGAAAAACAGGGATGTTCCATGCAGAAGGACAAATGTCGCGGGAAGACGTCCGAACATGGATAGCCTCTCAGCGTCTCGACATGAAGCCTTTCACTAAGCTCGATGACTATCTCCCTGACTTGGATGGATGGCACGACATGACGGAGTGATTGTCGATATATGACAATGTGTCCATTTAGTCCATACTTTCTTTTATGAAAAAACTTTGAGTTATGCATGGTGAAACTTTATCTGTGATGTAATTAAACCGTCCTCCTCCTCGACTAGCGAAAATCACTCTAGTTAGGTCATTTTGGGTACGATGAACTTTGTTATTTATGCTTATGATATGTTGTTTCTATTTTTGCCAAGTCTGTCTCTTTCTGTTGCTCAACTATATATGTTGCATATCATCGACTCATGTGACGATGCAGGTGCATAGATCATAGATGGCGAAGAAGTGCTACGCCAGGAGTATATATATGACAAGTGGCCGGAGTGTCAGGCCCAGGTGTACCGGTTTTCGGTTTTCGAGCGACACGCAGTACTTAGTTTAGGTTCACGCTAATGCGAGAGAGGGATACAAACTCATGTACTCAAAGTGATAGCTATTCTCGCGTATATCATTGTTTAGATGGATGACGATGTATTTGCAAGTAATCGAGACTTGTATCGCTATTTTGGAGATTGATGATGAGAGACCACTTTGTGTTGGATGATGATTATGATGATGACATGATTTGATGAGACTAATTGTATGTATATGCTATGATTACATTTGTATGTGGATGATATGCTAAAGGTTATTGTATAAAGCCTATTCAAATGCAAAACAAATAAATAACAAATATGCAGGGAAAAAAACTAATAAAACTAGTAGTAGCGAGGGGGGGGGGGAATTTAGCGGTAGCGCCGACTTACCAGTAGCGCTTCCCTATAAACAGCGCTGCAGATAATATCAGTAGCGCCCTCAAAAACCCTTTCTGGATATTTCAAGCTTTTGAAATATTTACAAAGGAAATATTCTCCAAAAATTCCAACAAAATTATATCATGTCAAATATGACATGTTGGATGATCTTGATAAGTATCATGTCATGGAGAATAGTATAACCCCATGAAATCCCCTCAAAACCATTTATCTCCATTTTGAAGTTTGAGCAACTTTACATTGCCAAACATGCCCAAATGCTCTCAAATATTGTTAACATGCCCAAGTGGTCTAATAATTCATCTATACCACATGGCACAGGTTGGAGAAAATGTTATATTGATCAAAGTGCCCCAAAACCCTCTCTGGCCAGAATCTAATTTGAACAACTTTGTACTACCAACTTCCTCTCCTTGACCCCAACTTTGGTGAGCATATTCACATGACCAAATGAGGCCACTAAACCAAGTGGTGCAGCAAGGAGAAGTGATTTGCTCAACTAGATCTACACAAGTTCATTTCTGCTAATTTCTAGGGTTTACAAAAGTTGCATTGGAAACTTTGCCCAAATGGACTCAACCTTGGTGGAACCTATTATTATATCATTCCATTTGACCCTGTCAAGCCTCATGACTAGAGGAGTTCATCTTCTTGCCCCAAACCATATCAAACACCTTCTGTATGTTAACTAAAAACCCTGTTTGGGGCTCTTCCACTAATCTCCATGAGCTCCACTTTTTACCACAGCCCCTCCTAGTCCCCTTGCACCTCCAGTAACAATGGAAAATCCACAGCTCAATTATTGGATGGGTAAAACCCCACTTTCTCTCTCTGGACAGCCCATTTCCCCCTCTCTCTCAACCCCACTCCTTTCCTACTGGACATCCATGGCATCCAATGCCACTCCTACATTGTTTACTCACTCCCAAAACCCCCAGACACAAAAGGACATGCTCATAGTGCATAAACAATGCTAGTGCCTGCAGAGCTCGCGCTCTGGAGCACGCTACAGTCCTCTCTCGCACTGTAGCTCACCCATGCCAAGGGCATACGACAGCCTTGGGCGTCGGGGTGATGTCTCCCGAGGTGGCCTCGGCATCCGGGACACGGCACGCTGCCGGCCCCCTCCAGAACCTCTCTCCCCTCCCCTCTGCGAGCTCACCCGAGCGCGTCCGTGCACGCTGCCCACGGTGCACCGCGGCCACGCCCATATAAGCTACTCCCGGCCTCTTCTCTGGCCTCTCCTAGACCTCCCTCTATCCCTCGCACCTCCCAGACAACATCCTTCTCCCTCCCATGCTCTCTTTCCCTCTCCACGGCCGCCATGGTCGCCGTTTGCCTCCGCCTGGCTCTGGCGAACCAGAGCCTCCCCTCCTCTCCTTCGACCACCAGAAGAAGCGCTGCAGGCCAGCGGAGCCCTCCCGATCCTTATCCCCCTGCCCTTGTGCCCACGGCGTCGCGCCTATCCACTCCCGATGCCGCCCGCCAGCTCCAAGGCCGCCGTCGCCCCAGATCCTCCCAGCCCGCGCGAAGCCCCTGGATGGACACGTCTCGGCGTCCCGAGTACGTCGGTGCATCGAACGCCACCGGGGATGACCGGAGTCGTCGAGGATAAGCGGCGGCGCGCGCTCAGCCTCGCCTCCCCTGACACTCCTCTGCATCAGGCGCGAGGTAAGGGATGACCACCCCGCCAGCTGGCAGGGGGCCCGCCCGTCAGCGGCAGAGGTGACCGAGCCGGCCCACCAGTCGGGTTAAGTGGAAACGGCTTCTAGCCGATCCGCTTGCCCCGCTGGGTGGCGCTCTCCTGTAGTGCGCCTTCAGCGTCACCACTTCCCTCGCGCAGCTGAGCCACTGGGCCGAGCCCAGTAGGCGCTGTTTAGCTGGGCTTCGCCCAGTGCGCTTTATAAGGTTGACATCTTTTCTTCCTTTTTATCTTTTTATAAATATTGTAAAATCTCTAGAGAATTCAGATGGACTCCAAATTTGATGATTCAAATTTCCAGAGACTCCATAAATCAAGTCCTATTTAATAGGCCACAGTGGACATTTTTGTTGTCCTTGGTTTTCACTGAACCTTTTAAAAAGGGCATTTATCCACATAAGTCCACTTCAAAAATCCATATTATATTCATTTCAACTCCAAATCCAGTGAAACTAATTTCTAAATGTTTCTAAAATCATGCCTGAATTAATGGGTACTTTTACTCATTTTTATAAAATGGCATTCTGTGTACAACTTGTGGATTCATCAAATCCATTGATTCCATCATATTGAAATGTTTAGAAATATCCATTGATCCACTTCCAATGAAATCACCTTGGTCATTCCTCATATGACCAGAGGTATCCTAGAAAAGTCCAACTCACATTTTTAGAGCACTTTTATTCTTGCCTTGTCGTGTTGCTTATTATGGTTGTTTTCGATGATAGTTGACGAAGTAGACGAAATGCCCGAAGTTGGACCAAAGATATTTGAAGACCTCGAAGACTTTGTTAAAACAGGCAAGCAGCCCTTTGACCATGTCTATGAAACCCTTTTTATGCATGTCATATAGCACCATATTGTTGTTGCAACGGAATCATGATGAGGTAGTAACCACTTTGATGGTTTGCCACCGTACTTCCTCGTTGATACTTGCATTGTGCATGACCCTACCTTCTTATGAGGGTTATGCCGCTGGGAGTAGATAGGATGCTAAAGTAGATGCTACGCAAAGGGACGGTATATGCATGATGAAGGAGACAAAGTATTTTCAAAAGACTTTTCGAAAACCTCGTCGGGTGCCACTTATGCCCGAGGGAGATGATGAGATGGGTAACCACTTGATGACGAAGTGGTGTACCGAGGCAAGTGTGTGTTGTTTTCTAAAACGGATTAGATTTAAGATTTGTTGACTGTCCCAACCTTACATGCGCAACCACTCTACCCTTATATGGGAAAGGGCATTATTGATTACCTAGACCGATACTAGCTTGGAGCCCGCATTACTAGTGACGGGAGAGTTGTTGGTGCGCTCTCTCGGGATGGGGTCGTGCCAGGAAGGGCGGCCATGACTGTTTTCACAGGGCACCGGACACACCGTTGGTACCCCATGCTTGTGGTATGTGATGTATATGGGAGCGAGGCTCCACAACTTTATGATGTGAAATGTTAGGCACGGGGGTTACTACCAATCGAGTGGACTCCATGTTAGTGTCGTCTAGGGAAAGATAGTGATCGGGTGCTTACCCCGGGTACTTGAGGTATCGCGGGTCGTGGATGACACGAAAGTTCCCCAGATCTTGTGGGTAAAGTGTGCAACCTCTGCAGAGTGTAAAACTATTCGAATAGCCGTGTCCACGGTCAAGGACAGTTGGGCGGTGCTGCTTAAACTATGTCCAGAGTTTACAAACCAGTGTGTGTGTTTGGATAACTACTTGGGTCAAGTCAAAGGACTTGACGTGATTGAGATGGGTTGGTGCCCACTCTATTTATGTTGATACATGTAACCTGTCCTCATGGTTACTTGAATTCTCTTGATGCATGTCTTACAAGTTGTTGAATATGTCATTGCACTCAAAACTAGCTTTCTGCAAAAATTTACCTATATCATGCATTGTTGTATCTTGAACCAAAACATGGGTTGCTTGCGAGTACATTCAAAGTACTCATTGGCTTGCCACTGGTTATTTTATTGGCCAGGCATGAAAGAACAGGATATAATGAAGAGTACCTTGGTGACGAACATGCGAGCTAGGACGCTTCCTAGTCAGAATGCCTGTAGGGTTAAGGCAGATGGCATGGGTCCAAGTTGTTATTGAAGATTTTCGCTGTGATGATACACTCAAGACTTGACCATAATGGTCCTACTTGTGTAAAACGGTATGTATGGATGTAAGACTCTTGTTATTCAGCTTCTGTGTGTTCAGTGAGCATTGATCTCTGGGATCACTGTACACGTGCATTCAGTGATCTCGACTTATGAGTCGGGGTCCCCACAGAGCTGGTATCAGAGCCATCCTGACTGTAGGAAGCCTTAGTTAGCATGGTCGTTAGTTATGGTAAAACTATTTCCAAAACTACTACTAGTTTTCAAAACTATCTATACTTCTCTTCCCCTTCTGAGTTTTCAGAAAACTAAGATATACTTTCCTCTTCCCCTTCAAAATTTAATGGTCGCTAGAATCCTTATGCCCCTGACCATGGGATTCCTGTAATCCTCGTGGATAATCTAGACGGAAGACACCTTGCCAAACACTCACCCACCTCTTCTGAACCCAAGATTGGCGACACCACAACAAAACTATGCCAACAGAAGACATGCCTTTGAAGAATGAGGACATGAAGACCGAGAGGATGGT
This sequence comes from Triticum timopheevii, assembly GCA_963921465.1. Classification (NCBI taxonomy): domain Eukaryota; kingdom Viridiplantae; phylum Streptophyta; class Magnoliopsida; order Poales; family Poaceae; genus Triticum; species Triticum timopheevii. Next base: position 67,352,913 of record OY997266.1, read on the forward strand.
GACACCTTTGAATTTGCCCCCAGGATGATGCAACCTTGTCCTATGACAATCAGGGTGTAAGATATGCAATACCATGATAGACATCGCTAATAGAGCAATCATGTCCTTACCGTTGTTGTATCGGCAACCACCGATGGATGAGAACCTCGCCATTTGGCCCGCCTCACTATAGTGAGCAGGAAAACGGTTCTCTTCATACCCCGCTCTTGGTGTCGATGTTGTCATCAACGTAACCGACATGTTGGACCTCTACTATGCCTTGTTAATGTCCTTGCATAAAGGATTACAAACCTGGTACCATCGATGCCTTAGAAAGCAAAAGCGATCATCATGATTAAGAAGACAAGAGAAGACCAAGTCAAAGACAGCCACGAGGAGCCACCATCACCCCATCACCTCATCAGGCGAGAAGTTGTCGAAGATTCTTCAGGCTCAACCCAGATCATTTCATCAAACAAGAGACGTAGCAACACCTAAGGGAAACTCAGGAGAGTGCACGAGGCACAAGGCACGACTACTGAGTCCGAGAACCCCTAGGGTAGGATGAGTCGTGTACCCCCTATGTGTAGTCAAGTCCGTATGATGGTTCGAATAGAACCATGACTGTGTGTTGCTTGTTTTTTGTGTTTTGATATATGTCGCACTTTTGCCCTAGGCGACGAGTATGCGACTATATCACCTTCCTTACCTTGCTTCTTTTGTTTGGCCCTTTTTGCACCTGTTTGTTTGCACTTGCACTATAGAACCCCCTTTAGCCATTCCCCTCCTCTATGCTACTTTTCCCTCTCATCTCTTTCCTCAACTGAAGACAAGCAAGACAATATGCACCAAGGATTCCACCTCGGCGACCAACAAGCACTGAAGACTTTTGCTACAGCCTCCTCGACCAAATGCAACCCCGTAGAATTATGTATAACCCTCAAGATTAGAAACCCATTCCTAGACCCTTCGAGACTTCACGAGATACCCCAGCTCGAAACCTTAACCCTGAGCTTAACCTACGGAATCACAAGAGAACAAGTTAAGCTACAGTAAGCCTTGCTTATCACTGGGTTCATTATGGAACTAGTGGACGTAGTGAATGAGCACATTACCATCCTAAGGTAGCACTAGAACTGATGATGCCATAGGAAAGACCAATTTGGGGATATATGAATAGAGGACAGATGACTTGATGAGTTTATATCAATGACTTTGAGGAATCATCCGAGACTATTTGGTGGATTATGAGGCTATCATGTTGGTAGATGAACTTGGTGGGATCACGATTATAGAGTAGCATAGCTTTCGTTACCCCTGGGTAAATTGGATTTATAGGACAATTATGATCGCAAGCTGAAACTCCTAGAAGAGCAAGGATTTTGACTTGATCAGATGATATTGATAGGAGACAGTTGATATTACGTAAATATCTTGAGGGAAACATGTAGGATTCCTCGTTGGACATGAGATTTGGATTAAATAGGTTACCCTAGTGGAGTAGGGATGCAGAGTAATTTTACATGGTTCAGAGTAAATTGGCTTTAGACTGAAGATCTCGATCATGAGGCCATGTTTCTCGGTGGACGATAAACTAGGAGATTGGGTTAATTGTGGGGGTTTATTTAGGGAATCTGTATGAGCTTGACCTTGGAGTTTACTTGACCATGACAATGGGAATCGGTGGACTGACTATAGCAAAAATAGCCCTTTCAAGTATCTAGGGATTATAGGAACCTTAGGAGATCATGTGGAACACCTTAACCATTGGATTTGTAGAATTAAATGGATTATGTAGTGATTGATGGAAGTTAATGGGCCATTGGAGTTAATTCATAGGAAGGAAACAAGATCTTGGAGTGGCTTAAGACGTGTTTCCTTAGGATAGAGATGCACTAACATGGACCTTGGAAGAATAAGATGAGCACTTGGATTGTCGTGTTTTATTCCAGCTTGGAAGCTTGTATGCTCTACCCATGGATCTTTAGGGGTAGACATACATATGGGTTTGGGGATCGTAGACATATATGATTTTGTTAGACCTCCTCTTGGGAGTCATGAGGATATGAATAGCGTGAGTGATGATTGGAGTTGACCTATACGAAATGATGCTTTCAGCAGTATAAGGTGACATGTTTGGAGGACTAGGTAGAACAATTGGCATCTCAGAAATTGTGCTCAAGGATAAACATTCACTCGCACCCTGGAATCCTTGAAACCCTTAAGCCCTACCAAGCCACAACCCAGTTGGATCATGACCTTGGGGTCCTGACTCTAGGCCGAGAACACCTTGTCCCACACTCAACTGTTACCACCGCCAATGCCCCAGCCTACCTTATGTACCCCATGAACAGAAACTTCATGGAGTACTTGGTCATGTTGGTTGTCACTTTTACTTGGTGACCTACTCGTCTAACTGAAGATGGAAGAAGAACCGTTCAGCTAGATAGAAGACAATTGAAGGCCGCGATGTCAAGAAGGAAGAACTACACTAACCACCATCGTCAAGAAGTAAACCTCCGCCTTGAAGACCAGGTGTACCTGCAAGCCACTTCTCTCGGAGGAACCAAGCATTTCCATGACAAGGAAACCCACACCAAGATTCATCGGACCCCTTCGAGATCACTCCAAGATTTAACAACCCCCTCTGAGATCACTAAAAGACGAAGAGAAGACAGTTACCAGCTGGAGTTGACACCTGAATTACCTGATGTGCACAATGCTTTCCATGCATCACAACCCCGGAAGTGTTTCCAACTTCCTAACTTGCCCGATCTCTACGAGGGCATTAACCACCGAGCCATCGACCCATAGCCCAACCTAACCTACCGCGAGCTACCCATTAGCAACTTGGATCAAGAAGAGCGTCATACAAGAAGCCACACCATCAAGTACTTCAAGCTCAATGGAGCACTACACGGAAGCAGAAGCAACATGAGGACTTGAAGACTACATGTTGGGGATATTACCACTAGGCGTAAACCGGCCTACTTGGGCCGGGTTAACTTCATTAGTGGTATAAGCAGATGAAGGCCCAAGGCCTGTAGTCGGTTAGAACATGTAGCCGTAAACCGGCCTGATGTATGACTTGTATTGTAAGTTAGGAATAGAGAGATACCAACCGGAATACGAGTATGAACCGGTTGGGACTCTATGGACCGGCGGGCGTCACCCGTGTATATAAGGGGACGACCCGGTGGCGGTTCAGGACAGACAACAACAACTCGAGCCTAGGCGAAGCTGGTTTGCTCCCTAGCCATCGAGACCACATCAATTCCATCACAACTAGACGTAGGCTTTTACCTTCATCGAAGGGGCCGAACTAGTATAAAACCCTCGTGTCTTTGTGTCCGCTTTAACCCCTTCAAGTAAACCCGTAGCGATGGCTCCACGACTAAGTCCTTTCTCTAGGACATCTGTCGTGACAAATCCACGACAGTTGGCGCCCACTGTGGGGCTATCGCACGATGGTTTGACGATCTTGGAGGGCAAGCTCAAGGGACTCGAAGGCTATGTTATGGGCCAGATGACCAAGAGTCGTCGCGGCAGGATCTACATCGACGACGCGGGATGGGGTCCCGAGGCCGATTCAATCGAGTACGGGTACCGGGTCCCCTTCGACGGCATACACATTTTCATTGGCAAGATTGGTGAGCCTGGGCCTGAGCCGGACATCTGCACCGACCTCGCCGAGACGGCTCAGCATGCGAGATCTACCCAGGCTAAACCGGCCATGAAGCGTGCCTTCGTTGGAGTCATCCACGGAGAAGAGCGGGAGGACGAGTCAGAACACGGTAGCGAGACCGTCGTCTATTCCGGCGATGAGTCCTCGACCGGAGAGACCGAATCGGTATACCAGTTGCAAGACGACCAGGTTAGGGGCTGTTCCGATGGCGACAGTATTCCGGACCCCCCGGGCCAGGTCAACCGGGTTGGAATATTCATGGCCGGCACCCAGGCGGCGAACCATTCTTCGATCGCCGCAGCAATGCTCTCCGGATCAGCAGCGGCAGCGGCAGCAGGGGCAGGAGGCCTTATGAGCCCGCCGGTTCAAGTCCTATCCGACCTGTTTGACGCACTGGCCGCGCTTATGGCAGAAGCCAATCCGGCGGATCAGGAGGCTCATGATGCATAAATTCCAAAGGTGAAAGAACAGATCGTGCAAGCCAAAGCGGATCTGGCGGCAGAGAAGGACAGGATGGCTGCAGAGCGGGCCGCTTTGGACGCCCAGGCCTATAAGCTCATGCTTGACCAGAATGCATCACAGGAGGTCTTGAAGCGGAAGCACAGATCACGCCTGCCGTTAGGGCTTGACCCCCGAAATCTCTTTCACACTCCAGGAGCAGGGCCCAGTAATCCGCCGCAGTACCTGGAGGAAAACCGGATTGAAGCACCAGGGCCAGGAGCGACGGTCCAGCCCCGCCTGATGGACCCTCTTCAACAGAATGTTGTGGCCCCTCTGCCGGTCCAGACGCCCCCGGGTCATTATTCGAATCCTATGGACAACCTTGTTGCAGCCGCCGCGCGATTAGAGGCTATCCCGGTCGAAGGAGACTCCCCGCAAGCGATAGAAACGCGCCGGGTTAAGGAGCTTCTCCGGACTGCGCTGATTCAGCAGGAAGCATACTCATACAGCCGTGATCAGATTCATTCTACGCCCCGTCCAAGCCGGAGCTATAGCAGGCGCATGGATGAACCGGCCATATCAAGCAATGCGCGAGGCCGTGAAGCGGCCCGTGGCAATAATCCGGGAGGTGGTGTCGGCGATGCTCAGGATGTGGTGGACTGGGCCCGGGCACGAAGGGAGGCCGAGTTAGCAGCACAGGATAATGCAGGTCAGCTTACACCGGTTCGCTCTACCACCTTCGCCGGACCAGGAGTCACATCCGCTTTGGGAGTGCCTTGCTTAATCCCCGCTTTACGCAATGTGCGCCTGCCCAAAGATTTCAAGGGTCCACGCAAGGTGCCGAATTACACCGCTGATTTATCCCCTGAAGCGTGGGTAGAGAGTTATGAGATGGCCATGGAGATGCTAGACGTGGATGAGGCCGCGTGTGCAAAATACTTCACCATGATGCTTGAGGGCACGGCTCGTACTTGGTTGAAGAGCCTACCACCCAATTCTATCAGCTCATGGGCCCAGTTGCGGGCCCGGTTTATACAGAATTTTAAGGATACATGTAAACATCCCAAGTCCATATTAGACCTGGCGGCTTGTGTCCAGGAGGAAGGAGAATCAACGACCCGTTGGGTGCGCCGCGTTTCGGAAATTTTGCACTCGTCTGACAGGATTAATGCTGACTCTGCGATCTTAACCCTGGAAGGCAACTGCCGGTTTGAGCCTTTAAAATTGAAATTGGGACGCATGAAGCGGTTCTGTAATGACATGGGAACCCTCATGGCTGCTTTAGTGAAGTATGCTGATTCGGACAGTACCAAGGATCCCGAGCCTGATGATGATGAAGCAGGGAAGGGAAGGAAGAATAGCAACTCCAAACAGCAGCAGTACAAACCGGCGGGTCATGGAAACGGAGGCAAGCGCAAGGCGGATGGTAGCATGGATTTTGTGGCCAACACTAATGCACAGGACAGGGGGCAGCGGCGCAGAGGTAAACCGGCAAATCGTAATGGGGCTCCCAATCCCAACGCAAGCCGTTTGAATTATTTGTTGAACCAGCCTTGCCCAAAGCACGGGACGAAGGAGTCACCGGCTAACCACCTTTGGAAGGATTGTTATATTATGCAGGAGTTTAAAAACTCTAATGCCTTCCGGTATGACCATGGGTCGGGTGGCGGTTCAGGATCCGGTTTACACGGACCGGGTCGCGATGGAGCTTCCGGTTCAGGTTTCAATCAGGGCGGTCACAATAACCAGAATAATCAGAACGGCCAGCAGCAGCAGCAGCAGCAATAGCAGTCGGGTTATCAGAGCCAGCCAAAGCAGTTGAGCAATGGGCAGTACCATGTTTTCACAACTAGCTTGGATAAGCGTGACCGAAAACTCCACAAGCGAGCGGTGAATTCTGTTGAACCGGCCTTACCACGTTATTTACGCTGGTCAGAGCAGCCTATCGTGTGGAGCAGAGAGGATCACCCGCCCCGGGTTGATAATCCGGGCCAGCTAGCATTAGTGGTAGACCCTCAGGTGGGGGGTTACAAGTTCACCAAGGTGCTCATGGATGGAGGAAGCAGCATTAACATATTATACTATGAGACGTTCCGGCACATGGGTCTAACAGACAAGGATCTCAGACCGTCTAATACGGTGTTCCATGGTGTAGTGCCAGGCAAATCTGCATATCCTGTTGGTAAGATAGCCCTAGATGTGGCTTTTGGGGACGAGCATGATTCTCGGTCGGAAAAGTTAACCTTTGAGGTGGTAAAAATCCGGAGCCCGTATCATGCCTTGTTTGGGCGGCCGGTGTATGCCAAGTTTATGGCGCGGCCTTGTTATATCTACTTACAGCTCAAGATGCCGGGTTACAAGGGGACGATAACGGTTCATGGGAGCCGTAGGGTCGCTTTGGAATGTGAGGAAGGTGATGCGGCTTATGCAGAGTCGGTCTGTGCCATAGAAGAGTTGAAGTATTATAAGGACAATGTTGATCCGGCGGATATGACCCCTTTGAAGAAGCCAACTATAGAGCATGATTCAGATCTGAAGTTCAAATCGGCAGCTGAGACCAAGCTTGTTGACTTCGTGCCCGGCGATTCGTCCAAGCAGTTCACTATCAGTGCCAACCTGGATCCCAAATAGGAAAGCGCGCTCATCGAGTTCATCTGTGAGAATTGGGACATTTTTGCATGGAAACTGTCTGACAAGCCAGGTGTACCGAGGGAACTTGCTGAGCACACTCTTAATGTGGATCCCAAGTACAAACTGGTGAAACAGTTCCTCCGCCAGTTTAACGAAGAAAGACGCAAAGCCATCGGAGAGGAAGTGGCCAGGCTTTTAGCAGCTGGCTTTATTGTTGAGGTATTCCATCTAGAGTGGCTTGCTAATCCGGTGCTGGTTCTTAAGAAAAACGGCACTTGGCGTATGTGTGTGGATTACACAGATCTTAACAAGGCCTGTCCGGCAGATCCTTTGCCCTCCCCTGCATCGACCAGATCATTGATGCCACGGCAGGTTGTGAGCGTTTGAGTTTTTTGGATGCATACTCTGGATATCATCAGATCAAGATGGTAGTTAAGGACCAGGAGAAAACAGCATTTATTACTCTCTTTGGAGCCTTCTGCTATGTATCTATGCCCTTCGGGCTCAAGAGTGCCCAAGCCACCTATCAACGGTGTGTACAGAATTGCCTGCATAAACAGATCGGCCGCCATGTGCACGCCTATGTGGATGATATTGTAGTAAAGTCAAGACAGAAGGAGACGCTGGTGGATGATTTGAAGGAGACCTTTAACAACTTGCGAGTTTACAAGATGATGCTTAATCCGGCCAAGTGTGTCCTTGGTGTTCCGGCAGGCAAGTTACTGGGTTTCCTGGTGTCTAACAGAGGAATTGAGGCTAACCCAGAGAAGATTACGGCCATTACATCCCTAGCTAAACCGAAATGTATCAGCGATGTTCAGCGTTTGGCGGGCCGAATCGCTGCACTGAGCCGGTTTATCAGCCGCCTGGGGGAGAAGGCTATCCCTTTGTACCAAATGCTGAGGAAGACAGACAATTTCGTCTGGAGTCCGGCTGCTGATGAAGCATTTGAGGACTTGAAGCGGCAGTTAGCCAATCCGTCGGTTCTTGCAGCCCCGGTTGACAAGGAGCCACTATTATTATACGTAGCAGCTAATGCTCGGGCAATTAGCGTGGCTATTGTGGTGGAACGGAAGGAGGCAGGCAAAGAATATCCGGTTCAGCGGCCGGTTTATTATATCAGCGAGGTGCTTATTGAATCCAAACAAAGGTATCCGCATTGGCAGAAGCTGGTCTATGGTGTCTTCATGGCCAGCCGGAAGTTGAAGCAGTATTTTCAAGGGCACCCCATCACAGTGGTCAGTTCAGCTCCCTTGGGTGATATCATACAAAACCGGGAGGCGACTCCCGGATTGCCAAGTGGGCTATAGAGCTTGGCCACACGGACTGAAGTATGTACCTCGGACGGCGGTGAAGTCTCAAGCACTTATTGATTTCATCAATGATTGGACGGAATTACAAGCGCCAGAGGAAAAACCGGATCACACATATTGGACTATTCATTTTGATGGATCCAGGCAATTGGAAGGCTCGGGGGCTGGAGTCGTATTAACTTCCCCACGAGGTGATAAGTTCTGTTATGTTCTCCGTTTAATGTTCCCTTGTACTAACAATGCAGCTGAGTACGAAGCTTTGCTCCATGGTCTCCGGATGGCTAAAGAGATGAACTTAAGCCGGGTTAAGTGTTTCGGTGACTCGGACCTTGTGGCTCAATAAGTGTCTGGCACTTGGGATTCTAAGGACCCGCTCATGGCTGCATATCGTCGGGAAGTGGATAATATTGCAGGTTGCTTCAACGGTTATCAAGTGGATCATGTGGACCATCAGAAGAATGAAGCGGCAGACGCTTTAAGCCGGTTAGGTTCTCAGCGCAAACCGGTCCCGCCCAATGTCTTTTTGGACGTGTTGCACAATCCGTCAGTCCAGCTCCCAGGTGAAGCGGATTTGGCTATTCCTGACCCGGAGGCTCAATTGGTGGCAGCATTACATGCTATTCGAGATTGGACGATTCCTTATATTGCATACATGACCCGGGGGGAGTTGCCAGAAGATGAAATTCTAGCAAGACAGATAGTCCGGCGATCCAAGTCCATGACGATTCTCAATGGTGAATTGCATCGTTACAGTGTATCAGGGGCGTTTCAACGTTGTGTTTCTCCGGAGGAAGGCTGTGAAATCTTAAGATAAATCCATGAGGGAGATTGTGGACACCACGCCGGTTCAAAGTCTCTGGTGGCAAAGGCATTTCGTCACGGGTTTTACTGGTTGACAGCACATGCTGATGCGGAGGACTTGGTTAAATGGTGCGATGGATGTCAGAAATTTTCAAGGCGTGCGCATGTGCCGGCTCAAGAATTGAGGATGATTCCAATAACATGGTTGTTTGCAACTTGGGGGCTGGATATGGTCAGACCTTTTAAAAGATCCAAGGATAAGAAAACTCAACTTTTGGTAGCAGTTGATAAATTTACCAAGTGGGTTGAAGCGGAGCCTGTCAGTAAGTGCGATGCAGCAACAGCGGTGCAGTTCATCAAAAAGTTGATTTTCCGGTTTGGCTTTCCGCACAGTATCATTACTGACAATGGTACCAATTTATCCAAGGGGGCTATGAAGGAGTTCTGTGAATGTGAGCACATCCGACTTGACGTGTCATCAGTGGCGCACCCCCAGTCCAATGGACAGGCAGAACGAGCTAATCAAGAGATCTTGCGAGGCATCAAGCCCCGACTTATGGTCCCATTGCAAAGAGCACCGGGCTGTTGGGTTGAAGAGCTACCATCTGTGCTCTGGAGTATCAATACTACGCCAAACCGGTCCACAGGATACACACCATTTTTTATGGTCTATGGAGCAGAGGCAGTTCTCCCTAGTGATATCCGGCACGATTCGCCTCGTGTGGCAGCTTATGTTGAAGCGGGCAATGAGACAACACGGCAAGACGCTTTGGAACTATTGGACGAGGCGCGTGATCTAGCGGCTGCCCGTTCGGCGATTTACCAGCAAGATCTTCGTCGCTATCACAGTCGCCGGGTTAGGACCAGAACTTTTCAAGAAGGAGATTTGGTACTTCGACTAATCCAAGACCAGACAGATATGCACAAGTTATCCCCACCTTGGGAAGGACCTTTCATGGTCAGCAAGAATCTGCACAACGGGTCGTACTATCTGATTGATATTCGAGAGCATCAAGACTCACGTACAACAGAGGAGGAGACCAACAGGCCGTGGAACATAGCTCATCTTCGGCCTTACTATACTTGAGCCATCGGCTCTATCTATGTACATATCATGACAATGTATATATTATCTTTGATATATCAAACCGGAGCCTCAGCTAATGCGGGGTCTCTGTCTTTCTCATCATGCGAGGTTACATGGAGTGGTTCTGTTTAAAGCGGCCTCCGGTTTACCCCTTGACATTTGCTTTTTATATATCACTGGGGGCCTTGGTCGTGTCCGAACCAACGCGACACCCTTTGATAGGCGACAGCCACCAGATCATTTGGGGACATGGTCAAGTCTGAACCAGTCACGCCTCTTGGTCGGCCTAAGGCCACAAAATCACTTGGGGGCATGGTCGAACCCGAACCATTGCCACGCCTCTTGATCTGGCATATATGCCACGAATCATTTGGGGACCTGGCTGACTTGAATCATTGTCACTCCTATTGGGGGCCTTGATCCTGTCCGACCATGGTAATACCATCTGATCAGCTCAGTATAGCATATTTTTGCAAACGGTTTTTATCATTGCCTTTGCTTCCATGTTATTTTCATGGTTTGTTTGCTCTTTGCTGTTATCGGATTTCTTTTATGTCGACAAACACCTTTTTTCTGGTTCAGCCGATGGATTTGATTCCCCTTTAATCCGGAGGAGTATGCCCGGTTTACCTTTTCCCTGTTAACATCATGGAGTAACAAGGGGGCTCGTATTGATTCAGTACGGTTTAGACGGGAGCTATTTTCTCCCCCCTTTTTTGACGGTAATGGTTTATAAAACCGCCGCTTCAGGCTTGGCTAAGCCAGCTTCATGCCCAAACATGGCAGGTATTTATGTATCATCTATTTGTTATATTACTGATACACATATCAAGATCATAAACCGGCTGGCGGTATAACCGCCACCGAAGTTCAAATTTTTCTAATTGCAGGAAATATGAATTAAAGTTTTTCAACCAAAAGCTTCAGTACTTATGCGCGAAGGCATATTCCAGGCAGAAGTTTTAACTATCCTATTACAAGGTAGCACGGTGCCCAAACAAGATCATTGTTCTTTTGGAAAGATGGCACAAATAGCTCTCCAAACCGGCTTCCGGTTCAAGCCTGCTCCTCATCCTCCGCCGCTTCAGCTTCCTCGTCTCTACCCATTGGCTGGAAATCAATAGTGGTCCAGTCGATTCCCATTAAAGCTTGGAAAACAACCTCTTCATGGATCAGGGAAGACGGTTCAATATCAGGAGCATAGGTGTGCTTACGGATTGCGGGGATCAGATTCTCCGCTTCAACAGTTGGGGCAGGCACTCGCTTGTTTTGCTCGTTATATTGTGCTTGATAATGCGTCAAATCTACCTCTTCAGCTAGCTGGCAAGCCAGAGGGCGCACTTCACGGTTTATTTCCCTTAAATCCTCTTCGTTGAATTCAGAGCCATCTTCTTTCAGGCTGGGATAGCCTTGAGCTGCTTCCACAGGATCAAAATCTGGCACCCATGCCTTTGCCCAGATTAAGGCATTGATGGCTCCGGTTCGTGCAGTGGATTTTTTCAGCTCCTCAACCCGGGCTGGAAGCATTGACAACCTGCTAAGAGTGTCCTGGATTAAAGAGGGCACCGGGTTGTTATGAGAAGCTGTGGTGATGATCCGTTGGGCTCCGGTATACAGTTGTTCCACCAAGGTGTAGGCAGCTTTCAGTTTCTTCCGCACATCATTTCCTAAGTGCCCAATACGTGTGCCTACAACAAGATTGGAATGGTCTCAAACCGGATTTACGCTACAGCAGGTTCAAATTATCACAGAAGTTAAAAGGAGCTTACCAAAGATTGCAGCAGTCATGGAGTGTATTTGCCGTTGTACGTCTGTCAGTTCATCTACCACCGGTTTAAGGGCAGCTTCAGCATTTTCTGCTCTTTTGGTTAAACCGGCCTTCTCAGTGGCCCAGTCAGCCCGCTCTTTCTTGAAACCTTCTTTCAGCCATTCAGCAGTGCTCAAGGCGCTGGTTAGTTCTTGCTTTGCTTTATCTATTTCAGCCTGCTGGGTTTTCAAGGCCTCCTGCAAATCGGCAATCCGGTCTTCCTTGATTTTCACCTTAGCCTGCATACAGACAGCATTTAAGCTTTGCACAGGCGATCCAAGAAATTGAAGTATCAACCACATAACAAAGTTATATGCCTGATACTTGGGGGCTAATGCACCTTCAATTTTTATGTATTACTAGATTACAAAGTCCCAAGCTCAATACAAGTATTCAACTTGGCACTTGGGGGCTAATGGCTATTTGATCAGGTTAGGTTCTAAGGACAGTTTTCTATTTGGAGCCCCGGTTTACTTATGCTAAGTTAGACCAGCCCTTGAGGGTTATGCCGACGGGTTTCAAAAATGTTCAGGATCAAGTCCCGGTTTGACCAAGGTTACAAACCGGCCCTTGGGGGCTACAAGGATGAATGCAATGGCAGCAAGGAAAGAAGAAATTTACCTCAAATTTATCCCTCATCATCTTGACCAGGCCAGCTTCACAGTCACGGCTGGTGTATAGCCGGTTTAAATAGCCGGAGTGAAGATCTTGGGCACTCAGAGCAGCATATGTCTCTAATTCAACATCCCATTTTCCTTTGTTCAAAGCGGAAAAATCCTCTTTGATGGTATGCTTGGTAAGGGTGACAGGATTCCCGGGTTCAGAGCGGCCCACACCGGTAATCACAACATCATCATCTTTGGACTCGCCGGTTTGTGTTGGCGCGGCCGGTTTGTCAGCAGGAGTGTGGGATTTTTCAATCTGGACGGAGCTGGCAGGCGGATCAGCAGAGGCTGGAGTATTAATAAACCCTTCTTCGGGAATAACATTGTCTTGCAAAGGAGGATCATTGGGGATATCTTCAGAAGTAAACATTTCACGATCCGGCGCTTCATCATGTTCTGGGGCCACATCTTCTTCAGCCGCTTTATCAAGGCGGGCCTTCTTGCTTGGTTTCGGTTTAGCCCTGAAAGAAAAACAAAAAGTCAAGAAAAAGCATAAGCCATTACGCAGTATACTGGAAGCATATGTTCAGTTTAACTTACCCAGCAACTGTTTTCAAAGGGGGTAGCTGAGTGGCCGACGATTCACCAGACGATGAATGAGAAGTGACCTGATAATCGGAGTCGGATGGATTAAGAGGTTGACGGAAGAAACCCGCTTTAGGATTTAAATCAATAAAAAGGTCGGAGACCTCGGAGCGGCGTTTTCGAACCGGACTGTTCGGTAAACCGGCAAAGGTAACTACCTGGCCACTGTGCCGGGTTGTGCGGCGAGCTTCGTGTTGCTGGGTCTTCATAAGAAATTGGGGATCCAAATAAGCAAGAGGATGAGAAAATTTAACTTTCCGGTTTGCCCGGCGAAATTTTGGCAAAGGCAAGGTTTCTGAATCGGAAGAGAGAATAGTTACCTCAACGAATCCCGCATTGCTGGCTTCAGCATCATCCTGACAAGCATCATCATCAATAAGGCGTGTAAAAAGCAAGCCAAGTGAATCAAGTTCTACCTCCAGATCCGGATTACCCACATCATCATCAATGGCTGGGTCAGATGAAGCGGTGGTTTTTCTCTTACGAGCTGGTTTCTTGATAACCTTGGTCTTGGGCCGGGTTGGCCGCCCTGCTTTCTCCGTTTTATCTTGTGAAAGCTTCTTGCTCCAAAACGGATTATCACTCTAAGTCAGCAATAATTAAAGGTCAGGCAGATAAAACAGTAACAGGTTCAATAATAGATCAATTAAAATCTTACCGCTGGCGGTTCGTTGGTGGTGCAGTAAGGAAGCAGACCGGTTTGAGCACAGAGGTGCTCCGGTTCATTCAACATCTTCTTTACAGATTCTGTGACTTCGTCGTCGGAGACTTGAATTTTGATATGTCGGAGTGGGTCATCGACGCAACTAGTGTACGTGCACATCAAACCAGGGCGCCGGCTCAGAGACAGAATGCTCCATGATATCCAGCAGCGTGCAAGGTCTATTCCTGTTAAACCGTTGGCCATGAAGGCCCGGAGCTTGGATAGTTGAGGAGCATATTTTATTCTCTCCTTGGCGCTTAGCCTTTGTGGAAAAGGGTGAGTGTTGCTGAGCCGTTCCGGACGGAAGCCAGGCAAGGGATTTTCATCGTCAGGGGAGGTATCCTTGCAATAAAACCAAGTTGCGTTCCACTCCTTGGGGTGAGTATGAAGTTTGACGTGGGGATAGGTGATTTCCTTCCTCTTCTGAATGGCCATACCGCCCAGTTCGGTATTAGGACCATCGGTGAATTCAGTGCGGCGGTTCAGATGAAAGAGATCTCTAAACAGCTCGACTGAAGGCTCCTCTTGAAGGTATGCCTCAGAAAGTACTTGGAAGTGACATAGATTGGTGACGGAGTTGGGGCCAATATCATGTGGACGGAGTTGAAAGTTGGCTAACACGTCCCGATAAAATTTAGAGCCGGGCGGTTTGAAACCCCGGGCCATGTGATCTGCGAAGACCACGACTTCTCCTTCTTGGGGCGTGGGAGGACATTCATCTCTAGGAACCCTCCAGTGGATCGTATCTTTGCTATCCAAAGCGTCGATCAGGACTAGATCGTCCAACTGTGATTCTGTGATGCGAGAGGGAACCCAGTTGCACTCATACACTTGTTTGGCCATGACGAGATCTACAAGAAATATGTGATCCGGTTCGAGGACATGCCGGATAAAAAGGTGTTGATCTAACTACGGTAAACCGGAGGCAGTACCCATAAACCTGGTCTTCTACAACGCGGCATCATATGGATTCTGGCGGTTCAACCAGGGGACTAATGACATATATACCGGTTTAGCAATTTTTTCTCTATGGTGAAGTTAAACCGCCTGACCTAAGCATCGGAAGCAATTGAAGCTATGGATAACTAGTTATGCAGAAACAAGTTTCACAAAATCGTGTTACAGCCGCGGATCTATAGCAAGTGCACAAAAACAGGAAATATTTCGAAGATAAGGCAGAAACAGAAGTGAATCATTGAGCGGATATGTGCGGGGGATCTATGGGCTTAGATGAGAAATTGCAAGCGGATGCTTAGGGATCATTACTAAACATAGCAAGAGTTCACGGACTCATTCAAGATCAGAGGATGGATATGAGCGCGCGATGAACACAGCATGAACATGGAACCCTAAGAACAGATCTAGGTTAAGAAGGAGAGAGAGCTTACCGGAAATGGAGAAGATGCGGAAAGGTGCCGCGACAATCTGGTACGTTCAGGTTGATGCAGCGGCCCGAGACGAGGCAGAGGTCGATGGCGGTGGCGGAGCTCCAAAGCCGGCGACGTGAGGAAGAAGAAGAAGAAGGGACGAAGGGGAGAGGAAAGAAATGACCCTTCGGTCTTATTTATAAGGCAACCGAGCTAGGTCAAGCGCGCGGATCCAGGAGCTGTTATTAAGAGGGCGTTATAAATTTCATGATGACGTGATGCCGGTTTACAGTAACCAAGACTGATGACGTCATGCCGGTTTACAGCAAATAAAAATGATGACGACATGGAGGTTTACCAATTACCAGAAGATATCCAAGATGCAAGATTGTGTGAAGGATTGACATGAACCAGTTCAAATCAATCTGGGGCCTAATGTTGGGGATATTACCACTAGGCGTAAACCGGCCTACTTGGGCCGGGTTAACTTCATTAGTGGTATAAGCAGATGAAGGCCCAAGGCCTGTAGTCGGTTAGAACATGTAGCCGTAAACCGGCCTGATGTATGACTTGTATTGTAAGTTAGGAATAGAGAGATACCAACCGGAATACGAGTAAGAACCAGTTGGGACTCTATGGACTGACGGGCGTCACCCGCGTATATAAGGGGACGACCCGACGGCGGTTCAGGACAGACAACAACAACTCGAGCCTAGGCGAAGCTTGTTTGCTCCCTAGCCATCGAGACCACATCAATTCCATCACAACTAGATGTAGGCTTTTACCTTCATCGAAGGGGCCGAACTAGTATAAAACCCTCGTGTCTTTGTGTCCGCTTTAACCCCTTCAAGTAAACCCGTAGCGATGGCTCCACGACTAAGTCCTTTCTCTAGGACATCTGCCGTGACAAATCCACGACACTACCCCAGATCCAAGCTTCTGTATTCCTTTCCACGCCTAGTTTGGGAATCTCGGGGACGAGATTCTTGTAAGGGCGTAGGTCTGTCACACCCTGATTTTCATGGCACAACACTTAAGATGATAAATCATGATAAAATGTGGTTTGACAAAAACTTTTGCATTATTTGACTTTTTTTGAGTTGGTTCTCTCTCTGTGTTTTCAAGTGCTCTTAAAAGTCAACATAGCTTCACCTTCTATACTTCCTTTCCTTGATCCAAAACTTCTACCCAAGGATCATACCATGTGTATAGTACAGCAAAGTATTTTCTTACAAAAATAATTTGGCCAAATAGTATTTTCAAAAATTAGTTTTTCAAAAACCCCTGAGTTGAGGTTTGCACTACAAGTACTTGACTTGGGGTGTGAAAAATCATTCAAAAGGTATATTTGAATCCTATTAGATGTAGGACTCCCATAAACCACAAAAATATAATTTTAAAAGTTATTTTCCTATTTTATTTAAAAGCTTTTTCTTAAGGCCAGAAATGATATTTAATAGGGAAAAATTATTTTATTGTTTTAAAAATATTTGAAAAAAATCAGGGAAACTCAGTGGACATATATTGTCCATATATAGGATTTTCAACACATGGTCATGTTCAAAATATTGGTAAAATCCCTCAAAAACCCTTTTTGGATATTTCAAGCTTTTGAAATATTTACAAAGTAAATATTCTCCAAAAATTCCAAGAAAACTCATCATGTCAAATATGACATGTTGGATGATCTTGATAAGTATCATGTCATGGAGAATAGTATAACCCCATGAAATCCCCTCAAAACCATTTCTGTCCATTTTGAAGTTTGAGCAACTTTACATTGCCAAACATGCCCAAATGCTCTCAAATCTTGTGAACATGCTCAAGTGGTCTAATAATTCATCTATACCACATGGCACAAGTTGGAGAAAATGTTATATTGATCAAAGTGCCCCAAAACCCTCTCTGGCCAGAATCTAATTTGAACAACTTTGTACTACCAACTTCCTCTCCTTGACCCCAACTTTGGTGAGCATATTCACATGAACAAATGAGGCCACTAAACCAAGTGGTGCATCAAGGAGAAGTGATTTGCTCAACTAGATCTACACAAGTTCATTTCTGCTAATTTCTAGGGTTTACAAAAGTTGCATTGGAAACTTTGCCCAAATGGACTCAACCTTGGTGGAACCTATTATTATCTCATTCCATTTGACCCTGTCAAGCCTCATGACAAGAGGAGTTCATCTTCTTGCCCAAAACCATATCAAACACCTAGTGTATGTTAACTAAAAACCCTATTTGGGGCTCTTCCACTAATCTCCATGAGCTCCACTTTTTACCACAGCCCCTCCTAGTCCCCTTGCACCTCCAGTAACAATGGAAAATCCACAGCTCAATTATTGGATGGGTAAAACCCCACTTTCTCTCTCTGGACAGCCCATTTCCCCCTCTCTCTCAACCCCACTCCTTTCCTACTAGACATCCATGGCATCCAATGCCACTCCTACATTGTTTACTCACCCCCAAAACCCCCAGACACGAAAGGACATGCTCATAGCGCATAAACAATGCCAGTGCCTGCAGAGCTCGCGCTCTGGAGCACGCTACAGTGCTCTCTCACATTGTAGCTCACCCATGCCAAGGGCATACGACAGCCTTGGGCATTGGGGTGATGTCTCCCGAGGTGGCCTCGTCGTCCGGGACATGGCACGCTGCCGGCCCCCTCCAGAACCTCTCTCCCCTCCCCTCTGCGAGCTCACCCGAGCGCGTCCGTGCATGCTGCCCACGGTGCACCGCGGCCACGCCCATATAAGCTACTCCCGGCCTCTTCTCTGGCCTCTCCTAGACCTCCCTCTATCCCTCGCACCTCCCAGACAACATCCTTCTCCCTCCCATGCTCTCTTTCCCTCTCCACGGCCGCCATGGTCGCCATCTGCCTCCGCCTGGCTCTGGCGAACCAGAGCCTCCCCTCCTCTCCTTCGACCACCAGAAGAAGCGCTGCAGGCCAGCGAAGCCCTCCCGATCCTTATCCCCCCTGCCCTTGTGCCCACGGCGTCGCGCCCATCCTATCCCGACGCCGCCCTCCGTCTCCAAGGCCGCCGTCGCCCCAGATCCTCCCAGCCCACGCGAAGCCCCTGGATGGACACGTCTCCGCGTCCCGAGTACGTCGGTGCATCGAACGCCACCGGGGATGGCCGGAGTCGCCGGGGATAAGCGCCGGCGCGCGCTCGGCCTCGCCTCCCCTGACGCTCCTCTGCCTCAGGCGCGAGGTAAGGGATGACCACCCCGCCAGCTGGCAGGGGGCCCGCCCGTCGGCGGCAGAGGTGACCGAGCTGGCCCACCAGTCGGGTTAAGTGGAAACGACTTCTAGCCGATCTGCTTACCCCGCTGGGTGGCGCTCTCCTGTAGTGCGCCTTCGGCGTAACCTCTTCCCTCGCGCAGCTGAGCCACTGGGCCGAGCCCAGTAGGCGCTGTTTAGCTGGGCTTCGCCCAGTGCGCTTTATAAGGTTGACATCTTTTCTTCCTTTTTATCTTTTTACAAATATTGTAAAATCTCTAGAGTATTCAGATGGACTCCCAATTTGATGATTCAAATTTCCAGAGATTCCATAAATCAAGTCCTATTTAATAGGCCACAGTGGACATTTTTCTTGTCCTTGGTTTTCACTGAACCTTTTAAAAAGGTCATTTATCCACATAAGTCCACTTCAAAAATCCATATTATATTCATTTCAACTCCAAATCTAGTGATACCAATTTCTAAACGTTTCTAAAATCATGCCTGAATTAATGGGTACTTTTACTCATTTTTATAAAATGGCATTCTGTGTACAACTTGTGGATTCATCAAATCCATTGATTCCATCATATTGAAATGTTTAGAAATATCCATTGATCCACTTCCAATGAAATCACCTTGGTCATTCCTCATATGACCAGAGGTATCCTAGAAAAGTCCAACTCACATTTTTAGAGCACTTTTATTCTTGCCTTGTCGTCTTGCTTATTATGGTTGTTT
The DNA here is from genome assembly GCA_963921465.1 of Triticum timopheevii. Lineage (NCBI taxonomy): Eukaryota > Viridiplantae > Streptophyta > Magnoliopsida > Poales > Poaceae > Triticum > Triticum timopheevii. The sequence goes on from OY997266.1 coordinate 67,371,938, forward strand.
TCGACGATAGTTGACGAAGTAGACGAAATGCCCGAAGTTCGACCAGAGATATTTGAAGACCTCGAAGACTTTGTTAAAACAGGCAAGCAGCCCTTTGACCATGTCTATGAAACCCTTTTTATGCATGTCATATAGCACCATATTGTTGTTGCAACGGAATCATGATGAGGTAGTAACCACTTTGATGGTTTGCCACCGTACTTCCTCGTTGATTCTTGCATTGTGCATGACCCTACCTTCTTATGAGGGTTATGCCGGTGGGAGTAGATAGGATGCTAAAGTAGATGCTACACAAAAAGGGACGGGTATATGCATGATGAAGGAGACAAAGTATTTTCAAAAGACTTTTCGAAAACCTAGTCGGGTGCCACTTATGCCCGAGGGAGATGATGAGATGGGTAACCACTTGATGACGAAGTGGTGTACCGAGGCAAGTGTGTGTTGTTTTCGAAAACGTATTAGATTTAAGATTTGTTGACTATCCCAACCTTACATGCGCAACCACTCTACCCTTATATGGGAAAGGGCATTATTGATTACCTAGACCGATACTAGCTTGGAGCCCGCATTACTAGTGACGGGAGAGTTGTTGGTGCGCTCTCTCGGGATGGGGTCGTGCCAGGAAGGGCGGCCATGACTGTTTTCACAGGGCACCGGACACACCGTTGGTACCCCATGCTTGTGGTATGTGATGTATATGGGAGCGAGGCTCCACAACTTTATGATGTGAAATGTTAGGCACGGGGGTTACTACCAATCGAGTGGACTCCATGTTAGTGTCGTCTAGGGAAAGATAGTGATCGGGTGCTTACCCCGGGTACTTGAGGTATCGCGGGTCGTGGATGACACGAAAGTTCCCCAGATCTTGTGGGTAAAGTGTGCAACCTCTGCAGAGTGTAAAACTATTCGAATAGCCGTGTCCACGGTCAAGGACAGTTGGGCGGTGCTGCTTAAACTATGTCCAGAGTTTACAAACCAGTGTGTGTGTTTGGATAACTACTTGGGTCAAGTCAAAGGACTTGACGTGATTGAGATGGGTTGGTGCCCACTCTATTTATGTTGATACATGTAACCTGTCCTCATGGTTACTTGAATTCTCTTGATGCATGTCTTACAAGTTGTTGAATATGTCATTGCACTCAAAACTAGCTTTCTGCAAAAATTTACCTATATCATGCATTGTTGTATCTTGAACCAAAACATGGGTTGCTTGCGAGTACATTCAAAGTACTCATTGGCTTGCCACTGGTTATTTTATTGGCCAGGCATGAAAGAACAGGATATAATGAAGAGTACCTTGGTGACGAACATGCGAGCTAGGACGCTTCCTAGTCAGAATGCCTGTAGGGTTAAGGCAGATGGCATGGGTCCAAGTTGTTATTGAAGATTTTCGCTGTGATGATACACTCAAGACTTGACCATAATGGTCCTACTTGTGTAAAACGGTATGTATGGATGTAAGACTCTTGTTATTCAGCTTCTGTGTGTTCAGTGAGCATTGATCTCTGGGATCACTGTACACGTGCATTCGGTGATCTCGACTATTAATCGCGGTCCCCACACTCTAGGGCATATTTCCTTCAGTCTCCCACTTGCACTAGAGTCAATAATCTAGTTCACATCGCCATGTGATTTAACACCAATAGCTCACATCTGTATGTGTTTAACACCCATAGTTCACATCGCCATGTGACCAACACCCAAAGGGTTTACTAGAACAATAATCTAGTTCACATCGCTATGTGATTAACACCCAAAGAGTACTAAGGTGTGATCATGTTTTGCTTGTGAGAGAAGTTTAGTCAACGGGTCTGTCACATTCAGAGTCGTATGTATTTTGCAAATATTATATGTCTACATTTCTCTGCATGGAGCTACTCTAGCTAATTGCTCCAATTTTCATTATGTATCCAGATTAAGACTTGGAGTCATCTGGATCGGTGTAAAAGCTTGCATCGACGTAAATCTTTATGACGAACTCTTTATCACCTCCATAACCAAGAAATATTTCCTTAGTCCTCACTAAGGATAATTTTGACCGTTGTCCAGTGATCTACTCTTAGATCACTATTGTACCCCTTTGCCAAACTCATGGCAAGGTGCATAATAGGTCTGGTACACAGCACAACGTACTTTATAGAACCCATGACTATGGCATAGGGAATGACTTTCATTCTCTTTCTATCTTCTGCCGTGATCGGGCTTTGAGTCTTGCTCAACTTTACACCTTGTAATACAGGCAAGAACTTCTTCTTTGACTAATCCATTTTGAACTCTTTCAAAAAACTTGTCAAGGTATGTATTCATTGAAAAATCTTATCAAGCGTCTTGATCTATCTCTATAGATCTTGATGCCCAATATATAAGCAACTTCACCGAGGTCTTTCTTTGAGAAACTCCTTTCAAACTCTCCTTTATGCTTTACAAAAAATTCTGCATTATTTTTGATCAACAATATGTCGTTCACATATACTTATCAGAAAGGCTGTAGTGCTCCCACACACTTTCTTGTAAATACAGGCTTCACTGCAAGTCTGTATAAAACTATATGCTTTGATCAATTCATCAAAGCGTATATTCCAACTCCGACATGCTTGCACCAGTCCATAGATGGATCGCTGGACCTTGCACACCTTGTTAGTACCTTTAGGATTGACAAAACCTTCTGGTTGCATCATATACAACTCTTCTTTGAGAAATACCCATTTTAGGAATGCAGTTTTGACATCCATTTGCCAGATTTCATAAAGTATAGCAACTGCTAACATGATTCAGACGGATTTAAGCATCGCTATAGTTGAGAAAATCTCATTGTAATCAACACCGTGAACTTGTCGAAAACCTTTTGCGACAAGTCGAGCTTTGAAGATAGTAACACTACTATCAGTGTTCGTCTTCCTCTTGAAGATCCATTTATTTAATATGGCTTGCCGATCATCGGGCAAGTCCACCAAAGTCCACACTTTGTTCTCATACATGGATCCCATCTCAGATTTCATGGCCTCAAGCCATTTCGTGGAATCTGGGCTCATCATCGCTTCCCCATAGTTCGTAGGTTCATCATGGTCTAGTAACATGACTTCCAGAATAGTATTACCGTACCACTCTGGTGCAGACCGTACTCTAGAAGACCTACGAGGTTCTGTAGTAACTTGATCTGAAGTTTCATGATCATCATCATTAGCTTCCTCACTAATTTGTGTAGGAATCACTGGGACTGATTTCTGTGATGAACTACTTTCCAATTTGGAGAAGGTACAATTACCTCATCAAGCTCTACTTTCCTCCCACTCACTTCTTTCGAGAGAAACTCCTTCTCTAGAAAGGATCCATTCTTGGCAAGGAATATCTAGCCTTCGGATCTATGATAGAAGGTGTACCCAACAGTTTCCTTTGGGTATCCTATGAAGATGCATTTCTACGATTTGGGTTCGAGCTTATCAGGTTGAAACTTTTTCACATAAGCACCGCAAGCCTCAAACTTTAAGAAAAGATAACTTTGGTTTCTTGCCAAACCACAGTTCATAAGGTGTCTTGTCAACATATTTTTATGGTGCCCTGTTTAACGTGAATGTAGCTATCTCTAATGCATAACCCCAAAACAATAATGGTAAATCGGTAAGAGACATCATATATCGCACATATCCAATAAAGTGTGGTTACGATGTTCGAACACACCATTACGCTATGGTGTTCCAGGTGGCGTGAATTGTGAAACTATTCCACATTGTTTAAATGAAGGCCAAACTCGTAACTCAAATATTGTCCTCCATGATCAGATCGTAGAAACATTATTTTCTTGTTACGATGATTCTCCACTTCACTCTAAAATTCTTTGAACTTTTTCAAATGTTTCAGACTTGTGTTTCATTAAGTAGATATACCCATATCTGCTCAAATCATCTGTGATGGTCAGAAAATAATGATACCTGCCACGAGCATCAATACTCATTGGACCGCATACATCGGTATGTATTATTTCCAATAAGTCACTAGCTCGTTCCATTGTTCTGCAAAACGGAGTTTTAGTCATCTTGCCCATAAGGCACGGTTCGCAAGCATCAAATGATTCATAATCAAGTGATTCCAAAAGTCCATCTTTATGGAGTTTCTTTATGTGCTTTACACCAATATGAACCAAATGGCAGTGCCACAAATAAGTTACACTATCATTATCAACTTTGCATCTTTGGCATCAATACTATGAATATGTGTATTATCACGATCGAGATTCAATAAACCATCAACATTGGGTGTATTACCATAGAAGGTTTTATTCATGTAAACAGAATAACAATTATCCTCTGTCTTAAATGAATAACCGTATTACAATAAACATGATCTAATCATATTCATGCTTAACTCAAACACCAAATAACATTTATTTAGGTTCAACACTAATCCTGAAAGTATAGGGGTTGTGCAATGATGATCATATCAATCTTGGAACTACTTCCAACACACATCGTTACTTCACCCTTAACTAGTCTCTATTTATTCTATAACTCCTATTTCGAGTTACTAATCTTAGCAACCGAACAAGTATCAAATACCCAGGGGTTACTATCAACACTATAAAGTACACATCAATAATTTGTATATCAAATATACCTTTGTTCACTTTGACATCCTTCTTATCCGCCAAATATTTGGGGCAGTTCCACTTCCAGTGACCATTTCCTTTGTAGTAGAAGCACTCAGTTTTAGGCTTAGGTCTAGCTTTGGGCTTTGTCGGTGTCAAAACCGGCGGATCTCGGGTAGGGGGTCCCGAACTGTGCGTCTTGGCGGATGGTAACAGGAGACAAGGGACACGATGTTTTTACCTAGGTTTGGGCCCTCTCGATGGAGGTATAACCCTACTCCTGCTTGATTGATATTGATGATATGGGTAGTACAAGAGTGGATCTACCACGAGATCAAGGAGGCTAAACCCTAGAAGCTAGGCTATGGTATGATTGTTGTAATGGTTGTCCGTCCTACGTACTAAAACCCTCCGGTTTATATAGACACCGGAGAGGGCTAGGGTTACACAGAGTCGGTTACAATGGTAGGAGATCTACATATCCGTATTGCCAAGCTTGCCTTCCACGCCAAGGAAAGTCCCATCCGGACATGGGATGAAGTCTTCAATCTTGTATCTTCATAGTCTTGGAGTCCGGCCGATGATGATAGTCCGGCTATCCGGACACCCCTAGTCCAGGACTCCCTCAGTAGCCCCTGAACCAGGCTTCAATGACGACGAGTCCAGCGCGCATATTGTCTTCGGCATTACAAGGCGGGTTCTTCCTCCGAATAATTCATAGAAGATTGTGAACACCAGGATAGTGTCCGGCTCTGTAAAATAAATTCCACATACCACCATAGAGAGAATAATATGTACACAAGTTCAATCTGCTGACGTATTTTGTGGCGTGATGTCACACCACTACCAAGCCTCTACTTGAATCGTTTTTATTATACCACCTCAGCGCGTTTAGCGAAGCGGTTTCCTTGGCACGTCTTGTCGAAGCAGAGATCATGTTCCCCTTATTCCGGGATTCCCATCAATACGGACGTGGGTAACCCAACCGCGCCATTGATTGTGGCGCTTGGGAGATAAGCGAGTTTTACCAGGCTGGTGGGGACGCATAGTCTTCGTCCGCCCATATATAAGGGGATAAGGATCCACCTTTTTTACCTACGCCTTCTTCCTCCTTTTCTTATCCATCTACACGCACTCAAGCTCCAGCGCCCAAGTCCGCACATCTCGCCTCAACCTTCTCCAGCCATGTCCGGAGCGGGAGGCAAGTGGATGGCCTCCTCCGATACAGAGGGGCACATCGAGAAGCTGCGCGGCGCCGGATACCTGTCCAGCGACATCGCGCACCGGTTGCCCGACGAGGGGCAGCTCATCCCCACCCCCAGGCCCCATGAGAGGGTCGTATTTCTTCCCCACTTCCTCCATGGACTGGGCTTCCCACTTCACCCCTTCGTCCGGGGGCTCATGTACTACTACAGCCTGGACTTCCACGATCTGGCGCCAAACTTCATCCTCAACATCTCGGCGTTCATCGTCGTGTGCGAGGCCTTCCTCTGCATCCAGCCCCACTTCGGCTTGTGGCTAAAGACCTTCAATGTCAAGACGAAGGTGGTGAGGGGCGTCCAAGCGGAGTGCGGAGGCGCCATGGTGGGCAAAATGCCCAACGTCACCTGGCTCGAGGGTGCCTCCGTGGAGTCCATCAAAGGGTGGCAATCAGGGTGGTTCGACATCACCGAGCCACGTGACCCTAAATGGGCAGCGGCCCCCGAGTTCAGATCTGGTACCCCCATGCAGCTCACCTCCTGGAAAGAGAAGGGCTTGCTATGGGGTAGTTCGGAGGAGCTGACTGGACTCCAGTCCTGTCTCCAGACCCTGGTGAACAAGAAGCTCAAGCTTGTCAATGTGATCTAGGTCATGCTCGTCCGCCGGATTCTCCCCTGCCAGCAACGGGCCTTCAATTTGTGGGAGTTTGATCCAGCACAGCACCGGACCTTGAGCGGGCTCTTCGACACGATGTACGAAGCTGCCTGGAGGGTGCTGTTCAAGGGCGGAGAAGCCCCCGTATCCGCAACTGAAGATCGCGGATTCAGCACGCAGCGCCCGGCCGGCGAGGTAAGCTATGTTATCCTTTATGGGACACTCATTTCTTTCATAGTTTGACTCTATGTGGGATCTAAAACTCCCAATGCCTTTAACAGGACTGGCAGAAGACGTCCGAACAGGTTAACTGTCTGGCTCCCCTTCCCGAAGACCCAGCGGACACCCGTTTGACGGGGCTGCTGGTTCCGGCCCTTTACGTGGTGCCGGAGAAGAAGGCCAAGAAGAAGGCCACGGGAACCCGAAGGAGTTCCCGGCGCCAGGTGGTATCAGACTCATCATCTGATGACTTCGAGGCGGACTCCTCCCCCGAGGAGGAGGAGAAAGAGGCCTCTTCCCCAGCGGGGGGAGAGAAGAAGAGGAAGGCCTCCCCAATGAGGGCGGCCGAAGGGTCCAAGAAAGGACGGACCCTTCCTCCGGACTGTTCCGCCAACGCCGACGACGGCGAAGAGGAGTGGCCCTCAAGGGCCAAGCCCTGGCAAGATCGTAAGTGTCCGAATTCCTGGATGATTTATAATTTCTCTTTTTGCCACGTGGTATCCTTCTAATGCCGCATACAACCTGTAGTCCGGCCAAGGACGATCTTCCCGCTTCGTCGAGCGGGTCCTTGGCTACGTCGGATATGGATTCCCTTCCGACCGCCTCCACCCCTCGTGACGCTGATGATGCAGAGGTGGGATCCCAGGAGGGGACCCACCAGGAGGGGGAGGCTCCGGAGGTGCCACAGGGCAACCTCCCAGACTTCACACCGGACTCCGCACTGGAACCCGCAGTGGTTCCGGAGTCCGGCAGGCGGCCCCTTCGTAAGAAGGGCAAGACTGTGACACCGGCGGCCGCCGTCCAACCGGAGGCGCCGGATAACTTGTTGGAGGCGCTCAACGGCGCTTCCATCAAAGAAGAACACCGCACTATTATGAGTGCGGTGATTCAGAAGGTTCAGCTCGCCAAGAGCGGGCTGATCGAAGCCTGTAGCAGCCTTCTAAAAGGCTTTGAGGTAAGAATTTTAAGACATGTAATATAATACCGCATAGACAGTAGCCCCTGATGCTCGGTTCGGTGTTCGAAAAGAAAAGCCGAACTGAGGATCTTACAAAGATATACGCAGGAGTTCTAAAAAATATGTCAATATGGCATTGCAGGCTGCGCTGCTGACCTCTGCCGCACTGACTGCGGAGGTCGATGCTTTGAAGCAGAACCTCGAGCGGTCCGAGAGCGAGCTCGGCCGTGCCAAGAAGCCGCTCGAGGACAAGGAAGGTGAGTAACACCGTATTAAATTTGTACCTTACAGAAAAGGATTTGGTTGCAAGGGAAATAACAGGGATAACATGGGTACTATAGGGGCCACGAACGAGGTGGCGACCCTGAAGGAGGCTATGTCCGTGGCCGAACGCAATGCGGCCGCGGAACAAGCCGAGCGAGAGAAGCAGGAGGCGCGGGTGGCGGAGGTGCAACAAGAGCTCCAGGCTCTCATGGAAAAACATGAGGGTTTGGAGCGTGACTCAATGACTCGAGAGTCCGAGCTTGCATCGGCTCTTGAGAGCGCCAAAGCCGCTAAGGCCGAGCCTACAAGGCCCTCCAGGAGATTGAGGATTTGAAGAAAATAGCAGCGGGTAAGGCATTTTTCATGCAAAGCAAGCATGTTAGTGTGAATTACCTATTACTTACCCGAATTCGGAGCTCTCCAGGAGCGTTCGCGGATCTGCCCCGCAGCGTGTCAGATGCTGCCGCTTTCTACCGGGCCGAGGAGGGGAGCTCGACGGAGAAGGTCTTCTGGTCTCAGTATGCTAAGGCCGGACATCTGGTGCCCCTTAGCGACTAGCTGAAGCAGCTGGTCGAGCTCCACAAGGTAGCCGAACAGGCCATGAAGGGCCTCATAGTTCGGCTGTGGCCCGAAGAGGCCATGCCTGGGAGCTAATTCGGCCTGGTACGGCGGCTGGTGGACGCGTGTCCCTGGGTTGAGGTCGTCAAGCATTCCGCCTGCATTGAAGGTGCCCGTCGGGCCCTTGCCCCTGCAAAGGTACACTGGGGCAGGATGGATGCTGAGAAGCTGCTGATGGACGCGCCACCGGCGGGCAAGGAGTATCGTACGCCCGAAATATATTATAAGAGTGTCCTGAAGGGTGCCCGCATGATTGCGGGTGAGTTCTCCAAAGATGTAATATTTGAGTAGACTCGCAGTGTGTTATCCTGTGCGCTGAAAACTTTGTTCATATGCGCTAAGCAACGCTTATTACTTTAAAATATTACCTTCTGTGCGGTCGTTTATCAAATCTGAGAGATGGCAAGTCGTTGGCTTCAGCCCCCATGCCACGAGTGCTGAGGTGTTCGGGATAAACTTGAGCGCTCTTGTTCCCATTGTTGGGTCCATCTAGGGAGGCGCTCAACACACCGAACGAGTCAACCGGACTTATAATGCTTGAACACTCTCACTTAGCCATAGAATTCTATAATTTTAAATTTCGGCGAAGCCCCTAGTGTTCGGAAGACCGAGTTCGGGGCGCTATCCACGCCTGGGCCGGACAAAGCCGGTTCCTCGCTCTAAGCGGCATAAGCCTTTAGGGACTCGAAAAGACCTCTCGAACAGCGACCAGCTCTCGCCTTATCATGACGGTCAGTTTTAGCTTTCTCCACTGAGGCGCTCGCCCAGCTCAACCGGGGCGCAATCGCAGTGGTTCTCCCAGTGCTACCTTAGCCGATAAAACGGAACGTAAGGTACCAAAACATGGGAGCCGGGCAAACCCAACTATTGACCCAAGACATGATTCGGAGCCGATGCATATAATGCTATAAGTTCGGGGTGCCGCACTTGTGAAAGTGTTCGGACTTGTCACACCATAATGCGGGGAACTTAAGCCCCTGGTGTATTCGGCCGTACCAAAGTGTACGGATGCAAGATGTCATAAATGAACATATATATAAGAAAGAAATGCAATTATAAGAGAAAAGCGATGCATTGTTTAGTCAAGGAATTCTGCGATGAATGCAGAACGATACAAATAGTGCGGTAAGCAAGGGGTAAGACTATTAAACATGTCCCCCTCCAGGGGTAGGCTGCGGAATGGTGTATGAAAACGGATTTAATGCTCGTAATGGAGACCACCTGGATACTCGCCGTAGCCCTTCTTCTCCCCTGGCTATTGCATCGTGTGTTCGGCAGGTCTACTGCCAGACAGGGCTTCTGGTGAACGGAGTACTGTGCGTAAGAAAAAGGAAAAATATAAAGAGTCACACACTTGGGAGCCCCTGGTGCGGTTAAGCCGCATTCTGGGCCTGTGGTGGCCGTGCCCCACCCCTATGCCCATGGTATCTCCAGAGCGTAATGATGTACGCGAAGGACCAGTCTTGCAATTTGGCAGGGGTTGGGGTTGGGGCCGCATTGCTACGCGTGCTCAGAACGTGCCAGGTGGTCTTGTTGTAGGTTAGTCCAGGCGCGTTTGGCCGTGTCTGGTCGCTTAACGGCCGGACTCGAGAATTGCCTTAAGAGGCTGCTCTGTACTTCTGCCGCGAGAGCCGCTGTGTGTTCCTCCGTTCGGAGGGAGCGTTTAGTGTTTCCGTTGACCGTGATGACTCCTCGAGGGCCTGGCATCTTGAGCTTGAGGTATGCGTAATGCGGCACCGCGTTGAACTTTGCAAACGCGGTCCGTCCGAGAAGAGCGTGATAGCCGCTGCGGAACGGGACTATGTCGAAGATTAACTCCTCGCTCCAGAAGTTATCCGGGGATCCGAAGACCACTTCCAGTGTGACTGAGCCTGTACAATTGGCCTCTACACCTGGTATGACGCCTTTGAAGGTCGTGTTTGTAGGTTTAATCCTTGAGGGGTCTATGCCCATCTTGCGCACTGTGTCCTGATAAAGCAGGTTCAGGCTGCTGCCGCCGTCCATCAGGACTCTGGTGAGGTGAAATCCATCGATGATTGGATCTAAAACCAATGCGGCGAATCCGCCATGACGGATACTGGTGGGGTGGTCCCTTCGATCAAAAGTGATCGGGTAAGAGGACCATGGATTGACCTTCGGGGCGACTGGCTCCATCGCATATACGTCCCTAAGTGCATGCTTCCACTCCCTCTTGGGTATGTGGGTTGCGTATATCATGTTTACCGTCCGCACTTGTGGGGGGAAACCCTTCTGTCCTCTATTGTTCGGCGGCCGGGTCTCTTCCTCGTCATCGCTATGCAGCCCCTTGTCATTGTTTTCGGCGATTAACTTGCCTGCCTGCTTGAATACCCAATAATCCCTGTTGGTGTGATTAGCTGGCTTTTCGGGGGTGCCGTGTATCTGGCACGAGCGGTCGAGTATTCGGTCCAAATTGGACGGACCCGGAGTAGTTCTTTTGAATGGCTTTTTCCGCTGACCGGGTTTAGAGCCTCTGAATCCAGCGTTGACTGCCGTATCCCTTGTTATCGCCGTTAACGCGGCATTTGTTTTTTGTTTCAATGTGACCTGCCATTGCGGTCCTTGGTATCCGGACTGCCAGAATTTTTGCTGAGGTTGTTACTGCGGGCTAGCCAGCTGTCCTCTCCTGCACAAAAGCGGGTCATGAGTGATGTGAGGGCTGCCATGGATTTCGGCTTTTCCTGTCCTAGGTGCCAGGCCAGCCACTCGTCGTGGATGTTATGTTTGAAGGCTGCGAGGGCCTCTGCATCCAGACAGTCGACGATTTGATTTTTCTTTGTTAAGAACCGTGTCCAGAACTGTCTGGCCGATTCGTCTGGCTGCTGAATTATGTGGCTTAGGTCATCGACGTCTGGTGGTCGCACATATGTGCCCTGGAAGTTGTCAAGGAATGCGGCTTCCAGGTCCTCCCAACACCCAATTGACTCTGCTGGCAAGCTGTTAAGCCAATGCCGAGCTGGTCCTTTCAGCTTGAGTGGGAGATATTTGATGGCGTGAAGATTGTCACCGCGGGCCATGTGGATATGAAGGAGATAGTCTTCGATCCAAACCGCGGGGTCTGTTGTGCCATCGTAGGATTCAATGTTCAAGGGTTTAAACACTTCAGGGATTTGATGATCCATTACTTCATCTGTGAAGCATAGTGGGTGTGCGGCACCTCTATATTGGGCAATATCACGACGTAGCTCAAGCGAGCTTTGTCTACTATGTTCGGCCCGGCCGGAGTTGCTGTATCCGGCGCGACAGTAGTCGTCGTGCATCGTGGGGCGCCCACGTGATCCGTAGATCGATCTTGATTGTCTTGCCTTGTCCTCCAATATGTCTCGCAAGTCCGGCGCATTCCCCCGTGGCTTCGTACTTTTCGAGCGGTGATGGGGTACGGTTCTGGTGGAGGGCCTAGATGCCTCTCTGTCGCGGCCACGAGGTGGTCGGTCTGCCGTATTGTGCGATGGTGATGAAGGTTTATATACCTCCTCCTCTAATCAGGGGAGCAACTTGTGTTTTGGGTAGCTTTTGGAGGGGCGTTCGAGTTCATGCTCCTCGGCCGCGAGGACTTCGGTCCATCTGTCGGCCAGCAGGTCTTGATCAGCTCGGAGCTGTTGCTATTTTTTCTTTAAGCTATTCGTCGTGGCCATTAGCCTGCGTTTAAAACGCTCTTGTTCGACGGGATCCTCGGGCACGACGAATTCGTTGTCGTTGAGGCTTGCCTCGTCTCTGGAGGGAGGCATGTAATTATCATCCTCTACCTCTTCGTCTGCCGCTCTCTCGTGGGGGCTGGCTTCTCCGTCCTCCTGTGTTGAATCTTGCTGGAGGGGGTTGTCTTCGGCACTCTCTGGGGTGTTATTATCCCCGGTGCCGGAATCTCCATTCTTGCTGTGGCGGGATTTAGATCGGCGCCGCTGACGCCGGCGCTTGGGCTGTTTCTTGGAGGAATCTGCCTCCGCTGCTTCTTCACCATTCCCATTCTTTGGGATGTCCACCATGTATATGTTGTATGACGAGGTGGTCTTCCAGTGCCCCGTAGGCGCTGGTTCTTGGTCGTCTCCGGCATCGTCGTCCGTACTGTCGATGTCTTCGGAGTCGTAATCTGGCATGTCGGTTAGATCGTCGACAGTGGCTACAAAGTGGGTGGTGGGTGGGCTTTGAATTTCTTCGTCGTCCGCATCCCAACCATCCTGACCGCAGTCCGGCCAGGGTTCTACTGATAACGAGAGATACTTTAGCGAATTCAGGATGTCGCCAAAGGGTGAGTGCTGAAAGATGTCCGCGACGGTGAACTCCATGATCGGCGCCCAATCGGATTCGATTGGTAGGGGCGCATGAGGTTCGGAGTCTGGCGAGGAGTCCGGCACCTCGGAGTCACGAGCTTTACAAGGGACAAGGTTAGTATTCTGCTCCATCGTCGTGGAGATTGCAGCCCCCGAGGCGGTGTCTAGCCACCCGTCCTTGATCTGCGCGGTCGGCTCCGAACTAAGGGTCGGAGCGGACTCATCTGCGGCCTCCAGGGCACTGTCCGGCAGCAGAGCTAAATCATGCCCATCGTGACAGTGCGGCGCGCTCGGCTGTGGCTCGAATCCGTCGAAGATCAAGTCTCCGCGGATGTCAGCCGTGAAGTTTAGACTTCCAAATCTGACTTGACGGCCAGGGGCGTAGCTTTCGATCTGCTCCAGATGGCCAAGCGAATTGGCCCGCAGTGCAAAGCCGCCGAATACGAAGATCTGTCCGGGGAGAAAAGTCTCACCCTGGACTGCGTCGTTATTGATGTCGGAGTAATGGGCCACGGGTAGGCTGACCCGGGACCCTAGATCTTTCAAGACATCAGGGCAGGCCGCGCCCCTTCTGCCGAGTCCCAGCTGGTGACCTCCAGAGAGGGCGAGTCCCAGCTGGCGATCTCCAGAGAGGCCGAGTCCTAGTTGGCGATCTCAGAAAGCCGACTCCAAGGCAAGCCGACTCCAAGGTGGCGACCTCCAGGGAAGCCGACTGTGGGAGTCGGCCCATGGCACTCCACTAGGCCCGATGTGGGGTACGGTCACGACGTGGCCGTCCCTCCTTGCTTACAAGGGGCAAGCATGGCTACAGTGAGTCGTATCGCCGGGAGATCTCCGGCGAGGCGCGGCACTGTTGCCATGCCTGCCCTGACCTCAGCCACAGTGCGCAACGCACTGTGCTCATGATGTCGGCCTGTACGGCCCGAAGACCGCGGGGCCGCCTGTCAGTGGGTGGACCGAAGGCGGCCAGAGCGCCCGAAGACGGCCCCGTGGGAGTCGGCCTCCCCGGAGTCGGCCGTCTCCCCTCCAGGGCCCCACACGCCATTAACCAGATTGGATGGGGAGTGGCGATAGTGATCGCCTGATAGACGGCGGCACTGTTGCCATGACCCAATGACCAGGCCTGCGTCATCAGGAGCGCCGCACAGTGTCTGGCCTGTCCGCGGGACCCACCAGTCGGTGGGCCCCAGAAGCCGGCAGGAAGGACAGCGGCGTGAGAGACAGACGGCTGGGACCCGCGCCCAGCCGGATTACCATTGTATCCTCGGGGGGTAGGCCTATATAAACCCCCCGGGGCACCCATGCAAAGGGTTTGGACCTTGATAGAGATAGACACATAGCCCAGGGAGGAGAGAACTGGCCTTGCTCTCTCCTGCCTCCCGATACAGCTCTAGGAGCATCATTGTAGTCACCTTGCTATAGTGACCATGCGGAGACCCCGCAGAGCAGCAGTAGGGGTGTTATCTCCCCGGAGAGCCCCGAAGCTGGGTAAGATTCGCCGGCGTGCATGTCTACGCCTTATCCCGTTTCCAGGCACCGGCGATGTTCTACTCGCCCCCACCATGATAAACCATCCTTTAGCATATGTCGCACCCAACCCCCGACATTTGGCGCCCACCATGGGGCGAGGTGCACCGTCGTCCGGAGATCTGTTCTGGACGGGAACCCTCTTCCTCCCTGGCGAGCGCAGCCAGTCAGGCTCGCCAGATGGAGTCTGCATCGACACGCTGCGCGGCGCTGAGGCCGCCTGCGCCGCGAGAGGCCTCGCCGAACTTATCGGCGAGGCGCGCCTCACCGACGAGCCTGCATCCGACGCGGGCACGGGCGGCCCCGAGAGCCTTCTTGCAGGCCTCCTCGACCAACTCCACGTCGCCGGCGAGCCTGCCGTAGACTTGGAGTCCGTAGGCTCCACCGACCCGATGCTGGTCGACTCCGACGCCGTGTCGCTTGACATTTTCCCCACCAACGTGGTGGTCTACGACGAGCCACTTCCGTACGAGGAGAGCGGCGGAAGCGCTGTCACGGAGGTGCTCGTCATCAGCCACGGCGAGCACTCCGGCGAAGAAACCCAGGATCCGCTAGCTGCGGCCCTGCAAGACCTAACCGCGCCCATTCCAGAGGACGCAGACGCCGAGACGCTGGAGACACGCCGCCTTCAGATCATCGAAGGCGCCAAGAAGCTGGCAAGCATGAGGCGCTTGTCAGAGGCATACCAGCGCGAGATGGATCGCGCCATAGGCGGCTCGCCGGCTCCGACCGGGCCGAGCCGTCTAGGTGCGGTCCGGCAGCGCGGCGCGGCCATCACCGAATTGCTCGGGGCAAAACGCCCCATGTACGCCACCCCAGCGGAGAACATCCGCGCCGCCCAAGCGGCGACTGACGAGCTGAAGAACTTCGAGGGCGAAGAGCGCCGTGTGATGACGGAGCGAGTCCAGCAGCTCCTTGACGCGGTTGCTGCGCAAAACGCGACCGGCAGCCGCGCAGATGCGCTGCAGCAGCCGAACGACGACTTGCCTCCCCGCCGAGATCAAGGTGCGACCTCTCGGACGCCGACTGGTGGAGTCCGCGGAAGGAAAGAGAAGGAGCCGGCTGTCAGTCACAGTCGGACTCATATCACCATCGAGCGCGACCAAGACGGCCGCCCGAGAGCAGTAGAGCGGCGGGACAACTACCTGCCTCCCCCGCCCAGAAGAGAGCGGCGAGTTTCCCCACCGCCTATTGAGCATCCGACTCTCGGAGGTCGCCTTGGCCGCCGAGAGGGAGTCGAAGAGAACGACGCCCGCCATCGGATCGACCGACTCCACCAATCCCTGGCGCTGGAAGAAGAAGACGAGCTGGGTCCGCCTTGCTTCGGGCCCCGCATCAGAGACGAGCCCTTCCCCAAAGGGTTCACGCTCCCCCGAGACACACCCAAGTACACCGGCTCCGTGAAGCCGGAGGACTGACTGATAGACTACTCCACAGCCGTCAACATAGCGAACGGCAACAAGCGAGTTGCCGTGAAGTACGTTCCTCTCATGCTCCAGGGCACGGTCCGGACATGGCTGAACAGCCTGAAGCCCCGCAGCATCAACAGCTAGGTCGACTTCACCGAAGCCTTCATCTGCAACTTCACAAGCATGTACAAGCGACCTCCCAAGCCGCGCCAGCTCTCCTTGTGCGTGCAAGGCCCTGATGAATCAACACGCGACTACCTCACGCGCTGGGGCGAGCTTCGAAACTCCTGCGAGGGCGTGCATGAGGTGCAGGCTATCGAGTACTTCACAGCCGGGTGCCGAGAGGGCACCCCCCTCAAGCACAGGCTCCTCTGCGACGAGCCAGAAACCCTCGACGAACTGCTAGTCATAGCAGACAAGTACGCCACGGCCGACTCGTCCATGAAGACAAAGATCCAAGTCAGCGCCGCTGGCAAGGTGACCCCTCAGGCTCCCAGAACTCCGGCTGGAGACACCAGCCGGCGACAGCAACAGAACGACAACAAATGCAAGGCCCAGCAGCCGACATCCAACAGTCGGCAAGTGGCGACAGTTGAAGATCAACAGCCGGAGGGGCAGCCTCCGGCCAAGCGGCAGAAGGGCGACAAGTCCAATTGGTTGCCGGCTTTCTCCTATGAGCAGACTTTGGATGGTCCTTGCAAGTTCCACAGCGGCGCGAAGCCATCGAAACACACAACCAGAAAGTGCCACTGGCTCACCAGGATCGCCAAGGGAGACGGCCTCACTCCTCCACCGCCTGCTGGGCCGCTGCCTCCGCCGCCGCCCCAGCAGCCGGCGGCTCGGCCAGTCGGCGCAGTGCAAGACGAGTTCCCAGAAGAGCACGGAGCCTACGTGGTGTTCATAAGTGTGGCGGGTGATCGGCGCAGCAGGCGCCAACAGCAACAAGAAGTAAATGCAGTAGCGTCAGACGCTCCAGAGTTCATGCATTGGTCCGAGAGGCCTATCAGTTGGAGTCGGGCGGATCACCCAGAGGTAATGCCAAGTCCGGGCTCTTATGCCCTGGTCTTAGGTGCGACCCTGGCCACTGATAGGCGGGCCGCCCGTTTTTCGTGAGTCCTGATAGACGGAGGCAGCAGCATCAACATCTTGTACAAGGACACCATGGAGAAGCTAGGAATCAAGCGAAGATAGTTGCAGAGCAGCCGGACCGTGTTCCATGGAATTGTACCCGGCCTCTCCTGTTCGCCGATCGGCAAGATCCTGATAGACGTCCTCTTCGGAGACAAAGATCATCTCCACCGAGAGCCGGTCTGGTTCGAGGTGGTGGACTTGGAGAGCCCGTACCACGCCCTGCTTGGCCGACCTGCCCTGGCCAAGTTCATGGCGGTTCCCCACTACGCCTACCTCAAGATGAAGATGCCGAGTTCCAAGGGGATTCTGACCGTAGCCGGCGACTACAAGAAGTCGTCCGCCTGCGCGGCCGAGAGCAGTCGGCTGGCCGAGTCCCTGGTGATCGCGGCCGAGAAGTGGCTCCATGACCGAGTCATGGCGATGGCCGGAAAGCAGCCAGAGATGTCGCCCGACCCCAAGGAGTCGGAGGCAGAAGGATCATTCAAGCCGGCCAAAGAGACCAAGAAGATACCCTTGGACCCAGAGCACCCAGAAAGGTACGCTCTCATGGGCACGGGCCTTGACAGCAAATAGGAAGGCGAGCTCGTCGATTTCCTCCGTGAGAATCGGGACATCTTTGCATGGTCCCCCAAAGACATGCCGGGTGTACCGACGGAATTCGCCGAGCACAAGCTACACGTCAGGCCAGATATGAAGCCCGTCAGGCAGCCCTTGCGCCGCCTGTCAGAAGAGAAAAGAAGAGTTGTTGGAGAAGAGATAGCCCGACTCCTGGCAGCCGGTTTCATCATGGAAGTGTTTTTTCCAGAGTGGCTGGCAAACCCAGTTTTGGTGCTGAAGAAGAACAAGCAGTGGCGGATGTGCATCGACTACACAAGCCTCAACAAAGCCTGCCCAAAGGACCCGTTTGCTCTGCCAAGAATTGATCAGGTGATAGACTCCACAACCGGATGCGAGCTGCTGAGTTTCCTAGACGCATACTCAGGATACCACCAGATCAAGCTGAACCCAGCGGACAGATTGAAGACCGCATTCATCACACCATTTGGAGCCTTCTGCTACCTGACAATGACGTTCGGCTTGAGGAATGCCAGCGCCACCTTTCAGCGTTGCATGCAGAAGTGCCTCCTCAAGCAACTCGGCAGGAACGCCCACGTCTATGTGCATGATGTGGTGGTGAAGACGGAGAAGCGTGGGACGCTGCTGGAAGACCTCAAGGAGACCTTTGAGAATCTGCGCCGATTCCAGATCAAGCTCAACCCTGAGAAGTGCGTTTTTGGAGTACCAGCCGGCCAGCTCCTTGGTTTCCTGGTCTCCGAACGCGGCATAGAGTGCAACCCCGTGAAGATCAAGGCCATCGAGAGAATGGACGTACCCAGCCGACTGTTGGATGTGCAGAAGTTCACCGGCTGCCTGGCGTCCATCAGCCGATTTATCAGTCGGCTGGGCGAGAAAGCTCTGCCCTTGTATCAATTGATGAAGAAGACCACCTTTTTTGAGTGGAACCACAAGGCGGATGAGGCATTTCTCCAGCTGAAGAAGATGTTGACTACTCCCCCCGTGTTGGCGGCTCCGACTCCCAAAGAGCCCATGCTCTTGTACATCGCCGCCACCAGCTGAGTAGTCAGCACAGTCATTGTAGTCAAGCGCAAGGAGGAAGGCAAGGCGCTCCTTGTCCAGAGACCGGTATATTACCTGAGCGAGGTACTGTCGACCTCCAAGCAGAACTACCCTCACTACCAAAAGATGTGCTACGGTGTGCATTTTGCCGCCAAGAAGCTGAAGCCCTACTTTCAAGAGCATCCAATCACCGTGGTTTGCACCGCTCCACTCGCCGACATCATTGGAAGCCGAGACGCCTCCGGCCGAGTAGCCAAATGGGCTATAGATCTAGCTCCTTACACCATCTACTACCAGCCCCGCACCGCCATCAAGTCGCAGGCGCTGGCCGACTTCCTCGTCGACTGGGCCGAGACCCAGTACCTGCCGCCAGCGCCTGACTCCACCCATTGGCGGATGCATTTCGATGGCTCCAAGATGCGCACCGGCCTGGGAGCCGGCGTCGTCCTCACCTCCCCTAAGGGCGACAAGCTCAAATATGTGCTGCAGATCCACTTCGCCGCCTCCAACAACATCACCGAATATGAGGCGATCATTCATGGGCTCCGGCTTGCCAAAGAACTCGGCATTCGCCGGATCCTGTGCTATGGCGACTCCGACTTGGTGGTTCAGCAATCATCCGGCGATTGGGACGCCAAAGACGCAAACATGGCGAGCTACCACTTCCTGGTGCAGCAACTCAGCGGATACTTCGAGGGGTGCAAATTCCTTCACGTGCCAAGAAATGACAATGATCAAGTAGATGCCCTTGCACGAGTCGGCTCCACTCGCCAAGCGATACCTTCCGGCGTTGCCCTTCAGCGCCTCCTCAAGCTGTCTATCAAGCCTTCACCAGAGTCAGACTCCATCTTTGTGCCGGCTCCTCCAGAAATAGTCGGATCCGACTCCAAAGCCCCAGCAGACAGCCTCAAGAAAACCACAGTTGAAACCGGCCCGGGGACTGTGCCAACCGGCCCGGGGACTCCAGAGCCCGGCCCGGGGACTGTGCCAACCGGCCCGGGGACTCCAGAGCCCGGCCCGGGGACTGCGCCAGTCGGCCCGGGGACTTCAGAGCCCGGCCCGGGAACTGCGCCAGTCAGCCCAGAGACTCCGTCAATTCAGCAAACGGCCGCAGACTCCAGCCCGCCGCCTCCCAGCCCAGCCACCCTTGTCCAAGTCACTGTGGTAGCAGTTGAAGAGATAGCAGCACCTTCATGGGCGCAGCCCATCCTCAAGTTTCTAGTAAACAGAGAGTTGCCGACAGCTGAGATCCTGGCTCGGCAAGTGCAGCGCCGAGCGGCAGCATACACCATAGTCAATAGAGAGCTAGTCAGGCACAGTGTCGCTGGTGTTTACCAGCGCTGCGTAGAATCAGAACAAGGCTAAGCAATTCTTAGAGACATCCATCAGGGCGAGTGCGGCCATCATGCGGCTTCAAGGGCACTCGTCGCCAAAGCCTTTCGGCACGGTTTCTTTTGGCCGACTGCCCTAGAAGAAGCTAAAGAGCTAGTCTAAAAATGCAAGGGGTGCCAGATGTTCCGCTCCAAGCCACTTCAGCCGGCTTCCACGCTGAAGACAATCCCCATCGCCTGGCCCTTCCCAGTTTGGGGCCTGGACATGGTAGGACCATTCAAGACGGCCCGAGGCGGCCTAACTCATCTGCTTGTCGCGGTGGACAAGTTCACCAAGTGGGTGGAAGCAAAGCCCATCAAGAAGTTGAACGGGCCGACTGCGGTAACCTTCATCGCCGACATAACGGTGCGATACGGCATACCGCACAGCATCATCACCGACAACGGCACAAACTTTGCCAAGGGCGCCTTGGCCCGTTTCTGCGCGACGCAGGGCATCTGATTGGACTTAGCATCCGTTGCCCATCCGCAGTCAAACGGCCAGGTGGAACGAGCCAATGGCCTCATCCTGTCCGGCATCAAGCCTCGACTGGTCGAACCACTCGAGCGTTCGGCCGGCTGTTGGGTCGAGGAGCTGCCAGCCGTCCTCTGGAGTCTGCGCATGACTCCAAACAAGTCAACTGGCTTCACACCATTCTTCCTTGTCTACGGTGCCGAATCCGTCATCCCGACGGATATAGAGTTCGACTATCCACGAGTCACCATGTACACCGAAGAGGAAGCTGAAGAAGCATGCCAAGACGGCGTTGATCTGCTGGAAGAGGGCCGACTGTTGGCACTCAGCCGGTCCAGCATCTACCAGCAGAGTCTGCGCTGATACTACAACCGCAAGGTCAAGCCGAGATCGTTCCAAGAGCGCAACCTTGTGCTCTAGCTGATTCAGAGAACAGCCGGCCAGCACAAGTTGTCGGCACCTTGGGAGGGTCCCTTCATCATCAGCAAGGTGCTAGGGAACGACGCCTACTACCTGATTGACGCTTAGAAGCCTCGAGCGCACAAGAGGGACGACTCCAGCAAAGAAACAGAGCGCCCGTGGAACGCGAATCTTCTTGGAAGATTTTACAGTTGATGCAGTATGTATCGCACTACGCCCTTTGTATTAAAGTACTAAGACCTTCGGCCCCCCGAGACGAGCTCGGGGACTACCTTTTTGTTATCTATATGATAAGAATCACGCTTCCGAATATGCTACTATTTTTTATCATACCGTCTGGCACCGGGTCCGACTAGTCGGCCCGGGGACTTGCCGTCTTGCACTATGAAATGCTTCCTGTAGTCGGACAAGTAATGTGTTGCGCTCAAGCCGTCTCCTGTCAAAAGCCGCAGCTCGCAGAGCGACTGCTGGTAGGCAGAGAACAAGCAAGAATGAGCGCACACATGAAAAAATGGCTAAGGACCTAAAAGCTTATGCATAGCTCAAGCCGGCTACCAGCCCCCCCCCCCCCCCACAGAGCCGACTCATGAGTAGTCGGCTCGCCGTCTTAGCTTTTATCAAAGACAGCCGACTCTCGGATAGTTGGCCTGTCGCTTTCTAGCCGACTTGCTAAGGAAACTCCAAACGGCCAAGTACTTGCCTTCCTGAAGTAGCCAAGCACTTGACCTTGCGACAGTCCGCAAAGCGGCTGTCCAGCCGGCAAGGCGGCAACTAAAGGAAGACGGCAAAGGAAAAAGTCTAAGGAGCAATAAGCAAGGAAAGGCGGAAATCGGATAAATATTTACATAGGCCCTTGGCCGAATCTTCGAATAGAAATTCAGGACACACCCCGCGGGTGGAATTGTTCGAACCTAACAAGTCTTTCAAAAGATTACTAAAGACAGATAAACAGAGGCGGAAAAAGCAGTCTAGGAGGCGGCCTTCGGGGCCGGAAGATCGGAGGTGACGGCGGTGTCGGGTGTCGGGGCAGTCGGCTGGGCGGTCTCAGCTTGGTCGCCTCCGGCAGTAGTCGCCTTGTCTCCGCGTGGCTCGTTGCTGGAGGCGCGGTCGGGCTGAGGCTGGTCGCCTGCTCCGTCTTCTGGAGCCTCCTCCTCGCCTCCGTCCTCTGCCTCGTCCTCCTCCTCGGCGCGGGAGTCGATCACCTCCGCCGAGTCTTCGTCATACTCCGGGTTCATCCCGAACCAGTCCGGCGGCACCTCCTCGCCGCCTTTAGTCCGCTCGGGCACGAAGATGCTGGTGTCCGTATACTCGGCGATGGCTGTCGCGCGCTCGACAAGGGCGCCTTCTACGGCCTCCAGCTCGGCCTGGGCTTCTGACCGGAACGCGGCCAGACGGTCCAGGTCCAGCCCTGGATACCACGCCTTGACGAACTCCAAGGCCCGGCGGGCTCCGGCCCGGGCCGAGGAGCCCTTCCAAGCCTCAAGGCGGCCGGCGGCGACTTCCAGCCAGTCGGCGGTCCGACTGGCGGTGCGCAGAGCTGGCATGTCCGGCCACAGGGCGGCAACCGCCTGGGCACCGGCACGCTGAAGCCGGCGCAGCAACCGGTGGGCCGGACGAAGACGGGCCCCAATGCTCAGGAGCTGCTCGTCGATGGTTCGGGGGGCATTGGCGGCGATCACCTCAACCTTCGCCCTTCGCGCCTCCCGAGCAGCCTCGATGGCCAGAGGGACTGCCTGTGAATGACCAGGAAAGAAGTCTGCCAAGACAAAAAAGAAGATCGTCGGAAAATCAGAAGTCGGCCAGACACATAGTCGGAAGCCGAAAGAAACGAAAGAGACTTACCATCAACGATGTCCTCGAGCTGGTGGTTGCCAGAGGTCAGCATCGCCTCCCTGTCAGTCCAGGCGGAGCGCTCGATCTCAAACTCGGCCATGAGGGCGGCCTCCCGCGTCTTGGCCTCGTCCTGCGCCTTCTGGAGCAGCTCCTTCTGCTCGGCCAGCTGCATCACCAGCAGATCACGCTCTTTGGCGAGCCTGCCGCACTCCTCTTCCTTGGTACGCCGAGCAGTGTTGGCCTCGCCCAGCTGCTCCTGAAGGGCGGCGTTGGCACCTGAAGAACGAAGGAAGAGACAAGAAAGTCATCAGTAAATTAGATCGCCGGGGAGATCCGGCCCGACTGCTCAGCAGTCGGCCCGAATCTCGGGGACTACAGCCCGCGGGTGTGCCAGCGCGCCCCCACGAAGAAGGAAGAAAAGAGCTCACCCCGGCTTTCCACCAAGTCGGCGGTCCGCTTGTTCAGCTCCTCAACATTGCGGTTGAAGGCAGTGGCGCGGAGGTTATGATATTCCTACAAAAAGCCGGCAAGGGCAAAGTTAGTATTCGGAACTCGCCAGAGGGAGTTCCGAACCGCCTGCTCAGCAGCCGCCCCAGAACTCGGGGACTACACCCAGTGGGTGCGCTGGCGCGCCCCCACAGAGGAAGACAGGAATCAAAAAAGAAGAAGGAAACGTACTCGGACGGATGTCCGCACGGCCAGATGCGCCCTGGTGCAAACTTGGAGGGCGTCGCTTTCCGCGCGCAGTTTCGCCTGGACGTCTAGGAGCGCTTGGTTCAGCGGGCCGGTGCCGCCTCCGTGCAACCACCCGGTGGGCGCAGCACTGGAGGCCTCGACGTCCAGACTCGCCGAGCTGGCGGCGCCCGTCTCCCGAGCTCGCGGCGCCGAGGTCGTCCTCTCAAGCCGGCGGCACGCCGGCACGGCGACTTGAAGAAGCAGCCGCGCCTCAGCCTCGTCCGCGATCGGCGCATCCAACGGGCCAACCGGTTGTTTGCCGTGCAGCCTCCCAGACGGTGGCAGAGACGGCGGAGCCGGCGCAAGGGTGTCCGAGCCTGAAGCCTCGCCGCCCTCCTCCACGAGGGGGTTCTCGGTGCCGACCTCTCCGGTCTGCCCCGTTTACTCCGGAGCCGGCGGCGCCGACGACAACGGAGGGACGAGCATCGCCGATCGACGACGCGCGGCCTCCTCAGCACGCCGCTTCGTCACGGCGGCGGTTTCGGCCTCCTCTAGCTTCTTCTGGGCGTTGGCAGCCGCCTTCTCGGCATGCGCCTTCTTCAGGCGGTCGGCCTCCTCCTCGTCGCGCTTCTCCCGCGCGTTCCGCTCTGTCGCCTCCCGAAGGTCGGCGGCGGGATCGACCCGCCGGGTGTTGGCGGACGTCTCTACCGACCCCATGACAGAGGGGACGGCGACTCTCTCAAGGGAGAGGGGGGCTCTGGAGAAGAATGGAGGGAAAATCAAATAAGACTCGGACAAGATCCAACAAAGAAAATAAAAGAGCGTAAAGACTTACGCGGAAACTAACGGCGGCCTTCTCACTTCCCTTCGGAAGCGGTTGGCCTTCGCGGCTGCCTCCTCCCGTTTGGTCGCGGCGGCCGCCCCCTTGAACTTCTTCGGCTTGCTGTCGGGCACGCTCGGTCCGGCGTGACGCCTCTTCGCGCCGCCTTGGCCGGAGTGGCCGGCCCTCGGCTGGTAGCGCGGGACGACTTCCACGTCGGCGTCGTCTTCAGGCCAGTCGGCGAAGGTGGCCGAGGGCCTAAAGCCGCCGTCTTCCCCTTCTCCGCCGCCTTCGGCGTCGACCTCCAGTGCCACCGCCCCCAAGTCGGGGTCGTCGACGTCGCTATCCTCGCGGTCTGGGACGTAGGCGCGGGGCTCTCTCACGGCGCCGGCTACGGGCTCCATGAGGGGGTTCTGCCCAGAAGGAACCAACAAAGATTAGAAGCCGGAGTCGGCTGCAAAGAAGACCAAAACTACAGAAAGATGCGACTTACCACTGGAGGGGGGTTGTCGCGCGAGTACGGCTCCTTGCCGAACTGCCAGTCCTCCGTGAACTCGCAGTGCGCGATGTGGTTCACCAAGTTCTCCACCTCCCTGCGGGGCATCTCCTTGGTGCACATCCGACTCGGGTCGTGGCGGCCGCTCATCTGACAGATTAGATGAGGCCGGCCTTGAAGCGGGAGGACTCGGCGCGCCACGAAGGCAGCCAAAAGGTCGGATCCGACGAGGCCCTCCGACTGCAGCAATACTCGGAGTCGCGCTACGGCGGCGGCTCCAGAGGGAGTCAGCAACTTGGCCCGATGAGACCAGCTGGGGAGCCTCTCAGTTAGGGGGGCCGGGTTGAAGGGCGGCAGGTTGACCCAGTTGCCGTCGGTGGAGAGGTTCTTCACGTAGAAGTAGGAGCGCTGCCACATCTTCACCGACTTTATCAGCGAGATGGGAGGAAAGGGGTTGTCGGCCGTCGAGCGCCGCACCACGATGTAGGTGCCGCACTGAGCCGGCGTGTCGGCGGCCTGCGTGCCGAGCTTCGAAGATAAAAATTCCCCCCACAACTCAAGGGTGGGGAGAACGCCGAGGAAACCTTCGCACAGAGTGGCGAAGGCGGAGAGCAACACCACCGCATTTGGGGTGAGGTGGTGCGGTTGAAGGTTGTGGAACTCCAGGAACAAGCTGAAGAAGCCGCTCGCCGGCAGCCCCAGCCCGCGCATGAGGTGCGAGCGGAAGACGACCCGCTCGCCCTCCTCCGGCGCGGGACGGGCGTGCACGAGTTCCGCGCTGGGGAGACGGCGGGTCCGGCGGAGGAACTCGATGTGTTCCACATCCACATCCGAACCGTCCCACACGCCGGAGCGCGTGGCAGGGGCCGCGGCGGAGGAAGAACTCATCGCTGTGGTGGGAGGTGCCCTTGCTCGCGGCAGAGGAAGAAGAAAAGGCAGGAGAGTGGGGGAGAGGATGCGCGTGCAGTGCCGCCCCGCTCCTCCCTGCCTATTTATAGCCCTACGGGCTGAGGAGCCGAGGGGGCGGGCGTGGGATTAACTGCGCATGAAGCCCCACGCCGCCCCACGATTTACCCCCCGAAGTTACTGTGCGCAGTAACGACGTGGGGAAGCCAACCGTTCGCAACCGCAGCGGATCCGTTCGGATGCCGAGGCATGGTAGTGGCGGGCCCCGCCTGACGGCCCATCCCGTCGTGCGCGTGGGTGAGCAGACTACCCTCCCCATGCGGCGCCACGCGATAGGACCGCCTCAAGGGCAGCAGGGAAGCGTATCCAATACGCCGCCTGATTTCCCGCCACGACTTACCAACGGCGACCCCTTGCGAGCAAATCCGACTTCGGCGAGTCGGTCAAAAAGAAGACGACGACCGAATCTCAGAGTCTGCGCTGGGAAGTTTGAAACTATTGAAGCCCCACGAGGCGGCGTCCGCACGGCTTCACCAGCTTCGGGGACTACTGTCGGAGTAATGGGCCACAGGTAGGCTGACCCGGGACCCTAGATCTTTCAAGACATCGGGGCAGGCCGCGCTCCTTCTGCCGAGTCCCAGTTGGCGACCTCCAGAG
Source organism: Triticum timopheevii (assembly GCA_963921465.1). Lineage (NCBI taxonomy): Eukaryota > Viridiplantae > Streptophyta > Magnoliopsida > Poales > Poaceae > Triticum > Triticum timopheevii. The sequence goes on from OY997266.1 coordinate 67,398,055, forward strand.
AGGCCGAGTCCCAGCTGGCAATCTCAGAAAGCCGACTCCAAGGCAAGCCGACTCCAAGGCAAGCCAACTCCAAGGTGGCGACCTCCAGGGAAGCCGACTGTGGGAGTCGGCCCATGGCACTCCACAAGGCCCGATGTGGGGTATGGTCACGACGTGGCTGTCCCTCTCTGCTTACGAGGGGCTAGCATGGCTACAGTGAGCCGTATCGCCGGGAGATCTCCGGCGAGGCGCGGCACTGTTGCCAGGCCTGCCCTGACCTCAGCCACAGTGCGCGACGCACTGTGCCCACGACGTCGGCCTGTATGGCCCGAAGACCACGGGGCCGCCTGTCAATGGGTGGACCGAAGGCGGCCAGAGCGCCCGAAGACGGCCCCGTGGGAGTCGGCCTCCCCGGAGTCGGCCGTCTCCCCTCCAGGGCCCCACACGCCATTAACCAGATTGGATGGGGAGTGGCGACAGTGATCGCCTGATAGACGGCAGCACTGTTGCCACGACCCAATGACTAGGCCTGCGTCATCAGGAGCGCCGCACAGTGTCTGGCCTGTCCGCGGGACCCACCAGTCGGCGGGCCCCAGAAGCCGGCAGGAAGGACAGCGGCGTGAGAGACAGACGGCTGGGACCCGCGCCCAGCCGGATTACCATTGTATCCTCGGGGAGTAGGCCTAAATACACCCCCCGGGGCACCCATGCAAAGGGTTCGGACCTTGATAGAGATACACACATAGCCCAGGGAGGAGAGAACTAGCCTTGCTCTCTCCTGCCTCCCGATACAGCTCTAGGAGCATCATTGTAGTCACCTTGCTATAGTGACCATGCGGAGACACCGCAGAGCAGCAGTAGAGGTGTTATCTCCCCGGAGAGCCCCGAAGCTGGGTAAGATTCGCCGGCATGCATGTCTACGCCTTATCCCGTTTCCAGGCACCGGCAACGTTCTACTCGCCCCCACCATGATAAGCCATCCTTTGGCATATGTCGCACCCAACCCCCGACAATTGATGATCGAAGGAGCCATCAAGCCTACTAGTAACGACACAGAGGAACTCTCAATGAAAGCACCAATGTCGGTGTCAAAACCGGCGGATCTCGGGTAGGGGGTCCCGAACTGTGCGTCTAGGCAGATGGTAACAGGAGACAAGGGACACGATGTTTTTACCCAGGTTCGGGCCCTCTCGATGGAGGTAAAACCCTACTCCTACTTGATTGATATTGATGATATGGGTAGTACAAGAGTGGATCTACCACGAGATCAAGGAGGCTAAACCCTAGAAGCTAGCCTATGGTATGATTGTTGTAATGGTTGTCCGTCCTACGGACTAAAACCCTCCGGTTTATATAGACACCGGAGAGGGCTAGGGTTACACAGAGTCGGTTACAATGGTAGGAGATCTACATATCCGTATTGCCAAGCTTGCCTTCCACGCCAAGGAAAGTCCCATCCGGACACGGGACGAAGTCTTCAATCTTCTATCTTCATAGTCTTGGAGTCCGGCTGATGATGATAGTCCGGCTATCTGGACACCCCTAGTCCAGGACTCCCTCAGGCTTCTTCACGGGAGTGACAACTTGCTTGCCAATCTATTTTAAGATCCATTTCTTTCCCTTTGCCCATTTCTTGAAACTAGTGGTCTTGTCAATCAACACTTGATACTTTTTCTTGATTTCTACCTTCGTCGATTTTAGCATCACGAAGAGCTCGGGAATCGTTTTTGTCATCCCTTGCATACTATAGTTCATCACGAAGTTCCAGTAACTTGGTGATGGTGACTAAAGAACTCTGTCAATCACTATCTTATCTGTAAGACTAACTCCCACTTGATTCAAGTGATTGTAGTACCCAGACATTCTGAGCACATCCTCACTAGTTGAGCAATTCTCCTCCATCTTTTAGGCAAAGTACTTGTCAGAGGTCTCATACCTCTTGACACGGGCATGAGTCTGAAATACCAATTTCAGCTCTTGGAACATCTCATATGCTCCGTGACATTTCAAAAACGTTTTTGAAGTCCTGATTCTAAACGGTAAAGCATGGTGCACTAAACTATCAAGTAGTCATCATATTGAGCTAGCCAAACGTTCATAACGTCTGCATCTGCTCCTGCAATAGGTCTGTCACCTAGTGGTGCATCAAGGACATAATTCTTCTGTGCAACAATGAGGATAAACCTCAGATTATGGACTCAGTCCGCATCATTGCTACTATAATATTTCAACATAGTTTTCTCTAGGAACATATAAAAAAATATAGGGAAGCTATAACGCGAGCTATTGATCTACAACATAATTTGCAAAAAACTATCAGGACTAAGTTCATGATAAATTAAAGTTCAATTAATCATATTACTTAAGAACTCCCACTTAGATAGACATCCCTCTAGTCATCTAAATGATCACATGATCCAAATCAACTAAACCATGTCCGATCATCACGTGAGATGGAGTAGTTTTCAATGGTGAACATCACTATGTTGATCATATCTACTATATGATTCACGCTCAACCTTTCGGTCTCCAGTGTTCCGAGGCCATATCTGCATATGCTAGGCTCGTCAAGTTTAACCCGAGTATTCTGCGTGTGCAAAACTGGCTTGCACCCATTGTATGTGAACGTAGAGCTTATCACACCCGATCATCGCATCGTGTCTCGGCACGAAGAACTGTCGCAACGGTGCATATTCAGGGAGAACACTTATACCTTGAAATTTTAGTAAGGGGTCATCTTAAAATGCTACCACCGAACTAAGCAAAATAAGAATATAAAAGATAAACATCACATGCAATCAAAATATGTGACATGATATGGCCATCATCATCTTGTGCCTTTGATCTCCATCTCCAAGGTACCATCATGATCTCCATCGTCATCGGCATGACACCATGATCTCCATCATCTTGATTTTTATCAACGTGTCATCACATGGTCGTCTCGCCAACTATTGCTTTTGCAACTATTGCTATCGCATAGCGATAAACTAAAGCAATTATATGGCGCTTGCATCTTATGCAATAAAGAGACAACCATAAGGCTCCTGCCAGTTGCCAATAACTTTAACAAAACATGATCATCTCATACAACACATCATATCTTGACCATATCACATCACAACATGCCCTGCAAAAACAAGTTAGACGTCCTCTACTTTGTTGTTGCAAGTTTTACGTGGCTGCTACGGGCTTCTAGCAAGAACCATTCTTACCTACGCATCAAAACCACAATGATTTTTCGTCAAGTTTGTTGTTTTAACCTTCAACAAGGACTGGGCGTAGCCACACTCGATTCAACTAAAGTTGGAGAAACAGACACTCACTAGCCACCCATGTGCGAAGCACGTCGGTAGAACCAGTCTCGCATAAGCATACGCGTAATGTCGGTCTGAGCCGCTTCATCCAACAATACCGCTGAATCAAAGTATGACATGTTGGTAAGCAGTATCACTATTATCGGCCACAACTCTTTGTGTTCTACTCGTGCATATAACATCTACGCATAGACCTGGCTCGGATGCCACTGTTGGTGAACGCAGTAATTTCAAAAAAAATCCTACGATCACGCAAGATCTATCTAGGTGATGCATAGCAACATGGGGGAGAGTGTGTCCACGTACCCTTGTAGACCGAAAGCAGAAGTGTTAGTTAACGCGGTTGATGTAGTCGAACGTCTTCGCGATCCAACCGATCCAAGTATCGAACGTATGGCACCTCCGCGTTCAGCACACATTTAGATTGATGACGTCCCTTGTACTCTTGATCCAGTTGAGGCCGAAGGAGAGTTTCATTAGCACGACGGTGTGGTGACGGTGATGATGAAGTTACCGGCGCAGGGCTTTGCCTAAGCACTACGACGATATGATCGAGGTGTGTAACTCTGGAGGGGGGCACCGCACACGGCTAAAAGATCAACTTGTGTGTCTTTGGGGTGCCCCCTGCCCCCGTATATAAAGGAGGGAGGGAAAGAGGCCGACCCCCTATGGGCGCACCAACTGTATGGAGTCCTAATAGGACTTCCAAGTCCTAGTAGGAATCGTTTCCCTTTTAGGAGTAGGAGAGAAGTAAGGAGAGACGGAGTAGGAAAGGGCAAGGGGGCGCCGCCCCGTTCCCTTAGTCCAATTTTTTGAGAAGATTCCCCTTAGTCCAATTCGGACCCATGGGGGGGCCACCTCCCCTTGGCCTGCCTCCTCTATTTCCCGTATGGCCCAATAAGGCCCATTACTTCTCCCGATGAATTACCGTAACTCCCCGGTACTCCAAAAAATACCCGAATCACTCAGAACCTTTCCGATATCCGAATATAGCCTTCCAATATATCGATCTTTACATCTCGACCGTTTTGGGACTCCTCGTCACGTCCTTGATCTCATCTGGGACTCCGAACAAACTTCGGTCATCAAATCACATAACTCATAATACAAATCGTCATCAAACGTTAAGCGTGCGGACCCTACGGGTTTGAGAACTATGTAGACATGACCGAGACACATCTCTGGTCAATAACCAATAGCGGAACCTGGATGCTCATATTGGCTCCTACATATTCTACGAAGATCTTTATCGGTCAAACCGCATAACAACATACGTTGTTCCCTTTGTCATCGGTATGTTACTTGCCCGAGATTCGATCATCGGTATCATCATACCTATTTCAATCTCGTTACCGGCAAGTCTCTTTACTCGTTCTGTAATACTTCATCCCGCAACTAACTCATTAGTCACAATGCTTGCAAGGCTTATAGTGATGAGTATTACCGAGAGGGCCCAGAGATACCTCTCCGAAACACAAAGTGGCAAATCCTAATCTCGATCTATGCCAACCCAACAAACACCTTCGGATACACATGTAGAGCACCTTTATAATCACCCATTTACGTTGTGACGTTTGGTAGCACACAATGTGTTCCTCCGATATTTGGGAGTTGCATAATCTAATAGTCTGAGGAACATGTATAAGTCATGAAGAGAGCAGTAGCAATGAAACTGTAACAATCATAATGCTAAGCTACCGGATGGGTCATGTCCATCACATCATTCTCCTAATGATGTGATCCCATTCATCAAATGACAATACATGTCTATGGTTAGGAAACATAACCATCTTTGATTAATGAGCTAGTCAAGTAGAGGCATACTAGGGACAATATGTTTTGTCTATGTATTCACACATGTACTAAGTTTCCGGTTAATACAATTCTAGCATGAATAATAAACATTTATCATGATATAAGGAAAATTTTAATAACTTTATTATTGCCTATAGGGAATATTTCCTTCAAATATTTGAGTAAGGAACATCATAATATTTTCCTTGAGGCATCATGACTACGCAAACAAGATTGCACACAAAAACAGATCTGACGAGAAAATGGCAAATGAAAAAGAGAGCGAATAAAACAACAGATTTTTGTAAAGTGGGGGAGATGAAAATGAGAGGCAAATGGCAAATAATGTAAATTGCGAGGAGATAAGATTTGTGATTCGGAACCTGGTTGATGTTGAAGATTCTCCCCAGCAGCGGCGCCAGAAATTCCTTTTGATGTCTGCTAGAACTACGTCGGTATTTCCCCAAAGAGGAAGGGACGATGCAGTATAGCGACGGTAGGTATTTCCCTCAGTGATGAGACCAAGGTTATCAAACCAGTAGGACAACCTCCTCACACCACGTAAACAACACCTGCACACAAATAACAAATACTCGCAACCCGACGTGTTAAAGAGGTTATCAATCCCTTTCGGGTACGGCGCCTCAAGATAGTAAAATAACGTGAGGTAATAGTGGTAGATAGGATAAATAGATCGCAGAACAAATAAATTGCAGCAAGGTATTTTTGTATTTTTGGTTTAATAGATCTGAAAATAAATGCAAAGGAAAATAGGTTGCAAAGGCAAATATGATGAAAAGAGACCCAAGGCTGCAGATTTCACTAGTGGCTTCTCTCATGAAAAATAACAAATGGTGGGAAAACAATTACTGTTGGGCAATTGATAGAACTTCAAATAATCATTACAATATCCAGGAAATGATCATTATATAGGCATCACATCCAAGATTAGTAGACCAACTCCTGCCTGCATCTACTACTATTACTCCACACATCAACCGCTATCCAGCATGCATCTAGTGTATTAAGTTCATGGGAAAATGGTGTAATGCAATAAGAATGATGACATGATGTAGACAAGATCTATTTATGTAGAAATAGACCCCATCTTGTTATCCTTAATAGCAACGATACATACGTGCCGTTTCCCTTTCTGTCACTGGGATCAAGCACCATAAGATCGAACCCATCACAAAGCACCTCTTCCCATTGCAAGATAAGTAGATCAAGTTGGCCAAATAAAACCCAAATATCGGAGAAGAAATACGAGGCTATAAGCAATCATGCATATAAGAGATCAAAGAAGACTCAAATAACTATCATGGATAAAAACATAGATCTGATCATAAACTCAAAGTTCCTCGGATCCCAACAAACACACCGTAAAAAGACTTACATCATATGGATCTCCAAGAGACTATTTTATTGATAATCAAGAGAGAGAGAGAGAGAGAGAGAGGAATCCATCTAGCTACTAACTATGGACCCATAGGTCTTCAAAGAACTACTCACGCATCATCGAAGAGGCACCAATGGAAGTGGTGAACCCCTCCGTGATGCTGTCTAGATTGTATCTGGTGTTTCTGGACTCTGCGGCGGCTGGACTTAATTTTCGTCGACTCCCCTAGGGTTTCTGGAATATTGGGTATTTATAGAGAAAAGAGGTTGTTCAGGGGGCACTCGAGGTGGGCACAATCCACCTGGGCGCGCCTGGGCCCCCAGGCGCACCCTGGTGGGTGCTGCCCCCCTCGGAGCACCCCCCCCCCCAGGTGCTTTCCTGGCCCACTGGATGTCTTCTGGCCCAAAAGAATCCTCAAGAAGTTTCCCTGCGTTTGGACTCCGTTTGATATTGATTTCCTGTGATGTAAAAAACATGCAAAAAATAGCAACTGGCACTGGGCACTATGTCAATAGGTTAGTACCAAAAAATGATGTAAAATGACTATAAAATGATTGTAAAAGATCCAAGAATGATAATATAACAGCATGGAACAATCAAAAATTATAGATACTTTGGAGACGTATCAAGCACCATCAGGGCCCCCGGACCAGCGTGGATGCATCCGGCACCGCTGACCCCTGGGACGGGCGGATCTGGTTCCAAGCCGGCCGGATCCATGAAGTAGTCAAGGGAGGCACTAGTCGCTGACAAGAGGAGGTGAGGAGGCCACAAGAAGAGAGGGAGGGAGAAGGAAGAGCAACAACTGACGAGCCCCGACGTTGCCATCCTCGGGAGCCGAGAAGGCTTCGCCGTCGGCTCTCTCAGACAATGGCGACGGGAAGGGAATGGGAGGGTTGGCAACGGCGGGAGGTTAGGTCACCGCCCAACTCTCCCCAGGGAGCAACGTAGGGGTTGTTGGGTGCGACGCGGGGCAATTTTGGGGCTTTTCAATGACCGTGAATCCTAATCTTCGTAACCGAAGGTTTTATCAAGGAGGAACCAGAGATAGGGCAATATGAGCTTGGAGACTTCAACGAGCTTCTGAATAGGAGTGTGATCCAACCCATAGAGCCCATGGATTTAGGGCACTTACGTAATTGTCTTGTCCATGATTTGGTGCTTAATATGAAAAAAAAATTGTTATCCAAGGAAGAAAAATTTGTTACTGTAGTGCATACTAATGATCAAATCATATAATGGCAAAGTAATGATCATAGGTTAGCCTTCCAGAAGAGAGTGATAGAGAAGGACGACTCTCTGGTTAGCAAGTACATGCCACAAGTGAGGTCATTCAATGCCACAACATACGATATTGGTTTGGTTCCATCACTTTCGAGCTTTGGAGCCTTGCGTGTCTTAGCAATGGAAGGATGTACTTTTGTGTGATATGGCATCTATCATCTCGAAAATCTTGGGAGTTTAGTCCAGTTGAGGTACTTGGGATTGCGAAACATGCCTATCGATGAGATCCCAGAAGAATTAGGGAATCTAAACTGTTTGGAGTACTAGAATTTGAGTCCACCAGGATAACAAAATTGCCACAAAGTATTAGTCTACTTAGACAACTCTAGTGCTTGAAAGTTGATCCTTGACTGGGAGAAAGAATAGGAGGGTTGCATTTGTTGGGGAACCTAACATCACTAGAAGAACTAAGCTTGTCCTCTATCAATTGGTCACTTAAAATTGTGCTAGAGTTGAACAAGCTTACAGAGATGAGGATCTTCTGTATGCTACTTGTGTTGGGAACGTAGAATGCAATCTCAAAAACTTTCCTACGCTCATGCAAGATATATCTAGGAGATGCATAGCAACGAGAGGGGGGGAGTGTGTCTACGTACCCTCGTAGACCAAAAACGGAAGCGTTTGACAACGCGGTTGATGTAGTCGAACTTCTTCTAGCTCCAACCGATCAAGTACCGAATGTACGACACTGATGTCTACTACACGACCTTCTTCTTGTAGACGTTGTTGGGCCTGCAAGTGCACAGGTTTGTAGGACAGTAGCAAATTTCCCTCAAGTGGATGACCTAAGGTTTATCAATCCGTGGGAGGCATAGGATGAAGATGGTCTCTCTCAAACAACCCTGCAACCAAATAACAAAGAGTCTCTTGTGTCCCCAACACACCCAATACAATGGTAAATTGTATAGGTGCACTAGTTCGGCGAAGAGATGGTCATACAAGTGCAATATGGATAGTAGATATAGTTTTTTGTAATCTGAAAATATTAAAACAGCAAGGTAACTAATGATAAAAGTGAGCACAAACGGTATTGCAATGATAGGAAACAAGGAATAGGGTTCATACTTTCACTAGTGCAAGTTCTCTCAACTATAATAACATAGATAGATCATATAACAATCCCTCAACATGCAACAAAGAGTTACTCCAAAGCCACTAATAGCGGAGAACAAACGAAGAGATTATGGTAGGGTACGAAAAAAAAGGGCAGCCCGGTGCATGTAGCTCCCGCTTGCGCAGGGTCCGGGGAAGGGTCCGACCATTTTGTGTCTATAGTACGCAGCCTTTCCCTACATTTCTGTAAGAGGCTGTTTCCAGGACTTGAACCCGTGACCTCATGGTCACAAGGCAGCAGCTTTACCACTGCGCCATGGTAGGGTACGAAACCACCTCAAAATTATTCTTTCGGATCAATCTATTGAAGAGTTCCTACTAGAATAACACCTTAAGACACAAATCAACCAAAACCCTAATGTCACCTAGATACTCCATTGTCACCTCAAGTATCCGTGGGCATGATTATACGATATGCATCACACAATCTCATATTCATCCAACCAACACAAAGTACTTCAAAGAGTGCCCCAAAGTTTCTACCGGAGAGTCAAGAAAACGTGTGCCAACCCCTATGCATAGGTTCATGGGCGGAACCCGCAAGTTGGTCACCAAAACATACATCAAGTGGCACGTGAAATCCCATTGTCACCACAGATAAACACGGCAAGACATACATCAAGTGTTCTCAAATCCTTAAAGACTCAATCCAATAAGATAACTTCAAGAGAATAACTCAATTCATCACAAGAGAGTAGAGGGGGATAAACATCATAAGATCGAACTATAATAGCAAAGCTCGCGATACATCAAGATCGTGCCATAGAGAGAACACGAGAGAGAGAGAGAGATCAAACACATAGCTACTAGTACATACCCTAAGCCCCGAGGGTGAACTACTCCCTCCTCGTCATGGATAGTGCCGAGATGATGAAGATGGCCACCGGTGATGGGTTCTACCTCCGGCAGGGTGCCGGAACGGGCTCCTGGGAGGTTTTTGGTGGCTACAGAGACTTGTGGCAATGGAACTCCCGATCTATCTTTGTTATCGATGTTTTTAGGGTACGTAGGATTATATAGGCAAAAGAAGTTGGCGGGGGCATCCTCGAGGGGCCCACGAGACGGTAGGGCGTGCCCAGGGGGTGGGCGCGCCCCCCTGTCGCGTGGCTCCCTCAATACTCCCCTAGCTTGCACTCCAAGTCTCCTGGATCATAATCTTTCCAAAAATAACGTTGCCAAAGATTTCATTCCATTTGGACTCCGTTTGATATTCCTTTTCTTCGAAATACTGAAACAGGCAATAAAACAGCAATATGGGCTGGGCCTCCGGTTAATAGGTTAGTCCCAAAAGTAATATAAAAGTGTATAATAAAGCCCGTAATCATTCAAAACACATAATAATATAGCATGAATGCTTCATAAATTATAGATACGTTGGAGACGTATCAGCATCCCCAAGCTTAATTCCTACTCGTCCTCGAGTAGGTAAATGATAAAAGAAAGAATTTATGAACTGTGAATGCTAGAAGGTGCACAAGTTTGATCAATGATAATTTCAATCACCTTTTCTAGCATGATAATATGTCATAACAGTAGTTCATCTCATAAAACTTCTCACGATAAAGTAACAAGCAGTTCACATGTCAAAGCATAGACCTTAAACTTTCTTGAAAACTAGCAAACTTCATTCTCAGTCATCAAACAATTGCAATTCATCTTATTTTCAGGAATAGCAAACTCCACATACTCAACTATCATATAGTCTTCTACAATTGCTAAGACTCACACAATACTAATGGTTATGGAGTTTCAATCGGACACTGAAAAAGATAGGTGCTTATAGTGTTGCCTCCCAACGTATTCACCTTTGGGTGATGTTAACAATAATAGTTCATGCTAACTTACATCCAATTGGATATATATATCAGGATCTTTCCAACACAAGGTGCTTGCCAAAGTATAAAATGAAAAGGGAAAGGTGAAGATCACCTTGACTCTTGCATAAAGTAAAAGATATAAAGTAAAAGATAGGCCCTTCGCAGAGGGAAGCAGAGGTTGTCATGCGCTTTTAGGGTTGGATGCACAAAATCTTAATGCGAATGAACGTCACTTTATATTGCCACTTGTATATGGACCTTTATTATGCAGCCCATCGCTTTTATTGCTTCCATAACAAGATCGTATAAAGCTATTTTCTTCACACCAAAAGATCATACATATTTAGAGAGCAATTTTTATTGCTTGCACCGATGACAACTTACTTGAAGGATCTTACTCAATCCATAGGTAGGTACGGTGGACTCTCATGGCAAACTGGGTTTAAGGATATTTGGAAGCACAAGTAGTATCTCTACTTGGTGTAAGGAATTTTGGATAGCATGAGGGGGAAAGGCAAGCTCAACATGTTTGAATGATCCATGACAATATACTTTAACTAAGATGTGTGAAAACATAACCCATTACGTTGTCTTCCTTGTCCAACATCAACTCTTTAGCATGTCGTACTTAATGAGTGCTCCCAATTATAAAATATGTCTAGGATAGTGTATTTATATATGAAATCTCTCTTCCTTCAATATTCTTTCATGAATTGTTCAAATGACCAATACAATGCTTGCTAACCTTCAATAAATTTACAACCTCTACTTCTTAGATGTGAAGTCATTACTCCCAACGAGGTAAGCAAATGAAACATATATAATTTCAGATTTATGACATTCAACTCATTCAACCATTTACTCGAAGGATATAAGTGAAGCACACGAGTAAATGACAAACTACTCCAAAAAGATATAAGTGAAGATAAATGAGTAGCTAAATAATTATGCAACTATGGGAAGACTCTCTCTCATTTAAGAATTTCAGATCTTGGTATTGTATTCAAACAGCAATCAAAATAAAATAAAATGACATTGCAAGGATAGCACAACTCATGTGAAGAAGCAAAAACTTAGGCTCAACCGATACTAACCGATAGTTGTTGAAGAAGAAAGGTGGGATGCCTACGGGGCATCCCCAAGCTTAGATGCTTGAGACTTCTTGAAATATTATCTTGGGGTGCCTTGGGCATCCCCAAGCTTGAACTTTTGTGTCTCCTTAATTCCTCTCATATCATGGTTTCTCTTTTTATCAAAAGTTTCATCCACACCAAACTCAACAAGAACTCGTGAGATAGGTTAGTATAAACCAATGCAAAACCTTATCATTTTCTACTGTAATAAATCACTAAAATAATTATTCAAAATTGCATACTAAATGCCTCTGCATATTTAATACTCCTATCCTCAAATAGAATCATTAAACAAGCAAACATATGCAAACAATGCAACCATAACAGCAATCTGTCAAAACAGTACAGTCTGTAAAGAATGCAAGATTCATCATACTTCCCTAACTCCAAAAATTATGAAAGAAAATTCACACTTCAGTAAATTTATCAGAGCTCAACATGCAAAAAGTTTCAACATTATACCATTCTCTGACTTTTCTAGGGAATTTTTGCAACAGCGGTAAATTTTCTGTTTTCAAACAGCAACATGTATACTAGCAAAATAAGCATGGCAAAGGTTATCCTTGACTTTTCTATTGAAAATAAAGATGCAAAACATTATTATAAATAACATCAAGCAAATACTAACAAGAGAAAATGACGCTCCAAGCAAAACACATATCATGTGGCGAATAAAAATATAGCTCCAAGTAAAGTTACCGATGAACGAAGACGAAAGAGGGGATGCCTTCCGGGGCATCCCCAAGCTTAGGCTCTTGGTTATTCTTGAATATTATCTTGGGGTGCCTTGGGAATCCCTAATCTTAGGTTCTTGCCACTCCTTATTCCATAGTCCATCGAATCTTTACCAAAAACTTGAAAACTTCACAACACAAAACTCAACAGAAAACTCGTAAGCTCCGTTAGTGAAAGAAAACAAAACCACCACCTAAGGTACTGTAATGAACTCATTCCTTATTTATATTGGTGTTAAACCTACTTTATTCCAAGTTCTCTATGGTTCATACCACTTAATACTAGCCATAGATGCATCAAAATAAGCAAACAACACACGAAAAACAGAATCTGTTAAAAACAGAACAGTCTGTAGTAATCTGTATCAAACGTATACTTATGGAACTCCAAATTTTTTACAAAAGGAAGTCCTAAGAAATTTGTGTGACAATCCATATAAAAAAGAATCAGATCAGAATCACGTTTCTGTGAATTAACAAAACTAATTTACTGGGTGCAAAAGTTTCTGATTTTCAGCAGGATCAACACAACTATCACCATAAGCTATCCTAAAGGTCTTACTTGGCACTTTATTGAAACAAAAGCTATAAAACATTATTATTACAGTAGCATAATCATGTGAACACATAAAACAGTAAGTGTAAATATTGGGTTGTCTCCCAACAAGCGCTTTTCTTTAATGCCTTTCTAGCTAGGCATGATGATGGCAATGATGCTCACATAAAAGATAATGATTGAAACATAACGGGAGCATCATGAAGAATATGACTAGCACATTTAAGTCTAACACACTTCCTATGCATAGGGATTTTGTGAGCAAACAACTTATGGGAACAATAATCAACAAGCATAGGAAGGCAAAACAAGCATAACTTCAAAACTTTAAGCACATAGAGCGGAAACTTGATATTATTGCAATTCCTACAAGCATATATTCCTCCCTCATTATAATTTTCAGTAGCATCATGAATGAATTCAACAATATAACCAGCACCTAAAACATTCTTTTCATGATCTACAAGCATAGAAAATTTACTACTCTCCACATAAACAAAATTCTTCTCATTCAGAATAGTGGGAGTATCATAAGAGACTTGAACACTAGAAATTGTTTCCACATTAAAAGAGTAATGTTCAGAAAAAGGGTAATCATAATCATGACAAGTTTTATAAATATAATCATCACTACTTTTTATAGCATAAGTTTTATCACAATAATCATCATAAGTGGCAACTTCGTTCTCATCATAATCGATTGAAACCTCTCCCAAGATAGCGGAATCACTAAATAAAGTTGACACTCTTCCAAATCCACTTTAGTATTCATCACAATAAAATTCAACATCCTTCAAAATAGTGGGATCACTACTAGCTTCCTAAAGTTGACACTCTTCCAAACCCACTTTCATCAATATAATCATCATAGGTAAGAGGCATGATATCATCATAACAACTTTGCATATCAAAACTTGGGATGCTAAAAATATCATCTTCATTGAACATAGCATCCCCAAGCTTGGGACAAACATTAATTTCAGCAAATATATTCTCAAATATTTCATCCTCATCAAACATAGCTTCCCCAAGCTTGGGCCCTTTCATATCATAAGCATAATCACTCTCATCATTAAATATATGGATAGCACCAATAGTATAGCAATTATCATCATCACAATGAGTAGTAGGAGCAACATCAATTGGGAGGGATACCTTTCTACCTTTGTTGCTCCTTCTTTTCTTTTTCTTCTTCACATTATGTGTGGGTTCAACCTTCCTCTTTGAGCTCCTTATTGACGAGATTGGTTGAATAGAAAGCTCCTCCTCGGTACCTAATTCATCATAAGAAATAATAGGAGGATATTGGGAAGTCTCTTCCCTTTCATTAGTATCTTCTATTTGCTTTCTTTTCTTTAGGTAATTGTAAATATAAGGATTTTCAATGCAATTCTCCGCACAAAACATATAAATCTTCTCTAGATCAAACAAGAAATCTATCAAGATTAAATTTTGGAATACCCTCAGTTATACGTTTCATTTCTTCATACCCCAAAAGAAGACTAAGCTCTTTATGATGCCCAAGGGTAATCAAGTTATCACAATTTTTTGACACGATTTGATCATGAAACAATTTGCATTGGAGATTTAAATGACCACGTTCATTGCAAAGTTCACAAGGGGCACTAAAAATATTGAATCTTTCAGCACAATCATCAAGTCTTTCTTGCAACAATTTAGTTTCTAAATACTTATGCCTCTTGCAATATCTATTTTCCCTATTTGGTGCGTCCATGCAAACCCAATCTACTCCACAAAAATCGACATGCTTATAGGAGACATTTTCATCATAACTAGTGCAATCATCATGTACTATGGATATTAAAAGAGTTCATACTAGCAACATTGCAATCATGCTCATCATTCAAAGATTTAGTACCAAGCATTTTAATGCATTCTTCTTCTAGCACTTGAGCACAAATTTCCTTTCCATCATACTCACGAAAGATATTAAAAAGACGAAGCGTATGAGACAAACTTAACTCCATTTTTTTTGTAGTTTTCTTTTATAAACTAAACTAGTGATAAAACAAGAAACAAAAAGATTCATAGCAAGATCTAAAGATCTACCTTCAAGCACTCACCTCCCCGGCAACGGTGCCAGAAAAGATTAGTTGACGGGGTGTGAGTGCCGCTTACCTAGCCTCCCCGGCAACGGCGCCAGAAAAGAGCTTGATGTCTACTAGACAACCTTCTTCTTGTAGACGTTGTTGGGCCTGCAAGTGCACAGGTTTGTAGGATAGTAGCAAATTTCCCTCAAGTGGATGACCTAAGGTTTATCAATCCGTGGGAGGCGTAGGATGAAGATGGTCTCTCTCAAACAACCCTGCAACCAAATAACAAAGAGTCTCTTGTGTCCCCAACACACCCAATACAATGGTAAATTGTATAGGTGCACTAGTTCGGCGAAGAGATGGTCATACAAGTGCAATATGGATAGTAGATATAGGTTTTTGTAATCTGAAAATATTAAAACAGGAAGGTAACTAATGATAAAAGTGAGCACAAACGGTATTGCAATGATAGGAAACAAGGCATAGGGTTCATACTTTCACTAGTGCAAGTTCTCTCAACTATAATAACATAGATAGAACATATAACAATCCCTCAACATGCAACAAAGAGTCACTCCAAAGCCACTAATAGCGGAGAACAAATGAAGAGATTATGGTAGGGTACGAAACCACCTCAAAGTTATTCTTTCGGATCAATCTATTCAAGAGTTTGTACTAGAATAACACCTTAAGACACAAATCAACCAAAACCCTAATGTCACCTAGATACTCCATTATCACCTCAAGTATTCGTGGGCATGATTATACGATATGCATCACACAATCTCAGATTCATCCAACCAACACAAAGTACTTCAAAGAGTGCCCCAAAGTTTCTACCGGAGAGTCAAGAAAACGTGTGCCAACCCCTATGCATAGGTTCATAGGCGGAACCCGCAAGTTGGTCACCAAAACATACATCAAGTGGCACGTGAAATCCCATTGTCACCACAGATAAACACGGCAAGACATACATCAAGTGTTCTCAAATCCTTAAAGACTCAGTCCGATAAGATAACTTCAAGAGGAAAACTCAATTCATCACAAGAGAGTAGAGGGGGAGAAACATCATAAGATCCAACTATAATAGCAAAGCTCGCGATACATCAAGATCGTGCCATAAAGAGAACACGAGAGAGAGAGAGAGAGAGAGAGAGAGAGATCAAACACATAGCTACTGGTACATACCCTCAGCCCCGAGGGTGAACTACTCCCTCCTTGTCATGGATAGTGCCGGGATGATGAAGATGGCCACCGGTGATGGGTTCCCCCTCTGGTAGGGTGCCGGAACGGGCTCCCGGGAGGTTATTGGTGGCTACAGAGACTTGCGGCGGCGGAACTCCTGATCTATCTTTGTTATCGATGTTTTTAGGGTACGTAGGCTTATATAGGTGAAAGAAGTCGGTCGGGGGAGCCTCGAGGGGCCCACGAGAGGGTAGGGAACGCCCAAGGGGTGGGCGCGCCCCCTGTCTCGTGGCTCCCTCGATACTCCCCTGGCTTGCACTCCAAGTCTCCTGGATCATAATCTTTCCAAAAATAATGTTGTCGAAGGTTTCATTCCGTTTAGACTCCATTTGATATTCCGTTTCTTCGAAATACTGAAATAGGCAATAAAACAGCAATATGGGCTGGGCCTCCGGTTAATAGGTTAGTCCCAAAAGTAATATAAAAGTGTATAATAAAGCCCGTAAGCATTCAAAACACATAATAGTATAGCATGCATGCTTCATAAATTATAGATACGTTGGAGACGTATCAGGCACCTCTGAGTTCTGCACACGTTCAGCTCGATGACATTCCTCGTCCTCTAGATCGAGCAAGGTGCAAAGGTAGTAGATGAGTTCCGTCAGCACAACAGCGTGGTTACGGTTATGGTGAAGTGATCCGCGTTTCGCCTAAGCACTGCGAAAATATGACCGGGGGTGTAAACTGTGGAGGGGGGGCGCCGCACACAGTGAACAATTGATGTTGTGGGTTCTAGGAACCCCCCCTCCCCACATATATGTAGGTGGGAGGGGAGGAGAGGCAGCCAAGGGTCGCCCCCTTTACCTTGTATAAACAAGGGGGAAGGAAAGAGGGGGGAGAGGGAAGGAAGGGGGAGTCCTACTCCACACTTTCCTTGCCCTCCCATCTTTCCTTTATCTCATCATAGGGCTGGGGCGCACCAGCCCCTTGTGGGCTGGTGTGTTCCCTCACTTGGCCCACAAGGCCCATATTTTTGCGGGGGGTGCCCGAAACTCCTTTCCGGTGACCCAATAAGTACCCGGTACCCTCCGGAACACTTCCGGTGTCCTAATACCATCGTCCTATATGTCGATCTTTACCTCCCGACCATTTGGAGACTCCTCGTCATGTCTATGATCTCATCTGGGACTCTGAGCAACATTCGGTCACCAAATCACATAACTCATATAATATAATATTGTCATCGAACGTTAAGCGTGCGGACCCTACGGGTTCGAGAACTATGTAGACATGACCGAGACACCTCCCCTATCAATATCCAATAGCAGAACCAAGATGCTCATTGGCTACTGCATATTCTATAAAGATCTTTATCGGTCGAACCGTTATGACAACATACGTTATTCCCTTAGTCATTGGTATGTTACTTGCCAGAGATTTGATCGTCGGTATCTTCATACCTAGTTCAATATCATTACCGGCAATCCTCTTTACTCGTTCCGTAATACATCATCCTACAACTAACTCATTAGTCACTTTATTTGCAAGGCTTCTTATTATGTGTATTATCGAGAGGGCCCAGAGATACCTCTCCAATACTCGGAGCGACAAATCCTAACTCGATCTATGCCAACCCAACAAACACCTTTGGAGATACCTATAGAGCATCTTTATAATCACCCTGTTATGTTGTGGCTTTTGATAGCACATAAGGCATTCCTCCAGTATCCGGGAGTTGCATAATCTCATAGTCGAAGGAATATGTATTTGACATGAAGAAAGCAATAGCAATAAAACTGAACGATCATAATGCTAAGCTAAAGGATGGGTCTTGTCCATCACATCATTCTCCTAATGATGTGATCCCGTTCATCAAATGGCAACGCATGTCTATGGTTAGGAAACTTAACCATCTTTGATTAACGAGCTAGTCTAGTAGAGGCGTACTAGGGACATAGTGTTTTGTCTATGTATCTGATAACCCACAAGTATAGGGGATCGCAACAGTTTTCAAGGGTAGAGTATTCAACCCAAATTTATTGATTCTACACAAGGGGAGCCAAAGAATATTCTCAAGTATTAGCAGCTGAGTTGTCAATTCAACCACGCCTGGAAGACTTATATCTGCAGCAAAGTATTTAGTAGCAAAGTAGTATGGAAGTAACAGTAATGGTGGCAAAAGTGACAGTAGTAGTTTTGTAGCAATCATAATATTGGCAACGGAGAAGTAACTAAGCAAAGATCAATATGAAACGAGCTCGTAGGCAATGGATCAATGATGGATAATTATGTCGGATACAATTCATCATGCAATAGTTATAACATAGGGTGACATAGAACTAGCTTTAGTTCATCAATGTAATGTAGGCATGTATTCCAAATATAGTCATATGTGATTATGGACATGTTCCCTCTCGATATCCAGATACTAGCTCGGAGACGGTGCAGTTTACAAGCGGCCTCTGGGGAGTCTTACTCGAAACGCGTCCAAAATTTTACCACACCCTACAGGGGCCCTGTGATGACACCGTGCCAGTTTACAAGCGGCCTCTGGGGAGTCTTACTCGAAATGCGTCCAAAATTTTACCACACCCTACAGGGGCCCTGTGATGACACCGTGCCAGATCCCGAGCAATCCTATCATCGACAACACAAATAGTCCATGCATCTCCTTCACAAGAGTGTAATGAATACCGAAGCTTACTGCATCTGGACTATCCCATTATTTATATTTAAACAAGTCTTGTTGCTTGTCTGTAAGCGAGGTGGGACTAAACTTTGATGGTGGCCTTATCTTTGCCGAGAGCCACGCTCGGCAACTGCTCGTTTACCGAGAGCCACTCTCGGGTAACAGCAACTAGAACATTCATAGTGACTTTATGGACTCTTAGTAATGAGCATGGTTTTAAATAGCGGATAGCGGGCTGGTAGCGGATTGGGGTCCGCATAGCGGAATGCGGATAGCGGGTGATATTGCGGGCGCTATGTCCACATAGCGGATTTGTAAAAACACTAGATTGTTTTGTATATTTCTAGATCCTTCACAAAAAGTAATTACATTTAATTTGATCAATAGCGGATGCTATTGCGCTAGCGCTATTACGGACGCAATAGCGGATGCTATCTCTGCTATTTGAAACTATGGTAATGAGAGAAGACGGAAGCTTAATGCGGCTGGACTATTGAACTATTTAAACAGGTCATTTTGCTAGTCGGCAGGCTAGGTGGGACTAAATCTTTTCCGAGAGCCAGTCTCGACAAAGAGTTGCAACCATGACCGTGCCATTAGTCGCCACCAACTGTGCCACGTGGCAAAACTTTGCCGTGTGTGGCCTGACAGCCCTCGGCAAATAGTGCCTTTGCCGAGTATAGCCTGTTTGCCGAGCAATACTGTCAACATTGTCGTGTGTTTGCTGACTTATTCCCTTTGCTGAGAGCGACTCTCAGTGTTCTTTACTTTGCCGAGTGTCCGTGTTTTGGCTCTCGGCGAAGACGCCAACACCCGGCGTATATGAAAATTCTAGTAGTGCTAGCTCTAAGGAAGAAGATAACAGGTTGCCGCCACCACCGTCGTGATCCACCGGATGCCTGCTTGTGAGGGCATCTTGCCCTTATGTAAAAGTGGACTGGTCCGTTACCCACTCCGGCCCAAGGAAACGCTGGTTAGGCCTGCGGGTTCCGTTGGCCCGTGGCTCGCTGGGCTGGGCTCCTCCTGCCGGTGGGGTCGTCGTGGTAGGGGCGCTCACATCCCCCCTCCTTGAGTGGCGGCTTGATACTATTGCCCAAGGGAATCCGTGAAGCTTATATATGTGTTGCATGTAGAGCTTGGCCACTTTAGGTGTAGCATAGGGATGGGCAATGGGTAAAAAATGGGCATACCGAGTTCTTTTATCCACCAGTAGCCAAAGACAGTTGGCTTTCCCAGACTGAGGTAAGCCGTCGACGAAGTCCATGGTAATTAAGTCCCAGGGTGCTTTTGGAATTGGTAGCGGCAGCAGTAGTCCTGGTTGTGCAGCTCTGTTAGGTTTCTCCTACTGGCAGACCATGCAACATTTGACGTAGT
Source organism: Triticum timopheevii (assembly GCA_963921465.1). Classification (NCBI taxonomy): domain Eukaryota; kingdom Viridiplantae; phylum Streptophyta; class Magnoliopsida; order Poales; family Poaceae; genus Triticum; species Triticum timopheevii. The sequence continues at coordinate 67,418,483 of OY997266.1, forward strand.
GCTGGACATGAAGCTTCATTTTGGGCTAGGCAAATAGGCGGCAAATGCGATGATACGTCACGGGAAATCCAGAATGTCCCCCTATAGAGCTGCCATGGAAAGCCTTCATAATCTGTTGTTGCAAGGCCATAGAACCACTGAGCCAAATGCGCCCCCGAAAACGCAAAATGCCCTGCTATAAAGAGAAACGGCCTTTTGGGTCCTCACAGATTGCTAACTGCTCTAAGAGACGAAGCACCTGAGGATTGGTTTGATAGCTTTACACAATATCCTGGAGCCACGCTGGTTGACATTCCGACACAGTAAAGAGAATTTCATTGGGCCTGTCACGCGACAATGCATCCACTGCTGAGTTGTCTACTCCTTTCTTGTACTTGATTCGGTACTAGAGGCCTAGTAGTTTGGTGAATGCTTTCTGTTGACACGGGGTGGTGAGGTGCTACTCTTTGAGGTGCACCAACCTTCTCTGGTCTGTATGGATCACGAACTCAGCATGTTGAAGATACGTCATCCATTGGTCGACTGCCACGATGATCACCAAGTACTCCTTCTTGTAGGTTGAGAGGCCTTGATAACGGGGACTCAAAGCTTTACTCATGAAGGCCAAGGTATGCCCATTCTGTTGCAGCACAACACCAATGCCCTTGTCACTAGCATCTATCTCCATGAGGAAAGGTTGTGTGAAATTGGGCAAGGCCAAAATCGGAGCAGAGACCAATTGATCTTTGGGTGCTTTAAAAGTAGTTTGAGTGGTGCTGGTCCAAACGAACGGGACTCCTTTCTTGAATAAGTTGAAGAGTGGCAGTGCAATCACTCTAAAGTTCCTGACGAACCTGCAATAGTATCCGGCTAGGCCTAATAAACGAAGCACTTCTTTGATGTCACTTGGTGTCTCCCACTCCACTACTGCTTGAATCTTGCTCGGATCTGTTGACACCCCCTCCGCACTAATGAAATGCCCTAAGTATGCAAGTTGTTGCTTCCCAAAAGCACATTTGCTTTCCTTAACTTTCCATTGATCTCTCTGTAATAGTCCTAAGACTTCCCATAGTTTCAGCTTGTGTTCTTCAAGGGTTTCACTGTGCACTAAGATGTCGTCAAACAAAACCAGTACTTTGTCATGTAGGACAGATCGTAGTGTGCCATGCATCACCCCATTAAACGTAGTAGGACCTCCAGCTTATCCAAGTGAGACCACTCAAAACTCATAGTGGCCTAAGTGTGTTTGAAATGATGTCTTGTATTCCTCTCCTTCGGCCAGCCGAATTTGGTGGTATCCAGCTCGGAGGTCTAGCTTCGAGAACCAGCGGGAACCATGCAATTCATCAAGTAACTCTTCAATGATTGGCACTGGGTACTTGCCTATGACTGTCAGCATGTTGAGGTGATGGTAATCCACACATAAACACCATGTCCCATCATTTTTCTTGACCAAGATTACCGACGGAGAAAATGGGCTAAGAACTTTTCTGAATAATGCATGCCTTCAACAGTTCCTCCACTTGCCGGTTGATTTCATCCTTATAATCTGGTTTATGCCTATAAGGACGAATGTTGATGGGTTGCACGCCAGGAATCAGGGGAATGCGCTGATCACATTCACGCCGCGGTGGCAGTCCATCCGACTCACCAAACACCGTTGGGAATTCTGGTAGAACTTCCTGGATGCAGGTTGGTATAGTCTCTTCTTTGTCAGATGGCGGGTCCTCAGAACACAGATTCACAATATGTGACACAGCTCCGGCCTTGCACATACTCTGCAGTTGCATGAAGTTCATGGAGTGGCAAGTGGTGGAATCATAATCAGGGCCGCACAGACATCCCACTCCTTCTGTGGTTATAAACTGAATGCATTTGGCGCGCTAGTCGACTGTCATGGGACTATGAGCCTCCAGCCAGTCCATACCCAAAATGGCATCATATGTGCCGAGAGCTAAAATCGTCATATATGTGCGAAATTCGCTCCCCTGAGTACTCCACGTGCATTGTGGCACTTGAGCTGTGCAGAGTAACTCGCCTCCATCCACGACACGCACCTTGCAGGGACGAGGCAGCTGTTGTGTGCTCTCGATCGATTTAGCTAGCTCCTGATTGATGAATGAAGTGGAGTTGCCTGAATCGACAAGCATCAGGACATCGCGACCTTGTATCCATGCACACAGCTGAAAAGCTTTTGGAGCCACTCCGCCGAATAATGTTGGTCGAGAGATGGCCATCACTGTTTCTGATGTCGCATCAGTTGGTGAAGAGGCGTCACCATCGAGCATTGAGATGATGCCGAACAAGTCGAGAAGTTCTTTCAACGACGTGCAGTTGAACGGGCGTGGGGCGGACATGCTCCTAGCCCCAGCGTTCGCCGCACTAGAAGCAGAGCCCTCGCGCGCGCTGGTAATCAACTTCGCTAGTTCGGAGCAGGCACTATCCTGGCGTGATGCCTCTGCCCGAGCTCCTTCCAGACCGCGTCGGTCTGTGGCCGTCAGATGTACTTGAGGACGCACCGGAGGAGCCGGCAGTGGCAGGGGCACACCACTGTGGGGAAATGCCTCGGGTGGCCTTGATGTCGACGGATGGTGTATCTCGCCCAGCGGCCCATGGATCACCTCCTCTTGCAAGAGTGAGAGGGAGCAGGCGGTCTCCAAATCCGACAGTCGCTGAACCAGCACCACCGCTCGTATGTTCGCCCGCAAACCTTCCACAAAACGAGTGAGGAAATAAAATGGATGAATCGAGTCAGATTAAGAACTCAAATGGTTTATAATCAATTCAAATCTCTCTATGTAATCAGTGACAGTTGATGTTTGTTTGACAATATGAAACTATCGAATCAGTAATTTGTGGCGATCTCTACCAAAACGAGTACATAACAGAGAGGAAAAGGACTCCCAATCGAACTCAGATAGTTTCTTCTGGATCAACTGCAGCCAGAGAGCTACTGACCCCGAAAAATTAAGCGAATCCATGGGCACCCAAAATGTCTGATTAATCCCGAACATGTTGAAATACTGTTCACAAAGGGTCTTCCAGAGATGGAGATTTTCGCCCGCGAAGACAGGGGAAACAATAGAAGGGTGCGCCTGACCCAACCCCGCAAGGAGTTGGCTGGCATGAGCGAATGGGGAAGGAAGGGGGCAAGTGAGAGGGAATTGAGCTGACCACTTGCCGGGAGCGGCGGCGGCATCTGGAAGGACGCCGCCAGGGGCCCCAGTGAGATGTTGAAGACGTCGTGGCCTGCTGGCTTGAGGGGAGCGTCAGTTGTGCCGGGCGCGGTTCCCGTGTGGACGCCGGCCGTCATAGGTGGTGGATCGCTCGACACGGGTGCTTGAGTCGTGCGCGCCCTCCGTGGTAGTCGGCAAACGCGAGCTGCAGGGGCGCGATGGATTCGCCCAAATCGGCGACGCGTTGCTCGAGATCAGGGCGCCATGCCACGGGATCATCCACCTTGGCGTTGGAGGCGTGGATCGCCGCGGTGTGCTCCTTCAAGGTGGTCTCCAGCCGCTGCAGGAAGGATTTGACTGCAGGGTCCATGGCGATGAGTTGAGCGCGATCTTGCCGCAGCGTTCAGGTCTCGATGAATTGAGCCAGAACGGACCCAGAAGCGAGGGTGGGATTGGTCTCTGATACCAGATGATAGGGTAATAGTAGCTCGATCTATACTGCTCTCTGAAGTAGCAGCAAGATTACAGATCGATTACAGGAATGGGGATTTCTCTCGCTAGCTCTAAGGAAGAAGATAACAGGTCGCCGCCGCTGTGAGGGCATCCTGCCCTTATGTAGAAGTGGATTGGGCCGTTAACCACTCCGGCACAAGGAAACACTGGTTAGGCCCGTGGGTTCGGTTGGCCCGTGGCTTGCTGGGCTGGGCTCCTCCCACCAATGGGGTCGCGAAATCACTAGTTGGGGAGTACTCATTGCAAAGGACACTCCCGCCTTCCCGGGTTGCGACAAGTGGCGCACATGCAGCACGCCACTTGTCGCAACCTGGGAGTTTTCACTTTTTTTGTAGATACATTTATTCAAAATGTTTTATCTCTTAAACCGTGCATCCAAATCTCGAACCGTTTTCACTGTTGGATTCCTCGCGTCGAGATCTTCAAAACTTGATCCCATGTTGATAGGTTTTGACGAACTTTTTTTTCACAAAAAAACCGAAAGAAAAAACCGAACCGGGAGCACGGGTTTTTTCCCTTTTAGAAAGAGACACGCTTGTGCCTCTCACGAAATCACAACCGTGCCTCTCGTGGAAGCAAAATCATGCCTCTCATGGAAGAAAAAAAATAAAGAAAGAACGTGTTTTTTTTTGTTTTCGAGAAGGCACGGCCGTGCCTCTCGCAAAAGCACAACCATGCCTCTCACAATAGCAAAACTGTGCCTCTCGCGAAAAAAAAAAGAAAACACATTTTTTTTCGTTTCCGAGAGGCACGCCTCTCGTGAAAGCACAACCGTGTCTCTCGTGAAAGCAAAATTGTGCCTCTTGCGGAAGAAAAATAATAGAAAACACGTTTTTTTTGTTTCCGAGAGGCACGGCCGTGACTCTCGCGAAAGCAAAACCGTGCCTCTCGCGGAAGCAAAACCACGACTCTCTTGAAAGAAAAAAAAAACACATTTTTTTGCGCAATTTTTTTTCGAATTTTTTTTGTCCAAAAGTTAAGGAAGACCGGTGAAAAACTGAAACGTCGAAAAAACCCGAAAAAACCGTTTAAAAAGTGAAAAACGCGTGCAGAAAACAAAATCCGGAAGGAGCGCCCAAGGCACGACATGTGGTGGGCGGCTGAGAGCGCGCCAAGTGACGCTGCTCGTTGCGAGGCTCCCGAAGGAGCGCTCGTTAGAGCATGGTTAATAATATAGCCAGCTGCTGGCTATATGATATTGCCATGTCACATATAGTCAAGCTTATAGCCAACAAGTACAATAGCTAGATATAAATATGTACTATTTTGTTGATACATGGCTCATCCACTCTCTCACAAAGTACCTAGGAGCATGTGCTGCAGCCCGCTGTTAACTAGTAGCCCGCTTCTCTTCTCTCATCTTCTCTCTTCCAAAAAAGCAAGAATGTAATATTTAATGTCTTACAGCCCGCCTACATCACCTTATCGTACTTGCTCTTAACTAGTTGCTCTCGTGGGGTCGTCGTGGTAGGGGCGCTCACACTTATGAACAGTATTTTAGGTTTTCTTGCATCTGGTTCATGTCCTTGACACCACTTTTATCAGGGCATCTCCAGCCGTTGGCCCCCCAGGACGCACAAAAATCGCCCCCTGGGGGCGAGCCGGCGAGACACTCGGCGCTGGGGGCGGTTTTTCGCCCAGTCGCCGCCCCCAGCTCGCCCCCAGGCGCCGAAACTGGCCCACTTTGCAGCCCAATTTCGGCGAATAAACGGCCCATATGGGCGAGAATAGGCCCATATTCAGCGTGGTTTCGCCCTGTCTCGGCGTTCAATTATCAACATAATTATTCCTTATCACATATTTCATCACAGAAAAATCAAATACTTGAACAAAATAGTACAACAACAAATAGTTCAATACAAATTATATAGTTCAACAAATAAAAACTTGTATTTCATCACGCGGCGTCCCCCTTGAGCCTCCATAGGTGCTCAATCAGATCTTTTCTGCAGTTGATGATGCACCTGTGAGTCTCGGATCTCTTGACGCATACTGAGATAGGCAGTCCAAGTTGTCGGTAGCTGGTGATCAACTTCGGCTAGAGGACCCTGCCTGTAGTATGGTTCAGTGTCAAACACTGGGTCTTCTTGCTCGCTCTCGATGATCATGTTGTGCAAGATGACACAGCAAGTCATGATCTCCCACATTTGATCTTTCGACCAGGTCTGAGCGGGGTACCGAACAACAGCGAATCGAGATTGGAGCACGCCAAATGCCCGCTCGACATCCTTCCTGCAAGCCTCCTGAACCTTCGCAAACCAGGCGTTCTTGCCTCCTGGCACAGGGTTTGAGATCGTCTTCACAAATGTCGACCATCTCGGATAGATGCCGTCAGCTAGATAGTACCCCTTGTTGTATTGGTGCCCATTGATCTCGAAGTTCACCGGAGGAGAATGGCCCTCAACGAGCTTGGCAAAAACAGGAGAGCACTGCAACACGTTGATGTCATTGTGAGTTCCTGGCATACCAAAGAAGGAGTGCCAAATCCAGAGGTCCTGTGTGGCTACCGCCTCAAGCACCACACTGCAACCGCCTTTGGCGCCTTTGTACATCCCCTGCCAACCAAATGGGCAGTCCTTTCATTTCCAATGCATGCAGTCGATGCTTCCAAGCATCCCAGGAAATCCTCTTGCTGCATTCTGGGCTAGGATCCGAGCAGTGTCTTCCGCATTGGGTGCTCTCAAGTATTGTGGCCCAAACACTGCCACCACTGCCCGACAGAACTTGTAGAAACACTCTATGCTGGTGGACTCGGCCATGCGCCCATAGTCGTCGAGTGAATCACTGGGAGCTCCATATGCAAGCATCCTCATCGCTGTCGTGCACTTCTGGATGGAGGTGAATCCAAGAGCGCCAGTGCAATCCATCTTGCACTTGAAGTAGTTGTCGAACTCCCGGATGGAATTCACAATCCTGAGGAAGAGCTTTCGGCTCATCCAATAACGGCGCCGAAATGTTCTCTCGCCATGAAGTGGAGCATCGGCGAAGTAGTCGGAGTAGAGCATGCAGTAGCCTTGCAGACGATACCGGTTCTTTGCTTTCACCCACCCCGGCGCCGAGCCACCTCGACGCGGCTTTTCACTGCTCGCCAGCAGCTAGGCGAGGGCGGCGAGCACCATCAGATGCTCTTCTTCCTGGACGTCGGCCGCGGCTTCCTCCTCCAGCAGCGCGGCGAGCTCTTCCTCCTCATCGGAGTCCATCGCCGAGTCAGTCAAAACGCCGAACACCTTGCGCTCGTGGGCGTGTACCCGTCGTTAAACCGCGCCTCCGCGGCCGGAAACGGCGGCCGGCAGCGCCTAGTGCTGCGGGGAGGGGCTGCCGCAGCGAAGCGCTGCTATTTTCCGGCGGGGAATGGCTATCTAGGCGGAGTAGGCCGGCGACCGTCGCCGGGATACAGCTAGTGGTGGCCGAGGACGCGGGGGGTGCGAGGTGAGTCGGGGGAAGAAAAGCTTGACTTTTCCCCTGTCGGTGTGGGCCAAGCGCGCTTTTCACTAGCGCCGGAGCCCCCAACGGCTCCCCAGCGCGCCGGCCTGTGACCGCCGGACGGAAAAAAGGCCCAAACCGGCGATTTTCGGCGTCCTGGGGACGCGACTAAGCCGTTTTTTCAGCGCCGGCGCGAAAAAATCGCCTGGGGAGGCCTTTTTGGGGGCGCGGCTGGAGATGACCTCACTCCCAAGGTCTGAACCCACACGGCGTCCAGCCACTCTTTTGAGTAGTACTCCAGTAATTAGTATTTTGAGTCATTCCACATCAGTCCACATCACCAAGCAGGGGCGGGTTCACACGAAGCTACGTATCGTCAGACAGACAGCGCCCAAATTTGCAGATCTCTCGGCGGCTCCGCAGCGAGCAACCGGCGCTAGCTGGCCCCCTTCCCTCCCGCGTGCCGACGGAAGCTGCAGGCACGCCCCGCTCCCTCCCTCCCTCCCTCCCTCCTCTATTTTCTGTACCGCACCGGCCGAGGGGGAGCCGCTGGGCGGCGCGTGGCGACGGAGGCTGACGCCGATCTGGGTTTGGGTGCGGCGGGCCGGAGGGGCAAGCTTAGGTGGACGGGCCGCAGTTCCTCCAGCGACGTCGTTGCCCGTGCTTGGTTGCTGCTGCCCCGTGGGGTGGGTGAGGGGAGGGGAGGGGGAGGGGCCCGTCGGGGAGGCCGTGGGGGGTGGAGAGGGGGCGGGGGCATGGCGCCGTCGGGGAGGTACCGGCCCGCACCCTCAAGGCGGCCGAGGACGCCTGCATCCTTACCGGCATCGGCGCCTCCGACGACGAGGGCCGTGCTCGTGCTGCTGCTACGCCGCCGCTGCTGAGCGTTGGTGCTGCTGCCTCGCTCTGCGCTGCTCTTATCTCTTCTCTCTTGCTAGAGATTTTTGCTTGATAGGCAGGAGTAGCTAATTTTTTGCATGGCTGGATAAATATCATCACAAGTGTTTGTTTTTGTGAGTTCACCGGCACATCGATAATTAGTAGTATACATCAGTTGGTTGAGTGAGGGGAACACAAATGCAAATTTGATCATAGTAGTTATAGGAAATTAATAAAACATAGATGAGTAGTTATTTCGTCGACATGGGCCCAACGGTGCAAAGCAGTCAAGATAATGTTATATAGTAGTACTGCATATTTATACTACAGTCCGTAACTTTAATTAGGTGAGTGCATGTGCTGACTATCGACCTGTTGTTGAAATGTGAGAGACTGCTAAAACCGCAAATTACGCTGTCCACCTACTACACCCGACTGTTCTATCATATCTATGAGTACATAGATGGATGCACACCCAGTTTCCATTAGTTCGCACTGATCATGCTCCCAACAAACTTCGTATTTCCAGATCCACTCCTCCAGCCATGCAGGTTGTGACGGGGGCCATGGGGGCCCTCATCCCCAAGCTCTTCCAGCTCCTCAACGAGGAGTACAAGCTTCAGAAGGGTGTGAAGCAAGACGTAGAGTTCCTCACCAAAGAGCTTCCGAGCATGCACGAAGCACTTCGCAAGGTGGCGGATGTGCCGCGGGACAAGCTTGACAGGCAGGTGAAGATCTGGGCCGACGAGGTCAGGGAGCTGTCATATGTCATGGAGGATGTAGTTGACAGCTTCATGGCAAGTGTTGAAGGCTCCGAGCCCGCCGCCAACTCAAATAAGCTCAAGGACCTCCTGAAGAAGATGGGGAACTTGCTCCCCAGGGGCAAGACACGTCGTAAGATTGCGAAGAAGATTAAAGGCATCAAGATCCAAGTCAGGGAGGTGGCCGATAGGCGTGATAGGTACGGGGTTAATGGTGCGGTTGCTAATCTAGCTGCAGCCCCACCTACCGTTGACCCTCGCCTGTTGGCTCTGTTCAAAGAGCAGAAAGAGCTTGTTGGTATCGATGCCGCAAGGGACGAGATAACCAAGAAGCTCACAGATGGGGATGGGGATGGGGATGTGCCCAAGAAAGAACTGAAGGTTCTCTCCATTTTTGGAATTGGAGGACTTGGCAAAACAACTGTTGCCAAAGTAGTGCATCAGGTGCTTCAAGGAAAGTTTATGCTCAAGGCTTTTGTTTCCGTCGGTCAGAAGCCCGATGTGAAGAAAGTTCTCAGGGACATTTTCCTTGAACTTGACAAGGAAGCCTACAGGAGATCCAATGCACAAACGTTGGATGAAAAGCAGCTCATAGTAGAACTCCAAGAGTTACTTGAGAATAAGAGGTACGCACCAACCACCTATTAATTACCGGAGTTTATTTTATCTCGGATAATATCTTCAAGTTTGTATTTATTGACATTCAAGAAATATAGCCCCCCAACGCCGTCACTACTATCTATTGAGCACCCAAAATATGATTAAATTTGGGTAACAAATGATAACGTGTTGACATGGATGTCACCCAAATTAAATACAAAAGAATTGACGATCATCTTTTTGTTATTAGTGCATATGTATCATTAATTCATCATACATGGCTTCGTCTTGAGTATATTGAAGACACAAATTAGGAGCAACTGGATTATTGTCTTTGAGTTGTGTCTCGGGTAAAATTTTGATAGTAGGTGTTGATTCTAATTACAAAATACCATCTAGTTTAATCAGTCCATGCTTGTATCATCTGGGTCTTCAACAATGACATCCAATTTTTTTTCCAATGCTCCTTGAAAAGTATGAAGAATAAACATGAGTTTAAACTTAGATTTTGAAACTAAATTTGATATCACAAGAGATATTAATTGTTTATTTTGAAATGAAATTAACCAGAACTAGAGTTCCAACCAGTAAGATGGCATTTGTAAACTAACACATGTCAATATATATTTATCTTGTGGTGGTAGCCATATTCCTTTGATTTATTTGCTTATATGTTAATTGTTGTAGAAAGAATAGTACTGCAATTTTTGGATGGTCTTCCAGATTGCTGCCATGTTTTTTTAATACATGTATTCTGCACAAGTTTTAATTACTAATTTCATGCCTATGGTCATCTGATGTGGATAGGTACTTTATTGTTATTGATGATATATGGGACGTAGAAGCATGGGAAATAATCAGTTGTGCTTTCAAGGATAGTAACTGTGGAAGTAAAATAATCACAACTACTCGTAGTTTCGAAGTCGCCAGAAAGTCCGGTGAGGCTTACCAGCTAAAGCCACTTTCTCCCGGCAACTCTGAAAAATTATTGTATATGAGATTATATGATGGTAGAAGCAAATGCCCTTTTGATCATCCGCTTGAGATATCTAAAAAGATTATACAGAGATGTGGTGGTGTACCATTAGCTATCCTTACAATAGCTAGTTTGTTAGATGGTAAAGTGAAAGAGGATTGGTCTAAGGTCTATGACTCAATTGGTTTTGGGCACGGAAAAAACCAAGTTGTTGACAATACAAGAAAGATACTGCTATTTAGCTATTATGATCTACCCTATTATCTGAGACCTTGTTTGTTGTATTTAAGCATATATCCAGAAGACTACACAATCAGAAAAGAAACTTTGATCTGGAAGTGGGTAGGTGAAGGTTTTATCAAGGAGGAACAGGGGATAGGGCAATATGAGCTTGGAGAGAGATACTTCAGTGAGCTGGTGAACAGAAGTATGATACAACCCATCTGGGGTGGTGAAGGCTCTTGTTTTATGACTGGTTGTCGTGTCCACGATTTGGTGCTTGATATGATATGTCTATTGTCAAATGAAGATAATTTTGTTAGGGTATGGGATGTTAATGATCAAAGTATATCTTGCCAAAGCAATGCTCGCAGGTTAGCTATCCAGAAGAGAGTGTTGGAGCAGGATGACTCTCTGGCTAACATGTGCACCCCACAATTGAGGTCATTCAGTGCCACCAGATGTGATATTCATGCGATGCCATCACTTTCAAGTTTTGAAGCTTTACGTGTCCTAGATATGGAAGATTGTGATTTTAGTAGAGATGGCAGTTATCATCTAGACCATCTTGGGAGTTTAGTCCATTTGAGGTACCTGGGATTACGGAGGATGCGAATAGATAAGCTACCAGAAGAAATAGGGAATCTGAAGTTTTTGCAGATACTGGACTTGGAGGGTACTAGGATAAAAGAATTGCCACAAAGTTTTGGTCTGTTAAGGCAACTCAAGCGCTTGCGTTTTGTAGTCGCTGAAGGAATAGTTGGGATGCATTTGCTGGGGGACCTAACATCATTGGAAGATCTACAATTGACATTTGACACTTGGTCTCCTGAGTTTGTAGTAGAGCTGCGCAAGCTGACGATGCTGAGGAATCTCATCCTTAGCATTATGTCTTACGAAGGCTCGGATGATAGCCAGGTGAAAGCTCTGGTGAAGTCTCTTGGCAAACTGAAAGAGATCCAAATTCTGGACATTTACTTTGATAGAAATGTGAGTATTGGACCCCAAGGGTGGGAAGGTTATGTACCACCTCGACAGCTCCGTGAATTCAGGCTAAGAACAGAGAAGGACATGTTGCCGGTGTGGATAAACCCGTCACTTGTTCAGAACCTCACCAGTTTACGGTTCAATCTGAAGGAAGTGAAGGCACGGGATATGGAGATCCTTGGGAGTTTCCCAGAGCTCGTTACCCTACGGTTGACTGATCTGCTTCTGGGATTGAGCGAGTCGCAGGACTTTCTCCCAGGCGTGATGGGGGGGTTATTCCCCAAGCTGATGTACTTCAGTACACCTGCACCGCTGAGGTTTCTGCCAGGAGCGATGCCGAGCCTTGAATCCCTTGATTACACTTATCTCCATGTGGATCAGTTGAAGCGTCACAGCAGCTCTGTGTTTGAGTTTGGTAGCTGGGAAAACCTCCATTCACTGCAGAAAGTGCAAGCTTGTTTCCGTAGACGTGCAGCTCAAGAGAAGAAAGATGAAGCTGTGGTTGCGCTGGAGCTCGCAGCCAACCAACACCCCAACCGTCCTAACCTTACAGTCGAGAATTACAGGGTAAGTACATACGTACTTCTAACTGAGTTTAAGTAGTTTTCAGCTTTACATACATCCTTTTTTACACTGATATATATGAGCTCTATTTGCAGGAAGCAGAAGCAAATTAACTAATTGTCGTCAAGACAATTAATGTAGTACCTAGTACACTTCCTTTCCAAGCAAGCTCCTCTTCACTTCAACTATTATCTGTCTGCACCAGCAACTGATGAATGGCGGGCACCAAGAGCTTCTACCACTACTTAATCGATGGACCTGGATTTTTTTACTTTCTTTGTCTTCCAAGTTCTGGGATTGCAATAAGCCACCTTTTATTTTTTTTTTACACCACGATGCTATCAGTTTCTCGTCCCATGGTTCAGCAAAAACGGATGCGAGCAGTGGGTTTCCTGATAGTGCGCAAAACTCGTTACTTATCATTCCCTTTTGCTGCTTGACAGTTTGTTGTTTTTGCAATGGATTTCAGTAGGAAAATTTTACTTATCATTCCCACGAGTACATTTTGATATTTCTTCCGAGCTGATTCCATCATGTTTATCTGTATATTTAGTGCAGCTATTGAAATTATCACAATGGTGAGAGCGTCAGAAATATTAGCTTTAAAATGTCCATACTTAACATCCTTGCTAATGTGTGCATGTTTCAGGTGTGTTTAGTCGTTTCCCAGCATTCTACCTACTACACTTCTAGAATTGTTTTCTTCCTCACACAGCCATAGAACTGTTTTGCTTTTTTTTTCGAGAAGGGGATCACCTCAGCATCTGCATCGTTGTGATCACACAACCATATAATTTTTTTGGAGGTAATATCACTGGTAGTCACTAAACTTGCGTTGGATGTGCAGTTTAGTGCTACAACTTTAAAAATACGGATTTTCGGTAAGTTAACTTGCGTTTAGGTTCATATACGGTCACTCTCGTTGATTAGGTTCATATACGGTCACTCTCGTTGACTGCCCGCGTATTCGCCGATGACATGGCATGCCACGCAAGCAGAGGCCCACTGTCAGTGACACAGGCCGTTTCAAGGAGTCGCGTGCGTGGTGTTTTTGTACAGACCCCCTGCACTTATTTTCTTTTGTGCAAAAATGTCCCTGCAAGGGCGGGAGCAAGCCAACCGTGCATATTTGCGGAGCGGTACCCCAATATCTCTGGCCATTCATTCTAACTCCCCACCGCTTGGTTTCCCGATCAAACAGAGGCGGAGGCGGAGGAGGCGGTGCTTGACGGCGGCCGTCGTCAGAGGCGATGTATGAACCGCGTCGTCGACGTCCGGGCGAAGCTGCGCCGTCGCATGGTACGTCTGCCCCCCCACCCCCACCCCTCCCTGCTCTCCTCCATCTAGTTTCTCTCATCTGCTCCTGGTCGTCTTCTTCCTGCCCCGTTTCGCGTATCTAGGGTTCATGTGTTATGGCCATTATCTTTGATAGTTTCTCGTATGGACGCGCTGTTCTTAACCGATCTTGAAAGGACAGATTGGATTTTGAAGGTCCAGGCCCGCTGTTTGCAAATCGAACTAGGGTTCGGGAAGGTCTAGGTCCCCTGTTTGGTTAGATTGTATAGTTGAAAAATGTCTGATGTTTGTACTGGGAAGGGCAAGAAGTTAACTGAACTTCTGAATTTCAGAAAGTGCATGCAGTTACTGAAATTTTTGACACTAAATGTGTTTACTCTGAATTTCAGAAACTGCATGCAGTTAACTGAATTTTTTGACACTAAATGTGTGTACTCTGAATTTCAGAAACTGCATGCAGTTAACTGAATTTTTTTGACACTGAATGCGTGTACTCTGTTTTTTTAAGATTGTGTGCTCTATTGGTACTGTAATGGATAATTAGCTGCTGAATGCGTGTACTAAAAATGTACTCAAAATGTGTACTGTAATGGATAATTAGCTGTTGAACTTGTGTTGTACTTATTTACTTGTTAACTGAATTTTTCTTCAGTAAATTCGACGTACCCTACTTACTGAACTTTTTTTATTTTCACAATGCAGGTGATTTTGATGGCTTGTTTAGTGTTCAGATCCACCACAAGGGTTTCTTCTGTGGGTCAATGTTATGGATCAAGGATTTTCTTTCACAACTGGGACATGACATGGAAGCCTCCAAATTAGATGCGTATTGGTGCCAACCAGGGAAGACCGTTGCTGATGGGCTTAAGCTTATGCAATGTGATGCAGATATTGTTCTTATGATTATTGCAACAATAGAGCATAAGAACCTACTGCTTGTAGTAGATCATGGTGAAACTTTGCAGTCATCAGATGATGATGTTTTGATTACTGGAGTGATAGAACTGCCTAAGGTCATTACTCCCACAAAACCCAATGGAAAATAAAATGTTAGCTGCTCAGCGAAAGGAAAGAGTCCAAGACAGAATGTATCAAGGAAAACAAAGAGGAGGATGTCATATGGTGAAGGAACTAACTTCTGGGTTTACAGCTGCAGTGGAGGAAGAGCAAGGAGAGGAGCATGGTCAGAGCAGTGAAGAAGAGGGTGATGTTCAGGATGAGTTAACAGATGAGGATTTTTATGAGAGAGACTTTGATGTGCAAGATGGTGACGATGACATGTTTGACGCACATGTTGACAAAAATGTAGATGACCACAGAGAGAAGACTGAATTTTCTGACTATGAAGCAGAACTCCTAGAAGATGCACTGGAGGACAGTCATTTGAATATGTCAAGAGAAGAGAAAGAGAAGTTGAAGCATAAATTCAGTGTTTTCAACCCTACCACAGACCTGAATGCACCAGTGTTTAAGCTAGGTATGGTATTTGACATGATAGAGCTGAGACATGCTCTCAATGCATACAGTGTCATAAATAGAGTGAAGGTGAGGAAGCTCAGGAATACTAACAGGTCATTAGAGGCAGTATGCAAGGATGATTGTACTTGGTACTTGAAGGCAGGCAAGGACAATAGATCCAGCAGCATTCAGATCAAGAAGTATACTGACAAACATACTTGCACCAAAGCTTGGGATCTAAAAGTGCTTACTGCTCACTTTCTTACTAAACAGTTCAGAGAAGAGTTCAGAGGCAATGAGAAAATGCCCTTACTGAAATTTTCAGAGAAGGTGGAACAAGAATTTAACTTAGTTGCTCACAGGAGTAAGTTGGGAAGGGCAAGAAGAGCAGCCGTTAAAGAAATCAGGGGAGAAGATGATGATCAATACAACACTTTATGGGACTATGGGCAGGAGTTGAGAAGGAGCAATCCAGGGAGCCTATTTTTCTTGTGCACAAAGGAAGTGTTTGATGACAAGGCCAAGGTCACAAAGGACCACTTCTCAACATTGTACTGGTCTTGTGATGCATGTAAGAGGGGTTTTTTGAAGGGCTGCAGACCAATAATTTTCCTTGATGGTTGTCACATCAAAACAAGATATAAGGGGAATATATTGACAGCAGTTGGGATTGATCCAAATGATTGTATCTTCCCTATAGCATTTGGCATATGTGAAGTGGAGTCAACACACAGTTGGGAGTGGTTTCTAGCCTCTTTGAAGGATGACCTGAATATAATCAATACATCAACATTCACCATTATGAGTGACAGACAGAAGGTGAGTCATAGTTTTTTTGTTCTTTTATTTGTAAAATGTTCTATTCCAAAGTTCTGGAACTAGGATGCAAGAAAAGCTCGAGGCTCGTGAACCGCTCGAGATCGACTCGAAAAGAAACGAGCTGAGTTTGAACACTTTATGTAGCTCGACCAAGAAACAAGCCGATCTTGAGCCAATGTTGGCTCGCTCGATTTTAGCTCGATAGCTCGATAGAATATCATTATATGTTAAGTGATGTTTATGTTGTTGTAGGGTTTGACGAATGCTGTGAAGAAAGTTTTCCCTGATTCAGAACATAGGAACTGTGTTAGGCACATTTACCAAAATTTCCACAAAGTACACAAGGGTGAACAACTGAAGAATGACCTCCGGGCCATAGCAAGATCCACTAATGAAGCTGCCTACACCAGAAACATGGATAAGATGAGAGATCACAGCTTTGCAGCATTCAATTGGGTTGAGAACTTGTCCCCAAGAACTTGGATCAAAGCTTTCTTTGACCCTTTCTGTAAGTGTGATATATTGCTGAATAACATGTGTGAGGTGTTTAACAGGTTAGCTTCATTGTTTGCAAGTATGATGTATTGCTTGATTTCTGTTGCATTTGCTTTCATTGATTGTGTGAACACATATTTGTGCAAATTTGCAGCTACATTTTGGATGGTAGAGAGTTGCCAATTAAATCAATGCTGGATTACATCTTCTGGAAGATTTCAAATAGGATGGTCGGTAAGCAAAGGGAGGCAGAAAAGTGGACAGGCAGGCTTTGCCCCAAGATACAGAAGAAGCTGGACAAGTATGTTGAGTGGGCAAAAAATTGCAGGGTGAGGGAGTATGGAAGAGGTGTATTCCAGGTTATCTCATTAAACAACACTTACATTGTTGATCTGAACATGTTGAGCTGTAACTGCAAAAGGTGGGAATTGTCTGGTATACCTTGTCATCATGCAATTGCTTATTTTAGGCATGAGAGAATTGAGCCTGAGAGCATGGTCCATTCATGCTACACTATTGAGGAGTACAAGAAGTGGTATGGCTTCAATATGAGGCCAATGAGGGATCCAGAGGAATGGGAAAATATGCATGGCAATCCTGTTTTTCCACCCATATACACCAAAGTAATGGGCAGGCCCAAGAAAAGTAGGAAAAAAGATCCAGAGGAGAAGAAGGATAAGAAAGGAGTTAGGAAGTTGACCAAGCATGGTGTTAGCATGCATTGCTCTGTTTGTGGGGGCGCTGATCATAACAAGAAAGGGCATTACAAACACGTGAATCAACCACCTACCGAGGAAGCACCTGGGGAATCAGAAGAAGAATATGATGATCCAAGCATAATTGCTGTAAGTTTCTTACATCTTTTCTTGTACATTGATATATTACTTGTACTTCTGTAGAACATTATGCCACACAGAGTTTACCCACAGTTTGATCCAACACAAACTCCAGATTCTATGGTTTACAAGATGCAGGAAAGGGTAAAATATGCAGTGTTGGTTCTTTTTGGAATATTTTTTTTCTGAATTAACAATTGCTCATATGATATGTTATCTGTTAACTATATTGGCAGGAAAAATTTACATACCCTGCACCTATGGACTTTGGTCCCCTACATGAGTCTAGCTTTATTGCTAATGCTAGGGACACAATCCCTATAGGCAGGGTGACAACAGCCATGTCCAGGGGCAGGGTGAGAGGAGGAACAAGTGGAAGCAATGCAACAAGAGGAGGAAGAAGTGCAAGAAATGCAACAAGGGGTGGTAGAAGTGGTACCAATGCAAGAAGGGGAGGAAGAAGTGCAAGCAATGCAACAAGGGGCGGCAGAATAGTAAGCAATGCAACAAGGGAAGGAACTGCTCCAAGTGCAACTAGAGGTGGCAATTACCCAAGTGGAAGTAATCCTCCCAGAGGAGCAAGGGCTGCTGCTCCATGATTCTACAACTTGCTTTTTGGAAATGATGGACAAAGCAGCCAGCAACCACCACTTTTTATGCAGGGAGAAGAAGAGGTACTTGTGAGCCAAAATGCACCCCAAGATGGCCTGTTTGGAGATGGCTGGCCTCAGGACATGCATGATTTCCTATCTCTGTAGTTGGATGACCAAGTGATGAAGTTCATGAATGAACTTTTGTGTAGAATAGTTCATGAATGAACTGCTCCTTTTGTTGGGGTAAATCAGGAAAAAAGACCTTGTTCTGCTTAGGTTTACATGACAAATGAACCATGCTTTTGTCAGTACTAATTTCCCTGTTTAGTATGGATTTTGTTCGCTACTTCTCCCAGTTTGGAGCTATGACATATGTTTACTATCATATGCCCAAAATCAGTTTGCACATATGTTTACTGTCATATGCCCAAAATCAGTCTGCACATATGTTTTCTGTCATATGCCCAAAAGGAGTGGCCTGCTTTTTGAATTGTTTTACAGAGATTTTTATGCTCAAATACATTATGCAGATATGTTCACAGCCATAAGCTAAATTGAGTCTGCACATATGTTTTCTGTTATATGCCCAAAAAGAGTGGCCTGCTTTTTGAATTGTTTTACTGAGATTTTTATGCTCAAATACATTCTGCAGATATGTTCATAGCCATAAGCTAAACTAAGTCTGCACATATGCTTACTGTCATACGCCCAAAAAAGTGGCTTGTGGCCTGCTTTTTGAATTGTTTTACTGAGATTTTTATGCTCAAATACATTCTGCAGATATGTTCCTAGCCATAAGCTAAACTGAGTCTGCACATATGCCCGAAAAAGTGGCCTGCTTTTTTCATTATTTTACTGACATTTTTATGCTCAAATACATTCTGCAGATATGTTCACAGTCATAAACCAAAAAAATGAGTGGCCTGGGATTCGTACCCAGACCATGCTAGCAACAACCCACACCATCTAGCCACTCGGGCAGTGAGACTAATTTGTTCAGTTACGTGTACTCAAGTCTTTTGTACCAACTATTTGTACCATCTCTTTCCTTTGCTCCGCCGCCCGTACGTCTGACAGATGTAAGAGATATGCGCCGGCGACACCCGTGACTACTCCCGCTTTCGCAAGCTCATTCCCGCCATCCAGTACTTCTTCCAAAGCCATTTCCCGCCATTAGCCCGCTCGCCACAGTGTTATTTCCCGCCCTCGACGCACGCTATATAAACACGCTGGTGACCGGATTTTGGTGGGGCCACTGTCAGCAAGGACATTTTTGTGCAAAAGAAAATAAGTGCAGGGAGGTCTGTGCAAAAACACCACGCATGCGACTCCTTGAAACGGCATGTGTCACTGACAGTGGGCCTTTGCTTGTGTGGCATGCCATGTCATCGGCAAATACGCGGGCAGTCAACGAGAGTGACCGTATATGAACCTAAACGCAAGTTAACTGATCGGAAATCCGTATTTTTAAAGTTGTAGCACTAAACTGCACATCCAACGCAAGTTTAGTGACTACCAGTGATATTACCTCTTTTGCTTGTGGAATGAGAATGTTTCGCTTATGGATTGATGTTTTGCTTGTGCATGAAAAAGAAACAGTCCTAGGATATTAATTAGAGTTCTTCTGCACAATTGCAAAGATGACTGGACAAGTAGCTCTGCCTCTGCTGCTACTCTACATGCACAACCAGAAACTGCAAATTCAGTTTGATCTCAAGATACTTCACCGCCACCAACCAGAATTCAGAGATACACCAGAGTAATAGTTTTCATAACAAGAACCAGAACTAGTGTAGATTCAACTCAAAATGTACATCATCTTCCAGAAATCTGAAAAAATAAACCGCGTACTACAAGGGAAATGCACAAATGGGGAAAAGAGCGTGAAAAAATTATTCACGAAGTCTCAGCGAGGGTAATCCTATCACCCGACAGGGAGGCAGAATCCTCTCGCGACCGCGTCGCCCCCGCGGGCGACCGGTCGCGCCTCCAGCACCTCCTCCCCGAGCCCCCCCCCCTCCCCTCTCTCCTTGCCGCCATCGCTGGCGTCCGGTCGGGCCTTGCCCGGGCGGCGCTGGCGGCGGCGGCCTCTAGCCTTTCCCCTCGCGGGTCGCTCCGACGCGGGGCGGGGCGGCGCTGCGGGGTGCTCCCAGGCGGCGGCGGTCCGGCGCGGCGGCGGTGCTCTCCGGCGTGGTGGCGGGGGATCTTCTGGGCGGCGACACTGCCGTTGGCGGCGGGGTGGCGCGGCGATGCGATCTGGCGGCGCCCGCTCGGCCCAGATCTGGGCCCTTCGGGCCCCATCTGGGTATGGGCGGGCCGGCGGCGGGGAGGGTCGTCGGTGTGGCTTCTGGGAGGCAGGGGAGCGGCGATGAGCGGGTGGATGCTGGCGGCGCTGGTGCCGCCCTGCTGCAGCGTGGCCGGTGGGGCTTTACGGGCCCAAATCGGGCCTGGCCGGGCCAGGGGTGGCCTGGTATGCCCTGCTGCTGCGTCCGGACGGCGACCGCGACGGTGCCGGAGACTTGGGCCTCCCGCATGACTGCGGTGGAGGTAGTTCCCTCCCGCGTGGTTCCGGTGCTGCTGCTCCTGTCGCCTCGTGCGTCTCTCTCCTTCCTCTTGGCCTCGTGGTGGTGATCTCGGTGAGGCGGCGTGGGTGGCGTCAAGACCGCGGTGGCGCATGCTGGTGGGCGGCGAGGAGGCTGGTTGGCTTCGGCCTGGTTGGGCGGTGGGGCTTGGAGTGCGGGAGAAATCCCTTGCCGGCTCTCTTCCGGCTCCGATGCGGTGACACCTACGGTTGCCACCATCCCTTCTTGGAGTGTGTCGGATGTATCCATCCCCCACTTCCTTTCGCGTGCCGAGGGAAACCCTAGGACATGTCCGGGCAGCAGCGTCGTCGACGTCGCATCCCTTGCTAGAGGTGCTGCTTGGTACGCGGCGGGTCGGAGCCTGGGTCTGTGGTGGATCAATTTTGGAGGGCGCAGCGGTGGCGGGTCATCCGCGCTTTGTCGAGCTGCCGTTGTTGGCATTTCTTTCTTCTTCTTTGTTCTTTCTCTTTCATTTGGGCTTGTTGTGCTTCTCGCCCGAGCACTCCTCTGTTTCGGTGTTGGTTGCTTTGTAATACAAAGCGGGGGAAACCCTTTTTTGGTAAAAAATTATTCACAACAATCGTTTGCTTGAATAAACCGCCCACATAATATCTGGATAATATACGGTAAAAAAGTATATTTGGAACCCCATAGATGCAATAAAACTGAACTTGCGGCAAGTAATTCGGGACGGAGGGAGTATTTATTAAGAAGAAAAGTAAAGCATAGAGGCAGAAAGCAGTACTTGTAAATTCAGATTGCAGTCTGTTTCCCAGTAAATATGTACGCCAAAAAAGGACAAAAGGGCAAAGGGCTTCCTCAAACGACTGATTAACTGCGGAGAAAAATAACCGCTACCTAACTAACATTCCTCTGCCATCTCTTCCATGCAAAAAAAAAAAAAAATTTGTCAGCCATATCAAAAGATTTAAGAGAGAAAATATTCATCTCTGTATCAACATCCTATATATCTAAATGAACTTTTTATGCGAGAATCTACTCTTAATCAAAATTTTGCGCCCAAGAACTACAACTGCAAATTACCCATACTCGGGTTTCAGCACCCACGTTGCGCCGCCTGCGCCCCTTTGCAAGGTTGCTATCTCCTTGAGCAGGTTCTTGAACACCAACATATCCTTTGGTTGTATGCGGTTCTTGAAATGTTCCGTCAAGCTCGTCGAGCTGGCGGAGCCACCATTCTGTTGTATGAAGGTGCACAACTGGCGGATCAGGACCTCAGGCTGCACGATCATGTTCCTACTAGAATTAGAGTTTGATGTGCGCCCGTTCTCTGTCGAGCCTGGTCTTTGATTGGAAGCGGAGCCCAGGCTGAGCTGATGTTCCAGTGCATCTGAAGCTGCCCCCTCTCGCGTTCCACGCATCTTAGCCAGAAGCTCGGCAGAGGACAGCGCTTTGCCATGTAGAGCGCCCACCTGAAGACTTTGAACCCTGCTGCTGCTGCTGCTGTTTGAACCTTCAGATGGCTGCGAAGAACTAACCAGCTGAGTGTTGAGTGTTGACCCAAATTTCCTGCGGACAGAGGTCGGTGCCCCAGCAGCACCAGCTCTTCCTGTCCATGTGGGAACAGCAAAATCATCACGGCTTCTGAGCATCCGTGATTGGCGTAAAGCCTCGGCTGCCCTTTGTGCCACCTGTGAAGCCTCTGCTTCTAGCCGCAGCTTCTGATCGTCGTTAGCACTCATTATGGCATCATGATTTATAGCACTCTGTGCAAGTACAAAACTGTGGGTTATTTACAAAATATTGAACAGAAAAACAAAAGAACAGAGGCTGGGATCAGCACATATTACTTACATGAACTCCCTGGCCATCAAAAAGACTCTTCAAAATGTTGGATTCTTCATCCGCTTGGTCAGATTTAAGGTCTGATTTCCCATTGCCATCAACAGATGAAGATGGTTCAGCCTCTGCGCTGGTCGGTAAAGCTGAAGATCGCTCGCCTCGCTCCTCGCCATCTGGAGCACCGATGTTCACATCTTCAGACAGTTGGCCAAAAATGTTTGATGTTTCAGTTGAACCATTCTTGTCATCATCTTGCAAGGTGAATAAATCTTTCATGTCTCTGGCTTTAAAGAACCTCCTTTGCTGAGGGTTTTTCAGTACTTTGTTTGTGAGAAAATGCTTGTATATCTGTCGATGGTAGACTTTCTCCTCTATCGTCCCACGTGTGATCAACCTGTAAACTGTCACATCTCTTTTTTGCCCAATTCGCCATGCTCGTTCCCTGGCCTAGTGCACAGAAAGTTTAATCAGGTTAGTGTGATCGCTTGTCCTAGGACATAGAATAACAGGAGAATATCTTTGCTGCTATCACAACAGAGGACGCCTTAAAATTATTTTATCTACCATGTACTCATCGGCATCCATTTTTGGATGTCAACCATCTCTTCCAAATCCAAAAGGTAAGATAATAAAACCTTAATGTAATTTTATCGAATGACAATGCATCTACAAAGGTTAAAAGGTGGTAGGTGCAGAATTATATACAGGGCAGGCAAAATTTCACATGGACTATACCTGCATGTCTGTCGAAGGGTTCCAGTCAGGATCGAATATTATAACCCTGTTTGCACCAGTCAAATTCGTACCCAATCCACCAACTTTTGTTGTCAGAATGAAAATGAAAATCTCATCTGTATTATTGAACTCATCAATGAGTGCCATTCTTTGCTTTGGAGGTGTAAGTCCATCCATTCTTCGATATTGGTAGTCGCGGGCAGTCAAGAAGTTTTCCAAAATGTCAAGCATCTGTTGGGTCTGAGCAAAAAGAAGAACGCGATGACCTTGATCTTTCCAGACTTTAAGTACTTGCTCAACCACTTTCATCTTTCCACTTCTTTCAATATTCCCATAATCAGGATCCTGAGCAGCTTGTTCTCTCTCAAGAAGATCAGGATGATTACATATCTTCCTTAGGACATCTATCCCGTAAAGGGAGTTTCTGTTACCATCAAATATTTGTTCCACCTCTGAACTAGCAAGAAATGCGCGATAAGTAGCACGTTGCTCTTGAGTTAAACTACAGAAAAGAACCTGCTCTGTTTTTTTGGGAAGCTGTGCATTGACATCAGCTTTCATTCTCCTAAGAAGATATGGCATGATCAAGTCACGCAGGACAACAGCACATCTGTACGCTGTGGACACTTGCAACGGTGTTGCATTAGCATACCCTCCGACAGTAATTGGAACAGAGAACTCGGTCTCAAACACCGGCAGGACGCCTAATTTCCCAGGGAAAACGAAATCAAAGAGAGACCACAGTTCCGAAAGTTTATTCTGAATAGGCGCTCCTGTCATAATTATCCTGTGCACAGTCTGCAATTGCTTGCACACCAGAGTTACTTCGGCATTAGGATTCCTTATGCGGTGACCCTCATCCAATACAGCATATCCCCATTCTACATCAAGCAACTTCTCCCGTATGATTCTTAGCTGCTCGTATGTCGTCAGAAGCAAACCTGACCCTGAATTTACAACACGTGAAATCAAATCATCCCACTTTTGTGCAGGCTTCGCACGTGTAACCTCTTCCTGGTCGCTATCCCAAGAAACATCACTCTCAGAATCACTGTATCTCTTGCCCTTTTTACTTGAACTGTTGGCAGAATCATGTAAGATCTCAACTTTGAATTTTGGATACCACTTACTGGCCTCCCTTCGCCACTGTTGCAAAAGGGTCACAGGACAGATAACAATACTAGGCTTGTACATACCACTGTCATGCAAAGCACCAAGAAATGATAAGACCTGCACGGTCTTTCCTAAGCCCATTTCATCGCCAATTATTCCACCAGCCCTTTGACAATGTAACTCCCATAACCACTGCACTCCCACTTTTTGGTAGTCAAACAACTGTGTGTAAACTGAGCCAGGAATTCTTAAACCACCTTCAAGGATGACTGGAGGTAACCCATCAGAACCTTCTATTACCTCATCTTCATTCTCAGACACAGAAGCTGATGCGGCTGCATCTCCCACATCCTCATCTGCAACTGCAGAAATCAGACATGATAAGCTCACTGAGGTATCTTGGTACAAAGTAGTAGCAAATAAGGAAACCTGACTGCATTTTCCATGTGCATAGAATAACACTAAAGCAAAAAAACTCTGAAGGCTGAAGAGGCCTTGGCATACCATCCAATAATGATTCCTTCTTTGAATTGGCTTTCATCCATTTCTTGCCAGGCAATGGTCTCTTGGTCTTACTCTTTAGCCTTTTGTTTTTCCGCTCGTCTGAACTGGGAAGGCCAGGGCGTTTTAGGGGTACTCCAATCCTTTGAAACGGAGCAGTTGGTGCATCCAGCTTAGGCAAGAACTCCGCATCAAGCAATTTGGTAGTTGGGCGGCTTTGTGCCATGTTCTGCATTGCCTGAGCAACTTTAGCAATGCTGGAAGCTTCCATGGTTTCCTGGGCTTGTTCTGCAGAGTCATTTTGCCTGCTAGAAGTTCCAGGGCGTTCAACGCGCTTCTCAAAGCCCTTCAACTTGTGAAACGGTGTCAGCAGACCCTTCCTGATCAGCTCTTCCCTTTCCTACAAAACAGAACGTAACATCAGGAGGCAGAGTAACACAACAATAAGTACAGAATATGAGAGCCCCTAGTGTTAGTTAGGCTAATAACTCACAGTCTCCATGAACCCCGCAGAAGCTCCATCGAGCACTGCGTCGAAGTCATTGTCATCATCATAGGTGACGGTTTTCAACCGACGCGTCGGCGACTTCTTCTTAGGCCCACCAGGCGGCTTGAGCGACTTCTTCCGCCTGGGCTCATCTTCAACCAGCATTGCCAGCATCTTATCTTTTTGGTTGCCCGACCCGGACGGGCCAGGTCCCGACTGCAATATCTCTCTCTGAATCTGCACCTTAGCCCTCTTGAGGCTCCTGAGCCGCTCGGCGGCAAGCGCCTGCTGGAGCGCTCCTCCACGAGGGGCGTCTTCATCAGCATTCTCCTCCTCCTTCACCTTCTCCTTCTTCTTCTTCTTCTTCTTATCATCGGCATCAGCACTACCCGAGCCGCCACCGCCGCTTTTCTTTCCAGCAGCTTGTTTAGCCCCTCCAAGTGTGGAAGCCACAGCATCGATCTCAAGCTGCACGGAACGCAGTTTCTGGTGCAGTTTGGCCTGAGCATCATCTTGTGGCGTTGTGAGTTTAGTCTCCTCGTCACCGACTGCGGTCGGCCCTGATGTCTCCGCGTCGCCCTTCTTCGGGTCGGTTTTTGCCTGCAAAAGGAAATTGTTACTGGTCTTGTTGTGCACCGGAAGAAAACGAATGAATGAATGAAGGAGGGATGGATGGATTGTTGCCTGCGAAAGGATCTTCCTCTCGATGTCGTCGATGTTGGCGGAGGTGACGCCGAGGCTGTGCAGCAGGCGCTGGTCGTCGTCCTCCTCCTCCATTGTGGATCAGTGCCAAAGAAGCCGCCTTGGTTGTCGATCAATTCACCTAGGCGCGGGCACGGAAGAGGGTTAACCAACTAACTTGGTGGGTGGGTTCAGTTGAATTCGAACCCCAAAAGAAAAGAAAAGAAAAGAAAGGGCTTCTTCTTCAGGCGGATCTAGGCGGCGTGCCGGGAAGGCGAACCGAGAACTCGCGTATGTCAGGCCAGCTCGTACCTCAAATCCCAGCGGGGGAAGAGTCGGCGGCGGGGAGGAAGGGGAACGGCGCCGGCGGCGGGAGGCGGGGGGTCCGAGGCGTCGGCGGCAGGTCTAGGGCACGCGCGGGCGGGCGGGGCGTTGGGCGCGGGTTGGTGGGTCAGGGGAGAGGAAGAGGAGGGGACGGGGACGGGGCGGCGGGATCGATGGATTGGATTGAGTCCGGCCGGATTCGGGGGAGGTGCCGGAGTCGGAGTGGGAGGGGAGGAAGAAGAAGACCCTCTCTCCCTCTCCCCGAGTCGGTTCATCAGCTCGGCTTTTGGGGCAGGAATAAAACCTTCTGTTGTACCCCAACAACAAAAAAATCATGAGAAAATGAAACCCGTGCCGCGTGCGTGTGTACGGTTATCAGGCTGTACACGTATGACACGTTATATTCGCTCCTCTAATGTCAAATCTGCGTAGTTGGTCTATTTATTGTTGGTCAAATAATAAATTCTCTGCTTCATAACATGTTGCAGGCCAAAGAAAAAAGAACAAAAGGTTCGTTAAAGCTTGTGTTTGGTTGAGCTGAGGATTCTGGAAAGGCTATCTTGAGTCGAACTGCAGCAGAGTATTGTTGAATATATGAGCAAATTGCTACGAGTTTTAATCTGAATAAACAGAAGATAAATCATGACAGCAGTAGCAGAGATTAAACTAATCATGCGAAGTAGCATAGTAGATGAACAGATCACATCTAGGGCACATACTAAAACATGAATTCTACCACGATCTCGAACAGGAAGGACTGAATCACCCGGAAGCAGCACCGCCGGCGTTGATGTTTTTCGGCCATGTCGTTGAGGACAAGGTTGCCGAGGTCGGGGAAGAAGTCGTCGTTGGCGAAGTCGTCGCTGCCAGCAGTCGCGCGAGCGCGCTCCCCAAAAACCCGATCGCCCCTCTCCCGTACAGGATCACAAGAGGCGGGGTTCTGGAGGCCTGCTGTCCCTTCTCGCGGTGCACGCCGAAAGGAGAGATGGAGAAGACTTGCGTGGCGGCACAATGATCTGGAACGGTGGTGTGAAACCATACGAAATGGCGGCGGCTAGGGTAGACGTCTGCCTGACTATATAGTGCGGGTCTGGTAGGTCATGGGAGTAAACCCCACGTCCGAGTCGCGATCCAAAAGAATCGAAAACGGTTTAGTAATTAACGCGTCTGTTAATTATTAATTAATGACTCATTATTTTTTCCCGAGCAACAAAAATATAGACAACATGCATAGCTCTGTCCTTGGCTCAATCCCGCAACCCGCGGCGCGCCGTGGCGAGGCGAGCGAGGAGGAGGAGCGCGCGTGTCAGTCTCCTCTTCTCATGCTCATACAAGTGGTAGAAGAGCGCACCTTATAAAGAGGTGCAAGTCTCACTCAACTTCCATGGTGGGACTAAACTTTAGTCTCACTCACTCCACTCACATGTGTGCATGAATGGGCCAAGAGAATTTCAGAATTTTAGTTGGGCTTTGGGCCAAAAGCCTACTGGCAAAATTCCAACAATCCCCCACAAAGTCTCATTGGCACATCTCATCATTTAGTTTCAAAACATTGTTTATATATCGGTGCTTAGTGGAGACTGTAAAGTTGAACTTCTACTCAGAGATTTATGCTACACTAGATCGCAACTTGAATAATGGACTATGTCTTGAACTACAAGTTTTCTGCGAGACTTATTTCACACAAATGCTTGGCCGTTACTGGGCTGCCGCAAGGCTTCCCCGCGGGTGGAGCGTATACGTCATACTCCAGGGCCTTTCATGATTTTATTAGAGAACACCCAGTTCTCACAGACTGCGACGTTAACAATCAAATTCATACAGGTGTGTTCCTCAGGAGATGCTCTGCAGGATAACATCTCTGCTTACTCAAATAAGCCACTTGGAACACATTAAGATAAATATCAACCTGCCATGCAGATTAGGAGAGTATTGCATCTTCATGGAGTGGGATAATTAAAATAGAGATACTCTCCTCTCAGCTGACCAATAGCTTGTCCCCCACTTCTACTTCACGGGATCTTCGATCACATAGAGTGGGTTACCACTATGGACAACTCATGTGGTGGGTCTCAAACCTATCTCCATCGATGCATTGCCTATCACATTGCGTGATAGACCCTTTGTGAAGGAATCTGCCAAGTTTTTCGACGTTTGGATATAATCCAACGTAATAACTCCGGAGTTCCTCAATTTTCTGACAGATGTTAGTCTCCTCTTCACATGCCTTGAGGACTTCATATTGTCCCTAGAACTGTTTATCTTGACGATCATAGTTTGATTATCACAACTCATCAGGATAGGGGGTATTGGTTTTTCAACCATAGGTAAGTCCATCAAGAGCTCACGAAGCCACTATGCTTCAACAGTGGCAGCGTCTAATGCTGTGCGTTCTGCTTCCATAGTTGACCTCGTTAAGATGGTCTGCTTGCAAGACTTCCAGGAAACAGTGCCACCACCAAGTGTAAAAACATAACCACTTGTGGCCTTAATCTCATCAGCATCAGATATCCGGTTCGAGTCACTATAACCCTTCAGTACCCTTGGATACCCGGTGTAGTGAATCTCATAGCTCGCAATGCCTTTCAAGTAGCACATAACTCTCTCAAGCGCACGCCAATGATCATCTCCCAGTTTTGACACAAACCGACTCAGCTTGCTCACAGCAAAAGAGATGTCAGGCCTCGTGGCAATCGCCAAATACATGAGCGAGCCAATAATATGAGGATGCCTCAGTTGATCTCTAGCAATCTGTCGATTCATTCGAAGCAACACACTAGCATCATATGGAGTTGGAGAAGGCGTGCAATCGCTATACCCAAAATGACTCAAGATCTTTTCCACATAGTGAGACTGAAGCAGTGTGATCTCACCATTCTGATCTCTCAATAGCTTGATGTTTAAGATAATATCAACTACTCCTAGATCCTTCATCTCAAAGCAACGAGATAAGAAATCCTTAACCTCCTTGATTAAATCAAGTTTGGTTTCAAAGATCAGTATGTCGTCGACATACAGACAAAAAATAACTCCTTCGCCCCCACCATGGCGATAGTACACGCACTTGTCACCATCGTTTACTACAAAGCCAACAGCAGTTAATGTTCTTTCGAATTTCTCATGCCACTCATTAGGAGCTTGTTTAAGGCCATATAAAGACTTTAATAACTTGCACACCTTTCCTTCCTGACTTGGTACTACAAAACCATCTGGCTGATCCATGTAAATTTCCTCCTTCAACTCTCCATTGAGGAAAACCGTCTTAACGTCCATTTGATGAACGAGAAGACCATGTGAGGCAGCTAGTGATAGTAGCACCCCAATTGTGATCAGTCTAGCCATAGGTGAGTAAGTATCAAAGAAGTCTTCACCTTCTTTCTGGGTACAACCCTTAGCCACAAGCCGTGCCTTGTACTTTTCAATCGTACCATCAGGTCTAATTTTCTTCTTGAACACCCACTTACATCCTGTAGGTTTACACCCATAAGGACGGTCAGTGATCTCCCAAGTTCCGTTAGCTAAGATGGAATCCATCTCGCTACGAACAGCTTCCTTCTAGTAGTCAGCATCAGGAGATGCATAGGCTTATGACATAGTACTGGGTGTGTCATCCGCAAGGTACACAATGAAATCATCACCAAAGGACTTTGCAGTCCTCTGTCTCTTACTCCTCACAGGAGTTCCATTGTCACCCTCAACAAGATTCTCAACGTGTTCCATCGCAATGGTGGGTTCAGGAATTACAGCGAATTCCTCACTAGATGGAGTACGTATCTCCTGATTGGGTGAACTCGACATATCCTTCATAAGAAATATGTCCTCAATGAAAGTTGCATCATTAGACTCCACAATCGTACCAACATGCATGTCGGATACCTCAGATTTTATTATCAAAAATCTATAGCCAATTCTATGAAAAGCATAGCCTAGAAGAACATAATCCACGGTTTTGCTCCAAGCTTGTGCTTTTTTGGAATTGGTATATTGAATTTCGCCAAACAACCCCAAGAACGTAGGCAAGAGAGTTTCAACCTTTTCCTTTCCCATTCCTCAAATGGAGTCATGGTCTTATGCTTTGTGAGAACTCGGTTTAGGACATGACATGCAGTCATCAGCACCTTCCCCCACCATTCCTTGGAAAGACCCGATGTGTCTAACATGGCGTTAACCAAATCAGTTAGTGTTCGGTTCTTTCTTTCGGCCACCCCATTAGACTGAGGTGAGCAGGGAGGCGTCCTCTCATGGATTATACCATGTTCCGCACAAAACAAATCAAATTCATTGGAAAAATACTCTCCACCACGATCGGACCTTAGCCGTTTAATTTTTCGGTCAAGTTGGTTCTCCGCTTCAGCTTTATAGTTTTTGAAGAAAGTTAAAGCCCCATCTTTTGATTTCAGAAGATACACAAAACAATATCTAGTAGAGTCGTCAATCAACGTCATGAAATATCTCTTTCCACCTTCTGTCAACACACCATTCATCTCACAAAGATCAAAATGTATAAGCTCTAGTGGCGCCAAGTCTCTTGCCTCTGCAGTCTTATGAGAGTTGTGAGGTTGCTTAGCTTGCACACATACTTGGCACTTGGAGCCTTTGACAGTAGAGATTTTTGGAATTAAATTCAAATTGGCTAGCCGCGTCAAGCAACCAAAGTTAATATTACAAAGTCGTGAATGCCAAATATCAGACTCATTATTGTGGCAAACATTATTAATAACTTTAGTGCAAATATCTGACAAAGACAGGAGGAACAAGCCTCCGCTCTCATGGCCTTTTCCAACAAATTGTCCATACTTAGAAATTACAACTTTACTGGACTCGAAAACCAACTTAAAACCATCTCGACATAAACAGGAACCGCTAACGAGATTTTTATTGATGGACGACACATGATGAACGTTCTTTAGACGCGCCGTCTTCCCCGAAGTAAACCTCAGATCGACCGTACCGACACCTCGAACGATAGCATGTGACCCATTCCCCATCAGCACGGGAGAAGTCCCTGTGACCTGGTAAGAAGAAAACATAGAGGCGTCAGCACAAACATGTACATTGGCACCGGTGTCAATTAACCAATCAGGAGATTCAAATACTGAAAGGATGGTAGGAAGAATACCGTACCCAGATTCCTTCATATCAGTATCACCAATGACAACAATAGTGGACTTGCCACTCTTCTCATGTTCGCGCTCCTCAAAGCGATTAGGACACTTTGGAGCCCAGTGATTAGGATCACCGCAGACATGGCAAAGTTCCTTCCCCTTCTTGTGAGAATTCTTCTTGAAGTTGGTAGAATGTGACGACTTGTTCTTTGCACCAAACTTGCCTTTGCCCTGAGTTTTGTTCTTGTTATTTTTGAACTTGTTGGGCTGGAAGTTATTCTTCTGTACCATGTGGGCACTAGAAGCTCCCTCAGCAACTCGAGCACGTGTGTCTTTTGCTCTTGCCTTCTCTTCAATATCAAGAGTACCAATGAGATCCGCAACGGAAAACTCATGTCTCTTATGTTTCAGGGAAGTAGCAAATTTGTTCCATTAAGGTGGAAGCTTGGCAATGATGCCTCCGGCAATAAATTTGTCCGGCAACACACACTTGAAGTACTCGAGTTCCTTTGCGAGTGATTGTGTCTCATGAGCTTGCTGGACAACAGAGCGCTCATCAGTCATCTTGTAGTCATAGAATTGCTCCATGACATACAACTCGCTGCCGGCGTCTGAGGCCCCAAACTTGGCCTCGAGCGCAGCCCACATGTCCTTGCCATTGCCAAATGACATATACGAATCCACAATGAAATCGTCAAGAACACTCAGAAGGGCGCCTTTAAAGAGGGTATCGATCTTCTCAAAAGCTTCTAGCTGTGCTGGATTAAGATCACCCTCAGGCTTGCCCTTAGTGGCGTCATAGCAACACATGGTCTGAAACCAGTAGACTGCTCTCGTGCGCCACCTCTTATATTGCACCCCCTTAAAGGCAGGCGGCTTCAAATGCGCAGCAACACCACTCAGAGTAAATTGCCTATAATCAGGTTTTTGGATTGTTGAGTATATGAGCAAATTACTACGAGTTTTAATCTGAATAAACAGAAGATAAATCATGACATCAGTAACAGAGATTAAACTAATCATGCGAACTAGCATAGTAGATGAACATATCACATCTAGGGCACATACTAGAAACATGAATTCTACCACGATCTCGAACAGGAAGGATTGAATCACATACGGTGCAGCGGGAGCAGCACCGCCGGCGTTGATGTTTTTTGGCCATGTCGTTGAGGACGAGGTTGCCGAGGTCGGGGAAGAAGTCGTCGCTGCCAGCAGTCGCGTGATTGCGCTCCCCAAAAACCTGATCGCCCCTCTCCCATATAGGATCACGAGAGGCGGGGTTTCGGAGGCCTGTTGTCCCTTCTCACAATGCACGCCGAAAGGAGGTATGGAGAAGACTTGCGTGGCGGCGCAATGATCTGAAACGATGGTGTGAAGCCATATGAAGTGGCGGCGGCTAGGGTAGACGTCTGCCTGACTATATAGTGCGGGCCGGGTAGGTCGTGGGAGTAAACCCCACGTCCGAGTCGCGATCCAAAAGAATCGGAAACGGTTCAGTAATTAACGCGTCCATTAATTATTAACTAATGACTCATTAATTTTTCCCGAGCAGCAAAAATATAGACAACGTGCATAGCTCTATCCTCGGCTCGGCTCAATCCCGCAACCCGCGTCGCGTTGTAACGAGGCGTGGCGAGCGAGGAGGAGGAGCGCGTGTGTAGGTCTCCTCTTCATGCTCATACAAGTGGTAGAAGAGCTCGCCTTATAAAAAGGTGCAAGTCTCACTCAACTTTTGTGGTGGGACTAAACTTTAGTCTCACTCACTCCACTCACATGTGTGCATGAATGGGCCAAGAGAATTTCAGAATTTTAGTTCGGCTTTGGGCCAAAAGCCTACTGACAAAATTCCAACAAGTACAACAATATAAAAATCATGTTGTTCTCGAAAAATGTCAGAAAATTGTGATGCTGCAGCAGAGTACTTGCCCTGCGTATTCCATCAATTTTCCATGATTATAGCATGAAGAATTTCTAGCTTACAAAAGAAAATGGAAACTTTAGATATGGGAGATCTACCAGCAAGGCAAGAACTAATGAGCTCGTAGTTCACTCAGAGAGGTGTTTGGAAGCGAACACTTTGGGATTTGTGCAGACGATCCAACGGCACAAGGACGTTCACCGCGACTCGCGGAATTTCTAACATCAATATAATACTCCCTCCGTTCCTAAATATTTGTCTTTTTAGAGATTTCAAATGGGCTACCACATACGGATGTAAATAGACATATTTTAGAGTGTAGATTCACTCATTTTGCTCCGTATGTAGTCACTTGTTGAAATCTCTAGAAAGACAAATATTTAGGAACGGAGGGAGTATCATTTATGATTAAAATGTAATGTATGTATAGTTATGCTAAAACCAGCCTGGTCGGTGCAACTTTAACCAGGTAGCCCAACCGGAGCCGAACTGCAAGACGAACGTCGGGTAGGCGGATTTGCAGAGAAACCGAATATTGAAGAAAGCAATTTTTTTGGTGTGTGTGCGCGCGCGCGCTTTCACATATGGGACCTGGCTTAGACATAACGGTCACACAAAGTTTGCATACATTTGTACTGTAACGTACATGTATCTGGCTTGTAGGATGAAATTTTGTTTGGATCAGGCCCTTACACTTACACCATACTATAAACACCGAAGACAGAATAGAATAATGGACAACCTAGAAGATCGAATAATTTAAATTGTCAATCAATCATGTATAAAAGACCTAATTCATATAAGACCAAAAAAATCGGACCAAGCAAACCGAAAAGACCGAACGCCGGTTCTTACTTCGACGTAGGCCATGAAAGGAAAACACAACAGAGATGCGACGTAAATGTATAATAAGCCTCAGGTTAAGTTTCAGCCTCGGTCTCAGTCAGGTCTCGGAGGGTTTCAGCCTTTCAGGTTATAATAAGCACATGCGACGGCTACGCGATGCGATTTTTCTGCTCAACGATGGAATCCGTGGCGGAGGAGATTGATCGTGCGTGAGATTCTGCTGAAGCTGCAAACGAGGGTCGTCGCCCGCTGCCGCCGCGTCTGCAGGCTATGGCGCGACATCGCCCGCGACCCCTCCTTCCTCGCCCTCCACTCCCATGCCGCACACGTCGTCTCCGGCGCGCGTCGGAGGCGCTGCTCGTGTCGGAGAACCGCGCGCCGGGCAAAAACCTCGAGACCGTGGTGTTCGGCGTGTCCTCGTCGACGACGACGCCCATGCACCGCTTCGCCGACCTCGCCGCGGGAGACTATCTCCCCACCAACGCCTGCAACGGCTTCCTCTGCCTGGCGACGTCCAGCGCCTGGCGATGTGACACGCCGGTCGAGATCGACGAGCGCCTCAACAACTGGGGCATGTTCGCCATGGGGTTCAGCCCGTCCACCCAGGAGTACAAGCTCTTCCGCCTCTCCTTCCCGCGTGGCCCGAAATGGGTGTACAACTACTATCTGGACGTGTACACTCTGGGCGCCGGCGGCGGGTGGCGGTGCTGGTTCACCCGCATGTCCCGGCCGTACCACGCCATGGACTTGCAGCCGGTGGCGGTGGCGCTTGTCGACGGCAAGTTGTACACGCTCACAAAGTCGGGGCAGCGTGCCCGGAAGCCCAACGCGTTGTACACGCTCACAAAGTCGGGGCAGCGTGCCCGGAAGCCCAACGCGCTCCTGGCGATCGACGTGGCCGGCGAGGCGCTCGAAGCACTAGTAGAAAAGGGGCCAATGGTCCAGGCCGGTCAAGCCCATTAGTCCCGGTTCAATCCAGAACCGGAACCAATGGGGGCATTGGACCCGGTTTGTGAGCCCCGGGGGCCGGCCGGGCCACGTGGGCCATTAGTCCCGGTTCGTTTGGACCTTTTGGTCCCGGTTGGTGGGATGAACCGGGATCAATGGGCCTCGCTCCTGGCCCACCACCATTGATTCCGGTTGGTGGCATGAACCGGGACCAAAGGCTGACCTTTAGTCCCGGTTCATGCCACCAACCGGGACTAAAGGGTTGGTCCTCATTGCGGTCAGAGTTTAGTCCCACCTCGCCAACCGAAGGGGGCTCAGACCGGTTTATAAGCCCCTCCCTCTCTGCCTTGTTGAGCTCCTCTCAAAATGAAAATAGATGCCCTTATACAGGGAATTTAACCTAAATTCATACTGAATTTCTCTGAAGTTAGTAGAAATTTATTATGAATTTAGGTTGAATTTTCTCTATAAGCGCATGTATGCTCATTTCTGAGTAGTTTTTTATATGGTTTTTTTCTTTTCTGCTATATTTATTTTTTTCTTTTTATTTCTGAGTTGTAATAAGTCATTAAAAATAAACATTTATGCTCATTTTTTAGTAAAGTTAATCACAACTATTTTTTCTTCTATTTATTTCTGAATTGTAATAAGTCATTAAAAATAAGCATCTATGCTCATTTTTTTAGTAAAGTTAATCACAACTATTTTTTCTTCTATTTATTTCTGAGTAGTTTTTTATATAGTTTTTTTTTCTTTTCTGCTATATATATTTTTTTCTTTTTATTTCTGAGTTGTAATAAGTCATTAAAAATAAGCATTTATGCTCATTTTTTAGTAAAGTTAATCACAACTATTTTTTCTTCTATGTATTTCTGAATTGTAATAAGTCATTAAAAATAAGCATCTATGCTCATTTTTTTAGTAAAGTTAATCACAACTATTTTTTCTTCTATTTATTTCTAAGTAGTTTTTTATATAGTTTTTTTTCCTTTTCTGCTATATTTATTTTTTTCTTTTTATTTCTGAGTTGTAATAAGTCATTAAAAATAAAAAAGAGGCGCAATGCTCGTTAATTAGCTTCAAGCCTTTTGGAATAGTGTAAACTGCACTGCACGCAGCACCATGCAGTCTACCCTAATCCTCAAGGCTTGAAGCTAAGCAACGTGCAGGTGAGCATTGAGCCTCTTCTTTATCGTCTCTGCACTCAGGGCTTATAAACCGCTGCGAGTGCCTCTCGCTTGACGAGGTGGGACTAATTAAAAAGAGTTGCAGAAAGAGGTGCATTAGAACCGGTTGGTGGCACCAACCAGTACCAATCCCGCTCTTTGGTCCCGGTTGGTGGCTCCAACCGGGACAAAAGTTTGTCCCGGTTGGTTCCACCAACCGGGACCAAAGGTCTTCGTTTCCCGCCCTTTGGGTTGCCGAAAAGAGACCTTTGGTCCCGGTTGGTGGCTCCAACTGGGACTAAAGGGGGCATTAGTCCCGGTTTGTGGCTTGAACCGGGACCAATCCGTTTGCTATATAAGTAGCACTGCCGCCCCGCCCCGACTTCGATCTCTCCTCGACGCCGCGCGTCGTCCCCTGCCTCCACCTCGCCGTCGCCGCCCCGCCCCGACGACGTCGCCGCCCGCCCTGCCGCCCCGACGCCGTCGCCGCCCCGCCCCGACGCCGTCGCCGCCCGCCCTGTCGCCCCGACGCCGTTGCCGCCCCGCCCCGTGCACCGTCGCCGCCCGTCCTGCCACCTCGGCCCGCGCCGCCCCGACGCCGTCGCCGCCCCGCCCCGCGCGTCGTCGCCGCCCGTCCTACCACCCCGGCCCGCGCCGCCTCGATGCCGTCGCCGCCCCGCGCCGCACCTCGCCGTCACCGTCGCCGGCCGTGAGCAATTTTTTTTATTTTTGTTAGATTTTTTTTTAGATTTTTTTGTAGTTCATAGATTTTTTTGTTAGATTAGATTTGTAGTAATTTAGATATGTAGTTCATATTGTGCAATTTAGATTGTGTAATTAATTTGTTCATATTATGTTAGATTTTTTTTCTATTAATAGATTTTTTATTAGATTAGATGTGTAGTAATTTAGATATATGTAGTTCATATTGTGTAATTTAGATTGTGTAATTAATTTGTTCATATTATGTTAGATTTTTTTTCTATTAATAGATTTTTTTGTTAGATTAGATGTGTAGTAATTTAGATATCTAGTTCATATTGTGTAATTTAGATTGTGTCATTAATTTGTTCATATTATGTTAGTAGATTTTTTTGGTGATATTATTGTTGAATATGCATGTTTGGTGATATTATTGTTAATAATTTTTTTTGGTGATATTATTGTTGAATATGCATGTTTGGTGATATTATTGTTAATAGTGCTTCATATATATATAGTTGAACTAGCTAGTTGATTTAATAAACTAATTTATTTTACTATATATAGAAGTAGTTTGTTTTTAGTAAGTAGTACTTTATTTATTTATAGTAAGTGCTTAGTAGTTGAACTAGATAGTTGATTTAATTAATAAAACTACTTTATTTAACTATATATAGAAGTAGTTCCCGCATCGACGTCGGTGATGCCTATCCCGCATCCTCGTCATCGTCGACTCAGCGGTGGAGGCCTGCTTGATCAGGGCCATGTTCGGAACTGGGCTCCGCTGGGCTAGTATTGGGAGGTGCTATCTTTCGGGGGACGTAGGTTGGTGAGGAGGCAGCCCGTTGTTGACCCGATCCTTGTTTGGTGGCGGTCGCGTGGGCCAGTGACGGTGCCGAGGCTTCCGGACACAGCGGAGGTGGTACGTCACCGTGTCAGCGAGGAGGACGAGCACGTCCGTCGCTACATGGTTGCATTGGAGGGCAGGTTCGACAATACCTGGCAGGTTCTTCAGGGATCTCACTGGAGGTATGATCCTGTGATGGTTCCTTATCTTTGGGTGTCCACCGCCCGCGTCGATACCCGTCGGGCGCTACGGTTCTAGTTGTATTAGTGATGCTATATTAGTGATAATATTTGACGATGTACGGACACCAAGAGATGATGTACTTTTGCTTATAATTATTGAATGCATGCCAATTTGAATACTACTTTATTTTATGATTTGGTTTTGCTTATTTTATGATTTGGTTTTGCTTATTGAATGCTCATATTGGATAAGTTCCCCTTCATTCCCGTGTGCTAGACAATTTGGTGTAATAATGCACTCGGGAATGAAAGGAGGAGCTACGTACATCACCGATAGTCAACCCGTGATTAATAATCTATTTTAATATTTGAATTATGAACATAGGCCGGAAATGTCGTACTCGAACGACGAAAACCGCCCGGGGGAGTGCGATTGGTGGCACGACGACCGAGGTATGTGCGACAGGTTCATTGAGCTGGACGAAGATCGGTGCTTCAGCATTAAGCTCGAGGAGACCTTCGATGTTCATACGGTACGCAACGACGACAATAGTTTTTTCGTAATTAAGCATGACTTCAACTATTTTAACGTGTATTTTTCATCTTTCTCAATTCGACTAGCTTATCCCATGCTTTGGAAGACGCTATGTCTTGGAGAGGATGAGTTTTGAAGACCATGAAAGTTTCGAAACCAAAAAAATTATCCTAAGTATCCATCATGGTGTGAATTTTCAAGTAAAGCTGTACAATGCTCAGAGTGTAACCCATTTTGGTTGTGAGTCAGCAACATGAGGTCCTCGCCCAAGCTAAGTGCATGTCTGGTGCACTGTAGGAGTTTTGTTACTGTGCCCATGTATCCAGTAGAGTAGATAGAATTTTTGTATGTCTATACTTACCCCCGCAAGATGAGGTACCGTTCTTTTTTTTGTTTGTATTAAATATCTGATTAGTAGTTTCAAGCAGAGAACTGTGTCCATAGTTGGTACTTTTTAGGTTTTTTTTCGTGTTGAAATGCAAAATAGTGTCTCTCGCTCACGCGCGTCGATCGGCAATGTCGGTGTGGCGGATGTGAGTATGATGCTGGTTTCTTTTTTGTTACAGCTAGATTCACTTATCCAATCCAGATTTTTGTTTTTTTCCCTATGTTTTTTGAACTATCCAGTAAAGTTTAGTTTTACAACTAGTAGTACTAAATTTGTTTTTTAGTAGCCCAATAGACTGAGATGAAGTAGGGTTATCAAGACCTCTTTTTCTTCTTTATGCTTCTAGGTAGTAGGCTTTATTGACATCCTCTGTACATAGTGTATAGTTCATTTTTTACACCCTTTTTGTACATCAGTGGGGGTGACAATATAGATGATGTGTTAGGATCTTTTTGCTAAATCAGTAGCATGTTTTTGAAAAAAAAAATTGAAACAGGAGAAGATTTTACTACTGATTTACTGAATGTATCAGTAGGAGTAGGTATGTTCATTTGTTTTGTTGGAGGGGGCGGCGTCGAGAGAGAGAGGGGCCCAGTTGCATGCCCCACACTAGGCATGCAACAACATGTTTTTTTTCGAGCATGGTTGCAACCACATATCTTATAACTTGGTTTGCAACTCCACTTCCATTTTTGTTATACGGGGAGAGGCGCCAGTTTTTTGCATGTTCCACAATGGGCACGCAACTACAAGTCTTTCTAACTTGGTCGCAACTTGGGGGGGGGGGGGCTTTGTTTGGTCGAAGGGGACGGCGTTGATAAGAATGGGGCCAAGTTGCATGTCGCAAACTAGGCATGCAACTGCATGAACTCCAACTTGGTCGTAACTTGGGGTGGGGACCTTGTTTTGTTGGATGGGGCGGCATCGAGAGATAGGGGGCCAGTTGCATGTCCCACAACAGGCATGCAACTGCATGTCTTCTAACTTGGTCGCAACTACCGAGGGGGGTCTTTGTTTTGTCGAAGAGGGCGGCATCGAAAGAGAGGGGTCCAGTTGCATGTCCCATGGTAGGCACGCAACTGCATGTCTTTATAACTCCATGTCTTCTAGCTTGGTCGCAATTGCATGTCTTATAACTTGGTTGCAACTCTACTTTCGTTTTTGGTGTCCAGGGATAGGCGCTGATTGCATTTCCCACATTGGGCACACAATTGCATGTCTTCTAGCTTCGTTGCAACCGGGGGACCTTTGTTTGTCGGAGGGGGTGTTGAGAGAGATGGGGCCCAGTTGCATGCCCCACACTAGGCACGTAACTGCATGTATTCTAGTTTGGTCGCAACTACAGGGGATCTTTATGTTTGTCGGAGGGGGCGATGTTGAGAGAGATGGGGCCCAGTTGCATGTCCCACATTAGGCACACAATTGCATGTCTTCTAATTTGGTCGCAACTGCATACCAACTCGACTTCCATTTCTTGGTGTACGGGGACAGGCGCCAGTTGCATGTCCCACAATGGGCACACAAGTGCATGTCTTCTAGCTTGGTCGCAAATGGAGGGGCCTTTGTTTTGTTGGAGGGGGCGACAAAGAGGGAGAGATGTGGCCTAGTTGCATGTCCCATTAGGCACGCAACTGCATGTCTTCTGGTTTGGTCGCAACTGCATGTTTTACAACTTGGTTGCAACTCAACTTCCCTTTCTTTTTGTACGAGATAGGCTCCAGTTGCATGCCCCACAATGGGCACGCAACTGCATGTCTTCTAGCTTGGTCGCAACTGGAGGGGCCTTTGTTTTGTCGGAGAGGCCGACAACGAGGGAGAGAGGTGGCCCAGTTGCATGTCCCACACTAGGCAC
The DNA here is from genome assembly GCA_963921465.1 of Triticum timopheevii. Taxonomy (NCBI): domain Eukaryota; kingdom Viridiplantae; phylum Streptophyta; class Magnoliopsida; order Poales; family Poaceae; genus Triticum; species Triticum timopheevii. Next base: position 67,458,772 of record OY997266.1, read on the forward strand.
GCAACTGCATGTCTTCTAACTTGGTCGCAACTACATGCCAACTCGGCTTCCATTTCTTGTTGTACGGGAAGAGGCGCCAGTTGCATGTCCCACAATGGGCACACAACTGCATGTCTTCTAGCTTGGTCGCAACCAGGAGGGCCTTTGTTTTGTTGGAGGGCGCGACAACGAGGGGAGATAGGTGGCCCAGTTGCATGCCCCACACTAGGCACACAACTGCATGTCTTCTGGTTTGGTCGCAACTGCGGGTGTTATAACTTCGTTGCAACTCAACTTTCATTTCTTGTTTGTACGGGGAGAGGCGGCAATTGCATGTCCCACAATGGGCACTCAACTGCATGTCTTCTAGCTTGGTCGCAACTATGGGAGCCTTTGCTTTGTCGGAGGGTGCGACCACGAGGGAGAGAGGTGGCCCAGTTGCATGTCCCACACTAGGCACGCAACTGCATGCGTTATAACTTGGTTGCAACTCGACTTCCATTTCTTGTTGTACGGGAACATGCGCCAGTTGCATGTCCAACAATGGGCACGCAACTGCATGTCTTCTAGTTTGGTACAACTGGGGTGGGGGGGTATTTGTTTTGTCAAAGGGGACGACATCGAGAGACATGGGGCCTAGTTGCATGTCCCAAACTAGGCACGCAACTGCATGTCTTCTAGTTTGGTCGCAATTAGGAGAGGGGGCTTTGTTTTGTCGGAGGGAGCGGCGTCGAGAGAGATCAGACAAGTTACATGTCCCACATTAGGCACGCAACTACATATCTTCTAACTTGGTCGCAACTTGAGGGCGGGGGACCTTTTCTTTTGTCGGATGGGGCAGCATCGAGAGAGAGGGGCCCAATTGTATGCCCCACACTAGGCACACAACTATATGTCTTCTAGTTTGCTCGCAACTAGGGGGATCTTTTTTTTGTCGAAGGGGGCAGCGTCGAGAGACATGGGGCCCAGTTGCATGTTCCACACTAGGCACGCAACTGCATGTCTTTCGAACTTGGTGCCAACTGCATGCCTTATAACTAGGCTGCAACTCGACTTCCATTTCTTATTTGTACGAGGACATGCGCCAGTTGCATGTCCCATAATGGACATGCAACTGCATGTCTTCTAGCTTGGTTGCAACTAGAGGGGTCTTTGTTTTGTCGGAGGGGGCGGCCCAGTTGCATGTCCCACACTAGACACGCAACTGCATGTCTTCTAACTTGGCCGCAACTGCATGCCTTATAACTTGGTCGCAACTCGACTTCCATTTCTTGTTGTACGAGGACAGGCGCGAGTTGCGTGTCCCACAATGGGCATGCAACTTAATGTCTTCTAGTTTAATCGCAACTAGAGGGGCCTCTGTTTTGTCGGAAGGGGCGGCGTTGAGAGACATGGGCCCATTTGCATGTCAATGAACAAAACCCCCTGCCGCCAGAATCTTGCTGTTAACCAGAATGTTGAGATCCACCAATACCAGCCCGTGACCACAAACATGTTATGTAGTTTATTTTTTTTCAACTATGCATGTGAAAGTCAACAAAATAAAGGCACTTTATAGTACCTCTTGGTCAGCAGCCAACAGCAACTGTGTGTAGGTCTTGTTACCACTTCCAAGGAAATTCATCCCCTGCATTTTTCATAACAGTATAAGTTTCTTTCTTTGTCAATCTTTTTTTTCACAGAATTACAAGGGCATGATAGTAGAGCGGCAGATCATTCATGAAGCAGGGAACTTAAAGAGGGCACAAGCAATCTTTTTTTTCAAGAAAAGCTCGTACATGTGGTGCAAATGCACTTGGAGATGGTTGGAATGCCAAATTCATCGCAGGCTGTTGTTGCTGCACATACTGGACACCAAGGTACGGCTGCCATGGAAACACAAATCATGCTTATGTCAGTTTCTGGGATGGGGACACAGCTCAAACATATGTATTTACAATCTAAGAGAATTTTTGTTTTCGCATTTTTTATCTTACTTGGACTGGGGTCACCAAATTATGTGGAGCTGGAGCACGACTGCTTGGAAATCTCTATGCCAAAGTATTCACTGGCTGCTACACGAAATGCAGAAGACAGTATGTGTCAATCTGAATCCATGACATATTTTTCTTTTTCTTTGTCTCATGCAAAGAACCATGTTCATTAGTTTATCAAATTTAGAAAGTGTCAAGAACAACAAAAAAATCAACCTTTTCTCTGCCCACAACAAGTGTACAAGCTTTTCTCTGTCCATAACAAGTGTACTACATGTTCAGTACGTGTCCTGAACAGTATGTGTGCTGGACAAAAATTAGCACCAGCATGAAAATTATTATATTTTTTGTCATCAACTACTAAAACCCATGCTTCTAATATACTACAGTTTTCTTTCTTCACTTTTTCTTCTTCAGAGAAACTTGAACAACACGCTGAGACAAAGTTGGAGTTTTCTGCCATGAAGTTATCTCAGAGACAAACCTGTGTGCCCATCAGGAAATTTCCATACTGCTCCAAGATTGCTGCAGAAAAACAAAGGGGGAGAAGAAATTACAAGGTTTTCAGATCCAAAACGAAGAAGGGAACAAGAAATTGAAAAAGAAGGAGCTGCAGATGGATCCATTGGGGGGAGGTGTTCAGGGTTTTACCTGACAGAGGAATGTACAACTGGGAGAGAAGCAAAGTTTTCCTGTCGTTTAGCTATACATGGGCTTTTTGCTTTTCTATTATGTGTTTGCTGCGTCCATGGGCAGGGACACAGGTACAACGCGCCAAACAAATAGCAAAAACAAAAAACAAACAAACAAACAAAGCCCACACCACAAGCCCATCATGGGGGAATTAAAACCCATCAGAGGAGATGCTAGACATGCCTAATCTGTCAGGGATGACGTCAGCCGACTGAGACTTCGCGAAGTCTCAGTCGACTGAGACCTAGACAGTCTCTTCTTTAATATGTACTACAGTATACCGGGCGGAGACTCTCACGGATTAGCGTATGGAGCCATCCAGTGAATTAACCTTTGCCTTTGCATGATTCTCTCCAAATCTCGATCTCAGCAGGAACATGACCAATATAAAAAGCAGTTTTGCTAGAACTCATCTAGATAAAATATAATTTGATCTCATTCATCTTTTATAGTCATGAATGTGATGCTATAAGATGCGTGTGTGCTGACGTGAATTGTATCTGTTCTTATTTTTAAAGCCAATGAGACCAAATTATATCTCATCTAGATGAGTTAGGTACTAGATGGGATCAAACATTGCTATACAATAACATGCACGAGGAAGGCAAGGCAAAGAAAAGTATCTATACTACTCGTGAGCCGTGCCTGCGAAGAGAGCGCAGAGTGCATGCATGCAGTTGGATACGGCATGGGACACACGTGCAGACAAGATGCGATGGGCCAACTGCACGGATCTCGGCGTAAGCGAACTGTGTGGATAGAGTGTACGTACAGTAGCTGCAGACGCGCTCAGATCATAGGGTGTGTGTGTGTGTGTGTGTGTGTGTTTTTTTTTTTTTTTTTTTTTTTTTGCGGGACGCTCAGATTTTAGCTTGACGGGGAGACCGGACCGAGGAAGCTCGATGTACGTAGTCCCTATAACCATACCCCCATTGCATCAATTGCAGCTCACCGCCGGTAGTCACCATCAGGGCTTAGTCACCTCATCACAACAGCACGTACGTACAGTACGTAGGTAGCCACCGATCGAACACCAGCTAGCTAGCAAGGCGGCGGCGGCGGCGACATGGCCGACGAGGAGGCGTGCATGTTCGCGCTGCAGCTGGCGAACTCGGCGGTCCTGCCGATGGCGCTCAGGACTGCCATCGAGCTGGGCCTTCTCGAGACCCTCGTGGGCGCCTGCGGGAAGGCGCTGACCCCGGAGGAGGTGGCCGCGAAGCTGCCGTCCGCCAACCCGGACGCGGCGTCCATGGTGGATCGCATCCTGCGCCTGCTGGCCTCGTACAATGTCGTGTCGTGCGTGGTGGAGGAGGACAAGGACGGCAGCCTCTCCCGTCGGTACGGCGCCGCGCCGGTGTGCAAGTGGCTTACCATCAACGAGGACGGCGCGTCTCTGGCCCCGTTCGCCCTCCTTGCAACGGACAAGATGCTCATGGAGTCATGGTGAGCTAGCGTTTACTTACTTTGATACTCCTACTACTCTAGCCTAGCTAGCCAGCTCTACTGTTCATCTTCTTCCTTGAGATTACCAAATCCAACTAGAGTAGTACGCACGTAGTGAAAATACTCTCGATCTGAAACTAATTTGCGCGCGTGTCATTGGCAGGTGCTACATGAAGGACGCAGTCCTTGACGGAGGCAGCCCGTTCGTCAAGGCCTTCGGGATGACGGCGCGTGAGTGCAACGGCAAGGACATGCGCCTGAACCGCGTCTTCAACGAGGCCATGACGCACCATTCCGGCATCATCACCAGCAAGTTCCTCGAGCTGTACACAGGTTTCGATGTCATCGGCACCCTCGTCGACGTCGGCGGCAGCGTCGGCACCCTCATGCACGCCATCGTCTCCAAGTACCCGAGCATCAGGGGGATCAACTTCGACCTCCCCTTCGTCATCTCGCACGCGCCGGACTACCCCGGCGTGCAGCACGTGGCCGGCGACATGTTCGAGAGCGTGCCCTCCGGCGACGCCATCGTCATCAAGTGGGTCCTCAACGGCCTGAGTGACCGGCAGTGCGCGACGCTGCTCAAGAACTGCTACGACGCCCTGCCGGCGCACGGCAAGGTGGTCAACCTGCAGTGCATCCTGCCGGTGCACCCGGACGCGACGCACAGCGCGCAGGAGGTCATCAGCGTCGACGTTAGCATGCTCGCCTACAGCGTCGGCGGCAAGGAGAGATACCTGAGGGACTTCGAGAAGCTTGCCAAGGGCGCCGGGTTTGCCGGCGTCGAGGCCATCTACATCTGCGCCAACTTCTGGGCCATCGAGTATACCAAGTAGCTACCGGCCGGGATCCGCCTCTTGCTTGCTTCCGCTGCTGCTGTGTTTCCCATGCTTATTAATTTCGTCCGTTTTGTTTTGTTCGTGTCATGCATGCCACTGTGCCAAGAGTTTGTTTTGTATGATCTGTGTTTGTTTGTTGGAATAAAAGGAAGAAATAGCAACAGCAAATTAAATTCCAGTGCTCCATCGCTTCCGTGCGAGAAAAGTCCACTTTACAACCCTCAACTAATCATAATGTTTGATTTACCCTCCTCAACTTCAATACCGGCTAGAATATTACACCCTAAACTATTGAAACCGTTTACTTTACCACCCTCACACAGTTACACAATGGTTTTGTTTGAGGTGGCGTTCAAATTGACCGCTGAATGCTGATGTGGCAATATAGTAAAGCATAAATTCAACAAAAGTAATGGCGAGTTTAATATGTCAGTCTTTAAGACCAAATATAATAAGGTGATGTAGACGGGCTGTAAGACTTAAAATATTATGTCCTTACTAAGTTGGATGAGAGAGAAGAGAAGCGGCCTATAGATTTACAGCCGGCTGTAGCGCGAGCTCCAAGAAACTATGTCAAAGTATATGATGGGCCATGTGGTAAAAAAATAATACTTCTTTGTAACCCACTATTATACATATTGATTATTACATTGGCTATAGATGACATGGCATCATGTTGTAGCCACCGGTCGACTATATTATTAACCATGCTCTAATAATATGTTAACGGGCGATTACCTCGGACGACTGCCATGTTAGACTGTATATGTACGTAGACTTGTGTATACGTAGACTTGTATATACACCTTGTATATTGTACCCTTTGGTACTCATATATAATGAGATAGCCGCACCTCCTTGAGGTGTCGAGCAGTCCCCCAAGTTATTTGTCTTACATGGTATCAAATTAGGTTACGATGTCTTCCGCTGCCGCCGCCGCCGCCGCCGCGCCGACCGCTGTCGTCGCTCCCGCTGCCGCCCCGGCGCCGGCCCTTGCTCCTGCCTCACCGTTCCTCGCCTCGCGGCCCCTCGCGATGGCCTATGGTGCTTCCCCGTCGTCTTCGTCTCCAGGCGATCCGGTCTCCCAGGCGATCGGTGTGGATCCCTCTGCGGGCGGCGCCGCTGGCCCTGTCCACGGCGGGCCGCCACCGTCGTCGTCCTATCCGGCGCCGCACTACGGTGCACCGCTGCTGCAGCAACCCTACGGCGCCCCGCCGCCAGGCTACGACGCCCCGACGCCCTACCTCTACGGTGCGTCGCCGCCGCCACCCTACTCCGCGCCCTCGACGAACCCCTACCCGGCGTCGCCCCTGCCCTACCCGCCGCCCCCGCCGAATTCTCACTCGGCGCTGCACCAACCCGGCGCGGCGTCGCAAGGGGCTGCGGCTGCCTCGCTGTACGGGGCTCCGGGTGCAGCTTCCTACGCCCCCTGGTGGCCGCCCCCCAGGATACTATCCGCCCTACTCGGTGCCTTCGGCGCATCCCGGGGCGGCCTCGTCGATGGGTCCTTATGCACCGCCGCACGCTCATACCGATCTGACCGCGATGCCGGCGCCGTTCTACTTCTCGCATCTGTTACCGGTGAAGCTCACGCCGGACAACTACTTGTCCTGGCGTCCTCAGGTGCTGCCTCTTCTACGGAGCCGCTATCTAGAAGGCTACGCTGACGGATCCATCCCGTGTCCGCCCCCTCATCACCCGACATATCACACCTGGGTGGCCTAGGATCAGGCCATCCTCTCCGCCATCCCGTCCTCGCTCACCCCGAGCGTCTCGTCGATGGTCATCTTCGCTGCTACGTCCCGAGAGGCATGGGCGGCGCTTCACACCAGTTTTGCCTCTCAGTCTCAGGCGCGTGCTCGCTCTATACGCACTGAGCTGGGTGAGACTAAGCTTGGTGACCTCAGCATCACGGACTACTTCAACAAGATGCGGGGTCTCGCCGACACGTTGGCCTTAGTTGGCTAGTCACTGCAGGATGAGGAGTTCACCACCTTCGTGCTTAACGGGCTTGATGATGACTATGACAACCTCGTTGAGAATGTCCATGGCCGTGATGATCCGCTCCCACCTCGGGAGCTCTATGCACGACTCCTTGGTCGTGAACAGCGCATTAAGGTGCGCCGCGCCTCCCCCGGTTTCGCCTCCGCCAATGCCGCGAGTCGTGGCAAACCCCCACGGGCGTCATCTTCGGGGGGTAGACCGGCGCCATCTTCACAACCGACCTCGCGGGGCAATGCTCCGACCATCACGGGTGGTAACCGGCCGGTGGCGTGTTGTTCTTCTTGCGGGGCTCCGCAGGCCTGTCAGCTATGTGGCATTGAGCGCCACGTTGCGTCTCACTGTCATCGTTGTTACAAGCAAGACTTCCTGGGCCTCGGCAACAATGGCAAAGGGAATGACAAGCAGGCCGCTGCCGCAGTGACGAGTCATGACAATGGCCGCACTCCGTCTTACTCCATTGATCCTACATGGTACATGGACACGGGAGCTACAAACCACCACACCAATGGCATGGGCAAGCTCTCCACTCAGGAGCCATATCGTGGCCATGATCAGGTGCACACCGCTAATGGAGCAGGTATGCGCATCTCTCATGTTGGTCAGGCATCACTTCTTGCACAAAATTCACGAAAACTGCATCTTTCTAATGTTCTTCGTATTCCCACTGCTTCACGTAGTTTGTTATCTGTTCCACAACTTACTCGTGATAATAATGTCCTTGCTGAGTTTCACCCTTTTCGTTTCTTTATCAAGGATCTGGACATGAGGGCCGTTCTGCTTAGCGGTCGTCTTCGCGGTGGCCTGTACGCACTTGACGCGCCAACCGTACCTCCTATGCAATTTTCTCCTCAAGTGTTCAGTGGTGTTCGTGTGTTTCCTACACATTGGCATGCGCGCCTTGGTCATCCTGCTGCTCCTATAGCTCGCCATGTGTTGCATCGCCATGAACTACCAGTTGTGTCAAATAAAACTGCTGAAACTATTTGTGATGCCTGTCAGCAGGGCAAGAGTCACCAACTTCCATTTTCAGAGTCTAGTCGTGTTGTGAAACATCCTCTTGAGCTTGTGTTTTCCGATGTGTGGGGTCATGCCCAAACATCTGTCAGTGGGCACAATTATTATGTCAGTTTCATTGATGCTTATAGTCGGTTTACTTGGCTTTATCTTATTAAGAAAAAGTCTGATGTGTTTGATGTTTTTCTACAGTTTCAAGCACGCGTTGAGCGTCTCCTTAGTCAGAAGATTATTCATGTTCAAACCGACTGGGGGGGGGGGTGGTGAATATCATAACCTCAACTCGTTTTTTAACAAACTTGGGATCACACATCGTGTGTCTTGTCCTCACACACATCAGCAGAATGGGACCGCTGAACGTAAGCATTGTCATCTTGTAGAAACTGGCATTACTTTATTAGCTCATGCCTCCGTTCCTTTTAGGTTCTGGAGCGATGCTTTCTCCACTGCCTATTTTTTGATTAATAGGCTGCCCTCACGACTACTGAATATGAAAACTCCACTTGAACTCTTGCTCAATGAAATTCCAGACTACACCTTTCTCAAAGTTTTTGGGGGTGCTTGTTGGCCTCATTTACGTCCATATAACAAACATAAGCTAGAGTTTCGGTCGAAAAAGTGTGTTTTTCTTGGATATAGTTCCCTTCACAAAGGGTACAAATGCCTACATGTTCCCACCAATCGCGTCTACATCTCTCGTGACGTTGTGTTTGATGAGAATGTGTTCCCTTTTCGTGCACTTCCGAACAACTCTGTCACTCCTCTACCGGACGTTTCTTCTACCACACCTTCGCTTGATCAATTTGTAGATGTTGCACATGCTCCTGTGTTGCTTCCTAACCATGCTACATGTGTTGGACGTGGTGCTCGTCTTGAGCTCCTTGAGGAACAGGCACCGACGGAAGCCCTGGACCTGGACGTCGGTCTTCCGCATGGGGCATGCATATCGGGCGGCGCCCATCGACCCCCGCCCCCGCCTCGGGTATCGCCCCCGCTTGCTTCGCGGGCGTCATCGCCCCCGCTTGCCTCGCAGGCGTCCCCCACCCCTGCCTCGGTGCTGGCCTCTCCCAGGCCGGCCGCCTCCTCATCTGGCCCAGGCGCTACCTCACGGGTGCCGGGTCTGGCTCCGGATGGGCCGGTCTCGCCAGGCCCAACGCCGCCTGGTTCTCCAGCACCAGCAGGCTCTGGCGTGAGCTCGGGTGGCTCGGCCTCGCCTCTGTCTTCGTCCGCGTCGGGTGGCTCGTCCTCGCCTCTGTCGCCGCCCGAGTCAAGTCCGGTGTTGCAGCCACCTGCTGCTGCTCTTCGAGCTCGCACACGTAGCCAGACAGGAGTGTTCCAGCCAAAGATTCGTACTGATGGGACTGTCGCGTGGCTCGCTGCTTGTATGGCTCATGCTGTGGAGGATCCTACTGCTGAGCCTCGCCACTTTTAGGCTGCCCTGAGCATTCCTCACTGGCGTGCTGCGATGGAACAGGAGTTTCAGGCGTTGCTGAAGAATGACACATGGCAGCTTGTTCCTCCCATATCTGGGATCAACATAATTGATTCTAAATGGGTGTTTAAAGTCAAGAGACATGCTGATGGCTCCATTGAACGCTACAAAGCGAGGCTAGTTGCTAAGGGTTTCAAACAGAGGTATGTTCTTGATTATGAAGACACATTCAGTCCAGTTATCAAGCCCACTACTATTCGTTTGTTGCTGTCCCTTGCTGTTACTCGAGGATGGTTCCTTCGTCAACTTGATGTGCAGAATGCTTTCTTGCATGGAGTTCTGGAGGAGGAGGTTTATATGTGACAGCCACCAGGGTTTGTGGATCCTGAACGTCCTCACCATCTCTGTCGTCTTGTCAAGGCGCTATATGGGCTCAAACAGGCTTCCCGTGCATGGCATGCACGTCTTGGCTCTGTTTTGCGGGCGCTTGGGTTTATTCCCTCCACTGCTGACACATCACTGTTTCTTCTTCAGCGACCTGAGGTTATGATGTATTTGCTGGTCTATGTTGATGATATCATACTCATCAGTTCCTCAGATGCTGCTGCAGATCGTCTTGTGGCTGCTTTGAGTGGTGATTTTGCTGTCAAGGATCTAGGTGCTCTACACTTCTTCCTTGGACTGGAGGTTTCACGGTCTTCTGCTGGGCTAACTCTTACTCAGAAGAAGTATTCTCTCGATCTGTTGCGTCGTGCTGGTATGTTGAAGTGTAAACCTTCCAGTACTCCGATGTCTGCCACTGATCGATTGTCTGCTCTTGATGGAGACCCTCTTTCACCTGATGATGCCACTGAGTACCGAGTCTTGTTGGAGGTCTGCAGTATCTTACTATCACCAGACCAGATGTCTCTTATGCAGTCAACCGTGTCTGTCAGTTTCTCCATGCACCCAGGACTTCTCATTGGTCAGTTCTGAAGCGTATCCTGCGTTATGTCTGTCTCACTGCTTCTCATGGTTTGCTCCTCCAACCTGCGCTGTCTTCTGAGATCTCAGCCTTTTCGGATGCAGACTGGGCTGGTAGTCCTGATGACCGGTGATCCACCGGGGGGGGTGGTATGCAGTGTTTCTTGGTTCTAACTTAGTTGCTTGAAATGCTCGCAAGCAGGCTACGGTGTCTCGCAGCAGTACGGAAGCTGAGTACAAAGCAGTGGCTGATGCGACGGCTGAGATCATTTGGGTTTAGTCCTTATTGCATGAGTTGAGAGTCTCTTCAGCTCATCCTCCGGTACTTTGGTGTGATAACATTGGTGCTACATATTTGTCATCTAATCCTGTGTTTCATGCTCGGACGAAACATATTGAGGTTGACTATCACTTCGTTCGAGAACGGGTTGCACATAAGCTACTTAACATCAAGTTCATCTCATCAAAGGATCAATTTGCTGACATCTTCAGGAAGCCTCTTCCTCAACCACAGTTTGTAGGCTGTAGGCGCAATCTTAACTTAGTTTGTACTTCAGGCCACAGTTAAGATTGAGGGAGGGTGTTAGACTGTATATGTATGTAGACTTGTGTATACGTAGACTTGTATATACACCTTGTATATTGTACCCTTTGGTACTTATATATAATGAGATAGCCGCACCTCCTTGAGGTGTCGAGCAGTCCCCAAAGGTATTTGTCTTACATGCCATGCTGCTAAGTGCAGAGTCTGCCGACGACAGCCATGCTGCTAAGTGCAGAGTCTCACCAGCCCTTCTGGGTACTCGACGACATCAACGAAGGCTGCTGGGAGCTGCGCTACAGCTTCGATATGGACTATGTCGGCTCCAGAGACGACGACGGAACCATCGAGCAACCGTATCTGGAGCACTACAACGGCGAGCTGCCGAGGGGCGCATGGCTCGACGACGCCGGGGTGCTGTGCTACGTGATCGGCAACCGGCTGTACATGTACGACACCACGCGCCGGCCGCAGTACGCGTCCTTCCCGGAAAGCAACAAGGTGTGGGACCACCAGCTCTGGTTGCCGTCCGACATCGACGGCCGCCGGTGGATGTGGAACGTCTATGGGGGCTACCGCCCCAGCCTACTCTCGCCTCACCATCTCGGCGCGCCGCAGCAAAGACGACGAGATGCCACTCGAGCACGGCTTGCTGCGAGCCCTGCGATGTGGTAAATCATCATAGAAACGCCACCGCTCGCCGTGCCCGCTGGCCGATGGCACGGACGACTGCCATGCTGCCAAGTGCCGATTCTGCCGACCGACCTTGTCTTTCCTCGACGATATACTCACTTACTTGATCTGAAACAGGGTCGCAGGGTCAATCCCTTGAGCTAGCGTAGGTCCTTCAGCCCTTGTAATCGTTGACGACCGTGTACCGATGCTAATAATAAGGCCCTGTTTGGTTCCAATAAGTCACCTGACTTATAAGTCAGGTGACTTAAAACTAGTGACTTATAAGTCACGCCTGTTTGGTTGTCACCTGACTTATAAGTCACCTGACACACCTTTCCACACTAATCAACATCATGCAGGTGGTGGGATCCATGCAAAAGGAGGTGACTTATATGTTTTAAATTGGGGTAGAGCAACTTATGACTTATAAGTTGGGGTGACTTATAAGTCGGGTCTGTTTGGCAAAATAAGTCACTTTTTTCACTTTTCGACTTATAAGTTGATGATTTATTTGGAACCAAACAGACCCTAAGACATGAGTGGGAGAGGTGAACTTATCACCAACTCAAAAAAATTGGAAGTACAAAAGCAAAGGAAAGAAAATCATAGGCCTAAAAGTTAATAATTGTAAATGGGTGTGACTATATCACATCTAGATGTGAGATATTATGTCACATCAAAGATGACGTCATCTGTTTGTGGCCCTGCAGTTGACAAATTCCTCCTATAGTTTTTTGTTCATAAATTCCTCCTACAGTTTTTTGTTCTGATTGTCCAGGCCACTACTGTTTTTTTTTCTGATTGCCCAGCCCAGTTTTTCTGGGAGAAAGAAAGACATAAAAAAGTATGGCGCACATAACGGGAATCAAACTCCCAACTTCCAATTCCAAAGTACGTACTTGAAGCCACTTGAACTTCAACCAAGGGATGTTGGTAGGAAACGATCAACGTGCATATTTAAGAGCTCAATACAACATCAGATTTGAAACCTTTTTGAACATGCAAAGAATTTTTGGAACTCAAAATATTTTTTGAAAAGTGCGAACAATATTTGGAATTTCGAACATTTTATTAAACACAAGCAATTTCCGAAAACATGAACAACAATTTGAAATTCCGAAAGGTAATTTAAATGCAATCAATTTTTGCAAATTCCGAACATTCTGAAAACAAGAATACTTTCCCAAAAACATAAAGAAAATTTGAAAATGGGAACATTATGGTGTGAATACGACAAATAATAGTATCAAGAGCCCATTTCGAGTCTATGGTTGTCTTGCATTTGGGATAAAAAAAAGGGCAGGCCCAGTTGCGAGTCGATGCTTAACTTACATCTGGGACAAAAAAAATGGCTTGCGAGTCGGGGTGGACTTGCAACTAATGGAAAAAAGAGACTCAGTTGCGAGTCGAGGCAGGCTTGCAAGTGGAGACAAAAAAAGTTAGCCCCAATTGCGAGTCAAGGTTGAACTTGCAACCAAATCAAAAAATTATACTCAAGCCCAGTTGCAAGACAGAAGAAATGTCGAGCCCAGTTGCAAGTTGAGGGTGGACCTGCAACTAGGAAAAAAAGGGCCGGGCCCTAGTTGCAAGTTATGGATGGACTTCCAACTTGGACTAAAATAGTTAGGGCCCTAGTTGCGAGTCGAGGGTGGACTTGCAACCTAGACAAAAAAGGGGGGTGGGCCCTAGTTGCGAGTCGAGGGTGGACTTGCAACTCGGGCAAAAAAAAGGGGTGAGCCCCAGTTGCGAGTTGAGGGTGGACTTGCAACTCGGATAAAAAAAAGGGTGAGCCCGAGTTGCAAGTTGAGGGTGGACTTGCAACTGGGGCAAAAGAAAGGTCAGGCCCCACTTGTGAGTCGAGAGTGGACTTCCAACTGGGACAAGACCCCGGTTGCGAGTCGACGGTGGACCTGCGACTGAGACAAAAAAGATTGGGCCCTAATTACGAGTCGAGGGTGGACTTGCAACTAGAAAATAATGTGGGGGGCCAGTTGCGTGTCGAGGGTGGGATTGCAACTGGAAAAAAAGGCTGGGCACAAATTGCGAGTTGAGGGTGGACTTGCAACTGGACAAAATATTCGGACCCTAGTTGCGAGTTGATGGTGGACTTGCAACTAGGACAAAAAAAGGGTCAAATCCTAGTTACAAGTCGAGAGTGGAATTGCAACTGGGGCAAAAAAAGGTCAGCCCCCACTTGCGAGTCAACGGTAGACTTGCAACTGGAAGGAAAAATGACCGGGCCCTAGTTGCGAGTCGAGGGTGGACTTGCAACCGGGGCCCCCTAGTTACGTGTGAGGATGACTTTGCAACGAGGAAAAAAAATTGGGGTCGGACCTCCAGTTGCATGTTTGTGGTCAACTTGAAACTAAGAAAAAAAATGGGTTGGACCCTACTTGCATATCGGTGGTTGACATGCAACTCGGACAAGAAAAAAAAAGAGGCGAGCCTAGTTGCATGACAAAGATGCACTTGCAACATAATCTAAAAATGTGTTGGGCCGAGTTGCATGTCAGTGGTTGACTTGCAACTGCGACAATAAAAATAAAAGAGACACACTCTAGTTTGCATGTCGGTGGTTGACTTGCAACTAGGACAAAATATGAAAGAGGTGAACCCAGTTACATATCAGGAGTACACTTGCAGCAGATACCAAAATGGTTTGGACCCACATGCATGTTGATGATCGATTTGCAACTGGAACAAGAAAAATAAAAAGAGACGAGTTTCTTACATATTAGGGTTAGACTTGAAACCCAAAACAAAAACAAGAAATGAGTCGTTGCCCATCATTGTATTGTTTAGAAACTTTGTTGGGTCGTCTCTACTCCAAAGACAAAGAGGAATGAGATAGAGAGAGAGACAGCGAATACCGGAACTGATGAGCCAGCGGTCAGCTCGTCTTATACAAACAACTCTTCTCTTCGAACTACAACACACACAAAAAAACAATCCACTAAAATGGCCCCAAAAAAATAAAGAAGGGCGGTGCGATGGGCCACAAAATGGACAATGGACAAGTAACACCAAACACATGGGACAAAACAACCACGATCAAAGAATTGCACGGAATTTATAGCGACAGATCAAATGGACTGAAACTTAAATGAGACATCACACTCATCTATATGAGTTTTAGCAACCCGATACATGAGTTACGGTTCGATGGACACTCGTTGCATAGATGAACACAGATCAAAACATCGACAAACAAAAACATGCATGAACGATCATATGGTATATACACGCAAAAGATGCATGCAAACAACATGTGATATATACACATATTATGGCATCGAAGGGGGAGAAAAATATTAAAAAGACAAAAGACCTCACAAACTGCAACTAATTGAGACAGTTCAACAATAGATAAAAAACAGAACGGCAAAACCAGCTCAAGCTGGCACACACATGGGCTAGCCCACGCTGGTAGGCTGCATGTAAGTCCCATGCTGGGGCTGCGCGAGCGTACGCTCGCTCGAATGCGTACGGATCGCGAGATTATACGATCGAATTTGGACAAATCAAAAAAAGAAAAAGAAAAAAACGAGATCGACCAAATCTAGCGGTGAAGGACTTAGATGTGAGATAGCTATTTCACATCTAGATGTGAAATAATAAATCCGATTAGGGATATATTTGGCTTACATGTATTTGGTAGTATTGGATTTGTAATCCGTCTCGTACCTTATCTTCAAGAGAGGCTGCTTGCCCTCCAAGTCTAGTACTCAATATATACTCGCCCTCGAGGCTCAAAAATACACCCATCATATTCCGCCCCGTGCGTCGTTCCCGGGGCGGTCTGCCTCCATGATCGCCACCGGGGGCCGCGACGCCCGTACCTAGGGTTCGTCCACCGGTCATGTGGACCGGCTGTTTTAGAGTCTTTTTCCCGATCCATTGATCCGGATTTTCTATCTGCCACCGGTCACTTTGATCGGCGTTTATTTTTGGTTTCCCGATCTAAGATCGGTTTGCGTCGCCCGTCGCCGCCGTCGACCCCTGTGCGCCTCTACTCCTTCACCGACCCGGCGGCCTCGCGTGACACTCTGCCCCTTGCGGCTCCTCGGGGTCCTATTTGATGGTAATGATTCTTTTGCCAACATGCACTACCGCGCTTCAGGGGTCCAAAGCCACAGTAATGCTCCCTTCGCCCGTGGAGCAGTACCGGCTCCTCGGGGTCGAAAAGGACGGTAATGCACTAGTAGAAAATAGGGCTTTGGTTGAGACCTGGGTAAGGGCATTAACCCCGGTTCACTCACGAACCGGCACCAAAGGGAGCATCAGTCCCGGTTCGTGAGTCCAGGCGCCGGCCGGGCCTCGGGGGCCATTGGTTCCGGTTTGTCTGACCACTTTGGTCCCGGTACCAGACTTGAACCGGGAACAATGGGCCTCACTCCTGGGCCAGCTCCTTTAGTCCCGGTTTTGTGGCTGGAACCGGGACCAAAGGTCAGTCTTCTGTCCCGGTTCTAGCCACCAACCGAGACTAATGATAGGCCTATATAAGCCCCCGTCCCTGCCCGCGAGCAGAGCCACTACTCTGTGTTTTTTGGCCGATCGTGGGAGAGCTTTGTGGTGCTCTAGCTCACTTCGTATGCACGTGAGGTGTTCGATGAAATGCCCGAGCCACACTTAACTTTTCTCCTCTCCAAGCTCATTGTCCAAACTCCATTTTCCTCAATATTTGTCTAGGTTTGGCGGTCCGTCCTGTCCCGTCTCTGTCCTCACCGCCGTCGATCACCCGCGCCAATCTCGTCGCCGGCACCACCGTGGTGAGCCTCTTGTTCTTATCCTCTTTCTAAAATAAAATAATTCTTACCTGAATGATTTAGATAGGTACTTGTATAATTTTCTTACTTTTATTATTGTTTTTTATTACATAGTGCGATGGTATTTGTATCCGCCTCCGTCGGCCTCGCCCTGTCTATGATTTGGACGTGGTATATATTATCTTTTATAACTATTTGATTCATTTAGTGTTTATGACAATTATGCTGACCAACGTGACATAGATATTTTTATCTAGAAGGTATGTGAACCAGAAATTCCAACCGACCCTATTGTCGAGAGGTTAAATTTAGTTGAAAAAGAAAACAATTACTTGAAGAAAAAATTGAAAAGAATTGAGGAGGAGAAGATGAGATTGGACTTGCATGTTGCGGATGTCGTCGATGATCACAAGATCAAGATGGATGCAATGCACTTGAAGATTAGAAAGATTAGAAAATATGTCATTCATACTGAGGCTTGGTATCATTATGCCGTTGGTCAATTCTTACCCTAGTTTCGATTATGATCACATTTGTTGTTGCATTGAAATGTTTTACATAGTTTTAATATATGGTTTAATTAGATGCTCTAGAGAGCTATATGTTGTTGAATGAGAACTATGTATGAATTTTATGTGTTTATTTTTCAGTAATAACAGTTGATCACTATTGTACTTTGGTTTTAATGTGATGATGAACTTCTATTAATTTGGTCACTTCTCTATTCATGATGTTTTGTAATAGTTTTTGACACACTTAATTATATATAATGCACGCAGATGAACTGGCAAAGGATGTACGTTGACAGACGCACCTCCGAGTACATTAAGGGCATGCATAATTTTCTCGAAGTGGCTGAGGCAAACAAGCAGAATGGTTTTATGTGTTGTCCATGCCCTATCTGTGAAAAAATGAAGTCTTACTCTAACCGGAAAACCCTTCACATCCACCTGCTTGAGAAGGGTTTCATGCCACACTATAATGTTTGGACCAAGCACAGAGAAAGAGGGTTATGATGGAAGACAACAAAGAAGAAGAGGATGATGACAACTATCCGCCCCCTAAATACGGTGATGTTGCAATGGGGGAAGCTGAAGATCAAGAGGAACCAGACAATGTGCCCGATGATGATCTTCGTCGAGTCATTGTTGATGAATAGAGACAATGCCAAAGTGAAAGGGAGAAGTTTAAGTTCGATCACATGTTAGAGGATCACAAAAAAGGGTTGTACCCAAATTGCGAAGATGGCAACACAAAGCTCGGTACCACACTGGAATTGCTGCAATGGAAGGCAGACAATGGTGTATGTGACAACAGATTTGAGAAGCTACTGAAAATATTGAAGAAGAAGCTTCCAAAGGATAACAAATTGCTCGAAGTACGTACGGAGCAAAGAAGGTTCTATGCCCTCTAGGATTGGAGGTGCAGAAGATACATGCATGCCCTAATGACTGCATCCTCTACCGCGGTGCGTACGAGGATTTGAACGCATGCCCGGTATGTGGTGCATTGCGGTATAAGATCAGACGAGATGACCCTGGTGATGTTGATGGCGAGCGCCCCAGGAAGAGGGTTCCTGCCAAGGAGATGTGGTATGCTCCTATAATACCATGGTTGAAATGTCTGTTCAGAAACAAAGAGCATGCCAAGTTGATGCGATGGCACAAAGAGGAACGTAAGAAAGACGGGAACTTGAGAGCACCCGCTGATGGGTCGCAGTGGAGAAAAATCAAGAGAAAGTGGGGGGACTTTGTAGGTGATGCAAGAAACGTATGGTTTGGTTTAAGAGCGGATGGCATTAATCCCTTTGGGGAGCAGAGAAACAATCATAGTACATGGCCCATGAATCTATGTATCTATAATCTTCCTCCTTGGTTGTGCATGAAGCGGAAGTTCATTATGATGCCAGTGCTCCTCCAAGGCCCTAAGCAACCCGGCAACGACATTGATGTGTACCTAAGGCCATTAGTTGAAGAACTTTTACAGCTGTTACCTAAGGCTAGTTGAAGAACTTTTATAGCTGTGGAATGGAAAAGGTGTATGTGTGTGGAATGAGCACGACCAACAGGAATTTGTCCTACGGGCGTTGCTATTTGTAATCATCAATGATTGTCCTGCTCTCAGTAACCTTTCAGGACAGACAAACAAGGGATACCACGCATGCACGCACTATTTAGATGACACATAAAGTATATATTTTGACAAATGCAGGAAGAATGTGTACCTGGGGCATCGTCGATTTCTTCCGACCAACCATCAATGTCGAAAGAAAGGCAAGCATTTCAAAGGCAAGGCAGATCACCGGAAGAAGCCCACCGTCCGTACTGGCGGTCACATACTTTCTATGGTCAATGATTTACAAGTAATCTTTGGAAAGGGCCCCGGTGGACTATCTGTTCCGAATGACACTGAGGGACGCGCACCCATGTGGAAGAAGAAATCTATATTTTGGGACCTACCCAATTGGGAAGACCTAGAGGCACTACAAAAAAAGACACATCCGTGACATTTTGGGCCGAACGAATTTTTTTTGTCATACTTATGACACTTCTATGACGATAATTGTGACCAAACCCGGTATCATCATAGATGTGGTGGGCTCCTACTTCTATGACAAAAAATCATGACAGAAAATGGGCTTTTCGTCCTGGGCGGGCCGGAGACGCAGCTGCATGACATTCTTTGGATCGTCCATGACGGAAAAAACCGTGGTAGAAGCGAGGGCGAGGAAAATTTTGGCGAGTTCCCGATTACGGTGGGTGGTCGGGGGCCGAGCAATGCGTGTTTCTCTCATACACGTACGTGCGTGTGTGCGAGGCATTGGCTATAACTGAACCCGAGCGAGGCGTTGGGCTCTAACTGAACCCGAGCGATTGCACTGCAGGCTACGCGTTACTGAACCCAAGCGATCGATCGATGGCTGTTAACTGAAACCGATCGAGCGATTCCTTTGCTACTGCTGCTAACTGAAATGGGAGTCGAAGGTTTAGTACCAGATTGTCTGGTAGGTAGCACAACGCAAAGGTGGCGGTGTGGAGAGAGGAGGAAAACCGCGAGATGGACATCGGTGCTGAGGGCACAAGTTCATGGCATTCGTTATGTGGTATGTGATTTCCAGGGGAATAGTAGAACTCAAGCAGCTGTAGTTCTGTGAATTTAGGGGATTTCAGCCAGGCGTCCACCGTGCAGGGCATGGTATGCTTGCCCAGGTAGCATGACAGGATGCAGAGGCTTTGAACGGAGCCCTGGTGGGAGGAGTTGATGGCTCTAGGGATTTCAAAATCATTGAAGAGAGATAGCCGATGACAGTTGAGATTAAGGGGCACGGCACGCCATAGAGGGCGCCACCGAATTGAGAGGACTTGAGCGCGACAGCAATCCTTGGTGGGGAGAAGCGAGATGATCTCCCCAAGGACGGCGTCTGGGAGATCGCTGATGCGGTCCTCCCGAGATTCTACGGGTTCCTGGGATTCGGTGGGGGCGGGGTTGTTGCTTCTCCCCGTGCTACCGGGTGCGGGATCTACAATAGGCATCAACGCTGGCGGGAGCCTCATCTTCTTGGCGCTGGGGTCAGCCGACTCCATTTTCCTCAAGGGCATCGTGTCGCACTCACGGATTTGAGTAGAGTAACGAATGACGAGCCTAGTCATAGTGCGAGTGAAGAAGAAGGGGAGCTGGGGTTTTTCTATAGTAGTGAGGAAGAAGGGGAGCTGGGGTTTTCTGTAGGAGTGAGGTGAGGAATTTGGGGGTACGAGTGGAGCGAGCTGACATGAGGTGGGTGGGAGCAAGGAGGAAGAAGAGCACCCAGGTTTTTTTGGGGGGCGGTGTGCTGGGTGTGGGTAGCGCTCATTCAGTAAATATATGGGCTTTTGAATTGATTCTACTATTTACTAGTGTGGATGGGCTGTTTTGTCTTGGGCCCAGAGAAACAATTACTACTAGTAAAGTGGAGACACTCTACAGCTACCCAGAAAAACAATTACTACTAGTATAGTGGATACAATACCGCTTCTGGCTCCTCCTAGGTCATTGAAACGTCTCCCTCTACTGAATGTCGTTATACTTTTGTTCACCGACATGCGGGCCATGCAGCGCGCGGGCCCAAATGCCATCCACCAAATTAGAAAGCAGTATGCAGGCGGAGAGTCACCCCGGTCGTAGCGCGGTAGTAACGAGCCGTCGTATCACAAAACCCCACCTCCCCGCAGTCTAAATTTGACGGACGAAGCAACCATCATTTCACTCTTCGCTGAATCCCCTTCTCCCGCACCGTCTTCAAGAAAGGCAACATTCACATCTGCCACTGTTCTTCTCTCCCAACGAAGGGAAGGTAAGAGGATCCGTGATGTTGGTATATTTTTGTTTAGAGAAACAAAAGAACTTTTGCAAAGCTGTAACCGATCCTCACTCTCTTTTTTGTTTCATTGTCATTGCGATTGTGTTTTCCTTTCAATGGTCTCCTAGTATTCGTCAGTTTCATGATGGACCAAGGAGAACCAAGCAAAGATCTGCCGATATTGGAGAAGACATGGGAGACTGATGTGACGCCCGGGTAATCAAGCTACAGTAACCCTCTAGTAATGATGCCACGTCACCTCGATTATTATTGATAATCTCGTGTTAGTTCAAAATCGATCCAAATTCAAATGTGAACTAAAGTCAAAACAATTAAAGTTTTCAAAAGTCAAAACTAAATTGTTCCTAATGTGTCAAATAATCCATAATAAATGTTGGTGAAGAAATCATCTTTTAATTAAATACTTAAATGCACTAAATAAACTAAAACAGCGATAAAACTATTATCTAAATTGCTTTTAAAATAATAAGCAAATGCAAAATACTTTATTTAAAATGCCAAAATATTTGGGGCTGTGACCAATTTAATAACACCAAATTAGTTGTCGCTTTTAAATTTTATAAAGCTAAAAGTAAAAGAAACTAGAAATAAAATAGAAAAGAAAACAAGACAAGGAGAAAAAACAAATAAAACCAAAAGCCCCCCCCCCCCCACTGGGCCTCGACCCAGCCGTCCGCAACCAGCCGCCTCCCCTTAACCCCCCGATCCACACCAAACCCTAGCCCTATCCCCTCGTCCTCCCACTCCCCCATCTCGATTCTGGATCGGGGCGCACCTCTACGCCCCGTCGCCGGCGTCGCTTGTCGCCGTCACCCCACGGCGCCGCTCGGACCCGCCTTCGCTGGACCGCCTCCCCGCGGGACTGATTCATCCTCGACTCCTCATAGTCATGCTCTGCACTACCTCTCCGCCCCAGTCCGCCCCTGTCGCCGTCGACCATGCCGGCACTGCCCCGTCACCGGCTCCTCCCCAAGCTCGCTGCCCAGACCCCTACGGCTCCCCCCGTGAGCTCCCCCTCTGCTTCCCTCTCTCTCGCGCGTCACCTCATCGTGGACTCGTCCACGCCCCGAGACCGTGCCCGCCCACTCCAGCCACTCGACGCGCTCGCGCGCCTGCATCACAGCTCGCGCCGGCCATCGCGGTGACCTCCTAGCCCCGCTCAGTCCTGTCATGGCCCGCCCTCCCTCTCGCTTGCAGCCGGCGCCCAGCCTGCCTCGCCGGCGCTGGCGCGCGTGCCTGCGGCGGCCTCCCGGGTTCCCCGTTAATGGGCGCCTGCCCATCACCCTCCTACCCGCTAAACCGCTAAGGCCCCCTGTGCCTATGACATGGGGGCCCAAGCTCCAGAACGTTTAATAAAAAAAGAATTTAAATAATAATAATAAGTAAAAATATTAAGTAAATAATGAATTAACTAACTAAATTAATGATGTCGAATTATCCTAATTAATTAAACCTAATTAATATGTTAATACTTAATTAGTTGTCAGTGAATGACATGTGGCCCCCCTGTCCAGTTTGACCAGTCGAACTGTTGACTGGGTTGGCCAGTCCATGACAGGTGGGTCCTGTTTGACCCTGTTGACCAGTCAACAGATGACTGACTGGTCAAATGCTGACTGGACCCCCTTGACCCCACCTGCCAGCAACACATACATTCTGTTGGGTACAATTCTGTGTACCCATAGCAATTTAACGTTCAATTTTCAAATTAAAACAATTTAGAAAATGATTTAAAACTTTTAAAATTAATATAAAATAAAGCATAGCTCGGATGAAAATGTTTTGTACATGAAAGTTACTCAGAACGACGAGAGGAATCCGGATACATAGCCCATTTGTCCGCCACACATCCCTAGCATAGCGAACACACAACTTTCCCCCTCCGGTTCATCTTCCCGAATACGCGAAACACCGGGGATACTTTCCCGGATGTTTCCTCCCTTCACCGGTATCACCTACTACCTGTTAGGGCACACCAGACACCGTGTATTGTCTTGTTACGCTTTGTGATGCTTTGATTGCTCTGTTATTTACTGTGTTCCCTCTCCGTTACTTCTTTCCGATAGACCCCGAGACTGCCGGAGACCCCCAGTTCGACTACGGTGTTGACGACTCGTCCTTCTTGCCAGAGCAACCAGGCAAGCCCTCCCCCTTGATCACCAGATATCACCTATTATTCCCTCTACTGCTTGCATTAGAGTACTGTAGCATGTTACTGTTTCGATTAATCCTATTCTGTTGCATAGCCTGTCATTGTTGCTACATCTGTTGATACCTTACCTGCAATCCTAAATGCTTAGTATAGGATGCTAGTTTACCATTAGTGGCCCTACATTCTTGTCAGTCTGCCATGCTATACTATCGGGCCGTGATCACTCGGTGGGTGATCACGGGTATATACTATACTTACATACTATTCAGGTGGTGACTAAAGTCGGGTTGGCTCATTGAGTACCCGCAAGTGATTCCGATGTGGGGGCTAAAAGGACAGGTGGCTCCATCCCGGTAGAGGTGGGCCTGGGTTCCCGACGGCCCCCGACTGTTACTTTGTGGTGGAGTGACAGGGCAGGTTGAGACCACCTAGGAGAGAGGTGGGCCTGGCCCTGGTTGGCGTCCGCGGTTACTCCATAATAACATGCTTAACGAGATCTTGGTATTTGATCTGAGTCTGGCCACTAGCCTATACGCACTAACCAACTACGCGGGAATAGTTTTGGGCACTCGGCGTTGTGGTATCAGCCGAAGCCTTCGTGATGTCAGCGACTGAGCGGCGCGCGCCGGATTGGACCGTAAGCCTGCTCTTGTATTAAGGGGGCTAGGTCTGCTTCCGACCGCGTACGCAATGTGCAGGTGTGCAATGGGCGATGGGCCCAGACCCCTGCACGCATAGGATTTAGACCAGCGTGTTGACCTCTCTGTTGTGCCTAGGTGGGGCTGCGACGTGTTGATCTTCCAAGGTCGGGCATGATCCAGGAAAGTGTGTCCAGCCAAAGGGGATCGAGCGTGTTGGGTTATGTGGTGCACCCCTGCAGGGAAGTTTATCTATTCGAATAGCCATGTCCCTCGGTAAAAGGACGACCAGGAGTTGTACCTTGAACTTATGACAACTAGAACCGGATACTTAGTAAAACACACCCAGACAATCCGGTGACAACCCGGTGATCGCTTTCTCACAGGGCAACGAGGGGAGGATTGTGGGGTAGGATTATGCTATGCGATGCTACTTGGAGGACTTCAATCTACTCTCTTCTACATGCTGCAAGACGGAGGCTGCCAGAAGCATAGTCTTTGATAGGACTAGCTATCCCCCTCTTATTCTGGCATTCTATAGTTCAGTCCACCAATATTGCCTCTTGACACATCTACCCATGCATATGTAGTGTAGATCCTTGCTTGCGAGTACTTTGGATGAGTACTCACGGTTGCTTTTCTCCCCCTTTCCCCCTTTTCCTCTTCTTCCTGGTTGTCGCAACCAGATGCTGGAGCCCAGGAGCTAGACGCCACCATCGACGATGACTCCTACTTCACCGGAGGTGCCTACTACTACTACTACTACTACTACGTGCAGGAGTAGTTTAGGAGGATCCCAGGCAGGAGGCCTGCGCCTCTTTCGATCTGTACCCAGTTTGTGCTAGCCATCTTATGGCAACTTGTTTACTTATGTCTGTACTCAGATATTGTTGCTTCCGCTGACTCGTCTATGATCGAGCACTTGTATTCGAGCCCTCGAGGCCCCTGGCTTGTAATATAAAGCTTTTATTATTTTAATTTGTGTCCAGAGTTGTGTTGTGATATCTTCCGTGAGTCCTTGATCTTGATCGTACACATTTGCGTGTATGATTTGTGTACGATTGAATCGGGGGCATCACAGCTGATCCCCATGAGACAAAGAGCTCCAAGAAGATGGAGGCAGCCACCGAGTCGACCCCAGATACGCTCACGGCTAGTACTGAGATGGTCAACGCCTCGTTTGAGGTTACAGCCCCCGTGGCATTGCAGGAGCAGTTTCCCCTTCGAGGATGTGTCCCCCCCGGCTGAGTTGCCCAAGGTGATTTTCTTCTTTGCCGATCTCGATTGTGGTTTTTCATCTAAGTATGTGGTGATGAATAATGCAAAATTTTATTAGCTTCGATGCCATGCTATACATAGTGGTTTAAATAACTTGTGTTTCTTATACTGAAAAGTAATTTAGAATTTGTTTCTGTTTCAATTAGAGCCCTGATGCAGACAAGGATTGTG
This sequence comes from Triticum timopheevii, assembly GCA_963921465.1. Lineage (NCBI taxonomy): Eukaryota > Viridiplantae > Streptophyta > Magnoliopsida > Poales > Poaceae > Triticum > Triticum timopheevii. The sequence continues at coordinate 67,483,690 of OY997266.1, forward strand.
TGGTTGTACATGTCACTCGCTATGAGGCGGATGACCTGAATATACGCACCGGGAAAATAGAGTTCTTAGGCTGTTGGATCCTGGAAGCCATTTGCGGTTATACCAATGAAGAGTTGTATTCCAGCCTCACTATTGTCAGGCGTGTTGTCCAGGGTGTACTGAAGCACAAGAAGTTCAAAGCTACTCCTTCGTTTGTGAGGCATACTATTCTTGTCAAGCTTACACAGGAAGATGACGTGGCATGCCTCCACAAACAAGTTTATCAGTGGCAAGGCCACAAGGTTGTCTTCATGAAGGTTCACAGGATTGAGCTGCTGCGGGACGTCCTCGATGATGTTCATGGCAAGGTCCGTCTTGTGTCCAGCCCAAATTAGATCGAGGCATGAAATAGTTGCCCCAGCTAGTGTTTAATAGTAGTTTGGATTGTGTCTAATTATCTGAACCTTGCCTGTTATCGACCCCTCTGGGGCTAGTACTCTGTTTGAATACGTCTATGGGAACTGCTGCTACTTTTGTGTGCTCGTGAATCATGTGAGAACCATCATACTTGTTGCCAAAACAGAAGCATCCTCACTAGTTTTTTCATGAATATGGCATGGTAAGACATAAGTCGTCACGGTTTATCATACGAGCAGTGTGTGTTTTGATGAAATAGAGCACTTGTTCAAGAACTATGCACCGACGTATACATAAGTACTTGTAAACACTGTTGGTGCTACTCCACTTGTAAGCAGTTGTGCAAAACATGGCACATTGGCTCAGCTCGCTTCAACACTAGGACATTGGCTCAGCTCGCTTCAACACTAGGCTATCGACCAGCTAACAATCAACAATCTGTTGTCTGACATATAAGCAACTATGTATCTTGTTACAGTGGTTCATGCAGTTAACTGAGGCCACAATGTAAATTCCAAACATTCACACGCTAGTCCAGCGCTCATGTGGAACACTCACATTAAACTCGTCTTCATAAAAAACTTGAAAAGCATAAGTTAAGCAATTTTATACATCTCAATGATTCATAGAACATAACAAACATATACTAGTTCACATCAAAAGACAAAGTTGTGAGAAGGTTTACAAATCAGGAAAAAACAAGCAAGGCTTCTCTGAGCAAAGAGCCTCCCGGCAGGCTTAAATTTCCTGGAGTTCACTCTGGTTTTTTATTGTTGCCACCATCCAGGGTTATATAGGTTCTCTCATTCTAGAATAGCTAATTATAATTGTGGTCTCAGCTGGAATGCTGAACTGAACCATGCAGTGTACTGACCAGGTGAAATTCTTGTGCATTCCACTAAATTTAAGCACCACTATTTGCAGAAATAAGCAGACCACAATGCCTCTTGTCCGCGCACCTGTCCAAAAACCGCCGTGCAGCCGTGCCAGCTAGTCCTCGGTCCATGGATGAACTGGTAGAAAGTGCATTCCGGACTAGGATGCAGTTGTTTTCGCTCGTCCCTGCACTGCAATCAAGAAGTAAAATGTATGAATCAACTTCTTTTAGATTGCGTTGGTCATTCTACCTTAGTTACTACCAATGTAGAAATACCTTGAACACTGGAGGTTAGACGACGACAACGAGGGATAGCCATCTCATTTTGCGCAGTTCTACTAAAACTGAGGTGTGTGCTTTTGATTGCGCGGATAGAAACGATACGGAGATAAACATCCCAAAACGATATGGAGACAGACATACCTGTTTGCGCAAATACGAAATACGGTTATTTAAACAGTGACAGATATTTGCAGTGGGGTATGATTAACAACAGCATCTATTATGTTATAATTGGCACTAGATTGATAGTATGAAGAGTCCTTAAGTAAGTAGCATCACATCACATCAACACTGCCACTAGATTAACATGCAGAACAATAGCGTTAGTATTGCTGTCATGAGAGTAGCACATGGTCAGTAAATGTGCAATCAAATTTGTGCCGTTCCACTGGGATGAAGCAATGTTAGCGATGTGAGATTTAAGTGTAACTGCAAAAACACAATTCATGGGAAATAAAGCAAGATGGAAGCACTTCATAAAATGGTGGTGGCATTGCTTCAATTTATCGATGGCACTAGACCATTACTTATAGTGACATTAGGTGGCATTGCTTAATGCTTCATGTGATTTTACATTAACGGTAGCCATATGGGCGTAGGGATAGCAGGGGCATAAAGTGGTGAGGCAGATGTGGCTCACGAGAGCGGCAAACACTCAGGCAGCATGTCTGCATTTGTCCCATTTTTATCTCCTCGGCGATATTTTCCTATGTGAGCACAGGAAATCTAGACCTGCTCATTCTCATTTACATTGTCCCCCAACACCCGTCACTTTCTTTCTCTCCCCCACCCTTCGCCAGCCACCATGCTTTCTTCTTCTTTTCAACCAAGAGACCGGTTGGGTAGCCAGTATCTACTACTTTCCCCCGTTTCCTCCTAGAACCAAGTCCTAGATTCATGCTACAGCTTTCCCACTTTCTTCCTTGTTTGAACCAACTCTTAAAGTCGACTATATGAACTAGCTTTACCTCTAATAATAGTAAAAGTCTAGGTGGCTTTGGAACAATGGGCGGAGGTAGAAAAAGGTCCACACGAAGGGAGCTGGGGCAGTAGAGCAAGGCAGGTTTCGAAGGAATATATACCTGAGGGTCGTCGGCATGTGGCAAAGACGGCGTTGGGAGGCCGCATCTTGGACACAATACCACAGGGGGAAAGAAGGGGTCGGAGTCCCTCCCGAGCCGGCGCTCTCTCGGAGAGAACGGAACGACCACCGATCGGGACATGCGGGCAGCCGTTGGTCTCCTCCCTCGCCACTGACGACAACGTGAACGATGCACCTACACCCTTGCCCCGGTTGAGGTTGTCCGGCCGGATTTGTGACCAGCCGTGAGCTGAGAGAGAGTGCGGCCACCTATGTCTTGCTTAGATCTGGAGAGCATGAGAGAGTGAACGAGAGCAACCCTAGTAAAGCAAGCGCTAAGGCTCCTGCTTATATATATAGTGGAGTGATTTTGTTGTACCGGCTTAAAAAATGCACTCCTACGTGTACCCGTGAGTGCGTGTGAGAGAACTAGTGCATGCGTGCACCGCTTCTCTTCGTGAGAGTACAATATAATATGCCCAAAGAACGTTCGCCGCAAGAGTAATAGTATAAGTGTGTGATGTGTGAGCTAAAATAAAATGTGTGTGACGTCTTTTGTTTTTTAGCAGTTCTAAGGGTAGGGTGTGAAGAGCACATATGTGCGTGACGTCTACCTGCAGATAGACGGTGGGTGCGACATGCGAGTCTGCGAGAGGACTCGGGAGAGTCGTGACTCATGAGGGTGCGTGTGAGTGAGAGAGAGGGGGGCACGTATCAATGCAATGCATGTGTCCATAAATCATTATCCGACAAATGTTCGCCACAAGCCTTTTCCTGACGAATGCCGTAAGAACCGTTAGATCGGCATCCAACAGTTCCAGTTTTGCCATGTCATTTAACAGAACAGCCACTCCTCCTACACACAAATCTTCCACGTGAGTGTTAGCAACTGCCGTATGCTCCCTCCGTTCCAAAATGCAGTGCATATATCTTTATTGAAAATTCGAACCTCGCAAACTTTTACCAAGTTTTCGTGTACCAAGTTGGACATGTAGAATACCCTATATATATATCATTTCATTCATCTTCGAGAGGTAACTATAAAGATGGGGGAGGAGTCTACAAAGAAAGACCATCGTATCACCCGCAGCAATTTCAACCATCCTTTGGTGTCGAGGAATATCATAGGAACTCTATATGATATGATTTTTATAGGATTTTTTCCTTTAGAGTCAATTGGTTCATAGGAATAGATTCATATACTCCACATTTCAAAGGAAATAAACATGATATCATTTCTATAGCTTTAGAGCCACTTGGTTCATATGAATGGATTCCTATAATCCCTTAATTTCAAAGGAAAATAAACATTAGTGTATATTTAATAGAAAAGTTCCTATGATATGAACCAAATTACATCTCTTTTCTAATCCCTCCTCATAGGAATTGAGATACATGTCATCTTTAGATTCAATAGAAAAGTTCCTATGATGTGAACCAAATGACATCTCTTTTCCAATCCCTACTCATAGGACCATGTCATCTCTTTCCCTACAACTTCCATGCATACATCTTCTATTCCTAAATAGATAGTACAACCCACTAGTAGCTTTTTTCCAAGACATGCAACTATGGCACAAGAACTATATAGTGTGCCAATAACTTGAAAGATGGTCGCTGGATGAAGCTAATCTGACAGTGCAGAGTTGGCAAATCCGAGCACTACTGGCCAATGGATATCATCAACATTCCACCAGATCTGCCACATATACAATTTAGAAGACTCCATGGTTGAACTTAAGCATAATGCACAAACCTCAAAACACAAGCACTTCTCCTTTATTCTAGAATCTTCTGTATCATAATTGATTTTTTTTTCTAAATGAATTGCCATGATTTGTTTTTTTACTTTATGCTTTACAATGCACAACCCCATGAACCTTAACATTTTTATAAAACTAATTGATTTTGAATGAGATGAACTATAAGAACTAAACGAACATCTACATCATGCATATATGACTCAAAGCTTTACATGCTATAGTGTGTATTTATTCATAATTTGGTTTCAAAATCTCATGCGTTCAATGCATGTGTACCTTACTAGTTTTGAGTAGAGTAGTAAATTTCACACGGCCCCGGGTATATTAAAATGTAGGGCCCATGCATCATTGCCTTTCGGTCGAGCCTACGCCCACAATTTTTTGTACGTACTATATCTCCACTAGTCCCCAAACCCAAAATGCTGCCTCGTTCCCGTAAAACCAAGTGGCCCACACATATTTAAGGTGTCGACTCGAACCCGTTTACTACGATGTGGCCCCGCATGCTGTAGTACTCCTACAAACCCTACCGCCGCACTCATCATCGGTTTTCTTCAAGAGGACGAGGGAGAAGCCGATTTGTAGTGGAGGCACTTTTAAAAAAAGGATCTGTAGTGGAGACCCCTACCCTAGGGTGCCCTAGGTAGCTGCCGCACGCATCATTGTTTTCTCTTTTCTTTATGCTCTTGCGCCCTGCTACGTCTTGAGCTTGTGTTGGTCTTCCTCGAAGAGGAGAGGGTGATGCAGCAAAGTGTAGCGTAAGTATTTCCCTCAGTTTTGAGAACCAAGGTATCAATCCAGTAGGAGGCTCCTCAAAAGTCCGACGCACCTACACAAACAAACTGAGAACTCGCAACCAACGCAATAAAGGGGTTGTCAATCCCTTCACGATCACTTGCGAAAGTGAGATCTAATAAAGATAGTATGATAAGATAAATATATTTTTGGTATTTTATAATATAGATGCAAAAAGTAAAGATGCAAATAAAGGTAGATTGAAAGCGAATATGATAAGAGATAGACCCGGGGGCCATAGGTTTCACTAGAGGCTTCTCTCGAGATAGAATAAGTATTACGATGGGTGAACAAATTACTATCGAGCAATTGATAGAAAAGCGCATAGTTATGAGATTATCTAGGCATGATCATGTATATAGGCATCACGTCCATAACAAGTAGACGGACTCCTGCCTGCATCTACTACTATTACTCCACACATCGACCGACTCCTGCCTGCATCTAGAGTATTAAGTTCATAAGAACAGAGTAACGCATTAAGCAAGATGACATGATGTAGAGGGATAAACACATGCAATATGATATAAACCTCATCTTGTTATCCTCGATGGCAACAATACAATACGTGTCTTGCAACCCTTTCTGTCACTAGGTAAGAACACCGAAAGATTGAAACCAAAGCTAAGCACTTCTCCCATGGCAAGAAAGACCAATCTAGTAGGCCAAACCAAACTGATAATTCGAAGAGACTTGCAAAGATAACTCAATCATACATAAAACAATTCATAGAAGATTCAAATATTATTCATAGATAAACTTGATCATAAACCCACAATTCATCGGATCTCGACAAACACACCGCAAAAAGAGTTTACATCGAATAGATCTCCACAAGAGAGGGGGAGAACATTGTATTGAGATCCAAAAAGAGAGAAGAAGCCATCTAGCTAATAACTATGGACCCATAGGTCTGGGGAAAACTACTCACAACTCATCGAAGGGGAAAGGATGTTGATGAAGAGGCCCTCCGTGGTTGATTTCCCCTCCGGCAGAGTGCCGGCGAAGGCTCCAAGATGGGATCTCGCGGATACAGAAGGTTACGACGGTGGAAATTGTGTTTCGTGGTGCTCTTGGATGTTTTCGGGGTACGTAGGTATATATAGGAGGAAGAAGTACATCGTTGGCCGCCCGAGGGGCCCACGAGACAGGGGCGCGCCCTACAGGGGGGCGCGGCCCCTCTCTCGTGGGGCCCTTGGAAACTTCTTGACTTGCACTCCAAGCTCTCTGGATCACGTTTGTTCCAAAAATCACGCTCCCGAAGGTTTCATTCCGTTTGGACTCCGTTTGATATTCCTTTTCTTTGAAATACTGAAATAGGCAAAAAACAGCAATATGGGCTGGGCCTCCAGTTAGTAGGTTAGTCCCAAAAATGATATAAATGTGTAAAATAAAGCCCATAAACATCCAAAAGGGGTAATATAATAGCATGGAACAATCAAAAACTATAGATACGTTGGAGACGTATCAAGCATCCCCAAGCTTAATTCCTGCTCGTCCTCGAGTAGGTAAATGATAAAGAAGAAATTTTTGATGTGGAATGCTACCTAGCATATTTCTCAATGTAATTTTCTTTACTGTGGCATGAATGTTCAGACCCAAATGAATACAAAATAAAAGTTCATATTGACATAAGAAATAGTAATACTTCAAGCATACTAATCAAAGTAATCATGTCTTCTCAAAATAACATGGCTAAAGAAAGTTATCCCTACAAAATCATATAGTCTGGCTATGCTCTATCTTCATCACACAAAGTATTAAATCATGCACAACCCCGATGACAAGCCAAGCATTTTTTCATACTTTAATAATCTCAAACTTTTTCAACTTTCAGGCAATACATGAGCGTGAGCCATGGACATAGCACTATATGTGGAATAGAATGGTGGTTGTGGAGAAGACAAAAAGGAGAAGATAGTCTCACATCAACTAGGCGTATCAACGGGCTATGGAGATGCCCATTAATAGATATCAATGTGAGTGAGTAGGGATTGCCGTGCAACGGATGCACTAGAGCTATAAATATATGAAAGCTCAATAAAAGAAACTAAGTGGGGTGCATCCAACTTGCTTGCTCACGAAGACCTAGGGCACTTTGAGGAAGCCCATCATTGGAATATACAAGCCAAGTTCTATAATGAAAAATTCCCACTAGTATATGAAAGTGACACATATGAGATTCTCTATCATGAAGATCATGGTGCTATTTTGAAGCACAAGTGTGGAAAAAGAGATAGTAGCATTGTCCCTTCTCTCTTTTTCTCTCATTTTATTGTTTTTTTCTTTCTTTTTTTTTCTTTTTTTTCTTTGGCCTATCTTTTTTTTTCTTTTTGGCCTTTCTCCTTTTTTTTCTTTTTTTCTTTTTTTCTTTTTTTCTTTTTGTAAAGTCCGAAGTCTCATCCCGACTTGTGGGGGAATCATAGTCTTCATCATCCTTTCCTCACTGGGACAATGCTCTAATAATGGAGATCATCACACTTTTATGGATTTACAACTCAAACCTAGAACAAGATATGACTCTATATGAGTGCCTCCGGCGGTGTACCGGGATATGCAATGAATCAAGAGCAACATGTATGAAAATTATGAAGGTGGCCTTGCCACAAATACAATGTCAACTACATGATCATGCAAAGAGCAATATGACAAAAGTAATGCGTGTCATATGAACGGAACGGTGGAAAGTTGCATGGCAGTATATCTCGGAATGGCTATGGAAATGCCATAATAGGTAGGTATGGTGGCTGTTTTGAGAAAGGTAAATGGTGGGTGTATGGTACCGGCGAAAATTGCACGATACAAGAGAGGCTAGCAATGGTGGAAGGGTGAAAGAGTGCGTATAATCCATGGACTCAACATTAATCAAAGGAACTCATATACTTGTTGCAAAAATTTAGAAGTCATCAAAAACCAAAGTACTATGCACATGCTCCTAGGGGGATAGATTGGTAGGAAAAGACCATCGCTCGTCCCCGACCGCCACTCATAAGGAAGACAATCAATAAATAAAATTGTGCTCCAATTTCATCACAAAGCGGTTCACCATACGTGCATGCTACGGGAATCACAAACTTCAACACAAGCATTCTTTAAATTCATAATCACCCAACTAGCATGACTTTAATATCACTACCTTCATATCTCAAAACAATTATCAAGCATCAAATATATTATAGTATCCAATTCACTTTCTATGATAGTTTTTATTATACCCAACTTGGATGCTCATCATTCTAGGACCAACTTTATGATAATAGCAAATACCATGCTGTTCTAAAAGACTCTCAAAATGATATAAGTGAAGCATGAGAGACTAGCAATTTCTTCAAAATTAAGACACCACCGTGCTCTAAAAGATATTAGTGAAGCACTCAAGCAAAAACTATCAAGCTCAAAAGATATAAGTGAAGCACATAGAGTATTCTAGCAAATTCTAATCAAATAGGCTTCTCCCAAAAGGTGTGTACAGCAAGGCTAATATAATACACGACGCTCCAAGCAAAACACATATCATGTAGCGAATAAAAATATAGCTCCAAGTAAAGTTACCAATGAACGAAGACGAAAGAGGGGATGCCTTCCCGGGGCATCCCCAAGCTTAGGCTTTTGGCTATGCTTGAATATCTTGGGGTGCCATGGGCATACCCAAGCTTAGGCTCTTGCCACTCCTTATTCCATAGTCCATAAAAGCTTTACCCAAAACTTGAAAACTTCACAACACAAAACTCAACAGGAAATCTTATAAGCTCCGTTAGTGAAAGAAAACAAAACCACCACATAAGGTACTGCCATGAACTCATTGTTTATTTATTTTGGTGTTAAACCTACTGTATTCCAACTTCTTTATGGTTCATACACGGAATTACTAGCCATAGATGCATTGAAATAAGCAAACAACACACGAAAAACAGAATCTGTCAAAAATAGAACAGTCTGTAGCAATCTGTAACTAACGCAAACTTCTGGAACTCTAAGAAATCCTACAAAAATAGGAAGTCCTGTAAAATTTGTTTATTGAACAGAAGCCAAAAGAATCAACGCAAAAGCACGTTCCTGTGATTTAACAAAATTATATTCGTGCGCACAAAGTTTCTGTTTTTTAGCAGAATCAAATCAACTATCATTGTAGGTTATCCTATAGGTTCTACTTGGCACAAACACTAATTAAAAGATAAAAACACATCTAAACAGAAGGTAGATGCAAGATTTATTACTAAACAGGAGCAAAAACAAAAAACATAAACAAAATTGGGTTGCCTCCCAACTAGCGCTATCGTTTAACGCTCCTAGCTAGGCATAAAAACAAAGATAGATCTAACGAGTGCCATCTTTGGCACTAAATTCATAAGTAGCACGCATGATAGATTCATAAGGTAATTTGACTTTCTTTCTTGGAAAGTTCTCCATGCCTTTCTTTAATGGAAATTGGAATCTAGTATTCCCTTCCTTCATATCAATAATCACACCAATCGTTCTAAAGAAAGGTCTACCAAGAATAATAGGGCAAGAAAGATTGCAATCTATATCAAGAACGATAAAACCTACGGGCACCAAATTTCTATTTGCAACAATAAGAACATCATTGATCCTTCCCATAGGCTTTTTAATGGTGGGATCCGCAAGGTGCAAATTTAAAGAGCAATCATCAAGATCATGGAAACCTAGAATATCACATAAAGTTTTCGGAATCGTGGAAACACTAGCACCCAAATCACACAAATCACACAAAGAAAAACACTCATAATCTTTAATTCTAATCTTTATAGTAGGTTCCCACTCATCATTAAGTTTTCTAGGTATAGAAACTTCCAAATTAAGTTTTTCATCATAAGATTGCATCAAGGCATCAACAATATGTTTGGTAAAAGCTTTGTTTTGACTATAAGCATGAGGAGAATTAACAACGGATTGCAACAAGGAAATACAACTTTTTAAAGAGCAATTATCATAATCAAATTCCTTGAAATCCGAGATAGTAGGTTCAATATTATTAGAAGTTGAGGATTCTCCCATCTCTCTTTTACCAAATTTAGCATCAAGATCTAAAGACTCCAAATTTTTGGGACGCCTTCTAGGCAAAGTGGATTCATCATCACTCCCGTAATCATCAAAATTCATATTGCAAAACATAGATCTAATCGGAGACGCATAAATAACTTTAAGATCCTCATCATTATTTTCATGGAAACTAGAAGAACATGCTTTTATAAAGCTTTCTTTTTTAGCATGCAATCTAGCGGTTCTTTCCTTGCATTCGTCAATGGAAATTCTCATTACTTTGAGAGACTCATTGATATCATGCTTAGGAGAAGAAGATCCAAGTTTAAGAGAATTAACATCAAGCGAAAGTCTATCAACGTTCCTAGCCAAATCATCAACTTTGAGCAATTTTTCTTCAAGCAAAGCATTAAAATTCTTTTGAGAAATCATAAATTCTTTCACACTATTCTCAAAATCAGAGGGCATCTTATTAAAATTACCATAAGAATTATTGTAGGAATTTCCATAATTATTAGAGGGATTACTAGGGAATGGTCTAGCATTAAAATTTCCTCTATAAGCATTGTTTCCAAAACTATTCCTACCAACAAAATTCACATCCATAGATTCATTATTATTCTCAATCAAGGAATAAAAAGGCATATCATTGGGATCAAGAGGAGTATTTTTAGTAGCAAACATCTTCATAAGTTCATCCATCTTTCCACTCAAAACATTAATTTCTTCTATAGCATGCACTTTTTTACTAGAAGATCTTTCGGTGTGCCATTGAGAATAATTAGCCATAATATTATCAAGAAGTTTTGTAGCATCTTCTAACGTGATTTCCATAAACGTGCCTCCCGCGGCCGAATCTAAGAGATTTCTAGAAGCAAAGTTCAAACCGGCATAAAAATTTTGTATGATCATCCATAAATTCAAACCATGAGTATGGCAATTGCAAAGCATCAATTTCATTCTTTCCCAAGATTGGGCAACATGCTCAAGATCAAGTTGTTTAAAATTCATAATATCGTTCCTAAGAGTGATGATCTTAGCGGGAGGAAAATACTTAGAGATAAAAGCATCTTTGCACTTGTTCCAAGAATCAATACTATTTTTAGGCAAAGACGAAAACCAAACTTTAGCACGATCTCTTAGTGAAAACGGAAATTACTTCAATTTGACAATATTGTTATCCGTATCTTTCTTCTTTTGCATATCACACAAATCAGCAAAATTGTTTAGATGAGTAGCAGCATCTTCACTAGGAAGGCCGGCAAATTGATCTTTCATAACAAGATTCAGCAAAGCGGTATTGATTTCAGAAGACTCAACATCATTAAGAGGAGCAATTGGAGTACTAAGGAAATCATTATTATTGGTATTCGAGAAGTCACACAACTTGGTGTTATCTTTGCCATGGCAATAAGTAATCCAACACACAAGCAAACAGAAAAAGGCAAGCGAAAAGAGAGGAGGAGATTGGGAAAGAGAGGGCGAATAAAACGACAAGGGTGAAGTGGGGGAGAGGAAAACGAGAGGCAAATGGCAAATAATGTAAATGCGAGGGAGATGGGTTTGTGATGGGTACTTGGTATGTCTTGACTTGAGCGAAGACCTCCCTGGCAACGGCGCCAGAAATCCTTCTTGCTACGTCTTGAGATTGCGTTGGTTTTCCTCAAAGAGGAGAGTGCGATGCAGCAAAGTGTAGCGTAAGTATTTCCCTCAGTTTTGAGAACCAAGGTATCAATCCAGTAGGAGGCTCCTCAAAAGTCCCATGCACCTACACAAACAAACTGAGAACTCGCAACCAACGCAATAAAGGGGTTGTCAATCCCTTCACGGCCACTTGCGAAAGTGAGATCTAATAAAGATAATATGATAAGATAAATATATTTTTGGTATTTTATAATATAGATGCAAAAAGTAAAGATGCAAATAAAGGTAGATTGAAAGCAAATATGATAAGAGATAGACCCGGGGGCCATAGGTTTCACTAGAGGCTTCTCTCGAGATAGCATAAGTATTATGGTGGGTGAACAAATTACCGTCGAGCAATTGATAGAAAAGCGCATAGTTATGAGATTATCTAGGCATGACCATGTATATAGGCATCACGTCCATAACAAGTAGACCGACTCCTGCCTGCATCTACTACTATTACTCCACACATCGACCGACTCCTGCCTGCATCTAGAGTATTAAGTTCATAAGAACAGAGTAACGCATTAAGCAAGATGACATGATGTAGAGGGATAAACACATGCAATATGATATAAACCCCATCTTGTTATCCTCGATGGCAACAATACAATACGTGTCTTGCAACCCTTTCTGTCACTGGGTAAGAATACCGCAAGATTGAACCCAAAGCTAAGCACTTCTCCCATGGCAAGAAAGACCAATCTAGTAGGCCAAACGAAACTGATAATTCGGAGTGACTTGCAAAGATAACTCGATCATACATAAAAGAATTCAGAGAAGATTCAAATATTATTCATAGATAAACTTGATCATAAACCCACAATTCATCGGATCTCGACAAACACACCGCAAAAAGAGTTTACATCGAATAGATCTCCACAAGAGAGGGGGAGAACATTGTATTGAGATCCAAAAAGAGAGAAGAAGCCATCTAGCTAATAACTATGGACCCATAGGTCTGTGGCAAAATACTCACAACTCATCGGAGGGGCAAGTATGTTGATGTAGAGGCCCTTCGTGGTTGATTCCCCCTCCGGCAGAGTGCCGGTGAAGGCTCCAAGATGGGATCTCGCGGATACAGAAGGTTACGGCGGTGGAAATTGTGTTTCGTGGTGTTACTGGATGTTTTCGGGGTACGTAGGTATATGTAGGAGGAAGAAGTACGTCGGTGGCCGCCCAAAGGGCCCACGAGATAGGGGGCGCGCCCTATAGGGGGGCCTATCTTGTGGGGCCCTCGGAAGCTTCTTTACTTGCACTCCAAGCTCTCCGGATCACGTTTGTTCCAAAAATCATGCTCCCGAAGGTTTCATTCTGTTTGGACTCCGTTTGATATTCCTTTTCTTCGAAATACTGAAATAGGCAAAAAACCAGCAATATGGGCTGGGCCTCCGGTTAGTAGGTTAGTCCCAAAAATGATATAAATGTGTAAAATAAAGCCCATAAACATCCAAAAGGGGTAATATAATAGCATGGAACAATAAAAAATTATAGATACGTTGGAGACGTATCACGCCCTGGAGTGAAATGATGGTTGCTTTGTCCGTCCAGCTTAATGCAGGAAAGGTGGGGCTTTGTGATTTGTCCCCTCATCTCTCATTTTCTACTACTACGGCGCTACGACCGGGGTGCCTCCAATTCCAACCTCTGTTCCGAACTGTAATTTGGTGCATCACACGTGGAACAAGATGGTGGATGAGCCACATGTCGGCCAAAGGGGTCATGTTAAGTGTGTCGCCATTTCGTGTGCGGACTGACCCTGCTTGAGTTGCTACGCCAACACGACATGAGAAGCCTACCACTTGGCTTTGCTCCTTGGTGAATCCCGACTATATTGATCTAAAAAGATACGTTCTGAACTACCCTCTCCGTCTCGGTTTTTTATTTTTAGGCGTCTCAGTTTATAGGGCGTGCACGTAGTTCTAGGTCATCCATTTGACTAACTAAATATGAGTTACTATGTCACAAAAAGTATATTATTGGATTCTTAAGCGGATGAAGTTGTATTTAAAAGTCGAGGGTGGGGCTTTTCCTGCGCGGTAGGCGGGGCAGTTCTACCTACTCGGTTTGACAGAGACGCGTGAAGATGAGGGAGTAGGCTGCTGCAAATGTAGGGCTGTGTGATTTGATAGCGAGTTACTGCTGGACAGGTGGGGCCCCGTGATTTGACTTGCCATTATCATTACTGCAGCGCTACGACTGGCGTGAGTCTCCCGATTCCTGACCACCTCCATACAGGTGCCTCTCCCAATGCTCCACCATGTACTAGTAGAGGCTGGCTCTTGCATTAGAGCCCACTTCTCTACTTTTTCCTTGCCTCTCTTTCCTCCACATATGCAAAAATGCCATGTAAAGCGCACTATTGTACTTGTACTTGCTCCTATAGGTGCTAAGCTTGCCACATAGGCATAAAGTCTGATGTGGCAAGTTTGGTGACCCAAGGAAGAAACGGTGCTAAGCATGTCTACCTAGGTGAAAAGACAATTTTGAGTCTATAGCTAATTAAATGAAGCAAACTTAGCAACAAAAAACTAATAAGCACCTATGCATTGGGGACTTGATTGCTAAGCCATTTAATGCCCTCAGCACCTCATCTAAAGCACCATTTCATTGGAAGAGGTCACTCCTTGGCAAATGCAATAAATACTACTACGAAGAAAGAGATAGAGAGAAGTAAAAAATACACTTATAGCCAACCTTATAGCTAACCTTGTTGAAGTATGAGTGACTAAGTGATGACATGCCAACATCAGATAGCCTAACACACCGTGTTAAATCTCCAAGGGCCGACCGCGCGAGCTACGCGACGGTCGTGGTAGGCGCAACCATGATACGGGTTGCTGGCAGCCCTTGGATCTGAGATCGAACATTCGCATGCTAAGTTGCTGAAAATTTGCAGAATAACCCTCCAGGATAGGATATTCACCCATAGGTCTAGAATCATGCCATGCAACCGTTCGATCTCAGATCCAAGGGCTCTCGGAAACCCGTATCATGGGAGAATGCACTTGTAGAAAAAGGGGTCAAACCTGAGAAACATTAGTACCGGTTTGCATATAAGCCGGCACTAATGTGTCCATTAGTGCCGGTTCAAATGACTAGGCGGGAAGAGATCTTTAGTACATTTTCAATGCGAATCTTTAGTACCGGTTCATGCCACGAACCGGTACTAAAGGTGCTGGCCGGGCACCAGCATCTTTAGTATCGGTTCGTGGCAGGAACCGGTACTAAAGAGGTTGTGGCAGGGCTATTTTTAGTCCCACCTCGCTCCCCTAGCAAGATTTTGACCACCTTAAATATGTTACTTCTCAAACTGTCACAAGCATTTGGTCTTCTTTGAACTCTATGTGTAGGATCTGTGGCTGCAATAGGAGTCTTTGCCGGTTCTTAAATCGGTGGTAGATACTTATTGACAATTTAGATTCTATACAAAAAGATCATTGATGATCAATGTATTTTTTATGTACTTCTCTGTAGTAGTAGCGCGTTTTGACTTAAAGGCGGTACTGATCAATGTATTTTTTCTGCCGGCATTATGCAGCATTCGAGGTGACGTCATCAATTTCCAACATGTTCTGACATCATTTGTTGTTTTTCAGTCACCGATTTGTTTAGATCAGGGCTAAATGACTGTGAAAATGAAAATCACTACAAAACAAACTGTGAAAATGTTGAAGGTATCATCATTTCACCCGCATAGCATGTGCGAAAGAGTAGAGAGGGTCACGGCAAAAACTGGACGAACTTCGTGTACAAACTGGACAATCTCTTTTGGAGTATCAGGGTTTCGGACGAGAACTCATCAGTTACACGGGCACTTCATTTTTTTAACTTATTCGAACTCCAAACTATTTTTGAGCCGGCATTATGCAGCATTCGAAGCGACGTCATCAATTTCCAACACGTTCTGACATCATTTGCTGTTTTTCAGTCACCGATTTGTTTAGATCAGAGCTAAATGACCGTGAAAATGAAAATCACTACAAAAAAAACTCTGAAAATGTTGAAGTTATCATCATTTCACCCGCATAGCATGTGCGAAAGAGTAGAGAGGGTCACGACAAAAACTAGATGAACCTTGTGTACAAACTGGACAATCTCTTTCGGAGTATCAGGGTTTCGGACGAGAACTCATCAGTTACACGGGCACTTCATTTTTTTAACTTATTTGAACTCTAGACTTTTTTTTAGCCGGCATTATGCAGCATTCGAAGCGACGTCATCAATTTCCAACATGTTCTGACACCATTTGTTGTTTTTCAGTCACTGATTTGTTTAGATCAGAGCTAAATGATCGTGAAAATGAAAATCAATACAAAAAAAACTCTGAAAATGTTGAAGGTATCATCATTTCACCCGCATAGCATGTGCGAAAGAGTAGAGAGGGTCACGGCAAAAACTGGACGAACTTCATGTACAAACTGGACAATCTCTTTCGGAGTATCAGGGTTTCGGACGAGAACTCATCAGTTACATGGGCACTTCATTTTTTTAATTTATTTGAACTCCAGACTTTTTTTGAGCCGGCATTATGCAGCATTCGAAGCGATGTCATCAATTTCCAACACATTCTAACATCATTTGCTGTTTTTCAGTCACCGATTTGTTTAGATCAGAGCTGAATGACCGTGAAAATGAAAATCACTACAAAACAAACTCTGAAAATGTTGAAGGTATCATCATTTCACCCGCATAGCATGTGCGAAAGAGTAGAGAGGGTCACGGCAAAAACTGGACGAACTTCATGTACAAACTGGACAATCTCTTTCGGAGTATCAGGGTTTTGGACGAGAACTCATCAGTTACATGGGCACTTCATTTTTTTAACTTATTTGAACTCCAGACTTTTTTTGAGCCGGCATTATGCAGCATTCGAAGCGACGTCATCAATTTCCAACATGTTCTGACATCATTTGCTGTTTTTCAATCACCGATTTGTTTAGAACAGAGCTAAATGACCGTGAAAATGAAAATCACAGCAAAACGCGGACAATCTCTTTCGGAGTATCAGGGTTTCGGACAGAACTCATCAGTTACACGGGCACTTCTGTTTTTCAGTCATTTACCAATTTGTTTAGAGAGCTAAATGACCGTGAAACAGTAAATCACAACAAAACGAACTCTGAAAAAGCATAAAAGAAAAAACTATATAAAAAAATACTCAAAAATAAATAGAAGAAAATAAATAATGCAGAAAAGAAAAAAACTATATAAAGCAAAAATATTCACAAGGAAACTAAATACAGCAAAAAAACTACTCAGAAATAAATAGAAGAAAAAAGCAGAAAAGAAAAAACTATATAAAAAAATTACTCAAAAATAAATAGAAGAAAATAAATAATGCAGAAAAGAAAAAAATTATATAAAGCAAAAATATTCACAAAGAAACGAAATACAGCAAAAAAACTACTCAGAAATAAATGAAGAAAAAAATAAAGCAGAAAAAAAAAACTATATAAAAAAATTACTCAAAAATAAATAGAAGAAAATAAATAATGCAGAAAAGAAAAAAATTATATAAAAATTTGTTGGGGCGCTGCCCGGTGGGCCTGCCAGACCTAGGGTGTGCAAATTCAGGCCCAGAAGGGCCAGTAGGCTCACAGGGCAGCGCACCCAAGTTAGGCCCAGATGCCTGCTATATAAAGGAGTTCGAAAGGGCAGCCGCGGCTGGGTTTATAAACCAGTGCGGCTGCCCTTCGCTCGGTGAGGTGGGACTAAAATTAGCGCACTGAGGGTGGCAGCGCACGACCATTAGTACCGGTTGGTGGCTCCAACCGGTACTAATGTGTTGCCCTTTAGTACCGGTTGGATCCACCAACCGGTACTAAAGGCCCTCGTTTCCCGCCGCTTGGGCTGGCCAAAATTGGCCTTTAGTACCGGTTGGAGGCTCCAACCGGTACTAAAGGCCCCTTCTATATATACTACACTTACGAAAAACAGTTCCATCGTCGACCACTTCTCCACTTCTCGCGCGACACTCGATCTATCGCCGCCGCCGCCGCCGCGCCGTCGCCGCCGCCGCCGCCGCGCCGTCGCCGCCGCCGCCCTCGATCGCCGCCCCGCCGCACGTCATCGCTGTCCCCGCCACCCTCGCCGCCCCCGCCGGCCGTCATCGCCGTCCCCGTCGCCCGTTGCCGTCCCCGCCGCCCTCGCCGCCGCCCGTCGTCGCCGCCCCCGCCGCCCGTACGCCCGCTCGATCGTACCCACACATACACACACACACATACACACACACACACGCACACACACACTACACACACATGTACGTACACACACACACACTACACACACACATGTACGTACACACACACACACATTTTTACTTATTTTCTGTTTTCTATTGTTTAGATGAATTAATTAATATAACTAGTTTATTTTTAGAATGCTAATTAGAATGTTAATGTTAGATGAATTAGAACTAGTTTATTTTTAGTAAGAAAATTTAGGTATATGAGATTATTTGAACTAGTTGAATTAATAGAACTAGTTTATTTTTAGTAAGAAAATTTAGGTATATGAGATTATTTGAACTAGTTGAATTAATATAAATAGTTTATTTTTCGTAAATGCCTAGTTGAACTAGTTGAATTAATAGAACTATTTTATTTTAGTAAGAAAATTTAGGTATATGAGATTATTTGAACTATTTAAAATTTAGGTATATGAGATTATGGAACTAGTTGAATTAATATTTATTTTTAGTAAATGCTTAGTTGAACTAGTTGAATTAATAGAACTAGTTTATTTTTAGTAAGAAAATTTGGTAACTAATTAAAATTTAGGTATATGAGATTATTTGAATTAATATAACTAGTTTATTTTTAGTAAATGCTTAGTTGAATTAGTTGAATTAATTGAATTAGTAAGTGTTTAATGTTTCGCCTATATGAACATAGGAAATGTCGTCTGACCATGGAAAAAATTTCATTATGTGCGAATACTGTGAAGACCAGCGCGACCTGTGCGACAGAAATTTCCTTGTTGATGATAGGCGATTCAGCATCAAGATGGATGGGACCTTCGAATTCGATACAGTAAGTCACAACGACAAGTCTGTTTTCGTAATTAAGCATGACTTATATATGCTTCTTTTGCCTGACTTATAATTTTTAATTTTCACTATTCTACTAGTGCATCCCCTGCCATGCAAGAATTTTTGTCTTGAATAAGATAGGTTTCAATGCTATGGAAACTATGGAGGTAAAGAGAGTTTACCTGAAAACTGAGCATGGTTATACTTTCAACGTCAAAGTATACAATACAAACACGTACACCTATTTTGAATGCAAAACTTGGCAAGCACTATGCAAGGATTATGCATTTGCGCCTGATATGGGTATCACCTTTGATATTCGTCCGGAAGATGGTATTGAAGGTAATAGAGACATATGGGTTGATGTGCAGACGCCTCCAGTTCTACCATTATGTGAGTTCTTCTCAACTATATTTTTGTCTTTGATATTGCTTATTCAAAAATAATTGACAACTAATTTCTATTGACAGCTTATTTCCATTCAAGCAAACATGTCCGGCGCTTGGTAGACAGGACCTACTACTGTCCCGGAGCTGAACTAAACTGCGAGGAGATATGTCATTATGTTTGATGGCTTGAGGATCTTCATACTGTCAAGACAAATTTTCTTCCTGCACTTAGAAATGTTAGTACTCAAAACGTGCGACCAATAGTGATCGAATTGAACTACGGTCACATCTATTTAGGAATGATGGTAAGTATTTGTCCTCACTGCATCTTTTGCATACATATTTTTTTGCTAAACTTTCATTGCTAAGTATATTAATTAAGTACTATATGATGTTCTTCAACAGGGACTCCCGATGACAGTTGTGCCTCAGGGGATCGAGACTAAAGGTTGCATGTCAATTGTTAGCTTACGGCCAAGATATCCTGCATTGCACATGAGTGCATTCAGGATTTCTAGGAGCGATGAATGCTTAATAGTGAAAGATTGAAGGAAAATTGTTAACGATCGCAGAGAAGTACTAGGGGGCAGCAATGAGAAGCGCATTCCACGATTAGGAGACAGGTCCATCTGCATGCTCCAGTATGATGAATCAGGAGAGTTATACATGTTTTATGCTATTTTACTTGAGAGAGAGCAGCAGGAGTGATTTAGCTAGTTCATGCTCTTAGTACTGGTCCTTTCATGTCCGTGTTCTTTGTTCTGAACTTAATCTCAAAGAGTGATTTGCTTTTGTGGTGTTATATATGAGCGCTTATAATATCATGACAATCATGTTGAACTCGATGATATTTTTGCTTCTGGTACAAGTGAATGTTTCTTCTTTAAGCTAGTGTTGGTGGTGATTAGATAGAAGTAATGACTATGATGATTAAATAGTGATAATGACGACTAAGATGATTTTTAGCTAGCTAGCTAGAGTATATATATACTCATGTTGATGATATGATGCAAGAGTTTTTATATTAATATGATGATAATGATGAGTTATTATATCATTTAATGAAAGAAACCGCAGATTAGTTTCAGCTGGATGGATCCTACGTAAGTGATCAAGTATATATATGCCATATCCGTATATATTATACTTAATCACCTAATTAGGTGATCAAGTATAATATGGATATGACATATACTTGATCACTTAGCTAGTAGCTAGATCCAATGCATCCAGTCAAAACTAATCCGCGGTACTTTCACCTAATGATTTAACAACTCATTATAATGTAAAACAATCACTAAATTAAATTGAAAACACAAAATTAAAGGAAAAATAAAAACACCCAAACATTTAGTACCGGTTGGTGTTACCAACCGGTACTAAAGCCCTACGCGCACCCGGGCCTGGCTCGTGCCACGTGGTGGCACTTTAGCGCCGGTTCGTGATGAACCGGTACTAAAGGGGGGACCTTCAGTCCCCACTCTTTAGTGCCGGTTGGCGAACTGGCACTAAAGGCCGTCACGAACCGACACTAAAGGCCGGTTCTGCACTAGTGATGGAAAGCCACTACCCTGCTGTTTGCATGCTGGCAGTTTGCTCCTACTCGTCCCCGCACGTCCTTTAATATTATGGCGGTTTGCTCCTAGTCGTCCCGTCCTTTCACATTACGGTAGGTCCACTAATCCTAACCCTCCTCCCAAATCCATGGCGTCCCAAATCTCCATGATCGGCGGTTAGTACAAGGTTAGAACCATCATCGGCGATGAGTTCGACGTCATCTACACCCGTTCTTCTGCGACGGTGAAAGGATGCCTTTCTTGCTTCAGACACATGTTCGAAAACTCAGATGATGAGTAGGTCGCTGGCCTAGATGTTGAGTACACCACAGTCCTGGGACGAGAGAAGGATCTAAAGGAGGAAGAGAGGAAGAAGCCCGCCGTGATCCAGGTTTGCGTGCATGACTTATGCTTGGTCTACCACATATGCCATGCCAACGTTGAATGCCTGGATTTTAATAACTTCCTCAAGAGCAACCTAGTCAAATTCATTACTGTAGACTTTAGGAACGACAAGGATGTCCTGGGTCGGATAGGCCTCATTGTAGGCAACCCCTTCGACCTCTAGAAGAATCGGCTGCTGCCCTCCAGTGTCCAGCCTTCAATGCTGACCCTGGCAGGAGCCATGGTTCATCCTTCATATGGTAAACTGGAGAAACCTCAATACATGTTTCATCATCATGCATGGTAGCGGAATGTACTAGATATAGACCACATCCACTACGTTGCAATGGATGGCTAAATTTGTTTCAATATCTACAAGGGTTGGATGAAGAGCAAGAGCCAAGTGTGCGGTTCAAGCAAAGAAGTATTGGCCAAGAGGAAGAGGGACAAGGACGAAGTCGAGGACGTGGACGAGGACTCCAAGTGAGTAAGGTGTCAGTGTTGTTGCTCATGGTGGTTCTAATGCAGTGTCTACCGGATTAGTTGCATAGTTTAATTTCAGGTGTGCTTAGTTTAATTTGAGGGGTGTGTTATGCTGAGCCCCCAGCAGAACTATGTTATGTTTCCTCTCGTTACTTTAACTCTTCAGTATGTACATACTACTAGTATTTCTTTAATAGAATTTAGCACCCCATTTAAGCACGTACTAGCTTTTTTAATAGTACTATATGCATAATTTGGCGACGAGCGCTCTCTATATGTACAGCCTTTTTTTAATTTCAATTTTTGCTCCATGGCGCAATCCATCGATAGTACTACTGTACAAAAGTATACACTTTTTAAAAGGCTAGAGTATTGTTCATCACATATATAGCCAGTTAAATTCTCAACCTAGAACGACGTGCATGCCATGTAAACCGATACGGAGGAAGTATAGTAAAAATGAGGTGATTTTACCGAGCGATCGGCGGGGGAGCATGGCCTGTCATGCGGTCCCACATGTCATGATGTACCAAGGCGATGCACATGTCCCTCTTGAGGCAGAAGCAATACTACGTGGTTTGAGATGATGGTGAACCGAAGTGTGAAATAATGGTTGCTTCGTCCATCTGGGAAGGTGTGGCATTGTGATTTGACGTCTCATTGCTCATTACTACTACTGGGCCGGTACGAGTGGGGTGCGTCCCCCCTGTTGTTCTGCACTATTATTTGGTGCTTGACACACCGACCTGATTGCTATATGTCCCACATGTCGGCGACAGGAAGTACAGAATTCATGAAAGGGAGCGCCAACGGAGGAGTATACTACAGAATTCATGAAAGGCAGTGACTTAGTTTTGGAAAAATCTGATTTTACGGAGTACGTACCCACTAGGGTTTATAGGCCTCATCTAAAAAACATTCGTTTTTCCGTTTGATAAGTCTCAATTCTACTACTAGTAGTAGTACCATTACATGTTGGATTTTGAGGTGCGTTAGATCACCCGATGCAAGTAGTGTCAAGAGGAAACTCACCAATGCATGTTGAAGTTTATGGAAATTTAGTGGTCATTCATGCATTCGTTCTAATGAATGCCTAGGTAAACATAACTTCTTGAGAAAAACGAGTGTACTAATTACTTGTGCAAACTACGAAATTAATTCGACCACTCACCGTCTACCTTGGTTGGAGAGATTTTGAAATTGATCCATAAACTGGAAAGGAGGGAGTAGTAACTTTTCCCTCGATTACTATTTGTGGCCTTGTATAGATGAAAATGTATTTTTTATAGTGGACTTGTATAAGTAAATGGAGGGAGTAATAAAGGACACATATATTCCAAACAATATGATAATCTCTCTAACCAAGGTAGTAGGGCCGAGGAGTAAACAGAGGGAGTAGTAAAATTTTCTCCTCGTCGTGCGAGCCACCGCGCGCGTGGGCGAGGGAGCGGGCGTAAGGCAACAGTAGTAGTAGTAGTACTACTACTCGTAAGCAAGCTTCACCTCATCCTGCGAGCCACTACGCCCGTGGGCGGGGAAGACGGCGTACTAAGCAAGCTTCTCCTCGTTCTGCGAGTTGACGGGACACATCAAAAGTACTCCAGTGTATAGAGCCTTGCCTCTAAGGTAGGCCCCACATGGTTTGCCTCTTTTTTAACATAACACGTCAAGTCGCAATTTGTTTGTCCACCCGTGATAGACAATCCTCCCTCCACCAAGTGGACAACCAGTACACGTGTCAAATTACCACGTGGGCTGCTTTTTCGTACTGAAATGAGCTCCACCGTGTACCTGCGCGGGTGTGGTTGGGAAAGAGACGGGAGTATGTGTGCCGTGCGTGCACCTCTTCTCTTCTTGCACGTCCCCCACCTACGTGGGTGTGTGTGAGAGAGATACAAACCTAGACATAATGCGCCGTCCATCCCCCTGCCTCCGCCCAGTCCAACCACTAGTCACCACCATGCCCCACTCCTCCTCACCTTATCTCTCATCTTTCTCCCTCCATTTTTATATACAAGGGGCCACTATCAAAATTACAATTTGCAGATATACAAGGCCGCTAACACTAATCGATGCAATATTAATGTTGTTTGCCTCGTAGTACTAACAAAGGAGGACATTAATTATCCCTTGCATGCATGCGGGAGTTTGTAAAAAGATGCATCTTGATGTTCCGTGCAATGCACAAGTATCATGCTAGTCCATGAAAACAACACATGGCAAAATTCCACAGCGAATGAGGGATTTGAATCTGTTGGGAGGGGCTGTTTGGATCTTGCCCGGGGTAGCCAAAATATTGACGACCCTTTTGTCCACTGGTGCCTTTGCCACCGATGAATGAGGAATGGCTCGGGTTCTCATGCATCCTCCAGCGCGCACGTTGGAGACGAGCTTGCACAAGCTTTGTTTTTTTGTCCCACCACGCCGCCCGAGCCGCCCGCAGACCGATCGGCGACCCGCAAGTTACGCCATCCAACCATAGCCGCACACATTATGGCAGCAACTCAACCAACCGGACGAAATTCACGCAAACACGTGGACAAACTGATATTTCACATAAACAACGACGGAAATCATATAAAATACCAGATTTTCATACAAACATGACAGATTTCATTACATTCAAATGAACTACACGGTGCTAGTTCTGGACAGCACATGTATATAATAACTGGCCTAAATGGTCGTCCACCGATCGATTTGTGTTTCTCATGTCTGGAAGCACGATCACCGGACTGCCGGGAGCCCAGGAGGTATATGCTTCAGCGCAAAGGACCGCTATCATTGGCTGATGCCGAAGACGATGGTGGCCGGCACCGGTTCGAGTTCATCACCGGCCACTACTTTGCCATGGCCAGCACTGGCTCGAGTTCATCCTAACATTCCCCTCTTCGTGGAGCTCATGCGGAGTCGATGAAGGTCCTCACAACGAAAGGATCCGGCAAGACACCTGTTGTGTATGCCGGCATCGCCTCTGCGGTGGCCTTCATGGGACCCAAGCGGCGGAGGCCTCTCGTGTTCTACTTCTCCTTGATGATGGCGACGGATGCGGAGGCGCTGGCCATCAACTCGTTGCTCTCCGCGCACTCGGCTTCTGTCGCTGCTTGCATGGCGCGGCCGCCGGCATGGGAGTCTCAGCCACAGAAACAGGAGACATGGTACAAGGCAGCGGCGTGGACGACAGCAACAACGTCCGTGCGCTGCTCCTCGTCAAGCTGGCCTGGAGCGGCGAGTTGCTAAACCACGCGCCGGCTTGGTGTGGCAACTGGCTCCGTCGGGCGAGGGGAGGGAGGTGGATCATCGAGCTGCATAGTTCGTATCCGGCGGGCTATCCAGCCGGCTTGGATGCAGAATAACTACTCTTCGTAAGCCATTGTAAGAGTGGACAAAATGGTGAAGGAGGAGATAGGGGAGCGGTGGAGGTGTGCGATTCTTGGCCAGAGTTTGGCCTTGTTTAAATAGGAGATTAAATAGACGGTGGATGGGAGGAGCTCCGCCTATGTTGCGTTTAATGCCGGCCCAGTCATGGATGGACGTGTGTCCAGAGTGGGTTTCTCGGCTTCCACACGGGCGGGTTTCATGGAGGCGTTTGAATGCAGCAAGGAGGTGTGTTCAGTCGGGTGTGTAGCGAGTGGCGCCCTCGACTCTGGCCTAGGACACCGCACCGTTCTTCCACTGATGTATGGGCTCTTTGGGTACATGGCCTGCATGTTAGTGACCCAACGTAGGCAGCGCACAGCAGAGGAACCTTTGGTGGGCCAGGGTGGTTAGAAGCGGGCATTTCATAGACCGATGATTGTTCATTGAGTGTGACGTCATCTTTTTCATGTAGATAAGCCTACTATGTTGATAGCCCGTTCGATACGTTGTGATTCATAAAGACCGCGGAAAACATCAATGTTCTGCTTATCACAGATAAGATTGATTAATACCCGTAACAATCCATGTCCTTAACAAAGGGTGCATACACGTATAGGTTGAGCGTGTGTCTTGCGTCATGTGCTGTGTGCATGCAGGCGTGCGAGTGTTGCGTGCATGCAAGGGTACGTTTCAGTGTCGCGTGCATGGGTGCGTACGTGCATGTGTTTGTGAGTGCATGTGTACATGTCAGTGTTGCACGCCTGCATGCGTGCGTGTGTACGTTATGTGTACGTGTCAGTGTTGCACGCCTGCATGCGTGCGTGTCTTGCGTGCGCGCATGTGTACGTGCGGGGTGAGGCTACACGTTAGACGACTAACTTTTTCATCTCTGGTCATTAGATTTTCTAGCCGTTGGATACGAAATCAAGGGCCTCCAGTTTATCATCAAACTCCACCCCCCTTGAGCTGCCAGCCACCGGCCTGTGCCGCCACGCCCTCCCCGAAACCACTTCCCCACCTCTGGTCCACCGCCGCACCGGCCATCCCTCTAGCCCCCCCCCCCCCCCCGCGCCGAGCTTTTTCTCCGGCGATCCCAACCCAACGCCCAATCAACGCCCCCCCCCCCCGCCGGCGACTGCCAACCAGAGGTCTCACAACTTTGAATACCAACTGACCACTAATTTATTACCATTTATGTCCTTCGTATATGCGCTGACGGGTGGGCCCTATGGCAATGTGCATTGCTGAATGTGGACCGTTTGACTGGTCAATTGATCGTGTTATCAACAATTACGGAGCTGTATGGTGAGCCAGTGACCATATGATCACCCTAAAATGTACTCCTATATTATTAACACAGTACAGACTCAAACTACCATTTCTTTCTTTCATATATGGGCTGATAGGTGGGCCCCACGGTTACGCGCCCCGATGGTGCAACACTAGTTGCACCGCATGGAACGTTTG
Source organism: Triticum timopheevii (assembly GCA_963921465.1). NCBI lineage: Eukaryota > Viridiplantae > Streptophyta > Magnoliopsida > Poales > Poaceae > Triticum > Triticum timopheevii. Next base: position 67,510,243 of record OY997266.1, read on the forward strand.
ACTGGTCAATTGATTGTGTCATCAACAAAATACGGAGTTGTACGGGTGATCCAGTGACCGTATAATCATGATATGTATTTGTTTAACACGGTACAGACGCAAGGGTCATATATACGCGCAAGCACTCACCGCTATAAGCGCACACACGCGGACCCTACCCCTATGAGCACCTTCGAGAGAGTGGGCCAGCATATGATCTTGAGATTTTACGAAGTCACCATAGGTGCCTCGTAGTCGAGTGGAACGTCTCCTCCCACTGAACGCACATCACCGGAAAATACTGAATTTAAGACAAGATAAGTGCGAGCACCGGGACTTTAACCTTGGTGGGCTCGAGAAACCACTGTCCTCCTAACCATCCAACCACATGTTGGTTAGCATGACAAAATGTATGTGGTGACCGTGATGAGCTTATTCTGAAGTCCAGTGACCATATCGTGCTTTCGCTTCAAATACAATGACCGTAAGTGTCATCCACAAAATATGGAGCATGCATCAAATGCAAAGTCCGTCAGTGTCATCAACAAAATATGGAGACATATCGTGAGATAGATACCGTCTGATTACCACGAGAATGTATACGATGACTGTAATGAGCATATTCTGAAGTCCAGTGACCGTATAGTGCTTTATCTTGAAATACATTGGCCGTCACGCGTGAATGTGTCGTGGGCATGCATACTTTTAGAGGGCCAAGAGATAGTTTGTGTGCATACATGAAAGTGATGTAGAAAGAGGGGGTGTCCAGTGGAGATAAGGAGAGATATGCCCTTTGTTTCTCTTTCCCGGGACTAATATTTTAGGAGAATATATAAACAATCACAATGCAGAACAAATATTTTTGGATGCACCATGCAATTAACTTTCATGTATAACATGGTACTATTGTATATGCTTATTTTCTTAGTGGCTGATTGCGTGTGTGGTGTAGTGGCCACATCATTTCTAGTTGTGGTGGGTCAACATGAAGACTCATGGGTCGGTTCCATCCTGTGCCACATATAGGTTGGACCGAGACACGTTATACGAAGATCCATGTGGAGGACTCGGCGTACATCACGAAGCTACCAGAGTTGCGGAGGACTCTATCCCCACTGGTGATAAGCCGACTATATAAGATTTGTAACCCTATGCCCCCAGTATGTTATAGAAGCTTGGGGCCTAGTTCGTCGATAGTATACACACACACACACATGCACAATGCCTGGTATTCATGTGTACTTTGTACACACCCCTATCACTAATATACAGTACCAGGAGTAGGCTCTTTCTTCACTGCAAGGGTCTGAACTAGGGTAAAACTTTGCCTCGTATTACCATCCAGCCTAACAATCAGGGATATCCTACCGAATGATATGACGAAATCATATATGCCAACTACTAAGAGAGAGGTGTGTCTGGGGGGGGGGGGTAATGTGCGAGAGAGGCCTAAAGATAATGTGCGTGCGGGAGACACGTAGTCACATATATGTGCGTATAGAGGGCTAGTATAGACCGTGCATGTGTATATATGTATGTGAGAGAAATAGTGTTTTCCAACTAATATTAGTGAAAAGAGTGGTACATAGTAGTCAGAAAGAGAGAGAGAGAAACAGAGAGAGCATGTGCGTGAGACACCCCGACACCCTGAGAGAGATTGTGAGCATGTGTGAAAGAGAAATGCCGATGCATATAAAGTGTGTGCACTTATGCGTTAGATAGAGAGATATATAACACGTTTGTGAGAACGGGCCGAGGCATAGTGCATCTATGTGTAAAAGGGGGTTCTACACATTAAATTAAAATATAAATGACATTATTATTTTTGGATGAGATCATGAATTTTGAAAATTGCGTATGGACAAAAATCGGTCTATCAGACACCCATACTCTATTGAATTCTAGCATGTGCATGTGTTGATTTCATATTATCGATCCATAGAGTGAGAGCGGTTTGAAATACAGGCAATGGATGCTTTTGCAATTCATATATAAACATTAATTAGTGCACTCCATGTTGTTAGTGTGAAGCACTTTGTACATTTGTCACTTGCATGGATACATTCCAAATTGCTACCTACGAAATAGAATACATGTCGAATTCAACATAAAGGGGGTTTTGAAGATTCGAATTCATAGGAAGTGCATTCATCTATTTGAACCCGAGATAATGGCATTTGTAAATCAGATGTAAAAGGGGGCATCAATCTTTGTTGTGAGTTTGAACATGCTATATATATTCATACGCATATCTAACTTTTTTTTGCAACGAAGGAGATTATATCTGGAACCATGCATGAACTTAGGTAAGTTGCATATTTTTTAATATATACTCATGTACAATGTATATTCAAATGTACCCCCTCCATTCCAAAATAATCGTAGCTTTAAGATTTTCAAGAGTAAAGATTTGTGAAGTTTGACAAATCCTGAATTCAATTCAAGAGAACCGAAAATGTTAATGCTTCTGCTCCCAAATATTGAACGAAGCGCCAAATAGGCTCGTGGTCACCCGAAACCGCGCGAGACTAATATTTGGTAGTAGGAAATTACTGTCCTAACTCTGGCCCGTGTAGCCTATCGGCCCGATGTCCAAAGGTCTAAACCGGGGTAGGTTTGTAACTTCACCAAGACGCTAGTCTAAATTGCCTCCGAGAAGCATTCATACGCCGTGGGCGCCTAAACATAGATTCGCTCGACCGAAATCTACCCCGCCCACATTTGGGACACCTGAGATTATTGTCCTACCCCCAACCTACAATATGTCTGAAATTTTAGATGGGGGCAAAGTTTGTAACTCTCCCCAAATTTCAAACAAGCGCGTCTCAAACCGAAACATTGTTTCCCCTTAGTTCCCCGCCTCCCTCCGTTTCCCAATTCATACTTCGTGGGCGCCAAAACGCCCTCTCCACCAGCCGCGAAACCCCAGCCTCTTTTGTCCTCCACCCCATAGCGACCAATCCACCGCCGCCCTCCTCCATCACGTTGGAGTCGGTACCCCGACATCGTCGTCCAACACAACTGCAACCGCAACACCCTCAAGAACTTAGCAGCTGAAGCCGAGGCAGAGCTGCCTCCAAGATGCCGACACCGCGTGCGCCGTACCAGAACCACTCCGACCACGCCATCCTGCGCCTCACTGGTGCCGCTCCACTGTCGCAACCGTCCACCGCACCAGAGCTGTTCTCGCTACGCCGTCATTCGCCACCTCGGATCTGGTTCCTCGCCACCAACAGACGGCCACCGCACCACACTCAACAACTTAGCCATGGGTTCGTCCAAGGCTCCACCGTCCTCCACAACTTCTCGTTTCGAGCGAACCACAAGAAGATCGTTGGAAAAACGAAAGGAGGACACATCACTGCCGGTAGAAAGAGGTACTCCTCTTCCCTTATTCGTGCAAATCTTACATCTCTGCTCACACCATATTCATCCCACGAAAGAAACTAGTTTAGCACTTCTTACTGCATCTTCTTCGTGATACTAAATGCACAAGGTTTCCTCCCTTTACTATTTCACCTTTGTTAGAGGTCAGTAGCCCGCCTGGATTTCAATTCAGGGTCAGTCGAACCGCAATTAAAAGAAGTAGCACCCGCTTAGGCGCGCGGAACCCCTAGTCCGCCTGTTCCCCGGGGAAGCGGCGCATTAGTGTCTATCATAGAGGTGTGGGGCACAGGAGCTGCTTGCGCCTGATTTGGAGGTCGGCGGGGCTTGAATGGATAGATGAGGGGCGTTGCCAAACACGGCGGTGCAGTGAGGTCGAGGGGAGGGCGCATGCAGGGGAGGAATACTGGGCCGATGGTCGCTGGCGTTTCGAGGAAGATCGTCAACACTGACTGGCTGGAGGTAGATGAAGGCGATCTGCCCGTTCTTTGTACATCGGACGGTGCAGAAAAAATGGACTGACCTATTTGTTTTCAGTCGACTGTTATTTTCATAGAAACCTGTAGTAATTTAGTGTGCCATGCATGTTGTAGAGCTATCATATGTCTCCTATCATTTATTTCTCACCGACCTGCTACATGCTACCTTTACACTGTACTAATTGTGCACACACTTCACCCATACTCACACTATTGTTTTTTTATGCATGGGTATTTCAGACTCTGACGCGGTGTTGATGAATGCAGAAAAGAAAAGACAGAAGTCGCTCCAGTGTAATTCGAAGATAAGCACTAAGCGTTTCAGCGCTCTAAAGGGTGAATGTCAGCAGTTGGAGACAGTAAACGTAGCTCTACAGTTGATGATCTCAATTGCCACACACAACCATCCCAGGTGCTTGCTTTAACTTCGCGCTGTCAAATGTGGTTGCATGTTGCATATGGTGTCTAGCTTGTATTGCTTCCAATTTGGTTAAATTGCATCTGCTTACTTTACACATTATACCTTTGATAATGATATGCCTTCTTGTTTTTGATACATACTACATATGTCTATTAACCATGTTCGTACATCAAACTAATACTCTTTTGTATCCCTATTCAATCACTTATGATGAGACAGTCACCCCAGTGGGTTACTATGAGACGCCCTACTCGTTTAAAGAGTGCAGTGTCATCCTCCCCACATGATTCTCAACAAATAGCAAGGCTAAATGAAGATAGTCAACGTAGCTCTCTAGTTGATCACCGCAATTCCCCCACACCACCATCGCATGTGCTTGCTCTTACTTGGCAGTGTGATATGTGGTTGCATGTTGCATATGGTGTCTACCTTGTAATGCTTCTAATTAGGGTAAATTGCATCTGCTTAGTTTACACATTATACCTGTGAATATGACATGCTGATACGTCTCCAACATATCTATTATTTTTGATTGTTCCATGCTATTATATGACCCCTTTTGGATGTTTATGGGATTTATTTTACACATTTATATCATTTTTGGGACTAACCTACTAACCGGAGGCCCAGCCCGTATTGCTGTTTTTTTGCCTATTTCAGTATTTCGAAGAAAAGGAATATCAAACCGAGTTCAAACGGAATGAAACTTTCGGGAGCGTGATTTTTGGAACGAACGTGATCCAGAGGACTTGGAGTGCAAGTCAAGAAGCATACGAGGCGGCCACGAGGGTGGACGGCGCGCCCCCTGTCTCGTGGCCCCCTCGGGCGGCCACTGACATACTTCTTCCTCCTATATATACCCATGTACCCTGAAAACATCCAGGGAGCCAACGAAAAACAATTTCCACCGCAGTAACCTTCTGTATCCGCGAATCCCATCTTGGAGCCTTCGCCGGTGCTCCGCAGGAGCGGGAATCGACCATGTTGGGCTTCTACATCAACACCATAGCCCCTTCGATGAGTTGTGAGTAGTTTACCACAGACCTTCGGGTCCATAGTTATTAGCTAGATGGCTTCTTCTCTCTTTTTGGATCTCAATACCATGTTCTCCCCCTCTCTTGTGGAGATCTATTCGATGTAACTCCTTTTGTGGTGTGTTTGTCGAGATCCGATGAATTGTGGGTTTATGATCAAGTTTGTCTATGAGAAATATTTGAATCTCCTCTGAATTCTTTTATGTATGATTGAGTTATCTTTGCAAGTCTCTTTGAATTATCAGTTTGGTTTGGCCTACTAGATTGATCTTTCTTGCAATGGGAGAAGCGCTTAGCTTTGGGTTCAATCTTGCAGTGTCCTTACCCAGTGACAATAGGGGTTGCAAGGCACGTATTGTATTGTTGCCATCGAGGATAAAAAGGTGGGGTTTATATCATATTGCATGAGTTTATCCCTCTACATCATGTCATCTTTCTTAATGCGTTACTCTGTTCTTATGAACTTAATACTCTAGATGCATGCTGGATAGCGGTCGATGTGTGGAGTAATAGTAGTAGATGCAGGCAGGAGTCGGTCTACTTGTTGTGGACGTGATGCCTATATACATGATCATGCCTAGATAATCTCATAATTATTCGCTTTTCTATCAATTGCTCGAGAGTAATTTGTTCACCCACCGTAATACTTATGCTATCTTGAGAGAAGCCACTAGTGAAACCTATGGCCCCCGGGTCTATCTTTTATCATATAAGCTTTCAAGCTACTTTTATTTGCATCTTTACTTTTCCAATCTATATTATAAAATACCAAAAAATATATTTATCTTATCATACTATCTCTATCAGATCTCACTTTTGCAAGTAGCCGTGAAGGGATTGACAACCCCTTTATTGCGTTGGTTGCGAGTTCTTTGTTTGTTTGTGTAGGTGCACGAGACTTCTGAAGAGCCTCCTACTGGATTGATACCTTGGTTCTCAAAAACTGAGGGAAATACATACGCTACTATTGCTGCATCACCCTTTCCTCTTCAAGGAAAACCAACGCAAGCTCAAGACGTAGCAAGAAGGATTTGTAGCACCGTTGCTGGGGAGGTCTCGCTCAAATCAAGACATACCAAGTACCCATCACAAACTCATCTGCCTTGCATTTACATTATTTGCCATTTGCCCCTCGTTTTCCTCTCCCCCACTTCACCCTTGTCGTTTTATTCGCCCTCTCTTTCCCAATCTTCTCCTCTCCTTTTCGCTTGCTATTTTCTGTTTGCTCGTGTGTTGGATCATTTACCATGGCTAGTCCTCCTATCCTCTTATCCATGGAGGGAGAAAATTTAAAAGATGCGTGGCATAGAATTTGCAATGCTCAAAATAAATCTACTAGGAAGCTTGCTACTTCCGTTCTTCTTCGCAATTTTATGTAGGCATTACTCCTTGGAATAGATGCATTCTTGATACCATTACTGGAGGGGATTTCTTGAGTAGCCATACGTTTGATGCTTATAATGCTATGTTAGATTTGTTTGGCCCACCACCTCTCTTGGTTAATGGAACTGTTTTAACGTTGGAACATGTGATGCAACGGCTTGAAATCATTGAAAATAAAGTTGCCACTGTTGAGTTGATTGAAAATTTGGATAAAAAGATTCATAATCACATTACCCAATATGGATCTAGGGTTGGAGTTACTTTGAAATTTTTTAAAGAGAAAGAACCTATAGTTAATGAAAAGATAGATCTAAATTCTGCAAGAATCGGTAAACTTGATGATTTCATTACCAACTTAGGGTCGGCGTTTTCTTCTATGAAAAACACTCCGAAACCCCCTACCAAAACTGCCAAGTTTATTTATGTTCCTAAAAATAGGGGTGAATCTTCTAGTAAGGGAGACGCGGATCTCAAATCAATAAGCATTCATCCCAATTGTCCTCTATCTTTAAGGAACCTTTTGCTACAAACGAATCTCTTGAATTTTTGCCTAAAGGTTTAATAATTGCTAAAATGGGAGAAACCCCTAGAGGTTATAAGTGCTCTATTAAGGAATTGAGTGCCAAAGATGGCACTACTTAGATCTATCCTCGCTTTTATGCCTAGCTAGGGGCGTTAAACGATAGTGCTAGTTGGGAGGCAACCCAATTTTATTTGTGTTTTTGTTTTTATTTCTGTTTAGTAATAAATTTTTCATCTACCTTTTGTTTAGATGTGTTTTTATGTTTTAATTAGTGTTTGTGCCAAGTAGAACCTAGAGGATAACCTATGGTGATAGTTAATTTGATTCTGCTGAAAAACAGAAACTTTGCGCGCACGAAATTAGTTTTGTTAAATCACTGAAACGTGCTTTCGCATTGATTATTTTTGCTGTAGATCAATAGATAAATTTACCAGGACTTCCTATTTTGGTTGGATTTTAAAGTTCCATAAGTATTCGTAGGTTACAGATTGCTACAGACTGTTCTGTTTTTGACAGATTCTATTTTTCGTGTGTTGTTTGCTTATTTTGATGCATCTATGGCTAGTATTAAGTGGTGTGAACCATAGAGAACTTGGAACACAGTAGGTTTAACACAAAAATAAATAAAGAATGAGTTAATTACAGTACCTTATGTGGTGGTTTTGCTTTCTTTCACTACGGAGCTTATGAGATTTCCTGTTGAGTTTTGTGTTGTGAAGTTTTCAAGTTTTGGGTAAAGATTTGATGGACTATGGAATAAGGAGTGGCAAAAGCCTAAGCTTGGGTATGCCCATGGCACCCCAAAATGTTCAAGAATAGCCAAAATCCTAATCTTGGGGATGCCCCCGGAAGGCATCCCCTCTTTCGTCTTCGTTCATTGGTAACTTTACTTGGAGTTATATTTTTATTCGCCACATGATATGTGTTTTGTTTGGAGCGTCATATATGATATTAGTATTTGCTTTTTAGTTTTCCACAATCATCCTTGATGTACACACCTTTTGGGAGAAGCCCACTTGATTGAATTTGTTAGAATACTCTATGTGCTTCACTTATATCTTTTGAGCTAGATAGTTTTTGCTCTAGTGCTTCACTTATATCTTTTAGAGCATGGCAGTGGCTTAATTTTGTAGAAATTGATAGTCTCTCATGCTTCACTTATATTATTTTGAGAGTCTCTTAGAACAGCATGGTATTTGCTATGGTTATAAAATTGGTCCTAGAATGGTAGGCATCCAAGTTGGGTATAATAAAAACTATCATAGGAAGTGAATTGGATGCTATGATCAACTTGATACTTGATAATTGTTTTGAGATATGGAGGTAGTGATATTAAATTCATGCTAGTTGGGTGATTATGAATTTAAAGAATGCTTGTGTTGAAGTTGGCAAGTCCCATAGCATGCACATATGGTGAAAGTTGTGTAACAAATCTATTGCATAGGGTGCTCTTTTATTTGCCTTCCCTTGAGTGGAGGTCGGGCGTGCGCGATGGTTAACTCCTACCAACCTCCCCCCTAGGAGCATGTGTAGTAGTACTTTGCTTCGAGGGCTAACAAAACTTTTAAAATAAGTATACAAGTTCTTTTGACTAATGTTGAATCCATGGATTATACGCACTTTTACCTTTCCATCATTGCTAGCCTCTTCGGTACCGTGCATTGCCCTTTCTCACCTTGAGAGTTGGTGCAAACTTCACCGGTGCATCCAAACCCCGTGATATGATACGCTCTATCACACATAAACCTCCTTATATCTTCCTCAAAACAGCCACCATACCTACCTATTATGGCATTTCCATAGCCATTCCGAGATATATTGCCATGCAACTTTCCACCGTTCCATTTATCATCATGACACGGATTACTATTTTCATATTGCCTTGCATGATCATGTAGTTGACATCGTATTTGTGGCAAAGACACCATGCATAATTTTTCATACATGTCACTCTTGATTCATTGCTCATCCCGGTACACCGCCGGAGGCATTCATATAGAGTCATATCTTGTTCTAGTTTTGAGTTGTAATTCATGTGTTGTAAATCAATAAAAGTGTGATGATCATCATTATTAGAGCATTGTCCCCAAAAAGAAAAAAAAGGAAAAAAAGAGAAAGGCCAAAAGAAAAAAAGAAAGGCCCAAAAAAAAGAAAAAAAGAAGAAGAAAAAAAAAAGAAAAAAAGAAGAAAAAAAGAAAATAAATAAAAAGGGGCAATGTTACTATTTCTTTTTCCACACTTGTGCTTCAAAGTAGCACCATGTCCTTCATATAGCGAGTCTCATATATTATGCTTCAAAGTAGCACCATGGTTTTCATATAGCGAGTCTCATATGTTGTCACTTTCATATACTACTGGGAATTTTTCATTATAGAACTTGGCTTGTATATTCCTACGATGGGCTTCCTCAAATGCCCTAGGTCTTCGTGAGCAAGCAAGTTGGATGCACACCCACTAGTTTTATTTTGTTGAGCTTTCATACATTTATAGCTCTAGTGCATCTGTTGCATGGCAATCCCTACTCCTCATGTTGACATCAATTGATGGGCATCTCCATAGCCCGTTGATTATCCTCGTCAATGTGAGACTTTCTTCTTTTTTGTCTTCTCCACACAACCTCCATCATCATATTCTATTCCACCCATAGTGCTATATCCATGGCCCACGCTCATGTATTGCGTGAGAGTTAAAAACCACTGAAGCGCGTTAAAAAGTATGAACAAATTGCTTGGCTGAAACCAGAGTTATTCTTGATGGGAGTATTTTGTGTGATGAAAATGAAACATAGCCTAACTATATGATTTTGTAAGGATGAACTTTCTTTAGCCATGTTATTTTAAGAAGACATGATTGCTTTGATTAGTATGCTTGAAGTTTTATTATTTCCTATGTCAATATGAACTTCTATTTTGAATCATTTGTATCTGAACATTCATGCCACAATAAAGAAAATTACATTGAGAATTATGCTAGGTAGCATTCCACATCAAAATTTTTGTTTTTATCATTTACCTACTCGAGGACGAGCATGAATTAAGCTTGGGGATGCTTGATACGTCTCCAACGTATCTATAATTTTTTATTGTTCCATGCTATTATATTACCCCTTTTGGATGTTTATGGGCTTTATTTTACATATTTATATTATTTTTGGGACTAACCTACTAACCGGAGGCCCAGCCCGTATTGCTGTTTTTTTGCCTATTTCAGTATTTCAAAGAAAAGGAATATCAAACTGAGTCCAAACGGAATGAAACCTTCGGGAGTGTCGGTGGAAAACGACACCTATGGGATTACTGGAATCCCTACTACGGTTGCGGGGCGCTGGATCGTGAGAAGAGCGGGATTAGTAGACATCACATAGGGGAGTTACCCAGGTTCGGGCCGCAAAGATGCGTAAAACCCTACGATCCTACTTTGGTGGATGTATTTAGTGTTCTTGAGCTCTTGAACTAGCTCTGGGTGCTATCAGGTTCAAAAGAGCCGAATCCTTCTACAGTGTGCCATGGGCCTCCTTTTATAGGCGAAAGGGGCCGCCACAGTGGCACACAGGAGGTGGAAAGTGCTACAGTGCTATGAGCTTATCACTGGTATTACAGGACAAAGCGCATTTAATGCGAGGCTTAGGTGTCCCTTCACTTTATCGGGGACGGGGGCGAGGCCCGTTGAGGGAGTCCTGGACTAGGGGGTGTCCGGACAACCGGACTATCATTATCCGCCGGACTCCAAGGCTACGAAGATACAAGATTGAAGACTCCGTCCCGTGTCCGGATGGGACTTTCCTTGGCGTGGAAGGCAAGCTTGGCAATACGGATATGTAGATCTCCTACCATTGTAACCGACTCTGTGTAACCCTAGCCTCCTCTGGTGTCTATATAAACCGGCGGGCTCTAGTCCGTAGGACACAACATACATTACAACAATCATACCATAGGCTAGCTTCTAGGGTTTAGCCTCATTGATCTCGTGGTAGATCCACTCTTGTACTACCCATATCATCAATATTAATCAAGCAGGACGTAGGGTTTTACCTCCATCGAGAGGGCCCGAACCTAGGTAAAAACATCGTGTCCCTTGTCTCCTGTTACCATCCGCCTAGACGCACAGTTCGGGACCCCCTACCCGAGATCCGCCGGTTTTGACACCAACATTGGTGCTTTCATTGAGAGTTCCTCTGTGTCGTCACCGATAGGCTTGATGGCATCTTCAACCAGCAACGCTGTCCAGGGTGAGACTTTTCTCCCCGGACAGATCTTTGTATTCGGCGGATTTGCCCTGCGGGCCAATTCACTTGGCCATCTGGAGCAGATCGAAAGCTACGCCCCTGGCCGTCAGGTCAGATTTGGAAGCTTAAACTTCACGGCCGATGTCCGCGGAGACTTGATCTTCGACGGACTCGAGCCACAGCCAAGCGCGCCGCACTGTGACGACGGGCATGATCTAGCTCTGCCACCGAACAGTGCCTTGGTGGCCGCACACGGGTCCGCTTCGGCCATTAGCCCGGAGCCGATCGCCCAGATTGAGGGCTGGTGGATAGACGCCGCCCTGGGGGCTTCAATATCCACGGCGATGGAGCCGAACACTAATCTTGTCCCCTGCGAAACTCGTGATTCCGAGGCGCCGGACTCCTCGCCGGACTCCAAACCTCCCGCGCCCCTACCAATCGATCTGGATTGGGCGCCGGTTATGGAATTCACCGCCGCAGACATCTTCCAATACTCGCCTTTTGGCGATATCCTGAATTCATTAAAGCATCTCTCGTTATCAGGAGAGTCCTGGCTGGACTATGGCCAGGATGGTTGGGGTACGGACGACGAAGAAATTCAGAGCCCACCCACCACCCACTTTGTAGCCACTGTCGATGACCTAACCGACATGCTAGACTATGACTCCGAAGACATTGACGGAATAGACGACAATGCTAGAGACGAACAAGAAACAGAGCCTATAAGGCACGGGAGGACTACCTCGTCACATGACATATATATGGTGGACACCCCAAAGGAGAGCGATAACGAGGACCAATGGGCAGCGGCAGAAGATGAACCCGCCGATAAACGACCAAAACGGCGGCGCAGACGCCGCCCTAAGTCCCGCCTCGACGACAACAATGCTCCCAAAGAGCCTGCAATACGGCAGGGCTCACAAGTGGACGATGAACATGCAGACAAGCAACCGTCCGAGCATGACGAGTCGGATAATCAGTCCAAGCCCGGCAAAAACAACAGCCCGGACGACCTCATACCGGATACGCCGCCGGAGAGCAAGAACCTTCGGAAAAGACTCGTCAGTACTGCAAGAAGCCCGAAGAAGGAAAACAGAGGCTCAATACAACGGAAGACACACTCAGAATGAGATGGAGCAAAGTGCTCAAGACCGTAGATAAATACGGCAATGGCCACCAATCAAAGAGCTACCCGAAGCGCAAGCTGCTACCAGAATTCGACGAGGAGGCCATAGAGCCTCCACCGTCCAAAAATAAAGGGGCTGCCTGGTTGGATAGACGGCTAGATGATAGGCCACATTCTGACAGCGGCGCCACACATAAACCAACCAACGAACTTGGAAGGATAGATGGCCCAGCCAGGTCCATCTACGGGCCAAAGGAGAAGGCCCCAAGAAGCGAGGCAACACGTCAAGTGCCCGATGATAGCGGCACACACAAATATAGGGGCGCCGCACACCCACTATGTTTCACCGATGAGGTGCTGGACCACGAATTCCCAGCAGGGTTTAAACCCATAAATATAGAGGCCTACGATGGAACAACAGACCCTGGAGTCTGGATAGAAGATTATATACTGCACATACACATGGCCAGAGGAGACGATCTCCACGCCATAAAATACCTACCCCTCAAGCTCAAAGGGCCAGCCCGTCATTGGCTTAAGAGCCTCCCAGAAAACACTGTTGGAAGTTGGGAAGAGCTTGAGGATGCGTTTAGAGCAAATTTTCAAGGGACTTACGTCCGCCCTCCGGATGCAGATGATCTAAGTCATATAACTCAACAGCCCGGAGAGTCAGCACGGAAATTCTGGAACAGGTTCCTTACCAAAAAGAACCAAATAGTCGACTGTCCGGACGCTGAAGCCTTAGCAGCTTTCAAGCATAATGTCCGAGACGAATGGCTTGCCAGGCACCTCGGTCAAGAGAAACCGAGGACAATGTCCGCACTAACAAGCCTCATGACCCGCTTCTGTGCGGGAGAAGATAGCTGGCTAGCAAGATGCAGCACCAGCGACCCAAGTACATCCGAGATAAGAGCAGCGCCGGAATAAAGAGAAAAGCCCAAAGAGCACGGCAGTCAACGCCGGATTCAAAAGCTCGCGACCCAACAACAAAACACAGCTTCTCAAGGATGACAGTGATGAATTGTCCAACTTCAACAAGATTTTGGGTCAGATATGTCAAATCCACAGTACCCCCAGAAGGCCTGCAAATCACACCCACAGGGATTGTTGGGTTTTTAAACAGTCCGGCCGACTAAATGCCGAACACAAGGGGCTCGACGCGTCAAGCGAAGAAGATAAACCCCACCAGCAGAGCACCGGAAAACAAAAGACTTTCCCACAAGGGGTCAAAGCAGTAAACTCACTTCATGTGATAATACGGAAAAATAGTGCGGCACTTTCTAAAAAGAGCTTCGTGCGGTCTAACCCAGCAGACCGTAGTGATTGGATACCAAAACCAATCACTTTCGACCACCTGGACTATTCCAGAAGCGTTCGAAATGCGGGACGGACTCCCCTGATATCGAATCCCATAATAGACGGATTACAATTTACTAATGTCCTAATGGACGGAGGCAGCGACTTAAACCTGCTGTATTCAAAAACAATCCGTAGGATGGGGATAAACCCTGCCAAAATCCGACACAGCCGCACTTCCTTCAAAGGAGTGACGCCAGGCCCTTACGCCAAGTGCACAGGCTCCATATTACTAGAAGTCGTGTTCGGATCACCGAACAATTTTCGACGAGAAAAATTAATTTTTCATATCGTTCCATTTGAAAGTGAATATCAAGCACTCTTGGGACGAAAGGCTTTTGTCCGCTTCAACGCCATACCGCATTACGCGTCTCTTACACTCAAGATGCCCGGTCCGCGTGGCGTCATTTTATTGCGAGGGTCACTTAAAGACCCCGGACTCGGATAGACGACTCCGGCTTCAGTAGGCTAGGGGCTCCCTAGCCGCATACCTCTTCACAGGGGGCTGTGCGCACAAACAACTGCGGGTTCATGCAAACCCCGCTTTAATTATTTATATTTCTTCTTTTACACATATTTCTCGCACGATTTATTTTCAAACTAAACGTTCCTCTCTTTTTACAGATGAACAACGTGCATGCCCGTCCAGAATAAACGGCACAACGGAGACACAGGCGCAGACGTGCAGTAGGGACCCGTTGTGAGGATTCTTTTCAGATTAAGACCCTGCGTAAACCTTTTTTACTGTCTCTTGTTGTTATTCTCCCTTGGTTTCTTCCTATAGCCAAAGCGGAGCCTGACGTTTTGGCATTGGCCGCGTCAGAAGACCATGCCCGTACCTAGACACTAGGGGCTTAGGGCATTTCTGCCCATTATTATAAAGACCGAACACCTTAGGGAGTGTTCGGCGTCTCGAGTTAGGCATTATATGCATCAGCTCCGAATCATGTCTTTGGTCAAATGTTGGGTTTGCCCGACTCCTGTGTTTTGCTGCCTTACGTTCTGTATCACCGGCTAACGCGGCACCAGGAGAACTACTGCGATTGTGCCCCAGTTCGGCTGGGTGAGCACCTCAGTAGAGAAAGCCGAAAACTGACTGTCATGATACAGCGAGAGACTGCTCAACCACTCGATCGACTACCGGAATGTTTAGAATTCCCCGCTTTGACGAAGGACCGTTTCCCGGTCAGGCACATACGCACCCCGAATTCGGATATGTGCGGTGCCACCAGGGGCTATATAGTAGCCCCACCCTCGAGCTCCACTGGCTAAGTGAAAGTGATCAAGCATTATAGTCCGGATTGCCTCGTTCGCTACGCTACCACCTCCTTAAACAGGACCGAGACGTCGGATTAAGTGTGAAAACGCGCTATTTTTGCGAACACCCCCGCACCTTGTGCGTGGGGGTTGAAGCCGAAGACTGCAATCTTTCAAGTTATACAAATGTATACGTAAACGGCCGCACAGGAGAAGTTTTACTACTTGGGATGCACAAGTATAAAAAGCAGCTATAGTATAATCATCATTCTATAAGCTAATACGTTCATTTGAATGTGACATTTTTCGAGCACTGCAACTCTATTACACGAGCGCCACGCATAACTTCCCCGAAATAGTGTTCGGCGGGGAGCCGGTTTTCATCCGAATCCTGGGCGGCAATAGCGGTGGCATCCATCTCCGGACAGTGCGCCTTCATACGGGCAAGAGCCATCCGCGCGCCCTCGATGCAGGCCGACCGCTTCATCTCCTTTATATGCGGCACCGCGCCAAGGAATTGCTGCAGTAAGCCGAAGTAGCTCGTCGCCTTGGGCCTCTCTGGCCAGACATGAGCCACGATGTCAGTCATGGCAAGTCTGAACAATCTATTTAGTTCGGCCCATTCGGCCAACCGGTCTGTCAGCGAAAGTGTGCGGCCCGGACTATGGAATTGAGACCAGTATAGCTCTTCCATCTTGTGATCCTCCTGGCTCCGGAAGTGCTCAACGGCATTAGCCGCACTTGCAGCTAAGTCCATATACGGATCCTCCGGGCTCCACAGCCGCTCAAATTGAGCATACTTTACATCCATAAACCGGCGACGCAGCAGAAAAGGCTTGCCAGCCACGATATCTCCGGCTTGGCGCAGTTCCTCCCTCATAGCCCGCATTGCAGAGCGGGCATCCTTGGCTTCGGCAGTGGCCTTCTTCAGGTCTTCCCGCTCCGATAAGCGCTCCTTTTCAAGAGCCTCATTGCGGTCGGCAGCATCCTTTACTTTCATGGCCAATTCGGCCACCTCCGCCCTGCTTAGGCAGTGCACAGCCTTTTCGGCTTTCAACTCTTCAGCCGCCCTCGAGGCAGCCGCGTCACTCCTTCGGGCTTGCTCCTTAGCTCGAGCAAGTTCGGCCTGAAGGCTCTCCACAGCAGCAGCACCGTCTGTACAACAGCATATAACTTATCAGAGGAGGGCTTCGACCCCCTTAATAGAGCGACTGCGGAGAACTCTTTTACCTTGCGACTCGTCAAGTCGCCTGTTGACAAGTGCGATGTCCGCATCTGCCAAGTCAAGTTGCCGATTTAAATCGTCAAACTCACCAGTCCGGCTAGCCCTCGGACTATCCGCCACCTGCATAGGAATGACGGAATTCATTACTTTAGATTTCGATCCTCGGTACGCTGTCGTTTTCGACAACCTACTAAGTCTCAGGGGCTACTATCTATACAGAGCGCATTTTTATGTGCGAAACTGTTAAAAGACAAAAGGGTGCGTCATTCTCGCATACCTCGAATCCCGCCAGCAAACTCATGGCGGCATTGCACAATCCGCTCTCGGTGGACGAAATCCTTCCAATCCTTCCAAGCAGATTCTTCAGTTCCCCCGGCCGAATACTAGTGGGTGCCGAACTCTCTGGCCCCTCCGGACTCGGGGATACCCTCCGTGACGAAACTTCGGGCTCGCCTGCCTCATCTGGCGGCGCTGCAGACGGAGGCGTTTCGCTCTCCATCATCTCCGGAAGAAGGTCCCCCGAAGATGAACTCCTCTGAGAAGGTAGGCGCTACCCACAGAAGCACAAATGAAGGTATTTCCTTACTAATTAACTCCCTCTTTCATACTTACGGCTCGCTAGAGGGATGATCCTTGGGCGATGATTGTGCGTCCGGATTCTCTCCGGACGCCGGACCCCCCGGTGAAGATCTCTTCCCGCGCTTAGGGGCTTTGGCCTCCGGATCTTCGGAGGCGGTCCTCTTCTCCCCCTGGAGGGAGGGGTTCTTGATTCCCCCCTCTTCAGGCGCCCCTTTGGGCGAAATATTAGCTCCTCTGTTTTCCCCTTCGCCCCCTTCTATGGGTGCGACCTCCAACATTCTGACCAGCACGGGCTCCAGTGCGGTCTCTGGGAGGGGGGCCGGACACCTTATCAGCCTTGATCGCGCCACCCATTCCTGTAAAGAATAAAGGGTCAGGAGGCGAACTCTAGAAAGGCACGTAAACAGAATGTCCGGACTCTGAGCTATTTACCTGAGTATCCGGGCGATCGCGGCTTAGGCCTGCGTCCTCGGCTAAATTCGGACACGCCACCTGCGGTCCGAAGAACAACTTGTACATCTCCACGGGTGTCGCACCCATAAAGTGTTGGAGAATCCGGGGTCCCTCCGGGTTGAACTCCCATAGACGGAGAGAACAGCGTTTGCAGGGCAGAAGATGCCTGATTAGCATAACCTGTATCACCTTGATCAGGTCGATCTCCCTCGCTTGGAGATCTCGAATCCGGCCCTGCAGTGAGGGAACGTCTTCGGACGGCCCCCAATTGAGCCCTTGGTTGACCCACGACATTAGCTGGCGTGGAGGTCCCGGGCGGAATGAAGGCGGCGGCTTTTGCCTGCTGCCCTTCGGAGCGGTGATATAGAACCACTCCTACTGCCACAGTCCGAGTTCCTCTTGGAAGGAACCCTCGGGCCACGGGGCATCGGCCTTCTTGCTTATGGTCGCCCCGCCGCACTCCGCTTGACACCCCCCGATCATCTTCGGCTCCACCTTGAAGGTCTTCAGCCACAGGCCGAAGTGGGGAGTGACGCGGAGGAAGGCTTTGCAGATGATAATGAATGCAGAGATATGGAGGATGGACTCCGGAGCCAAGTCGTGAAAGTCCAGCCCATAGTAGAACAGGAGCCCTCTCACGAAGGGGTCCGTCGGGAAGCCTAAACCCCGGCGGAGGTGGGATACGAAGATGACGTATTCACCGGGCTCGGGGGCGGGCACGGCCTGCCCTTGGGCAGGCAACCTGTGCGAAACCTCGTAGGCCAGGTACTTGGCTTCACGTAACTTCAATATGTCCTCCTCCGGCATCCACCGGCCCTGGAGGTCGGAGCCGGACAAGGTTGAGGATTTGAAGCGCTCAAATCTAAGGCTCTGGGTGTTGGAACTGGGAGCGGGGAAGAGATTCGATGCGAGATTGAAGAACAAGGACGAGCCTTGGTCCTCTTATAAAGGGGACGAAATACCAAGGGCCGTCTCCGTGACTGTTTGGGATTCGCCTTCGATAGAGGAGGCGTGGCGACGGGAGCGGTTGGGTTACCCACGCACGTATTGATGAGAATCCCGGAATAAGGGGAACACGATCTCTGCTTCGACAAGACGTGCCAAGGAAACCGCTTCGCTAAACGTGCTGAGGTGGTATAGTAAAAAACGATTCAAACAAAGGCTTGGTGGCGGTGTGATGTCACGCCGCATAATACGTCAGCAGATTGAACTAAGTGTACATTTTATTCTCTCTACGGTGGAATGTGGAATTTATTTTGCAGAGCCGGACACTATCCTGGTGTTCATGATCTTCTCTGGATTATTCAAGGAGGAACCCGCCTTGCAATGCCGAACATTATGCGCGCCGGACTTATCGTCATTGAAGCCTGATTCAGGGGCTACTGAGGGAGTCCTGGACTAGGGGGTGTCCGGACAGCCGGACTATCATTATCCGCCGGACTCCAAGACTACGAAGATACAAGATTGAAGACTCCGTCCCGTGTCCGGATGGGACTTTACTTGGCGTGGAAGGCAAGCTTGGCAATACGGATATGTAGATCTCCTACCATTGTAACCGACTCTGTGTAACCCTAGCCTCCTCCGGTGTCTATATAAACCGGAGGGCTCTAGTCCGTAGGACACAACATACATTACAACAATCATACCATAGGCTAGCTTCTAGGGTTTAGCCTCATTGATCTCGTGGTAGATCCACTCTTGTACTACCCATATCATCAATATTAATCAAGCAGGACGTAGGGTTTTACCTCCATCGAGAGGGCCCGAACCTGGGTAAAAACATCGTGTCCCTTGTCTCCTGTTACCATCCGCCTAGACGCACAGTTCGGGACCCCCTACCCGAGATCCGCCGGTTTTGACACCAACACCCGTCCCGTCTGTGGACGCTCCTCCTTGCTTTGACACGCGCCCTGGCTAGTGATGCATGCGGCGCCACGTAGGCAGGCAGGCAGCCACGAAGGATTGCATGTTGCCACACAGGTGCCTGCCCAGCTGGTTGGGTCGGCAGCTGCATGCGAACGGCGGCGGAGACTAGGCTGGCGTGGGCCTGGCAGTGGCCCCGCTGGCGCTTTGCGAGGGCCTTGCCGGGTGGCCCGGCAAGGGTCTTGCCGTGGTACGCCATCATCCCCGGCAAGAACCTTGTCGTGGGTCTTGTGGGCTTCCTCGGTGAGAACCCTGCCGAGGATTGTTGCCTTCCTATCCTCATTTGATCTTGAGCATTCTATGTCTTCACAAAGATCTGCATGCCACCACGGAGGTGCCTCCTGATCCCTGTCCCAATACGTTTGTTTAGTGTTGGTGGGCTCAAAGGTGGCTCGCTCAGCTGGTGTGGGCAAGCTGCCCCGGCAAGGGTTTTGCCGGGGCCGCTGAGGCTGCCACGGCAAGGGTCCTTGCCGGGGAAACCTGCTTCGTCCATCCAATCTTTGTGGCCTTGGTCCTTGTCGTTGCTTTGCTTGTCTTGTGCCTTCGGCTTCTCTCTGGCTTCCTTTTCCTGTCCTGTTATGCGTGGCCATGACGGGTGGCTCAGAATGTCCGTGCATAAGTAAAGGGGTCAAAAGCAGAGCCCCTAATTTTGTACACCGACAGGAGCCCCCGGGCCTGGGCCATACATAAGCGCATCACGTTGTTGGGCCAGGCCTAGAACAGTGCGCGGGCAGTTGGGGCATATTTTACCGCGGCAACTGCTCTGTCCGCTGCACTTGCGTGGGTGTCGTGTGCACGTGCGTAACGTGGGAGGCATGTGTGGGACAGCGTCCGCATGCATGCGTTGTATCACAGTTAATGGGAAAGGAGGCAGCCCGCGCCTTCCCCATAAAAAGGAATAACCGCGGGCGCTCTGCTCACTTTACCCCCCCCCCCCGTTGCGCCTTCCTCCAATCTTAGAACCGCTGCCCCTTTCTTCCTTCTTCTCGAGCCTCCCTGCCTTCGTCCATCACCACCGTGCTTCCGCCATCCTCTGCTTTTTCGCTTCCTGCAGCCACCATGGCGCCTAAGTCCACCAAAAGCAAGGGAGTGGCGAAGGACGCCGGGGTGACGGAGCAGCCGGAGAGCGAGCTGGTGGCGCGTCGGGCGCAGTTCGCTTACTTCCCTTCCACGGTCGGTGTGTCCGAGCTCCGGGAGATGTTCAAGGATCTATGAGGAGTGAAGACGGGGGGGGGGGGGGGAGAGAAGACGGGGCATCCAGCCACGCACATCGTCCCTGCCAGCACCGGGCCCTCCCCAAATCGGTACCCCTTCTTCGTCGACTATTTCTCCTGTGGGCTCTGTCCCCCCTTTTCTGATTTCTTCAAGGATATCATGTACACCTACGGCTTCCGTCTCCTGGATTTCTCCCTGAATGTCATGGCGTGCATGGTCCTCTTCGCACATCTCTGCGAGGGCTGCGTCGGAGTACACCCCAGCACGGCACTCTTCTGCCATTACTTCTCCCCTCGGATCCAAAAAGGGGGCGCCATTGCTGTCTGTGTCGCCTGGATCCCGAGGGCCAAGGGGGCGTACTCGGACGATGCCACGAAGGAGAGGTGGGAAGAATGCGGGGCCGATGGTGCTGGATTGAGGAGGAGGACCCGCCAACATCCTGCGAGGTTCGCCGGGAGGCGCCGGTCCGTGGGGGCGATTGGGGCGACGTCGATGCCGATGACGTGAAGCTTACGGTTGCCACCACTAGGATCCTTTGGCTCACTCAGGCCGGGGTCACCCTCGAAATGGTCGGGGTGGACTTCATCCACCACCGAATTGCCCCTCTGCACGACAAGGGGAGGCTGGCGTGGCTCTTTGTGAACGCCGATGACATCATGAGGCTCCGCCCCGGCCACGACAAAAACCTGACGGTGCTGAGGCACGCCCATCTCTGCCAACGGATCTTCCAGCTCGAGGTTAACGACGAGGGAGAGGTCGAGTGGTCCGGCAAGCTTGCTAGGGCCGCCGCGAAGGCCGGCAAGGTCGACAAGGAGCCCGTTTTCAAGCTGCCGGTGGGAGTGGTCCCGCTGAGCAACAACTCTCGTCGGAACAAGATCACTGCCATGATGCCGCTCTTCAACGCGCATGGCCTTGACCTGAACTGGATTGAGCCGGACGGGCTCATGGTGCAGGAGTTCTTCGACACCTTGCATGAGGTGTACATCACCGCCGAGCCGCGGCTTATCCAGGACACCTCTCTGGCGGAGCTGGACTACATTTCCTCTAGGGTGGAGGAGGCGAGGCTTGCCGAGGAGGAGGCAAAGCTTGTCAAGGAGGCTGGCAGCACCGGCGGCGTGGCGTACAAGGCCCCAGCAGAGGCGGAGGAGGGGGAGCTCGCCCGGTGGGCAGCAGCCGCTGGGGAGGCCAGCGACGCCGGCAACGGGGCTCCCCTCGTTGAAGACGCTGCCGACGGGTCGTCGTCGGAGGAGGGCGAGGGGGCGAAGACCGCGACTGTCGATCCTCCGATTGCCGGAAAAGGGCAGGTCCTGCGGCGGGCCACTTCCGGCGAGCCGGTCCGCCTCGACCGGGCCGCGCAGCTGCGGCAGGCCCAGGAAGCGCCTGTGCGCCAGACGAGGGCGGTGGCGATGAAGAAAACGGCGAAGGCCGTGGCAGCAAAGAAGAAGGCATCTGCTTCTTCGTCATCCAAACGCGCACGGACTCCTTCTGCTCCCCCTTCGCCGGCAAACATTGGCGCGGGGATTGCGTTTGACTTCGGGCCTCTCAACCCAGAGAGAGACTTCGGGCCTCTGAGCCCGAAGAGAAAAAGGAAAACAACAGAGGGGGAGGAGGAAGAAAATGAAGAGTAAGCTTCTGCTTTCCTCCCTCATTCCTTACACCTCCCCTGATGGTGTTGCTCACTTGTCTTCATATTGCAGGGATGTGGAGATGCTGGCCCAGAGGATAAAGAGGGCTAGGATTTTGGCGAGTGGCCAGCCCCCGGCAGGCACCTCCAGTACGCCACCAGTGGTGTTGAGCAGCACGGACAGCAGCCCCCAGCCCAGCCCCTAGCGTGAGTCCATCACCCATCCTTTTGTCAACATGCGTAATGCACGACGCCTTGGTACTGACCCTGCCGTGGATGTAGGAGGGGAGCAACACCAAGGGGAGCCACAGAGGGGTTCTCCCATCGTGTCGTCCCCGTCGACCACACCGCCCCGAGGGGCGTCCCCGGCAAGGGCACCAAGCACCGAGGCCATGCACACGGAGGAGGAGGAGGGGGAGAACACGGGCACCGGTGGCCTCGCCTCGATGCTAGACTTCGGCAGAGAAGGAACTTCCGCATCTCGGCCCGGCATGGGTAAGCCACTCGCTCTCCTCTTCCGCTTGCATTCTTACTTTCCTCTTTTCCTTACTGACTTTCGATCTTGGCTCCGCCCTGTCTCCTTCTTGGTGTCCAGACCCCTCCTTAGATGACGTTGACACTGTCATCAAGGACGTCGTCGCGGATGCTGTGGCGGAGGCAGAGAATATTGCTGCCGAGGAGAGCGCCGGGGGCGCCGCTGAGGACGCCGCCAAGAGGCCTGCCGAAGAGCCCAGCAAGGGGCCTGCCGGGGAAGCCGGCAAGACCACCGCCGAGAAGGTGGCGTTTGCCGACCTGCCCTCCTCCTCTGCTGCCTCTAGCTCTGGCAGGTACCTGAGGGTAAGCGACGACCTCTTCATCCATCTCCTTGGCGCGTCGAGCACTAGGGCTCCCTTTGAGGGAGAGGTGTTCGACGAGGAGGCGCTTGCCGCCGCCGGGCTCGAGGTCGTCAATGAGCCGGGCATCAGTGGCATCGGCTCCCAGGAGGACCGGCTGCTCCAGGCCATGGGTGCCAGCTTCTGGAAGCTTCAGGCGCCCCACCGCGCCCGTATGGACAAAGCCAAGTCCAGGACGGCGATGGTGGAGAAGGCGGAGGCGGAATTTGGAGGGCGCATCGCCGAGGCACAGGACTGGTTCCACCAGGCCCAGGACGAGCTGAAGGCCGCCTAGGGCGAGCTGGACAACCATGAGGTGGAGCTCACCCTGAAGCTGGCCAACGTCGAGAAGGTCCAGGAGACGGCGAAGAAATTGGCCACGAAGCCGAAGCTGCTCGGACCCAGCACGAGGCCACACCGAAAACCTAGGAAGAGGACCTTGCCGCGCGCGAGGAGAAGCTTGCCGCCACGCTCCGCGGCAAGGACGAAGAGGTGGGCAAGCTCGTCGTGCAGCAGACCCAAGAGCTGGAGCAGAGGCATCAGGAAGCACTCAATGCCCAGGCTCAGGTCTACGCCGGCAGGGTGAAGGAGCTGGAGGGGCAAGCTTTGAAGCTGGCCCAGGAGAAGGATAGGCTCAACGGCGCTCTGACGGAGGCGCAGGGTGAGGTCGTCAGCAAGGCTGAGAGCTCTCCGAAGCCAACAACTCCAGCAGAGATCTCAAGCTGAAGTTGGGAGATCTCGAGAAGATGCTGTCGGAGGCCAGAACCCGGGAGGGGATCCTGAACAAGGAGCTAGAGACGGAGAAGCAGCTGCTGATGAACGAGACCACCAACCTCAAGGACCACGGAGAAGCAGCTGCACGTAAACCCAGGGCGGCGCTTTGAGGACGGATCCTCATTAGCCTGCCGGGTGTGCTTGTTGCCGGGCGAAGCACCTTACCGCACTTGGCGCGGCCGCTCGATCTGTCGATCTTGACTCGAGTCAGAATCGGGAGTGTTGTCGATGGAGAAAGGCTACCCTGTCGCTCTCGACACGGCCGCTCGAACTATTGAGCGGACTCAAAACAGAACAAGGGCGTTGCCGATCGTAGGAGGGCCCCTCTGCGTACAGGTTGTCCATACATAGGCCGAACCGTCGAGGATAATAACCTTATATCTAAGGAGAAGAATTTAAAATTCAGCATGACTTAGCTCTCTCGTTGCCGCCTCGGCGTCCTTCAAGCCAACGGGCAGCGCCGCCTTCTTGGCTGCCTTCTCCGCAGGAGCTGCGGCGATGATGAACTTCTAGGCCTACCACTGGACCCGATTCTCACAATTGCGCCCCCTACCTGGCGCGCCAAAGATATCAGTGGAAAACGACACCTATGGGATCACTGGAATCCCTACTACGGTTGCGGGGCGCTGGATCGTGAGAAGAGCAGGACTAGTAGATAGCACAAAGGGGAGTTACCAAGGTTCGGGCCGCAAAGATGCATAAAACCCTACGATCCTGCTTTGGTGGATGTATTTAGTGTTCTTGAGCTCTTGAACTAGCTCTGGGTGCTACCAGGTTCGAAATAGCTGAATCCTTCTCCAGTGCGCCATGGGCCTCCTTTTATAGGCGAAAGGGGTAGCCATAGTGGCCCACAGGAGGTGGAAAGTGCTACAGCGCTGTGAGCTTATCGCTGGTATTACAGGACAAAGTGCATTTAATGCGAGGCTTAGGTGTCCCTTCACTTTATCGGGGACGGGGGCG
Organism: Triticum timopheevii; assembly: GCA_963921465.1. Lineage (NCBI taxonomy): Eukaryota > Viridiplantae > Streptophyta > Magnoliopsida > Poales > Poaceae > Triticum > Triticum timopheevii. The sequence goes on from OY997266.1 coordinate 67,535,035, forward strand.
AGGCCCGTCCCGTCTGTCGGCGCTCCTCCTTGCTTTGACACGCGCCTTGGCCAGCGATGCAAGCGGCACCACATAGGCAGGCATGCAGCTGAGGTGGCGTGGTGGTGGAGCCTCCACGAAGGGCTGCATGTTGCCACGCAGGTGCCTGCCCAGCTGGTTGGGTCGGCAGCTGCATGCGAACGGCGGCAGAGACTAGGCTGGCGTCGGCCTGGCAGTGGCCCTGCCGGCACGCTTGGCGACGGCCTTGCCGTGGCACGCAGTCATCCCCGGCAAGAACCTTGCCGAGGGTCGCGTGGGCTTCCTCGGTAAGAACCCTGCCGAGGATTGTTGCCTTCCTATCCTCATTTGATCTTGAGCATTCTATGTCTTCACAAAGATCTGCATGCCACCACGGAGGTGCCTCCCGAGCCCTGTCCCAATGCGTTTGTTTAGTGTTGGTGGGCTCAAAGGTGGCTCGCTCAGCTGGTGTGGGAGAGCTGCCCCGGCAAGGGTCTTGCCGGGGCCGCTGAGGCTGCCCCGGCAAGGGTCCTTGCCGGGGAAACCTGCTTCATCCATCCGATCTTTGTGGCCTTGGTCCTTGTCGTTGCTTTGCTTGACTTGTGCCTTCGGCTTCTCTCTGGCTTCCTTTTCCTGCCTTGTTATGCGTGGCCGTGGCGGGTGGCTCTGACTGCCCGTGCACAAGTAAAGGGGTCAAAAGCAGAGCCCCTACTTTGTACACCAACAGGGAGCATGATTTTTGGAGCGAACGTGATCCAGAGGACATGGAGTGCAAGTCAAGAAGCAGCCGAGGCGGCCACGAGGGTGGAGGGCGGCCCACCCCTACAGGGCGCGCCCCCTATCTCGTGGGCCCCTCGGGCGGCCACCGACGTACTTCTTCCTCCTATATATACCCATGTACCTTGAAAACATCCAGGGAGCCAACGAAAAACAATTTCCACCGCCGTAACCTTCTGTATCCGTGAGATCCCATCTTGGAGCCTTTGCCGGTGCTCCGCCGGAGAGGAAATCGACCATGGAGGGCTTCTACATCAACACCATAGCCCCTCCGATGAGTTGTGAGTAGTTTACCACAGACCTTCGGGTCCATATTTATTAGCTAGATGGCTTCTTTTCTCTTTTTGGATCTCAATACCATGTTCTCCCCCTCTCTTGTGGAGATCTATTCGATGTAACTCTTTTTGCGGTGTGTTTGTCGAGATCTGATGAATTGTGGGTTTATGATCAAGTTTATCTATGAGAAATATTTGAATCTCCTCTGAATTCTTTTATGTATGATTGAGTTATCTTTGCAAGTCTCTTCGAATTATCAGTTTGGTTTGGCCTACTAGATTGATCTTTTTTGCAATGGGAGAAGTGCTCAGCTTTGGGTTCAATCTTGCAGTGTCCTTACCCAGTGACAATAGGGGTTGCAAGGCACGTATTGTATTGTTGCCATCAAGGATAAAAAGATGGGGTTTATATCATATTTCATGAGTTTATCCCTCTACATCATGTCATCTTTCTTAATGTGTTACTCTGTTCTTATGAACTTAATACTCTAGATGCATGCTGGATAGCGGTCGATGTGTGGAGTAATAGTAATATATGCAGGCAAGAGTCGGTCTACTTGTTGCGGACGTGATGCCTATATACATGATCATGCCTAGATAATCTCATAATTATTCGCTTTTCTATCAATTGCTCGAGAGTAATTTGTTCACCCACCGTAATACTTATGCTATCTTGAGAGATGCCACTAGTGAAACCTATGGCCCCCGAGTCTATCTTTTATCATATAAGCTTTCAATCTACTTTTATTTGCATCTTTACTTTTCCAATCTATATTATAAAATACCAAAAATATATTTATCTTATCATACTATCTCTATCAGATCTCACTTTCGCAAGTGGCCGTGAAGGGATTGACAACCCCTTTATTGCGTTGGTTGCGAGTTCTTTGTTTTTTTGTGTAGGTGTGTGGGACTTTTGAGGAGCCTCCTACTGGATTGATACCTAGGTTCTCAAAAATTGAGGGAAATACTTACGCTACTATTGCTGCATCACCCTTCCCTCTTCAAGGAAAACCAACGCAAGCTCAAGACGTAGGACATGCCTTCCTGTTTTTGGTACATACTACGTCTTTCTATTAACCATGTCCTTACATCAAACTACTTTTCTTGTGTATCCCTCATCAATCACTTCTGACGATACACCTTCAAGTTGACAGTGTAATATTGGTTGCATCTTGCATATCATTTCAAACATGTATTGCCTCTAATTTGTTGAAGTGCCACTTATAATGAGATACATCTAACTTGGTAGAGTGATTTTGGTTGGATCTTTCTTATGGTGTCTAGATTGCATAGCTTCCAATTTGTTCAAATGTCTTCTGCTTAGCGTTTTTCATACATATTCCATCCTCCTACAATGTGGTTGCCATACATAAAAGTTGTGTTCGTCAGTATCATGCATCAACGAATTTGGAAGTGCGAATTTCATTCCTTTTTCTTGTGTGTTTACTTGACAAGGAAAAATCTGAAAGGACTAAGGCATGGAGTGATGGTGGTCCTCTGGAGTAACCAAAACAGATGATCTCTGCAGATTCTCCTGCTACTCGTACAAATCTCATCTCCCCTACTCCACAACCCAAGGTGCTTGCTCTAACATGGTAGTGTGATATCTGGTTGCATGTTGCATATGGTGCCTAGCTTGTATCGCTCCTAATTTGTTAAATTGCGTCTCCTTAGCTTACACATTATAAATGTGAATATGACACGCCTTCCTGTTTTTGGTACATACTACATCTGCCTATCACACCATGTTCTTACATCAAACTACTGTTCTTGTGTATCCTGCATCTATCGCTTATGATGAGACAGTCACGCGCGTGGGTTAATATGAGACGCACTACTCTTATAAAGAATGCAATTTCATCCTCTCCACATGATTCTCAAGAAACAACAAGCCTAAATGAAGATATTGAACGTAGCTCTGTACTTGAAGACCGCACTTCCCCTACACCACCATCATAGGTGCTTGCTCTAACTTCGCAGTGTGATATGTGGTTGCATGTTGCATATGGTGTCTAGCTTGTAATGCTTCTAATGAGGGTAAATTGCATCTGCTTAGTTTACACACTATACCTGTGAATATGACATGCCTTCCTATTTTTGGTACACACTACATCTATGTGTTAACCTTGTTCTTACATGAAACTACCTCTCTTCTGTATCCTGCATCAATCACTTACGATGAGTCACCTTTAGTCGTTGCATATTGCATATTATTTCTAGCCTGTTGCCATGTATTGCTTCTAATTTGGTCAAATACATTTGTTAGGGCACCCTTTTAATTTGGCAGAGTGATATTAGTTTCATCTTTCATATGGTTTCTAGCTTGCATTGATTCTAACAAGTTCAAGCACCTTGTGCTTAGTTTACACTTTATACATCATACATGCCAATATGTCACGTCGTCATGTTTTTCATACATATTCCATCTCCTATCATGCGTCTGCCTTACATGAAAGTAGTGTTCGTCAGTATCATGCATCAATGAGTTCTAAAGAGAAAATTTTATTCCTTTTTCTTGTTTGTTTGACTTGACAAGGCAAAATCAAGAAAGAGGAAGGAAAAGAGGAAGGAAGGCGATGATGGTGGTCCTCTGCAGCAACGTAAACGGTGCATCTGTACCATTCTCCTTGTACTGATAGTGCATTACAAGGTCCAAGTCTCCGCTCCCCTACTCCACCATCCAAGGTGCTTGCTCTAACTTGGCAGTGTGATATCTGGTTGCATGTTGCATATGGTGTCTAGATTGTATTGCTCCTAATTAGTGTAAACTGCATCTGCTTAGCTTACACATGATACGTGTGAATATGACACGCTTTCCAGTTTTTGGTACATACTATATCTGTCTATCACACCATGTTCTTACATGAAACTACTCTTCTTGTGTGTCCTGCATCAGTCACTTATGACGGGACACCTTTAAGTCGGCAGTGTGATATTGGTTTGCATCTTGGATATGATTTCTAGCATGTATTGCTTCTAGTTTGATGAACGCCACCTATGACGAGACAGTTTTAACTTGGCAGAGTGATATTGATTGCACCTTCCATATGGTGTCTGTTTTGCAGTGCTTCTAATTTGTTGGAGTGCCTTCTACTTAGTTACCACATGATAGGTGTGAATATGTCAAGCCGTCCATTTTTTCGTACATATTCCACCCTCATATCATGACTTTGCCCTTCATCAGAGTAGTGTTCGTCAGTATCATGCATGAATGAGTTCTGAAGAGCGAATTATATTCCTTTTTCTTGTCGGTATGACCTCACAATGCAAAATCAATAAAGTTAAAGGAAATTGGCAAGGCATGGGATGATGGTGGTCCTTCCGAGCAACTGAAACGGAGGTTCTCTACAGATTCTACTCCGCCATCCTCCCAACAAGATTCGCAAGACAACGCAAGGCTAGACAGTCAACGTAGTTGTGTAGATGATGAGCACATCTCCCCGACTCCACCATCACAGGTGCTTGCTCTGACTTGGCACTATTATATGTGGTTGCATGTTGCTTATGATGTCTAGCTTGTATTGCTTCTAACTTTGTTAAATTGCATATGCTTACTTTACACATAATGCCTGTGAATATGACATGTGTTCCTGTTTCTACATCAGACTACTGTTCTTGCATATCCCGCATCAGTCACTTATGATAAGGCACCTTTAAGTCGCCACTATGATATTGGTTGTGTTTGGCATATGATTTCTAGCATGTACGGCTTCTAATTTGTTGAAACGCCATACAGTTTGAACTTGGCAGAGTGATATTGGTTGCATCTTTCATATGGTGTCTAGCTTGCAGTGCTTCTAATTTGTTGACTTCACAATGCAAAATCATTATAGCTTAAGGAAATTAGTCTGGCAGTGGATGATGGTGGTCCTTTGGAGCAACTCAAATAGGGGGTCTCTATAGATTCTACTCCGCCATCCTCCCAACAAGATTCGCAAGACAACACAAGGTTGGACAGTCAATGTAGCTGTGTAGATGATGAGCACATCTCCCCGACTCCACCATCACAGGTGCTTGCTCTAACTTGGCACTATTATATGTGGTTGCATGTTGCGTATGATGTCTAGCTTGTATTGCTTCTAACTTGAATTGCATCTGCTTACTTTACACATAATGCCTGTGAATATGACACATGTTCCTGTTTCTAGAACATACGTGTACATGATGAGCACATCTCCCCTACTCCACCATCACAGGTGCTTGCTCTTACTTGGAACTATTATATGTGGTTGTGTTTTCCATATGATGTCTAGTTTGTATTGCTTCTGATTATGTTGAATTGCATATGCGTAGCTTACAACTTATACATGCACGATCACTTACCCATAAGACACATTTAACTTGGGACTATGATGTAGGTTGCATCTTGCATTGTCTTCTATCTTGTACTGCTTCTAATTTCTTGAAATGGCACTTACGACGAGACACTTTTTACCTGATAGAGTGATATTGGTTGCATGTTCATATGGTGCCTAGCTTTCATTTCTTCTAATTTTGTTGAAATGCCTTCCGCTTACTATTTTTTCATACATATTCCATCCTCCTATCGTACGTGTGAATGTGAAACACTGTCTTTTTTGTATATATTCCATCCTCCTATCCTGCGCTTGCCTTACATCAAAGTAGTGTTCGTTTGGATCATGCATCAACCAGTTATGCAGAGCTAATTTTATTCATCTTCTTGTGGTTTTGACTTCATAAGGCAATATCATAAAATAGGAAGGAAAAGAGTAAGTTAGGGGATGTTGGTGGCCCTATGCACCAACGCAAACAGAGACTCTCTAGATTTGCCACTTCTACTTCTAATGAAGTTGAAGTCCCAAGTCTACATGATGAGTTCATCTCCTGTACTCCACCATTGCAGGTGCTTGCTCTAAGTTGACAGTGTGATAATTGGTTTCACGTTGCATATGTTGTCTAGCCTGTATTTCTTCTATTTTGATTAAATTGCACCTGGTGAGTTTATACGTTATACATGTGCATATGACATGGCTTTTTGTGTCTAGAATACACTGCATCTATCTATCATACCATGTTCTTACATCAAAGTACTGCTGTTGTGTATCCCGCATCAGTCACTCATGATTGGATGCTTTTAACATGGCAGTTTGATAGTGGTTGCATCTTGCATTGATTTTTACGTTGTACTGCTTCTAATTTTTTGAATTGCCACTTATGACAAGACACTTTTAACTTGGCAGAGTAATATTGGTTGCATCTTTCATATGGTGTCTAGCTTGCATTACTTCTATTTTCTTGAAAATCCTTCTGCTTAGTTTGCACATCGTAGCTGTGAATATGTCATGTCGTCCTGTTTTTCTTACATATTCCATCCTCATATGGTTGTCTTACATCAAAGTATTTCTTGTCTGTATCATTCATCAATGAGTTCTGAAGAGCGATTTTATTCCTTTGTGTTGTGGGTACGGCTTGACATGGCAAAGTCAAAAAGAGCAAGGAAAATAATATAGTAGGGAGTGGTGTTACTCGTTGGGTGAAACGGAAAAGGATCTGCTGTCGAGATTCTGCTGGTACTTATAGTGCAGTAGAAGGTCCAAGTCCAACGGCTAAATCTACAAACACAGTATCACCTGCTCCACCAGCTGCATCATCCGCTTCAACTGTACCAGCATCTCAACGAGTTACTCGTTCGTTTGCTCCGGAACTGGCTAGTTCCCAAGCTACCTTCAAGCCTAACACTACTTCCGAAGCACTGCTGACACAACAGGACTTGGCAAGATCAGATGAACCTCATGAGCATCAACACCAAGACGGTACCTGGCCGAGTCAAGTTGCAGTTGCATGCTCCTTTATATGTACTCTCACAGTTTGATGTACACTAACAGCACCACGGCGCAAGTGAAAAAAGACATCAGGGATAATGCTTGACAGATTAACAAAATCTAAAGGAGGAAGAATGGAGATCCATTTTGAGGCAGGTTTAAAAAGGCCATGTGATGCTATAGAGTCAGCCAAGTTAGTATCAGAGGCAGCCGTTGCCGTTAGGTGTCATGCACGTATCCTCCCAACATGGATCCAGTACAGGAATGAGAAAGACAATACCTAGTTTAACACCTTCCTTGAGCATTTATCCGCAAGTAATGTTATTCATCGCAATTAGTAATATTGTCTTGCTCCATTCCATACTTTCTAGCTTCCTCCTAATAAGACTCACATTCTTTTTTCAACAGATGAGGTTCAAGTTGGATCCGAAAGATGATGCAACTAAACAAGCATGCACTCATGTTTTTCAGTCCGCTCTGCGACAGTATCGGTACCACCTTAGAAAATCTCACTTTGAAGGCAAGGCTAACAATGAAATCGCCCAAACATCTCTAGCGGAATATATTACAGATGAAGACTGGACAGCCCTTGTTAAACACTGGTCTGATCCAAAGTACCAGGTAGGCTATATATATTTGATCAGACCACATATTGAGCTTGTATTTATGTATGTGCCTTACAAGTGTATCTTCTTCTAGGCTAACTGTTTGAAGAACAAAACCAACCGTTCTAAAGTGAAATTCCAACAGACAACAAGATCTCGTAGCTATATTGCACACTACAAGGCTCTTGTAAATAGCTGCTACTTCCTTCTTTTTTTGTGCCATATTATCGTATCTATATTGACTTGTTCCAAATACAGAGGAAAGCCCGTGTGGACCAAAAAGAACCTGAACCAAATGCAGTGCAAATCTTCAAGGATTGCCACACCAGCAAGATGAAGGGCATGAGCACACCAGTTCAAGCCGCTGTTGTAAGTCCTTACTCCTCCTGCCTTTGAACTGATTGGTATTGTGATGTGTTCATTTAACTACTTGGTTTGCATCCAATGTCAGTTACTTTGTTCACTTTTATACACAGTTGTCTTAACGTATCATTTCACCTTACATGGTTTAAAAGAGACGAAGGATATTCTTTTGGTCTTGATCTGTAATCTAGTTGTTATGTTCATGTGCGCACACAATGATAAAATAGCTTGTTTGTTTTATATCTGTTTGCCCATGATATGAATGATGTCATACTATGTACATCCTACTTTAAACCATGTCTCTTTATCCTTAGATGTTAATGAATGTGAGGAAATAGACAATACAGTAGGCATGCTACATGCACATATGTTCCGAAAGTGATTTTATTATGTAGTTGGCACTACAATACATGCTAATGTATTACAGTAGTTCACCAAAGTAAGTTATGTATAAACGTTTAACCTACTTTGTTTGTTTTTGTCTCATTAGTAAATTATCTGGTACACTAATCTACAAGTTCAAACTTTCAGGAAGCTATGGAAAAAATGTTTGAACAACCACAACCACCTGAAGGTGACGAGGCTACCACAGGCACAATGTCACCTCTTGCTGCAGTGCGTCAGTATCTCTCCACTAACAGTGCAAAAAGCACCTTCCTGCGTAATTCTGGGTTGGTTGTCAAGGTAACCTCGTCCAAATCGCCTACTGAACAAAATCTTCCTGCTAGATAGAGTGATATATCTGCGCTCTAGACACAAGTCCAATCCCTAATGGACGTTGTTTCGGAAACAAGAATAGTGGTTGACAAATGTCGTCAAGATATGAATGGTTTTGAAACCAGACTATCAGACATTCGCTTCGTCGTTCAAGAGCAATGGCGGAAAAAAGGTGAAGATCGTGCCGCTCCATCAGATTCTACAGCCTGAAACATTAGCACTCAGGTCAAATGATTTGTGCTTCTATACATCTAATGGTGCTTTCATCTAGAAGGACTGTAAACTTTATGCCAACAGGCCTTTTGTTGTATGGTTGGAATTTATTTTGGTGTGATACAACATTTATGATGCTGCCATAGGCTGCAGTAATTACAACTTTATTTTTGTATAGTGTAGGTTTATCTTAGTAATGTATTCGGCTGAAAGCTTCGTAGGAGCGCAACATGCCGACATTCGTCGGGCCCATTCCAATTGGGCTAAAACGATTACGGGCCGAAATTGGCATGTAGCCCACTAAAAATATCTGGGCCTAAATCATCATAAGCTTTCATATTTTTTTGGTAGGCCTGTGCTCATAGTGGGCCTTCAACAGACCTAAACATAATTTGGGCCCTCAGTAAAAATAGGCTGTTCACAAGTGTAAATATCTCGAGCCCATGAAAAACATGGGCCTTTAATAAACCGAAAGTGAGATTGGGCCCTGATTGTGCCAAATAACCCACTGGTCATAGCAGGCTGAAATGGTGGTCCATTTACGATGCGGATCTTTGACAGGCCAAAATTTGGACGGGCCATAAATGCGCCGACCTAATACACGGGCCTTTAACAGGCCGGAACTTCGGTCGGGCTATATTATCGTCATTTTTATATGGGCCGTTAATTGGCCCGATATGACGTTGGGCCACATATGGCCCATGGTTTTCGTCCGGCGTTAACAGGCCAAAAATGACAACAGGCCGAAAGTGGCCCAAATCTATAGTGGGCCTCTAACAGGCCGGATGTCAGACATGGCCGAATATGACCCAAATCCTTCACAGTCGTTTATGGGCCGAAAGTTTTGATGGCCTGTAAATGGGCCCAAATGAAGCAGGACCTTTAACAGGCCGGAAATACACCGGGCCGTAATTCAGCCCAATTACTTAGTGGACTGTTAACGGGCCAGAAGTGACCATGGGCCGCGATGATGACAAGTTTACGACAGGCCGTTGATGGGCCGATTTGACAGAGAATGTTGGGCCTTTAGCTGGGCTGGCCCATTATGGTCTGCAAAATCTTGTGGGCCTTTAGCCGGGCCGGCCCATTGTGGTCCGCTAAATCTTGTGGGCCTTTAGCTGGGCCGGCCCATTATGGTCTGCAAAATCTTGTGGGCCTTTAGCTGGGCCGGCCCATTATGGTCCACTAAATCTTATGGGCCTTCAGTTGGGCCGGCCCATTTAAACTTTATGGGCCACTTTTCGGCCCATCCATGTGTCAACATGTCATAGGCCCATCTCGACCGTTGGATGAGTGACACCTATGCCAACGCGGAGCTGACGCGTGAACCGTCAGCCAATGAGAATTTTACACGTGGAAAATTGGCATTGGTCGTGGCTGTTAGCGGACCCGATAGCTTAACGACGGTTAACGACGTCCCGTTATGATGGATGCCATGAGTCAGTCATCCTTAACGAAAGCACTTCTATGACGCATGATTTATTGTCATGGAAGTGGACACTTCCGTGATGATAATTTTGGTAATGTCAAGGAACACTTCTACGACAGCACAGGTATGACTATCTTGATTCTGTCATAAAATCGTCATGGATGTACATGCATGACAGAAAACGCGACCTACTGTGACAAACACGTATCATCACGGAAGTGTATTTTTTTTGTAGTGAGGTCCGCTCTTCAGTCGACATGATGCACGTGACGAAGAATATTTGCGCGAACCTGCTCGGCTTCTTGGGCACATATGGGAAGACAAAAGATACACCTGAGGCATGGGAGGACCAGCAACGTGTGCACAAAAAAGATGGCATGCCTCCAAAGCAGTATGAAGGTACTGCCAGCTATGCTCTTACCAAAGAAGAGAAGGAAATCCTCTTTGAATGCCTGCTCAGTATGAAGGTCCCGTCTGGCTTCTCGTCGAATATAAAGGGAATAATAAATATGGCAGAGAAAAAGCTCGAGAACCTAAAGTCTCATCACTGCCACGTGATTATGACGCAACTGCTTCCGGTTGCATTGAGGGGGCTTCTACCGGAAAACGTTCGATTAGCCTTTGTGAAGCTATGTGCATTCCTCAATGCAATCTCTCAAAAGGTGATCGATCCAAAAATCCTACCAAGGTTAAGGAGTGATTTGGCGCAATGTCTTATCAGTTTCGAGCTGGTGTTCCCACCATCCTTCTTCAATATCATGATACACGTCCTAGTTCATCTAGTCAACGAGATTGCCATTCCGGGCCCAATATTTCTACACAATATGTTACCCTCTGAGAGATTCATGGGAGTCTTAAAGAAATATGTCCGTAACCGTGCTAGGCCAGAAGGAAGCATCTTCATGGACCATCTAACAGAGGAGGTCATTGGGTTTTGTGTTGACTTCATTCCTGAACTTAAGAAGATTGGTCTCCCTCAATCACGGTATGAGGGGAGACTGACTGGAAAAGGCATGCTAGGAAAGGACTTAATAATATGTAGGGACGGGCATTCTTGGTCTCAAGCACACTGCACAGTTCTACAAAAATCTACCTTGGTGACCCCATATGTCAATGAACACAAGAATATTCTGCAGTCCAAACACCCGAATACGTTTGATGACTGATTTACGTGTGAACACATCAGGACTTTCGGCAGTTGGTTGCAAACACGTCTCATGGGTGACAACACTGTTTCTAATGAGCTGTACTCGTTGGCCAGGGGACCATCTTCGACTGTATTGACTTACAAAGGGTACGAGATAAATGGGAATACGTTTTACACGATCGCCCAAGATCAAAAGAGCATCAACCAAAACAGTTGTGTCCACTTTGATGTAGCAACCAAGAGGGGAAAGGACACATATTGTGGTTACATAGTGGACATATGGGAACTTCACTATGGACATGATTTTAAGGTCCCTTTGTTTCAGTGCAAATGGGTCAATCTGTCAGGAGGCGGGGTACAGGTAGACCCACAGTATGGAATGACAATAGTGGATCTGAACAATCTTGGGTACACAGATGAACCATTCGTCCTAGCCAATGATGTGGCACATATTTTCTATGTGAAGGACATGTCTACTAAACCAAGAAAAAGAAAAGATAAGGAAGCGAATACATCATACAATGAACCGAAGCGCCACATAGTTCTTTCAGGAAAAAGATACATCATGGGAGTGGAGGGCAAGACAGACATGTCTGAAGATTATGAAAAGTTTCATGAAATTCCTCCCTTTAAAGTCAAGGCTGACCCAAGCACCCTCTTAAAGAATGAAGGTTATCCATGGTTACAGCGCAATAAGCAAAGGATAGAGGCGGAGAAAAGAGAAGACTTTCTCTCCACAACTATTATGAGGATGCCTTTGATCTAGAATATCACTGTAGTTACATGTGAAGAAATGAAATTCCTTTTGTAACAGATGAGTTTTCGTATGAAACCCTAATACTTCGAAAGAGATTATCCATTTTGTACATGAAGTGCATCCATCTTTTGTTGTAACCCTCTCAACTTTTTAGCACATGATATGTGGGTAAAATGATGATACCATGCCAACTTTCAACCATTCCAGAGTTCATTTGTAGTGCTTTACAATTTCAAGATCATTTAGCTTAAAAATAGTAAATGCTATGTGAGTGTAATGATAATACCATGCCAACTTTCAACCTTTTCAGATTTCATTTGAAGTACTTTTTTTCAATTTCCGGGTCATTTAGCTCAAAGAATGAACTATAGCAAAAAGAATGAACTAGAAAACTTTTATGAAACTCTAATAGCAAAAAGAATGAACTAAAAATAATCAATTAAAAAATTCTGTTATGATCAACTAAAACAAAACTATAATATTATTCAATATTAAAAAGAATCAACTAAAAAGCTTTTATAAAACTCAAATACCAAAAGGAATCAACTAAAAAGATTTTATAAACCTCTAGTATTTTTGAAACTAAAATTATATAAAATTTATGCAACTAAAATTATCAAAGTATTTTTTTGTTCAAAACATTAATAGCAAAAACAATTTTCATAACGAATTTTTTTTGTTAGAAACTTTAATAGCAAACTAAAATAACAAAATCAGTTTTTGATTAAAACAAACATTTAAAATAACATAAAAATTACCAAATTGAATATAATGATAAAACACACTAATATTAAATAGCAGGAAAAATAATCATTCAAAAATCTATTTTTATAGTAAAGTTATTCACAAACTAGTGATTCACACAAATTTCAAGGAATTCAAATTTAAACTATTCAAATTTGAAAACTAATGGCACTAACAGAAAGTTTATAATTTTTGTGACCTAAAAGCAAAAAAGAATCTCTGAAAAACTGTAAGTACAAACAAAAGAAAATAAATAAAGCAAAAAACAAAATGAAAAATGAAAAAAATGAAAAAAATGCCGCCTACTGGGCCATCATGGCCTGAATACGACTAGAAACCCAACAAACTAGTTGGGCCAGGATTCAGGCCCGCAGAAGGCCCAGTAGGCCCACAGGCAGATATAGATTGTTTAGGCCCGTAAGCCTGCATTAGAGAGGAGCTTGACAGGGAAGGCGCATGCGCGCTTATAAACAAGTCCCGACGCCTCTCAGCTAGCGAGGTGGGACTAAACATCCACCGCACCGCGGCTGTGCCAGGCACATGCTATTGGTCCCTGTTGGTGTCTCGAACTGGGACCAATGCCGAACTTTGGTCCCGGTTGGTGGCACCAACCGGGACCAATGCCCACCTATGGTCCCGGTTCGTGCCACCAATCGGGACCAAAGGTCTTTGCTTCCCACCCTTTGGGCTGCTGAAAACTGACCTTTGGTCCTAGTTGGTGGCACGAACTGGGACTAAAGGCTTTCCTATATAAGTGGCCCTTAGGAATTTTTCCACATTCTTCCCCGAAGCCAATGCCCGTGCGCCCCGACGTTGCCAGGCTACTCCTCGGTGCTGTCGCCGTCGCCGCACCCTGCCCCGTTGTCACCTGCTTCTCATCGTCGATGCTGTCGCCAACGCCTCCTAGACCTCGCCGTCGCCTCGCCGACGCCTCCCAGCACCCCTGCCCTGCCCCATGCCTGATCCTCAACCCCGACCTCGCCGTCGCCGCCCGCTCCTCGTCACCGACGCTGCCTCCAGTGAGCATCCCGCCTTCCCCCGCGCCCCTGCCCTGCCGCCGTCATCGCCGACGCCCTCTGCATTTTGTGTGCATATAAATATTTAGTAAATGGATATGTATGCATATTGTTTTTCTAAATGTATGGAGGCATGTTGATGTATGGATATGTATGCATATTTTTTTCATAATTTTTCATAATTTTTTGTTCATATATATGATGATTGTTTTGTTCATAGATGATCATATGATTTTTTTGTTCATAGATGATCATATGATGTTTTTATTGTTCATAGTTGATCATATGATGTTATTTTTTCATATGCATGCATGGATGTGGATGGATGGATGTATATATATAAGTTGTTGATCCGCTCGTCCGTTTGTTCATAGAAATTTGTTCATATGTATGCAAGCGACGTCGTTGTCGATCTACCCCCTCCCCGATAACTTCGAAATGAGGGGGGGGGGGCATTAGACATGCATGAGTGAGAGGCGGTCCGCTCGTCGGACATGTCTTTTGGATTTTTTTTCATATAGAAAACTCCGGTAACTTCGACAGAGGGGGACGTCAATCAACCCCCTCTCGCCCGACCAACTCTCGAGTCCACCCAAACCGGGAATGAAAAAGCATTGTCGAGGCCACCCCAAACCGGAACAAGTCTAGATATATTGGAAAAACAAGTCTAGATATATCAGACGATATGTAGATATGTCGAATATTGGGTTTGCTTTCTAATAAAGAATTGTTGTCATCTATGTATCATTTTATATCACGGTGGACATGTCGGGCGACCAACTCTCAAGGCCACCCAAACCCTAGAAAAAATCATTGTCGATCTCCTACCCCCTCCCGCCCCTACTTGACAAACTCTCGAGGCCACCCAAACCCCTAGAAGAAAACTCCGGTAACTTCAACGTGAGGGGGGACATCGATCAACCCCCTCTCGCCCGACCAACTCTCGAGTCCACCCAAACTGGGACCCAAAAAGCGTTGTCGAGGCCACCCCAAACCGGAACAAGTCTAGATATATTGAGGCCACCTAAACCTTGAAAGTAATACCCTGGCCCGATAACTTCGACATGAGGGGGGACGTTGAACATGCATGAGAGAGGCGGTCCGTAACTAATCCATTGCACATATATCCATATGATTCCTTGTTCTGATATTAGCTAGGTCTATGTTTGCCACTAATTAATCCATCTCTCATGTTTGTATATTGCCATGTTGTAATATTTGCAGAAAGTATGGAAAGAGACTTGGAACAAGAACAGTTGTTGGGGGATATAGTCCTCGTCAGAGCTGATCCCTTGTCATTTATCAACGACACCGATGGTCAGGAAGGAGAGGATGACGGCTGTGGTGATCCAACAATGGAGGAGGAAGGAGATCATGACGGCTCCGGTGATCGAATGGCGGAGGAAGAAGGAGATCATGACTGCGGCTCTGGTGACCGTACGGAGGAGGGAGCTGTTGCAAAGTCTGGTGAGGTATATATATTAAGCATGTGCTGACTTGATGCATTAATTGTTTTGGTATGTACATATATTAACACTTCTTTCTTCTTTTATAGCCCTCCGGATCAAGCCAAACTTCTGTAAGGAGATGAGGCCCGATGAAAAGGTTGCGCCAGAATGAAAAGTTTGTGATCACAAAAATTGCGAACGATGGCCAACCGATTGCTCCCAGTTGGACCAAGGACACATTTGTACATCAGTGCAGAGCTATTGTTCGGGACAGCGTCTCGATCAGTGTCCAGCAATGGAATAAGTGTAAGGACGACCCATAAGTTTCTTATGTCCAGGATAGACTGAAAGGTGATCTTTGGACCTCGCTGATGACAAATTTCACCCTATCGCCAGAGGAGGATCCAGATAACCCAGTTATAGAGCCAAAGGTCAAGAAGTTTGCTCTTAAGAAGATGGCAGATCTATTCAGGAACTGGAGGAAAGAGTTGAACACAAAGTTTGTCGACAAAGGGAAGACTCCAGAATTCACCGGCCGATATGAGAAGATAAGAGATCACTGGCCCGCATTTGTGGCCCACAAGAAATCGGATAAGGGTAAGAAAATGTCAGAGACAAACAAGAAAAATGCTGCAAAGAAGAAGTATCACCATGACAGGGGGTCAGGTGGCTACCTCAAAGCCCGTCCGTTGTGGGACAAAGCTGAGCAAGACCTGCTTGCTAAAGGGGTCCAACCAGTGACATTGAACTGGCCAGATTGTTCAAGGACTTGGTTCTTCGGGGTTGGGGGAACTTTGGACCTGGAAACAGGGGAGTGTGTTTGGACGAACGAGCAACTTGCAATACCCATCAAGAAGCTTCAGAAATATGCCAGGGCAGCACAACAAGGGATGTTCATTCCCAACAAAGAGAATGACGAGCTGACAGAGGCCCTCAGGAATCCTGAGCACCCCGGATGAACACGAGGCACACCAGGCTCCGTCTCGTGGGTGGTTGGGTTTCCCGACAGCGGTGGTTACAGAACCCGAGAGAGAAAGAGGAAAGCGGATGTGAGGGAAATGTAGAAGCTCAATGCAAGAATAGCAAAGATAGAAGAACTTGCAGATACCGGCCCACCATCTCAGCGGCACGAAGATCCTTTCTTCGACGCTGCCCCAAAAGCTACCCCACCATCTCGACGGAGAAGCAGCGTGGCTTCCATGAAGCTCGTTCAGCCTGATTTCACGGCTCCTCGCTACCCCGTGGATACTATCACGGAGGCTCAACATTGCGAGCTAATGACGAAATGGCGGAACCTGAGTTTGAAGGCGGCTGTCGGCTCTGTTGCACCTCTTCAAGCTAAAGGATCTTTTCACTGACGTCCGATTCCACATGGCTATGCTGTTGTGATGGTGGATGAGATAATGGAGGGATTTGAGGAGCTGTTGCTTGACTACCCTACAGGTTAAGGGAAGAATCATCTAGTGAATGCTTTGAGGAGTACCTGTCTCTGGAGGAAGGAGCACATCAAGCTTCCAAACTGTACGCCTCCTCTTCTTCCTCCTCCTCCGGCGAGTGATCAAGGCACTCCGCCTCCTCTGATGCGTGGCGGCACTCCGACTCCTCCTCCGCCTCCTCCAACGCGTCGGAGCACTCCGCCTCCTCCGGTGCGTGACGACACTCCGGATCCTCCTCTGCCTCCTCCTGCGTGTCGACGGACTCCGCCATGTCAGCAATGGCAGAAGAGAGACACCACCGCTCCTGCAGCTAGCAGTACAAGCAGAGGCGGGAAGCAATTCAAATACAGTCCATGTCTCAAAGTTCCAGAAAAGTTACCATATGAGAGGATCGACAAGGAAAACATGGACATCTGTGTTGCCCAAGTCAGGGACCATTTTGCACGGAAACCTCCACCTCCAAAGGAAATGTTAGATGCATTGAAAGTGAAGCGCACTCCTGATGCCCTTAAGCGACCACCACCGCCTTTGCCGCAATCCAACTATGAGGGCATTATTGAAAGGACATATAAGGAATCACAGCGGTCGGGAAGTACTTTCAGTGATGCAAGATTAGCACAACAAAGAAGTGGGAAAACAATTCCCCAGCTCGGCGAATAGGTGAAGCAATCGTGCCCCCTCTCAGGGTGTCTAGTGATACTGGCGCTAATCATCTGGGGCTACTGTCGGGTACCAATCCTATTGATTACCTGAGCAATGATGTAGAGTTTGAAATAATGGAGGTGGACATCTTCAGATACGAGTACGGGAAGCCTCTTGTCAAACCTTATCATCCTCCTCTAACAACGATGATGCAAAGATTGCATGAATGGTACATGTATACCTGCAAGTCTGGGACTAGGAAGGATAGTTTGATGCTGGAAATTAAAGAGGAGCACGACCTCGTTGGTACTGAGGTGTTGCCTGTTCAATTTGTGGAGTTATTCCAGTTATACAATCAAGACGCCCTCGACAAACAACATGACTTGCTACTACCTGTAAGTATTACTTCTGTAATTAAGTCTCAATAGCTCAGCTCTTTCATTGCATGTATATATAATTATCCTCACTATATTATCCAGATTGAAGATTGTCGAATGCAAAAAAGCACAAATCTATGACATCGGGTTCATTAACCCAAATACCATAAATGAATGGTCGGTTCAAAACAGAGTCGAAGATACCGAGGACAACTTGCTACAACCGTTACTTCAAAATCAAAACAAAGGGAAAATACTCTTTCCTTACAACTTCAAGTGAGTGTTACTGTCTTGTGCATATTCGGTTTCGCTTACTCGAGGTTATAGTAATGTAATTGATGAGTTATGCATGCGTGCGCAGCTTCCACTTCATTCTGCTAGAGATTAAGCTTGACCGAGGAGTAGTAACTGTCTTAGACTCGAGACGAAAAGATCCCCAGGACTATGCGAACATGACTGCAATGCTCCAGAAGTAAGTTCAATCGATCATTATCGCACCATATCGGCAACTTTGTTCATTTCCTGATATCATGTAATTATTTTGTTTGTCTCACAGGTTTTGGAAAGGGTTCACCGGATTAGTTCCGGGACTGCCGAGGGAGCTGCGATTTACACACCCAAAAAAAAGTAGTACTAGCTAGTTCCGTGCATCTCGCATTTATTCTAGTTTCATCAATACCATTTATCATGCTTGATTATCAGTTTGATTGAACTTTATTTCTCGTAAAGGTCTTGTGGTAGGAAGGCAGGAATAATTTATGTGGATACTACGTTTGCGAGTTCATCTACAGCGCGACCTCTAGCAAGGCTACTCTGAAAAACAATATGAAGTATGTAAACAATAATATTCACAATTTTATTTTATTACCATCATTTGTGTTGACTTTCATTCATATATATGTATTGACCCCCTTCTTTAAATTAGATGTGGTAGATGCGGGATGAACTCCTACCACATGATCGCATACGAGCAATTCAAGAGGAATTGGCGGGATTCTTTCTTGACCACGTCATAAATGAGAAGGGAGAATAGCATTTGGAAATGGAAATGGATTTTAGATGTTAGAGATTGTAAGAGATATTATATTGTATATATGTAGTAGGTTCGATATACGAAAACTTGTTGTTCGACCAATCTCTCGGAGAAAGAAAGGTCACTTCTCTCTCTATATGTTCATGACGATCTTGGTAATTAATGGTTCCTTCATTTGCTTACTCTAGGTAGCTTGTCGAGTTCTCTCTATATGTATAGTAGCTAGCGTCGACCAAGCACGGAGAAAGAGAGGCCACTTCTCGATATTAGCTAGCTAACACAATATGAAATCCCTAAATTAACCCTCCAAAACCCCTAATGCCCCCCCCCCTTAAAAAAACAAAAACCCCAGACGCATGCGAGCTGCTGATGCGTGGGAGCCCTTTGGTCCCGGTTGGTGCTTCCAACCGGGATTAAAGGTGCTCCTGCTTGGGCGCCCCGCAGCGGCCACGTGGAGCCCCTTCTGTCCCCGTTCGTAAGCGAACCGGGACTAAAGGTTTTTGGCTTTAGTCCCGACCCTTTTGTGGGTCTAAAGCCTTCTAGAACCAGGACTAGTTCCCTGTTTTCTACTAGTGATGTCCTTTTGCGAAGGAGCAATATCGTTCATCGGGGTCTAAAAGCCATAGTAATGCTCACTTCGTCCGAGGAGCAGTACCGGCTCCTCGGGGTCGCAAAGGACGGTAATGATCCTTTAGCGAAGGAGCAATACCGCGCCTCGGGGGTCCAAAGACACTGTAATGATCCTTTCGCGAAGGAGCACAATACAACCCGTCGGGGTCCAAAGCCAAAGTAATGCTAGCTTCCCCACAAAGCACTACCGCGCCTCGGGGGTCCAAAGACACGGTAATGCTGGCTTGCCCACAGAGCACTACTGGCCCCTCGGGGTCCTAAAGGATGGTAATGAATCTTTCGCCAAGGAGCAATACCGCCTCTAAGGGTCCAGAGAGACGGTAATTGCCGCTTCACCCCAAAGCAGTACCGCCTCTCAAGGTCCAGAGATACGGTAATGAAACTTTCGCCACAGAGCAATACCGCCCCTAGGTGTCCAAAAGGCACCGTAATGCGACTTCCCCACCGAGCAATACCAGCGTCTTGGGGTCCAAAAAAACGGTAATGATAGGTTCGCCATGGAGCAGTACATGTCTGTCAGGGTCCAATGAAAGGAACTGTAATAGACGGTAGTGCTATGTCATCACCGAGCAATACCGCAGACTTGGGGAACAAAAGGAATTGTATACAACTACTTTCACCCAGGAGCAATACCACCTTCTCGGCATCCCAACGAACAGTAATGCTCTTATCGCCACGAAGCAATACCGCGACGTCGAGGACCACACCAATGTTAAATCAAAAGGATAATGAATCTGTCCCATGGAGCAAGAGGCGCGTGAGGGTGGATTAGCCTCCATTTGGAATGGGAAGCGGCATCCTTGATTTGGCCAACTTCACAAAGTGCATTCACTCCTTGCATAGATAAACACCACTCTCCATACCCCTTCCATCCTACTTGCTCCTTCTCTCCATCCCCTCTCCATCCAACTTCCTTCTTTCCACCGAAAAAACCTCCATCGTGCCATGGCATTTGGCCTTGGATGAGACCAGGTGCTGCAGGAGATCTTCAACGGTGACATCACCAAGCTCTCCTATGTGCTAGAGGTGAGCACCTCATACGCCAGCATTGAAATCCTGAAGAACCATGCGCGCGCAGTGAGGGTGGCTGCCAACCATGAGGAGTACGCCCGATTGCCAGACTTCCACCGCGCACTGATCAAGAACTTGGTCTGGGCGATGGGGAAGATGAGGGATACCCCGAATCCATACCAGAGGGCACGCTGGTACATGTACCATAATTGTGACCAACTCCGCGTGGACTACGTGCTCCACGGGTTGGTTCCAGTGCTACCCCTCACTCCTCTGTTCGAGATGGTGCCGCTGGAGATGGAGTAGCAGCACCCAATGGAGCAGCAACAGTAGATGCAGGTGGAGACAGGCACATGCAGGAGGCGGAAGAAGAAGCAGCAACCAATGGAGCACCAACAACAGATGCAGGTGGAGACAAGCACAAGCAGGAGGAGGAAGAAGAAGAGGCAGTTCCGCATCATTGGCCCAGTTTATCAATCTCTCCGTCTTCTGAACCTGCAACAAGAGCTGTAGCAAGAGTGAGTCTGATGCACCATCTGACCTTGTCAGTTTCTGCAGCAAGATACGAACCCATATATGGGTTCGGTTAGTTTGTGAACTTACTATCTCAAATACTTAGTTTCTAAACTTATTTATGCAGTAGCAGGTCACTATGTGTGGTTTCCAACAGATGCAGGTGGAGACAAGCACAAGCAGGAGGAGGAAGAAGAAGCGGCAGTTCCGCATCATTGGCCCAGTTTATCAATCTCTCCGTCTTCTGAACCTGCAACAAGAGCTGCCGCAAGAGTGAGTCTGACGCACCAGCTGACCTTGTCAGTTTCTGCAGCAAGATACGAACCCATATATGGGTTTGGTTAGTTTGTGAACTTACTATCTCAAATACTTAGTTTCTAAACTTATTTATGCAGTAGCAGGTCACTATGTGTGGTTTCTGAATTTATGTCTGCCACGTAATCTATCTGTCTAGAGTACTGATGTATCTATCTGAATGATGTCAAACTATGGTTGCTAGATGTTTGTTCTCATAGTAGCTGAATCTGTTTGGAATCGAAAAACTGGATGATTTTAAAAAAAATGTTCACAAATAGTATAAAATCTTCATGCATTCAAAAAATGCTCTTGATTTTACAAATTTGTTGTTGTCGATTTATGCATAGGGTTTACTGGGTTCAATGGGAAAACGAATGGGCGGGGCGTTACGCTGCGAACAAGCAGCGTGTAACTGACTCGAAATGAACAACCGAGTGCATCCAACCGTTCTGACCAAGCTGCTTTCGAATGACCAGCGTCGGCCGGTTCCCGGGCCAAGCCATCAACTACTCCTGGGCCTCGGTCCAACGGCCGATAATATCCAAGGACAAGGACACGCGTCTGCATCAAGATACCAGGACAGGGACACGCATAGGCGACGATGTTTCTCCAAAGCCAATCTAGCATTACCGTCTGTTAGGTCACGAAGATGATGATATTGCTTGGCGGCTCCCACAACCCCTCCCCTACTCTCACCTCTTTTAATCGTTGGCCTCCGCTTTCCACTGGTGCTCCTCACCTCGGCTAAAGCCTCCAGACTGCTGGCGCTCTTCGTCTCCTGCTCCAAAGTGAGTAGAATTTTATTGATCCAATTTTTTAGTCATCAGATTTAGTGATCTGTTGTGCAGCAAGCAACTTCGATGCCAAAACACATCTAGGGTTCTATAAAAAATGTTTCCACCTCTATCCCTTTTGGAAACACTTTGCAACATCAAATAAAGTGTAAACATTTCCACTAGAACCCTAGATGTGTTTTGTAGTCATCAAATTTAGCAATCTATTTGATGTTGCAAAGTGTTTCAAATAGGGATAGAGGTGGAAACATTTTCGCTAGAACCCTAGATGTGTTTTGGTGTCGAAGTTACTTGCTGCACAACAGATCGCTAAATCTTGTGACTATAAAACTGGATTAATAAAGTTCTACTCACTGTAGGGCAGGAGACAAAGAGCGCCAACAGTCCAGAGGCTTCAGAAGAGGCGAGGAGCACTATAAAAAAGCGGAGGCCAACAATTAAAAGAGGTGAGAGGAGGGAGGAGTCGTGGGAGCCACCGAGCAATATCGTCATCTTCGTAATCTAACAGACGGTAATGCTAGATTTGCTTTGGAGAAATACCGTCGCCTACGCGTGTCCCTGTCCTGGTATCTTCATGCCGACGCGTGTCCTTGTCCTTGGATCTTATAGGCTGTTGGACCGAGGCCCAGGAGTAGTTGATGGCTTGGCCTATGAACCGACCGACACTGGTCGTTCGAAAGCGGCTCGGTCAGAACAGTTGAACACGCTCGTCTATTTGTTCTTAGTCAGTTACCTCCCGCTTGTTCGCATCATAACACCCTTCTCTCTCATTTTCCCACTGAACTTAGTAAACCCTATGCATAAATTGACAACTGCGAACTTCTAAAATCAACAACATTTTTTGAATTCATGAAAATTTTATACTATTTTCGAATATTTTTTAAAATCATCCAGTTTTTTAATTTCAAACAGATTCACCTATTATGAGAACAAACATCCAAAAACCATGGTTAGATATCATTCAGACAGATAGACGAGTACTTTAGATAGATATCATGCATACATAAGTTCAAAAACCACACATAGTGACCTGTTGCTGCATTAATAAGTACAGAAACTAAGTACTTGAGACAGTAAGTTTAGAAGCTAACTGAACCCATATATGGGTTCATATCTTGCTGCGGAAACTAACAAGGTCAGATACAACATCAAACTCACTATTGTTGCAGGTTCAGAAGACGGAGAGATTGGTGAACTGGCACCATGATGCGGAGCTGCTGCTTCTTTCTCCTGTTGCTTGTGCCTATCTCCACCTGCATCTACTAGTGCTGCTCCATTTACTGTTGTTGCTGCTCCATCTGCTAATGTTGCTCCATCTCCAGTGGCACCATCTTGGACAGAGGAGCGATGGGCGACACTGGAACCAAGCCATGGAGCGCGTTGTCCATGCAAAGTTGGTCGCAGTTCTGGTACATGTACTTGCGTGCCCTCTGGTATGGATCCGGGGAATCCCTCGCCTCCCCCATTGCGCTGACCAAGTTCTCGATCAGTGGGCAGTGGAGGTCTAGCAATCGGGCTTACTCCTCATGGTTGGCAGCTGCCCTCACTGTGTGTGCATGGTTCTTCAGGATTTCAATGCTGGCGTACCAGGTGCTCAACTCGTGCGCGTAGGAGAGCTTGGTGTTGTCGCCATCGAAGATCTCTTGGAGCGCTTGGTCCCATCCGAGGGCACATGCCATGGCATGATGGAGGATTTTTCGGTGGGAAGGAGAAAGTTGGATGGAGAGGGGATGGAGAGAAGCAGGAAGTTGGATGGGGAGAGTATGGAGAGTGGTGGCTATCTGTGCAAGGAATGAATGCACTTTGTGAAGTTGGCCAAATTGAGGACACCGCTTCCCCTTCCCGGTGGAGGTCAGTCCACCCTCACGTGCCTCTTCCTCCATGGGACAGATTCATTTTCCTTTTGATTTAACATGTGTTTGGTCCCAAGCTTGCGGTTTTGCTTTGTGGCGATAAGAGAATTACTGTTTGTTGGGATCCTGAGAAGGTGGTATAGTACAGTTCCTTTTGTACCCCAAGCCTGCGATATTGCTCGGTGGCAACATAGGACTACTATCTATTTGGACCTAGAGGAGGGGAGTAGTGTTCCGTGTTGCAACAACTATTACCTCTCTGTTGGACCCCGATGGACCGGTAGTTGCTCCATGGTGAGCCTATCATTACCCTTTTTGTGGACCCCGAGAGGGCGGTTACCAACCATGAGGAGTACGCCCGATTGCCAGACATCCACCGCCCACTGATCGAGAACTTGGTCTGGGCGATGGGGGAGGCGAGGGATTCCCCGAATCCATATCAGAGGGCACGCTGGTACATGTACCAGAATTGCGACCAACTCTGCATGGACTACGTGCTCCACGGGTTGGTTCCAGTGCTACCGCTCGCTCCTCTGTTCGAGATGGTGCCGCCGGAGATGGAGTAGTAGTAGCCAATGGAGCAGCAACAACAGATGCAGGTGGAGACAGGCACAAGCAGCAGGAGGAAGAAGAAGCAGCAGCTCCGCATCATGGGGTCAGTACATCAATCTCTCCGTCTTCTGAACCTGCAGCAAGAGTGCGTCTGATGCGCATCTGACCTTGTTAGTTTCTGCAGCAAGAAATGAACCCATATATGGGTTCAGTTAGTTTGTGAAGTTACTGCCTCAAATACTTAGTTTCTAAACTTATTTATGCAGCAGTAGGTCACTATGTGTGGTTTCTGAACTTATGTTTGCATGATATGTATCTATCTAGAGTACTCATGTATCTATCTGAATGATGTCAAACTGTGGTTTTTGGATGTTTGTTCTCATAGTAGTTGAATCTGTTTGGAATACAAAAACTGGATGATTTTAAAAAATGTTCACAAATAGTATAATTCTTCATGAATTCAAAAAATGCTCTTGATTTTAGAAGTTTGCTGTTGTCAATTTATGCATAGGGTTTACTGGGTTCAGTGGGAAAATGAATGGGCGGGGCGTTACGGTCTGAACAAGCAGCGTGTAACTGACTAGAAATGAATAGTCGAGTGAATCCAACCGTTCTGACTGAGCCGCTTTCGAACAACCAGCGTCGGCCGGTTCCTGGGACAAGCCATCAACTACTCCTAGGCCTCGGCTCAACGGCCTCTAAGATCCATGGACAAGGACACGCGTCCGCATGAAGATACCAGGACAGGGACACGTGTAGGCGACGGTGTTTCTCCAAAGCAAATCTAGCATTACCGTCTATTAGGTCATGAAGATGACAATATTGCTCGGCGGCTCCCACGACCCCTCCCCTCCTCTCACCTCTTTTAATCGTTGGCCTCCGCTTTCCGCTGCTGCTCATCGCCTCGTCTGAAGCCTTCGGACTGCTGGCGCTCTTCGTCTTCTACTCCACAGTGAGTAGAAATTTATTGGTCCTATTTTGTAGTCATCAGATTTAGCGATCTATTGTGCAGCAAGCAACTTCGATGCCAAAACACATCTAGGGTTCTAGCAGAAATGTTTCCACCTCTATTCCTTTTGGAAACACTTTGCAATATCAAATGAAGTGTAAACATTTCCGCTAGAACCCTAGATGTGTTTTGTAGTCATCAGATTAGCGATCTATTTGATGTCGCAAAGTGTTTCAAAAAGGGGTAGAGGTGGAAACATTTCCGCTAGAACCCTATATGTGTTTTGGCGTCGAAGCCACTTGTTGCACAACATATTGCTAAGTCTTGTGACTACAAAACTGGATCAATAAAGTTCTACTCACTATGGGGCAGGAGACGAAGAGTGCCAGCCATCCGGAGGCTTCAGAGGAGGCGAGGAGCACTAGCAAAAAGCAGAGGCCAAAAATGGAAAAGAGGTGAGAGGAGGGAAGGGGTCATGGGAGCCTCCGAGCAATATCTTCAGCTTCGTGACCTAATAGACGGTAATGCTAGATTTTCTTTGGAGAAATACCGTTGACTACGCGTGTCCCTATCCTGGTATCTTCGTGCGGACGTGTGTCCTTGTCGTTGGATCTTATAGGTCGTTGGACCGAGGCCCATAAGTAGTTGATGGCTTGTCCTACGAACCGGCCGATGTTGGTCGTTCGAAAGCGGCTCGGTCGGAACGGTTGAACACGCTCGGCTATTTGTTCCTAGTCAGTTACCTGCCGCTTAATCGCACCATAACACCCCGCTCTCTCGTTTTCCCACTGAACTTAGTAAACCCTATGCATAAATTGAAACTGCGAACTTATAAAATAAACAACATTTTTTGAATTCATGAATATTTTATACTATTTTTGAATATTTTTAAAATCATCTAGTTTCTGAATTTCAAACAGCTTCACCTACTATGAGAACAAACATCCAGAAACCATGGTTAGATGTCATTCAGATAGCTAGACAAGTACTTTAGATAGATATCATGCATACATAAGTTCAGAAACCACACATAGTAACCTACTGCTGCATGAATAAGCTCAGAAAATAAGTACTTGAGATAGTAAGTATAAAAGCTAACTGAACCCATATATGGGTTCATATCTTGCTGCAGAAACTAGCGTATGAACGTAGCGGAGTGGGCGCGCACAGTGAGACGACGATGGGAAAATGACGCGCGTGCCGTGCAGGAACGTGGTGTGTCCGGAGCTCGCGGAGGAGGAAGACGACGCCACCGCCCGAAGCTCACGGAAGCCTTCATGTGCGTCGTTGGTGTACAGGCGCGTACATTCGTGGGTGCAACGGCATCGTACGTGTGCCCATGCGCGCGCGCGCGTGGACGCCGACGGAGAGGTGGTCGACGCGGGATGCCTGTGGGGCTAGCATGGAAGAGCGTCGACCGGCCGGCCTTCCATCCACCATTGGTGGACTCGTGCGCGGTGCGATTGAGCTTCTAACCTGGTGAGGTAGCTCGACTGGTTTATATCTTTTAGATATCACTCCCTCCGTCCCATAATGTAAGACGTTTTTTGGCACTAGGTCAGATACTGCATCAAACTCACTCTTGTTGCAGGTTCAAAAGACGGAGAGATTGGCGAACTGGCACCATGATGCAGAGCTGCTGCTTCTTTCTCCTATTGCTTGTGCCTATCTCCACCTGCATCTACTACTGCTGCTCCATTTGTTGTTGCTACTGCTCCATGTGCTGCTGTTGCTCTATCTCTAGTGGCACCATCTCGGACAGAGGAGCGAGTGGCAACACTGGAACCAAGCCATGGAGCGCGTTGTCCATGCAAAGTTGGTCGCAGTTCTGGTACATGTACTAGCGTGACCTCTGGAATGGATCCGGGGAATCTCTCCCCTCCCCCATTGTGCTGACTAAGTTCTTGATCAATGGGCGGTGGAGGTCTAGCAATCGGGCTTAGTCCTCATGGTTGGCAGCTGCCCTCACTTCGTGTGCATGGTTCTTCAAGATTTCATTGCTGGCGTGCCAGTTGCTCATCTCACGCGCGTAGGAGAGCTTGGTGTTCTCGCCGTCGAAGATCTCCTTGAGCGCCTGGTCCCATTCGAGGCCAAATGCCATGGCATGATGGAGGATTTTTCGGTGGGAAGGAGAAAGTTGGATGGAGGGGGATGGAGAGAAGGAGGAAATTGGATGGGGAGGGGATGGAGAGTGGTGGCTATCGGTGCAAGCAATGAATGCACTTTGTGAAGTTGGCCAAATTGAGGACACCACTTCCCCTTGCCGGCGGAGGTCAGTCCGCCCTCATGCGCCTCTTCCTGCATGGGACAGATTCATTTTCCTTTTGATTTAACATGGTTTTGGTCCCGACCTTGCGGTATAGCTTTGTGGCGACAAGAGAATTACTATTCGTTGGGATCCCGAGAAGGCTGTATTGCTCCTGGGTGAAAGTGGTGGTATAGTTCCTTTTGTACCCCAAGACTGCGATATTGCTCGGTGGCAACATAGGACTACCATCTATTTGGACCTAGAGGGGGCGGTAGTGTTCCGTGTCGCAATGAATATTACCACTCTGTTGGACCCCGATGGACCGGTAGTTGCTCCATGGTGAGCCTATCGTTACCGTCTTTGTGGACCCCGAGAGGGCGGCTGCCAACCATGAGGAGTACGACCGATTGCCAGACCTCCACCGCCCACTGATTGAGAACTTGGTCTGGGCGATGGGGGAGGTGAGGGATTCACAGGATCCATACTAGAGGGCACGCTGGTACATGTACCAGAATTGCGACCAACTCCACATGGACTACGTGCTCCACGGGTAGGTTCCAGTGCTGCCCCTCGCTCCTCTTTTTGTGATGGTGCCGCCGGAGATGGAGTAGCAGCAGCCGATGGAGCAGCTGCAGCAGATGCAGGTGGAGACAGGCACAAGCAGGAGGAGGAAGAAGAAGAAGCAGCTCCGCATCATGGGGCAAGTTCGTCGATCTCTCCGTCTTCTGAACCTGCAACAAGAGCTGCAGCAAGAGTGAGTCTGATGCAGCATCTGACCTTGTTAGTTTCTGTAGTAGGATATGAACCCATATATGGGTTCAGTTAGTTTGTGAAGTTATTGTCTCAAATACTTAGTTTCTAAACTTATTTATGCAGCAGTAGGTCACTATGTGTGGTTTCTGAACTTATGTTTGCATGATATGTATCTATCTAGAGTACTCATGTATCTATCTGAATGATGTCAAACTGTGGTTTTTGCATGTTAGTTCTCATAGTAGCCGAATCTGTTTGGAATTCAAAAACTTGATGATTTTAAAAAATGTTCACAAATAGTATAAAATCTTCATGAATTCAAAAAATCCTCTTGATTTTAGAACTTTGTTGTTGTCGATTTATGCATAGGGTTTACTGGGTTCAGTGGGAAAATGAACGGGCGGGGCGTTACAGTGCGAACAAGCAGCGTGTAACTGACTATAAATGAACAGCCGAGCAAATCCAACCGTTCTCCAAAGCAAATCTAGCATTACCATCTATTAGGTCACGAAGATGACGATATTTCTCGGTGGCTCCCACGACCCCTCCCCTCCTCTCACCTCTTTTAATCGTTGGCCTCCGCTTTTCGCTGGTGCTCCGCGCCTCGTCTGAAGCCTTCGGACTGCTGGCGCACTTAGTCTCCTGCTCCACAGTGAGTAGAATTTTATTGATCCAGTTTTGTAGTCATCAGATTTAGTGATCTCCTGTGCAGCAAGCAACTTTGATGCCAAAACAAATCTAGGGTTCTAGCAAAAATGTTTCCACCTCTATTCCTCTTTGAAACACTTTGTAACATCAAATGAAGTGTAAACATTTCTGCTAGAACCCTAGATGTGTTTTGTAGTCATCACATTTAGCGATCTATTTGATGTTGCAAAGTGTTTCAAAAAGGGATAGAGGTGGAAACATTTCCGCTAGAACCCTAGATCTGTTTTGGCGTCGAAGTTACTTGCTGCACAACGGATCGTTAAATCTTGTGACTACAAAACTGGATCAATACAGTTCTACTCACTGTGGGGCAGGAGACGAAGAGTGCCAGCAGTCCAGAGGCTTTAGACGAGGCGAGGAGCACTAGCAAAAATTAGAGGCCACCAATTAAAAGAGGTGAGAGGAGGGGAGGGGTCGTGGGAGCCGCCGAGCAATATCGTCATCTTCGTGACCTAACAGACGGTAATGCTAGATTTGCTTTGGAGAAATATCGTCGCCTACGCGTGTCCCTGTCCTGGTGTCTTCATGCGGACGCGTATCCTTGTCCTTGGATCTTATAGGCCGTTGGATCGAGGCCCAGGAGTAGTTGATGGCTTGGCCTACGAACCGGCCGACGTTGGTCGTTCGAAAGCGGCTCGGTCGGAATGGTTGAACGCGCTCGGCTATTTGTTCCTAGTCAGTTACCAGACGCTTGTTCGCACCATAATGCCCCGCTCTCTCGTTTTTCGACTGAACCTAGTAAACCCTATGCATAAATTGACAACTGCGAACTTCTAAAATCAACAACATTTTTTGAATTCATGAAGATTTTATACTATTTTTGAATATTTTTTAAAATCATCCAGTTTTTGAATTTCAAACAGATTCACCTACTATGAGAACAAACATCCAGAAACCATGGTTAGATATCATTCAGCTAGATAGACGAGTACTTTAGATAGATATCATGCATACATAAGTTCCGAAACCACACGTAGTGACCTGCTGCTGCATGAATAAGTTCAAAAAGTAAGTACTTGAGACAGTAAGTATAGAAGCTAACTGAACCCATATATGGGTTCATATCTTGCTGCAGAAACTAACAAGGTCAGATACTGCATCAAACTCACTCTTGCTACAGGTTCAAGAGACGGAGAGATTGGCGAACTGGCAGCGTGATGTGGAGCTGGTGCTTCTTTCTCCTTTTGCTTGTGCCTATCTCCACCTGCATCTACTACTACTGCTCCATTTTCCGTTGCTGCTGCTCCATGTGTTGTTGTTGCTGCGTCTCCAGTGGAACCATCTCGGACAGAGGAGCGAGTGGCAACACTGGAACCAAGCCATGGAGCGTGTTGTCCACGCAAAGTTGGTCGTAGTTCTGGTACATCTACTAGCGTGCCCTCTGGAACGGATCCGGGGAATCCCTCGCCTCCCCCATTGCGCTGACCAAGTTCTCGATCAATGGGCGGTGGAGGTCTGGCAATCGGGCTTAGTCCTCATGGTTGGCAGCTGCCCTCACTGCGTGTGCATAGTTCTTCAAGATTTCAATGTTGGCGTGCCAGGTGCTCACCTTGCGCGCGTAGGAGAGCTTGGTGCTGTCGCCATTGAAGATCTCCTGGAGCGCCTGGTCCCATCCGAAACCAAATGCCATGGCATGATGGGGGATTTTAGGTGGGAAGGAGAAAGTTGGATGGAGAGGGGATGGAGAGAAGGAGGAAGTTGGATGGGAAGGGGATGGAGAGTGGTGGCTATCTGTGCAAGCAATGAATGCACTTTGTGAAGTTGGCCAAATTGATGATGCCGCTTGCCCTTCCCGACGGAGGTCAGTCCACCCTCATGTGCCTCTTCCTCCATGGGAGAAATTCATTTTCCTTTTGATTTAACATGGGTTTTGTCCCGACCTTGCGGTATTGCTTTGTGGCAATAAGAGAACTATTGTTCGTTGTGATCCCGAGAAGGCGGTATTTCTCCTGGGCGAAACTAGCAGTACAGTTAGTTTTGTACCCCAAGACTGCGATATTACTCCGTGGCAACATAGGACTACCATCTATTTGGACCTAGAGGGGGCTGTAGTGTTCTGTGTCGCAACGACTATTACCTCTTTGTTGGACCCTGGTGGACCGGTAGTTGCTCCATGGTGAGCCTATCATTACCGTTTTTGTGGACCCCGAGAGGGCAGCTACCACCCATGAGGAGTACGCCCGATTGCCAGACCTCCACCACCCACTGATCGAGAACTTGGTCTGGGTGATGGGAGAGGCAAGGGATTCCCCGGATCCACACCAGAGGGCAAGCTGGTGCATGTACCAGAATTGCGACCAACTCCGCATAGACAACGTGCTCCACATGTTGGTTCCAGTGTTGCCCCTCGCTCCTTTGTTCGAGATGGTGCCGCCGGAGATGGAGTAGCAGCAACCGATGGAGCAGCAACAACAGATGCAGGTGAAGACAGGCACAAGTTGGAGGAGAAAGAAGACGTAGCAGCTCCGCAGCATGGGGCCAGTTTCTCGAGCTCTCCGTCTTCGGAACCTGCACTGACCTTGTTAGTTTCTGCAGCAAGATATGAACCCATATATGGGTTCAGTTAGTTCGTTAACTTACTGTCTCAAATACTTAGTTCCTAAACTTATTTATGCAGCAGCAGGTCACTATGTGTGGTTTCTGAACTTATGTTTGCATGATATGTATTTATCTAGAGTACTCATGTATCTTTCTGAATGATGCCAAACTGTGGTTCTTGGAAGTATGTTCTCATTGTAGATGAATTTGTTTGGAATTCAAAAACTAGATGATTTTCAAAAATGTTCACAAATAGTATAAAATCTTCATGAATTCAAAAAATGCTCTTGATTTTTGAAGTTTGTCGTTGTCGATTTATGCATAGGTTTACTGGGTTCAGTGGGAAAACGAACGGGCGGGGCATTACAGTGCGAACAAGCAGCGTGTAACTGAGTAGAAATGAACAGTCGAGCGAATCAAACCGTTCTGACCGAGCCGCTTTCGAACGACCAGCGTCGGTCGGTTCCTGGGCCAAGCCATCAACTACTCCTGGGCCTCGGTCCAACGGCCTAGAAGATCCAAGGACAAGGACACAGGTCCGCATGAAGATACAAGGACAGCGACACGCGTAGGCGACGATGTTTCTCCAAAGAAAATCTTGCATTACCGTCCGTTAGGTCACGAAGATGACGATATTGCTCAGCGGCTCCCACGACCTCTCCCCTCCTCTCACCTCTTTTAATCGTTGGCCTCCGCTTTCCACTGGTGCTCCACGCCTCGTCTAAAGCCTCCAGACAGCTGGGGCTCTTCGCCTCCTGCTCCACAATGAGTAGAATTTTATTGATCCAGTTTTGTAGTCATCAGATTTAGCAATCTGTTGTGCAGCAAGCAACTTCGATGCCAAAACACATCTAGGGTTCTAGCAGAAATGTTTCCACCTCTATCCCTTTTTAAAACACTTTGCAACATCAAATGAAGTGTAAACATTTCGGCTAGAACCCTGGATGTGTTTTGTAGTCATCAGATTTAGCGATCTATTTGATGTTGCAAAGTGTTACAAAAAGGGATAGAGGTGGAAAAATTTCCGCTAGAACCCTACAAGTGTTTTGGCATCGAAGTTACTTGCTGCACAATAGATTGCTAAAGCTTGTGACTACAAAATTGGATAAATAAAGTTCTACTCACTGTGGGGCAGGAGACGAAGAGCGCCAGCAGTCCGGAGGCTTCAGACGAGGCGAGAAAGACTAGCAAAAAGCGGAGGCCAGCGATTAAAAGAGGTGAGAGGAGGGAAGGGGTCGTGGGGTAATGCTAGATTTGCTTTGGAGAAATACCGTCGCCTACGCGTGTCCCTGTCTTGGTATCTTCATGCGGACGCGTGTCCTTGTCCTTGGATCTTATAGGCCGTTGGACAAACGCCCAGGAGTAGTTGATGGCTTGGCCTATGAACCGGCCGACGTTGGTCGTTCGAAAGCTGCTCGGTCAGAACGGTTGAACACGCTCGGCTATTTGTTCCTAGTCAGTTACCTGCCGCTTGTTCGCACCATAACGCCCCTGTCTCTCGTTTTCCCACTGAACTTAGTAAACCCTATGCACAAATTGACAACTGCAAACTTCTAAAATCAACAACATTTTTTGAATTCATGAAGATTTTATACTATTTTTTCGAATCATCCTATTTTTGAATTCAAACATATTCACCTACTATGAGAACGAACATCCAGACACCATGGTTAGATATCATTCAGATAGATAGACGAGTACTTTAGAAAGATAACATGCATACATAAGTTCAGAAACCACACATAGTGACCTGCTGCTTCATGCATAAGTTCAGAAACTAAGTACTCGAGACAGTAAGTTTAGAAGCTAACTGAACCCATATATGGGTTCATATCTTGGTGCAGAAACTAACAAGGTCAGATACTGCATCAAACTCACTCTTGCTGCGGGTTCAGAAAACGAAGAGATTGGCGAACTAGCACCATGATGCGGAGCTGCTACTTCTTTCTCTTGTTGCTTGTGCCTATCTCCACCTGCATCTACTACGGCTGCTCCATCGGCTATTGTTGCTCCCATGTGCTGTTGTTGCTCCATCTTCAGTGGCATCATCTCAGACAAAGGAGCGAAGGGCAACACTAGAACCAAGCGATGGAGCGTGATTTCCATGCAAAGTTGGTCGCAGTTTTGGTACATGTACTAGCGTGCCCTCTGGTATGGATCCGGAGAATCCCTCGCCTCCCCCATTGCACTGACCAAGTTCTCGATCAGTGGGCGGTGGAGGTCTGGCAATCGGGCTTAGTCATCATGGTTGGCAATAGCCCTCACTGCGTGTGCATGGTTCTTCAGGATTTCTGCGTGCCAGGTGCTTACCTCACGCGTGTAGGAGAGCTTGGTGCTGTTATAGTCACAGATCTCCTGGAGCGCCTGGTTCCATTCGAGGCCAAATGCCATGGCATGATGGAGGATTTTACGGTGGGAAGGAGAAAGTTGGATGGAGAGGGGATGGAGAGAACGAGGAAGTTGGATGGGGAGGGGATGGAGACTGGTGGCTATCCATAGAAGCAATGAATGCACTTTGTGAAGTTGGCCAAACTGAGGACGCTGCTTCCCCTTCCCGGTGGAGGTCAGTCCACCCACACGCGCCTCTTCCTCCCTGGGACAGATTCATTTTCCTTTTGATTTAACATGGGTTTGGTCCCGACCTTACGGTATTGCTTCGTGGCGATAAGAGAATTATTGTTCATTGGGATCCCGTGAAGGCGGTATTGCTCCTGGGCGAAAGTAGCAGTACAGTTCCTTTTGTACCCCAAGCCTGCGATATTGCACGGTGGCAACATAGGATTACCATCTATTTGGACCCAGGGGCGGTAGTGTTCCATGTCGCAACGACTATTACCACTCTGTTGGACCCCGATGGACCGGTAGTTGCTCCATGGTGAGCCTATCAGTACCGTTTTTGTGGACCCCAAGAGGGCAGCTGCCAACCATGAGGAGTACGCCCAGTTGCCAGACCTCCACCGCCCACTGATTGAGAACTTTGTTTGGGCAATGCGGAAGGCGACCAACTCCGCATGGACTACGTGCTCCATGGGTTGGTTCCAGTGCTGCCCCTCGCTCCTCTATTCGAGATGGTGCCGCCAGAGATGGAGTAGCAGTAGCCGATGGAGCAGCAACAACAGATGCAAGTGGAGACAGGCACAAGCAGGAGGAGGAAGAAGAAGCAGCAGCTCTGCATTATGGGGCCAGTTCGTCGATCTCTCTGTCTTATGAACCTGCAGCAAGAGCTGCAGCAAGAGTGAGTCTGATGCAGCATCTGACCTTGTTAGTTTCTGCAGCAAGATATGAACCCATATATGGATTCAGTTAGTTTGTGAACTTACTGTCTCAAATACTTAGTTTCTAAACTTATTTATGCAGCAGCAGGTCACTATGTGTGGTTTCTGAACTTATGTTTGCATGATATGTATATATCTAGAGTACTCATGTATCTATCTGAATGATGTCAAACTGTGGTTTTTGGATGTTTGTTCTCATAGTAGCTGAATCTGTTTGGAATTCAAAAACTTGATGATTTTAAAAAATGTTCACAAATAGTATAAAATGTTCATGAATTCAAAAAATGCTCTTGATTTTAGAACTTTGTTGTTGTTGATTTATGCATAGGGTTACTGGGTTCAGTGGGAAAATGAACGGGCGGGGCGTTACGGTGCGAACAACCAGCGTGTAACTGACTATAAATGAACTGCCGAGCAAATCCAACCATTCTGACCGAGCCGCTTTCGAACGACCAGCGTCGGCCAGTTCCCGGGCCAAGCCATCAACTACTCCTAGGCCTCGGTCCAATGGCCTATAAGATCCAAGGACAAGGACACGTGTTCGCATGAAGATACCAGGACAGGGACACGCGTAGGTGATGATGTTTCTCCAAAGCAAATCTAGCATTACCGTCTATTAGGTCACGAAGATGACGATGTTTCTCGGTGGCTCCCACGACCCCTCCCCTCCTCTCACCTCTTTTAATCGTTGGCCTCCGCTTTCCGCTGGTGCTCCGCGCCTCGTCTGAAGCCTTCGGACAGCTGGCGCACTTAGTCTCCTGCTCCACAGTGAGTAAAATTTTATTGATCCAGTTTTGTAGTCATCAGATTTAGCGATATGTTGTGCAGTAAGCAACTTCAATGCCAAAAAACATCTAGGGTTCTAGCAGAAATGTTTCCACCTCTATCCCTTTTTGAAACACTTTGTAACATCAAATGAAGTGTAAATATTTCCGCTAAACCCTAGATGTGTTTTGTAGTCATCAGATTTAGCGATCTATTTGATGTTGCAAAGTGTTTCAAAAAGGGATAGAGGTGGAAACATTTCCGCTAGAACCCTAGATTAATTTTGGCGTCGAAGTTACTTGCTGCACAACAGATCGTTAAATCTTGTGACTACAAAACTGGATCAATGCAGTTCTACTCACTGTGGGGCAGGAGACGAAGAGCGCCAGCAGTCCAGAGGCTTTAGACGAGGCGAGGAGCACTAGCAAAAATTAGAGGCCACCAATTAAAAGAGGTGAGAGAAGGGGAGGGGTCGTGGGAGCCGCCGAGCAATATCGTCATCTTCGTGACCTAACAGACGGTAATGCTAGATTTGCTTTGGAGAAATATCGTCGCCTACGCGTGTCCCTGTCCTGGTATCTTCATGCGGACGCGTGTCCTTGTCCTTGGATTTTATAGGCCATTGGACCGAGGCCTAGGAGTAGTTGATGGTTTGGCCTACGAACCAGCCGACGCTGGTCGTTCAAAAGCGGCTCGGTCGGAACGGTTGAACACGCTCAGTTATTTGTTCCTAGTCAATTACTTGTCGCTTGTTCGCACCATAACACCCCGCTCTCTCGTTCTCCCTATGCATAAATTGACAACTGCGAACTTCTAAAATCAACAACAATTATTGAATTCATGTGGATTTTATACTATTTTTGAATATTTTTTAAAATCATCCATTTTTTGAATTTCAAACAGATTGACCTACTAGGAGAACAAACATCCAGAAACCATGGTTATATATCATTCAGATAGATAGACGAGTACTTATCATGCATACATAAGTTCAGAAACCACACATAGTGATCTGTTGCTGCATGAATAAGTTTAGAAACTAACTACTTGAGACAGTAAGTTTAGAAGCTAACTGAACCCATATATAGGTTCGTATCTTGCTGCAGAAACTAACAAGATCATATACTGCATCAAACTCACTCTTGCTGCAACTCTTGCTGCAGGTTCAGAAGACAGAGAGATTGGCGAACTGGCACCATGATGCGGAGCTTCTGCTTCTTTCTGCTGTTGCTTGTGCCTATCTCCACCTGCATCTACTACTGCTGCTCCATTTGCTGCTGCTGCAGCTGCTGCTCCATTGGTTGCTGCTGCTCAATGTGCTGCTGTTGCTCCATCTCCAATGGCACCATCTCGGACAGAGGAGTGAGGGGCAACACTGGAACCAAGCCATGGAACGCGTTGTCCACGCAAAGTTGGTCGCAGTTCTGGTACGTGTACTAGCGTGCCCTCTAGTATGGATCCGGGGAATCCCTCGCCTCCTGCATTGCGCTGACCAAGTTCTCGATCAGTGGGCAGTGGAGGTCTGGCAATCGGGCTTTGTCCTCATGGTTGGCAGCTGCCCTCACTGCGTGTGCATGGTTCTTCGGGATTTCAATGCTGGCGTGCCAGGTGCTCACCTCACGCGCGTAGGGGAGCTTGGTGTTGTCGCCGTCGAAGATCTCTTGGAGCGTCTGGTCCCATCCGAGGCCAAATGCCATGGCATGATGCAGGATTTTTCGGTGGAAAGGAGAAAGTTGGATGGGGAGGGGATGGGGAGTGGTTGCTATCTGTGCAAGCAATGAATGCACTTTGTGAAGTTGGCCAAATTGAGGACGCCGCTTCCCCTTCCTGGCGGAGGTCAGTCCACACTCATGTGCCTCTTCCTCCATGGGACAGATTCATTTTCCTTTTGATTTAACATGGGTTTGGTCCCGACCTTGCAGTATTGCTTTGTGGTGATAAGAGAATTACTGTTTGTTGGGATCCCGAGAAGGCGGTATTGCTCCTGGGCGAAAGTAGCAGTACAAATCCTTTTGTACCCCAAGCCTGCGATATTGCTCGGTGGCAACATAGGACTACCATCTATTTGGACCCAGAGGGGGCGGTAGTGTTCCGTGTCGCAACGACTATCACCTCTCTGTTGGACCCCGATGGACAGGTAGTTGCTCCATGGTGAGCCTATCATTACCGTTTTTGTGGACCCCGAGGGGACGGTAGCTAGTGCTCCATGGCGAACACATCATTACCGTTCATTTGGACCCTGAGATGCCGGTGTTGCTCGATGGGGAAGCCACATTATGGTTCTTTTTGGCCACCGAGGGGGCGATATTGCTCCCTGGCGAAAGTTTCATTACCATCTCTCTTGACCCTGAGAGGCGGTACTGTTCTGGGGCGAAGCGGCCATTACCGTCTCTCTGTACCCTGAGAGGCCGTATTGCTCCTTGGCGAAAGATTCATTACCGTCCTTTAGGACCCCAAGGGGCCGACAGTGCTCCATGGGGAAGCCAGCATTACCATGTCTTTGGACACCCGAGGCGTTGTAGTCCTCGTTGGCGAATGGATCATTACCATCAAATAGGACCTCGAGGAGCCGATAGTGCTCTGTGGGAAGCTACCATTACCTTGGCTTTGGACCCCCGATGGGCGGTATTGCTCCTTCGCGAAAGGATCATTACCGTGTCTTTGGACCGCCGAGGTGCGTTATTGCTCCTTCGCGAAAGGATCATTACTGTCCTTTGCGACCCCGAGGAGCCGGTACTGCTCCCGAGCGAAGCGAGCATTACCGTGGCTTTTGGACCCCCGATGAATAGTATTGCTCCTTCGCGAAAGGATCATTACCATCCGTTAGGACCCCGAGGCATCGGTATTGCTCCGCAAGGACGCCACCATTACCGTGGATTTGGACCCCCGACGGACGGTATTGCTCCTTCACGAAAGGTTCATTACCATCCTTTTCGACCCCGAGGAGACGGTACTGCTCCCTGGGCAAAGGGAGCATTACCGTGGCTTTTGGACGCCCAATGAATGGTATTTCTCCTTCGCGAAAGGATCATTACCGTTCTTTTCGACCCCGAGGAGCCGGTACTGCTTCCCGGGCGAAGGGAGCATTACCGTGGCTTTGGACCCCTGAGGCGGGGTAGTGCTCATTGGCCAAAGAATCATTACCGTTAAATAGGACCCCCAAGGAGCCGATGGTGCTCGTTGGCGAAAAAATCATTGGCAAAATAATGTCCGCACATCTACCCACCCGTCGCCATCGCCACCCGCCTTTGTCGCGTTTGCATGGCGGCCCTGCGGTCTGCCTCGCCAACCTCGTCCCCGGCTGTGTCAGGCCGGTTGCGTCAGCCTCGTCGGCTGCATTAAGCTCGAGCACCGCTCCTCCGTTGGTCGCTCGGGCCTTGCTGCCCGGGCGTCGACGCTTCTTTGGTAGCTCCGGTGCCGGTGCTGACGCACTCGTCCGTACGTCGTCCTACACAGTCCGTCGTCGCTGGCTTCATCTCGGACTCCGCCGCCACCCTACCTCCACCTAGCGGCGTTACCAACCTTGCGCACGATCGAGTTGATCACCCGCTCGCTGCCGTTATCCACCCCATCTATACCACGCGACCGACCTGGCCCGTCGGTTGCGCGCGCCTCCGCAGGTCTCATGAAGATCGTCCCCGAGTTCAACGCGCCCCTCAATCGATCGAGCAATTAGCTGCTGCTGTGTCGCCCCGCAGTGTCGCCGCCCCGTGGTTCTCCTCGCGGCTTCATTGACTCGCGTGTCGTTGTTGTGTCGCCCCTTCGAGCCATAGTGTCGCGATACGCGGTCCCCGCCGCCACCCCGAGGCCGTCCCTGAAGTTGCACCGACCCACGCTCTGCCGCTGCGTCGCCCCTCTGGGTTGTAGCGCCACGGCCCGTGGTCCCCGCGGCCGCCCTTGGTCTTCCTGTTGTCACACCGACCCGCCTGCTGCTACCGCATCTCCCTTTTGGGCCATGGCACCGTGGCCCGTGGTACGCCGCCGTCCCTGTGCGGCGACTTCCCGTGGTATGTGTCGCGCCGCCTCCCTTGGCGCGAAAACGTCACCATCCGCGCTGGTCTTCGTCACGCTGTCGGGTCCCTCGCCTACTTCGAGCATCGCCGCCACGCTCCTAACCTAGCCGCCACCGCTGTCAGTCCATTGCTGCTCTTCTTCGACCACCGCCACTGCTACCCCCATAGCAGCCGCTGCCGTCAGGCCACCGCCGCTCTTCTTCGACCGCAATCGTTGCTATCCCCTTAGCTGCCACCGCCCGTCCATTTCCTTTGTCTTGGTCCAACACTAACCCATCACCAGCTTCGCCATCATCTTCCCCGACCACTTCATCTACTCCGACCATCATTGGTGACCTCGGCTCCATGCCGATTGGCGCCAGAACCATCATCGAGTCTCCTTCTTTGCTGGCCCTCCGACTTCTCCGACATGGCGTACAGTTCGTGCATGTCCCACATCTATGCATGCCCGGTGCTGGCAACACTTATGTGTGCCTTCGTCCACGACGTGTCCTCGGGCCTAGCAAGCATGGTGCAGCACTTTGTCAACTTTGTCTTCGTCCGTCTACGCATGCCCGACGCTGGCAACACTGACGCGTGCCTTCATCTATGACGTGTCCCCGGGGTTGGCAAACCTAGCGCGACGCCTCGTCAACATTGTCTTCTTCACGATGCACCACTTCTTCGATACTACTGCGCCCATGACTAACTCGGTGCCTCCTGGTGCCCGCGGCTCCATGATGTCTTCCTCAACATCGACCACAACATTCTTCTCACAGCTACACCACCCAATGCTCTCGACTACATTGACAAACGACACAAAGGGCTATCATCGGCTTGAGCAACTCATCGGCTTCCTCTACAATCAACGCGTTCGTGACACGACACCGTCCCGACGCTCCCGCTACGACTGCAGGGGGATGTCAGCCTGTCGGCTACTATTCTCTCCAATCTGACCGTCCGCAATGCTACCGCTACGACTGCGGGGGAGGGGGGGCGGGGGGATGTTAGAGATATATTTGGGTTACATGTATTTGGTAGTCTAGGATTTGTAATCCATCTCCTACCTTATCTCTAGGAGAGGCTTCTTGCCCTCCAAGTCTTGTACTCAATATATTCTCGCCCTCGAGGCTCAATAATACATCCATCATATTCCACCAATCTCTCTCTATTTCCTTCTAACATGCATGAGGACGCCACAAGGATGGCCATGCAAGTAAAGTACTCGTGACTGCCAAAGAGTGCATGCATGCAGTTGGACACAACATCGAACACTCATCTTACAGTACCATAAGTAGGCAAAGCAAACTTGCTCGTGCACACAACATGTGATGGGCCAACTCATGGCGCAAGGCTAGTCACGGTGTGGAGTAACTTAAAATAGTAACATGTATATGTTATTAGTCTATATTACTTTCTTCATAGTGAGTAGTGGCGGCGTGCATGTCCCTCCCTTCCCTACCCTTCCAGACCCTCGCCCCGGCCGGAGCCCTCAGGGCAAAGCCCCTCCGGTAGCCGACAGCGGGGACCCTTTTCTCCGCTACTCGGGGATGGCCGATGCAGGGTAGCCTATCCAGACGACGGCATCGGGCGGGCCCAAGGCTCGGTGGCATAGCGGTGGCAGAGTCCTCACGACGGGCGAGCGGCTACGCGGTAGCCATGGGATTGCCGGTGGTGGCCATCTTCTCCGTTAGAGGTGGTCGGCCTGAGGCTAGATGGTCGGATCTCAAGATCCGTCATCTAGTCCCGGTTGCGAGAGAGACATAATTGTCGGTGAAAACCGAGCCGACGGCGGGCGATGGTGGCGTTCTCCGCCGTTACCTTGACGAAAGCACCGTCGTATAACTATTGTCGGTCTACTCGTGTTGCTTCGAGAAAACCCAAGGATCTGGTCTTCAAGAATGGACAATGGAGGCACTATGGTGCCGTTTCTCTCTTAGAAGTGTCGTTTGTGGAGCAGCACTGGAAAAGAGAGGCAGGAGGTGGAGTGGCTTCATCTTGCACGGAGTTTCGGTGGAGATGTCAAGTGATATGCCTGTTCGGCGGGTACTACGCACGACAGATCTTCCAGAATCTTCACGTCTGGATGGACGAGCGCATGGCCATGGCGGTGTTGGGCACCGTGGTGGCATTGACGGATGGTCGGACTGGCAAGGATGAAGCCGATCTCTGTCATGAAGATGGATCAGCGATTCGCTGATGATGGTGGTTTCTAAAACGTGTGCATGTGTTGTACGTTTTAGGTCTGCTGCACCAGATGTTGGTTCTGATACGTTACATGGATGGATCGACGACGACACCGGTTTTAAATATGGGAAGTGAGAGCACTACACATTATCGAGTTTGTAGGAGTGAGTGGTGGCTTTGGGTGGCTTAATGTATGTTCTAGTCAGACCTTTGTTAAATAATTAATAAAGATGGTTGTATGCATCGATTGATGCAAAGGCCGAGAGTATTACTTTGTAGAATCATTTTACATTGGGAAGCACTATGTGACGATAACATCTTATATTACTTTATTTCTTTCCTCCTTAATTACGTGTCACATCATTTTTTTTAATGTGGCATCCATGTTACTAGCTACTTCCTTCCTGCATAATAACTTGTCACATAAATAGATAAAAATATATGTATCTGAAATTACAATATGTCTAAATACATCTATTGTATTTTCGGACCAAGTCCATGACCAGCCTTAGGCCCCGCTTGGAATGGTTGTAAGTTTATACACCTATATTCATTTTACAGATGTAAATTACTGGTCAATACTTGTTTTTTTCTAAAACAAAAACAACCGAACTGTGTATTCTAAACCGGCAAGAAACAGAGCAAAAGCACGGATCCAAACAGGGCCTTAGCGGACCCGTATGGATAGCGTATAGTAGCTGCACACGCGCTCACATGCAGCTTTTACGTATGAGATCTACGCCAGTTCTTTTGCCAAAATCCAACCCCTACCCAGCTTCTCACAGAATATTTGCGCCCCATTTATTTTACGATGCTATCTAATTAGACCCTACCCGCAGTCAAAAAAAAATAGACCCTACCTAGATAGGATTCTAAAACAAACGGGGCTCAAAGATTCTGGGAGAAGCTATGTAGGGGTCGGATTCTGGAAGAATCCCTTGATTCTGGCAAAAGAACTGGGCCCTAGCTTGACGTGGGGACCGGAGGAGGCAGATTTTGATGTTTTAACCCTTTGGTGAAATTTTAGCGAAATATGACCCTGGTTTAAAACTTTTTCGAGATCTGGCCCTTTTTCTACTACTAGGTCAATGACAGTAGGGTATAACAACATATCGCCAGGGGCCTTAGCGGTACGGGTGGACGTCCTACCGTAAAAAATTCTAAGTATCAAATATAGTACATGCACTACCCTACCGCCGAGCATCTCGGCGATAGGGGTACACCTGCTACCGCCAGCCTGTTTGGCAGCCGGGTAGCACGGCGCTGGCCTGGATAAGTTGCCTACTTCCAAAGTCCTTGGCGGTAGGGTATTAGAGCAGCTCCAACGCGGTGACCTAAATCGTCCGCCTGTGTTCGTGTGGGTCGGCAGAGGCCCAACGCGCCGACCCAAACCCAAAACGTGTCCGCTTCGCGTCGGCACTGACCCATTTCAGTCCGAAATTTGGGCTGCAAATGCGTCGGCACGGACATGTCGTGCGTCCCCTCGATGTCCGCCGCGACCCCACTTGGCGGTCGCCCAACTACCGCCCGCCGTCTAATATATGACGACCACCGACATCGGGGCCACTAGTCAGCTACTGAAAGCGTCCTTTTTTTAACCTACGCGTGCATGGGGTCGGCCTCATCCACTCCAGTCCACATCTGCCCCCTACCACCCCCTTTGTGCTTCCTCACCAGCGACAAGCCAAACCCTAGCAATGGGGCTCTTCGGTAGCAGCAAGGGCAAGGGCAAAGGCACCCCCCGCGTCTCATCTTCTCGTGTTCTCCCTCCCCCTCCTCCGCCGCTGGCGCATGCCCGCCAAGGTCGGCAGCGCCTGCACATCCCGGTGCACCAAGCGCGGTGGCACTAGGAGTTCAGGCAGCCGCTGACCTACCCGAATGTCATGCTTCCACACCACTGGCACCTTGATCCGGATTGGATCCCATTATCGGCGGTGCCGCAAACACAGTGCATGACGAGGTGCACACACGCCAGGCATAGCTCACACCGGCGCAATTGGGCATGCCCCGAGTACGCTGACGACGCCTACGGCTGAGCCGGCCGAGAGGTACGTCTGTACCGGCGAGGTGCAGGAGTTCGTCATCGCCCCCTCCTCCCCCCGCGCCCCCCATTTGGCTTGCCACGCCAACGCAGGAGGCCATGTACCTGCGGCATTGGCGGCAGCGTCGGCTGGCGGAGGAGCGCGCAGACGTTGAGCAACTCATGCAGAGGGAGCGGGAGGAGGAGGAGCGCACCCGCGTCGCCGCATTGCCTCAGCCGTAGCAGACGCCTTGGCGGCCTATCAAGCTGCCTTCGGTTGGGCCGGCCTGCCTCCCATCTTCATCGACCTCATCGACGGCGATGACGATGGCAAGGGCAAGGCCGACTTCTAGGGCTACGAGCGGGCGTCAACTTTTTTCAATGTTTTTATGAATGTTTAATTATGTTTAAGTGGACTATGGCCCGCTGTTGACCGGCCAGTTATTGTAAATTAAAGTTTCTAAGTTTGTTTTCTCCGCCTTCCGTTGGGCGGTCAAGCCTGTGGGCCCAACCCTGTCTTCGATGCATGCATGGCTAGATGCATGCGTGGCTACAGCGGCGGTAGCAGCACAAGCGGTCACTTAGCTAGCATGCAGAAGGTGCAGGTCGGCAACAACAGCTTTTGCATTCCTTACTAGTTAAGGCAATAGTAGTAGTAGAAACGAAGCTTACTAGATAAGC
This sequence comes from Triticum timopheevii, assembly GCA_963921465.1. NCBI lineage: Eukaryota > Viridiplantae > Streptophyta > Magnoliopsida > Poales > Poaceae > Triticum > Triticum timopheevii. The sequence goes on from OY997266.1 coordinate 67,579,563, forward strand.
TAGTATGTGACGCAAGTGCTTACTTCATAGCTAGCAGATATTTTGCTTAGGTCGGTTCGTGACCACTATATAAGGAGCTGTGCTCCATCGATGTAACTCATTCCATTCCAAATCCATTTGAGCTTCACAACAGCTAGTGTGTCCGTGAGCTTCTCTCTTCCATGTGCGTGTGTGTGTAAGCAGCACTAGTGAGTGTGTGCTTTGCTAGTGTGCTGAGCGCAGGCAGTAGTAGCACTTGGCTCTTCCGTCGGTCGTGTATCAGTGTACTCGAGTGCTAGCGAGTAGTTCTGGGCTAACAATTGGTACCAGAGCCTCAGGTTGTGGTAGCCATGGCCGGTGGTAAAGGAATTCAGCAGCGCACCACCTCGGGTGGTTCCCAGGCGCGGCCATCACAGGACGGCTCCCAGTCGCCGGCTCCGGAGGAGGGGCGAGGGCGCAGCCGCTCTAGGCGCGGCCATCGCGGTGAGGTCGTGGTTAGGGAGATCGTGCGCGAGACCGCAATCAGCGGTAGCATGCCCATCACCTTCCCGATGCTCACGCGCTCGAACTACAGCGAGTGGGCGTTGATCATGGAGTGCAACCTTCATGCGGCGAGCCTCTGGGCTCCCATGGAGGACGACCTGGTCGAGAGAAAGGAGGACAGGAAAGCCATGGCGGCGCTCATGCGCACCACGCCGCCGGAGATGCACGGCATGCTCGCGGCGAAGGCAAGCGCCAAGGAGGCGTGGGAAGCCATCCGTACCCAGCGCCTCGGCAGCAACCGTGTGCGCGAAGCGAACGCGCAGAAGCTGCGAGCGGACTTCGAGAACATCGCCTTCAAAGAGGGCGAGCTCGTCGACGACTTCGCCATGCGGATCTCCAGCGTTGCGTCACAACTCCGCGCGCTCGGCGACACCATGGACGACGCGAGAGTCGTGCGGAAATTTCTCCGCGTCGTGCCATCTCGCTTCGCTCAGGTAGCGGTCTCCATCGAGACCTTGCTTGACCTGAGTGAGCTCTCCATCGAGGAGCTCACGGGCCGGTTGCGGGTGGTCGAGGACCGCCTTGACGACGGCCGCGAGATCTTCGGCGGCAGACAACTCCTATTCTCGAAGAAGTGGGAGGCGAGGAAGCGTCAAGGACGTGGTGGAGGTGCCCCGAGCAGTGGAGGCGGCACCGGCAGAGGCGGCGGTCGCACCCAGGGTGGAGCCGGATGAGGTGCCGGCAACGACGACCGAGACAAGTGCCGATATTGCAGCATCAAGGGCCACTGGGCCCGTGAGTGCCGCAAGAGGATGGCTGACGAGGATGCCGCAGCTGCGGCGAACCTCATCCAGGCTGAAGAGGACGGTGGGCCAGCAATGATGATGGCTTGCGTCGAGACCATGCAGGAGGACCCAGCGCCTCCGGCGACCATGGTCCCGACAAGCATCGAAGCCGTGCAGGAGGGCGCAGCACCTCCGGCGACCACGGTACCGACAACCGTTAAGTCCGTGTGGGTGGCACAGAGCTCTTCAAGTAATCCCCTCTCGACATCGGTAGCGCTCTCCTCGGCAACAACGTTCTCGGGAGGCTACGATTGGGAGGAGATGAAGACCCGGGTGTGGGGGAGCCACACCCCGGCAACCACGTTCCCTGCGACGCTGGTCAAGCCCGTGCAAGTTGGCACGGCAACCGCGGCCCCGACATCCTCGGGACCCGACAAGCCCGTGCAAGTTGGCACGGCAAAGGCGTACCCGACATCCTCGAGACCCAATAAGCCCGTGTCAGGAGGCACGGCAACGACGCATATGGTGGGCCACGTCCCAACCATGATGCTGGTGACCAGTGAGCCCGTGCAAGAGGCACGGCACTCTCAGGTCGGCCACACCCCGACAACCAGGTTCTCGGGGTTTTGCAAGCCCGTGTGGGCGACACGGCACTCTTCGACAAGCCTCAACTGGGAGGCAATGAAGAGACGGTCATGGGGCGGCAAGGCCTCGACCGAGACTATGGCGACCATCGAGTCCGTGCGAGAGGCACAACACTCTCTGGAAGGGCACACTCCGACCATGCTGGTGGCGACTGTCGAGACCATGCAGGAGGCACGGTGCTCTATGGTCGGCCACACCGCAACCCCGACGCGCTCGGGGTCCATCGAGTCCGTGCGGGAGGCACGACTTACGTTTGTCGGGGAAGACCCGACAAGCAAGTCTGATGGGAAGAGCAGAAAGGACTCCGCTACCCTGAGAGGAACCACTCCGGTCAGTGTGGCGTCCGGCACAACGACCCCGGGAAGGGAGTTCCCGGGCAGTGCGGCGTCCGGCACGACGACCCCAGGAAGGGAATTCCTGGGTAGTGCGATGTCCGACAAGTCATCCCCGGGAAGGGAGTTCCCGGGTAGCATGACGTCCGACACGACGACCCCGGGAAGGGAGTTCCCGGGCAGTGTGACATCAGGAACTACGACCCCAGAAACACTGACGCCCACGAGCGAGGTGGTTCCCGGGCAGTTCATGTCCCCATCAACAGCGCGGTCGGACTTGTTCGATGCCAACAAAAATGGTGGCGATCCACACAGGTTCCGAAGCCTAGGGGGACCTTCTCGAGCCCGCGAGACGATCGCAGCACCCGAGATCAAGAAGCACGAACAGGGCATACGGGCCGCCGAGAAGGCGGACATCCCAACGAAGGCACTTGGTTGCGTCGAGTTCCAAGAACCGCGCAACAAGATCGGGATCATCGACATCAAGACCCTCCGACAGGGTTGAGGGGGAGATTGTGGGCCCAACCCTGTCTTCGATGCATGCATGGCTAGATGCATGCGTGGCTACAGCGGCGGTAGCAGCACAAGCGGTCACTTAGCTAGCATGCAGAAGGTGCAGGTCGGCAACAACAGCTTTTGCATTCCTTACTAGTTAAGGCAATAGTAGTAGTAGAAACGAAGCTTACTAGATAAGCTAGTATGTGACGCAAGTGCTTACTACATAGCTAGCAGATATTTTGCTTAGGTCGGTTCGTGACCACTATATAAGGAGCTGTGCTCCATCGATGTAACTCATTCCATTCCAAATCCATTTGAGCTTCACAACAGCTAGTGTGTCCGTGAGCTTCTCTCTTTCATGTGCGTGTGTGTGTAAGCAGCACTAGTGAGTGTGTGCTTTGCTAGTGTGCTGAGCGCAGGCAGTAGTAGCACTTGGCTCTTCCGCCGGTCGTGTATCAGTGTACTTGAGTGCTAGCGAGTAGTTCTGGGCTAACAAAGCCTACCCATAGAAAAGCGGACGCGCACGTCCGCATGGCCGACTCAAACGGACGAAAAGCGGACAAAGCGCGCGTCCGTTTGAGTTGCCCCGTTCGGTCCTAGTGAAAGTATAGATATAATATTCTTACCAAGATAACTGAAAATCCCAACCGATAAGAATCCTAGTGAACCTACCGCCATCGACCCTGAAGATAGAAAAAAGATAAAATCTCGAAAAAGTTTCAACCCGAGGACATATCTCGCTAAACTTTTGCTGAAAAAATACCAAATTTGGCCACCGGAGGAAGCTCGATGTATGTATATGTAACCATACCCCCATTGCAAGCACACCGGTAGTCACCATCAGGGCTTAGTCACCTCATCACAACAGCACGAACGTAGGCAGCCACGAACACCAGCCAGCTAGCAAGGCGGCGGCGACGACATGGCCGACAAGGAGGCGTGCATGTTCGCGTTGCAGCTGCCGAACTCGACGGTCCTGCCGGTGGCGCTCAGGACTGCCATTGAGCTGAGCCTACTAGAGACACTCGTTGGCGTCGGCAGGAAGGTGCTGACCCTGGAGGAGGTGGCTGCGAAGCTGCTGTCCACCAACCCGGATGTGGCGTCCATGGTGGATTGCATCCTGCGGCTGCTGGCCTCATACAATGTTGTGTCGTGCGTGGTGGAGGAGGGCAAGGACGGCAGCCTCTCCCTTCGATACGGCGCCGCGCCGGTCTGCAAGTGGCTTACCATCAACCAGGATGACGCCTCTCTAGCCCCGTTCGCGCTCCTTGCAACGGATGTTGACTCGAAAGCTCAAAATATTTTCTATTTGAAAAGCAAAGTAAATATCTAGTGCATAGCATAGACGATGATCTTTGGACTTTAAAATTGACTGTAAAATTTATGTATTGATAAAGTGAATTACACCATGATAGTAATGAAACAATGTAATTCCACATAAACTCGCTTTCCTGAATTTGAACAATGCAGACTTCATTTTGTTCTGCAAAACATATAACCCTGTCCAAACTGGTTGCTACTTAAAAAAATCGTGCCACCATCAGATAAGAAGTTAGCACATATACATACATTTGTTTCTGAATCTTTCCCAATCCGCCATGTTCTTCACTCAAAAAAATTCACCAGGATAATAACTCGATTTTTTTCAAATTTGTTGTTGTGGATTTGAAAAGCTTACTCAACTTTCTGCAAGAAAGAAGTCCACATACCCCCCTCAGGTTGCAGGTTGCTTAACCCCCTCAACTCTAAAACCAGGTATATCACCCCCTAAACTTTACAAAACCATCCAAAACACCGCCTGAGAGATTTAGAAGTGGTTTTGGGAGTGGTTTGTCCACGTGGCTGGGCTAGGCTGCCGCCATCTTTTCGGATTGTGCTTCCTCGCCGTCCGAATCCCCACATTCACCTGATGCTGCAACTCGCACTGCCTCCAGACCTGCCCAAACTAAGTTACAGTCGGTCGCCTCCACATGCTGCCGCACACAGACGCTCTTGTACAGCGCAGTTGCCATATCCGTCTTCACATCGTTGGGCAAGCTCCAAGCTCCACAACGCTGAGTACTCTCCGGTGACACACGACGACGACGGCAAAGTACGTTGACGATTCCACTTCCTATGTGGCTCGCTTGATCTATCCCTGATCAGTTAGCAACACACGCGTACACAGGAGCAGGCGCCAGAGCCCGTGGATCGACCTTTGCCGCTGACTGGAAAGCAACACATGCACGTACACATGCTCCTGGTCGATCCTTGCTTTGATCGATTCAGCACTAGTAGTGCTATGCACGCGAGACTCGAAACGATCGGATCGCCATAATTAAGCATCACTCCAACTGCTATTCCCCACTCCATGCATGGCTCTTGTGCGCGTGCTTTCTCGTCTGCCTTGGGTGGCGCCATGGCCGCTCCGGGCTCCTCGGCTTGCTGCGTCCAGCTCCGGGTAGGCCTTCTCGCTGCCGTCGTCCAAGACATGAACTCGCAGAGCTCAGCAAGTTCCGGCAAGGGCGTTGCGTTGCCATCTATCTCGGGTGGCGCCATGGCCGCTCCGAGCTCCACCGCTTGTTGCGTCCAGCCCCAGCTCCGGGCAGGCTTTCCGGTTGCCGTCGTCCAAGACGTGAACTCACAGAGCTCGGCAAGTTTCGGCAAGGGCGTTGAGTTGGCATCTACCTCGATGCAGCCACGCTAGAGAACCTGCACCTATCATCGTTGTACCACTACTGCTACTGATCGTGGCTGCCGCCACCGGAGAAAGCAGGGGGAGCAGCACCCCAGGCAGTACGGGTCGCGTCATTATAGGGGAGATATTTGAGTCTCTGACATGTAAGGCCCAATGTTCACGTGAGCTCATTGACTCATGCAAGGTTGCAAAACCGCTTAATGAAAGAGCTTATAACAGGGTGTGGAGTGATTCATCTGGTTTTGTAAACATCAGGGGGTTAAATATCTGGTTTTGGAGTTGAGGGGGTTAAATATCTGGTTTGGAAGTTGAGGGGGTTAAGCAGCCAGTTCCTGAAACACGAGGAGGGTATATGGACTTCTTTCCTTTCTGGAATTATAAGTTTGTGAAAAATGTCTAGAGCTCACGTGAACATTGGGCCTTACATGTCAGAGACTCAAATATCTCCCCTTTCACGTCGCAGGTGGTGCCCCTGTGTCTCCTCGGCCGCGTGGGCGGCGAGGGACGGCGGGAGCTGTCGCCGGTCGCAGCGGGTGGTCGTCCTCCTGACTCGCGTCCGGATCTGAAGGCGGCCTTCCTCCCCCCGCAGCACTGCTGCACGCCGGATCTGGTCGTCGGAGGCCTCAGGTCGAGGGCATCGGTGAAGGTGGACTGCCAAGAGTCGCGAACTTGGACCGGGCGAAATCCTTGGCTGATTCTCTGGCCACGGCGGCGGCGACACCGGCCAGTGCCGTTCCCCTCCTCGGAGGCGTCGTCGAGGTTCGGTTTCCTCTCCCTTCCGCTTCTTTCCCGGGAGAAATCCCTTGTCTTGCTTAGACTGGGCGGCAACGGCGCGGCGTGCGTCGCCCCCTTCTTGAAGGTGCCGTCTTGGGCAAGCTGGGAGCGTGCAGTGGGGCATCGTGATGGCTGCGTCTTCGGCGAGGGAGATGGAACATGGTGCTCTGTTTCTGAATTAGTCCAGCTCGTCATTCCTTGAGTTGTTCGGTTGCCGGTCAGCTTCTGCTTGATTGGCGTCATTGCCTTGGGCAGGGAGGGGATAGGGGTCCTCACTAGCAACTGCTCGATGCAATGACACGAACATGGCTGATTTCTGCGGGTCTGCACTTATTCCAATTGGGGTGCTCCATCTCTTTCCGCTGTATGTTTGTTCAGTGACAGCTCCTTTGTGCAGTTTTCCTCTTCGTGCTTGTATCAGTGAGCCTCGGTGTGGATATCCTCGGTTTCTTTCGTGTAGCGACAGGTCGGGCTGAGTATCTCCCTTGGTGGCCGTAACCGTGTCCGTTCTTTGCTCTAGGGTGAGCAATTCCATCTTCCGGCGGTCCGGCGCCTTTCGAGCCAAGGCGAGGGGCAGGGGTCCCCTCCGGATTTGGAGAACAGCGGCATGTTTTCGGTGTCCACCTTCCTGGGTTGATGAGGGTGCGGTCCTTTGTCGTTCGTCACTGGCGTCGTCTGATGTTCTTCTCTGTTCGCTCTTCTGGGTCAAGTTCACTTGGAGGACTCCGTCGACTACAAGCTAGAGCTTTCTTTAGGATTTTTGTGTAGGGCTTGTAGTCTTTGGTGCTTGTAAGCTGCTGGGCATCACTCTGTATCGGCTGTAGCTTTTCCTTTCTGTTCCGTGTTGGTTGTACTGGTGGCCTTGTGTAATCCCTGACCGGTTGATGGCTTTGTTAATTCAAAGCCGGGCTCCTCTGGAGCCTTCGTTCTAAAAAAAATGTCTAGAATTACTAGGTAACACAATATCATTATCTCTAGAATTACTATCTCAAATAAAAAGCCTTATCATTCAGATTGTCGTAGTTTAGCGGATCAAAAATATTAACAGTGCATGATTGCTGTTCATCGACACTGGGTGTTCTTTTTACCAGATAAACACTTTGTAGACGACATGACAGTAGAAAATGAGTAATACAGGGAACAAACGCACCTAAATATGTACTGATGTGGATGTAGGTTGCCAGATCCGAAGGTTGCAGCAGTCAGCACGAACCAATAGAAAACACCAAGAACTGAATAATTTATCCCATGCTGCAGTTCTTCTAGTCTCTTGACTCCGGAGGACTCTCACACTTAGATCCAGTGAATATTAGAAGAACACCTATGAAGGTAGATGTGGATTCGTCAGAGCAAGAGGGCAGAGCTATTTAGTTAAGGAGGAACGGGATTACGGGAAGGAAGAAAACAAGAACACCTACCGTCTCCATGTCTCCAACATCTAGTTGATGGGAACGAGAAGAACACTGAGAAAGGAAGGAGATCCGATTTGGGAACGGATTTTCGCCATTAATCTCCATTAATGGCCCGATCTTGCAATCGGAAACGCATGGGAGCGGCGGCGCTGTTATGGGAGTCGGGATTTTGCGAAGTGGAGGAGTCGACGAGAAAAGAGGAGAAAGATTGACTATGGGTTTTGCCCCACGGCTGAATCGGCCCTCAGTTTTCTAGATATATTAATTGGGCTTCTTACGTACTATCAAGGAATACTACCTCTCGGTTGGGGCCCAGGGCGGGCGCCCTGTTTGCCCGGCCTATGGGCCAGGCCCGCAACAGACAAGATGCTCATACTATATGTTGTCCTTTTACCCCTCAAAAAAAGAATATGTTGTCCTTTCTAAATATAACTAGGTAATTGTCCGTGCGTTGCAACGGGAGCATAATATTGCGTTGTCACGACATAAGAAGGTGTCGTGTGTAGGAATAGTGTGTAGTTTGTAACCATGTCGATGTGTCCGTCATCTTCTTCTGTCAAGCTCTGTCGATTATTTCTCTCCTGTCATAGCGGGTCTCTTTGTCCAATATATCTATCTCGATCCCTCCCGCGCCACCACCCGCGAGGCGGCTGGGGAGGGTTCCCCGATCTCCTCCGCGCGTCCCCCTCCTCCCCCCTGCTCCTCCCTCGCCGCCGCCGGTGAGCGCGGCCGGGCGAAGCCCGGTCGGCGTAGGCGGCGGTGAGGCTTTCTTCGTCCCCTCGCGCGAATGGTCAGGCGCGGGCTAGATCCGCCGGGCTGGGGTACCGGACTGGTGACGGGTGCGGCGGCGCGACGTGCTGAGGAGTGGGCGGCGACATCCTCCTGGCGACGGTGCGACGGGGTTCTCGGTGGTGGTTTCTCACCCCTGGTCGGGCTGGCCATCTCCGCTCCTGGGCGATGCGGGCAGCGCGAGCTATGGGCGGCTCCCCTAAGGTGTCTTGCGGCGTGGGGAGGCGGTGCAGCAGGGGATGGCTCCCGCGAGTGGTGACGGTGCATGCCGGTCGGATCTGGCGCAGCCTTTCCGGCAGGCGGTGCGGGCTGCAGCGGCATGGTTTGGTAATCTCTGGCGGTCCCTGGGTGCTGAAGGTGGTTAGAGTGGAGGCGTGCCATGGTGGGGTGGCCGGCGGCGTCTGCGGCTCGGCTGTCCTCATTGTGGTGCGGGTCGGTAGGGCGGCGCGGGGCTCCCCCAAGGGGCCCCGCGCGTGGATGTGGGCTGCCATAGCGTGGTGGTGGCTCCTCGCGGTGGTTAGGGTCATTCACGGCGGCGGCTGGACATCTCCGGCGTCGGCCCGTCGGTGTACGGCCTGTGTCGACCTTCGATCCTTCTTCTCGGTCGTCCGTCCGCTATCTTCGTCGATGGTTGGCCCTCCCCCAGCTGCGGTCCATCACCCATCTCGCACCTAGCAGCAGGACCGAGCTCGTTCGCGCCCGGCAACAGGACTGATCTTGTCTCGCGCCCGGCAGCAGGACCGAGCTCGTTTCGTGCCAGGCAGTAGGACCATGCTTTTGAAAGAAATATGCCCTAGAGGCAATAATAAAGTTATTATTTATTTCCTCATATCATGATAAATGTTTATTGTTCGTGCTAGAATTGTATTAACCGGAAACATAATACATGTGTGAATACATAGACAAACACAAGTCACTAGTATGCCTCTACTTGACTAGCTTATATCAAAGATGGTTATGTTTCCTAACCATAGACATGTGTTGTCATTTGATTAATGGGATCACATCATTAGGAGAATGATGTGATTGACATGACCCATTCCGTTAGCCTAGCACTTGATCGTTTAGTATATTGCTATTGCTTTCTTCATGACTTATACATGTTCCTGTAACTATGAGATTATGCAACTCCCGTTTACCGGAGGAACACTTTGGGTACTACCAAACGTCACAACGTAACTGGGTGATTATAAAGGAGTACTACATGTGTCTCCAAAGGTACATGTTGGGTTGGCGTATTTCGAGATTAGGTTTTGTCACTCCGATTGTCGGAGAGGTATCTCTGGGCCCTCTCGGTAATGCACATCACTATAAGCCTTGCAAGCAATGTAGCTAATGAGTTAGTTACGGAATGATGCATTACGAACGAGTAAAGAGACTTGCCGGTAACGAGATTGAACTAGGTATTGGATACCGACGATTGAATCTCGGGCAAGTAACATACCGATGACAAAGGGAACAACGTATGTTGTTATGCGGTTTGACCGATAAAGATCTTCGTAGAATATATAGGAACCAATATGGGCATCCAGGTTCCGCTATTGGTTATTGACCGAGAATAGTTCTAGGTCATGTCTACATAGTTCTCGAACCCGTAGGGTCCGCACGCTTAACGTTACGATGACAGCTTTATTATGAGTTTATAAGTTTTGATATACCGAAGTTTGTTCAGAGTCCCGGATGTGATCACGGACATGACGAGGAGTCTCGAAATGGTCGAGACATAAAGATTGATATGTTGGACGACTATATTCGGACACCGGAAGTGTTCCGGACGTTTTCAGAGAAAACCGGAGTGCCGGAGGGTTATCGGAACCCCCCCGGGAGAAGTAATGGGCCCTATGGGCCTTAGTGGAGAGAGAGAGGGGCAGCCAGCATGGGCCGCACGCCCCCTCCCCCTCTGGTCCGAATTGGACTAGGAGGGGGGGCGGCGCCCCCCTCTTTCCCTCTCCCTCTCCCCCTTCCTTTCCCCCTCCTAGTAGGAGTAGGAAAGAGGGAGTCCTACTCCTACTAGGAGGAGGACTCCTCCTCCTTGGCGCGCCCTCTAGGGCCGGCCGGTCTCCCCCCTTGCTCGTTTATATACGGGGGCGGGGGGGCACCCGAGGACACACAAGTTGATCTTCGTGATCGTTCCTTAGCCGTGTGCGGTGCCCCCCTCCACCATATTCCACCTCGGTCATATCGTTGTGGTGCTTAGGCGAAGCCCTGCGTCGGTAGAACATCATCATCGTCACCACGCCATCGTGCTGACGGAACTCATCTCCGGCACTTTGCTTGGATCGGAGTCCGGGTATCGTCATCAAGCTGAACGTGTGCTGAACTCGGAGGTGTCGTACGTTCGGTACTTGGATCGGTCGGATCGTGAAGGCGTACGACTACATCAACCGCGTTGTCATAATGCTTCCACTTACGGTCTACGAGGGTACGTGGACAACACTCTCCCCTCCCGTTGCTATGCATCACCATGATCTTGCGTGTGCGTAGGAAATTTTTTGAAATTACTACGTTCCCCAACTGTGGCATCCGAGCCTGGTTTTATGCGCAGATGTCATATGTACGAGTAGAACACAAGTGAGTTGTGGGCGATACAAGTCATACTGCTTACCAGCATGTCATACTTTGGTTCGGCGGTATTGTGAGATGAAGCGGCCCGGACCGACATTACGCGTATGCTTACGCGAGATTGGTTTCACCGTTACGAGCACTCGTGCTTAAAGGTGGCTGGCGGGTGTCTGTCTCTCTCAGTTTAGCTGAATCGAGTGTGGCTACGCCCGGTCCTTGCAAAGGTTAAAACAACACTAACTTGACGAACTATCATTGTGGTTTTGATGCGTAGGTAAGAACGGTTCTTGCTAAGCCTGTAGCAGCCACGTAAAACTTGCAACAACAAAGTAGAGGACGTCTAACTTGTTTTTGCAGGGCATGTTGTGATGTGATATGGTCAAGACGTGATGCTATATTTTATTGTATGAGATGATCATGTTTTGTAACCAAAGTTATCGGCAACTGGCAGGAGCCATATGGTTGTCGCTTTATTGTATGAAATGCAAACGCCCCGTAATTGCTTTACTTTATCACTAAGTGGTAGCGATAGTCGTAGAAGCAATAGGTGGCGTAACGACAATGATGCCACGATGGAGATCAAGGTGTCGCGCCGGTGACGATGGTGATCACGACGGTGCTTCAAAGATGGAGATCACAAGCACAAGATGATGATGTCCATATCATATCACTTATATTGATTGCATGTGATGTTTATCCTTTATGCATCTTATCTTGCTTTGATTGACGGTAGCATTTTAAGATGATCTCTCACTTAAAATTATCAAGAAGTGTTATCCCTGAGTATGCACCATTGCCAAAGTTTGTTGTGCCCAGACACCACGTGATGATCGGGTGTGATAAGCTCTACGTCCATCTACAACGGGTGCAAGCCAGTTTTGCACACGCAGAATACTCAGGTTAAACTTGACAAGCCTAGCATATGCAGATATGGCCTCGGAACACGGAGACCGAAAGGTCGAGCGTGAATCATATAGTAGATATGATCAACATAGTGATGTTCACCATTGAAAACTACTCCATCTCACGTGATGATCGGTTATGGTTTAGTTGATTTGGATCACGTGATCACTTAGATGACTAGAGAGATGTCTGTCTAAGTGGGAGTTCTTAAGTAATATGATTAATTGAACTTAAATTTATCATGAACTTAGTACCTGATAGTATTTTGCTTGTCTATGTTTGTTGTAGATAGATGGCTCGTGCTGTTGTTCCGTTGAATTTTAATGCGTTCCTTGAGAAAGCAAAGTTGAAAGATGATGGTAGCAATTACACGGGCTGGGTCCGTAAGATTATCCTCATTCCTGCACAGAAGAATTACGTCCTGGAAGCACCGTTGGGTGCCAGGCCTGCTGCTGATGAAACTGACGACGTTAAGAACGTCTGGCAGAGCAAAGCTGATGACTACTCGATAGTTCAATGTGCCATGCTTTGCGGCTTAGAACCGGGTCTTCAACGACGTTTTGAACGTCATGGAGCATATGAGATGTTCCAGGAGTTGAAGTTAATATTTCAAGCAAATGCCCGGATTGAGAGATATGAAGTCTCCAATAAGTTCTACAGCTGCAAGATGGAGGAGAACAGTTCTGTCAGTGAGCATATACTCAAAATGTCTGGGTATAATAATCACTTGATTCAACTGGGAGTTAATCTTCCGGATGATAGCGTCATTGACAGAATTCTCCAATCACTGCCACCAAGCTACAAGAGCTTCGTGATGAACTATAATATGCAAGGGATGAACAAGACAATTCCCGAGCTCTTCGCAATGCTAAAAGCTGCGGAGGTAGAAATCAAGAAGGAGCATCAAGTGTTGATGGTCAACAAGGCCACTAGTTTCAAGAAAAAGGGCAAAGGGAAGAAGAAGGGGAACTTCAAGAAGAACAACAAACAAGTTGCTGCTCAAGAGAAGAAACCCAAGTCTGGACCTAAGCCTGAGACTGAGTGCTTCTACTGCAAGCAGACTAGACACTGGAAGCGGAACTGCCCCAAGTATTTGGCGGATAAGAAGGATGGCAAGGTGAACAAAGGTATATGTGATATACATGTTATTGATGTGTACCTTACTAGAGCTCGCAGTAGCACCTGGGTATTTGATACTGGTTCTGTTGCTAATATTTGCAACTCGAAACAGGGACTACGGAATAAGCGAGCACTGGCCAAGGACGAGGTGACGATGCGCGTGGGAAACGGTTCCAAAGTCGATGTGATCGCGGTCGGCACGCTACCTCTACATCTACCTTCGGGATTAGTTTTAGACCTGAATAATTGTTATTTGGTGCCAGCGTTGAGCATGAACATTATATCTGGATCTTGTTTGATGCGAGACAGTTATTCATTTAAATCAGAGAATAATGGTTGTTCTATTTATATGAGTAATATCTTTTATGGCCATGCACCCTTGAAGAGTGGCCTATTTTTATTGAATCTCGAAAGTAGTGATACACATATTCATAATGTCGAAACCAAAAGATGCAGAGTTGATAATGATAGTGCAACTTATTTGTGGCACTGCCGTTTAGGTCATATCGGTGTAAAGCGCATGAAGAAACTCCATACTGATGGACTTTTGGAATCACTTGACTATGAATCACTTGGTACTTGCGAACCGTGCCTCATGGGCAAGATGACTAAAACACCGTTCTCCGGTACTATCGAGAGAGCAACAGATTTGTTGGAAATCATACGTACAGATGTATGTGGTCCGATGAATGTTGAAGCTCATGGCGGATATCATTATTTTCTCACCTTCACAGATGATTTAAGCAGATATGGGTATATCTACTTAATGAAACACAAGTCTGAAACATTTGAAAAGTTCAAAGAATTTCAGAGTGAAGTGGAAAATCATCGTAACAAGAAAATAAAGTTTCTACGATTTGATCGTGGAGGAGAATATTTGAGTTACGAGTTTGGTTTACATTTGAAACAATGTGGAATAGTTTCGCAACTCACGCCACCCGGAACACCACAATGAAATGGTGTGTCCGAACGTCGTAATCGTACTTTACTAGATATGGTACGATCTATGATGTCTCTTACTAATTTACCGCTATCGTTCTGGGTTTATGCTTTAGAGACAGCCGCATTCACATTGAATAGGGCACCATCAAAATCCGTTGAGACGACGCCTTATGAACTGTGGTTTGGCAAGAAACCAAAGTTGTCGTTTCTTAAAGTTTGGGGCTACGATGCTTATGTGAAGAAACTTCAACCAGATAAGCTCGAACCTAAATCGGAGAAATGTTTCTTCATAGGATACCCAAAGGAGACAGTTGGGTACACCTTCTATCACAGATCCGAAGGCAAGACATTCGTTGCTAAGAATGGATCCTTTCTAGAGAAGGAGTTTCTCTCGAAAGAAGTGAGTGGGAGGAAAGTAGAACTTGATGGGGTAACTGTACCTGCTCCCTTATTGGAAAGTAGTCCATCACAGAAATCGGTTCCTGTGACAATTACACCAATTAGTGAGGAAGCTAATGATATTGATCATGAAACTTCAGATCAAGTTTCTACTGAACCTCGTAGGTCTACCAAAGTAAGATCCGCACCAGAGTGGTACGGTAATCCTATTCTGGAAGTCATGTTACTTGACCATGATGAACCTACGAACTATGAGGAAGCGATGATGAGCCCAGATTCCGCAAAATGGCTAGAAGCCATGAAATCTGAGATGGGATCCATGTATGAGAACAAAGTATGGACTTTGGTTGACTTGCCCGATGATCGGCAAGCCATTGAGAATAAATGGATCTTTAAGAAGAAGACTGACGCTGATGGTAATGTAACTGTCTATAAAGCTCGACTTGTTCCGAAAGGTTTTCGACAAGTTCAAGGGGTTGACTACGATGAGACTTTCTCACCCGTAGCGATGCTTAAGTCTGTCTGAATCATGCTAGCTATTGCTGCATTCATGATTATGAAATTTGGCAAATGGATGTCAAAACTGCATTCTTGAATGGATTTCTGGAAGAAGAGTTGTATATGATGTAGCCAGAAGGTTTTGTTGATCCAAAAGGTGCTAACAAAGTGTGCAAGCTCCAGCGATCCATTTATGGACTGGTGCAAGCATCTCGGAGTTAGAATAAACGCTTTGATAGTGTGATCAAAGCATATGGTTTTATACAGACTTTTGGAGAAGCCTGTATTTACAAGAAAGTGAGTGGGAGCTCTGTAGCATTTCTGATATTATATGTAGATGACATATTATTAATTGAAAATGATATAGAATTTCTGGATAGCATAAAAGGATACTTGAATAAAAGTTTTTCAATGAAATACCTCGGTGAAGCTGCTTACATATTGGGCATCAAGATTTATAGAGATAGATCAAGACGCTTAATAGGACTTTCACAAAGCACATACCTTGATAAAATTTTGAAAAAGTTCAAAATGGATCAGGCAAAGAAAGGGTTCTTACCCGTGCTACAAGGTGTGAAGTTGAGTCAAACTCAATGCCCGACCACAGCAGAAGATAGAGAGAAAATGAAAGATGTTCCCTATGCTTCAGCCATAGGTTCTATCATGTATGCAATGCTATGTACCAGACCTGATGTATGCTTAGCAATAAGCTTGGCAGGAAGGTACCAAAGTAATCCAGGAGTGGATCACTGGACAGCGGTCAAGAAAATCCTGAAATACCTGAAAAGGACTAAGGATATGTTTCTCGTATATGGAGGTGACAAAGAGCTCGTCGTAAATGGTTACGTCGATGCAAGTTGTGACACTGATCCGGACGATTCTAAATCGCAAATCGGATACGTATTTTTATTAAACGGTGGAGCTGTAAGTTGGTGCAGTTCTAAACAAAGCGTCGTGGCGGGATCTACATGTGAAGCGGAGTACATAGCTGCTTCGGAAGTAGCAAATGAAGGAGTCTGGATGAAGGAGTTCATTTCCGATCTAGGTGTCATACCTAGTGCATCGGGACCAATGAAGATCTTCTGTGACAATACTGGTGCAATTGCCTTGGCAAAGGAATCCATATTTCACAAGAGGACCAAGCACATTAAGAGACGCTTCAATTCCATCCGGGACCAAGTCCAAGTGGGAGACATAGAAATTTGCAAGATACATATGGATCTGAATGTTGCAGACCCGTTGACTAAGCCTCTCTCACGAGCAAAACATGATCAGCACCAAGACTCCATGGGTGTTAGAATCATTACTATGTAATCTAGATTATTGACTCTAGTGCAAGTGGGAGACTGAAGGAAATATGCCCTAGAGGCAATAATAAAGTTATTATTTATTTCCTCATATCATGATAAATTTTTATTGTTCATGCTAGAATTGTATTAACCGGAAACATAATACATGTGTGAATACATAGACAAACACAACGTCACTAGTATGCCTCTACTTGACTAGCTTATTAATCAAAGATGGTTATGTTTCCTAACCATAGACATGTGTTGTCATTTGATTAATGGGATCACATCATTAGGAGAATGATGTGATTGACATGACCCATTCCGTTAGCCTAGCACTTGATCGTTTAGTATATTGCTATTGCTTTCTTCATGACTTATACATGTTCCTGTAACTATGAGATTATGCAGCTCCCGTTTACCGGAGGAACACTTTGGGTACTACCAAACTTCACAACGTAACTGGGTGATTATAAAGGAGTACTACAGGTGTCTCCAAAGGTACATGTTGGGTTGGCGTATTTCGAGATTAGGTTTTGTCACTCCGATTGTCGGAGAGGTATCTCTGGGCCCTCTCGGTAATGCACATCACTATAAGCCTTGCAAGCAATGTAGCTAATGAGTTAGTTACGGAATGATGCATTACGAACGAGTAAAGAGACTTGCCGGTAACGAGATTGAACTAGGTATTGGATACCGACGATTGAATCTCGGGCAAGTAACATACCGATGACAAAGGGAACAACGTATGTTGTTATGCGGTTTGACCGATAAAGATCTTCGTAGAATATGTAGGAACCAATATGGGCATCCAGGTTGCTCTATTGGTTATTGACCGAGAATAGTTCTAGGTCATGTCTACATAGTTCTCGAACCCGTAGGGTCCGCACGCTTAACGTTACGATGACAGCTTTATTATGAGTTTATAAGTTTTGATGTACCGAAGTTTGTTCAGAGTCTCGGATGTGATCACGGACATGACGAGGAGTCTCGAAATGGTCGAGACATAAAGATTGATATATTGGACGACTATATTCGGACACCAGAAGTGTTCCGGACGTTTTCGGAGAAAACCGGAGTGCCGGAGGGTTACCGGAACCCCCCCCCCCCCCCCCCGGGAGAAGTAATGGGCCCTATGGGCCTTAGTGGAGAGAGAGAGAGGGGCAGCCAGCATGGGCCGCGCGCCCCCTCCCCCTCTGGTCCGAATTGGACTAGGAGGGGGGCGGCGCCCCCCTCTTTCCCTCTCCCTCTCCCCCTTCCTTTCCCCCTCCTAGTAGGAGTAGGAAAGAGGGAGTCCTACTCCTACTAGGAGGAGGACTCCTCCTCCTTGGCGCGCCCTCTAGGGCCGGCCGGCCTCCCCCCTTGCTCCTTTATATACGGGGGCGGGGGGGCACCCGAGGACACACAAGTTGATCTTCGTGATCGTTCCTTAGCCGTGTGCGGTGCCCCCCTCCACCATATTTCACCTCGGTCATATTGTTGCAGTGCTTAGGCGAAGCCCTGCGTCGGTAGAACATCATCATCGTCACCACGCCATCGTGCTGACGGAACTCATCTCTGACACTTTGCTGGATCGGAGTCCGGGGATCGTCATCGAGCTGAACGTGTGCTGAACTCGGAGGTGCCGTACGTTCGGTACTTGGATCGGTCGGATCGTGAAGACGTACGACTACATCAACCGCGTTGTCATAATGCTTCCGCTTACGGTCTACGAGGGTACGTGGACAACACTCTCCCCTCTCGTTGCTATGCATCACCATGATCTTGCGTGTGCGTAGGAAATTTTTTGAAATTACTACGTTCCCCAACAGCTTCGTCTCGCGTCCGGCAGCAGGACCGAGCTCGTCTCGCGCCCGATGCCGAGGACTGAGCGATGGAGGCCAGTTTTGGCTGACCTATTGGGTCTCGGCACTAGGGACAGCCCGGGGGTGCGAAAGGCGGGTCCTTTCCACTCGTGTCTTTGGTTGGGGTAGCGGCGGATCTCGGGTGAGGTGGTGTCAAGGTCTTGGATGCCGGAGTGGCAGCCCTAGTGGTGAGTCCGCGTGGTTCTTGGTCAAAGCACGTGGCTTGGTGCTGCCCGGTTGCCACGACCATGTGGGCGGCGTGGTAGCCGGGGTGTGGCGTTCAGTGGCGGTGAATGGTGGTCGGGGTGAAAATCTGCTCTATCTTCGGACGGACCGGCGGCAGCGAAACTCGTTCCCTTCCTGAAGGCGTCGTCGCGGCTCTCATTGCCTGTCGTGTTGCTCTAAGGAAAACTCTGATCCTCGAATCGGGCGGTGGAGGCACTCAGGTGTCGTCCCCTTCCTGAAGGCACCGCCTTGGAGCCCACAGTTCGTCATATGCGGCTTCACCTCTTCGCGTAGTGCTAGGGATGGTCTTGCTGCGCTCAGCGGTCTTAAATCATGGTTGTGATCTGACCTGTGCTCGCATACATACCATCCACCATCGTCCGACCTCAACAGTCTTATCATGGCATTGCAACCACACCTCATGGACTGACTGTTGGCCTGCAACGGTTTACCCTGCAGAAAACAAGCATGCACACAAATTGGAATATAAAAATTGTCAGTGAAACCCACTTTTTTTCGTGGCTTCAGCAAAAAAATGCATGAGAGCTCAATAAGCAGCAAAATACAAGAAGGAAATGTTGTTCTGCTAGAGACTCACCGCACAGGCATATACTATCTCCTGCATGCACTTCTTCCGATGTACATTCAAACGGCTTATTGCATAGCAGACACCAAAACCAACCTTCCATGAATACAGATTGTAAAACTCGTAGCCCTCTTCGAAAGAATCAAAATTAGCACCAATCGATGGATTGACAACGTTTCCAAATTGCACGAACAGAAGTTTCAAGGGCAGGCATCCGTGAAGGGCCCGACTCCCTCTCGTCTAGCGCCTTCCCAACTCTGACTCTGCGAAAAATGGCACACAAACTAATCAGATGACTGAATTCACTGAAGGACACACAAAAAACAGAGTGGTGACCATGGGCTCACAGCCCACATCTTTTTGGTGTTATATATAGCAAAAATCAGGAGTATTTGTGGGAATAATATTACTGAAGATATATGTGTCATGCAAGTAGCAGGTGCACACTCAGAAAAATTCCATTTTAACAAACAAAAAAACAGCAGATAGCAGCAACCATTTTTGGTCTGCAAACCCACCTTTTTTGTGTGAACCAAGTCGTTAGGCTCGAAATCATCATACCATGTTATTTTAATTTTTAATCTGTACGTGAGCGTTCCTGGTGTGCTGCTACCCCATGTTGGCCACTAGAA
The DNA here is from genome assembly GCA_963921465.1 of Triticum timopheevii. Lineage (NCBI taxonomy): Eukaryota > Viridiplantae > Streptophyta > Magnoliopsida > Poales > Poaceae > Triticum > Triticum timopheevii. The sequence goes on from OY997266.1 coordinate 67,598,936, forward strand.
TGTAGTTTACCTCTTCGGGTTATTTCAATGCTCATACTTTCTGACTAATTTTTAGTATGTGCACCGCCCAAATAAATAAAAACGAACTGATGAACAACACTACAACAAGACTACCAGCAAGCTGATAAAGCATATATTTCAGGTCAAAATTATCAACAAAATAGAAAACAGCTACAAGGTGAGGGATAAACAAAATAACCTCCAGGTCCAACAAGATTGATCTGTATTGGACACTCCCACGCCTTCTTCGTTTGCATCCTGGTCCGCGGCATCACACACTATATTTGCAACTCCCATGTCACATGAATCGCCCATCCCTTTGCCAGTCTCTCCACCCTCTTCGTAATCCATGTGGCCTCTAGCTCGTCCCAATGGCAGAGAAGAAATCAACTCGGGCCCCGCATCAATAGTTCCACTCGCGCCGGCAACTAGCTCTCTTAAGACAACCCCTCCGTCCAAACGCGGCACGAGCCTGCACAGGCAATCAAGAGCCAGGCAGATCTGATTTTTTAGAAGAACAAGGCAGGGGAAGCTTCAGTCCATCGAACTCTAGCTTAACAAATCACTCCCAGATAGCCGGAACTTAGACGAGAAGTAGGGTTTTTTCAGAAGATTACCCTGCTCCTGATTCCTCGAAGAAGAACTCCATGCCGTCCAAGGCGAGAAGCGGCGCTCACCCCTGGCCGGTGTATAGGTCGACTGCCCAAACAGGCCACACATCGCTTAAAGGTCATCTTTGTCGCTGCACGGGCAAGGAAGATACATTTATTTTCCCCACCAGCCACCTGCGCCATCCAGCGAGTGGGCCAGATTCAAAGCCGCACATGCAAAACATCTTGTACGTGCGCGCAGCAGCAAAGCCACGTACAAACCCTGAACAGGAGTAGGTGGCACAGCCGTATTTCCAGCTAATAGAGCTCGTATATAGCAAAAAGAGCAGAGGCCACACATCGCGACGCCAGAGCGACCGGCGCAGATAGCGGCATGCATGGAGCTCGTCCACCAAAACACCCCTCTCATGAATAGTGACCTATAATAGCAAATAAATTTTATCTTTTTCGCTGTGAAGTCAACGTTGATTTTTTTGTAAAAATTTATATACTAGTGCACAAGTAAGTCAAGTTTAATCTAAAAATACTTTTGAACTATTTTCACCTTTTGTTTAATTATTTTAAAAAAAATTCTATATAGAGTGTATACGTGCGGGAGCCAAAGGGTATTTCCCAAACAATTACTCCCTCCGTAGTGATCTAGTGATCTAAACGTTTTTATATTTTTTTACAAAGGGAGTACGTACTATAATTAATCAGTAGGTGTGATGTGATGAGCACATACAGTACATGCGGCCCGCAAAAAAAAACATACAGTACATGCGTGCTTGAGTAATTGATATGATAACTTGAGAGTTGAGACACAAGTAAGCTAATGTAATGGCAAAGTACTGCTTCCTGGCCCTGGCATGGCACCATGAATATTCACTTCGACTCCGAGTTGTGGACGGGAAGGCGAATCCGATTTCGGCGAGAAGCGCATGGCGTGGCACACCATATAATCCCAGCCCACCCAGCCCCACATAGGCAACCGAGATTCCTCAGCCAGAGTCAGACACAAGTAGAAATCTCTGCTCCGATCCCATGGCGCTCAGAAAAGCCAAGAAAACCAACTTCTGCCGGCGAAGACAGCAGCTCCACCATGGCTCTGGCGGAGCCCGGCGGCGAGAACGAACCAGCTGAGCCGCTGCCCCCGTCCGTCTACTTCAGCCCGACGCGGGAGGAGAGCCTGGCGCTCCTCGACCGGTGGATCGGCGGCGACGACGACATGGTCAACACGCAGGGGCTTCATCTCTGCTGAGTATATGTATTATGTGCATATTGCGTATTGGGTCCGTCTCCTAATTCATTGTATACTTGAGGTCCGTGCCCCACCATTATACATCATATATACGTGCCTATACACGAAGAGTAATACATCGTGCAATTCCCATAACATACATGGTATCAGTTTCCGGGTTCTAACCCTAGCTTCCGCCGCCGCCGCCGCGCGACTCCCACGCGCCGCCGCCGCCGCCGCCGCCTCCCATCCGCCGCCGCTGCCCGCGCGCCCATCGCGCCAGCCGCCGCTACCCTCTGTCCATCCCGCGCTACAGCCGCTGCTAGCCCCGTCTGATCCAGCAGCCGGCCAAATAAATTCACGTATACATCATCTACATGTATGTGTTTGTTGCTTGAGAATCCATCAGGTTTGGTCTAGCTAGCTTTGCACTTCGCGTGCACAGCCATCGCTAGCCCCGCGCGCTACAGCCGTCGTTCGCCAAGCCCCGCTCGCGAGCCCCGCGCGCTTCGCCAAGTCCTGCTCGCCCGCTGTTGTCGCGCGCTTCATCACCAGGCCGTCGCGTCACACGCCTTTTGGTTTCTCCGCTGCTGCTCTCCCTGGCCTACGCCTCCATGGCTGCCACTGCCCAGGTCTCCGCCGCGTCACCGTCGCCGGTCTTCGGCGATTCCGTTGCTCAGCCGCCAATGGACTCCTACGGCGCCGCCATCCCGTCTGCGCCATACGGCACCACACCAACCACAAGTCATCAGGGCGTTATCCTGCTTCCGTATGGAGTCCCGCCTGCAGGCTTCTACGGCGCCGCTTCGTATACGCATCACCAGGGTGTCCTGTCTGTGCCCTACGGAGCAGCGCATCCACATCAGGGCCCGGTGGCGGGCTCCTACAGCGCCGCGCCGGCTAGCCAGTGGCCGGCTCCCTCTGCGCTGCAGCAGTCCTATGGCCACGTTGCCCCGTTGGCCTACGCCTACCCGCCAACCTCGGTGCCTGCGTCTCCTTACGGTGCGCCCGCTTCGTACGGAGCACCCTACGGCGGTGCATCGACGGAGCAGGTGGCTTCGTCCGTGGTGCCGAGTGGTCCTTCACCCACGGTTTTTTATGCGCCGCCTCCCGCCCCTCCCGTCGAAAGGCGCCGCGGGGGCCAGCGCGGTGGCATGCGCGGTGGCCAGAAGCCGCAGCAGCAGGACGTCGGTGCACCTCGTCAGCAGCAGCAACCACGGCTTCAGGTGCCTTCCCCGTGGGCCTCCGGCTACAACCCATGGACCGATGTCGTTCCTGCTTACACCATGGCGTCTCCGTCCCCCTCGCCGGCCTTGCCGCCAGCGCCCTGGGACGGTGCTCTTCGCCGCGCTGCCCGCCGCTCCTACGCCGAACAACTCCACTGGAGGTGATGATTGGTACATGGACACCGGGGCTACGGCTCACATGTTTACTCATCCTGATAATCTTGCCTCCTTCATTCCCGTCACCACCGACCACCGCATCATTGTCGGCGATGGTTCCACACTCCCTATCACACATGTCGGGCACACTTCTTTTCCTTCTAATTCCATGCCTATTACTCTGTCAAACATACTTGTGTCACCTCATCTTATTAAGAACCTTATTTCCGTTCGTTGTTTAACACGTGAAAATCCTGTTATTGTTGAATTTGACGAGCTTGGGTTTTGTGTCAAGGACGCTCGAACCAGGATGGTACTTCACCGCTGTGACAGCCTCGACGAGCTCTATCCGGTGCATTCGTCGTCCACCTCCACCACCGCACCGGTTGCTCTCTCCGCCGGTGTCGATCTCTGGCATGCTCGTTTGGGTCATCCCAACCCCGTCACACTTCGTCATATTCTTAAGAGTTTCAGTTTCAGTTGTCATAAGATACATGATCACACCTGTCATGCCTGTTGTGTCGGCAAACATGTTCGCCTCCCGTTTAATAACTCTACCACCATAGCTTCTTTTCCATTTCAATTGATTCATAGCGATGTGTGGACCTCTCCGGTTCCTAGTAATTCGGGCTATTTATATTATCTGGTTATCCTTGATGATTATTCTCATTACGTGTGGACTTTTCCTTTGCGCAGAAAGTCAGATGGACTCTCCACTTTGGCGGCTTTTTACTCCTATAAAAATCGGATACATACCCGTGCTTTAGGGGTGTGGTGCGCCACCGATCTGGGGATGGAGCTCATGGCCGCCCAGAAAAACAGATGCTCCCTTATGGCCTTTCCGACGAAAGAAAAGATAAGTAGGACATCGACGGCTAGACGGAGATGAAGGCGATGTTCTGATGGGGCGGGCATGGACGGCGCCACGAGGAGGTGGGATCCGAACGAAACTACAACGGTGGCGGCGCAACCTGTGTTGTGGGGAGAGAGATGCGAGATCCGGGATGGGAATTGAACGAGAGACGAGACGTCTGGGTGGAATCGGAGGAAATGTTACCGTCCATCTGAGATCGGACGTTCCTTGGTATAGGCGAACGAGAGGGCCTGGATTTGGTTTTGGGAGCAGCTGCCCATAGGACAGTCGGCCCATGAGAAGCCCATGCGCGAAAAGAGGTGTATCGGACGACCAGGATGGATCAAGCCACAAAATCTGACGGCAAGGAGCGTAGATGCGTGAGAGGGCTCGCTTTAGGTGCGGTTATACTGTCCTTAATGTCAGCACGCAGTTTGGGCGTCCCATCCTTGCTCTTCAGACTGACAATGGAAAAGTGTTCGACCACCTTGCTTTCCGCACTTTTCTGTCGCACCACGGCACAGTTTTTCGTCTCACATGTCCGTATACTTCCCAGTAGAACGGTCGAGCCGAACGCGTCCTTCGCACTCTGAACGACTGCGTTCGCACACTCCTATTCCATGCTAACGTGTCGCCTCGTTTCTGGCCGGACGCACTCGCTACTGCTTCTCTTCTCCTTAACCTTCGCCCTTGCCACCCACGGTGGAACTATGCACCTCGCCATCTTCTCTTCGGTACGCCCCCATCTTATGATGGCCTGCGTATTTTCGGGTGCCTTTGCTATCCTAGCACTGCCGACTCCGCTCCTCAAAAAGTCGCACCTCGTTCTGTCGCTTGCATCTTCATCGGCTACCCCTCCAACTCCAAGGGCTATCAATGCTACGATCCCGTCTCCCACCGTGTGTTCACTTCCCGGCACGTTTACTTTGATGAGCATGTGTTTCCGTTTCACCCCCGGCTGTTCCTCCCGCCACCACTAGTAGAAAAAGGGTCAAACGTGAAGCCCAATAGTGCCGGTTTGAATTTCAGCCGGCACTAATGTGGCCAATAGCACCGGTTCGTGGCGGCGATCAATAGCACCGGTTCGTGGCGAACCTTTAGTACCGGTTCATGCCACGAACCGGTACTAAAGGTGATGTGTCAGCCTGCGGTCAGGCTATGGCCCCACCGTCACCATTTAGTGCCGGTTCGTACCACGAACCGGTACTAATGAGGTTATGGCAAGCTGTTTTTAGTCCCACCTCGCTCCCCTAACAAGCCTTTTACCACCTTAAATATGTTATTTCTCAAACTATCACAAGCACTTGGTCTTCATTGAACTCTATGTGTAGAATTTGTGGCCGCAATATGAGTCTTCATCGGTTTATAAATCGTTGATGACTCATATTGACAATTCAGATTGTACACACAAAGATCATTGATGATCAAAGTATTTTTGATGTTATAAGATCATATTGACAGTTTAGACTGTAAAGAAATATAAGATCATGATGTAAATGCTCTTATATTTTTTGCGTTCAGTATGCACCATTCAAAGCGACGCCATCAACTTTCAACCATTTCTGCCTTCATTTGCTATTTTTCATGCATTCAATGATTTGTTTTGAGAACTAAATGACCTGTAAATTGAAAAGCACTACAAATGAACTCTGAAAAAGTTGAAACTTGGCATGGTATCATCATTTCACCCACATAGATTGTTCAAAAAAGTAGAGAGGGTTACGGCAAAAACTGGATGCACTTCGTTTACAAACTGGACAATCTCTTTCGAAGTATTCAGGTTTCTGACGAAATTAAACTCATCTGTTACAAAGGCATTTCATTTTTTTAAACTTATTACAACTCCAGACTTTTTGTGCATTCAGTATGCATCATTCAAAGCGACGCCATCAACTTTCAACCATTTCTGCCTTCATTTGATATTTTTCAAGCATTTAATGATTTGTTTTGAGAACTAAATAACCTGGAAATTGAAAAGCACTACAAATGAACTCTGAAAAAGTTGAAGCTTGGCATGGTATCATCATTTCACCCACATAGATTGTTCAAAAAAGTAGAGAGGGTTACGGCAAAAACTGGATGCACTTCGTTTACAAACTGGACAATCTCTTTCGAAGTATTTAGGTTTCTGACGAAATTAAACTCATCTGTTACAAAGACATTTCATTTTTAAAACTTATTACAACTCCAGACTTTTTGTGCATTCAGTATGCATCATTCAAAGCGACGCCATCAACTTTCAACCATTTCTGCCTTCATTTAATATTTTTCATGCATTTAATGATTTGTTTTGAGCTAAATGACCTGAAAATTGAAAAGCACTACAAATGAACTCTGAAAAAGTTGATACTTGGCATGGTATCATCATTTCACCCACATAGATTGTTCAAAAAAGTAGAGAGGGTTACGGCAAAAACTGGATGCACTTCGTTTACAAACTGGACAATCTCTTTCGAAGTATTCAGGTTTCTGACGAAATTAAACTCGTCTGTTACAAAGACATTTCATTTTTTTAAAACTTATTACAACTCCAGACTTTTTGTGCATTCAGTATGCATCATTCAAAGCGACGCCATCAACTTTCAACCATTTCTGCCTTCATTTGATATTTTTCATGCATTTAATGATTTGTTTTGAGCTAAATGACCTGGAAACTGAAAAGCACTACAAATGAACTCTGAAAAAGTTGAAACTTGGCATGGTATCATCATTTCACCCACATAGATTGTTCAGAAAAGTAGAGAGGGTTACGGCAAAAACTGGGTGCACTTCGTTTACAAACTGGACAATCTCTTTCGAAGTATTCAGGTTTCTGACTAAATTAAACTCATCTGTTACAAGGACATTTCATTTTTTTTAAACTTATTACAACTCCAGACTTTTTGTGCATTCAGTATGCATCATTCAAAGCGACGCCATCAACTTTCAACCATTTCTGCCTTCATTTGATATTTTTCATGCATTTAATGATTTGTTTTGAGCTAAATGACACTAATTAAATTTTGTGCAGGCAGCGCACCACCTTTAGTACCGGTTGGTGGCTCAAACCGGTACTAAAGGGTAAGCTGTTTTTTAGTCCCACCTCGCCAAGAGAGAGGGAGTAGGAGCGGTTTATAAGCCCTGAGTGCAGAGATGATGAAGAAGAGGCTCAATGCTCACGTTGCTTAGCTTCAAGCCTTTAGGAATATGGTAGATTGCACGGAGCTACGCGCAGTGCAGTTTGCACTATTCCAAAAGGCTTGAAGCAAATTAACAAGCATTGCACCTCTTTTTTATTTTTAATAACTTATTACAACTCCGGACTTCTTCTGTTATGACAAAAGGAAGGAGGAGGAGGAGAAGAAGAAGAAGAAGAAGAAGAAGAAGAAGAAGAAGAAGAAGAAGAAGAAGAAGAAGAAGAAGAAGAAGAAGAAGAAGAAGAAGAAGAAGAAGAGGAAGAAGAAGAAGAAGAAGAAGGAGAAGAAGGAGAAGAAGAAGGAGAAGAAGAAGAAGAAGAAGAAGAAGAAGAAGAAGAATAAGAAGAAGAAGAGGAAGAAGAAGAAGAATAAGGAGGAGGAGGAGGAGGAGGAGGAGAAGAAGAAGAAGAAGAAGAAGAAGAAGAAGAAGAAGAGGAGGAGGAGGAAGAAGGAGAAGAAGGAGAAGATGAAGAAGAAGGAGAAGAAGGAGAAGAAGAATAAGAAGAGGAAGAAGAAGGAGAAGAAGAAGAAGAAGAAGTAGAAGGAGAAGGAGAAGGAGAAGAAGAATAAGAAGAGGAAGAAGAAGAAGAAGAAGAAGAAGAAGAAGAAGAAAATAAAGCAGAAAAGAAATAACTATATAAAAAAATTACTCAAAAATAAATAGAAGAAAATAAATAATGCAAAAAAGAAAAAAAACTAATATAAAGTAAAAAATATTCACAAAGAAACTAAATACGGCAAAAAAACTACTCAGAAATAAATAGAAGAAAAAAATAAAGCAGAAAAAAAATAACTATATAAAAAAATTACTCAAAAATAAATAGAATAAAATAAATAATGCAGAAAAGTAAAACAATTATATAAAGCAAAAATATTCACAAAGAAACTAAATACGGCAAAAAACTACTCATAAATAAATAGAAGAAAAAAATAAAGCAGAAAAGAAATAACTATATAAAAAATTACTCAAAAATAAATAGAAGAAAATAAATAATGCAGAAAAGAAAAAAATTGTTGGGGCGCTGCCCTGTGGGCCTGCCAGACCTTGGGTGTCCGAATACATGCCCAGTAGGGCCAGCAGACTCACAGGGCAGCGTGCCCTAGTTAGGCCCAGAAGTCTGCTAAATAGAGGAGTTCGAAAGGGCAGCTGCGGCTGGGTTTATAAACCAGTGCGGCTGCCCTTCGCTCGGCGAGGTGGGACTAAACATAGCGCACTGCGGTGGCAGCGCACGGCCTTTAGTACCGGTTGGTGGCTCCAACCGGTACTAATTAGTTGCCCTTTAGTACCGGTTGGAGCCACCAACCGGTACTAAAGGCCCTCGTTTCCCGCCGCTTGGGCTGGCCAAAATTGGCCTTTAGTACCGGTTGGTGGCTCCAACCGGTACTAAAGGCTCCCCTATATATATGGCACTTACGAAAAATCAGTTATCATCGCCACTTCGTTCCACTTTTCTAGCGCGAGAGAGTCTCGCTCGATCTCGACGACACGCCGACGCCACCGCGCCGCCGTGCCGTCGCCCTCGCCGCCCCCCGCCGCCCGTCGTCGTCGTCGCCGCGTGCCCCCGCCACCCGTCGTCGTCGCCGCCCCCGCCGCCCGTCGTCGTCGCCGCGCGCCCCCGCCGCCCTCGTCGCCATATCGATCCGGCCCGGCCGCCGCCGGCCGGACTCGTCGCCGTCCCCGGCCGCCGCCGCCCGTCGTCGCTGCCCCGCGCCACCCGTACGCGCCCGGCGGCCCACTCCATATATATACGTACACACGCATACACACATACACACACACACACACACTACACACACACACACACGCATACACACACACTACACACACGCATACACACACACATACACACAGACACGTACACACAAAACACACACACACACACACACACTACACGTACACACACACACACATATTTTTTTACTTATTTTCTGTTTTCTATATATAATGTTTAGATGAATTAGAACTATCTAGTTTATTTTTAGAATGTTAGAAATGTTATCATCGATGAATTTGAAATATGTTAATGTTTAGTTTGAACTAGTGAATTAATATATAGAACGAACTAGTTTATTTTTAGTAAATGCTTAGTTGAACTAATTGAATTAATATATATAACTAGTTTATTTTTAGTAAATGCTTAGTTGAACTAGTTGAATTAATATATATAACTAGTTTGTTTTTAGTAAATGCTTAGTTGAACTAGTTGAATTAATATAATAACTTGTTTATTTTTAGTAAATATAATGCTTAGTTGAACTAGTTGAATTAATATATAGAACTAGTTTATTTTTAGAAGATGCTTAGTTGAACTTGTTGAATTAATATATAGAACTAGTTTATTTTTAGAACATGCTTAGTTGAACTTGTTGAATTAATATATAGAACTAGTTTATTTTTAGTAAATGCTTAATTAGTTGAACTAGTTGAATTAATATAACTAGTTTATTTTTAGTAAATGTTTAGTTGAACTAGGTGAATTAATAGATTTTTCTGTTAATAGATTTTTTTTCTGTTAATAGATTTTTTTGGTGATATTATTATTGAATATGCATGTTTGGTGATATTATTGTTAATAGATTTTTTTGGTGATATTTAGATTGTGTAATTAATTTTGTTCATAGAATTTTAATGATTTTTTTTGTTCATAGTATTTAGAAAAAGGAAAAAAAGAATAAATAGTTTATATATAGTTGAACTAGCTAGTTGATTTAATAAACTAATTTATTTTACTATATAATGAAGTAGTTTGATTTTAGTAAGTACTACTTATTTATTTGTTCTTCAGGGATCTCACTGGAGCTATGATCCTGTGATGGTTCCTTATCTTTGGGTGTCCACCGCCCGCGTCGATACCCGTTGGGCGCTACGGTTCTAGTTGTATTAGTGATAATATTCGACGATGTACAGACACCAAGAGATGATGTACTTTTGCTTATAATTATTGAATGCATGCTAATTTAAATACTATACTTTATTTTATGATTTGGTTTTGCTTATTTTATGATTTGGTTTTGCTTATTGAATGCTCATATTAGATAAGTTCTCCTTCATTCCCGTGTGCTAGACAATTTGGTATAATAATGCATTCGGGAATGAAAAAGGAGCTACTTACGTACATCGATCATCGATAGTCAACCCGTGATTAATAATAATGATCTAGTTTAATATTTGAATTATGAACGTAAGCCGGAAATGTCGTACTCATCGGACGACGAAAACCGTTCGGGGGAGTGCGACTGGTGCCACGACGACCAAGGTATCTGCGGCAGGTTCATTGAGCTAGACGAAGATCGGCGCTTCAGCATTAAGCTCGAGGAGACCTGCGATGTTCAGACGGTACGCAATGACGACAATAGTTTTTTTTCGTAATTAAGCACGACTTCAACTATTTTAACGTGTATTTTTCATCTTTTCCAATTCGACTAGCTTATCCCATGCTTTGCAAGACGCTATGTCTTGAAGAGGATGGGTGTTGAAAACCATGAAAATTTTGAAACCAAAAAAATTATCCTAAGTACCCATCATGGTGTGGATTTTCAAGTAAAGCTGTACAATGCTCAGAGTGTAACCCATTTTGGTTGCAAAAATTGGAATGCATTTTGCAAGATGTATGGTCTTGATGAGGGTATGCTTGTCACCATGGATCTTGGTGATCCTACAATCGAGCAAGAGACACCTTCGATTTGGGTCCTTGTGGATACACCTCCAGTTCTTCCCTCATGTGAGCTAAACATAGTTATTAAGTAATTTATATTGTTTATTTCAAAATATATAGTTGACAACTTATCTCCATTGACAGCTTATTTTCATTCTTCAAAGAATGTGCGGAAGATGGTAGACAGAACGTACTACACCGAAGGCTCCGAATTAACTTATCAGGAGAAAAATCATCTGGTCGGATTTTGTACTGATCTTGAGAATTACAATATCTACAATCAAACTCCTCAACATTATGGTCAATATGTGCCACTAGTGCACGTGTTGAACTACGGTAACTACCATGGAGATACCCTGGTAAGATTATTTTTTACTATTACAACATCCGTGCATCTTTTTGCACACTTCTAAAACTAGTACATCATTGCTAACTACGAAGTTATTACTATGTTTTTCAACAGATAATCCTGAATGATTGTGTGCCTCATCTGATGTATACGCATGGTAGCCTTCATATTTTGAACATACGACCAGGTCGTCCTACGAATCTCAACTGTCCATACCAGGTTTCTAAAAGAAGTGGAGACATAAGAATCAAAGAATGGAAAAAATGTATGGACAGTCGTAAGGAGCTTCTTGGAAGCAATGAGCAGCGAAGGGCAAGAATTGGAGACAGGATGATCGCCATTCTTCATAATGGAGAGTCAGGGTCTATATTATTTTATGCTATTTTACCAGAGAGAGAGTAGCTAGCAGGAGTGATTCAGCTAGTTCTTCATGCTGCTCTTAATTAGTACTTGTCGTTTCATGTCTGTGTTCTTCGTTCTGAACTTAAGTGATTTGCTTTTGTGGTGTTATATATGAACACTTATAATATCATGACAATCATGTTGAACTCGATGATTGGTTCTACTAGAAATTCTATATATATATATATATATATATATATGTGTGTGTGTGTGTGTGTGTGTGTGTGTGTGTGTGTGTGTGTGTGTGTGTGTGTGTGTGTGTGTGTGTACAATGTGTAGTATCGTAAAATACCAGCAAACGAAAAAGAATTAAAATGGAAACACAAAATTAAATGAAAAAAAAATCATAAAACTAAAAAAACCCCAAACCTTATAGTACCGGTTGGTCTTACCAACCGGTACTAAAGGGCTCCAGGCCCCCGGAGCTGGCTCGTGCCACGTGGTTGCCCTTTAGCACCGGTTCGTGCTGAACCGGTACTAAACAGGGGGGCCTTTAGTGACCACAAATTAGTGCCGGTTATGTAACCGGCACTACAGGGCCTTACGAACCGGTCCTAATGCCCGGTTCTGCACTAGTGCACCGGTGACGCGAGCTCCTCGACGCCTCTCCCAGGGCGCTCGCGCGCCTCTCTTGGCCCGTCCCCTCGCTTTGAGGCGCGCCCCCCGCATGTGGCGCCTCCTCCAGCCGCGGCGCTGGCGCCCCCGGCGCCCCCGATGTTGGCGCCCGCGGCCCCCTCGGCGCCCCCGGGGCCCTCGGCGCCCTCGGCGCCCGTGGCCCCCTCGGCGCTCCCGGCACCCGTGGCCCCCTCGACGCCCTCGACGCCTGTGGCCGGTCCGGTCACCCGCGCCCGTACGGGCGTTTTTCGCCCGAGCTCGCGCTACGCCTCGGATGACTACGTCCATGTGGTGTCCACCTCTAAGCCGTCACCGTTGTCGTCCTCCATTCGAGCCGCTCTTCGTGACCCGCTCTGGATGGCTGCGATGCAAGAGGAGTTTGACGCCCTGTTCCACAACCGGATGTGGCAGCTTGTTCCCCGTCCCCGGCACGCCAACGTGATTACCGGGAAGTGGGTCTTTAAACACAAGCTCCGTCCTGATGGTACCCTTGATCGCTACAAAGCGCGCTAGGTCGTTCGTGGCTTTCGACAGCATGCTGGCATTGACTTCACCGACACCTTCGCTCCGGTCGTCAAGCCCGGCACGATACGCACGGTTCTCCACCTTGCGGTCTCCCGTGCTTGGCCGGTGCACCAGATGGACGTCTCCAACGCCTTCCTCCATGGTCACCTCGAGGAGCAGGTCTTCTGCCAGCAGCCCACCGGGTTTGTTGACCCGGTGCTTCCCGACCACGTGTGCCTGCTTTCGCGGTCCTTGTACGGACTCAAGCAGGCTCCGCGCGCTTGGTACCAGTGCATCGCGGCGTTTCTCCACCAGCTTGGGTTCCGCTCTGCCCGCTCGGACGCCTCGCTCTTCATCTATCATCAGGGCTCTCACACGGCCTACTTGCTGCTCTATGTCGACGACATCATCCTGACGGCATGTACGGCTGGTCTTCTCAGTCAGCTCACGGCTCGTCTTCGCGCTGAGTTCGCCATCAAGGACTTGGGTACTTTGCACTACTTCCTCGGTGTCGAGGTGGTGCGCCGTCCGGATGGCTTCTTCCTTCATCAGGGGAAGTACGCTCATGAGCTCCTGGAGCGCGCCGGCATGCTTAACTACAAGCCCGCCGCTACGCTTGTCGATACGAAGGCCAAGCTTTCTGCCACGGATGGTTCTCCTGCTTCGGATGCTACTTTCTATCGGTCTATCGTTGGTGCTCTCCAGTACCTTACTCTAACTCGACCGGAGATCCAGTATGCCGTGCAATAGGTGTGTCTTCACATGCATGCTCCTCGAGACATTCACTGGGCTACCGTCAAGCAGATTCTCCGCTATATCTGTGGCACTATGGATCTTGGCGTCACGCTTCACGCCTTCGCTGACACCGCCCTCACCGCGTACTCTGATGCAGACTAGGCGGGCTGCCCTGACACTCGTCGCTCCACTTCGGGCTATTGTGTCTACCTTGGACCCTCACCTATCTCGTGGTCGTCCAAGCGGCAGCCTACGGTCTCTCGTTCTAGTGCTGAGGCTGAGTATCGTGCGGTGGCCAACGCCATCGCCGAGTGTTCATGGCTTCGCCAGCTGCTTCAGGAGCTTTCTTGTCCTGTTTACCATGCCACGGTGGTCTACTGCGACAACGTCTCGGCGGTCTACCTCTCCGCTAACCCGGTGCATCATCGACGGACCAAGCATATTGAGTTGGATATTCATTTTGTTCGGGAACAGGTGGCCCTTGGCCATATTCGTGTTTTACACGTCCCTACTTCCCAACAATTTGCCGATATCATGACCAAGGGCTTGCCTACGACGTCATTTGAGGAGTTCGGGTCCAGTCTTTGCGTCAGCCGCGGTGCCGCTTCGACTGCGGGGGGTGTTGAGTATATGTGTTATGTGCATATTGCGTATTGGGTCCGCCTCCTAGTTCATTGTATAGTTGAGGTTCGTGGCCCACCTTTGTACATCATATATACGTGCCTATGCACGAAGAGTAATACATCGTGCAATTCCCACAACATACAATCTCCCAAGCCAACTTCTGCAGCGCCAGCCCCGACGCGCTGCACCGGCTGAAGCCGTCGGCGATCGCCCGCGACGGCCAGCGCGCCTGGTGGTTCCTCAGCGAGACCAAGCCCCAGATCACGCGCGCGGGCGGGGGCACCAAGCGTGCCGACCGCAGGGTCGACACCGGCGGGCACTGGCGGCCGGAGCAGCGCAGCAAGGATGAGCAGGGCGACGCCGGGGACTGCTTCGCCTTATACTCCGGCCCATCCAAGAATGGGAGGACGTCGTGGCGCATGCAGGAGTTCACCAGCGGCAAGGGCAAGAAGGGGCGCGTATGCGCTCTACAGGCTCTACCTGTCGCCGCACGCCAGCGAGGAGGAGCTGAGGGCGATCTACGGGGAGGACGACGTGCCGGTCAGGAGCGACAGGCCGGCCCGAGCCACCGTGCCGGCTGAGTGCTTCGACGCCGTCGCCGCGCTGCTGCCGCCGGGGAGCGTCCGTGGTGGTCTCAGGCCACGGGCGTAGCAGCAGCCTGGTGAGCTCGAGGTTGAAGAAGGATGCTTGATTACGTTGACAGGAACAGAATTAGACTGAGATGGATTGATCTGCTAGAGAGACGATTCTTTGGTTAATTTCATTATTTGTTTGGGCGATTCTATTTTTTTAGAGTACGCCTAGGCGTACCTTAGCTTTATAGAAGGCAGAATTGTAAGTACAAGAATACTATCACTCATTGCGAACAATGAGGATAGCATGAATATACTCTAGTAGGACCAATACGACCACCAACAGCTAAACAAAACTACAAAGCAAAAGCGTCTGTCCTAACTGAGAACAACACCGTGCCTCGACCAACGCCGGGCACCTCCGAAGACCACGATCTCCCACTGAACTTCACTTGTCAACACACCATCCACCTTGAATGCCTAATAGGAGATGGGAAGTGAATGGCAGGACTTGATCAGCTCTGAGAAAGACACCGTCTTGGAGACACATGCGTCGGTCGTACATAGCGCCCCCGAAGATCAAAATAGGACCACAACAAACACCGAAGGAAAGCAATGAGGAACCAAGCCGTGTCTTCAAACACGATGCTCCCAACAGAGGAGCGACGTCGAGGACGCCACCATCATGTCGATCCTATCGAATCGAGGCTTTTGCCCGGAGACAACAACCAACTCCAAACGAGCGAGGGAAATGCCAAACACACCTCGGCGATACCTCCAAGAAGGGAAACGACACCCACGGATGCCATCGCTGCCGGCCCGACAAAAGTCGTGCAAGATTTTCATCCGATCATCGCACGTCTCCGCACCTCAAAGAAATTAGGCAGCCCGTCCAAGTAGCTTCACAGAAGTAGTTTGGGGCGATTCTTGCATTTAGCTTAACCGGTTGCTTCCCAGACTGTTTGTTGGGTTTGCCTAGAACACATTAGTTATTGCACATCTAAGTGACACAATCAAGTATGGAAAGAAAAAGAAAAAGCAAAAAAGAAATTCTCACACGAATCTCCGTGTAATATCAATAAGATAAGACTTAGGGACCCAACTGCACCTGCAGTTATGGCACCAGAGCTCAGTCCAGAACTTAGATGTGCAATATTTATTTATTTATATTTTGAATTGGAACACCTTGCATTCCAAAGATCACCGTCTGTTGAGTATAATGTTTATTAGGAAAGACGAGATAGACTAGGATTTGTTCTGGCTTGTCTTGTACTCCAAGTAGATCATTGTACTCCTATATATATGCCCCACGAGGCTCAAGTAATACAACGAACTATTTCATCATCTTCCTCTCTCCCTTCTAACATGGTATCTATCGCAAGTCGATCCTAAACCCTAGCCGCCGCCGCTTCCGCACCTGCGCGCTGCCCCCGGGACGGTCGGCCTCCGTGACCGCCGCCGAGGGCCGTGCCGCCCGTACCTAGGGTTCATCTGCCGCCCGTGTTGGCCGGCTGCCCTAGAGAGTTTTTTTCCCGATCCTTTGATCCGGGTTTTCTTTCTCTCGCCAGTCGCTTTGATCGGCATCTACTTTTTGGTTTTCCGGACTATGTGATCCGGTTTGCGTCGCCCACCGCCGCCGTCGACCCCGTGTGCCTCTACACCAACACCGGCGCGATTGGTCGGCTTCTTCACCGACCCGGCAGCCTCGCGCATTGTCCACGCGTCTGCCCGTCGGTCGCCCTGACTCGGCGGCCTCGCGCGTCGTCTGCTCGTCGGCCCGCCGGTCGCCCCAACTCGGCGGCCTCGCGTCATGCGGCGGCCCTTCACCACCACCGTTCGTGCGACATCCCGCCCGTCGATCTACGCCGGCCGTCACTGTCTTGCTCCGACCGGGACTCCTGCATCACCCCGACCCAACGGCCTCGCGCCATGCAGCGGCCAATCATAGCCGCCCTGCCGCCCGCCGCCACCGGCTTCATCTCGGACTCTGTCGCCACCACGCCTCCACCGAGCGGCGTCCCCGACCTCGCGCGCGATCGGCTTGATCACTCGCTCGCCGCCGCGATCCGCCTCATCTACGCTGCGCGACCGACCTGGCCCGTCGGTTGCACGCGCCTCCGCAGGTCCCGTGAAGATCGTCCCCGAGTTCAGCGCGCCTCTCCACCGATCGAGCATCGGGCTGCCGCTGCGTCGCCCCGTCGGGCCGCAGCGCCGCCGCACCGTGGTTCTTCTCCCGGATGCACCGACCCGCGTCACCACTGCGTCGCCCCTTCGGGCCGTAGTGCCGCGGCCCGCGGTCCCCCGCCGCCCCGAGGGCGTCCGCTCTAGGCCGTCCCATGGCTGCATCGACCCTCGCGCCGCCGCTGCGTCTCCCCGTCGTGCCGTAGCGAGCGTGGCACGCGGTCCACGCCGCCGTCTCGTGGCCGTCCCCGCAGTTGCACCGACTCGCAAACCGCCGTTGTGTCGCCCCTTCGGGCCGCAGCGTCGTGGTCCGCGGTCCCCGCCGCCGCCCTGAGGTCTTCCTGACCCGCCTACCGCCGCTGCATCGCCCCTTCGGGCCGTAGCGCCGCGGCCCGCGGTCCACTCCGCCATCACCGCGCGTCGACCTCCCGTTGTATGCGCCGTGCCATCTCCCTTGGCGCGGGAACGCCACCGTACGCGCCGGTCTTCGTTGCACTGTCAGGGTTCTTTCCTACTTCGAGCACCGCCGCCGCACTCCTAACCTTGCCGCCGCCGCCGTCATCAGGCGGCTGCCGCCGCTCTTCTTTGGCCGCCGCCGCTACCTTCGTAGCCGCCGCCGCCACCCGTCCACCCCCTTCGTCTTCGTCCAAGAACCAGCCCATCGCCAGCGTCACCGTCATCTACCCCCACCACTTCGTCTACTCCGACCACCGTTGGTGACATCGGCCCTGCGTCGATGGACGCCGCAATCGTCGTCGAGTTCTTCTCTGCTGGCCCTCCGACTTCTCCGACATGGCGTACATCTCGTGCAGGTCCCTCGTCTACGCATGCCCGGTGCTGGCAACACTGATGTGTGCCTTCATCCACGACGTGCCACCGGACCTGGCAATCCTGGTTAGCGCTTCGTCAACTTCGTCTTCGTCTGTCTATGCATGCCCGGTGCTGGCAACACTGGTGCATGCCCACGATGTGTCCCCGGGCTTGGCAAACCCGCCGCGACGCGTCGTCAACAATATTTTTTTCCCGACGCACCCCTACTTCACCACTGCGCCCATGCTAACTCGGCGCCCTCTTGCGCCCGCGGCTCCACGGCAACTTCCTCGACACCGGCCACCCTGACTCGACATCGACCCCGGCATTCTTCGCACGGCTACCTCGACCACGGCTCCACCACACACGCTCTCGGCTACCTCGACAAACGGCACAAAGGGCTACCGCCTTGCTTGAGCAACCGTCGGTTGCCACTCGAGCCACAACTCCGCGATGCATCGACCGTTATGACTGTTGGGGGGTGTCCGTCGGCTTGCCTTCGGATTCTTCTCCAGTCTCACCGTCTGCGTCGCTACCGTTGTGACTGCGGGGGGATGTTGAGTATAATGTTTATTAGGAAAGACGAGATAGACTAGGATTTGTTCTGGCTTGTCTTGTACTCCAAGTAGATCATTGTACTCCTATATATATGCCCCACGAGGCTCAAGTAATACAACGAACTATTCCATCATCTTCCTCTCTCCCTCTAACACCGTCGACCGGCCATATCGGCGGTCACTGCATCGGTTACCACTTTAGGGAGGTTTTCTGACCACACTTGGTGGTCAGCATTGACAACCCCTTTGCCTATGGCCACAAGTTCATGGGCCGGTACATTACATAAAGGAGGGCAATAAGAAATTGAGAACTCAATGAAGCCTATTTGGAAGAGGAATTTGATCTCACGGAACAGGGTGCCCAACGGGGAACGATCGAAGTCTGAGGAAGTTACTGCCAGTTGGAGCCCAGCGCAGTCCAGCTCAAAAATCACCCGGCCCATGCCATGCTTTTCAGCCATAGTGATCGCTCGCATAAGGGGAACTCCTATGTGACGCATTCTGCGTCAACTAGTTGCGGCTTCGCACAGGGGCAGCTGACTGGCGGGCTTTGTGGGCCGCTTGGCGCGCGCGAACTGTTTCAAACGTTTCGTTGTTTCTACTTCGCGAAGCTGTTCCACTGGTTGTTGTCCCTGCTGTTTTACACTGTTTCATCTGTTTCTTCTCTTTCTACTGTTTCAACGATGGTAGTAAAGTAAAGAATGGTATAGTTTGTTCTGTTCCACTGTTTCAACTGTTTCCCAAAGAAACATGAAACAGAAAAACCTTGAACTTACTAAACAATGGTTGTTGGTTCCATTTATTACAAACTGGTACTTCTAAAACTATCATAAAAAGTGTTACAACTTGATGAAATTGACTGATAATAGTATCACCAAGGTGTCATGGAAGACTGAAAAAAATGTACATGTCTTACTACTTGTATTCAATACTTTTTCAGCTGTTTTCGGACATTGTTTACAGCTGATGGTCTTGGAAGAAACTGTCACTAGACCAGCAAGAGAAAAAAAGATTGCTCTATCGGTAAGGAAACTTGTTTGCCATGGAAGTATTCCTTGGAGTTGAATCTTGCAGTGCACTTCCGTTGAAGGTGGCAGTATTAATGAGACCCTTGAGAATAGAAAGAAGAATTTGAAGAAACGTAAACACGATTAGAAGAAATTAATTTCACTGTTTGGAATGAAAGAACAGGCTCTAAGAAAATAACATCTCTTTTGTTTCCATAGGAGAGAAAAAAATAGAGAACTTACATGTCGCTGCAGGAAATACTTCACCAAACTCCGGTGAATCAGTCAATTCAGCCAACAGAGAAATACCGGTGAACAACACTTCAGATCTCAGGAGGGGCGATGGCGAGCGGAGGGGAGGAGAGAACAAAGAAGTGAAATGGGGGAAGTGTTCTAAGTGGACGGTCCCACTTGTCTGTTGCTGAACAGAAAATAAAGGAGGAAAAAAAACTCCGACCAGATAAGACCTGGGGGGTACGTGGCCCGATCTGTTCCACCAAACCACGAGATACGCGGCGGCGGCAGTGTAGCGGCGGCGCCGCCAGGGCACCTAAAATCCCATTTCCACCGGCAGCCGTGCTCGAGCGCACGGGTAGTAGAATAACTCGCCCTCTCTTCTTGATCTTCTTCCTTTCCTTTCCTTAATTCTGTTGTACATTGAAGAAAGTTTGGTTGGGGGAAAAGGAGGAAGAAGTGGAAGAAAAATTACTTGAAGTTTCTAGGATAGTAAGAGGTAGAATTGGTCAGTTAGTTGCTGTTGATCTGATGAACAAGTACCTAGTTTAACGACTACCTAGAATTGGCCAGTCATTGAACCTTGATGATTACCTAGTTTAATGCTCTGAAGAATTTCCTGTGGCCTGAGTTGCAATTGTTGTTATGATTCAGTTTCAACTAGATTTTTAAAAATTCATTGAATCAGTCCTTAAACTAGTGAAAAGTTATTCCAAGCACTGTCTTGCAGATGTTGTAGCGGCAATGTAATGCTAGTTCTCCCAAAAATTGCTAACATGTTTTAGAGAAAATACTCTGAAGCTGCTCTGGCCGCTGCTATGTTTCCTGAACAAATGTTCACTGAAAATACATAATAAGCAAAATTTCAAAGTTCACTGAAATTACATAATAAGCAGTACATGTTGTCTTGTTTGTTGCAGCCTATGTTATCATCCAGATGGAAGGTGAAAGCAGTTTTGTGCAATTTGCTAACCAGCAAGTAATCAGTAAGGAGAAAAAGATTACTAAGAAGGTTAGTCTCTACATTTCTTGTTTATAAAAATAGAAGTTGAGTGTGTTCATTGAAAAAGTTAGTGACTACAACACCAGGAAAAATTCAAAAAAAGAGAGAATGTGTCATGTTTTCTTCTGGATGCAGAAACAAATTGAGAAAAGAACTGCATCCAATGGAAAAGAAGTGAAGAAGAGAAGTACCAACAATGAAAACAAACTGCTGGAACGTTCAGCAGGCAAATATGCTGCAGAACCTGCAAGTGTGGTGAGTGACTGTCCTTGATTCAATCATTGCTTTGCAGGGTTTCAGTTAAGATGACAAGATCTTTTAAATTACTATCACTTTTCTCTTAGGGGTGTCCTTTGATGGAAGAATTTGATCAGTTTGTTCAATATCAAAGTTTGAGGAAAGAAACTGAGGTTGGTTCTTTGAGATCTGTGATTTAAAATGCATTTCTTTGTTGCAAATGATATGCAGTACTAAACTTTAACACACTCACAAATGGTGTCCAGGAACTGATTGGGAGTCAAGAAGCTGAAATGGGGTTCAATTTATTTGGTGGCATTGACAATGAAGTAGAAGTAGCTGCACCAAACATGATCAGCGAACTTTTGCGAATGTCAAATAGCAATGAACACACTGTAAGTACTTTCAAAGTGGGTAGTGTGATTATAATTGTAGCACATGTTTTCTCAACCAAAAAGTGTGACAAGATCTTGTTTGACAGAGAGAGTGTTCAAAACATGTAATCTAAAAACTCTACATCAAATTTTCTATTAGTGTTTGATAGAAAGTATATCTTCATTGTTTTTTGCAGTCAACGGGGAGAAATGATGTTAACAACTATAATGCTTCTGAATCATCTTCAGCAGTAGTGCTAAGTTTGAGCAAGCAGGTCAGTGTGAGAAAAAAATGAAAACCTACAAGTGCTTTTGTTTGCAAATAAACTAAATTAAGAAGTGATATGAGTATTAAAATGTAAATAAATCTTTACAGGACAGTGTTGGTGAGAACATGAACATTGAACCTTTGACGACAACAGAAGAAGTGGAAAATATTTGTCGTGAGGTACGATTTTTGCATGCTTGGGAAAAAGAATAAAAATAGACTTTTCATATTTTAACTTTGTTTTGTAAAGATTCTTATTCTAATGTTGAATACTTGTGTTCCTTCCCTTTGCAGGTACTTTCTTTGGCTCAGAATTCTGAATGTGATTACGAAGGAAATTCTGAGAGTGCAGATTCTGATGAAGAGACAATAGCTTGTGCGGGGAATGAAGAGTAGGTGTTCCCTACACCAGATGAAGCAGACAATGGTAGTGTGCCAGAAATTGGTAAAGTCTTCTCAACACTGGATGATGCTACCCGGTTTGTAAATATTTATGCTCAGCTGAATGGTTTCACAATGATAAAAGGAAGGAATTATAAGAATAGGAAGTTGTATTTCCAGTGCAATAAAAGTAGGAAAAGACCAAGTATCAACACTGGTTTGAGGAAAAGGAAAAGAAACATTATTGAAGGGAAAAATTGTCCAATGAATATAACAGTGAAGTTGGTGGATGACAAGTGGCATATCTCTTCAATGTGTCTTGAGCACAACCATGATCTAGTAAGGTCTCCATCACTTACAAAATTTTTCTTAAGCCACAGAAACATGAACGAGGCAGAAATCATGTTGTCAAAATTGCTTCAAGAACACAGAGTGAAACCGAGAAGAATCATGAGCATATTCAGAAAGCTTTGTGGTGGCAAGCTGGGAAACATTACCTTTGACGTGAAGAAACTGGATAATTTGAAAAAGGGAGAACGGATGTGTAAAAAGGAGAACACAGATATTGAATGGACATTGCAGTATATTGAGAAGCTACAAATTGATACTCCTGGTTTCTGCTACAGAATGCAAAGAGATACAGACAACACGGTTCTCAGCTTGTTCTGGACAGATGCTCGTTCCCGATTGAACTACAGGTTGTTTGGTGAGATCATTTCATTTGACACCCCTTATAGCACAAATAAGTATAACATGCCTTTTGCGCCTATAGTGGGAATTAATGGCCATGGAAGAACAATTGTGTTTGGTTGGGCGCTATTGCAAGATGAAACTTCAGATACTTTTGTGTGGCTGTTTGAAACTTTCATGGAGGTCATGCAGTGGAAAAAACCAGTAATAATATTGACTGGCCAAGATGCAGGGATGAAAGCTGCTATTCCTCAAGTATTTCCAGATGCGTTACATAGGTTCTGTCTTTGGCATATATTTAAAAATGTGCGGGAAAACATGAGTGGTTACATGGATACAAGGGAAAAGATGGAAAAACATATGATGAAGTGTTTATTGCAGTCCATTGCTATTGAGGAATTTGAAGAAAGATGGGAGAAATTTGTGTTGAAGTATAACTGTGATGAACATGCTCACATCAAAAGGATGTGGGAGAACCGAACCTTCTTTGTTCTAGCTTATTTTCGAGGCGTGTTTTGCCCTTTCATAAGGTCGACTAGCCGGAGTGAAAGCTTCAACTCAAATTTCAAGGACTACATCAAGAGGAAAGATACTATAGAGGCTTTCATGAAACAGTATGTGCTGTTCCAAGAGAATGTCATTCACATAGAAAACCAGGACAGATTCTTGTCTAATGAGAAGACTCCTGTCTTTTGTAGTCATCAGCTTGTTGAACGGCATGCAGCAGCAATATATACCAGAGGAATCTACTTGAAGTTTTTGACAGAATTAGTGAATTCAACAGCTTTTAAAGTTATAGAAATTGAGAAGGATAAAGTGTATGATTTGGAAAAACACATCAGGTATGAAAAACTAGAATTCACAAGAGAAATGTTCAGAGTCCATGTGGACCTTAGTACTGGTTCATTCAAATGTTTTTGTGGGAAGTTTGAGCGTGATGGTATTGTTTGTTGCCATATCCTCAGACTTTTTACGCAGTTTGACATTACCCATATTCCAGATAAGCTGATTGTTAACAGATGGACTATTTCCTTCAGAGAAAAAGAATTAGATAAGTGCGAGAAAGAAATGGTGCTGTTTACAGGTGAGGATCAGTCACACAATGCAGTCAGATATGCTATTCTGATGAGTAAAGTTGGTGAAGCTTGCTCAGACATCAGCAAAGATTCTGAACTTAGCAAAGAACTTTTGGATGCTGTTGCTCAAATTCATACGAAGTACTTGCAAGGGAAGAAACAGCAAGAAGAATTGCAGTCTGAAAATTCGTTGAAAGATCCTCCTATACGGCCTACCAAGTCTGTGAACAAAGGAGAAAGATTGAAGCCACAATTTGAAAAGAAATCTAGGAAGAAAGCAGCTCCAAAAAAGAAGACTAGTTGATGGTTTTCATTGTTCAGAACAAGGAAGAAGATAATTTCTGTTTGCAGCAAGAAAGAAGATAATTTCCTTTGTTGAAGAATTGTTTGCATTGTTAGCTGAAAAAATTTAGATGGATTTTAATTATTGTGTGTACAAAGAAATTTGATGATGTCCCTTGGATAATGTTCTTTGCAAAGATGATTGGATAATGTTCATTGGATAAAAAAATGATAATTGTATAATGTACCTAGGATAATGTTCTTTGCAAAATGTTCCTTGGGGCCAAAACAAATTAGTTGAACAATATTGTCCGAAGCTTGAATAAATAATTGTTCCCCGAATAATGTTGCCTGAATTAAAAATTGTTTAATGCTTACTAAATAGTTCCTTGATTTTTAAAAATTCATTGAATATTCCCTCAATGATGTTCTTAGTGAAAAGTTAAAAATTGTTATTCAAAAATAAATAATGTTCTCTGAAAAAAAGGTTATTCTAGAGTAAATTGTTATTTGCATTTTGAAAAACATTTATTTGTAGAACATTATTAAAAGAACATTCTTGGGGGAACAATCATTATTGCATAAAAAAATAGTAACTAATTTTCTTTGAAGTTTAAAAATGTTCTTTAAGTCCAAAGAAAAAATTCCTCGGCATCAACAATATTTAGGGAACATTATTCAGGGAACATTATAGTTCCCTAAGTAATGTTCTAAAAAAACACTAAATTGATCCATAATAAATAATTTTCTTTGAAGTTTAAGATTGTTCTTCAAGGCAAAAAAAATTCCTCGGCATCAACATTATTTAGGGAACATTATTCAGGGGATTTGGGGGACATTATTGAAAGGAAATTGACCAGGGAACATTATAGAGGAACAAAAAGAAAAGTGAATAGATAATTGGGGAACATTATTCGAAGAACATTATTGGGGGAACAAACATATTATATAAAATAATGATAAGTGAACAAAATTTCCTTGAATAATGTTTCATTCGGGTCAACAAAATTTCCTTGGAGGGATGTTTTTACTATAATGATAATCAGGTCAACAATGTTCAAACTCTTTAATATAAAAATGTTCCTTGTATAATATTTCCTGAATAATGTTCCAAGAAAATCAGTAATTTATTCCTTATAAATTCTTTGAAGTTTAAAAATGTTCTTCAAGTAAAAAAATTTGTCAGAATTAATAATTATTTGAGGAACATTAAAAGACAAACATTAATTTGGAAATATTATTGGGGGAACAAAAAAGTTTGAACATTATTAGAGAACATTATTTGAAAAAAAAGAACATTAAAAGAACAATTTTTTAACATAATTATTAAAGATAAATTTATTTATCGTGGGAACATTATTAGATAACATTGTTCGGAGAACATTATTGGAGGAACAAAAAAATTTGAACATTATTATAGAACAACATTGGGAAAAAAATTGAACATTATTTGGGGAACATTACTTGTGGAACAGTATTAAAAGAACAATTATTGAACACAATTATTAAAGACAAAATTATTTAGGGACTTTAGATAACATTATTTGGTCAACATTATCTTGGGAACATTATTAGAGGACATTGTTAGGAGAACATTATTGGAGGAACAAAAAAGTTTGAACATTGCTTCCAAGAAAATCAGTAAATTGTTCCTTATAAATAAAGTTCTCTGAAGTTTAAAAATGTTTTTCAAGTAAAAAAAATCCTCAGAATGAACAATTATTTGAGGAACATTAAAGACAAACATTACTTGAGGAACATTATTGGAGGAACAAATAAGTTTGAACATTATTAGAGAACAAGAGAACATTATTGGAAAAAAATTATTTGGGGAACATTATTTGTGGAACATTTTTAAAAGAACAATTAGTGAACATAATTATTAAAGACAAAATTATTTATCGTGGGAACATTATTAGAGAACAAGAGAACATTATTTGAAAAAAAATAGAACATTATTTGGGGAACATTATTTGTGGAACAATATTAAAAGAACAATTTTTTAACATAATTAGTAGATAAATGTATTTATCCTGGGAACATTATTAGAGAACATTCTTCGGAGAACATTATTGGAGGAACAAAAAAAGTTGAACATTATTATAGAACAAGATTGGTAAAAAAATTGAACATTATTTGGGGACCATTATTTGTGGAACAGTATTAAAAGAACAATTATTGAACACAATTATTAAAGACAAAATTAGTTAGGGACTTTAGATAACATTATTTGGTCAACATTATCTTGGGAGCATTATTAGAGAACATTGTTAGGAGAACACTATTGGAGGAACAAAAAAGTTTGAACATTACTTGCCGAACATAACAATAATTAGGGAACATTTTAGGGGCACAAAAAGTTTGAACATTATCTTGGGAACATTATTAGAGGACATTAAGAGAACATTATTGTGAAAAAAAACTTTCAACATTGTTTGGGGAAAATTATTTGTGGAACATTCTTAAAAGAACAATTATTGAACACAATTGAGCACCATTATTAAAAGATAAAATTATTTAGAGAACATTATTGGGGGAACAAAAAAGATTGTACATTATTTGAGAAACATTATTGAAGGAATAAAATTATTTAGAGAACATTATTTAGAGAACATTATTGGGGGAACAAAAAAGTTTGTACATTATTTGAGAAACATTATTGAAGGAATAAAATTATTTAGAGAACATTATTCAGAGAACATTACTGGGGGAACCAAAAAGTTTGAACATTACTTGAGGAACATTATTGAAGGAACATTAATCAGTGAAAATAGGGTAACAAAAAGAAAATTCAACATTTATTTGGGGGAGATTATTGAAGAACATTATTAGGCGAACAATCAATATTCTATAAAAAAATTATAACTGAATAATGTTCATTCTAAGAAAAGGGTGAACAAAATTTGGTTGGAGGAGATTTTTTACTACATTTATTTCGTTCATTCATTCCAAGGAATATTATTGTTTGATGCGGAATTTTTTGTTCACCCTTTTTTAGGAATTTTTTACTACATTTATTATTTGATGCGGAGGAATGTTGCCTAAATAAATTTTCTTTAATAATTGAATAATGTTTGTTGAATATTGTTCGTTCGTTGAATAATGTTTGTTGAATAATGAATAAAGTTTGTTGTATACTGTTCGTTCGTTGACCAATTTAATTTTGGAGAAGTGTTCACTACAATTTGTATAAAAAAATGTTCACCGAATATTGTTCCCTCCACTGGCCTGGCGATGAGGAACAAAAAATTAAAAAAGTTTTCCAACATTACTTAATGTTCTCTGAAGTAAAAAAAATGATTTCTAGGAACAAAATGATAATTGAATAATGTTCCTTGGAACAAAATTTCCTAGGAACGAGGTCAAGAAGCGGACCAAATTTTGTGAATCTTTGTTAACATTATTAAAACAGGAAAAAGAACATTATTCAAATTGTAGTGAACACTTCTTCAGTGTTCTTTGGGAAGTCTGTCCTAAGCAAGACCAAAAATTGTATCAGCATTGTTTTGTTCATCACATTGTTTTTCCTTCTATAAACTTATGTTTGATCCACATATCAAAAAACTTGAAAACAAATATGAGCACCAAACACATATATGAAAGAAGAGATGCTGGTGACACGATTCCGATAAATGTATTAAACTATTGGGAAAATCATTTAGTCAAAACCCAGAGGAAAAATTTAAATTGTTGGGAATATTGTCCTCATAATAATTGTAGTTTTCTGGTCATACTGGGGAAGACTTATTTCCACAACAAGAGAAAAGAGCGGTACTTAAAAAGTTTTTCAATTAAGAGACAGCTGACTTGACAACTACTTCTGTTTCATTCATGGCGCAATTAGACAGAGATCAATTTTAGAAGCTGGAAGTGTTTTCTTTCTTCACGGAACTAACGGCGCTTTTTCCTCTTCTTGCTTGAAACATCTTCTTGAAGTCGCTCGAAGTCTTCTTCATTGATGTCAGACTTTGCCAATTTGTAAGCAATGAGCTGCCGAAATTGAGGAATAATTTCCTGATACAAATGAAAAGGTGAACAACACATTAGGCATGACAAAAGAGAAGTGCTGGAAACTAAACATAGAGTAAGTATGGAGGAAGAACAAATTCATGGCAACATACATCATCAAATTCCTTCATGTTCTTCCCATCCCAGATATCCATGTACATGATAGCATATAGAGCACATTTGTGGCTGCACAAGAATTTTAAAATTCAGTAAAAGGAACTTGTTTCAAAAAAATCAAGTGAATGAAAGAGTTTAACAGAAAAGAGTAGATTCTCTATAATGATGCTTTTGTTTTACTCACATATTGTTTTGCTGGGGGTAGTCCTCAGGAGAAATGCACTCAAAATTTTCGATGTTTTTGTATGTGTACCCAGAAGATTTGAAGAGGGTAGCCATGTTGATGATCTATATTGAAAAGTAGTAGAGTTCAACAACCACAGAACTTCAATAAGAAAAGGGTACTTAATTTTTGTTGAATGCCTAAACATACAGAAGCTTACAGGGCAGTTAGCAGTAAAAACAGATTATGTTACAAAGCGAAAGAAGTTAAAAGTAAAGGAAGAAAACAAACCAGGTTTGACGTTAACTTGTTGACAAGATTTTGAGGAACAGAAGATCTTGAATCAAAGAAGTTGATAGTTTCAAACAAATTGTTGATGCAGAACAAAGACCAGTGGAATGAGTCAACTCTGGGGAAGTATAGCTGGATGGCAAAAAAAAAAAGAAAAAACAGATAAGATGAGATGGAATGCAAAAAAAAAGAGAAATACTTGTGATGATAAAAGTTGTTTACCAGATCACGCTTATGCAAGTTCTTTCCGGAGGTAATTTTCTTGAATTCTCTTAGGCAAGACCGAGAATTGAAGATTTTGGGGTCTACAAGCACCTTTTGCTGCAAAGTTAAATTAAAAAACAGATCATAGCACCAAGAAACATAACTTCCATGAGTGTATCATGAACAAAAAGAAACATAGATGAGGAATAGAGAATTACTGTGAAATAGCTAGTAAAGCAATATTTTGAAGGGTCCTTGCTGTTTGGGTCTGGATTTTCATTCTCATAATTGAAAACTTGGACATAGGCATTGAATACTTCATTATCAACATTTCCTATTGCCTTTAGTGAATTATAGAAATTATCATACTCCACAGGAAAGCCATTGACATCAATAACAGTTGGACTGCACGATAAAAAAGAATAGAAACGCTTATTGAACAAGGTACAAAAAAGAAGAATGCATGATATTAAAAAAATTAGTTTGCACATTGAAATGACTTACTTATTGCCATTCTTGAAGAATTTGTTTGCAAGGTATTTCTTATAAAACTCCTGAACACGAGGTTCAACAATCAACTTTGAAATCTTTTCCTAAGGAGATATTACTTTTGCTTTCCTTTTCTTTCTATTTCTCTTCTCTATCGTGCTTGGACCAGACATATTTAGTGTAACATCATATGACTGCTTCTTAGGTACTAGAGGATCTCTCCAATTTAGCAGTTGCATATAATAAGTATTGTGCTGACAACACAATGAAACATATAAAAAAGACAGGGCATTGCAAGAACAAAATCAGTGAACCAAAAAGCAAAACAATGGAACAGCAGGATGGGGAGATGATAAAAAAATGTTTTGAGTTACCTTTGGGAACAGACTTGACAACTTCTTCGACTAATAAATCATCTCCATACTTCATAGCAATTTCAATGCCAGTTGCAACATTGTCAATTGATTGTGAATTCAGATTTGTTGGCGTGGAGGCATCTTCAATTATAATGTTGCTCGAAGGAGACAATATGATCTTGAGACTAGGATTGTTCTAAACTAGAAAAGAAGAGATGGGACAGGAAGATGATTCATTGTTTGGTGTCTGACTGGCAGGTCTAACATCACCTGGCTTTTGCTCATTCAGTAACTGAACATGCTCTCTGACAGAAAATGAGTTTCCAGTAAGAGGAGTTTCCTGTAGATTTACTGTCACAGAGTTGACATTTTGAGAATCTATCTGATTTGGTTCAGTAACACTTGTAGGATGAACAGAATCCAGTGGTTCCAGGAATCTCGTTGATTTAGTATGATCTGCCTCAGAAACGGTACCTGAAAATGGCAAATAAAAGATGTCAGAATGTGTTTATAGAATGAATGTATTTACCATAATAGTGATGTCAGGAACAGGAAACTGAGTACTAATCAAACTGCCTCATGAACAACAAATTGAGTGCTATGACTAGTTTGATTAAAAGAAAAAATGTTTACCAAATGTGTTATCAGAATGAATGTCATTGTCCACACCTGTTTGTGCTTGCTCATTTTCCTGGAATTGCTGAGGTAATGACACTTGCTTTTGAACTTCAGCGGAAATTTGAACTTGGTTATCCTTGGTAACAACTGGAGTAGGAATGACTCTGATATGGTCGTCAAATAAAGAACCTGTAATTGCCTCACTGTTAACTTGGAGTGTGCGATTGCCAGGATTTAATGGTTCTCTAAGAACATTTCTGTTGCTGGCTCCAGACAGAAGAACAATTGGATTCGTGGTTGAAGTGTCAGCATCATTGACTTGGCTGCTAGAATTTTGATGTAAAGACAGGACAGTTGCTTTGAGTTCTGCTAGCATTCTCTGTACATGCTCTTCATGGGACTTCTTCCAAATGACATCATGTTTTGCAACTATTTCAGAGACTATCTTCATAACCTATTAGTTTGAGCAAACAGAACAGATATATGTGTATTAGTTTCTGGTATGAAAGTAAAGTGAGAACAGTAATATCTATTAAGAAAAGAAAAAAAAGCAGGCCAACATACTTCTGGATTGTTGTTCGAAGTAGATGCAACATTTTCTCTGTCATTTTGGTTTGGAATGTCATTTTCATCATTATGAAAAGACTCTGGCACTTTGGACCACTTCTCCTCAACCAATACAATTGCACGAGCACTGTAAGGTGTCGTAGAGATGTCTTTCAACTGCACAAAAAAATTGCAATTGAAAAGGATTATAAATGACAAGATTTGCTCCTTCTAGATTGCTTGTAGAAGAAAAATAATTGCTAACTTGAAAAATGAACAACAACAAATTTATACAAGAAGCTTACTGGTAAGAAACCCAATGCAAAACTCTTCTTGGAAGCTCTGTTCAGATCCACTGTAGCTAGATAGTCAAAGTCTTCATTCTGAACATGTGCAATTCTAGGGACTCCATAATTGATGTTTCGTTGTCTAGAAGCTTTTGTGAAGTCTACAAAGTCCAGATACACAATCTAGGAAGGTTGTGAATCATAAGAGAAGATATAAGAGGTAATCAGTGAGTATAAAAAAAGATTGCAGAACTAAAGTCTATGTAAAAAAATGAAAATGACAGAGAAAAGAAAACTTACAGCAGCCAAGGGTAAACATCCACCAACATAGATTGAATCATTCAATGGAACTTCAGTTCTATTGAAGAGTTTAGTGCTGAAGTTATCAATTTCATTGTTCAGGTGATCAATGCACAACTGAGCCAAATCAAATGTCTTCAGCTTGGTAATGTCATCCAGCCCATAAAGAAGTTTCTAGTTTGCATAGTTCCGAGTGGTTGGACATAAAACAGATGCTATGAACAGAAACATGAAGCTCCGTATGAAGCCTTCCTCAGTCTCATCATTTTTCATCTTGGTGATTATGTTATCAAATGAAATGTTCTTCTCCCCAGCACCAAGATACTCAGACCTAAGTTCCAATACTCTAGCCACGATAACTTGATCTGTGTTGTCCATAGGAAAAGGCACGGAACCAGAACGAATACCAAAAACTTGAATTACCATTTCCCTTCTCAGATGAATTATCTTTTGACCCTTCCTGAAAACTCATGTTCCATTACAATTTAAGTCGTTCGCAACCCATTGCAGTACTGGAATTGGAATCATTAAATGAGGGTGAATGTTCAGGAGATGATCAAGCTCATATTTGGTAACATATGACTTCTGGATGTCAGTTAAATCAGCAACTGCCTTACGCCACCTAATGGTAGAGAATCTGTGTTTGATACTACCCAGAGGGTATTTGTAAAGTTTAGGCATTTTGACAGTTGAGTGAGAGCTGTATAAAAATAATAAAAAGTAAGGTGCTGAAATTTCAGGTATAAAAAATTGGTTCATGTAAATGTAAGCTGCTGAAACAAAAATTAATTCTGCAAAACAAAAGAGAAGTACATAGTATCACTCATAGTTACATTATACACAAAAAAGCAAAAGATGCCAACTGATTGCCAAGAAAGCAGAAGTGATGAAGGACTAATTTCAATGCAAGAAGGATATGTAGCCCTAACACCCAATTTTTCTAAAATTTATTTTCTAAATTTTATTTTCTTCCTCTTCTGTTTCCTTGTTTTTCTAAATTTTCTAAACAATTCACATTATTTTATTTTCTGAATTTTTCTAGAACACTTTTTCAAATTGGCGAACATTTTTTGATCCTCAATTTCAGAAAATGTTCATCCATGTCAAAAAGTTCAAAAAAATTGATGTTATAAAATTTAGATGTGATGTAGTACAAGAACAATTATTTGAGTTAACACACAATGTTCAAACAATTTTACACATTACAGAAACTAACAAGTGTCCTATCATCATCAACATAAACACACATACAAAAATTCCAAGGGCAACCGCATGAAACAGACAACCTCCTACCATCATTATGCTGCATTCATAACCTGATTCCAAATTCTGAATCACATCAGGGAAACCAAAAGTGGCCACAAGAAACAAGCAAGAACTTGAATGCAGCAAGTTGCAGTCTGATAGGATCTAGAATTGACAGCAAGTTGCAGAGGACACGAACCAGCTTGACAAGAACACAAAAGAGGGAACTGGGGACATTACCTTGAAGATGACGAACTTGACGAAGATGGATGGAACCCTAGACGACCCAATCTTGACGGAACCCTAGACGACGCCGACGCCGACGAGGAAGCAGTGACCACCTGCAAAAAAGCATCCATCACGACGACGTCCGCCAGATCTAATCAGTGATGCCTCGGACGAGCCGACGGGAAAGAGGTCCGTCGGCTGCTTACCAGGGCGGTGGCCTCTTACCGGAGCGGGATCCCCGCAGGAAAAAGCAGAGGAAGAGGGAGGAAGTGGGATGCGGGACGAGGGAGGAAGAGCACGGCGCACGGCGGATGCGGGACGAGTGAGGAAGAAGACGGGAGATGCGGGACGAGGAAGAGGAACGGGGAAACAGTGACCCGAGGAAGAGGAACGGGGAAACAGCGAACAGGTACTAAAAAGGCCAGCCCAAATCAGGCGAAGGGGTGTGCGGCGCGTTGACAGTTTGACGCAAAATGCGTCAAATAGGATATTCCCGCATAAGTGCCAAGGCCTCCGCATGAAGCGCTTCGCTGACGTTCGCCAGGGGGCCGGCCGCCGCGAAGATGGCCTCGCCTGTATGATCTCGGGCGATGCAGCCCCACCACGCCCGCCGCGAAACAGGGTCAAAAGAGCCATCTACATTGATCTTGATAACATCCACGGTCGGGCGGACCCAGGTAGGTTTTGGCCTGGTGTTCTTGCCTCCATGCTCTGTAGAGAACAGGCGCCACTCTGCAGTATGCTTTGTCAGCATGAAACTGAACTCCTGTGCCGAGGCCCTCTGTGTCTGGTGATTTTCCTTGTTCCTCCGCCCACCATAGCCAAAGGAGACATATAGTATGCATCTTCTCGTGGCAAAATTTCGTGTTTTGACCCTTTTGGGAAATCAAATCGAGATCTGACCCCAGTCTGAAAAAATTTCGGGATTTGACCCTTTTGCCTACCGCCAAGAGGCCCGGCGGTAGGATCGTATAGCCTACCGCCGAGCACTGCGGCGGTAGCAAACTTTTCCACGTCAGCACCGATATCTGCCGCCGTTCCCCCTCCGTCACACCCTACCGCCGCCCCGCCCGGTGGTAGGTTGTCTGACCCTACCGCTAGAGTCTCCGGCGGTAGGGTGTGGACATATATAAACCGCGGGCCGGCCGCCCCCACCCCTTTCTCCCCCACCCAGCCGCCCCCCACCACGAAGAACAGAGCAAAACTGCTCAAAGTCGCCCTCTCTCATCCCCTCCACTCCCCCCCCCCCCTCCGATCTTCCTCGTTTCTTGACGGATTTTGCGGATCGAGATGGCCCCGAAGAAAGAAAAGTAAGCTCTTTCAATCCCTCCAACAAGTTTTAATCAAACACCTTCCGATTCGTCGCATTATTCGTTTGAAATCACTCCTATTTGAATTTTTTTTAACCCTAGGATTGATTTAGGTTGATTCTAGATGTTATATTGTGTTAGATTTGAACTATATGATGGATGATGCATGTTCCTATGCTATGGTTGTGTTAACATGAACCCTAGTTCATAATTGATTTGAATGGTTTTTTTATATGATGGATGATGCATGTTCCTATGCTAAGATGCAAGTATTGGATGCTATGATGCAAGTATTGGATGATGCAAATATTTGATATATTTGTTATATGTAGTATATGAATCCTCAAGATGAACCCTAGTTCATTTTTTTAACATGGTGATTGCAAGTATTTGTTATATGTAGTATATGAATCCTCAAGATGAACCCTAGTTCATTTTTTTAACATGGTGATTGCAAGTATTTGTTATACGCAAGTATTTTATTTAGTTTTTGATATATGTATTGTATTTAGTTCATAATAATCTTGATATATGATTATTCAAAGATTGTGTAAAGTATTTAGGTTCAGTTTTTGTTATGCATCGATGTGTTTCGTAGTTAATGTTGAACTCTAGTTCATGTTGAAAAATCTTTTGATGTGCTTATGCAATTCTTTTAGGAGGCCACCTCTTGCGGACGACATCGGCACAAAGTACACAATGCTTGACCCTAGGTCCGACAAGCATCACCGTGCCCGTTTCATTGAGAATGGAGTGGTAATTAGCATTTTAAACCAAATCTTTCGAATTGATGAAAACAAGTTGCTAACTATTATGTCCATGCTAATTATGCTTTGGTTATTGATTTTCACAGATGCTGCCGCCACTGCGGATGAGGGCTCACAAGACGACGGTTAAGATGGAGTACGACGATCGGTACGCACCGTTCTTCAGGAGAGCCCGACTATTGGGTTTCGTCCTGCAGTTCAAGCGTAAGCCGCCGACGCTCGTTCACTCAGCTCTCACGGCTTTGATCGACCGGTGGCGGCCAGAGACGCACAGCTTTCATCTTCCATGCGGGGAGATGACCGTGACCCTCGAGGATTGGGCGATGATTACGGCACTACCGCTGGAGGGTCGTCCTCTCACAGGAAGAGTGGAGAGGGCGAACTGGCCCAAGAGGGTTGTCAGCCTCATCGGCAACTGCCCCGCCGCTAAGAGCAACCGGACTTCCGACAACCGGACTTTTCGTGCTATTGACTCATTTTATTACTTTCCAGTCTTCGGAGCTGAACAAAAGCATTTTTCATGCCTCTGATGCGCTTAGTGGTGTCCCTGGGACTCGAGCTAGCGAGAACAAGTTGAGGGAAACGGTGAAGGTAATACAGACTTCATTTTTGTTATCATTGGACATTGGAGAATTTAACATATTCTTCTGTTATCATTGCAGAAATACGTCAACAAAGCACGCCGGCTTGTGGGCCTGCTTGGGTGCGCTACAAACACCGAGGATGTTTTTCCTCCTGCACCGATGCGTAGCCTCGCTTCATCGAGCCATGCACCCTCGTCGTCTAGGGCGGTTCAAGATGACGAGGAGAGCGAGGACGATGATGATGAAGAGGAAGATGAAGAAGAGGGCGCAGAAGAAGAACATGATGAGGAGGAAGAGGACGATGAGGAGGAGGAGGAGGAGTACGATGATGACGATGGACCTCCAGCAACTCAGCCAACCCAGCGTGAGAAGAGGAATGTGCCGAAGAAGGATTGGAAGAGTCCATCCCCGTTTTAGAAAGCACGTCATACGGCCCGCAAGAAGACAGGGGCCAAGAAGCGATCCAAGGATAACGAGGACCGAACGTCGAAGAGGGGAAGGAAGGACTAAAGTTGCTGCCGTGTCGTTGAACTTGCTCGTGAAACTGTTTGCATATTTGCTTCGTGAACCATATGAATTTGCTCGTGAAACTGTTTTGTTAACTTGCTATGTACCGAACCTACCTTATTTTTAGATTTGTGGTGTATCGAACCTACCTTATTTATAGTTCTGTGGTGTATCGAACCTACCTTATTTATAGTTCTGTGGTGTGTGCATCATATATCATACGTTGTGTGCTTTATATGTCATACATATGTTGTTTAAATGTTGTATGCCAAAAATTGAAGCCAAAAGAAGTTAGAAGGAGCAACAAATTGCACACAAAGGCACCCTACCGCCATAGTATGCGGCGGTAGCCGGCCACGACCTACCGCCAACATGCCCGGCGGTAGGATTCCTCCTCCCCCCCCCCCCCCCCCCCCCCAATGCCGATCTTCTGTGACCAAAAATTCGACAACCGCAGCGGTAGGGTTGCGCAGCCTACCGCCAGGGCGCTCGGCGGTAGGCGGCGCAACCCTACCGCTGCGTTGCTCGATTTTTTGGTCACAGAAGATTGGCGTGGGGGGAGGCATCCTACCGCCGGGACGGATGGCGGTAGGTTTGTGCGGGCTACCGCCGTGGTCTTTGGCGGTAGGTACGTCAGCATCCGTTAACGGATTGACGGCCGTCAGGCACACCTACCGCCGGAACCTGCGGCGGTAGGCTGTGCAACCCTACCGCCTGAGGTTCTGGCGGTAGCAAAAGGGTCAGATTTCGAAATGTTTTTAGACTGGGGTCAGATTTTGATTTTGTTTCACAAAAGGGTCAAAACACGAAATTTTGCCTCTTCTCGTCCTCCGGCAGGGCTAGGATAGTGCTCAGGAGATGGCACGACGATGTACACAGTAGCAGCTTCTGCTGTGTTTCCTCCAGACCACATGCACGCCACATCTTTCGCACCTCCTTGCAGCGCAAGAAAAGATGACCTCCGTCCTCACAAGCTGGACCCCAATGCGTTCTACGTTTCTCATAAGCGAGTGGCTGTTATGTGCGAGGCGCCATAGGAAGTGGTGGATCTTCCCTGGACAGCGCACTTTCCACAGCTGCCGCCACATCCACCGGTCTGCCTCCTCGCCCGACGAGTCCTCCCCACGCTGACGGGTTTGCTGGCGCTGGATCATATCAACGTGAACTCTGTAGGATGACCGGAAAGAAATACTTAGCAAAACTGTATTTGAATTAGGCGGAAAGAAATGTTGACTTTACTATTCTGTTTTCAAATCAACCCTGCTCGATCGTGTACGAACATTGCAGTGCAACTTTGTCTTGCAATATTCACTTTTGCAAATTCGAAAATCGTCAAAATTTCAGGTATTTGTTTTGATGTTAATTATAGCAGGTTTATCATTCAAAAACACAATGTTCTTGCTGTTTGGTACACCCAGAAGTTGCATCAATGTAGCCAAGACGTGCCCTACTGGCTCAGTTTACATTTGCATCAATGTATCCAAAACACCTCGGAAATCTGATTTACGGTTTCATTTGGAGCAACAACGATATGATACCAGGGGCTAAGATTGGATGCACAACCACATGGTCCTCCACACAGTACAGAATCAAAAGGGTTTCTAAGTTTCACCAAATCTACTCCTCCGGGTTAAGTCGCTGACAACACAAAATGGAAATAACCAAAATTATAGTGTCACTTTGCTGCTAGTCGCTCCATTACATTACAGTCCATGGGGTGTTGTAACTTCAGAGGTTCTCTTCCTCGGCTACCAAGAGTCTCTCTCCAGGCAAACGGCCAGCTACAAAAACGTCGAACCATGGATGATAGATCAGCGCCTCTTCTTGCCAGACTTTGAGCCGGCAGATTTCGATGGGCTCGCAACCAGGTAGATGAACCCCAGAACGAAGGAGACAACCGACACCAATGCTCCATACTTCGCAACAAGTTTCTGCACATGGACGGTTTCTTAGAATCTCACACCAGGGGATATCATGGCAGCTTATTTATATGGAGGAGAAATGAAATGAAATTACCTTAGCCTGAACAACAAATGAGAGTGAATCCAGATTTTCAGAGCAAGAGTATCAGCCCCGCAAAATAGCATGGAAAAAATTAGAATCACCAAGGAGATATACCAGAATGAAAATGCACACGATCACTTACCCATTCAAACTTCTTCACTGGAGGTCTTTCAGCAAGAATGTCCATGGGGGGGATGGGAGTTGAGTAGGCCTCCTGTACAGTGCAAAATTATCAGTATAGCGAGAGGAGTTGACACTGGTGAATGAATGAGCAATCAAGCGAATGTATATCATTTAAGACACTAGTGAATAATACACAGAACGGGTTGAGGATTATACCTGAAGTGCAGCCTTTGTGGCAACACGGTACTTGATAACAGCGGGTGAAGCTTGGAACCTGCCCTGTGTTTTGCTCTCCAATACAAACGCGTGCGAAGCAGTGGCACCACTAAAAGTGCAAATGATAAAAGATTATTTTTCTATAACAC
Organism: Triticum timopheevii; assembly: GCA_963921465.1. NCBI lineage: Eukaryota > Viridiplantae > Streptophyta > Magnoliopsida > Poales > Poaceae > Triticum > Triticum timopheevii. The sequence continues at coordinate 67,637,246 of OY997266.1, forward strand.
CATGGTGGAGTGGAGTCACCAAAAGCAGAGAGATGCATTACAAAATGAAAATGTACTCACGGTTCAAGCCTTTCCAAAGTCTTTGAGACCTCTCCAGAGACAAGTTCAAATGCTTCCTTTGGCCACGAGTCATCATTAATGGCCACATCATATGCAGTTCTGCACAAAAATAACAATGCCTTATTACATAATATATGACTATGCAAAATACATGGATACACACTGGCCACCATATGACACAAACAGGTATGTATGGCGAACACGAAGAAGGAATCAAACATTCGTCCATGCAAATAGGATGTGCACTTTGAGGAGCAAACAGGATATTGCTATAATTCAATTTAGAACGTCAAGGAAACCCATCTGGTAAGTTTTAAAAATTTACTGTACATCATGCAACATATAGTAACAAAGTAGAACCAATCCTATCTGGAAAAGTGCTTGGCAGATATGTACTATATACTAGTTCTAACCAGCAAGAGCAGTGAAAACATGAGATTACAAGATACATCAAATAAGAAAGATAAGATTCTATTCTAGGTAATCAACTAAGAACATTTTATGACATCACAGACGGCTGATGACTATTAAACACCACACAGATGCTTCAACTTCCCAAATGCAAAACCCAGCGTTATTATTGACAGATTTGCTCAATAACAACGGGACGCCTGGAAGCTCTTGTAAAAGCTCACCAATTGGCTGCGGCTACTCTACCTTGCTAGCTGTTTGCCTAGACAAATTAAATCAGGCACATGGTGAAGCAACAAAACGACGGACCGGGTCGCCATTTTGTACGGATAATAATCTATAAACTCTAGATCTAGCAGTTACTAGTCAGGATCCACAAGACGGTTCCGAATTTCACCGCCGAATTGCGAGCTGTAGGAGCTAAAACCATAATTAACCGAGCCGATCCCCTCAGCTGCCGGCCGAGGCCGCCGCAGATCCCATCGATCCGGCGAAGAGAGCAAGCCCCATCGCCGTCGCGAAGTGAGGGGGAAGCGGGGATAACAGGCGGGTAGGGGATGGGACGTGGGAGCACTCACGCGGATCCCTGGTTGTAGAGGTCGAGGGAGACGGCGAGGCGCTCGACGCCGGGCTTGGGGCGGGAGAGGGCCACCTTCTTGTGCGCGATGAGGAAGGGCGCGTCGGCGGCGAAGGTGGAGGAGAGGGCGGCGAGGAGGAGGGCGGCGCAGAGGAGGAGCGAGCGCGTCGTCGCCATGGTGGCGGACCTGGCTAGGGTTCCGGCGGATCGGATCGGATCTGATCTCGTGCCTCTCGCCCAGCTGGATGGAAGAAGACGACGACTCTGGCTGGTATGGTATGGACCGGAGGGAATGGGCTCTGCATACTAGTAACCCGGCCCGGGGTGGTGCGTGGCCGGTGAGGCTGCACATGGGACCCGCCGTACGCAAAAAAACAAACCAAGTGAATGTATGGACAAAACTGAACTTAATGCTTTTAATATTTTTTAGGAATGCCATTTTGGCTATCTTTAGTAGCAAAATAACACTTACATTCACCAATTACATAGCAACAATAAAACTCGGCGATTCATCAACCCAAACATCTGATTGAGGATCAAACGACTTAGCCATAGTATGAACTAAGTAACCCTAAAGCAGAAATCATAAGGTACTTTGGTGAAAAAGAAGCCTGTATGCAAATGCAGCAATAAACCAGCAAGATAGGGCCCATACGAGCACTGACGAAGTTTTTGTTGTGGTTGCAATGCTCAAAGTTGTCTCCAATATGTGATTGTTGCTAACAACAATAAAATGGCCCAAATCATCTCGGATTACCTCTCGCCCCGCTACCGCTATGCGGATAAAAGCATCCACATTTAGGATGACAAAGCTCTCCATTGCTTTGATCTGTTTGCTCTTTCTTCTGTTTTCTATGTGGCTCTCACAAAATCCGCTGCTAGCGGCAAGATAGAGAATAGAGATAACCATGTATGGTATATATGGTGTAATCTTTTTCACCATCTATTATTCGCCACCTCATTGGACAAGTGCACCATCCATAGTGAGGATAAGTTCTTGTGGATCTGTAGATGGTCTCAGAACCGGTCTTGCTAAGTTACATGTAGTCCAAAATTGCATTGTCAGTACAATTGCACTTCCCCCAAACCAATTTTCCCTCTAAATCTCTCGGGCTTCCACACTTTTTTTTAAACTGGAACACCTTGCATTCTAAGATTAAGGTGCACCGACCAGATCGGCGGTCACAGCGATGTTTACACATTAAAACCATGCAAAACACTTCCTCGCGAAGATTTTGATCTTCGGTTGAAGTCTGCATAGCTCATCCCACTTGGACTCAAGTTTGTCACCCCTGATTCTTCCTATTAACTTAAACGATTCCTACTCCATACGATACCCACAACGAAGAGAACACACCCTTCTTGATGAAACGCCATGTGACAAAGCCCACCATGCTATTCTGTGTTGCACATCAATAGGCCAGAATATCGACCGTAACAACTATTCATCACACTCGCAAAAAAAACTACTCATCACATACTCTGGTCAGAGGATCATTCAACCGGTCAGATGTTCGCATTTGTGTTTGACTTTTCTTTTTGAAAGAATGTGTTTGACTTTTCAGTATCAATACTCTGCCAGTAGGGCTTTATGAGATCGAATAATACATATTTTCGTATTATCTCTATTTAGGAGTATTGTGGTTGTGATCATTTTTCCTACAAAAGATCAAACTATGCATCATTTATTTGAGTTCAGACAAATTTTATAAATCTTCTTTTCTGAAACGGGCCCTACATTGCTACGTGTACTACTTCAGAGTCATTCCATCTTCAATCCTGCTGGAATTTAGTCTATTTTGGGCAGCCCAATAACTATTTCAGAAATTCCTAAACAAATCCTAGAGGCCCACTTAGCCCATTTGTGCAAGGCAAGGAATACTACTAATGTTTAGTCCCACATTGCTAGTTGAGTGGGAGTTGGACCCCCTTATAAGGGAGGTTCTTTCCCCACTTGTATGAGCATGAGAACAAGAGGGACATCCACGCGCGCTCCTCCTCCGCCGCCCGCCACGGCACGACGCCGAGCCGATGTCTAATTTTTGCCACGCACTACGGGTATACGAAAGGTCACATGGTTTGCGGTAGTGGATAATGAATGCGAACGGCGCACCTCTTCGCGTGCTGCCTGTTCACTTCGTCTCCCTCCCGGCGCAGCCTGTTCGCGTCCCTCTCCTGTGCCTATATAAGAGAGGTCGCTCCTCTCCAGAGAGACACATCAGAAGGTCCTCTTCCTCTCGCCACACAGTTCCAATCTCTGCGCTGCTGCTGTCTTCCTCATCCCGGCTTGCGGCGTGCACCGCGAGTCGGGACAGTAGGCCTCCGGAACCGCACCTTTTGAGTCCTGTACGGGAGAAGGGCGATAAGGTTTTTGGGGAGCGCTCAGCGTGACTACTGGCTGCTTCATCACGGACGATCCGGTCGACGATGACTTCTTCCCCGACGTCCACGACCTCCTCGACGACATGGCAGGCGAGGACACTGACCCCAAGTCCAGCGCTTCTGCTGCTGCTGTGCCGTACGTGTTCTTCCCCTTTCTGTTAGAAGTCCTGCTATAGTTCTTGGCTCTAGTTTCTGCCCTACGTATGTTAGGTTCTATGTCGTATAAGCAACTTCATCTAGTGTCTGTTCTAGATGTGTTTAGCTCAAGTTCATATATGCAGACAATGTTTACCTTCTCTCTGTCAGATTGCATGACTTACTTTATATTTGCTATTTTAGTCATGCTTTATCCAGTATTTCTGTTAATAAAATCATTCGGTAAATTGCTCATATTTCCAACAATCCAAAAACCTTATTATAGGCAATTTACCTCGAATGGTTTTGCTGCTTCCATGAGACCTCCTATGTTTGAGGGTATCCACTATAAGAGGTGGCGCGTGAGAGCAGTCTTATGGTTTCAAACCATGAGTTGCTATGACGCCACTCTTGGCAAACCTGAAGGAGAGCAAGATGCCCAACAGGCACAAGCTTTTCAGAAAATGGATACCTTGTTTAAGGCTGCTCTCTTGAGTGTTCTTGGTGAGAACATAGTTGATACTTATGCGTCAATTGACAATGGAAAAGATATGTGGGACGCACTCGAGGCCAAGTTTGGGGTCTCGGATGCCGGCACTGAGTTGTACATCATGAAGCAATTCTATGATTACAGGATGACTGAAGAGCGCTCCGTAGTTGAGCAGGCTCATGAGATACAGTCATTTGCTAGAGAACTTGAGCACTTCAATTTTATCCTACCGGACAAGTTTGTTGCCGGGGGTATCATCACTAAGCTTCCTCCTTCGTGGAGGAACTTTGCTACCTTACTGAAGCATAAGAGACAGGAGTTTTTCATCCCGGATCTCATTGGTACTCTTGATGTGGAAGAAAAGGCAAGAGCAAAGACACACGTGCTCGAGGTATTGAGGGAGGATCTAGTGCCAATCTGGTACAGAAGAAAAACTTCCAGTCCCACAAGTTCAAGAACAAGGGCAAGCTTGATGGTAAAGCAAAGTTTGATGGGAAGAACAAGGTTGTACAACACACGAACTTCAAGAAGAAGAGTGACAAGAAGAAAGGTGCTTGTCATGTGTGTGGAGATCCTGATCATTGGGCTCCTAGTTGCCCCAATCGCTATGACAAGCGTCATCCTGGGAAAGGCGGCAAGACCGCTAACGTTGTCATCGGAGACATTGACATGAAGGATGCTGGGTATGGTATATTTCCCACTATTCTTTCAGTATGTCATTCTCCTGATTGGTTGATTGACACGGGTGCTAATGTGCATGTATGCGGTGATATTTCCATGTTTTCGTCTTATCAGACCGCAGGGACTTCAACCATGCTGATGGGCAACGGTTCAAGTGCTTCTGTTTGTGGTGTTGGCACGGTCGATCCGAAGTTTACTTTGGGGAAGATCGTGTGGCTAAAGAACGTGCATTATGTCCCCTCCATCAATAAAAATCTTGTTAGCGGATCTCTTCTGTGTAGAGATGGCTACAAGCTTGTCTTTGAGTCAAATAAATTTGTAATATCCAAGTATGGAACCTTTGTTGGTAAAGGCTATGAGTCAGGAGGCCTCTTTCGTTTATCCTTATCACACGTTTGCAATAAAGTTGTTAATCATATTTGGAACAATAGTGAATCAAATGTGTGGCATTCACGTCTTTGTCATGTTAACTTTGGTTGCATGTCGCAACTAGCGAAGTTGAACTTAATCCCTAGTTTCACCACTGTCAAGGGATCTAAGTGTCAAGTGTGCGTGCAAGCTAAGCAACCTCGTAAGTCTCACGTGACTGCGGAGACGAGAAATCTTGCACCACTAGAACTTATACATTCAGATCTATGTGAAATGAATGGTGTTTTGACAAAAGGTGGAAAGAAATATTTCATGACGTTAATTGACAACTCCACTAGATACTGCCGTGTGTATCTTCTGAAATCTAAGGATGAGGCTTTGAACTTTTTCAAGATCTATAAAGCTGAAGTGGAAAACCAACTTGATTGGAAAATCAAGAGGCTTAGGTCCGACCGTGGTGGAGAGTATTTTTCCAATGAATTTGATGCTTTTTGTGCGGAACATGGTATAATCCATGAGAGGACGCCTCCCTACTCACCTCAGTCAAATGGGGTGGTCGAAAGAAAGAACCGTACTCTAACTGATTTGGTTAACGCCATGTTAGACACATCGGGTCTCTCCAAGGCATGGTGGGGGAGGCGATATTGACTGCATGTCATGTCCTAAACCGAGTTCTCACAAAGAACAAAGAGATAACTCCATTCGAGGAATGGGAGAAAAAAAGGTTAAAACTCTCTTATTTGCGAACATGGGGTTGTTTGGCGAAAGTCAATGTTCCAATTCCAAAGAAGCGGAAACTTGGACCAAAGACTGTGGATTGTGTTTTTCTGGGATATGTTTTTCATAGCATTGGCTATAGATTCTTGGTTGTAAAATCTGAGGTACCTGACATGCATGTCGGTACGATCATGGAGTCGAATGATGCGACTTTCTTTGAAGATATCTTTCGCATGAAGGATATGGCTACCTCATCTAATCAGGAGATGCCTAGTTCGTCGAATCAGGAACCAGTTACAATTACCGAACCTGCCATTTCGATGGAACACTTTGAAAGTCCTGTGGAGGAGAACAATGAAGTTTCTATTAGGAGCAAGAGACAGAGGACTGCAAAGTCCTTTGGTGATGATTTTCTTGTGTATCTCATAGATGACACTCCCAGTTCTATTTCAGAGGCCTACGCATCTGAAGATGCTGACTACTGGAAGGAAGCAGTTCGTAGCGAGATGGATTCCATCTTGGCGAATGAAACTTGGGAGATAACTGATTGTCCTTATGGGTGCAAACCTATAGGATGCAAATGGGTATTCAAGAAGAAGCTTAGGCCTGATGGTACTATTGAAAAGTACAAGGCTCGGCTCGTGGCTAAGGGTTATACCCAAAAGGAAGGTGAAGACTTCTTTGATACTTACTCACCTGTGGCTCGACTGACCACTATTCGAGTTCTACTTTCACTAGCTGCCTCACATGGTCTTCTCGTTCATCAAATGGATGTTAAGACTGCTTTCCTAAATGGAGAGTTGGATGAGGAAATTTATATGGAACAACCAGATGGGTTTGTCATAGATGGTCAGGAAGGGAAAGTGTGCAAATTGCTGAAGTCTTTGTATGGACTCAAGCAAGCACCCAAACAGTGGCATGAGAAGTTCGAAAGAACTTTAACAGCTGCAGGCTTTGTTGTGAACAAAGCTGACAAATGTGTGTACTATCGCCATGGTGGGGGCGAGGGAGTTATGCTTTGCTTGTATGTGGATGACATACTGATTTTCGGAACAAATCTGAATGTTATTAAGGAGGTCAAGGATTTCCTATCTCTCTGTTTTGAGTGAAGGATTTAGGAGTGGCTGATGTCATTCTGAACATCAAGTTGTTGAGAGACGATGATGGTGGGATTACATTGCTTCAATCCCACTATGTGGAAAAGATATTGAGTCGCTTTGGCTACAGTGACTGCAAGCCATCTCCAACACCATATGATGCTGGTGTGTTGCTTCGAAAGAATCGAAGAATTGCTAGAGACCAATTGAAATATTCTCAGATCATTGGCTCGCTTATGTACTTAGCCAGTGCTACAAGACCTGACATCTCTTTCGCTGTTAGCAAGCTGAGCCGGTTTGTCTCAAAACCAGGAGATGTGCATTGGAAAGCTCTAGAGAGAGTTTTGCGTTATTTGAAAGGCACTGCAAATTATGGAATTCACTACACCGGGCACCCAAAGGTGCTTGAAGGGTATAGTGACTCAAACTGGATCTTAGATGCTGATGAGATAAAGGCCACGAGCGGATATGTATTCACTCATGGAGGTGGCGCTGTTTCTTGGAAGTCTTGCAAGCAGACCATCTTAACAAGGTCAACAATGGAAGTAGAACTCACAGCACTAGATACAACTACGGTCGAAGCAGATTGGCTTCGTCGGCTCTTGAATGACTTGCCGGTAGTTGAGAAACCTATACCGGGTATCCTTATGAACTGTGATAATCAAACTGTGATCACTAAAGTGAGCAGCTCAAAGGATAACATGAAGTCATCAAGACACGTTCAGAGAAGGTTAAAGTCTGTCAGAAAAATGAAAAACTCCGGAGTTATTGCATTGGATTATATCCAAACGTCTAAAAATCTGGCAGATCCTTTCACTAAGGGTCTATCACGTAATGTGATAGATAATGCATCGAGGGAGATGGGTATGAGACCCACAATATGAGTTGTTCACAGTGGTAACCTATTCTTTGTAATCGGAGATCCCGTGAATTAGATGTGGAAGACAAACTGTTGGTCAGCTGGGAGGAGAGTACCCTTACTATTAAAAATACCACTCCATGAAGATGCAATACTCTCCTAATCTGTATGGCAGGTTGATGTATATCTTAATGTGTTCTAAGTGGCTCTTTGAAGCAGAGATGTTGTCCTGCAGAACATCTTTTGAAGAACACACCTATATGAATCTGATTGTCAAACGTCGCAATCTATGAGAGTAGGGTTCTCTCTAGTAAACTCATGAAAGGTCACGGAGTATGACGCATCCACCCGCGGGGAAGACCCACGGTAGCTGAGGGAGTCCTGGACTAGGGGGTGTCCGGACAGCCGGACTATCAATGTCCGCCGGACTCCAAGACTACGAAGATACAAGATTGAAGACTCCGGCTCGTGTCCGGATGGTACTTTACTTGGCGTGGAAGGCAAGCTTGGCGATACGGATATGTGGATCTCCTACCATTGTAACCGACTCTGTGTAACCCTAGCCCTCTCCGGTGTCTATATAAACCGGAGGGCTTTAGTCCGTAGGACAACATACATTACAACAATCATACCATAGGCTAGCTTCTAGGGTTTAGCCTCATTGATCTCGTGGTAGATCTACTCTTGTACTACCCATATCAGCAATATTAATCAAGCAGGACGTAGGGTTTTACCTCCATCAAGAGGGCCCGAACCTGGGTAAAAACATCGTGTCCCTCGTCTCCTGTTACCATCCGCCTAGACGCACAGTTCGGGACCCCCTACCCGAGATCCGCCGGTTTTGACACCGACATTGGTGCTTTCATTGAAAGTTCCTCTGTGTCATCACCGATAGGCTTGATGGCATCTTCAACCTGCAACGCTGTCCAGGGTGAGACTTTTCTCCCCGGACAGATCTTCGTATTCGGCGGCTTCGCCCTGCGGGCCAATTCACTTGGCCATCTGGAGCAGATCGAAAGCTACGCCCCTGGCCGTCAGGTCAGATTTGGAAGCTTAAACTTCACGGCCGATGTCCGCGGAGACTTGATCCTCGACGGACTCGAGCCACAGCCAAGCGCGCCGCACTGTGACGATGGGCATGATCTAGCTCTGCCGCCAAACAATGCCTTGGTGGCCGCACACGGATCCGCTCCGGCCATTGGCCCAGAGCCCATCGCCCAGATCGAGGGTCGGTGGATAGACGCCGCCCCGGGGGCTTCAACATCCACGGCGATGGAGCCGAACACTAATCTTGTCCCCTGCGAAACTCGTGATTCCGAGGCGCCGGACTCCGAACCTCCCGCACCCCTACCAATCGATCCGGATTGGGCGCCGGTTATGGAATTCACCGCCGCGGACATCTTCCAATGCTCGCCTTTCGGCGATATCTTGAATTCACTAAAGCATCTCTCGTTATCAGGAGAGTCCTGGCCGAATTATGGCCAGGATGGTTGGGGTGCGGACGACGAAGAAATTCAGAGCCCACCCACCACCCACTTTGTAGCCACTGTCGACGATCTAACCGACATGCTAGACTACGACTCCGAAGACATCGACGCTATGGACGACGATGCCGGAGACGAACAGGAACCAGCGCCCACAGGGCACTGGAAGGCCACCTCGTCATATGACGTATACATGGTGGATACCCCAAAAGATGGGGACGGCGGAGAAACAGCGGAGGCAGATCCCTTAAAGAAACAGCCCAAGCGCCGGCATCAGCGGCGCCGCTCTAAATCTCACCACAGCAAGAATGGAAATTCCGGCATGGGAGATAATAATACTCCAGAGAATGCTGAAGACAATCCCCTCCAGCAAGACTCAGCGCTGGAGGATGCAGAAGCAAGCCCTCATGAGGGGGCGGCAGATGAAGAGGTTGAGGATCATAATTATATGCCTCCCTCCAAAGACGAAGCAAGCCTCAACGATGACGAATTCGTCGTACCCGAGGATCCCATCGAACAAGAGCGCTTCAAGCGCAGGCTTATCGCCACAGCAAAAAGCCTGAAGAAGGAAAAACGGAGGCTCAAAATAGCGGAAGACACACTCAGAATGAGATGGAGCAAAGTGCTCAAAACCGCAGATAAGTACGGCAATGGCCACCAATCAAAGAGCTACCCGAAGCGCAAGCTGCTACCAGAATTCGACGAGGAGGCCATAGAGCCCCCACCGTCCAAAAATAAAGAGGCTACCTGGCTGGATAGACGGCCAGATGATAGGCCAAATTCTGACAGCGGCGCCCCACATAAACCAACCAACGAACTTGGAAGGATAGATGGCCCAACCAGATCCATCTACGGGCCAAAGGAGAAGGCCCCAGGAAGCAAGGCAACACGTCAAGTGTCCGATGATAGCGGCACACACAAATACAGGGGCGCCGCACACCCACTATGTTTCACTGACGAGGTGCTGGACCATGAATTCCCAACAGGATTTAAACTCATAAATATAGAAGCCTACGATGGAACAACAGACCCTGGAGTCTGGATAGAAGATTATATACTACATATACATATGGCCAGAGGAGATGATCTCCACGCCATAAAATACCTACCCCTCAAGCTCAAAGGGCCAGCCCGTCATTGGCTTAAAAGCCTCCCAGAAAATACTGTTGGAAGTTGGGAAGAGCTCGAGGACGCGTTTAGAGCAAATTTTCAAGGGACTTATGTCCGCCCTCCGGATGCAGATGACCTAATTCATATAACTCAACAGCTCGGAGAGTCAGCGCGGAAATTCTGGAACAGGTTCCTTACAAAAAAGAACCAAATAGTCGACTGTCCGGACGCCGAAGCCTTAGCAGCTTTCAAGCACAATGTCCGAGACGAATGGCTCACCAGGCACCTCGGTCAAGAGAAACCGAGGACAATGTCCGCACTGACAAGCCTCATGACCCGCTTCTGTGCGGGCGAGGATAGCTGGTTAGCACGATGCAGCACCAGCGACCCAAGTACATCAGAGATAAGAGATGGAAACGGAAAATCACGGCGCAGAAAAGAGCAGCGCCGGAATAAAGAGAAAAGCCCAAAGAGCGCGACAGTCAACGCCGAATTCAAAAGCTCGCGGCCCAATAATAAAACACAGCCTCTTAAGGATGACAGTGACGAATTGTCCAACTTAAACAAAATTTTGGGTCGGATATGTCAAATCCACAGTACCCCCGGAAGGCCTGCAAATCACACCCACAGGGATTGTTGGGTTTTTAAACAGTCTGGCCGACTAAATGCCGAACACAAGGGGCTCGACGCGTCAAGCGAAGAAGATAAACCCCACCAGCAGAGCACCGGAAAACAAAAGACTTTCCCACAAGGGGTCAAAGCAATAAACTCACTTCATGTGATACTACGGAAAAGTAGCGCGGCACTTTCTAAAAAGAGCTTCGCGCGGTCCAACCCAGCAGACCGTAGAGATTGGATACCAAAACCAATCACTTTCGACCACCTGGACTATTCCAGAAGCGTTCGAAATGTGGGACGGACTCCCCTGATATTGAATCCCATAATAGACGGATTGCAATTTACTAACGTCCTAATGGACGGAGGCAGTGACTTAAACCTGCTATATTCAAACACAATCCGTAGGATGGGGATAGACCCTACCAAAATTCGACACAGCCGCACTTCCTTCAAAGGAGTGACCCCAGGCCATTACGCCAAGTGCACAGGCTCCATATTACTAGAAGTCGTGTTCGGATCGCCGAACAATTCTCGACGCGAAAAATTAATTTTTCACATCGTCCCATTTGAAAGTGAATATCAAGCACTCTTGGGACGAAAGGCTTTTGTCCACTTCAACGCCATACCGCATTACGCGTCTCTCACACTCAAGATGCCCGGACCGCGTGGCGTAATTTTAGTGCGAGGGTCACTTAAAGACCCCGGACTTGGATAGACGAATCCGGCGTCAGTAGGCTAGGGGCTCCCTAGCCGCATACCCCTTCACAGGGGGCTGCGCGCACAAATCACCGCGGGTTTATACAAACCCCGCTTTAATTATTTATATTTCTAATATTTTTCGCACAAGTTGTTTTTAAAACTGAACGTTCCTCTCTTTTTTACAGATGAACAACGTGCATACCCGTCCAGGATAACGGCGCAACGGAGACACAGGCGCAGACGTGCAGTAGGGACCCGTTGTGAGGATTCTTTTCAGATTAAGACCCTGCGTAGACCTTTTTTACTGTCTCTTGTTATTATTCTCCCTTGGTTTCTTCCTATAGCCCAAGCGGAGCCTGACGTTTTGGCATCGGCCGCGTCAGAAGACCATGCCCGTACCTAGACACTAGGGGTTTAGGGCATTGTTCTGCCCATTATTATAAAGACCGAACACCTTAGGGAGTGTTCGGCGTCTCGAGTTAGGCATTATATGCATCAGCTCCGAATCATGTCTTTGGTCAAATGTTGGGTTTGCCCGGCTCCTGTGTTTTGCTGCCTTACGTTCCGTATCATCGGCTAACGCGGCACCAGGAGAACTACTGCGATTGTGCCCCAATTCGGCTGGGCGAGCACCTCAGTAGAGAAAGCCGAAAACTGACTGTCATGATACAGCGAGAGACTGGTCAGCCCTCGATCGACTATCAGAATGTTTAGAATTCCCCGCTTTGACGAAGGGCCGTTTCCCGATCAGGCACACGCGCTCCGACTTCGAAGAAGGGCGATGCCACCAGGGGCTATATCGTAGCCCCACCCTCGAGCTCCACTAGCTAAGTGAAAGTGATAAAGCATTATAGTCCGGATTGCCTCGTTCGCTACGCTACCACCTCCTTATAATTGGACCGAGACGTCGGATTAAGTGTGAAAACGCGCTATTTTTGCGAACACCCCAGCACCTTGTGCGTGGGGGCTGAAGCCGAAGACTGCCATCTTTCAGGTTATACACAAGTATACGTAAACGGCCGAAAAGGAGAAGTTTTACTACTTGGACGCACAAGTATAAAAAGCAGTTATAACATAATCATCGATTTATAAGCTAATGCGTTCATTTGAACGTTACATTCTTCGAGCATTGCGACTCTATTACACGAGCGCCACGCATAACTTCCCCGAAATAGTGCTCGACAGGGAGCCGGTTTTCATCCGAACCCTTGGCAGCAACAGCGGTGGCGTCCATCTCTGGACAATGCGCCTTTACACGGGCAAGAGCCATCCGCGCGCCCTCTATGCAGGCCGACCGCTTCATCTCCTTTATATGCGGCACCGCTCCAAGGAATTGCTGTAGTAAGCCAAAGTAGCTCGTCGCCTTGGACCTCTCTGGCCAAACATGGGCCACGATGTCAGTCATGGCAAGTCCGGACAATCTATTTAGTTCGGCCCATTCGACCAACCGGTCTGTCAATGGAAGTGGGCGATCCGGACTGTGGAATTGAGACCAATATAGCTCTTCCGTCTCGTGATCCTTCTGGCTCCGAAAGTGCTTAATGGCATCGGCCGCACTTGCAGCTAAGTCCATATACGGATCCTCCGGACTCCACAGCCGCTCAATTGAGCATACTTTCCATCCATAAACCGGCGACGCAGCAGAAAAGGCTTGCCAGCCACGATCTCTCCGGCCTGGCACAGTTCCTCCTTCATAGCCCACATTGCAGAGCGGGCATCCTTGGCTTCGGCGGTGGCCTTCTTCAGGTCTTCCCGCTCCGATAAGCGCTCCTTTTCAAGAGCCTCATTGCGGTCGGCAGCATCCTTTACTTTCATGGCCAATTCGGCCACCTCGGCCCTACTTAGGCAGTGCGCAGCCTTTTCGGCTTTCAACTCCTCGGCCGCCCTCGAGGCAGCCGCTTCACTCCTTCGGGCTTGCTCCTTAGCTCGAGCAAGTTCGGCCCGAAGGCCCTCCACAGCAGCAGCACCGTCTGTATAAACAGCATATAATTTATCAAAGGAGGGCTTCGACCCCCTTAATAAAGCATCTGCGGAGAACTCTTTTACCTTGCGACTCGTCAAGTCGCCTGTTGACAAGTGCGATGTTCGCATCTGCCAAGTCCAATTGCCGATTTAACTCGGCAAACTCTCTAGTCCGGCTAGCCCCCGGACTATCCGCCACCTGCATAGGAACAACGAAATTCATTTCTTTAGATTTCGATCCTCGGTACGCTGTCGTTTCCGACAACCTACCGAGTCTCAGGGGCTACTATCTATACAGGGCGCATTTTTTATATGCAAAACTGTTAAAAGACAAAGGGGTGCGTCATTCTCGCATACCTCAAATCCCGCCAGCAAACTCACGGCGGCATTACGCAATTCGCTCTCAGCGGACGAAATCCTTTCAATCACCATACGCATTAACGCGCGGTGATCTTCTGAAATGGACGCCCTCTCAAGCAGATTCTTCAGTTCTCCCGGCCGGACACTAGTAGGTGCCGAACTCTCTGGCCCCTCCGGACTCGGGGATACCCTCCATGATGACACTTCGGGTTCGCCTGCCTCATCTGGCGGCGCTGCGGATGGAGGCGTATCACTCTCCATCATCTCCAGAAGAAGATCCCCCGAAGATGAACTCATCTGAGAAGGTTGCAGATCCGAACTGCAATATAAATATTTCAGTTATCTACAGAAGCACAAATGAAGGTATTTCCTTGCTAACTAACTCCCTCTTTCATACTCACGGCTCGCTGGAGGGCCGATCCTTTGATGATGATTGTGCGTCCGGATTCTTTCCGGGCGCCGGACCCCCCGGGGAAGATCTCTTCCCACGCTTAGGGGCTTTGGCCTCCGGATCTTCGGAGGCGGTCCTCTTCTCCCCCTGAAGGGAGGGGTTCTTGCTTCCTCCCTCTTCAGTCGCCCCTTTGGGCGAAATATTAGCTCCTCTATTTTCCCCGTCGCCCCCTTCTGCGGGCGCAACCTCCAACATTCTGACCAGCACGGGCTCCTGTGCGGTCTCTGGGAGGGGGGCCGGACACCTTATCAGCCTTGATCGCGCCACCCATTCCTGTAAAGAACAAAGGGTCAGGAGGCGAACTCTAGAAAGGCACATAAACAGAATGTCCGGACTCTGAGCTACTTACCTGAGTATCCGGGCGATCGCGGCTTAGACCTGCATCCTCGGCTAAATCCGGACACGCCACCTGCGGTCCAAAGAACAACTTGTACATCTCCACGGGTGTCGCACCCATGAAGTGTTGGAGAATCCGAGGTCCCTCTGGGTTGAACTCCCATAGACGGAGAGGACGGCGTTTGCAGGGCAGAAGATGCCTGATTAGCATGACCTGCATCACCTTGATCAGGTCGATCTCCCTCGCTTGGAGATCTCGAATCCGGCCCTGCAGTGAAGGCACGTCTTCGGACGGACCCCAATTGAGCCCTTGGTTGACCCACGACGTCAGTTGGCGTGGAGGTCCCGGGCGGAATAAGGGCGGCGGCTTTTGCCTGCTGCCCCTTGGAGCGGTGATATAGAACCACTCCTGCTGCCACAATCCAAGTTCCTCTTGGAAGGAACCCTCGAGCCACGGGGCATCGACCTTTTTGCTTATGGTCGCCCCGCCGCACTCCGCTTGACGTCCCCCGATCATCTTCGGCTCCACCTTGAAGGTCTTCAGCCATAAGCCGAAGTGGGGAATGACGCGGAGGAAGGCTTCGCAGACGATAATGAATGCGGAGATATGGAGGATGGACTCCGGAGCCAAGTCGTGAAAGTCCAGCCCGTAGTAGAACATGAGCCCTCTCACGAAGGGATCCGTCGGGAAGCCTAAACCCCGACGGAGGTGGGATACGAAAACGACGTATTCACCGGGCTCGGGGGCTGGCACAGCCTGCCCTTGGGCAGGCAACCTGTGCGAAACCTCGTAGGCCAGGTACTTGGCCTCGCGCAACTTCAATATGTCTTCCTCCGTGATGGAGGAGGGCATCCACCGGCCCTGGAGGTCGGAGCCGGACATGATTGAGGATCCGAAGCGCTCGAATTTGAGGCTCTGGGTGTTGGAACTGGGAGCAGGGAATAGATTCGATGCGAGATTGAAGAACAATGGCGAGCCTTGGTCCTCTTATAAAGGGGAAAAAATACCAAGGGCCGTCTCCGTGACCGTTTGGGATTCCCCTTCGATAGAGGAGGCGTGGCGACGGGAGCGGTTGGGTTACCCACGCACGTATTGATGAGAATCCCGGAATAAGGGGAACACGATCTCTGCTTCGACAAGACGTGCCAAGGAAGCCGCTTCGCTAAACATGCTGAGGTGGTATAGTAATTCAAACAAAAACCTGGTGGCGGTGTGATGTCACGCCGCATAATACGTCAGCAGATTGAACTAAGTGTACATTTTATTCTCTCTACGGTGGAATATGGAATTTATGCAGAGCCGGACACTATCCTGGTGTTCATGATCTTCTCTGGATTATTCAAGGGAGGAACCCGCCTTGCAATGCCGAACATTATGCACGCCGGACTTATCGTCATTGAAGACTGGTTCAGGGGCTACTGAGGGAGTCCTGGACTAGGGGGTGTCCGGACAGCCGGACTATCAATGTCCGCCGGACTCCAAGACTACGAAGATATACAAGATTGAAGACTCCGGCTCGTGTCCGGATGGTACTTTACTTGGCGTGGAAGGCAAGCTTGGCGATACGGATATGTAGATCTCCTACCATTGTAACCGACTCTGTGTAACCCTAGCCCTCTCCGGTGTCTATATAAACCGGAGGGCTTTAGTCCGTAGGACAACATACATTACAACAATCATACCATAGGCTAGCTTCTAGGGTTTAGCCTCATTGATCTCGTGGTAGATCTACTCTTGTACTACCCATATCAGCAATATTAATCAAGCAGGACGTAGGGTTTTACCTCCATCAAGAGGGCCCGAACCTGGGTAAAAACATCGTGTCCCTCGTCTCCTGTTACCATCCGCCTAGACGCACAGTTCGGGACCCCCTACCCGAGATCCGCCGATTTTGACACCGACAGTAGCCACGTATCGGTCAAGGCTTTATGTGAAGCTAGATTCGCAGAAAACTTGCAGTTCAAGGCCCAGTCCACTGTTCAAGTTGCTTACTAGTGTAGCATAGAGTTCTAGGTGGAAGTTCAACTTAACAGTCTCCACTGCAGTAACGGTATATAAAACAGTGTTTTGGAACCAAAGGCAAATTTTGTGTGCCTCTGGGATCTGGTGGGGGATTGCTGGAATTTAGTCTATTTTGGGCAGCCCAATAACTATTTCAGAAATTCCTAAATAAATCCTAGAGGCCCACTTAGCCCATTTGTGCAAGGCAAGGGATACTACTAATGTTTAGTCCCACATTGCTAGTTGAGTGGGAGTTGGACCCCTTTATAAGGGAGGTTCTTTCCCCACTTGTATGAGCATGAGAACAAGAGGGACATCACGCGCGCTCCTCCTCCTCTGTCGCTTCACCTCCCGGCGCAGCCTGTTCGCGTCCCTCTCCTGTGCCTATATAAGAGAGGTCGCTCCTCTCCAGAGAGACACATCAGAAGGTCCTCTTCCTCTCGCCACACAGTTTCAATCTCTGTGCTGCTGCTGTCTTCCTCATCCCGGCTTGCGGCGTGCACCGCGAGTCGGGACAGTAGGCCTCCGGAACCGCACCTTTTGAGTCCTGTACGGGAGAAGGGTGATAAGGTTTTTGGGGAGCGCTCAGCACGACTACTGACTGCTTCATCACGGACGATCCGGTCGCCGACGACTACTTCCCCGACGACGACTTCTTCCTCGACGTCCACGACCTCCTCGACGACATGGCAGGCGAGGACACCGACCCCAAGTCCAGCGCTTCTGTTGCTGCTGTGCCGTACGTGTTCTTCCCCTTTCTGTTAGAAGTCCTGCTACAGTTCTTGGCTCTAGTTTCTGCCCTACGTATGTTAGGTTCTATGTCGTATAAGCAACTTCATCTAGCGTCTGTTCTAGATGTGTTTAGCTCAAGTTCATATATGCAGACGATGTTTACCTTCTCTCTGTCAGATTGCATGACTTACTTTATATTTGCTATTTTAGTCATGCTTTATCCAGTATTTCTGTTAATAAAATCATTCGGTAAATTGCTCATATTTCCAACAAATCCTTCATTATCGATTGGCATAATCTGCTCCTCCCGATCACATTTATTTTCTTGAGGGGTTCCTCCCGATCACATGGGAATGTGCCATCCATTGCGGACTCACTAGTCACTACTCACTAGACTAGACTACTAAAGTCGCCTCCATCTCCTTCATGTAGCTGCTACATAATCGCTCTACTAGCCTGCCAACACAATTTGTCAACGCCATGGCGCGTCAATGCTGCCTTCTCCTCCTCGTCACCGCCGTGACCGTGACGGCGTTCAGGGTGGCCGGCGCCTCCAAGGACGTCACAGGTGGCTACCTTCTGTACGACTGCGAGCCGGATCCACGGCGGCCCACGATCAAAGGCACCGCGTTCGGCGCCGACCTGAGGCCGCTCCTCACCACCCTCCCATCCGTCGCCGCGCCGACGGGCTTCGCCTCCCTCCGATCGAGCCGCGGCAACGGCACGGCGTTCGCACGAGGCCTCTGCTTTGGCGAATCCCCGGCACGGGGAGATTGCCGCGAGTGCCTCAAGGCGAACGGCACGGCACGCATGCTGGCGGCGGGGGAGCGCGGCACTGCAGACGAACGGCACGGTGCGCGCGGTGGCCCAGTGCCCCCCGTGGAACGTCTCGGCGGCGGAGTGCGCCCTGTGCCTGGGCAGGTCGGTGCAGGACTTCCCGGAGATCCTCAAGAGCCACGACGGCGGCCGGCTGGGCGTGGCCTCGGTGCACCGCTACAGGTGCAACCTCCGGTTCGAGATATCAGCTCCAGAGCTGCTGCCCGTGGGGGTAGAAGCAAGGATCCGTACGTGAGCTCGGCCACCCATTAATTCTTTTTGCAAATTATAAGTTGGTGATTAAGCTGAATATATACGTATGTGTGTGTGCATTTGCATTCAGGGAGAAGTCCTCGAAATACTCTTATCGTCTTCGTGGTCGGCGCCGTTGCAATCGTCGCTAACATCACCGGAGTTGTTGTTCTACTTGTGATGAAGCGAAGGAAGAAAATGAGGAAGATGCTGACAATATAATTATTTTTACATGCATTAACATTTTGCTATGATGCGGACAATAATTTTTTTACATGCATTAACATTTTGTTATTAAATATATGATCAAAATTTGACACAAAATTCGAAGAGGACCAATAAACCAGGACAGAGGCAGTACTTAGATAGAGGCAAAAACAGGTCAGACTCAAGCTACATTATGTCCTAATATTCCACATCACATTCTCCTGTATCGATGGATATGGAGACCCAGCTTCCGTTTTTTTTTTCACTACAAATGATGTTAGACTTTCTCCTCGGAAGAAGTTTAAAACTGTAAGATTCGAGTATACTAGGACAAAGGATGATTTTGACAAGCTAAATCCCCGGTTGCAAGTTGCAACAATTCGTAGGTACAAGTTACATTACAGAAAGAATCACATTCCCTGACAAGAGGACTGAGAAATTTGGGAAAGCATTAGGCAATTGGCTGGGGTCGATTGTGAAGGTGGACTGTGATAAAGATGGGGTGGCCCGAGGCAATAACCTGAGAGTCCGAGCTAGAGTTTCAGTGTTTGAGCCATTGGTCCGAGGTTTTTACCTTAAGAACTCAAGGGATGATAAGACCGGAACATGGTTTGATTTTCACTATGAGAAGATTCCTCATTTTTGTTTTGAGTGTGGGCGTTTAGTGCATGCGGGTGGAGTCTGCGACCCGCCATCGGAGTCGGTGGCTCAATGGGGAGGGCGGCTCAGGGCATCCCCCGGAAGAAAGGGCAATGACAAGGAGGGATCTTTTGGCCCCTCACATAGCAGCAACAACAGTAGGGGAACGGGTCGAACCGGCGACAGCGACCGGGTTAGACCAAACAAGGGAAGAGATGTCCCAGCAAAGCGTAATTTGCAGGATGAATTTTCTATGTCAACTGACCAACGCTGGCAGTGGTTCAAAGTTGGACAAAGGGGTAGTAAACAGCCTTGTCAAAGGTGGAGCACGTTTTGCTGCAGAGGGCGATTTTGATCTAAGGCAAGGCCTGGAAAGGAAGAAAGAGAAGGATTTAAGAGACAAGCTCCAGGAGAGCCAACGACGGGCTGATGCGAGCAGATCTATAGATGAGGCAAGGAACTACAGACAGGGGGGTATGCAGCGTCATGGTACTGGAAGGCTAGGCGAGCAATCAAGGTACAGCCCAAAGGGTGATAATAGCAGGACAAGGACAAAGGGTCATTATGTGCGCAAGCCGAGGCAAGAATACAGAGAAGTTCACTCTGAGAGGAGCTCACACAGGTATGAACAGAGTGGACGCAAGAGGGGGACGAGGCAATACTGGGTGGCAAAAAATGATCCGGATAAGCAAACTTCACATGATGCGTTCATTCGCGACACGAGACGGAAAACGTCTACTGTGTTTGACCGTATCTTAGAGGACAAGTATATATCGGCGGACCCCGAGGAGGGGGGCCGCCGGACGCCATGAATATCTTGGCCTGGAACTGTCGAGGACTGGGGTTGGACTCGACGGTTGGCGAACTGAGAGACCTGATACGGTCCTACAACCCAGCGGTGGTATTCTTATGTGAAACAAAAAAGAAGGGCAGGGCGATGGAGAAGTTGAAGTGGAGTTTGGGGTTCCGGAACGGAGTGGCCGTGGATAGTGTGGGGCAGAGTGGTGGATTAGCTATGTGGTGGAGAGATCATGTTCAAGTCACAGTACGTCCGTGGTGCCAATATTTTCTGGATACGGAGGTGGCCTTCGAGGGGAAAACCTTTAGGATCACTGGATTCTATGGGGAACCCAAAACGGAACTACGCAAAAAATCTTGGGACGCTCTTCGCTATTTACGAGCTCAAGATAATCTTCCATGGATTTGCGTGGGGGACTACAATGAGGCTTTATTCCAAACTGATCAACGTGGTGGTAATCCATGGAGCTTCTTACAGATGGAGGATTTTCGGGATAGCTTGGCAGAGTGCGGGCTAGCGGACTTGGGGTTCTCGGGGTACCCTTATACGTGGGACAACAAGCGGGATGGCGACGCAAACATACAGGTGCGGTTGGACAGGGCAACATGCAATGACACTTTCTTGGAGCTTTTTCCGGAAACGAGTGTTGAACATATACTTACAGAGGAATCTAACCATCAAGCTCTCGTGGTTAGGGCGCTGGAGACGGCTCCGCGCTCTAACAACAGAGGCATACGGCAGTTCCACTTTGAGGAAGCTTGGACCAGACATGAAAAATATGAGGACATGCTTGTAGAAGCGTGGGACGCGGCTGGTACGGGCGAGCACGGGCTGAGTGCTACCTGGCAGCGACTCGGACGGGTAACGGGCTCTTTGCAGCGATGGGCCATGGATGTTTTTGGCTCTGTTCGGAAGAAAATTGCCAAACTGAAATCGCAGCTCCTGGATGCGAAGAAGAGGGCGCTGGCCATTGCTTGTTTTATGGAGGTTCATGAGCTCGAAGAGGAGCTGAGAGAGGTTTATGCTAGGGAGGAAATCATGTATAAGCAGCGCTCAAGAGTGGATTGGTTGCGCGCGGGGGACCAAAACACTAAGTATTTCCAAAACAGAGCCTCTCATCGCAAGCGTAAGAATACAATCAAGGCTCTAAGGCGGGAGGACGGTACGAGATGTTTGGTAAATGAGGAGATGAGGGAGATGGCTGTAGCTTTTTATGAAAATATTTTTACCTCGGAAGGATCAACTGGAGCCAACGCCTTATTACAGAATATTGAAAGCGTGGTCACAGATGAAATGAATGTAGCGCTGGTTGCTATGGTTACTGATGAAGAAATAGAGGAGGCGTTGTTCCAAATGGGCCCGACGAAGGCTCCGGGACCTGATGGTCTCCCCACTCTGTTCTATCAACGACACTGGTCGTTGGTGAAGAGCGATGTCTGCGGAGCTGTGCGAGATTTTTTGAGTGGGGTAGCAGCCCCTGATGCTTTTAATGCCACGGTAATTGTTATGATCCCGAAGGTCAGTGCGCCGGAGTTACTCACCCAGTTTAGGCCTATAAGTCTCTGTAATGTCTTATATAAGATTGCTATAAAAGTTCTGGCTAATCGGTTGAAGCGCATACTACCCATTCTTATCTCTGAGGAGCAGAGTGCTTTCGTACCAGGGCGACTGATTACGGACAATGTTTTGGTGGCATATGAGTGTGTGTACGCGATAAGAACAAGGAAGAGAAGAAAGGTGTTGTGTGCTGTCAAACTAGATATGATGAAAGCATACGACAGGGTGGAGTGGATTTTTCTGGAACAGATGATGGGACGATTTGGCTTTGCACCGGACTGGATTGCAATGATCATGAGGTGTGTCACGACAGCGAGTTTTCGGGTGAAGCTGAATGGGGATTGTTCGAGGTGCTTTCTCCCTTCAAGAGGATTAAGGCAGGGCGACCCCTTATCGCCCTACCTCTTTCTCTTTTGCGTGGAGGGGTTCTCTGCTCTTCTGAAGAAGGCACAAAGCGAAAATGTGATTACAGGAGTGAAATTTGGGAGCACTGGCCCCCATATTACACACCTTCTATTCGCCGATGACAACATCGTTTTCCTCGAGGGCACATCACAGAACATGCAAGCGCTCAAGGATATTCTAACTCAATATGAGGTTGCGTCAGGACAACGGGTTAATATGCAGAAGTCATCTATTTTCTTCGGGAAGGGGTGTTCACAAGACACAAAAGTGGAGTTAAAATCTGTTTTGGGTGTTCAATCGGAAGCTCTAAGCGAGCGATATCTGGGTCTTCCAACACTGGTTGGGCGATCCAAGGACGGTACTTTTAAGTACCTGACCGAGAGTTCGAAAGGAAAAGTTGGTGGTTGGAAGGGACAGGGTTTATCCAAGGCTGCCAGGGAAGTGCTAGTAAAATCGGGCCTGCAATCGGTACCGACTTTCACCATGAGCTGCTTCCGTCTCACAAAGAAGACGTGCGGGAAACTGACTTCTATTTCTTCTAAATTCTGGTGGGGCGCAGCGAACGGCGAGAGGAAAGTACACTGGATTTCATGGCAAAAAATGTGTGCAGCTAAACGTGTTGGTGGGATGGGCTTTAGGGATCAGGAAGCTTTCAATCAAGCTTTGTTGGCAAAACAGGCCTGGAGGGTGCTGCAATGTCCTTCCTCTCTGTGCGCCAGGGTCCTCAAGGCCCGTTATTTCAGCGAGGACACTATATTATCAGCAACATGTCCTGCCACGGCCTCGTACACATTTCGGAGCATTCTGCACGGGCGTGACCTGCTGCGTGAGGGGTTGGTTTGGCGGATTGGGGACGGGTCTCAGGTGCGTATCCACCATGATAACTGGATTCCATGGAGTAACAGCATGAAACCATTGGGACAAGTTTATATGCCGGATGTCACGCGAGTAACTCATCTCCTTAACCCCGGTGGCACCGGCTGGAATGAAGGACGACTACGTGCTATGTTCACGCCGGATGATGTTCACGACATTCAGCAAATTGCAGTGGGTGATCCAGGTCGGGCTGACTAC
The DNA here is from genome assembly GCA_963921465.1 of Triticum timopheevii. Lineage (NCBI taxonomy): Eukaryota > Viridiplantae > Streptophyta > Magnoliopsida > Poales > Poaceae > Triticum > Triticum timopheevii. The sequence continues at coordinate 67,660,527 of OY997266.1, forward strand.
CTAGCATGGAATTTTACGAAGGATGGGAACTTCACTGTCAAGTCCGCATATCACCTGAAGATGGCCATGGTGCGAGCACGATCCGGACAGCCGGAGGCATCAAGCTCAGTCACCAAGCACCGCGGTTTCATGGCGCTCTGGGCTACAAAAGCGCCAGCTAAGGCTAAAATACATATGTGGCGTCTCATCAAGAATGGATTAGCAGTGGGATCAGAACTTCACCGTCGACGGATTAAACCAGGAGTTTTTTGTGTAGCATGCGGAAGAGAGGAAACAACATATCACAGATTTTGGGCATGTCAACACTCAGTTCAGTTTTGGCGGCTTCTTCACTCGGAGATGGGAGCTACGGTGGCGATCCCACCGTGCCAAGTCGGCTCCCAGAGTGCCCTAGCAGGCTGGATACTGGATTGGTTCTCAGGTGCAACCGGAGAGGACAGGGAGGTGATGATCCAGGCTATATACGGGCTGTGGCTGGCTCGTAACGACGCGAAGGATGGGAAGCGCATTGCCCCTCCACATGAAATACTAGCTGCTGTTGTGGCTCATGTGAAGGAGTGGAGGGAGGTGCATGAGGTGCCGCAGCGAAATGCAGTGCCAAAAACAGTTCAGAAGTGGCAGCCACCGGAGGAGGGTTGGCTCAAACTGAATTCGGATGGCGCAACATCGCGACATGGTAACAAAGGTGGAGGGGGCGCAGTTTTGAGAGATCACAACGGTGCCTTCAGGGCCGGGTTAAGCCATTTTTTCCCCAATATCGTTGACCAAGCTGTGGAAATTTTGGCCTGCAAAAGGGCATTGGAGGTGGCTCGTGAGATCAATGCGGAACGTGTTCATGTTGAGCTCGATTGCCAGAGTGTGGCCAAGATGCTCAATCAACCGGTGAGAAGTCTGGGTGTTGTAGGGCCTTGGGTGGAGGACATCAAAAGGTTGCTGCACTCTTTTGTGAGCTACAAAGTTTCTTGGGTCCGGCGTTCTGCCAATATTGCCGCGCATAAATTTGCTAGAGTAGGAGTTGGAGATGAACTCTGTAAGGTGTGGTTGGGGGCTCCCCCGGACTTCGTTCTTGATGTAATCTCGGATGACATTCCGAACTATGAATTTTGAATAAAGCGGCAATAGTTTTTCCCTCAAAAAAAGAAAGAATCACATTCCCTTGCTGCTTGCTTCCTGCTGTCTCCATGCTTCATCCCCACCACAGAAGCTCTGCAGTAAATACCAGCAATAATCACCGTATACATATCATAACTTGGGCTAAGTTGATCAGCAACAATTAGCTCATTTTCCATCCAACTACATACAGACTATAACAACTGGGCCGCGAGGATCTCGTTCCACGTGTCCGGCACGCCGGGGAGGCACCAGTGCAGGCAGTCCTGGATCCCCTGTGTGGCCTTGATGCTGTACCGCGATATGTGCCCTTCGTCCCTCAGGCGCGACAGAGCGGTGACATCCAGCAGCCTGACCCTGGTCCCCATCACCGCACCCTCGGCGTCGGCATCCTCGGAGCGGTTCTGGGAGATCCCGCTGCCCTTGGCCAGAGGGCTCGTGCTGTCACAGCTGCCGCCGGTGTCCCAGTCCCCGTTGAAGAAATGCCGGGGCGATATGGATCGGTAGAAGGCCTTCAGGTGGGGGTGGCGGGGGAGCTGCGCGTCCAGCCACTTGACGACGCTGTGGATGGTGAAGTTCTTGGCCTTCCAGATGGCGGCGATGTTCTTGTTGTGGTTCGGGGATCCGCCGACGTACATCTCCCACTTGTTTGCCCTTAGCTTGCCCCGGTTCCAGTGGTGGCCGGTGTTGAGGACCAGAACGTGGATCCTGTGGAGGTTGTCCCGCACGAAAGCAGGTGGGCGGTCGAGGTGCATGGCGTAGCTGGTGGCTGGATCTGATGGATTCAGAGGCTCCAGATCACATAGCGTCGACGACCAATGGTATAGAATGGTCGTGTTGGTGCTCGGGAACCGGTAAGCCCAGCCATCTGGTCTTTTTGCGCCTGGTGCTAAGACAAACCCATACTCCGCACCGACATCTTCCACGTCTGCCCGCTCTTCTCCGGCAGTAGCCATACACATCATGGACTGAAACATCTGCCTCCCTAAAGAATCGCCCACATAAGCAATGGTTTTGCCCTGCATTCTGAAACATAACCAAATTAGTATTTTTCCCCTTAATGTGATAATAATAATAAGGCCAAGGGTGCAGTATATTATCATCCCCATATTCATATCGGACATGCTATGGACACGTACCTCATCAAGAACTGAGAGGCCTCAAACTCTGGCATATCACAAGCTTCAGGTTGCCATCTAAATTGTTCGTAATCAAAATCAGTGCGCTGAGTCAATCTGCAGGACCAGCTCTCAGAAAGCCACTGTTTACAGCCAAAACCAGAGTAGAGTGGTCTGCGCTTGTCAGGAACCCATCTTCCATTTCTGTGGTTACATTCTGATGATAGATGAAGCAAACACGAGATAGAAATATTAGGACCAGATAACCCCTGACTAAGTTATGTACAACACGGTGATTCAGTATTCTAGACATAACCAAAAGATGACGCTGAAGAAATGCATACTAGCATTCTCAAGAAAGAATCAATCCATGGTTCCTCCTACGGTCATAGAAGATAAGTAATTACCTTTCGGCTCAGAAGGTGATGCCCCCTGTTCACCTCCCACATTAGCAGGAACACCGACAACGGGCAGTGGTGGTGGTGCACCGGTAACTTGTTTTTGTACTTTAACTACTGGCTGTGGCAACGAATCTACACTTGGGAAGTCTTCATCTGAGGATGTATGCTGATCTACAAACTTTGAGTTAGCTACAGAAATTCGAAGAAAAATGAGAATAAGATAAGCATAATGCAAAAAAAGAAAGAGAAATATGTCTATATGCTAAATGACCTGGATGGGACACAACCAATGAATCTGGATGAATATCTTTAGTATTGTAGTATGTTCCTTCCTCCCATTTCCAGAGAATAAACATCACGAAGAAAGCAAGAAGGACGAGTTTAAGCTGCTTGCACCGCAGTCCATTTATGCTCCTCAATCTCATCCTTTATTGATGTTTAGGAAAAATCCATATAAAAGTAGGACGGCTTATGATTGTAGAAACCTGTTGGCATGTAAGAAAAGAGGTAAAAATAAGCACGTGATATTATATCTTGTAGTATATAACATTTTAGCAAATTATTAAAATTTATAAGTTCCGTGCAAACAAAAGATCAGCAGTAACACGACCAGTTGTTGTACTCATCATTTTAGTTGTTATTAATATATCAATCATCAATATTTGAAAAACGGCTCTCAAGTCTGTCCCCTGACCTGTTAAAGTGTTAAGTACAAAATCATTTTCTAAGTCTGTTAAAAAAAATGGGGAAATGCTATAACCAGTGACCTTCTTAATCAAGTGGATGAAGGTATGACTTCGCATTGGGGGCATGATCACAACTCAAAACACTTGTCAAGGTTTCCATGAAGGTATAAGCCTCAGTCCTGGGGACATACACAGAAATTCAATTGCAAGCACATCGTATGTGTCCCCCCTAAAATAAGCACATCATACGTGACACATATTTGGACTGAAGCATCTACCAGGATAAAGAAACAGCACATATTAGCAGATGAAACCATTGAAGTGACACATATTTGGACTGAAACATCTACCAGAACAAACAAACAATTTTGTCCCAATATATTCAGACAACCAACATTATGAGCACCTAGCAGAAGATCAAGCCATTCGTATAAACGCAACAAAACAACCCACACCAACTACTCCCTCTGTAAAGAAATATAAGAGCGTTTAGATTACTACTTTAGTGATCTAAACGCTCTTATATTTCTTTACGGAGGGAGTACAAATTATTCAACAAGCAATAACGGTAGCCTCATCTCACAAAACCATCAAGTGATTAATTGCTCTAAATATGTCTTATCATTGAACAAGAAGCCTTCATGCCTGAAGCCTACTTGACCCAATTTATATTAAAGGAGATTAAGGTGATGCAAATTTAGCCTGCTCATAGAAATAACTAGCTACTATCATGGTTGCTAGCTATTGAACCTTCAACTATATACATATACACAATCAATAAACCCATAACTTTGCATTGTACTAACACTCTCACCAACTTGTCTGCGGTTTCATATCCTAATGAAGTTAATTTATAATATATCCAAGATTGGAGGGCAAGTTGAGCCAAGGTTTTTAGACTAATAAATGCACAACTATACATTAAACGAAAGGATGCTCAAGTATCAAAGAAAAGCATATTATAACTACACGTGATGCAGAAATGCAGGTACTGACTGATAACTACAGGAGAAGAACTCAAGTATGATAGACTTTCCTAGCTACTTTATGAGAGCACCATATGCCATGGTCTGAACAGAAGGTTGTGGACAAATCCAGGACTAGCACTGAAGTAAGCGAAAGGGGGAAGTTGTGTGGATGGAAGCTCAATGTTTCAGAAATGAAGTGTAAGGCCAAATGTAGATGTAATGATGCCCCGTGTACTTGTATACATTTCCATCGATGATTGATTTTCCTTATCACTGTGATTACCCAAACAAGCAGAAATGTCAGGGCAACAGAGCAGCGAGGTATCATGCATACCAACACAGTAACACTGCAGACATGTTACACCAAAAGATGTCAACGACGGTAGACTACACCAACACTAACTAGGTGACATAATTACTTAGGACTGTATGTAGCTTGAGAAATAGCTACCCACACTAATACATAGCATCCGGGCCTGTGTCTTGCGAAATAGTTATCCAGGCTAATGCAGATAAGACAAACTAGCACCCAACAGCAAAAATACAAACTAGAGATATTCAAGCCAAGCATAACGGTATAGGCCTAGGAAGCATCGAAGAATCTATCTATGCATCTGAAATACTACAAAATGTAAGGTGCTCAACATCGTACAAGCATAAGCCTCGTCCTTTGGTAGAGATCAGAAGAAAACAGTGTTAAATGCTGGGCTGGATCGTGTCTATTGTTTAATCGCCTCTTGAACTGATGTGAATTTTTTCAGGGGAGGTGGTTGCGGATGGCTAATTTGCCTCCAGAAATGGACATGATCAATCGAGCTTTCGATTAATTATGTTTAACGGAGTTACCTCGAAGGCGGATCCGCGCGGAGAAGATGGGGGACAAGCGGCGGGGCAGGGGCAGCGGCGCCGCCCCCCTCGCGTGTGGTGGGGAGGAGCGGCGGGGGAGGCACGAGATGGGGAGGCGCCCGCGACGGAGGGGGCCGGGGCGGTCAGACCGGCGCGGCGGAAATCCCTCGGCCGGAGGAGCTGGGCGGCGTCGGCGGCGAGACGTTGAGGCTAGGGTAGGGAAGGGATGGAGGACGCGTGAGGTCCAACGAATCTGAGAAGAAATGGGACACTAGCACCAGTCCACGTTCTTCTTTTGGCTTTTTAGCAACGGAAATACCAATTTTTTATTTTTTTTTAGCATCAGTACAGACACAAACGCTCATATACACATGCATACACTCATCCCTATGAACGCACACACGCACACCCTACCCCTATGAGCACCTCCGAGAGACTGAGCCGGCATATCATCTTGAGATTTACGAAGCCACCGTAGGCGCCTCGTCGTCGACGGGAACGTCTCCTCCCACTGAAAGCGCATCGTCGGAAATCCTGAAATAAATTCAGAAATAATGCGAGCACCAGGATTTGAACCCTGGTGGGTTGGGGATACCACTATCCACCTAACCAACTCAACCATAGGTTGATTCGCGGAGACCGGTACTCTTTTGTAAGGGGAATTTTAAGCATTACAACACTTTTTTGAGGAAACTTTACATCTATTCATCCTCTGCCATGACAGTAGAAATAACCAAAATTATATCCATATCTGTACTAAAAGAACGTCTGTGCATTGCAACGAGACAACATTAACTTTAGGAGTTCAATATTACGACATTGACGACCTTTTTTATCATCAAATCCTCACACACACACTCTCTCCCCCCTCCCTCTTCCGCACTCTCTCTCCCTCTCTCTCTCTAACACACACACACATAACATATTCTCCCCGCCAATAAGACTTACTCAATTGGCAATAATGTGTGGAATTGTGGTGGCCTTGACTGAACTAATGGATAGTGTGATATATTCCCCAATCATTTAACAATGAAATTTCAGAAATGGGAAGATTATGTAACACCTCAAGTCGTTAGCTATTGTGACCTCCCCCTAATGATGCCATGTCATCAGGTTTGCTAAGACAAACTGCCACTTGATAAAAATCAAAGCCCAATTCAAATTTAAAATAAAGTCAAATAAATTATTTCGTCAAACAGTAAAACTAAAATGTTCACCATATTCTATAAATTCCACTGATCTTTGACATGTTGAGCCCAACATTATTTGACCCAAAAATTAAATCTTGTCAAATTAATAAGAGGTCCAACAATAGTTAAAATAACCAATTAAATATAAACCTAATTTTATGTATTTCCTTTTGGCCCCAAACTTTTTGTGCCACCCAAAAATATTGTGCTCGAATTGTGTGCATAGTTTCACAATTAACAAAATCCATTTAGTTGATATAAGAATAAATAGAAAACGGTGTTAAAAAGGAGAAACAGATTAGAATACATTAAAAACCAAAAGGACGATGAAAAAGGGGATTCCCCCTACCCCCGGGCCTTGCCACCGAACCGGCCCAGTGGTCCAGTCCCCGCACGGTCGTCTTCTCCTGTTTCCCGAGCCCGTCGCTACAGAGTCGGGCTCCCGCCCGACCACCTCGCCGGCATCGAAGGGGAATGGATAAGGATGACGCCCTGCCTCCCCTGCCCCCATGGCCTCACTCCTCCTCGACGCCCCCTCCCAGATCCACTTCTCCTCCTCGCTCGCTCGATCCCGGTGATCTGGACGAAGTCAGATGCCACGGCCACCATGACCGACCCCGTCCACACGGCCACTGCCCTCCCTACTGGCTAGGAGCTTGTCGAGGAGCTCTGAATGCCTCCGCTACTTCGTCTGCGCCAACGAGATCAAGTCCAGCACCCCCAGATCGACGTCGTTGCCGTCTTCCTCAACCTTCGGCCACCGCGACATTGCCGTTCGATCCGCGCCGCCCCGAGCTCCCCTGTCTTCCCCTAGGGTGCCATTGACACTGCCGTGATCTCCTCTTGCCTTTCCCCAGTTTCCCCTCTCGTTTGCTCTCATTAGGTATTTCGCCGTGGCCGAGAACCGCCGTCCGCCATGGCCATTGCAAGGGTTGTTGGGGAACGTAGTAATTTCAAAAAATTTCCTACGCACACGCAAGATCATGGTGATGATATAGCAACGAGAGGGGAGAGTGTTGTCTACGTACCCTCGTAGACCGAAGCGGAAGCGTTGACGCAACGTAGAGGAAGTAGTACGTCCTCCTGGTCCAACCGATCCAAGCACCGTTACTCCGGCACCTCCGAGTTCTTGACACACGTACAGCTCGATGACGCACCCCGAACTCCGATCCAGCAGAGGCACGGGGAGGAGTTCCGTCAGCACGACGGCGTGGTGACGATCTTGATGTTCTCCTGTCGCAGGGCTTCGCCTAAGCACCGCTACAATATGACCGAGGTGTAATATCGTGGAGGGGGGCACCGCACACGGCTAAGGAACGATCTCAATGATCAACTTGTGTGTCCATGGGGTGCCCCCCACCCCCGTATATAAAGGAGGGAGGGAGGAGGAGGCCGGCCCAAGGGGGAGGCGCGCCCTAGGGGGGGCAAACCTACTCCAAGTAGGTTTGGCCCCCCTTTCCTATTAGGAGTAGGAGAGGGAAGGAAGAGGGGGGAGGAGAGAAGGAAAGGGGGGGCCGGCCCCCCTCCCAATTCGGATTGGGCTTTGGGGGGCGCGCCTCCTCCCTTGCTCCTTCTCCCTCCATTCCACTAAGGCCCAATAAGGCCCATATACTTACCGGGGGGTTCCGGTAACCTCCCGGAACTCCGGTATAATCCCAATCTCATCCGGAACCTTTCCGGTGTCCAAATATATCCGTCCAATATATCAATCTTTATGTCTCGACCATTTCGAGACTCCTCGTCATGTCCGTGATCACATCCGGGACTCCGAACAACCTTCGGTACATCAAAATACATAAACTCATAATATAACTGTCATCGAAACCTTAAGCGTGCGGACCCTACGGTTCGAGAACAATGTAGACATGACCGAGACACGTCTCCGGTCAATAACCAATAGCAGGACCTGGATGCCCATATTGGTTCCTACATATTCTACGAAGATCTTTATCGGTCAAACCGCACAACAACATACGTTGTTCCCTTTGTCATCGGTATGTTACTTGCCCGAGATTCGATCGTCGGTATCCAATACCTAGTTCAATCTCGTTACCGGCAAGTCTCTTTACTCGTTTCGTAATACATCATCTCGCAACTAACTCATTAGTTGCATTGCTTGCAAGGCTTATGTGATGTGCATTACCGAGAGGGCCCAGAGATACCTCTCCGACATTCGGAGTGACAAATCCTAATCTCGAAATACGCCAACCCAACAAGTACCTTCGGAGACACCTGTAGAGCACCTTTATAATCACCCAGTTACGTTGTGACGTTTGGTAGCACACAAAGTGTTCCTCCGGTAAACGGGAGTTGCATAATCTCATAGTCATAGGAACATGTATAAGTCATGAAGGAAGCAGTAGCAACATACTAAACGATCGGTGCTAAGCTAACGGAATGGGTCATGTCAATCAGATCATTCAACTAATGATGTGATCCCGTTAATCAAATAACAACTCTTTGTCCATGGTTAGGAAACATAACCATCTTTGATTAACAAGCTAGTCAAGTAGAGGCATACTAGTGACACTCTGTTTGTCATATATTCACACATGTATTATGTTTCCGGTTAATACAATTCTAGCATGAATAATAAACATTTATCATGAAATAAGGAAATAAATAATAACTTTATTATTGCCTCTAGGGCATATTTCCTTCAGTCTCCCACTTGCACTAGAGTCAATAATCTAGATCACATCACCATGTGATTAACATCGATAGTTCACATCATCATGTGATTAACACCCATAGTTCACATCGTCATGTGACCAACACCCAAAGGGTTTACTAGATTCAGTAATCTAGTTCACATCGCTATGTGATTAACACCCAAAGAGTACTAAGGTGTGATCATGTTTTGCTTGTGAGAGAATCTTAGTCAACGGATCTTTCACATTCAGATCCATTATGTATTTTGCAATTTTCTATGTCTACAATGCTCTGCACGGAGCTACTCTAGCTAATTGCTCTCACTTTCAATATGTATCTAGATCGAGACTTAGAGTCATCCAGATCGGTGTCAAAACTTGCATCGACGTAACCCTTTACGACGAACCTTTTGTCACTTCCATAATCGAGAAACATATCCTTATTCCACTAAGGATAATTTTGACCGCTGTCCAGTGATCTACTCCTAGATCACTATTGTACTCCCTTGCCAAACTCAGTGCAGGGTATACAATAGATCTGGTACACAGCATGGCATACTTTATAGAACCTATGACTGAGGCATAGGGAATGACTTTTCCTTCTCTTTCTATTTTCTGCTATGATCGGGTCTTGAGTCTTACTCAACTTCACACCTTGCAACACAGGCAAGAACTCCTTCTTTGACTGTTCCATTTTGAACTACTTCAAAATCTTGTCAAGGTATGTACTCATTGAAAATCTTATCAAGCGTCTTGATCTATCTCAATAGATCTTGATGCTCAATATGTAAGTAGCTTTACTGAGGTCTTTATTTTAAAGAACTCCTTTCAAACACTCCTTTATGCTTTGCAGAATAATTCTACATTATTTCCGATCAATAATATGTCATTCACATATACTTATCAGAAATGTTGTAGTGCTCCCACTCACTTTCTTGTAAATACAGGCTTCACCGCAAGTCTGTATAAAACTATATGCTTTGATCAACTTATCAAAGCGTATATTCCAACTCCGAGATGCTTGCACCAGTCCATAGATGCACATTTTGTTAACACCTTTAGGATCGACAAAACCTCTTGGTTGCATCACATACAACTCTTCTTTAATAACTCCATTAAGGAATGCAGTTTTGTTTATCCATTTGCCAGATTTCATAAAATGCGGCAATTGCTAACATGATTCGGACAGACTTTTAAGCATCGATACGAGTGAGAAAATCTCATTGTATTCAACATCTTGAACTTTGTCAAAAACCTTTTTCGACAAGTCTAACTTTGTAGATAGTAACACTACTATCAGTGTCCGTCTTCCTCTTGAAGATCCATTCATTTAACATGGCTTGCTGATCATTGAGCAAGTCAATCAAAGTCCATACTTTGTTCTCATACATGGGTCATATCTCAGATTTTATGGCCTCAAGCCATTTCGCGGAATCTGGGCTCATCATCGCTTCCTCATAGTTCGTAGGTTTGTCATGGTCAAGTAACATGACCTCCAGAACAGGATTACCGTACCACTCTGGTGCGGATCTCACTCTGTTTTACCTACGAGGTTCGGTAGTAACTTGATCTGAAGTTACATGATCATCATCATTAGCTTCCTCACTAAAAGGTGTAGTAGTCACAGGAACAAATTTCTGTGATGAACTACTTTCCAATAAGGGAGAAGGTACAAATTACCTTATCAAGCTCTACTTTCCTCCCACTCACTTCTTTCGAGAGAAACTTCTTCTCTTAGAAAGGATCCATCTTAGCAACGAATAACTTGCCTTCGGATCTGTGATAGAAGGTGTACCCAATAGTTACCTTTGGGTATTCTATGAAGACGCACTTCTCCGATTTGGGTTCGAGCTTATCAGGTTGAAACTTTTTCATATAAGCATTGCAGCCCCAAACTTTAAGAAACGACAACTTTTGGTTTCTCGCCAAACCACAGTTCATAAGGCGTCATCTCAACGGATTTTGATGGTGCCCTATTTAAAGTGAATGCAGCTGTCTCTAATGCATAACCCCAAAATGATAGTGGTAAATCGGTAAGAGACATCATAGATCGCATCATATCAAATAAAGTGCGGTTACGACGTTCGGACACACCATAACGTTGTGGTGTTCCAGGTGGCGTGAGCTGTGAAACTATTCCACATTGTTTTAATTGAAGACCAAACTCGTAACTCAAATATTCATCTCCATGATCAGATCGCAGAAACTTTATTTTCTTGTTACGATGATTTTCCACTTCACTCTGAAATTCTTTGAACCTTTCAACTATTTCAGACTTATGTTTCATCAAGTAGATATACCAATATCTGCTCAAATCATCTGTGAAGGTCAGAAAATAACGATACCCGCCGCGAGCCTCAACACTCATCGGATCGCATACATCAGTATGTATTATTTCCAATAAGTCAGTTGCTCGCTCCATTGTTCCGGAGAACGGAGTCTTAGTCATCTTGCCCATGAGGCATGGTTCGCAAGCATCAAGTGATTCCAAAATCCCATCAGCATGGAGTTTCTTCGTGCGCTTTACACCAATATGACCTAAACGGCAGTGCCACAAATAAGTTGCACTATCATTATTAACTTTGCGTCTTTTGGTTTCAACATTATGAATATGTGTATCACTGCGATCGAGATCCAATGAACCATTTTCATTGGGTGTGTAACCATATAAGGTTTTATTCATGTAAACAGAACAACAATTATTCTCTGATTTTAAATGAATAACTATATTGCAATAAACATGATCAAATCATATTCATGCTCAACGCAAACGCCAAATAACATTTATTTAGGTTTAACACTAATCCCGAAAGTATAGGGAGTGTGTGATGATGATCATATCAATCTTGGAACTACTTCCAACACTCATCGTCACTTCCCCTTCAACTAATTTTTGTTTATTCTGCAACTCCCGTTTCGAGTTACTACTCTTAGCAACTGAACCAGTACCAAATACCGAGGGGTTGCTATAAACACTAGTAAAGTACACATCAATAATCTGTATATCAAATATACCTTTGTTCACTTTGCCATCCTTCTTATCCGCCAAATACTTGGGGTAGTTCTGCTTCCAGTGACCAGTCCCTTTGCAGTAGAAGCACTTAGTCTCAGGCTTAGGTCCAGACTTGGGCTTCTTCACTTGAGCAGCAACTTGCTTGCCGTTCTTCTTGAAGTTCCCTTCTATCCCTTTGCCCTTTTCTTGAAACTAGTGGTCTTGTTAACCATCAACACTTGATGTTCTTTCTTGATTTCTACCTTCATCGATTTCATCATCATGAAATACTCGGGAATCATTTTCATCATCCCTTGTATACTATAGTTCATCACGAAGTTCTACTAACTTGGTGATGGTGACTAGAGAATTCTGTCAATCACTATCTTATCTGGAAGATTAACTCCCACTTGATTCAAGTGATTGTAGTACCCAGACAATCTGAGCACATGCTCACTAGTTGAGCGATTCTCCTCCATCTTTTAGCTATAGAACTTGTTGGAGACTTCATATCTCTCAACTCGGGTATTTGCTTGAAATATTAACTTCAATTCCTGGAACATCTCATATGGTCCATGATGTTCAAAACATCTTTGAAGTCCCGATTCTAAGCCATAAAACATGGTGCACAAAACTATCAAGTAGTCATCATATTGAGCTAGCCAAACGTTCATAACGTTTGCATCTGCTCCTGTAATAGGTCTGTCACCTAGCGGTGCATTAAGGACATAATTCTTCTGTGCAGCAATGAGGATAAACCTCAGATCACGGATCCAATCCGCATCATTGCTACTAACATTTTTCAACACAATTTTCTCTAGGAACATATCAAAATAAACATATGAAAGCAACAACGCAAGTTATTGATCTTACAACATAATTTGCAAAATACTACCAGGACTAAGTTCATGATAAATTTAAGTTCAATTAATCATATTACTTAAGAACTCCCACTTAGACAGACATCTCTCTAGTCATCTAAGTGATCACGTGATCCAAATCAACTAAACCATAACCGATCATCACGTGAGATGGAGTAGTTTTCAATGGTGAACATCACTATGTTGATCATATCTACTATATGATTCACGCTCGACCTTTCGTCTCTGTGTTCCGAGGCCATATCTGCATATGCTAGGCTCGTCAAGTTTAACCTGAGTATTCCGCGTGTGCAAAACTGGCTTGCACCCGTTGTAGATGGACGTAGAGCTTATCACACCCGATCATCACGTGGTGTTTGGGCACGACGAACTTTGGCAACGGTGCATACTCAGGGAGAACACTTCTTGATAATTAGTGAGAGATCATCTTAAAATGCTACCGTCAATCAAAGCAAGATAAGATGCATAAAGGATAAACATCACATGCAATCAATATAAGTGATATAATATGGCCATCATCATCTTGTGCTTGTGATCTCCATCTCCGAAGCACCATCATGATCACCATCGTCACCGGAGCGACACCTTGATCTCCATCGTAGTATCGTTGTCGTTTACGCCATCTATGGCTTCTACGACTATCGCTACCGCTTAGTGATCAAGTAAAGCAATTACAGGGCGTTTGCATTTCATACAATAAAGCGACAACCATATGGCTCCTGCCAGTTGCCGATAACTTCGGTTACAAAACATGATCATCTCATACAATAAAATATAGCATCACGTCTTGGCCATATCACATCACAACATGCCCTGCAAAAACAAGTTCGACGTCCTCTACTTTGTTGTTGCAAGTTTTACGTGGCTGCTACGGGCTTAAGCAAGAACCAATCTCACCTACGCATCAAAACCACAACGATAGTTTGTCAAGTTGATGCTATTTTAACCTTCGCAAGGACCGGGCGTAGCCACACTCGGTTCAACTAAAGTTGGAGAAACTGACATCCGCTAGTCACCTGTGTGCAAAGCACGGCGGTAAAACCAGTCTCGCGTAAGCGTACGCGTAATGTCGGTCCGGGCCGCTTCATCCAACAATACCGCCGAACCAAAGTATGACATGCTGGTAAGCAGTATGACTTATATCGCCCACAACTCACTTGTGTTCTACTCGTGCATATAACATCAGACCATAAAACCTAGGCTCGGATGCCACTGTTGGGGAACGTAGTAATTTCAAAAAATTTCCTACGCACACGCAAGATCATGGTGATGATATAGCAACGAGAGGGGAGAGTGTTGTCTACGTACCCTCGTAGACCGAAGCGGAAGCGTTGACGCAACGTAGAGGAAGTAGTCGTACGTCCTCCCGGTCCAACCGATCCAAGCACCGTTACTCCAGCACCTCCGAGTTCTTGACACACGTACAGCTCGATGACGCACCCCGAACTCCGATCCAGCAGAGGCACGGGGAGGAGTTCCGTCAGCACGACGGCGTGGTGACGATCTTGATGTTCTCCTGTCGCAGGGCTTCGCCTAAGCACCGCTACAATATGACCGAGGTCTAATATCGTGGAGGGGGGCACCGCACACGGCTAAGGAACGATCTCAATGATCAACTTGTGTGTCCATGGGGTGTCCCCCACCCCCGTATATAAAGGAGGGAGGGAGGAGGAGGCCGGCCCAAGGGGGAGGCGCGCCCTAGGGAGGGCAAACCTACTCCAAGTAGGTTTGGCCCCCCTTTCCTATTAGGAGTAGGAGAGGGAAGGAAGAGGGGGGAGGAGAGAAGGAAAGGGGGGGCCGGCCCCCTCCCAATTCGGATTGGGCTTGGGGGGCGCGCCCCCTCCCTTGCTCCTTCTCCCTCCCTTCCACTAAGGCCCAATAAGGCCCATATACTTACCGGGGGGTTCCGGTAACCTCCCGGAACTCTGGTATAATCCCAATCTCATCCGGAACCTTTCCGGTGTCCAAATATATCCATCCAATATGTCAATCTTTATGTCTCGACCATTTCGAGACTCCTCGTCATGTCCATGATCACATCTGGGACTCCGAACAACCTTCGGTACATCAAAATATATAAACTCATAATATAACTGTCATCGGAACCTTAAGCGTGCGGACCGTACGGTTCGAGAACAATGTAGACATGACCGATACACGTCTCCGGTCAATAACCAATAGCGGGACCTGGATGCCCATATTGGTTCCTACATATTCTATGAAGATCTTTATCGGTCAAACCGCACAACAACATACGTTGTTCCCTTTGTCATCGGTATGTTACTTGCCCGAGATTCGATCGTCGATATCCAATACCTAGTTCAATCTCGTTACTGGCAAGTCTCTTTACTCGTTCCGTAATACATCATCTCGCAACTAACTCATTAGTTGCATTGCTTGCAAGGCTTATGTGATGTGCATTACCGAGAGGGCCCAGAGATACCTCTCCGACATTCGGAGTGACAAATCCTAATCTCGAAATACGCCAACCCAACAAGTACCTTCGGAGACACCTGTAGAGCACCTTTATAATCACCCAGTTACGTTGTGACGTTTGGTAGCACACAAAGTGTTCCTCCGGTAAACGGGAGTTGCATAATCTCATAGTCATAGGAACATGTATAAGTTATGAAGGAAGCAGTAGCAACATACTAAACGATCGGGTGCTAAGCTAACGGAATGGGTCATGTCAATCAGATCATTCAACTAATGATGTGATCCCGTTAATCAAATAACAACTCTTTGTCCATGGTTAGGAAACATAACCATCTTTGATTATCAAGCTAGTCAAGTAGAGGCATACTAGTGACACTCTGTTTGTCATATATTCACACATGTATTATGTTTTCGGTTAATACAATTCTAGCATGAATAATAAACATTTATCATGAAATAAGGAAATAAATAATAACTTTATTATTGCCTCTAGGGCATATTTCCTTCAAGGGTAGCCATTGAGCTTCTCGGATTGACCCTTGGGCACATGCCCGCTCCTATGCGCGCCCACGCCCGAGCCTTCAGCTCTTCTTCCGCGCCCGCAGGGCCACTCCCTCTCTGGCTCTCCATGCCCACACACGTGCCACACTGTGCCCGTCGCGCCCGCCGTTGCCATCACGCTCGCCACATCCATCGCACCACTGTGCCCCCGCGTGATGCACA
The DNA here is from genome assembly GCA_963921465.1 of Triticum timopheevii. Taxonomy (NCBI): domain Eukaryota; kingdom Viridiplantae; phylum Streptophyta; class Magnoliopsida; order Poales; family Poaceae; genus Triticum; species Triticum timopheevii. Next base: position 67,676,529 of record OY997266.1, read on the forward strand.
CCCTGGCCACGCATCACACTCTCGCTGGTTGCGCTTCCCCCGTCTGCTGCCGCCTATCCCTTCGCTCGCCCCGTTGTCGCACCCCTGCCTCGCGCCGCCTCCTGTCGTGGCCATCTTCTGCCGACCGCCCCCTCAGCCACGTCGGCCGCATCTCTGCCCTCCACCGTCGGCCCCTCGCCTCGCCTGCTGCATGCTTCTTCCTGCTGCTATGCGCTGCTCTACCACTGGTACGCTATTGCGCCATGCCCTCGACACCGCCGTGGACAAACATGGCGGGGGGATTGTTAATGGAGTACGAGGAGGAGGTGGCGGAGAAGGTGTGGAGAGGCAAGATGTCTAGGGTGGCATCAGCTGGCTGTGGTGGAGGTGATTATGCGAGAAGGAGCCGGAGCGGAAGGAGAGGTCACAATTGGAAAGAATCACAAAAAATTCATAACCCGGAGATCTCAATCCAAAAAAATGCTAATCGATGGAGGGGTGATTTCCTTCAATAGGTGGAAAACATAGGAAATATTGAATGTTATCAAGGAAAGGTAAAAATTTAGGAAAGTTAGGATTTTAAACTAATTATTATGCAAATGGGGTTTTATTGTTTGGTAACATGATATCAGTACCTGCCCGTTTGTGACGTGTCTGATTAGGTAAGTTTGCAAATGTTAAGAAACTATTTATCGGGAGGAAAGTTTGTGACGTGTCTGTTATTTGTTTCCTAAAACAAATTTCACTAATGAGAGAAATCGATCGATTTAGATAAGTTAGGAAAGTTAGATTCAAATCTATTATTTGTTTCTTAAAAAATTGTTATTTGTTTCCTAAGACAAATTGAACCAATAAAAGGAATCGATTGATATGAATAATTTAAGGAAGTTAGATCCGTGATTTGTTATACGTTAGAAAAGTCCTAGTTGTAATAAAGAGTGGAGAGAAAAAAAAACCGATGGACCAGGATGAGAGGCGGTGGTGGGAGGAGAGACGAAAAAAACCCAGCGAAAATAAACCATGGAGACTATTCACCAACTGCTCCATTAGGAGTAGAGATATTGGATGTTATCAAGGAAAGGTAAAAATTTAGGAAAGTTAGGATTTTGAACTAATTTCTATACAAATGGGGTTTTATTGTTTGGTAACATGATATCAGTACCTGCCCGTCTATGACGTGTCTGATTAGGAAAGTTTGCAAATGTTAAGAAACTATTTATTGGGAGGAAAGTTTGTGATGTGTCTGCTATTTGTTTCATAAAACAAATTTCACTAATGAGAGAAATTGATTGATTTAGATAAGTTAGGAAAGTTCGATACAAATCTATTATTTGTTTCTTAAAAATTTGTTATTTGTTTCCTAAGACAAATTGAACCAATAAAAGGAATCGATTGATATGAATAATTTAAGGAAGTTAGATCCGTGATTTGTTATACGTTAGGAAAGTCCTGGTTGTAATAAAGAGTGGAGAGAAAAACAAACCGATGGACTAGGATGGGAGGGGGTGGTGGGAGGAGAGACGAAAAAACCCAGCAAAAATAAACCGTGGAGACTATTCACCAACTGCTCCATTAGGAGTAGAGATACCACCCGATCAATAGAAACACTGGAGCAAGCCGAAGACGTGTCGCTGTTATCGCCCCTCCTAATTTGTTCTTGTAGACAGTTAGAAAGTCGTTGTGCTAAGATCATAGGACCAACGACAATAATAACCGAAGCAGATCCACCAAAGAACAACACTGGCCGAATCCCATAAGATCAGCCGAAGACACACCTCCACACGCCCTTCGATGACGCTAGATGCATCATTGGAATGGGTGCTAGGTGGGGAGAACCTTATTCCATCTCCAGGAAGCCGTCGTCGCCTCTTCTTCCTGAGCATGTCACAAATCCTAAACGGACTCACAAAAACACCTACAAACGAAGCAAGATCCCTCCTGCCAGAAAGGGACAATCCACCGTGCTTACATGGTCCTAGGGCAATCAAAGACAAGGCGGCGCCGACGAGAGGCAGAGAAATCCTAAGATTTTCTTTCTTTCTTGGGGAGGAGGTGGTGGCTGTTGCGTTTTAAGAGAGAAACACTTGTGTTGAACAAACCTCACAATTTTGAGGTATATTTTAGAAAAAACAACTTACATTGGTGATATATGGATGAAAACAAAGCGAAAAAAACCTCTAGATTTCCACAGAAAATACAGAAAGAAGAAGGAAATACGGAAACAAAGATGAAATATTGTGAAACAGAAATATAAATGAAACTTCTTACAAGGAAATGAAAAAAAAGGAATAGTTGTAACTTCTTACTTCTTCCGTTTCAAAATAATTGAAGTTCTAGAATTGACCTTAGTCAAACTTCATTAAGTTTGACCAAGTTTATATAAAAATATATCAACATTTACAAAACCAAAATTACTCCATTAGATTAATTATGAAATTTTTTTATTTTATATACAATTGATATCGTAGATCTTAATTTTACTATTTTTTTTCTTAAATGGCAACAGGTTTCTACAATCATAAGTTGTCCTAATTTATTCGCAAAAAAATACGTCCTAATCTTGCATTGATTGTCCCTAAATGCCACTAAAGGATGAGACTGAGGAGCATAAATGGACTGCAGTGCAAGGAGCTTAAACTTGGAAGTGGAGTATCTCAACTCGAGGTCATATGAGCTCGGGTGAACAATAAATTATGAACAAATTCAAAAAATTCAAAAAAATGATTTTTTTGTGGCAAGCATTAACCAAAGTTTTGATTGCTTGCAAAATTTCATCATGGAATGACATTTGTGAAAGTCGTGGCAAAAGAAACGATGCTTCAAATGCTATTTTCAAAAGCATTTTGCAGTGTTTTTTTTTTGCCATGACTTGCACAAATGTCATTTAAAGATAAAACTTTACAAACATTCAAAACATTTCTCAATGTTTTCACATACATTTTAGAATTTTTTGTTTTTTTTGGATTTTACTATTCATGACGAGCTCAAATGAGCTCGGGCTGAGATGGAAATTTCCCTTAAACTTGTCCTTGCTTTCTTCATGATGTTTATTCTCTCGAAATGGGAGGACGGAACATACTACAATACTGGAAATATCGATCCAGATTCATTGCTTGTGTCTCATCCAGGTCATTTTAAGCATATAGACATATTTCTCTCTCTCTTTTTTACATTATGCTTATTATCTTTGTTCTCATTTTCCTTCGAACTTCTGTAGCTAACGCAAATTTTGCAAACCAGCATACGTCATCAGATTCATTGTCACTGCAGTTAAAGTAGAAAGCAAGTTACCGGCGCACCACCACCACTGCCCGTTGTCGGTGTTCCTGCTAATGTGGGAGGTGAAAAGGGGGCATCACCTTCTGAGCCGAAAGGTAATTACTTGTCTTCTATGACCGTAGGAGTAATCATGGATTCTTTCTTCAGAATGCCAGTATGCATTTCTTCAGCATCAACTTTTTGTTATGTCCAGTATAATGAGATTTGGGGTTGTAGATAAGTTAGCCATGGGTTATCTGGCCCTAATATTATTTCTATCTGATGTCTATGTTACAGAATGTAACCACATGAATGCAAGATGGGTTTCTGACAAGCGCAGGCCACTATACACTGGTTTTGGCTTATTGTATGTTCTCTTCATACTATCTGACCTTGTGGGCGTACTATTTTCTCAGTCACCTCCCCAAACAGATAAAGCCAGCGATTGAATACAAACAGAATTCAACGACCGACGGAGTGCATGAGAAACAGTAATAATTAATAAACAGAGGGATTATTGTTACTCAATATTTGAAATATGTAACAACATTTGCTTCTACTTTTTGTGCCAAAGCATCGGTGGGCGGAGCTACAGTCATTTGTGTGGGCGGGCCAAAACGGATTGGAATAAGGACCATTAAAATTTTGCTCTTGCGGCCACATTGTACACTAATCTTGACTGAAATCTTGTGCGGCTGGGCGGGCCATGGCCTGGTTTGGCCCAGCCGTAGCTGAAGGCATCCAAAGAGTTGTTCACGGAAGGCAAAGAAGATGAAGCAGTAACTTAGAAGAAGCAAATGGAAGGAAGCGAATGGGTCATTAAATAAATAAAGAAGCACGCCAAAAAGTAGTCCATGTACCAATTCAACGTGGAGTTCTGGTTGTAAATAACTGAAACATATCTGTTGCTACAGCCGCTTGGTTTACTCCAGTATCTCAACCTACAGACGATAGTATGATGTACATGCACATCTCACTTGTCTCGGAAGATGGCTCGGCTGACCAGGGCTGCTGTAAAACTGGGCAGTTTGCCAGGTCTTATATAACCCGGACTCCTGGAGGGAACAACCACGCCTCAATCACATGATCTGAGCATAGGGTTCATCTGATCGTATCACACTCACACCAAATTTATGCAGTTTTGACTCATTTCTTTTTCACCTCAGTTCATGCAGAATTATGTTCGATAGATCATTCACACGCGATGCAGCATGGGGCAGAGGGCAGATATCACACTGCATCTTCATGCGGAGTCACTCTAAGGACATGGTTTTTGTGCCGTGCGAAGCTGCGGACATGCAACGTTCCTTGGTTCTAACTTTCTTCAATCTTACCAAGTTGCTGAGATGGACATACAGTTGGTAATTTGGCCACTGCATAGTACGATGTGAAGTTGTGAACTTGCAAAGGTCGCGGCCAGTCGTCATAGTATGTACTCCCTCAGTCCCATAATGTAAGACTTTTTTGACAATAGTATAGTGTTAAAAAACGTCTTACATTATGGGACGGAGGGAGTAGTTTGTAATTTGCTGATCTACTTAGTCCAAGTTATGATATGTATACAGTGATGGATTCATCGCTGGTATGTACTCCGGAGCTTTTGTGACGGGGCTGAAGTATGGACAACATCAAGCAGCAAGCAGGCATGGATTCTTTCCAAAGCCAGTGTGCATTCATGTGGTTATGAGCTTCTTTATGTATTTTTTCTTAAATGGAGACAAAAAATTTGTCTCATATGAACTAAGAAGAAAATAGAGTTTGTTTTACAAGGCTCAGAAGCCCACAATACATGAAGGACACTCTCCCGGTATTATTAACCCCAACTTCTTTGAACCTGTGGTAACCCAAAGCTTAGCCTCACATTTGAGTGAAGTCAGTAGGATTGGCGGCGGAGCGCACTTGTGCCGGAAGACACGTGCATTTCTTTCATTCCAATTAGTCCAACTAATAAGCAATGTTGAGAGAGGTGAGAGCTTTCCTATTGGGGACACATTTTCCGGATAGGTTGGTCCACCATCTTTTATAAGATAGCCCAGAGTGCCAAGAAGATGTGTCAATGTTCCCAAGGTGTAGCCTCATTTGCAAAGTTTCAAAGGCAGAGGGTAAAGTGGCACTTGAAGAAGAGATGCATCCCGGGTTCAATAAATTGGGAGGGGCACAAGCCTTCCAAACCATCTGCTCTATATGTGAGTAGAAATTTCCCATGTATTGCGCCAAATAAGCGGAAGCCGACAAGTATAGCCCATTTTCCGTGTGCTTCCAAACTGTGTCATCCTCCGCATGCTCATCAAACTGGAAATCTCGTAGGAGTGCCCAAAGATCAATAAATTGTTGCATGTGATCCATGGAGAAGTTGGGTCCGGTCTTAAATTTGGGATACCCAAGCATCTCCATAGATAACCCCTCACCCACTTTCTGGTTTTTCCTAGTGGATGCCTCGTAGATGAGAGGGGCGGTCTCTTTGGGCTTCTGGTCGTGCACCCATGGCGCCTCCAAAAGGGTGTCCTAGCGCCACTTCGTACGGTGATGATGGTGGAGGCATATAAGAGATCAAGGCCTTCCTCATCACAACCTCAGGGGGCGTGCGAATTTTGCGGTGTTCGGCACTCCTAGTTCCCCTCTTTCAAAAGGCCGGTATACCAAGCCCCAATTCACTTTGCATTTCGCCCTAGTGGTTTTGTTCAATCAGGACCAAAGGAAGGCACGCTCGATCTTGTTATTATTATGGAGGGTGGTCGGAGGGACGATGAGGGTGGGTGATGTAGTAAGGAGACACACCCAATGGTGGTGATGTTGCCCCCATCCCAAGGAATGAGCTTGGATGCCACTTTGTCTTCAAGGTACTGAAAGCCAAACCGAGAGGGGAAGCCCTAAGTGTCTCATCGGAAAGGAGGTTCTTGCAGCAGAAAGATTTTGAAGGATTCGCCCAAGATTGAGGTGGCCACATCGAATTGGGACGACCAAGCTCCTTTGAAAGTTGGTAGCGAGGCTCGTGGTATCGCCGAAACATTATAGGATACCAGAGGGCCGGCCACGCCTTTTAGTAAAGACATAGATTTAATAATAGAGACATGCACCACATTATAGATTTGGGTAAGTTTTAATTTTATTTGAGTATGGATAGGAGAAGGCAATAAAGTTCCGATTTAGTTGAGTTTTTTTGTGAGATTTGATTTGATTTGGGTATGGGTAGTGAAAGGCAAGATTTTTTTGATTTGATTGAGATTTTGGTAAGAATTGATTTCATTGAGTTAATGCATGGCGTGGTTTGGGAAAGTACCAATTTGATTTAGATTATTTCAAGTTACTCTATTTGTGTTATTATTTTTTGCACAATCGGATGAGATTACTAGAAAAACAACAAATAAATAAAGAATGAAGGGGATGGGAAGGAAAAAGCCAAAAAGAGAAGGCGGACGTGATGCACCAACTCCCTTTTAATAGTAGAGATTTTTCATCCAGATCTATATGTAGACAATAAAGTATATGCGACATTGAAATGCAACTCCCCAATGATCTAAGTGGAAAAGCACACACAAAGTGGGGACAATCTACCAACAATTTCGAAAAAAAAAACGAAATACAGTAACTCTTTTCACTACTGAAAACGACGAAAAAATCGATCAATCAATCAGTCACTCCTAAATTCACTAGCGGTTCTTGTCGGCCGTGATGGGCTTGCACTTGACCTCCTGGAACACGACGGCCGGCGTGCCCGGCGGCGCGAGCTGCAGCACCAGCGGGCATTTGGCCTCGAACTTGCACTTGGTGTAGTGCGCCTGGTACCTGACCTCGCCCGACACCGCCACCTCCACCTTGAACATCCCCGTCGCGTTCTCCGCGTTGAACTCGGCCACGCCCGCGGTGCCGAGGGCGACGTAGCGGCCGTCGTCGCCGGAGACGAGGTGGTACACCTGGGTGTCGCCGGCGGGCTGCGTGGACCCCTCCTCGGCGAGCCTGATCCGCTCGAAGGGCTGGCCGTCGAAGCTGTAGCGGGCCTCGAGCGGCTTGGTGTTCTTGACGCTCATGGCCCAGTTCTTGTTCCGGACGGTGAGCGTGAGCGAGAGGTTGTAGGCGAACGCGGTGGCCGGGGAGACGGCGAGCGCGAGGCGCGTGAGGGAGGCGTCCCTGACGGTGACCTCGGCGTGGCGGATGAAGCCGTAGGCGGCGAGGAGCACGGCCAAGAGGACGGCGCCGGCTAGGACGGCCAGGCAGGCGGCGCAGCAGAGGATGGCCTCGCGCGCGTCGTAGGAGACGCAGGGGCAGCAGCGGTCGCAGAATGCGTCGTAGCAGCCGCACTCGCTGCAGCACATGGCTCGCTCAGCCTGGTTTCTTGAGCTGGCTGGATCTTGTCGGACCGGGACCAGGAGTGGCAGGAGGAAGAAAGCTAGCTACGTGACGTGAGGTAGCAGCAGGTGGGTGGCGGCTTTGGATGAGGGCAGGGAAGGGAACCAGATCCCTGACGGACAGCAGCGGCAAAGCAGCCGGGTGCCCGGGCGGGCATAGCAACGAGTGGACGACCATTGTTCGGCCGTAGCCGCGCCCCCAAAAGGCCCTTCAGACGAATTTTTAGTGTCGATCGCCGAAAATCAGTCTAGTCGCGCCCCCAGGATCTCGTTTAGCGCCGGTTTGGGCGAAATTCAGAGCCCGCGATCCCGCCCCGAACCCAAGCGGCCGGGTGTCGCCTCGGCGCGCCGGCAAAAGCGAAAAGCGGCGTGGGGCCGCTCTGTCGGCGACAGGAAGCCCTTTTCCCGTCGTTTCCTCCCGCTTCCCCCTAGGCTTCCCTCTCTTCTCCATTCCTCCCGCCAAACCCCCGCCTTCTCCCTGCCCTTTCGCCCGCCATGCCGCCGAAGAAATACGTGATGCCGCGCGCCGTGACGCCGAAGCAAAGGAAGCCGAGGGGCGCCGTTGTCCAAGCCTCCCCCCCCCCCCCGGCATGAGCAACGCCGAGTGGAAGGCGGATGTGGAGCGTCGGGAGGCCGTCACCACCGACAGGCGCAACAGGGCCAAGAAGGCCAGGGAAAAAGCGGCGCACGCTGCGGATGCGGCGGCGGCGCGCGCGGTGATGATGAATCCACCCGGTGGGCACCCGTACGCGGCCTGGAGCCAGCAAAGCGTCGGCTCTCCGGCCGGGTTCTCGTCGTCGCCGCACCCATGGAGCACGCCGTCGCCGGGCTATGCCGATGGGGACGTCCATGGTGGCTTCAACCCCAACATCACCTTCCCCCATGGGCGCCCAGTCCAGCGCACGCCCTCGCCCGCGTTCGTCGGCGTGCAGTACCCGCCATACATGTACTCGCCGCCGGACTACGCAGCCTCACCGACGCCACCTCTTCGCCGCGGCCTCTACTCGCAAGCCTCATCCTCGTCACATCTCGGCGACGCCGACGCGACGGAGGCAGACATGGAGGACATCATCGCAGCCGGCTCGGCTGCCGCCACCGCTTCCCCCGGGTTCACTACCCAGGACGGCTCGATAGACCTCGGCAACATGGACGAGGAGCTCGACTACGTCGAGGAAGAGCCGGAGGAGGAGGAAGAAGAGGAGGAGGAAGAAGAGGAGGAGTAGCCGCGCCGACGAGGAAAGGCAAGAAGAAGAATAAGGCGGCCAAGCCCGGCGAGCCACGCATCAAGTGGTCGTCCAAGGAAGAGGAGTGCCTCGCCGAAGCGTGGAAGGTCGTCTGCCTCGACCCGGTCACCGGCACGAAACACAGCATCGAGACGTATTGGGACCGCATCAAGGCCGAGTTCGACGAGCGGAAGCTCGTCGACCCCTACTTCAAAGGCGTGCACATGAAGCGTGGGTCGAAGGCGATGGCGAACCATTGGAGGCTCATCCAAACGGCGTGCAACAAATAGCATGGGGTCGTTGAGGAGGTCGCGGCTCACCCGGAGAGCGGCACCAGCGTCGAGGATCAGGTATTGCACGCCATCCTTACTGCTGCCTTTCGCCGTGCGCGCGCTAGCGCCGACTGATGTTCATTTCGTCGGTGCAGCTGCTACGCATGTTCGTCATGTTCCGCGATGACAACAGCGACGCAGAGTTCAAGTACCTCCATGTCTTCAAGCGGATCGACAAGTGCGAGAAATGGGCGGCCGTTCGACGCACCCTTGCCAAGGCCAAAGAGACATACAAGCCGGACGCGCCGACCACGGGCGCGGCCGACAGGCGCCCGGACGGCAACAAAGGTGCCAAGAAGGAGAAATACGTCGAGTCGGCTGCCGTGCGCGTGCAAGAGTCCATCGAACACTGCCCCGCCGACGCCAAGACCAGGGCCGCCCAGCGAGAAGAGAAAACTGAGGCAAGGAGGGCTGTTTTGATGACGAACAACGCCGTCAAACTCGACTTGCTCCGGACCAACGCCGCCGCGAAACTCAAAGCTCAGACGCCAAGAAGAGGAACAACGACTTCGCCTTCTTGATGGGCGGCGCTGACATGCTCCAGAGCGGCGATGAGAAGCTCAAGGCGTGGTTCTTGGCGGAGCGCAGCCTCATCCCGAACCAGATACGGCGACGCCGACGCCGCCGCCCAGCCCGACTGATGATGATGCCTCCGCGACGCCCAACCCCACCGACGATGCCTCCGCCGTGCCCAGCAGCACAGAAGCCGCGCTAACCAGCCCGGAAGCCGCGCCGACTCCTCCCAGCCCGCGTACGCCGCCGGAGGTTGAGCTCGACGTTTGATGTACTCCTTTCCGCGCCCTTCCTTTTTTTGTACGTTGAACTACTGTGTGTCCTTTATTTGATCGCCGAACTGTGGCACCGAATCGCCGAACTATTGCGATGATCACCAAATCGCCGAACTATTGCGATGATCGCCGATTTGTTGTTTTTTTTGAGCGGGAACAGTGGAGTTAGAATATGGGGCGCCTTGGGTGGCGGCACCTGGGGGCGTGGCTGGGGAGAAACGAACCCCAGGGGCCGATCTAGTGCCGGCTCTCCCCCAGGCCGCTCTTTTTGGCGCCCTGGGGGGCCAAACGGCTGGAGATGCTCTAACAGATCACCTATTTGAAGTTCGGCTAAATTGGACCGCCATACCCCGAACCGTTGAGCTGCTGCACGACATGTTTAACATTGCACTGCTAAGTCTTGAGCTTGCGTTGGTTTTCCTTGAAGAGGAAAGGGTGATGCAGCAATAGTAGCGTAGCTATTTCCCTCAGTTTTTGAGAACAAGGTATCAATCCAGTAGGAGGCTCCTCAGAAGTCCCACGCACCTACACAAACAAACAAGAACTCGCAACCAACGCAATAAAGGGGTTGTCAATCCCTTCAAGTCCACTTGCGAAAGTGAGATCTGATAGAGATAATATGATAAGATAAATATATTTTTGGTATTTTTATGATATAGATTGGAAAAGTAAAGATGCAAATAAAAGTAGATTGAAAGCTTATATGATAAGAGATAGACCCGGGGGCCATAGGTTTCACTAGTGGCTTCTCTCAAGATAGCATAAGTATTACGGCGGGTGAACAAATTACTGTCGAGCAATTGATAGAAAAGCGAATAATTATGAGATTATCTAGGCATGATCATGTATATAGGCATCACATCCGTGACAAGTACACCGACTCCTGCCTGCATCTACTACTATTACACCACGCATCGACCGCTATCCAGCATGCATCTAGAGTATTAAGTTTATAAAGAACAGAGTAACACATTAAGAAAGATGACATGATATAGAGGGATAAACTCATGCAATATGATATAAACCCCATCTTTTTATCCTCGATGGCAACAATACAATACGTGCCTTGCTGCCCCTGCTGTCACTAGGAAATTAAGGACACCGCAAGATTGAACCCAAAGCTAAGCACTTCTCCCATTGCAAGAAAGATCAGTCTAGTAGGCCAAACCAAACTGATAATTCGAAGAGACTTGCAAAGATAACTTAATCACACATAAAAGAATTCAGAGGAGATTCAAATATTTCTCATCGATAAACTTGATCATAAATCCACAATTCATCGGATCTCGACAAACACACCGCAAAAAGAGTTACATCGAATAGATCTCCAACAAGATAAAGGAGAACTTTGTATTGAAATTCAGAGAGAGAGAGAAGAAGCCATCTTGCTAATAACTATGGACCCGAAGGTCTGTGGTAAACTACTCACAACTCATCGGAGAGGCCTTGGAGATGATGTAGAGGCCCTCCATGGTCGATTCCCCCTCCGGCGGAGCGCCGGCGAAGGCTCCAAGATGGGATCTCGCAGATACAGCAGGTTACTGCGATGGAAATAGTTTTTCGTGGTCGCTTCTGATGTTTTCGGGGTACATGGGTATAAATAGGAGGAAGAAGTAGGTCGGTGGACGCTCGAGGGGCCCACAAGGGTGGGGGCGCGCCGGGCACCCTCATGGCCGCCTCCTTTGTTTCTTGACTTCCACTCCAAGTCCACTGGATCACGTTTATTCCAAAAAGATCGCTCCCGAAGGTTTTATTCCGTTTGGACTCCGTTTGATATTCTTTTTCTTCGAAACACTGAAATAGGCAAAAAAACAGCAATTCGGGCTGGGCCTCCGGTTAGTAGGTTAGTCCCAAAAATGATATAAAAGTGTAAAGCAAAGCCCATAAACATCCAAAACGGGTAATATAATAGCATGGAACAATCAAAAATTATAGATACGTTGGAGACGTATCATGCACCTACACGCTTGGGCCGCATCCTCTGTCCATTCCTCTCTCACTCACTATGGCCTAGGGTTAGAGCAACTCCAATGGGACGAACCATTCGGTCCGCTCATGCCTCTTTGAGTCGTCGCGGACAAAAACGTTGGCCCAACGCACCGACCCAAACTCAAAATGTGCCCACTTTGTTTCCGGGGCGAAGCATTTTGGGCCCGAATTTAGGCCCGAAATGCGTCGCCGTGGAAACGAAGCGGACGCGCCGCGCGTCCCCTCGGTGTTCGTCGTGGTCCCACATGTCAGCCGCTCAACAACCATCCGCCGTAATATTTAACGCCAGCACCTGTTGGGGAACGTTGCAGAAAATTAAAATTTTCCTACGGTTTCACCAAGATCCATCTATGAGTTCATCTAAGCAACGAGTCAAGGGAGTGAGTTTGCATCTACATACCACTTGTAGATCGCGTGCGGAAGCTTGCAAGGTGATGATGGAGTCGTACTCGACGTGATTCAGATCACAGATGTCCAAGTGCTGAACGGACAGCACCTCCGCGTTCAACACACGTACGGGACGGGAGACGTCTCCTCCTTCTTGATCCAGCAAGGGGGAAGGAGAGGTTGAGGAAGATCGCTCCAACGACAGCACGATGGCGTGGTGATGTTGGTGCGGCAGTACTCCGACAGGGCTTCGCAAGCGCGTAACGGAGGAGGAGATGTGTTGGGGAGGGGAGGGGCTGCGCCTTGGAGGTGTGTCCCGCAGCCCTCCCCTCACCCCTCTATTTATAGGGGAAGGGGCAAGGGGGGCCGACCCCTCTAGATGGGATCTAGAGGGGGGGCGGCGGCCAGGGAGGGGAGGCTTGCCCCCCAAGCAAGGAGGGCGCCCCCTTAGGGTTTCCCCCCCAACCCTAGGCGCATGGGCCCAAGGTGGGGGGCGCGCCCAGCCCTCCAGGGGCTGGCTCCCTCCCCTTTGCGGCCCATGTGGCCCTCCGGGAGGGGTGGCCCCTCCCGGTGGACCCCCCGGAACCTCTCCGGTGGTCCCGATACATTACCGATAGACCCCCGAAACTTTCCGGTGTCCGCATGACAACTTCCCATATATAAAACTTCACCTCCGGACCATTCCGGAACTCCTCGTGACGTCCGGGATCTCATCCGAGACTCCGAATAACATTCGGTAGTCACATACTAGTCTTCCTAATAACCCTAGCGTCACCGAACCTTAAGTGTGAAGACCCTACGGGTTCGGGAGACATGCAGACATGACCGAGACCACTCTCCGGTCAATAACCAACAGCGGGATCTGGATACCCATGTTGGCTCCCACATGCTCCTCGATGATTTCATCGGTTGAACCACGATGTCGAGGATTCGATCAAACCCTGTATGCAATTCCCTTTGTCAATCGGTACGTTACTTGCCCGAGACTCGATCGTCGGTATCCCAATACCTTGTTCAGTCTCGTTACCGGCAAGTCACTTTACTGTACCGTAATGCATGATCCCGTGGACAACACCTTGGTCACCTTGAGATCATTATGATGATGCATTACCGAGTGGGCCCAGAGATACCTCTCCGTCATACGGAGTGACAAATCCCAGTCTCGATCCGTGTCAACCCAACAGACACTTTCGGAGATACCTGTAGTGCACCTTTATAGTCACCCAGTTACGTTGTGACGTTTGATACACCCAAAGCACTCTTACGGTATCCGGGAGTTACACGATCTCATGGTCGAAGGAAGAGATACTTGACATTGGCAAAGCTCTAGCAAACGAACTACACGATCTTTGTGCTATGCTTAGATTGGGTCTTGTCCATCACATCATTCTCCTAATGATGTGATCCCGTTATCAATGACATCCAATGTCCATAGCCAGGAAACGATGACTATCTGTTGATCACAACGGGCTAGTCAACTAGAGGCTCACTAGGGACATATTGTGGTCTATGTATTCACACGTGTATTACGATTTCCGGATAATACAGTTATAGCATGAATAAAAGACAATTATCATGAACAATGAAATATAATAATACTTTTATTATTGCCTCTAGGGCATATTTCCAACAGTCTCCCACTTGCACTAGAGTCACCAATCTAGTTACATTGTGATGAATTGAACACCCATAGAGTTCTGGTGTTGATCATGTTTTGCTCGTGAGAGAGGTTTAGTCAACGGATCTGCGACATTCAGATCCGTATGTACTTTGCAAATTTCTATGTCTCCATCTTGAACATTTTCACGGATGGAGTTGAAACGACGCTTGATGTGCCTGGTCTTCTTGTGAAACCTGGGCTCCTTGGCAAGGGCAATAGCTCCAGTGTTGTCACAGAAGAGTTTGATCGGCCCTGACGCATTGGGTATGACTCCTAGGTCGGTGATGAACTCCTTCACCCAAATCGCTTCATGCGCTGCCTCTGAGGCTGCCATGTACTCCGCTTCACACGTAGATCCCGCCACGACGCTCTGCTTGCAGCTGCACCAGCTTACTGCTCCACCATTCAACATATACACGTATCCGGTTTGTGACTTAGAGTCATCCAGATCTGAGTCGAAGCTAGCGTCGACGTAACCCTTTACGACGAGCTCTTCGTCTCCTCCATAAACGAGAAACATGTCATTTGTCCTTTTCAGGTACTTCAGGATATTCTTGACCGCTGTCCAGTGTTTCTTGCCGGGATTACTTTGGTATCTTGCTACCAAACTTACGGCAAGGTTTACATCAGGTCTGGTACACAGCATGGCATACATAGCAGATCCTATGGCTGAAGCATAGGGGATGACACTCATCTCTTCTTTATCTTTTGCCGTGGTCGGTGACTGAGCCGAGCTCAATCTCACACCTTGTAACATAGGCAAGAACCCTTTCTTGGACTGATCCATTTTGAACCTTTTCAAAATCTTATCAAGGTATGTGCTTTGTGAAAGACCTATGAGGCGTCTCGATCTATCTCTATAGATCTTGATGCCTAATATATAAGCAGCTTCTCCAAGGTCCTTCATTGAAAAACACTTATTCAAGTAGGCCTTAATGCTGTCCAGAAGTTCTATATTATTTCCCATCAAGAGTATGTCATCTACATATAATATGAGAAATGCTACAGAGATCCCACTCACTTTCTTGTAAACGCAGGCTTCTCCATAAGTCTGCATAAATCCAAACGCTTTGATCATCACATCAAAGCGAATATTCCAACTCCGAGATGCTTGCACCAGCCCATAAATGGATCGCTGGAGCTTGCATACTTTGTTAGCGTTCTTAGGATCGACAAAACCTTCTGGATGTATCATATACAGTTCTTCCTTAAGATGTCCGTTAAGGAATGCCGTTTTGACGTCCATCTGCCATATCTCATAATCATAGTATGCAACAATTGCTAACATGATTCGGACGGACTTCAGCTTCGCTACGGGAGAGAATGTCTCGTCGTAGTCAATCCCTTGAACTTGTCGATAACCCTTAGCGACAAGTCAAGCCTTATAAATGGTAACATTACCATCCGCGTCCGTCTTCTTCTTAAACATCCATTTGTTTTCTATCACTCGCCGATCATCGGGCAAGTCTGTCAAAGTCCATACTTTGTTTTCATACATGGATTCTATCTCGGATTTCATGGCTTCAAGCCATTTGTTGGAAT
This sequence comes from Triticum timopheevii, assembly GCA_963921465.1. Taxonomy (NCBI): domain Eukaryota; kingdom Viridiplantae; phylum Streptophyta; class Magnoliopsida; order Poales; family Poaceae; genus Triticum; species Triticum timopheevii. The sequence continues at coordinate 67,692,033 of OY997266.1, forward strand.
CTGGACCCGCCATCGCTTCTTCATAGTTCGAAGGTTCACCGTTGTCTAACAACATGATTTCCAGGACAGGGTTGCCGTACCACTCTGGTGCGGAACGTGTCCTTGTGGACCTACGAAGTTCAGTAGCAACTTGATCCGAAGTACCTTGATCATCATCATTGTTTTCCTCTTCAGTTGGTGTGGGCATCACAGGAACATTTTGCTGCGCTGGACCACTTTCCCGTTCGAGAGATAGTACTTCATCGAGTTCTACTTTCCTCCCACTTACTTCTTTCGAGAGAAACTCTTTTTCCAGAAAGCATTCGTTCTTGGCAACAAAGATCTTGCCCTCGGATCTTAAGTAGAAGGTGTACCCGACAGTTTCCTTAGGGTATCCTATGAAGACGCATTTTTCCGACTTGGGTTCGAGCTTTTCAGGTTGAAGTTTCTTGACATAAGCATCGCATCCCCAAACTTTTAGAAACGACAGCTTAGGTTTCTTCCCAAACCATAATTCATACGGTGTCGTCTCAACGGATTTAGACGGTGCCCTATTTAAAGTGAATGTAGCTGTCTCTAGAGCGTATCCCCAAAATGATAGCGGTAAATCGGTAAGAGACATCATAGACCGCACCGTATCCAATAGAGTGCGATTACGATGTTCGGACACACCGTTTCGCTGAGGTGTTCCAGGCGGCGTGAGTTGTGAAACGATTCCACATTTCCTTAAGTGTGTGCCAAATTCGTGACTTAAATATTCTCCTCCACGATCTGATCGAAGGAACTTTATCTTTCGGTCACGTTGATTCTCTACCTCATTCTGAAATTCCTTGAACTTTTCGAAGGTCTCAGACTTGTGTTTCATTAAGTAGACATACCCATATCTACTCAAGTCATCAGTGAGAGTGAGAACATAACGATATCCTCCGCGAGCCTCAACGCTCATTGGACCGCACACATCGGTATGTATGATTTCCAATAAGTTGGTTGCTCGCTCCATTGTTCCGGAGAACGGAGTCTTGGTCATTTTGCCCATGAGGCATGGTTCGCATGTGTCAAATGATTCATAATCAAGAGACTCTCAAAGTCCATCAGCATGGAGCTTCTTCATGCGCTTGACACCAATGTGACCAAGGCGGCAGTGCCACAAGTATGTGGGACTATCGTTATCAACTTTACATCTTTTGGCATCCACACTATGAACATGTGTAATACTACGCTCGAGATTCATTAAGAATAAACCATTCACCATCGGAGCATGACCATAAAACATATCTCTCATATAAATCGAACAACCATTATTCTCAGACTTAAATGAGTAGCCATCTCGTATTAAACAAGATCCGGATACAATGTTCATGCTCAAACTTGGCACAAAATAACAATTATTAAGGTTCAAAACTAACCCCGTGGGTAAATGTAGAGGCAGCGTGCCGACGGCGATCACATCGACTCTGGAACCATTCCCGACGCGCATCGTCACCTCGTCCTTCGCCAGTCTCCATTTATTCCGCAGCTCCTGCTGTGAGTTACAAATGTGAGCAACGGCACCGGTATCAAATACCCAGGAGTTACTACGAGTACTGGTAAGGTATACATCAATTACATGTATATCAAATATACCTTTGGTGTTGCCGGCCTTCTTATCCGCTAAGTATTTGGGGCAGTTCCGCTTCCAGTGACCCTTCCCCTTGCAATAAAAGCACTCAGTCTCAGGTTTGGGTCCATTCTTTGACTTCTTCCCGGTAACTGGCTTACCGGGCGCGGCAACATCCTTGCCGTCCTTCTTGAAGTTCTTCTTGCCCTTGCCCTTCTTGAACTTAGTGGTCTTATTGACCATCAACACTTGATGTTCTTTCTTGATTTCAGCCTCTGCTGACTTCAGCATCGAGAACACTTCAGGAATGGTCTTCACCATCCCCTGCATGTTGTAGTTCATCACAAAGCTCTTGTAGCTTGGTGGGAGCGACTGGAGGATTCTGTCAATGACCGCCTCATCTGGGAGGTTAATGTTCAGCTGGGTCATACGGTTGTGCAACCCAGACATCTTGAGGATGTGCTCACTGACAGAACTGTTTTCCTCCATCTTACAACTGTAGAACTTGTCGGAGACATCATATCTCTCGACCCGGGCATGAGCTTGAAAAACTAGTTTCAGCTCTTCGAACATCTCATATGCTCCGTGATGCTCAAAATGCTTTTGGAGCCCCGGTTCTAAGCTGTAAAGCATGCCGCACTGAACGAGGGAGTAATCATCAGCACGAGTTTGCCAAGCATTCATAATGTCTTGGTTCTCTGGGACGGGAGCGTCACCTAGCGGTCCTTCTAGGACACATTGCTTCCTGGCAGCTATGAGGATGATCCCCAGGTTCCGGACCCAGTCCGTATAGTTGCTGCCATCATCTTTCAGCTTGGTTTTCTCTAGGAACGCGTTGAAGTTCATGTTGACATTAGCGTTGGCCATTTGATCTACAAGACACATTTGCAAAGGTTTTATACTAAGTTCATGATAATTAAGTTCATCTAATCAAATTATGAACTCCCACTCAGATTAGACATCCCTCTAGTCATCTAAGTGTTACACGATCCGAGTCGACTAGGCTGTGTCCGATCATCACGTGAGACGGACTAGTCATCGTCGGTGAACATCTTCATGTTGATCGTATCTTCCATACGACTCGTGTTCGACCTTTCGGTCTCCGTGTTCCGAGGCCATGTCTGCACATGCTAGGCTTGTCAAGTTGACCCTAAGTGTTTTTGCTGTGTAAAACTGTCTTACACCCGTTGTATGTGAACGTAAGGATCTATCACACCCGATCATCACGTGGTGCTTCGAAACGACGAACTGTAGCAACGGTGCACAGTTAGGGGGGAACACTTCTTGAAATTAGTAAGGGATCATCTTATTTACTACCATCGTCCTAAGTAAACAAGATGCATAAACATAATAAACATCATATGCAATTATATAGTTGTGACATGACATGGCCAATATCATATAGCTCCATTGATCTCCATCTTCGGGGCTCCATGATCATCTTGTCACCGGATTGACACCATGATCTCCATCATCATGATCTCCATCATCGTGTCTTCTTGAAGTTGTCACGCCAATGACTACTTCTACTTCTATGGCTAACGCGTTTAGCAATAAAGTAAAGTAGTTTACATGGCGTTCTTCAATGACACGCAGGTCATACAAAAAATAAAGACAACTCCTATGGCTCCTGCTGGTTGTCATACTCATCGACATGCAAGTCGTGAATTCTATTACAAGAACATGATCTCATACATCACAATTCATCATTCATCACAACTTCTGGCCATATCACATCACATGATCAATCGCTGCAAAAACAAGTTAGACGTCCTCTAATTGTTGTTGCATCTTTTACGTGGCTGCAATTGGGTTCTAGCAAGAACGTTTTCTTACCTACGAATAACCACAACGTGATTTTGTCAACTTCTATTTACCCTTCATAAGGACCCTTTTCATCGATTCCGCTTCAACTAAAGTGGGAGAGACAGACACCCACCAGCCACCTTATGCAACTAGTGCATGTCAATCGGTGGAACCGGTCTCACGTAAGCGTACGTGTAAGGTTGGTCCGGGCCGCTTCATCCCACAATACCGCTGAAGCAAGAAAAGACTAGTAGTGGCAAGCAAGTTGACAAGATCCACGCCCACAACAAAATTGTGTTCTACTCGTGCATTAGAGAACTACGCATAGACCTAGCTCATGATGCCACTGTGGGGAACGTTGCAGAAAATTAAAATTTTCCTACGGTTTCACCAAGATCCATCTATGAGTTCATCTAAGCAACGAGTCAAGGGAGTGAGTTTGCATCTACATACCACTTGTAGATCACGTGCGGAAGCTTGCAAGGTGATGATGGAGTCGTACTCGACGTGATTCAGATCACCGATGTCCAAGTGCTGAACGGACAACACCTCCGCGTTCAACACACGTACGGGACGGGAGACGTCTCCTCCTTCTTGATCCAGCAAGGGGGAAGGAGAGGTTGAGGAAGATCGCTCCAACGGCAGCACGACGGCGTGGTGATGTTGGTGTGGCAGTACTCCGACAGGGCTTCGCAAGCGCGTTACGGAGGAGGAGATGTGTTGGGGAGGGGAGGGGCTGCGCCTTGGAGGTGTGTCCCGCAGCCCTCCCCTCACCCCTCTATTTATAGGGGAAGGGGCAAGGGGGGCCGACCCCTCTAGATGGGATCTAGAGGGGGGGCGGCGGCCAGGGAGGGGAGGCTTGCCCCCCAAGCAAGGAGGGCGCCCCCCTTAGGGTTTCCCCCCCAACCCTAGGCGCATGGGCCCAAGGTGGGGGGCGCGCCCAGCCCTCCAGGGGCTGGCTCCCTCCCCTTTGCGGCCCATGTGGCCCTCCGGGAGGGGTGGCCCCTCCCGGTGGACCCCCCGGAACCTCTCCGGTGGTCCCGATACATTACCGATAGACCCCCGAAACTTTCCGGTGTCCGTATGACAACTTCCCATATATAAAACTTCACCTCCGGACCATTCCGGAACTCCTCGTGACGTCCGGGATCTCATCCGGGACTCCGAATAACATTCGGTAGTCACATACTAGTCTTCCTAATAACCCTAGCGTCACCGAACCTTAAGTGTGAAGACCCTACGGGTTCAGGAGACATGCAGACATGACCGAGACCACTCTCCGGTCAATAACCAACAGCGGGATCTGGATACCCATGTTGGCTCCCACATGCTCCTCGATTATTTCATTGGTTGAACCATGATGTCGAGGATTCGATCAAACCCTGTATGCAATTCCCTTTGTCAATCGGTACGTTACTTGCCCGAGACTCGATCGTCGGTATCCCAATACCTTGTTCAGTCTCGTTACCGGCAAGTCACTTTACTTGTACCGTAATGCATGATCTCGTGGACAACACCTTGGTCACCTTGAGCTCATTATGATGATGCATTACCGAGTGGGCCCAGAGATACCTCTCCGTCATACGGAGTGACAAATCCCAGTCTCGATCCGTGTCAACCCAACAGACACTTTCGGAGATACCTGTAGTGCACCTTTATAGTCACCCAGTTACGTTGTGACGTTTGATACACCCAAAGCACTCCTACGGTATCCGGGAGTTACACGATCTCATGGTCGAAGGAAGAGATACTTGACATTGGCAAAGCTCTAGCAAACGAACTACACGATCTTTGTGCTATGCTTAGATTGGGTCTTGTCCATCACATCATTCTCCTAATGATGTGATCCCATTATCAATGACATCCAATGTCCATAGCCAGGAAACCATGACTATCTGTTGACCACAACGGGCTAGTCAACTAGAGGCTCACTAGGGACATATTGTGGTCTATGTATTCACACGTGTATTACGATTTCCGGATAATACAGTTATAGCATGAATAAAAGACAATTATCATGAACAATGAAATATAATAATACTTTTATTATTGCCTCGAGGGCATATTTCCAACAGCACCTACCTTGGGCCCGCCTGGCAGTATGGAAGGGCCGTGTGCCCGTCCTTTTTAATGGAAGTGTGTGGCGGGGCCGTCTCATCCACTTCAATCTCCTCGCGCACATCTAGCCACGCTTGCTCCCTCGCTGACGACCAAAAAACCCTAGCTAGCCAACCACCAACCATGGGCTTCTTCGGCGGGAAGGGGAAGGGGAGATTCAGCGCCGACGCGAGCTCTTCCCACGCGCTTCCTCCTCCGCCGGTTTGACACGGCTCGCCACCGCTGGACTGGGAGCTGCTGTACATACCAGTCCACCAGGCGTGGTGGCACTGGCAGTACCGCCGGCCCTTGCAGTATCTGGATGTCAACCTGGCACACGGCTAGCATCTGGACCCGCACCGGATCCCCATTCCAGCGATGCCGCGCTCGGCACGGGCGCACGCCGAGGAGGTTCGCCAGCGTCGCGAGCTCCTTACGTCGGAGCAGCGCGTGATGCATGCCTATGCGCCAGACTCCCATAACTGGGAGCGCTGCTTTGCGCTGGAGCACGAGGAGGAGCGTCGTCACGGCGTCCATGTCAACCACGACGTTCCCCCACTGCCGCCAGAGTTTTTGCCAGAGGATGAGGAGGCGGAGCTGGCGTACCAAGCCACCCTCGAGGAGGCCCTGGAGCACGCGCTGGAGGCGAGCCGGCTCGAGGTGGACGCCCACTGGGATGGGCTGGACCACGCCCTCGCCTTGTCATTGGCGGGGGACTCCCTCCATAATCCCTTGTTCATCCTGCCGTCGCCGCCCTTCGTCGAGCCCAAGGCCGAGCCAGAGCCGGAGCTCGAGCCCACGCCCACCCGGATGCGGTCGCTGCTTCCGTCGCCCACTTGACCCGAGGAGTCCTACTCGTGGATCGACGAGCTCCGCGAGTGGGTGAGCACGCCTCCCGTCCACTATGCCAGAGGAGGAGGTAGCCCACCTTGAGTGCTAGAAAGTGCATTGGCTCTCCAAGGAGGAGGCCTACGGCGAGCAGCAGATGCGCGAGAGCAGGAGCTGCGCCGCGACGAGGAGGCACTGCACCTTGAGGAGGAGTAGGAGGAGCGCGCACCCCTCGCCGCAATGCTGTCGTCGCAGCAGACAACGGAGGAGGCCGCCCTGGCGGCCTATCAAGCCGCATTCGGGTAGGCTGGGCCGCCTCCCATCTCCATCGACCTCCCCGGTGGCGACGACAGCGGTAAGGGCAAGGGCAAGGTGGACGCCTAGGGCAGCGTGCGGCCGGAGTTTTTTTATTGTTTAATTATGTTTAAGTGGACTTTGCCCGACGGATGACCGGCCATTTATGTTTATTTATGTTTTATTAAGTTTATTTTGGCCATGTGTTTATCATTTACATTTTTTTTCTTTGAACACGGGCAAATATGAGTATGATTTCCGTTAGATGCACCAGCCACCCAAATCAAAAAGCAGACCTGTCGAATGGGGAATCAATCTAGAGGCCTTTTCCAGCGATATGCTGGAGGAAGAATCAATCTCCGAAGCCATCTTGTTGCAACCACCATGACCATACCTGAGTAGTTTTCCTTTGGAGACTATAGGTCCATAGCAGTAGCTAGATGACATCCTCTCTCCCTTGTGATTCAATACAAAGTTCTTGTGAGATGCCTCACATGATTGGGATCAATCTGATGTAACTTGTGTTATGTTTTGGGGATATGATGAATTTTCACTTTACGATCAGATTTATTCATGAATTATTTTGAATCTCTTATGGTTTCTTTGTTGCATGTTTAATAGTCATATATGTTTTCTGATCTATGTGTTGTTTTTTGGCCAGGTTTGATGCTTAGATCTTCAGAGGGAGCTGTGTATGATAGTAGGTTCAATCTTACAGTGTTCTATCCCAGTGACAGAAAGGGACCAAACTATTGGAAATATTCCCTAGAGGCAATAATAAAAGTATTATTATATTTCCTTGTTCATGATAATTGTCTTTTATTCATGCTATAACTGTATTATCCGGAAATCGTAATACACGTGTGAATACATAGACCACAATATGTCCCTAGTGAGCCTCTAGTTGACTAGCTCGTTGTGATCAACAGATAGTCATGGTTTCCTGGCTATGGACATTGGATGTTGTTGATAACGGGATCACATCATTAGGAGAATGATGTGATGGACAAGACCCAATTCTAAGCATAGCACAAAGATCGTGTAGTTCGTTTGCTAGAGCTTTTTCAATGTCAAGTATCTCTTCCTTAGACCATGAGATCGTGTAACTCCCGGATACCGTAGGAGTGCTTTGGGTGTATCAAACGTCACAACGTAACTGGGTGACTATAAAGGTGCACTACAGGTATCTCCGAAAGTGTCTGTTGGGTTGACACGGATCGAGACTGGGATTTGTCACTCCGTGTAAACGGAGAGGTATCTCTAGGCCCACTCGGTAGGACATCATCATAATGTGCACAATGTGACCAAGGGGTTGATCACGGGATGATGTGTTATGGAACGAGTAAAGAGACTTGCCGGTAACGAGATTGAACAAGGTATCGATATACCGACGATCGAATCTCGGGCAAGTACAATACGGTTAGACAAAGGGAATTGTATACGGGATCGACTGAGTCCTTGACATCGTGGTTCATCCGATGAGATCATCGTGGAACATGTGGGAGCCAACATGGGTATCCAGATCCCGCTGTTGGTTATTGACCGGAGAATGTCTCGGTCATGTCTACATGTCTCCCGAACCCGTAGGGTCTACACACTTAAGGTTCGATGACGCTAGGGTTATAAAGGAAGTTTGTATTTGGTTATCGAATGTTGTTCGGAGTCCCGGATGAGATCCCGGACGTCACGAGGAGTTCCGGAATGGTCCAGAGGTAAAGATTTATATATGGGAAGTCCTATTTTGGCCACCGGAAAATGTTCGGGATTTTTCGATATTGTACCAGGAAGGTTCTAGAAGGTTCTGGAGTGGGGCCCACTTGCATGGGGGTACCCACATGAACGTGGGTAGTGGGGGCAAGGCCCCACACCCCTGGTCAAGGCGCACCAAGATCCCCCCTTAGAAGGAATAAGATCATATCCCGAAGGGATAAGATCAAGATCCCTAAAAAGGGGGGATAACAATCGGTGGGGAAGGAAATGATAGGATTTCTTTCCTCCCACCTTGGCCAACGCCCCAATGGACTTGGAGGGCAAGAAACCAGCCCCTCCACCCCTATATATAGTGGGGAGGCGCATGGGAGCTACACACGAAGTTCTGGCGCAACCCCCCCCCCCCCCCTCTCCCAAGTCCTCCTCCTCTCCCGCGGTGCTTGGCGAAGCCCTGCAAGATTGCCACGCTCCTCCACCACCACCACGCCGTCGTGCTGCTGCTGGATGGAGTCTTCCTCAACCTCTCCCTCTCTCCTTGCTGGATTGAACGCGGAGGTGCCGTCCGTTCGGCACTAGGATCTCCGGTGATTTGGATCACGACGAGTACGACTCCTTCAACCCCGTTCTCTTGAACGCTTCCGCTTAGCGATCTACAAGGGTATGTAGATGCACTCTCCTTCCCCTCGTTGCTGGTTTCTCCATAGATAGATCTTGGTGACACGTAGGAAAATTTTGAATTCCTGCTACGTTCCCCAACAGTGGCATCATGAGCCAGGTCTATTGCGTAGATTCTTTGCACGAGTAGAACACAAAGTAGTTGTGGGCGTTGATTTTGTTCAATATGCTTACCATTACTAGTCCAATCTTGTTTCGACGGTATTGTGGGATGAAGCGGCCCGGACCGACCTTACACGTACTCTTACGTGAGACAGGTTCCACCGATTGACATGCACTTGGTGCATAAGGTGGCTAGCGGGTGCCAGTCTCTCCCACTTTAGTCGGAACGGATTCGATGAAAAGGGTCCTTATGAAGGGTAAATAGCAATTGGCATATCACGTTGTGGTTTTGCGTAGGTAAGAAACGTTCTTGCTAGAAACCCATAGCAGCCACGTAAAACATGCAAACAACAATTAGAGGACGTCTAACTTGTTTTTGCAGGGTATGCTATGTGATGTGATATGGCCAAGAAGAATGTGATGAATGATATGTGATGTATGAGATTGATCATGTTCTTGTAATAGGAATCACGACTTGAATGTCGATGAGTATGACAACCGGCAGGAGCCATAGGAGTTGTCTTAATTTATTGTATGACCTGCGTGTCATTGAACAACGCCATGTAATTACTTTACTTTATTGCTAACCGGTAGCCATAGTAGTAGAAGTAATAGTTGGCGAGACAACTTCATGAAGACACGATGATGGAGATCATGGTGTCATGCCGGTGACGATGATGATCATGGAGCCCCGAAGATGGAGATCAAAAGGAGCAAGATGATATTGGCCATATCATGTCACTATTTGATTGCATGTGATGTTTATCATGTTTATGCATCTTGTTTACTTAGAACGACGGTAGTAAATAAGATGATCCCTTACAAAAATTTCAAGAAGTGTTCTCCCCTAACTGTGCACCGTTGCTAAAGTTCGTCGCTTCTAAGCACCACGTGATGATCGGGTGTGATGGATTCTTACATTCACATACAACGGGTGTAAGACAGATTTACACACGCAAAATACTTAGGGTTAACTTGACGAGCCTAGCATGTACAGACATGGCCTCGGAACACGGAGACCGAAAGGTCGAGCATGAGTCGTATAGTAGATACGATCAACATGAAGATGTTCACCGATGATGACTAGTCCGTCTCACGTGATGATCGGACACGGCCTAGTTGACTCAGATCATGTAATCACTTAGATGACCAGAGGGATGTCTATCTGAGTGGGAGTTCATAAGATGAACTTAATTATCCTGAACATAGTCAAAAGTTCTTTGCAAATTATGTCGTAAGCTCGAGCTTTAGTTCCACTGTTTAGATATGTTCCTAGAGAAAATATAGTTGAAAGTTGACAACAGCGATTATGCGGACAGTAGAAAGCTTATGTCCTTAATGCACCGCTCAGTGTGCTGAACCCCAAACGTCGTTTGTGGATGTTGCGAACATCAGACATACACGTTTTGATAACTACGTGATAGTTCAGTTAAACGGTTTAGAGTTGAGGCACCAAAGACGTTTCCGAAACGTCGCGGAACATATGAGATGTTTCAAGGGCTGAAATTGGGATTTCAGGCTCGTGCCCACGTCGTATGAGACCTCCGATGATTTTCTTAGCCGGCAAACTAAGGGAGAAAAGCTCAATCGTTGAGCTTGTGCTCAGATTGTTTGAGTGCGACAATCACTTGAATCGAGTGGGAGTTGATCTTCCAGATGAGATAGTGATGTTTCTCCAAAGTCATTGCCACCAAGCTGCTAGAGCTTCGTGATGAACTATAACATATCAGGGATAGATATGATGATCCTTGAGGTATTCGCGATGTTTGACACCGCGAAAGTAGAAATCAAGAAGGAGCATCAATTGTTGATGGTTGGTGAAACCACTAGTTTCAAGAAGGGCAAGGGCAAGAAGGGATACTTCATGAAACGGCAAATCAGCTGCTGCTCTAGTGAAGAAACCCAAGGTTGAACCCAAACCCGAGACTAAGTGCTTCTGTGATAAGGGGAATAGTCACTAGAGCGGAATTACCCTAGATACTTGGTAGATGAGAAGGCTGGCAAGGTCGATAGAATTATATTGGATATACATTATGTTAATGTGTACTTTACTAGTACTCCTAGTAGCACCAGGGTATTAGATACCGGTTCGGTTGCTAAGTGTTAGTAACTCGAAATAAAAGCTACGGAATAAACGGAGACTAGCTAAAGGTGAGCTGACGATATGTGTTGGAAGTGTTTCCAAGGTTGATGTGATCAAGCATCGGACGCTCCCTCTACCATCATCATTTGGTGTTTGCGTTGAGCATAGACATGATTGGATTATGTCTATCGCAATACGGTTATTCATTTAAGGAGAATAATGGTTACTCTGTTTATTTGAATAATATCTTCAATGGTCTTGCACCTGAAACGAATGGTTCATTGAATCTCGATCGTAGTGATACACATTTTCATGCCAAAAGATATAAGATAGTAATGATAGTACCACTTGTGGCACTACCATGTAAGTCATATTGGTATAAAACGCATGAAGAAGCTCCATGTTGATGGATCTTTGGACTCACTCATTTTTGAAAAGTTTGAGACATGCAAACCACGTCTATTGGTGTATACGCATGAAGAAACTCCATGCAGATGGATCGTTTGGACTCACTTGATTTTGAATCACTTGAGATATGCAAATCATACCACATGGGCAAGATGACTGAAAAGCCTCGGTTTCAGTAAGATGGAACAAGATAGCAACTTGTTGGAAGTAACACATTTTGATGTGTGCAGTCCAATGAGTGCTGAGGCATGCAGTGAATATCGTTATGTTCTTACTTCACAGATGATTCGAGTAGATGTTGAGTATATTTACTTGATGAAACACAAGTCTGAATTATTGAATGGTTCAAGTAATTTCAGAGTAAAGTTGAAGATCATCGTGACAAGAGGATAAAATGTCTATGATATGATCATAGAGATGAGTATCTGAGTTACGAGCTTTGGCACGCAATTAAGACATTGTGGAAATTGTTTCACAATTAATACCGCCTGGAACACCATAGTTTGATGGTGTGTCCGAACATCATAGTTGCATCCTATTGGATATGGTGCGTACCATGATGTCTCTTATCGAATTACCACTATCGTTTATGGGTTAGGCATTAGAGACAACCACATTCACTTTAAATAGGGCACCACGTAATTCCGTTGAGATGACACCGTATGAACTATGGTTTAGAGAAACCTAAGCTGTCATTTCTTAAAGGTTTGGGGCTGCGACGCTTATGTGAAAAAGTTTCAGGTTGATAAGCTCGAACCCAAAGCGGATAAAATGCATCTTCATAGGACACCCAAAACAGTTGGGTATACCTCCTAATTCAGACCCGAAAGCAATAGGGATTGTTTCTTGAATCGGGTCCTTTCTCGAGGAAAAGTTTGTCTCGAAAAGTTGAGTGGGAGGATGGTGGAGACTTGATATGTTTATTGAACCGTCACTACAACTAGTGTGTAGCAGGGCACAGGAAGTTGTTCCTGTGGCACCTACACCAATTGAAGTAGAAGCTTATGATAGTGATCATGAAACTTCGGATCAAGTCACGACCGTACCTCGTAGGGTGACAAGGATGCGTACTGCTTCAGAGTGGTACAGTAATCTTGTCTTGAAGGTCATGTTGCTAGACAACAATGAACCTACGAGCTATGGAGAAGCAATGGGGGGCCCAAATTCCGACAAATGGTTAGAAGCCATGAAATTCGAGATAGGATCCATGTATCAGAACAAAGCATGGACTTTGGTGGACTTGCCCGATGATCGGCAAGCCATTGAGATAAATGGATCTTTAAGAAGAAGACGGACATGGACGATGATGTCACCGTCTATGAAGCTCGAGTTGTGGCGAAGAGTTTTTCACAAGTTCAAGGAGTTGACTACAATGAGATTTTCTCATCCGTAGCGATGCTTAAGTCCGTCGGAATCATGTTAGCATAAGCTGCATTTATGAAATCTGGCAGATGGATGTCAAAACGAGTTTCCTTACCAGTCTTCGTAAGGAAAGGTTGTATGTGATACAATCCGAAAGTTTTTGTCGATCCCGAGGATGCTAAAAGGTATGCTGGCTCCAGCGATCCTTCTAAGGACTGGAGTAAGCATCTCGGAGTTGGAATGTACATTTTGATGAGATGATCAAAGATTTTGGGTTTATACAAAATTTTATGAGAAACTTGTATTTCCAAAGAAGTGAGTGGGAGCACTATAGAATTTCTGATAAGTATATGTTGTTGATCAGAAATGATGTAGAATTTTCTGTAAAGCATATAGGGTTATTTGAAAAGTGTTTTTCAATGAAAAACCTGGATTAGGCTACTTGAACAATAAGCATCAAGATCTATAAGATAGATCAAAATGCTTAATAGTACTTTCAAATGAGCACGTACCTTGACATGATCTTGAAGGTGTTCAAGATGGATCAGTCAAAGAAGGAGTTCTTGCCTGAGACGTAAGGTATGAAGTTAAGACTTAAAAGCTCGACCACGGCAGAATAGAGAGAAAGGACGAAGGTCGTCCCCTATACTTCAGACGTAGGCTCTATAGTATGCTATGCTGTGTACCGCACCGGAAGTGTGCCTTGCCATGAGTCAGTCAAGGGGTACAAGAATGATCCAGGAATGGATCATTGGACAGCGGTCAAAATTGTCCTTGGAGTAAATAAGGACATGTTTCTTGATTATGGAGGTGATAAAGAGTTCGGCGTAAAGGGTTACGTCGATGCAAGCTTTAACACCTATCCGAGTGACTCTGAGTAGCAAACAGGATACGTATAGTGGAGCAACCATTTGGAATAGCTCCAAGTGGAGCGTGGAAGCAGCGTTTACAATATGACCTAGAGATTTGCGAAGTACATACGGATCTGAATGTTGCAGACCCGTTGACTAAAATCTCTCTCACAAGCAAAACATGATCAAACCCCAGAACTCATTGAGTCTTAATCACATGATGATGTGAACTAGTTTAATGACACTAGTAAACTCTTTGGATGTTGGTCACATGATGATGTGACCTGTGAGTGTTAATCACATGGCGATGTGAACTACATTATTGACTCTAGTGCAAGTGGGAGACTGTTGGAAATATGCCCTAGAGGCAATAATAAAAGTATTATTATATTTCCTTGTTCATGATAATTGTCTTTTATTCATGCTATAACTGTATTATCCGGAAATCGTAATACACGTGTGAATACATAGACCACAATATGTCCCTAGTGAGCCTCTAGTTGACTAGCTCGTTGTGATCAACAGATAGTCATGGTTTCCTGGCTATGGACATTGGATGTTGTTGATAACGGGATCACATCATTAGGAGAATGATGTGATGGACAAGACCCAATCCTAAGCATAGCACAAAGATCGTGTAATTCGTTTGCTAGAGCTTTTCCAATGTCAAGTATCTCTTCCTTAGACCATGAGATCGTGTAACTCCCGGATACCGTAGGAGTGCTTTGGGTGTATCAAACGTCACAACGTAACTGGGTGACTATAAAGGTGCACTACAGGTATCTCCGAAAGTGTCTGTTGGGTTGACACGGATCGAGACTGGGATTTGTCACTCCGTGTAAACGGAGAGGTATCTCTGGGCCCACTCGGTAGGACATCATCATAATTTGCACAATGTGACCAAGGGGTTGATCACGGGATGATGTGTTACGGAACGAGTAAAGAGACTTGCCGGTAACGACATTGAACAAGGTATCGGTATACCGACGATCGAATCTCGGGCAAGTACAATACCGTTAGACAAAGGGAATTGTATACGGGATCGACTGAGTCCTTGACATCGTGGTTCATCCGATGAGATCATCGTGGAACATGTGGGAGCCAACATGGGTATCCAGATCCCGCTGTTGGTTATTGACCGGAGAACGTCTCGGTCATGTCTACATGTCTCCCAAACCCGTAGGGTCTACACACTTAAGGTTCGATGACGCTAGGGTTATAAAGGAAGTTTGTATGTGGTTACCGAATGTTGTTCGGAGTCCCGGATGAGATCCCGGACGTCACGAGGAGTTCCGGAATGGTCCGGAGGTAAAGATTTATATATGGAAAGTCCTATTTTGGCCACCGGAAAATGTTCGGGATTTTTCGGTATTGTATCGGGAAGGTTCTAGAAGGTTCCGGAGTGGGGCACACTTGCATGGGGGTACCCACATGAACGTGGGTAGTGGGGGCAAGGCCCCACACCCCTGGTCAAGGCGCACCAAGATCCCCCCTTAGAAGGAATAAGATCATATCCCAAAGGGATAAGATCAAGATCCCTAAAAAGGGGGGATAACAATCGGTGGGGAAGGAAATGATAGGATTTCTTTCCTCCCACCTTGGCCAACGCCCCAATGGACTTGGAGGGCAAGAAACCAGCCCCTCCACCCCTATATATAGTGGGGAGGCGCATGAGAGCTACACATGAAGTTCTGGCGCAGCCCTCCCCCTCTCCCAAGTCCTCCTCCTCTCCCGCGGTGCTTGGCGAAGCCCTGCAGGATTGCCACGCTCCTCCACCACCACCACGCCATCGTGTTGCTCCTGGATGGAGTCTTCCTCAACCTCTCCCTCTCTCCTTGCTGGATCAAGGCATGGGAAACGTCACCGGGCTGTACGTGTGTTGAACGCGGAGGTGCTGTCCGTTCGGCACTAGGATCTCCGGTGATTTGGATCACGACGAGTACGACTCCTTCAACCCCGTTCTCTTGAACGCTTCTGCTTAGCGATCTACAAGGGTATGTAGATGCACTCTCCTTCCCCTCGTTGCTGGTTTCTCCATAGATAGATCTTGGTGACACGTAGGAAAATTTTGAATTTCTGCTACGTTCCCCAACACAAACATGTATTGTATTGTTGCTACCAAGAATAAAACTATGGTTTCTCTATCACACTTGGATGATAATTTTATTGTCTACATTATGTCATCATGCTTATTGCAATACTTCATTTATTATGAACACAATACCTCGAGATCTGTGTTGGATAGCGGTCTTTAGGTGGAGTATTAGTTGTAGATGCAGTTGGATAACAGTCTAGATATCATGGACGTAATGCCTATCTTGAATTATGACATGAATACTCATACTCATAAATATTGTAATTTAAATGTTGCCTAATTATAATTTGATCATCACAACACATCTATCTTGTTTGGAGAGATGTCTCTAGTAAAACTATGACTCTCACTCCATCTGTTTACATTGCCTACACATTTATTTACTTGCTTTCATTACATTTTTTTGATCTAGTATTTTATTATTGATCATATCTTTATCAATACCTACCATACTATACAAGCAACCTTGTAACTAACAAGACATGAAGTTTGACCATTTTCCTGGATCGTTGGGAGATAAGATTGTTTTGTGTGTTGTGTGCAGGTACCCATCATTAAGTATTGTAGGGTAATTCCTACTGGTTCAATAAAATCTTGAAACTCAATCGAGGGAAATGCTTGTTGCTAGTCTACATCATTCCTTACACTTGGGGCTATCCAAACAATTCTACGGAACGGAAGAGCAAGCACGACACTAGAGGAAGAGAGGAAGAAGGATCACGACAAAGACGGCCACCTATAGATGTCTGAGTCAGCACAATCTTTGAGTAGTGATTCATCATGTGAGGATCTATCTGAGCCATCCAATTCCAAGCCGACAGTTCTATTGATTTTTTTTTCTATATTTTCACCGGATACCCAATTTCTATCAAAGTCGTTCCCATCTATATTACTTCAATACACCCAATGACGAAGCTTCGGTAGGGCCAAGGCACAATAGCCCAAAGAATGGGGACAAAATACACACGATACATAAAGGGGGCCAATGCCCCTTCCCCAGGTGGCTAGGAGTAGAAAGCTAGCAAAAGTGTTCTTTTCAAGAACAGGGGTATGCTTGGACCGCAAATCAACAACTTTGTCTTAACAGAGCCACTGTATGTATATGCAGCACGAGTCAAATCAAGTACTTCATTGTACGATGGGATCGAGACACAGTTAATATATTGCCATCTTTATCCTGATGAAGGTGACATGCTTGCGGCTAGGTGAACATGGAGAAAAGCTAATCTCCCATGCACAGGAGGTACCGTGCATGCATGCGCCGTTGCTTTTGCTTGGAGATCCGATGCCATGCATTTATACTGCTCGCAAGTTAGATCTTTCTCTCACCACATGCAAGCACACTCTTCCAGCTATGCTCCATCGCATCCCATGTTCTTCATTTTATTTCCAAGTTTAAAATTATTTTATCTTTTGAACCAAAAGTACAATTATAATCTGTTTTCATATTTGTATTTTTGACGAAGAGAATTTTGAAATGAGACCACTTTTGAATTTATTTCAACAAATTTTAAAACTTAAATTCCAAAACATGGTGAAAAACTATAAAAGTACATGGAACTATGCTATATTTTGTTAAACACTAGATAAGTTCAAAGTTTTGTTGCAATAAAATCTATTAATATTACAAACTTTTAGATTACTAAGAATCATTTTGATACACATTGGCACACAATGCATCATTATGATATGCAATGGAATATGGAGAGCCATGGTGAAACAATAAGATTTTTTTTGTGAATCACAATGAAACATTATTAAATTTATCGCATGGAGTTAATAAATTTGTATGGAACAAGTTGGAAGCATGGATTTAGTTGTCAAAAAAATAATTTCTAAAATATATTCATTATTGGTCTTGTTTTAAAGATGTTGTCAGAGAAAACACAATCGGGCAAATAGAATGTAAATCAAACTTCTATTTCAACGTGCATTAGGCATCTATTTATTCGAAGGAAGGTAGTCAGTAGAGAATAACATGTGAATGTATGTTAGATGAGAGTGAGAAAATACTATAGCAGCGGTCCCACACAACAATAGAAAAATATGATGGATGCATGACACTTATATTGTCCTTCACATGGCTATTAATCTATACCTAATAATAAAGGGAGCAGTGTGTCTGACCGTCCATCATCAAATTATCCTCGAAATTGGCAAGAATTACCCACCAATGCCATCCATAAGTGACAAAAACGATTCCTTTTTTCCATAAATTCGTTGTCCGTCATCTTTTGTTCATGTATATCGATGTCGCTTCAAATCCCACAAGCGCACAAGCACCCGAGTGGCTGGAGCCTTCGCCTTCCACTTGGAGACCCAAGTTTGGACCCCCGCCCCCTCTTCATCTTTTCTGTCTTTTCTCCTTGATTTCAGGTTAACGTAAGATAGAGCTGCTACGCCCAAGTGCCATCTTAGTAGATGGGCTGGATATTGTTGCAATTTTTGCCCAGTTATTTTTTTTTGAACCTTTTTTGGCGGATTCAAATATTCATATCTTTCAAACCCTAACTTCAAATTTAAAATGTTATATACCAAAATAGCTCAGAAAAATGTGTAGATTCCAAATATGATATTCTCTTTCATGTTAACCGTGTCTAAAATTATGTCTGTGATGCACCTTAATTAATACTTTTCTTTATATGGGGTATTTTAAAATGTATATTTGTTATGCATGTCCTTACAGATTGATTGTTTTCGATGCAGATATCTAATATGTTTGCAACCAAATTAAGTATTGACTTGGATTACAGTTGCAAACACATATATCAGCAAGACAGAAATAATGCTCTTATGCACATGCTATCATTGAGTACTAAAGTGTACTTTGATATTTTCAGTCTAATGCACTATTTGTTGGGTATGATTGAGGAGGAACGCAACAAAAACATGAATTGATACTAGCAACTAGGTAGATATTTTTGTTGTCTAATAAACTAGACACAACTTCATTACACTTAAAAAACCGTCCCACTTTTATGTTTGTGCACAACACCACTTATCATGTTGTTTCTCAAAGGCACCGTGAAAGATTTCAAGTGATTTGCTGGTGTCGTCGAGTGTGTGTATGAGGGGCGATTTTTTTTCTCCCGTTGCAACGGGGCGTAGCCATCTTCTTCTCTTCCGTCACCGTAGTACCCGCAATCTTGTCCTCATTGTCTTTGTGAAGAACGATGGGTCTTGCACGGCCGCCTGCCGCCGACGCCCTGGCCACCATCTGCACCATGTCGTTGTCATCCTCCGGCGACACCAATGTCCTAGTGCAGTATGCTGCGACGCGCTGGTCTTGAGGCGCCTTGTACTCCGTGTACTTGGCCATGGATTAATCACATCAAATAATACGAACACACATGCACACGAAAACTTTCGCCAAAGGCGCGTGTTGTGCCTCTCTTTTTTTCTCTTTTTTTTATTTTTCTCCTTTTCTCCCGCTGTACAAACTCACGCAACTGGTTGTGCATAAACACCACCAATAACTTCCATGCTAAAAACACCAATATAGAAAAACTAAGAGAAAGAGCAAACAATCACACTTGGCTAAGCACCCACACTAATTAAGGTTTATTAATGATCACTAGTAATGGTTAGAGTATCACACTATAGTCATATAGTCATGTGTTGTGGCGTCATGCCATATACTCCCTCCGTCCGGAAATACTTGTCACCAAAATGGATAAAAGGAGATGTATCTAGACGTATTTTAGTTCTACATACATCACGTTTTATTCATTTTGATGACAAGTATTTTCGAACGGAGGGAGTACCTTTTTTGAGCGCTTTTGGGTCGTGCCATATAACTTTTGGGATGACTTTTGAATCCCATAGAGCTTGCTCAAAGATAATGGGATAATGGCGGAGTGTCAGAGGGACTATACTGGGCCATGACCCGATCTTTCTAGCGTATATGGCCCGTCATTTTGCAGGGTGCCCCTATATCTTGCCTTCAGCGAGTCTATAGCTTCTGACCCGTTGAAGGGGTCAGTGAAATGGGCTGGCCCACATGTGCGGGAGGCCATAACCTTTTTTTCTGTTTTAGTTTTTTGCTTTATTTTTGTACTTTTGTTTACACTTTAAAATATTCTAAATATATATATTACAAAATACTGTAAAAGCATTTGAAAATGTTGCACACGTATTTGGAAATTGTTGAAGAAGCATTTGAAAATTTTTAATCAAGCATTCGAAAAAATGTTGAACGTGTATAGAAAAATTGTTGATCATGTATTAAGAAATGATGAATTTTTTTATCACGTATATAAAAATTTAACCAAGCATTTGAAAAAATATGTTGAACAAGTATTTGAAAAATGTTAATTAAGCATTTGGGAAATGTTTAAATGTGTATAGAAAAACTTTTGACCATGTATTAAAAAATGATGAAAAAAATTTAATCTTGTAATTAAAAATGATAACCAAGGATTTGGTAAAATGTTGAAACAAGTGTTTGAAAAATGTTAAATGTGTATAGAAAAAATGTTGATCGTGTATTAAAAAATGTTAATCTTTTTATTTGGCAACTCTTAATGAAGCTTTTAATTTTTCTAAAAATGTACAGAAAAATGTGATCATGTATTTAAAATGTTAATCTTGTATTTGAAAATGTTAATCAAGCATTTGATTTTTTCTATAGTGTGTGTAGGAAAAATGTTGACCATGTATAAAAAATGTTAATCTTGTATTTTAAAAATGTTAATTGAGCATTTAAAAAGGTTTAAAAATGTGTATGAAAAAAGTTGACAATCTATTTAAAAATTGTTAATCTTGTGTTTGAAAAATATTAACTGAGCATAAATAGGACGCGTCCCTATTAGTTAACACAAATTGGACTTGGGCGAAGTGGCCAGCAACGCTTGCCAACTCGCTGGAGACCAGGGATTGATCTTGGTTCTCCCCCTTTACTGTTTTTTTTTACTTTAAGTATGCCGCGCAAATGGGCTGGTCCAATTATCGTAGAAACCTAAAGCGAGACTTTCTGCCAACTCGCTTAATGCAAAATATAGTCGACACACTTTATGCAGAGCCTGTCACTTGTTTTTTCTTCTTTTTTTTTTGCTATATGGCCCGTTTTGTAGCTCTGGTCCAACTGGCTCAGGCTTAGTTATGGTTTACGAAGTGCTAAAAAAAATTATGGTTCACGCCTTTATAGCTAAATAAAAAAGGTTATATTGCATTAAAAAAAGTTATGGTTCACGCCGCGTCGCTGTCACGGAGGTATTAAATGTGTTTTTGTAACACGGTTTTGTTTTGTAATGAATCGGTCTTATTCCTGTCTTATAACGGAACTCATACATGCATAGCTCTTTTCTCCTACTTATTTCCTATCAAAAATACATTTGACTACACTCAGAATAAAATATTGAAGCAAATAGGGAAATAAGACCACATGTAGCCTTAGAGTATTGGCCTCATTCTATGTAACAAAAGATAGTCCAATAAATTCTCCTTTCTAGCTCCCACATGGTATATGGTACGAAATGCTAGAGCCTTACTGGCCTTTGTTGCTTACTTCTTCTTTTTTCTTCTGTTGCTTACTTCTTATCACAATGCCCCAGACAATAAGGCCACTCTTGGGTTTTGTTGTCTCGGTCAAGCTGATGGAGACCTCACCGTCACCTCCCTCATTATGGAACTCACCAAGCTCCACCTCCATCCAACCGTCGGCTTTCTTACGTGGGAAAACGACGTTCTTTTGAGGAGGAACCTCGTCACGATTATATATACTGTAAGAACTTGGCACGATGTGTTTCCGAGGTGGAACATCGGCCCCATCACCGTCCTCGACATAGCCTTGCAGGCAAACCTGCCGGATCGACTGGCTCCCAACAACGCCACATGAGGCTTCCTGAAACGGGAAATCAAAGCTGTAAAATCTG
This sequence comes from Triticum timopheevii, assembly GCA_963921465.1. Taxonomy (NCBI): domain Eukaryota; kingdom Viridiplantae; phylum Streptophyta; class Magnoliopsida; order Poales; family Poaceae; genus Triticum; species Triticum timopheevii. The sequence continues at coordinate 67,713,793 of OY997266.1, forward strand.
GGTCCTAGCTTGAACACCATGTATGCCACATAGGTTGTGTTTTGAGAGAGCATGTTTCTTTGTATCTTGGCACATATCTCGAGTATGTTAACATGGCCGATGTCAGCTGCTTGTGAGAACCTGTCGAAAACGTACATAGGAACATATGCATGTGATTAAATTGTGGTGGTCATGTAACGGTAAAAGGCGCAAGAGCCACTAATTAATTAAAATGAATGTTTTAAATAGAGGACTATGGCAAAATTTTGATTAAAACTGAATTACTGCTAAATTTGTTATGGAAGTACTTCTTCCGTCCAAAATAAGTGTCTCAACTTCATATCGAATTTAATATAAAGTTGTACTAAGATTGAGACACTATTTTGAGACGGAGAGAGCAATAAACAAAGTTGGGAACTGGTCGAACCTTTTGCCTCTTTTGCTGTAGCCCGGCACTGAACCTACACGTATCAAGGGCGTGTGTGCATCATTAGCTTGGGTGATCTGTAGCGCGCTGGCCGAAAACGTGAAGCACTTGGCGCCGGTGGCCTTGTCCAGCTGCATGCGCTGCAACGTACGTAGTACGTAGGAACACACACACAAAAAGATATATTTAAGGCGACAAGGCTAATCGAGCTGAAGAACCGCATTCGAGGAGTAAGGCACGTACCACATACTTGCCCGGGAGGAGGGCCGGTTCGTCGGAGAGGCGCCGGAACATCCCCTTCTTGGTCGACGGCGGCTTGCGGGGGAGCTCCCTCTTGGCGAACTGCGGGAGGTCGCGCGGCAGGAGGCGGGACCAGACGGTGTCCGAGTCGGCGGCGGCGTGGAAGGCCCGGGACACGGCGGTGGCGTGGAAGGCGCCCGCCGGCGACGTGAGCGATATCACGTCCATCAGGAGGTCCTCCGGCAGGCGCTCGATCTCGCAGGCGGCCGGCGCGTCCATGGTGGTATGTAATGTGATGTGGAATTGTGAACTCCAGTGGAGAGAGATGTATATATAGAAGGCAGCTGGAGCTTGGAGGTGCTAGCGCTCGGAACCGTGCATGCTACGTAATGAAATTATTTGGGGATTGGAAGCTGTGCCAAGAAACCACGCAGACGTGCATGGCACGTAAATCCAGTTTGCTAAGAGGTTGGAAAAGATGACGCAAAGAAGAGAATGGCTTTTGGTGCCTATTTGACGCTTGCTGCGTCCAACTGCAGCGCGGGCGGGCGGCCAGCCCATTGGCGCTTGAAGTGTTTTCTTTTTCTTTTTGTGGGGTACTGTAGGGAACAAACTACAGCAGCACGGTCAATTTGATAACAAGTTTCTGAAAAGGTGGAAAAATGAATTTTGTGAACTTCTTTTGAGAACCAAGAACGTTCTTTGAAAACGCAAACAGTTTCTTTGAAAATTTTGAAGAAAAAATTCACAAAAAGTGAACATTTTTTAAATTGGAACATTTTGAGAAAAATCAAAATATTAAAATTCCTGAATATGTTTTGAATCTGTGAACTATTTTGGAAAAGAGAAGATTTTTCTTTAAAATTCTAAACAATTTTTGAAATATGATTATTTTTTGAATCTACGAAAACAAAATTAAAATCCTGAACTTTTTTTAATTTCCAAACATTCTCTTCTCAGATATGAAGATTTTTTGTGAAGTCGTGACATTTTTTCTGAAAGTAGTGAATTTTTGAATAAAATAAAAAAGAGAAAGAAACAGAAAGAATGAAAAATAAAAAGGAAACCAGAAAAATCAGTAAAGAAACACAACAGACTAAAGAAAACCGGTTCAGGAACGTTCTAAAAAGTTCCCCAAAAACCGGGCAGGAACTTTCTGAGAATGGATTTGCAAAACTGGTTCCTGGGCTTAGTGCTCCGATTGTGCTTTAGGACTAGGACTGATGGATAAATGCCCCTTAATCAACCAATGAAGGCGGGTAGTAGAATCTGTAGTTTATAGTGCATCTACCAAATAGAACAGCCGAATGCAGTTTGATAGGTCGCTATGATGTGCGAAACAGGGGCAACATTGCCGCAGAATGCGCAGTTAGGATTTTCCCGATATCACTATCGTCCTTTGTGTAAAAGACAACATGGGAGTTTTTATTTTTTTTCTGTAAATTAATTTATTCAAAAAATAATCTCTCTTTAGCCATGCATCCAAATCCCAAACCATTTTAACTATTAGATTTCTCATGGCGAAATCTTTGAACTAGATCACATGTTAATAGGTTTCATGGGAAAAAAATCAAGATACATGGAAAAAATCAGAAAAAAAACTGGCAACCTAAAAAAGCAAATACAAAAACTGGAAGAAAAAATTAGAGGGCGGAAGCATGGCCGTGGTTTTTCACTTTTCCCCCTATTTGAGAAGCAAAGTTATGCTTCTCGCGACAACAAATCTATGTTTGCATGAGAAGCAAATATGTGTTTCTCATGGAAGCACAATTGTTTTCCCCGAGTGCATCCTGCGGAAACAAATCTGTGCTTCTCATGAAAGCACACACATTTTTTTCCTTTTTGAGAAGCACAGCTCGCGAAACAAATATGTGCATCTCGTGGAAGCACGAATTTCTTTTCTTAAGGAGCACACTGGAAGAACAATTTTCTTCTGAAAAGCACAACCGTGCTTCTCGCGGAAGCAAATCTATGTTTTCATAAGACGCAAGTCTGGCTTCTCGTAAAAGCACAACATAGGGAAATCCAGATGAAAAGCCAAAAAAAAAATCCAGAAAAGACCATCTAAATCTTGAAAACACATATGCTAAAATACCCAAGCCTCTATATCTGGGGAAGTTTACGCCCCCATGTTTACCCACTTGGTCGATAGCAACATGAGAATCTAGGCTGCTGGGGTGTACATTTACCTTGTGAATCTAGGCCTTCGGTGAAAATTTTCTGAACGTGTTTCCTTTCTGTATGGGTGTACACAGCAATTTGGGGCTCGATCCATGTCCTGTCTCTTTCTATTCTCTTTTTGCATGTGATTTTGCTCTCTGGTTTGTTTTTTACTCAAACAACTTCCGGTCGGGCGGTGTTCGGATGGTCTCTAGCAGAAGGATCGGCTAGGTTCCTTTCTTTCCACCCAATTCTTTCCACGTGTTTATCCATGTCTGGAAGAGTCCTGTGAAATCCCACCGCTTGGGCCTACCGTCCAAGCGCCGCTTCACCGCCGTACATACCTATAAGTGGCTCCCAGCTTTACCTCTAGAGCTCAATCCCGCCCCCTCCGACCTTGCTGCGGCACCCACACCCATCCTCTCTCTGAACCTTGCCGGAGACCCACCGCTAGGCCTCCATCCTCCTCGGGTCCTCCCGGCACGGGCCGTCCTTGTCCCGTCCATGTAGAAGATAGCATACTGGACCACCGAGGTGAGGAAGAGTCGGCCCAAAAGAAATGGAGAGCTGCTGCCCCCATCGCGCGGCTGGACGTTGGCTGCTACGTGCTCGCTGCCATCTGCAGCTACTGTCAGTCGTGCCGCGGGGGCCGTGGATACGCGACAGGAAGGCCAAGGGGGCGTAGCCGCCGCTGATGTCACCAACGTCGTCTGAGAGGACCATACCCAAGCGTCTTCCGTCGAAGGATCTGGCATCCTGGTTGTCACCAGTTTCTCCATAAGCGCCTCGCTGGTGGAGCTATGAGGCGTAGCTCCGGAGCTCCAGCGGCAGCACGAGTGTACATGGTGAGCACGGCCTTGCTGTATGCGTGGGTCCTCCCGCAGCTCCTCGATGACCCGCCGGCGACGCTCTGGTCTGGTCAGCCCGCCCCTTCCTCCTGCCCGGACTGCGAGGTGGCGTTCGCGGCCGCCGCTGACTTGCGCGAGCTGCCCGGCTTCCTCTCGCCTGTGGGCCGCCGGTCCAAGAGGTCCCGTCCCAGTCGCGGCCTCTGGCCAGGCCCGGCCGTCTTTCTTCCCTCCAGGTCTGATGCCCCTCTGTTACTACTTGCTAGCTGTTTTTAATTAGAAATAACTGCAGAGAGAAAGGAACTCAATGGAGGAAGGGGAATTCGAGGGAGTCGCCGGCAGTTCGTTGCGTGCGGTCCGGGGTTTGCGCAGTGGAGGATATTAGGAGCAGAAGGTCCAGCTCAGCCGTGTACACATATAATAACACCGGTGAGGTAAAATCCCACTATTTACCCTCCAATTCTGTCATGTTCTTTGATTGATATGCAAAGAGCTGATTGGAATGGTCACTTCTTTTTCCGTCTTCAATCTAGACATTGTTTTTCATGGTGGATGCAGGGATATGCGTGATGTGCTTCATTAGTTCAAGCTTCTGTCCTTGATTTTTGTTCCTTTTCAGATATACTTGCAAGGTTTTCCTGTGTAGTTTCAATGAAATTTGTTGATCGTCTGTTATTTTGACTGGTAATCACGCTCACGCTTAGGGATATGTTTATGGATCACAGGAACAACATGTGCAGAGCTTAAAACGGTTCAGTTTTATGTAGTTAGTCAAATATCAAGTGCTATTTTTTTATTAAGCGTCAACGTAAATGGTGATCCATCAAAGTTGTTATGCTGGATAAAATTTTTGTTGTTTCCGGACGGTGCATAGATTAGTTGGCCATTGGCTCCTAGGTGTTATACTTTGATAACGGATGTGGTGAGCAACATCTGAAGTTATTATATCAAGTATTGTTATGTTTTCTTATTACATTCTGTTCGTCGCCTTTCCATACTTATGGAGCTTGGTATGCTCTCATGTATCTGGCGGACCGCGAGATGTATCTCTATTATTTCGAAATTAATCATAATAGCACCAATACTACTGACCCTAAGCACATGAAGGAACCTGGTACCTCAACATATAGGTATTTGGTCCGGCCTGCATATATGAATAATTTTTTTTCATAGACCTAAGAAAAAACAACAGGAATATAAAGTTATATTTTCCTTTTTTTTTTCTTCCTTCCAGTAGATAAATGGAAGCTATAGCAGATTGGCAACTGTTTTTCTCACTCAAAATTCTCCGGACGAAGATTTTTTACCCTTCAGTGCTAAGCTCACATTTGTTTGGTGTACTTTATAAAGTACAATTCTATTATAAAATAAAACATACGCATAATGAAGCGCGGCGTGCCACCGCGCGGGTATGGCTAGTAAAAAACCAAAATCGAGAGGGAGCGCCAACTCGTGACAACGATCGGGTGCCTCACTTGAGAACCCTCTCTGTGCACAAATAATGGTCCTTGCGGGGCTCTATAACCAGGTGGAGTATTCTCAAGTACAGGTCAATTTTGTCTACCAAGTTGGCCAGAGGAAATGCCACTCATGCATGTCCATGGCCCACCGAACCAATTTCTATCAAAATTCATCCCATCTATATTGCTTCAATACACCCAATGATGAAGCTTCGGTAGGGCCAAGGCACAATAGCCCAAAGAATGGCAACAAAATACACACGATACATAAAAGGGGCCAATGCCCCCTCCCCCATGTGGCTAGGAGTGTTCTTTTCATATGCAGCACGAGTCACCGTATGCTTGGATTGCAAATCAAGAACTTTCTCTTAACAGAGCCACCGTATGTATATGCAGCACGGATCAAATCAAGTACTTCATGGTATGATGGGATCGAGACACAATTAATATACATCCATCTTTATTCCTGATTAAGGTGACATGCTTGCAGCTGGGTGAATGTGGAAAAAGGTAATCTCCCATGCACGGGGAAAATATCCTATGCTCCAATTGATTGTGTGCTCCGGCTGCTCCTGTGAACCACATCGGTTAGATACATAATCTCTACTCCTAATGGACGACTTGGTGAATAGTCCGCGCGGTTTATTTTCGCTGGTTTATTTTTGTCATCCTCCCACCTCTGTTTTATTTTTGTCATCCTCCCACACCGCCGAAAAAAAATCTACGAAAAAAACCTACGAAATTAAACCAGCAAAAAAACACACAAACGAATCGCACGCAGGTTCGACGAGGCTCCCCTCGATCTGTTTCTCAGGTCGATCCTCAGGACGCCCCAGCGGCGAGGTCCCTTCGCCATCGCCGAGATCCGAGAGGAGCCCCAGCCACCGAGGTCCTGGAGGAGCCGCCGCCGCACTGTCTTCCTCCTCCACCGAGCTCTGATGCACCCTACTCGTGGGACGCCGCCGCCTCGCGGAACCCAAGGGCAGGGCAGGGCGTGATCGCGTTGCGGTCGATGTCCAAGATCGCTGCCGCCGAGGTCCAAGATCGCCACCATCGACCTCTGAGATCGCCAGTAACCTACGAAGATTGTACAAAACAGTAGGATTTTCTGTTTGTATGCTCGTCCAGTAACTGAGTTTTTATAGGTTTCATGATACAACAATTGTGCAAATGTGTTAGACTTTCTAATTACTTTTGCAGTGCCATTTAATTGTTAAACTTTCTAATGGGCATGCTTCTCAGATCCCAGGCATGGAGAACTCCAAGGAGTTTGCTGACAAGCTGTTCGGGATATGTCGAGGCAGAGGAGCATTGAGCCGGATGAAGGCATTAACAAGGATCAGCTCAGAGAGACGGAGATTACTGACGACATCTTGGACTAAGCTATGTTCAGTTTAAGTCAATCTAACATATTGATGAAAATTTTCCTTTGGGTGTCTCACATTAACAGGTGGAACATGAACATTGATGGGATGCTCACAGAAGATGAGGTCAAGAAGGTGGCTACGCAAATGATCACAAAGAGAAGACTACCGCTGGTTCGTCTTCCCCCGCCCCTTCTACTATGTTCACGTCTGCACATCAATCTATTGATATTGTTTGGGATTTTTTTCCAGGGCCTTTTGATCGACCATGCGATTCAGAAAGCTCTTTAGTGCAGTTTGCAACAACAAAAATCAGACGATTGGTCGTTTGTAAGGGTGGATATCTCAGAGGCGGCAGCCACCCGGATTGGAATTTAATTTCAATCTATTTCCCTGTCTGAAGTTTCATACTAGATGGTATGTTCCTACAATGTGATTTGTTTATGGAGATGGAGAGATATTTAGGCACTTGTTAGTTTAGAATTTTGCGATAATATGAAACTAACTAATGATCTGATATGCTCTTATAGTTGCAAGTGGTACTATGTTCCTACGCTGCGTCGACCCGAGCAGTTGCGAGAGCGAATGAAGCTGCGATTGCACGGACAAGCTTGTGGAGGTGTCAGTATGCACGCATGCGTCCCTGATTTGGAGCACGCCTCTGACCTGGTAGGATTCTCGCTCTGCCCTGACCTCAAGGGCGTTCGTCTATCTGTGTCGTGCTCGGGACGATGCACTAATGCAGGTGTGGTTCTTCAGCTTTTCTTTGTCTTTTTCTTGGTATGTATATCTCTGAATCTTGTGAGCCGTGATTTTCATGCTGACATGTATGCCATTGTGTCCTGTATAATGATTCTTCTTATCATTTTTGAATGGCATAATTATTCTTATTGAGGCACTGCTGCTGCCTAATTTGCTTATAGAAATAACATACTAATTAATACAGGGAGAGAGTACAATTTTTTGACACAATCTGCAGTACACGTGAGCCTGGCCATAGGTAGATATGGATACATTTTGTAGCTTCCATTCTTGTTTTCTCTCATTGAAATTATGGATTTGGAAACTAATCATGGAGTGTCTAGATTGCCTGCTATATTACCAAGTGCGCTGAAGGAAAAGTTGTTGCCACGGTTGATGACCACTCTAGGTGATATAATTCATGTTTGCTTTGTTGTTTCAGTAACTTCCTGTAGCATATTGGTTCCATCTTTTTTTGCATCATGGTACATTATTCTCATCTTGATATATATCATTTGGTCAACTGAAGATTTGAGTGCAGGGTAGAATTCTTGGTTGATTTTAGAATTTTGTTGTTGATTAGTTGGCCAACAGACTTTTATGAAATTCAAGGCGTCATTTAGTGTACTATATGTCATATTTGTCTTATTTCTATACCCACAATATTTCCGTGTCATCTGAACAAATGATGCTAAATTCATATAATCATTTTGGATCAGTGTCATCTTCTCAATGCTGAACAGCCAAAATATATACATAGTGAGCAGTCCGCCGCACATGCTCATACGTCATATTTATGTACTGTTTAACACGGCAAAAATTGGTCAAACATTTAAATATTTCTACTGTTTAACACAGCCAAAGTATATACATAATGATCAGTCCTCCGCTGCACGTTAAATCCAGCCTCCCTCCCTGACACCATTCTTCTTACTTATTATTATTTCTTTTAAAAATATCTTTAGTTTTATTTTCTAGCTACTTCAATTCATTCGTATATGGTTAGTTCCATCGCACTACGAGGATGATCCATGGCTGGTCGCGGACGATTCATGGCCGGTTGGGGATGGTCAGTTCCATCACACTGCGAGAAGATGATTCATGGCCGGTCGGGGATGGTCACCTGCAGTGAGCACGAGTACCTCCTCCATATCCTCCCTATACTAGCACCCTTGGCGATGAAAATGACAGCCAGGAGAATCCCTCCTTCACACCTCTTTTCCATCTCTGTTAGATTGTCCTCTCCAGCAAGGTGTTTATGCATGAATCATATTTATGATTTCTTTGCATTTTTAACAATTAATATAAATTTTTGTACCCACAGCCCGAAGGCCAACCTTAATACTGGACCTCGAGAGGGGCATGTGGTCAACCATGCCGGAGGACGCAGAGGAGTTGTTTGGGAATGTTATCATCAGAGGACCCAAGAAGCAACCCACCACGGATGTGTGGACCAACCACGCAAGTCCATTGTGAGTTTGATGCTTCTCATGTGTTCACTCTGGTGCAATGAAGATCTGATGGGAAATGGTCTCATGACATTTCCTTTCTGAAAACTTAAATTTATAGCTTGCAATCCATCTGTGGCGAGGGTTCATGACAGACAAGCCAATAGATTTGGGGGTCCACTTCCCGGTGAAACAAATGTTCATTGCGGACAATACGAAGACGATGATTGGTACAATGAGGTGAATATATTAGAATTTTTATTCTTGTCTCTCCATGTCTATGTTTGTGCTTGATCAACTGTCCACTTAATGATTTTAGTTGTACAAAGTCCTAAGTTGGTCTCACTAGGTCGTACCCAGTGGCGGAGACAGGGGGACCAACGGGGGGCATGCCCCCCCCCTAACACCATGATTTTGCATGTAATTTGCTATGAACACTGGCAAAATTAGTACTAATTTGCTGCTAAAAAATCTATTTTTCAACACTTTGGCCCTCCCCAACTTGTTTTAGTAGCACTTGGCCTCCCTTATAGATATTTTCTGGCTCCGCCACTGGTTCGTACTCGTACCACACCGTCGGAAGGTTATGGGCAAGGTGGTTGAGCTTGATGCCAATGAGTTGGAGGTTATTGCTTTGGCTATGCCGAAGGCCGTTCATGCGAGGAGATGTGCTTGGTGACGAGAAGTCTTAGACCACCGGTTAGTTTTGCTTCCTATCAGTTCAGCAGTGTGTGTACATGTTCAGAATTGTTGCCTGGTAACTTTATTCTGTTGAAACCGAAAGATATGGATGAGCCATGATAATGAGTGTTAGGGGGTTGGACGGCACGACGTAAAAAGATATCATTTTTACTAAATAACTTCATTTTCCGCAGAAACTTCCTTGCAATAAACTTACAATATTGGCTTCTCCAGATGTACATAAGCTATTAGCTCTTAGCTCTATTTAATTACACTCATATTTGAGTATCTGAATTACACTCATAGAGATGAGTATCTGAGTTACGAGCTTTGGCACGCAATTAAGACATTGTGGAAATTGTTTCACAATTAATACCGCCTGGAACACCATAGTTTGATGGTGTGTCCGAACATCATAGTTGCATCCTATTGGATATGGTGCGTACCATGATGTCTCTTATCGAATTACCACTATCGTTTATGGGTTAGGCATTAGAGACAACCACATTCACTTTAAATAGGGCACCACGTAATTCCGTTGAGATGACACCGTATGAACTATGGTTTAGAGAAACCTAAGCTGTCATTTCTTAAAGGTTTGGGGCTGCGACGCTTATGTGAAAAAGTTTCAGGTTGATAAGCTCGAACCCAAAGCGGATAAAATGCATCTTCATAGGACACCCAAAACAGTTGGGTATACCTCCTAATTCAGATCCGAAAGCAATAGGGATTGTTTCTTGAATCGGGTCCTTTCTCGAGGAAAAGTTTGTCTCGAAAAGTTGAGTGGGAGGATGGTGGAGACTTGATATGGTTATTGAACCGTCACTACAACTAGTGTGTAGCAGGGCACAGGAAGTTGTTCCTGTGGCACCTACACCAATTGAAGTAGAAGCTTATGATAGTGATCATGAAACTTCGGATCAAGTCACGACCGTACCTCGTAGGGTGACAAGGATGCGTACTGCTTCAGAGTGGTACAGTAATCTTGTCTTGAAGGTCATGTTGCTAGACAACAATGAACCTACGAGCTATGGAGAAGCAATGGGGGGCCCAAATTCCGACAAATGGTTAGAAGCCATGAAATCCGAGATAGGATCCATGTATCAGAACAAAGCATGGACTTTGGTGGACTTGCCCGATGATCGGCAAGCCATTGAGATAAATGGATCTTTAAGAAGAAGACGGACATGGACGATGATGTCACCGTCTATGAAGCTCGACTTGTGGCGAAGAGTTTTTCACAAGTTCAAGGAGTTGACTACAATGAGATTTTCTCATCCGTAGCGATGCTTAAGTCCGTCGGAATCATGTTAGCATAAGCTGCATTTATGAAATCTGGCAGATGGATGTCAAAACGAGTTTCCTTACCAGTCTTCGTAAGGAAAGGTTGTATGTGATACAATCCGAAAGTTTTTGTCGATCCTGAGGATGCTAAAAGGTATGCTGGCTCCAGCGATCCTTCTAAGGACTGGAGTAAGCATCTCGGAGTTGGAATGTACATTTTGATGAGATGATCAAAGATTTTGGGTTTATACAAAAGTTTATGAGAAACTTGTATTTCCAAAGAAGTGAGTGGGAGCACTATAGAATTTCTGATAAGTATATGTTGTTGATCAGAAATGATGTAGAATTTTCTGTAAAGCATATAGGGTTATTTGAAAAGTGTTTTTCAATGGAAAACCTGGATTAGGCTACTTGAACAATAAGCATCAAGATCTATAAGATAGATCAAAATGCTTAATAGTACTTTCAAATGAGCACGTACCTTGACATGATCTTGAAGGTGTTCAAGATGGATCAGTCAAAGAAGGAGTTCTTGCCTGAGACGTAAGGTATGAAGTTAAGACTTAAAAGCTCGACCACGGCAGAATAGAGAGAAAGGACGAAGGTCATCCCCTATACTTCAGAAGTAGGCTCTATAGTATGCTATGCTGTGTACCGCACCGGAAGTGTGCCTTGCCATGAGTCAGTCAAGGGGTACAAGAATGATCCAGGAATGGATCATTGGACAGCGGTCAAAATTGTCCTTGGAGTAAATAAGGACATGTTTCTTGATTATGGAGGTGATAAAGAGTTCGGCGTAAAGGGTTACGTCGATGCAAGCTTTAACACCTATCCGAGTGACTCTGAGTAGCAAACAGGATACATATAGTGGAGCAACCATTTGGAATAGCTCCAAGTGGAGCGTGGAAGCAGCGTTTACAATATGACCTAGAGATTTGCGAAGTACATACGGATCTGAATGTTGCAAACCCGTTGACTAAAATCTCTCTCACAAGCAAAACATGATCAAACCCCAGAACTCATTGAGTCTTAATCACATGATGATGTGAACTAGTTTAATGACACTAGTAAACTCTTTGGATGTTGGTCACATGATGATGTGACCTGTGAGTGTTAATCACATGGCGATGTGAACTAGATTATTGACTCTAGTGCAAGTGGGAGACTGTTGGAAATATGCCCTAGAGGCAATAATAAAAGTATTATTATATTTCCTTGTTCATGATAATTGTCTTTTATTCATGCTATAACTGTATTATCCGGAAATCGTAATACACGTGTGAATACATAGACCACAATATGTCCCTAGTGAGCCTCTAGTTGACTAGCTCGTTGTGATCAACAGATAGTCATGGTTTCCTGGCTATGGACATTGGATGTTGTTGATAACGGGATCACATCATTAGGAGAATGATGTGATGGACAAGACCCAATCCTAAGCATAGCACAAAGATCGTGTAATTCGTTTGCTAGAGCTTTTCCAATGTCAAGTATCTCTTCCTTAGACCATGAGATCGTGTAACTCCCGGATACCGTAGGAGTGCTTTGGGTGTATCAAACGTCACAACGTAACTGGGTGACTATAAAGGTGCACTACAGGTATCTCCGAAAGTGTCTGTTGGGTTGACACGGATCGAGACTGGGATTTGTCACTCCGTGTAAACGGAGAGGTATCTCTGGGCCCACTCGGTAGGACATCATCATAATTTGCACAATGTGACCAAGGGGTTGATCACGGGATGATGTGTTATGGAACGAGTGAAGAGACTTGCCGGTAACGAGATTGAACAAGGTATCGGTATACCGACGATCGAATCTCGGGCAAGTACAATACCGTTAGACAAAGGGAATTGTATACGGGATCGACTGAGTCCTTGACATCGTGGTTCATCCGATGAGATCATCGTGGAACATGTGGGAGCCAACATGGGTATCCAGATCCCGCTGTTGGTTATTGACCGGAGAACGTCTCGGTCATGTCTACATGTCTCCCGAACCCGTAGGGTCTACACACTTAAGGTTCGATGACGCTAGGGTTATAAAGGAAGTTTGTATGTGGTTACCGAATGTTGTTCGGAGTCCCGGATGAGATCCTGGACGTCACGAGGAGTTCCGGAATGGTCCGGAGGTAAAGATTTATATATGGAAAGTCCTATTTTGGCCACCGGAAAATGTTCGGGATTTTTCGGTATTGTATCGGGAAGGTTCTAGAAGGTTCCGGAGTGGGGCACACTTGCATGGGGGTACCCACATGAACGTGGGTAGTGGGGGCAAGGCCCCACACCCCTGGTCAAGGCGCACCAAGATCCCCCCTTAGAAGGAATAAGATCATATCCCAAAGGGATAAGATCAAGATCCCTAAAAAGGGGGGATAACAATCGGTGGGGAAGGAAATGATAGGATTTCTTTCCTCCCACCTTGGCCAACGCCCCAATGGACTTGGAGGGCAAGAAACCAGCCCCTCCACCCCTATATATAGTGGGGAGGCGCATGAGAGCTACACATGAAGTTCTGGCGCAGCCCTCCCCCTCTCCCAAGTCCTCCTCCTCTCCCGCGGTGCTTGGCGAAGCCCTGCAGGATTGCCACGCTCCTCCACCACCACCACGCCATCGTGTTGCTGCTGGATGGAGTCTTCCTCAACCTTTCCCTCTCTCCTTGCTGGATCAAGGCATGGGAAACGTCACCGGGCTGTACGTGTGTTGAACGCGGAGGTGCTGTCCGTTCGGCACTAGGATCTCCGGTGATTTGGATCACGATGAGTACGACTCCTTCAACCCCGTTCTCTTGAACGCTTCTGCTTAGCGATCTACAAGGGTATGTAGATGCACTCTCCTTCCCCTCGTTGCTGGTTTCTCCATAGATAGATCTTGGTGACACGTAGGAACATTTTGAATTTCTGCTACGTTCCCCAACACAAACATGTATTGTATTGTTGCTACCAAGAATAAAACTATGGTTTCTCTATCACACTTGGATGATAATTTTATAGTCTACATTATGTCATCATGCTTATTGCAATACTTCATTTATTATGAACACAATACCTCGAGATCTGTGTTGGATAGCGGTCTTTAGGTGGAGTATTAGTTGTAGATGCAGTTGGATAACAGTCTAGATATCATGGACGTAATGCCTATCTTGAATTATGACATGAATACTCATACTCATAAATATTGTAATTTAAATGTTGTCTAATTATAATTTGATCATCACAACACATCTATCTTGTTTGGAGAGATGTCTCTAGTAAAACTATGACTCTCACTCCATCTGTTTACATTGCCTACACATTTATTTACTTGCTTTCATTACATTTTTTTGATCTAGTATTTTATTATTGATCATATCTTTATCAATACCTACCATACTATACAAGCAACCTTGTAACTAACAAGACATGAAGTTTGACCATTTTCCTGGATCGTTGGGAGATAAGATTGTTTTGTGTGTTGTGTGCAGGTACCCATCATTAAGTATTGTAGGGTAATTCCTACTGGTTCAATAAAATCTTGAAACTCAATCGAGGGAAATGCTTGTTGCTAGTCTACATCATTCCTTACACTTGGGGCTATCCAAACAATTCTACGGAACGGAAGAGCAAGCACGACACTAGAGGAAGAGAGGAAGAAGGATCACGACAAAGACGACCACCTATAGATGTCTGAGTCAGCACAATCTTTGAGTAGTGATTCATCATGTGAGGATCTATCTGAGCCATCCAATTCCAAGCCGACAGTTCTATTGATTTTTTTTCTATATTTTCACCGGATACCCAATTTCTATCAAAGTCGTTCCCATCTATATTACTTCAATACACCCAATGACGAAGCTTCGGTAGGGCCAAGGCACAATAGCCCAAAGAATGGCGACAAAATACACACGATACATAAAGGGGGCCAATGCCCCTTCCCCAGGTGGCTAGGAGTAGAAAGCTAGCAAAAGTGTTCTTTTCAAGAACAGGGGTATGCTTGGACCGCCAATGCCCCTTCCCCACGAAGGCTGCAAGCTAGGTTGCACCTTAGAGCTCAAAATTTGGTGTCTTCGCATTGAAGGATCCAATCCATCGACTTTGGAGTTTGAACATGTCACTTGTGATGGGGAGAGGAAGAGATGACTTGCATACACTGGACAATGAGTGTGTTAGCAGCGTGGTGGCTCAGGACAGTACAAGTTGTAGTAGCCCCTTCCCTTATAAATGTTTTGTTTTGATTGGAAGCACCTTATAATTTAGCTAATATATGGATTTCATTTACATTGTCTGTCCAAGTATGCGAGGCCCATGAGACGGGCATTAATCACTTCTCTTTTTTCTCAGTATTTTCATAGGGGACCTATGTATATGGAAGGAGTTAGTATCTTGTAAATCGTATCACCAATTTAAGGATCCTCATGTTTTCTTACTTTTCAACACTTAATTGTGATTTTGTTCTTTTTTTTCATGGTAATATGTGTCTCATTCATATCATAAAGAACAAAGTACAAGTCACATAAAGACCGACATGACAAAACTGAAAAGATAACAGAACATCTCTGAGCTTGACACCAACGCCCGTCACGTGCCTTCGGCACCACCACAGCAGCCACCGAAGAAAAGAATGACGAATCACCTCCTTACCCGAGCTCGACGCGGCTCCATCGCTGATATGCAGCTTTACGGACCTCCAAGGCGTGGCTCACCAAAAGTGAAACCCGTACCGTTGAACGAATCAGACCAGGGCAACACCCCGGACACGCCATCGAACTCCAGATCTAGCAACCCACCACGACTAAAACGCCGAAGGAGGAAACCATATCTGCCATCCACCAACCACGAGCCCAGCACATGCTCCGTCTTCCAGATGTCGTCGATGCAGACCACAATCTGCATCCGCTCCTGGACTACCTCCCAAGCTCCGCGCCGACGCTGGAGCAAAATGAAGGAAATATGCCCTAGAGGCAATAATAAAGTTATTATTTATTTCCTCATATCATGATAAATGTTTATTATTCATGCTAGAATTGTATTAACCGGAAACATAATACATGTGTAAATATATAGACAAACAGAGTGTCACTAGTATGCCTCTACTTGACTAGCTTGTTAATCAAAGATGGTTATGTTTCCTAACCATGAACAAGGAGTTGTTATTTGATTAACAAGGTCACATCATTAGTTGAATGATCTGATTGACATGACCCATTCCGTTAGCTTAGCACACGATCGTTTAGTATGTTGCTATTGCTTCCTTCATGACTTATACATGTTCCTATGACTATGAGATTATGCAACTCCCTTTTATCGGAGGAACACTTTGTGTGCTACCAAACGTCACAACGTAACTGGGTGATTATAAAGGTGCTCTATAGGTGTCTCCGAAGGTACTTGTTGAGTTGGCGTATTTCGAGATTAGGATTTGTCACTCCGAATGTCGGAGAGGTATCTCTGGGCCCTCTCGGTAATACACATCACTTAAGCCTTGCAAGCATTTCAACTAATGAGTTAGTTGTGAGATGATGTATTACGGAACGAGTAAAGAGACTTGCCGGTAACGAGATTGAACTAGGTATTGGATACCGACGATCGAATCTCGGGCAAGTAACATACCGATGACAAAGGGAACAACGTATGTTGTTGTGCGGTTTGACCGATAAAGATCTTCGTAGAATATGTAGGAACCAATATGGGCATCCAGGTCCCGCTATTGGTTATTGACCGGAGACATGTCTCGGTCATGTCTACATTGTTCTCGAACCGTAGGGTCCGCACGCTTAAGGTTTCGATGACAGTTATATTATGAGTTTATGTATTTTGATGTACCGAAGGTTGTTCGGAGTCCCGGATATGATCACGGACATGACGAGGAGTCTCGAAATGGTCGAGACATAAAGATTGATATATTGGACGGATATATTTGGACACCGGAAAGGTTCCGGAGAAGTTTGGAGCTCCGGGAGGTTACCGGAACCCCCCGGGAGGTATATGGGCCTTATTGGGCCCATGTAGGAGGAAGAGAGAAGGAGCAAGGGAGGGGGGCGCGCCCCCCCAAGCCCAATCCGAATTGGGAAGGGGGGCCGGCCCCCCCCTTTCCTTTCTCCTTCCCCCTCTCTTCCTTCCTACTACTAGTACTACTTCCTAATACTAGTACTCCTTCCTTCCCCCTCCAAATAAGATAAGGAAAAGAGAGGGAAACCTACTTGGAGTAGGTTTCCCCCTTCCTATGGCGCGCCCCCCTTGTGGCCGGCCACCTCCTCCCTCCCTCCTGTATATACGGGGGTAGGGGGCACCCTAGGACACACAAGTTGATCATTGATCGTTCCTTAGCCGTGTGCGGTGCCCCCCTCCACGATATTACACCTCGATCATATTGTAGCGGTGCTTAGGCGAAGCCCTGCGACAGGAGAACATCAAGATCGTCACCACGCCGTCGTGCTGACGGAACTCCCCCTCGGAGCATCTACTGGATTGGAGATCGAGGGTGCGTCATCGAGCTGTACGCGTGTCAAGAACTCGGAGGTGCCGGAGTAACGGTGCTTGGATCGGTTGGACCGGGAGGATGTACGACTACTTCCTCTACGTTGCGTCAACGCTTTCGCTTCGGTCTACGAGGGTACGTAGACAACACTCTCCCCTCTCGTTGCTATGCATCACCATGATCTTGCGTGTGCGTAGGAAATTTTTTGAAATTACTACGTTCCCCAACAGTGGTATCAGAGCCAGGTTTTTATGGTTTGATGTTATATGCACGAGTAGAACACAAGTGAGTTATGGGCGATATAAGTCATACTGCTTACCAGCATGTCATACTTTGGTTCGGCGGTATTGTTGGATGAAGCGGCCCGGACCGACATTATGCGTACGCTTACGCGAGACTGGTTTTACCGCCGTGCTTTGCACACAGGTGACTAGCGGGTGTCAGTTTCTCCAACTTTAGTTAAACCGAGTGTCGCTACGCCCGGTCCTTGCGAAGGTTAAAACAGCATCAACTTGACAAACTATCGTTGTGGTTTTGATGCGTAGGTGAGATTGGTTCTTGCTTAAGCCCGTAGCAGCCACGTAAAACTTGCAACAACAAAGTAGAGGACGTCTAACTTGTTTTTGCAGGGCATGTTGTGATGTGATATGGCCAAGACATGATGCTATATTTTATTGTATGAGATGATCATGTTTTGTAACCGAAGTTATCGGCAACTGGCAGGAGCCATATGGTTGTCGCTTTATTGTATGAAATGCAAATGCCCTGTAATTGCTTTACTTTATCACTAAGCGGTAGCGATAGTCGTAGAAGCAATAGATGGCGTAAACGACAACGATGCTACGATGGAGATCAAGGTGTTGCGCCGGTGATGATGGTGATCATGATGGTGCTTCGGAGATGGAGATCACAAGCACAAGAAGATGATGGCCATATCATATCACTTATATTGATTGCATGTGATGTTTATCCTTTATGCATTTTATCTTGCTTTGATTGACAGTAGCATTTTAAGATGATCTCTCACTAAAAAATTTATCAAGTAGTGTTCTCCCTGAGTATGCACCGTTGCCAAAGTTCGTCGTGCCCAGACACCACGTGATGATCGGGTGTGATAAGCTCTACGTCCATCTACAACGGGTGCAAGCCAGTTTTGCACACGCGGAATACTCAGGTTAAACTTGACGAGCCTAGCATATGCAGATATGGCCTCGGAACACGGAGACCGAAAGGTCGAGCGTGAATCATATAGTAGATATGATCAACATAAGATGTTCACCATTGAAAACTACTCCATCTCACGTGATGATCGGTTATGGTTTAGTTGATGTGGATCACGTGATCACTTAGATGACTAAAGAGATGTCTGTCTAAGTGGGAGTTCTTAAGTAATATGATTAATTGAACTAAAATTTATCATGAACTTAGTACCTGATAGTATCTTGCTTGTCTATGTTGCTTGTAGATAGATGGCCCGTGCTGTTGTTCCGTTGAATTTTAATGCGTTCCTTGAGAAAGCTAAGTTGAAAGATGATGGTAGCAACTACGCGGACTGGGTCCGTCACTTGAGGATTATCCTCATTGCTGCACAGAAAAATTACGTCCTGGAAGCACCGCTGGGTGCCAGGCCTGCTGCTGATGCAACTGACGACGTTAAGAACGTCTGGCAGAGCAAAGCTCATGACTACTCGATAGTTCAATGTGCCATGCTTTACGGCTTAGAACCGGGACTTCAACGACGTTTTGAACGTCATGGAGCATATGAGATGTTTCAGGAGTTGAAGTTGATATTCCAGAAGAATGCCCGGATTGAGAGATATGAAGTCTCCAATAAGTTCTATAGCTGCAAGATGGAGGAGAATAGTTCTGTCAGTGAGCACATACTCAAGATGTCTGGGTATTGTAATCACTTGATTCAACTGGGAGTTACTCTTCCGGATGATAGCGTCATTGACAGAATTCTCCAATCACTTCCACCAAGCTACAAGAGCTTCGTGATGAACTATAATATGCAAGGGATGGATAAGACGATTCCCAAGCTCTTCGCAATGCTAAAGGCTGCGGAGGTAGAAATCAAGAAGGAGCATCAAGTGTTGATGGTTAACAAGACCACTAGTTTCAAGAAAAAGGGCAAAGGGAAGAAGAAGGGGAACTTCAAGAAGAACAGCAAACAAGTTGCTGCTCAAGAGAAGAAACCCAAGTCTGGACCTAAGCCTGAAACTGAGTGCTTCTACTGCAAGCAGACTGGTCACTGGAAGCGGAACTGCCCCAAGTATTTGGCGGATAAGAAGGATGGCAAAGTGAACAAAGGTATATGTGATATACATGTTATTGATGTGTACCTTACTAGAGCTCGCAGTAGCACCTGGGTATTTGATACTGGTTCTGTTGCTAATATTTGCAACTCGAAACATGGACTACGGATTAAGCGAACACTGGCAAAGGACGAGGTGATGATGCGCGTGGGAAATGGTTCCAAAGTCGATGTGATCGCGGTCGGCACGCTACCTCTACATCTACCTTCGGGATTAGTATTAGACCTAAATAATTGTTATTTGGTGCCAGCGTTGAGCATGAACATTATATCTGGATCTTGTTTGATGCGAGACGGTTATTCATTTAAATCAGAGAATAATGGTTGTTCTATTTATATGAGTAATATCTTTTATGGTCATGCACCCCTGAAGAGTGGTCTATTTTTGATGAATCTCGATAGTAGTGATACACATATTCATAGTGTTGAAGCCAAAAGATGCAAAGTTGATAATGATAGTGCAACTTATTTGTGGCACTGCCATTTGGGTCATATCGGTATAAAGCGCATGAAGAAACTCCATACTGATGGACTTTTGGAACCACTTGATTATGAATCACTTGGTACTTGCGAACCGTGCCTCATGGGCAAGATGACCAAAACGCCGTTCTCCGGTACTATGGAGAGAGCAACAGATTTGTTGGAAATCATACATACAGATGTATGTGGTCCAATGAATGTTGAGGCTCGTGGCGGATATCATTATTTTCTCACCTTCACAGATGATTTAAGCAGATATGGGTATATCTACTTAATGAAGCATAAGTCTGAAACATTTGAAAAGTTCAAAGAATTTCAGAGTGAAGTTGAAAATCATCGTAACAAGAAAATAAAGTTTCTACGATCTGATCGTGGAGGAGAATATTTGAGTTACGAGTTTGGTTTACACTTAAAACAATGTGGAATAGTTTCACAACTCATGCCACCCGGAACACTACAGCGTAATGGTGTGTCCGAACGTCGTAATCGTACTTTACTTGATATGGTGCGGTCTATGATGTCTCTTACAGATTTACCGCTATCGTTTTGGGGTTATGCTCTAGAGACAACCACATTCACGTTAAATAGGGCACCGTCGAAATCCGTTGAGACGACACCTTATGAACTATGGTTTGGCAAGAAACCAAAGTTGTTGTTTCTTAAAGTTTGGGGTTGCGATGCTTATGTGAAAAAGCTTCAACCTGATAAGCTCGAACCCAAATCGGAGAAATGTGTCTTCATAGGATACCCAAAGGAGACAGTTGGGTACACCTTCTATCACAGATCCGAAGGCAAGACATTCGTTGCTAAGAATGGATCCTTTCTAGAGAAGGAGTTTCTCTCGAAAGAAGTGAGTGGGAGGAAAGTAGAACTTGATGAGGTAACTGTACCTACTCCCTTGTTGGAAAATAATACATCACAGGAACTGGTTTCTGTGACGTCAAAACCAACTAGTGAGGAAGTTGATGATAATGATCATAGAACTTCAGATCAAGTTAATACAGAACCACGTAGGTCGAACAGAGTAAGATCCGCACCAGAGTGGTACAGTAATCCTATTCTGCAAGTCATGCTACTAAATCATGATGAACCTACGAACTATGAAGAAGCGATGGTGAGCCCAGATTCCGCAAAATGGCTTGAAGCCATGAAATCTGAGATGGGATCCATGTATGAGAACAAAGTATGGACTTTGGTTGACTTGCCCGATGGTCGGCAAGCAATTGAGAATAAATGGATCTTCAAGAAGAAGACTGACGCTGCCGGTAATGTTACTGTCTATAAAGCTCGACTTGTTGCAAAAGGTTTTCGACAAGTTCAAGGGGTTGACTACGATGAGACCTTCTCACCCGTAGCGATGCTTAAGTCTGTCCGAATCATGTTAGCAATTGCCGCATTTTATGATTATGAAATTTGGCAAATGGATGTAAAAACTGCATTCCTGAATGGATTTCTGGAAGAAGAGTTGTATATGATGCAACCAGAAGGTTTTATCGATCCAAAGGGAGCTAACAAAGTGTGCAAGCTCCAACGTTCCATTTATGGACTGGTGCAAGCCTCTCGGAGTTGGAATAAACGTTTTGATAGTGTGATCAAAGCATTTGGTTTTATACAGACTTTTGGAGAAGCCTGTATTTACAAGAAAGTGAGTGGGAGCTCTGTAGCATTTCTAATATTATATGTGGATGACATATTATTGATTGGAAATGATATAGAATTTCTGGATAGCATAAAGGGATACTTGAATAAAAGTTTTTCAATGAAAGACCTCGGTGAAGCTGCTTACATATTGGGCATTAAGATCTATAGAGATAGATCAAGACGCTTAATTGGACTTTCACAAAGCACATACCTTGACAAAGTTTTGAAGAAGTTCAAAATGGATCAAGCAAAGAAAGGGTTCTTGCCTGTATTGCAAGGTGTGAAGTTGAGTAAGACTCAAAGCCCGACCACTGCAGAAGATAGAGAGAAAATGAAAAGTGTTCCCTATGCTTCAGCCATAGGCTCTATCATGTAAGCAATGCTGTGTACCAGACCTGATGTGTGCCTTGCTATAAGTCTAGCAGGGAGGTACCAAAGTAATCCAGGAGTGGATCACTGGACAGCGGTCAAGAACATCCTGAAATACCTGAAAAGGACTAAGGATATGTTTCTCGTATATGGAGGTGACAAAGAGCTCATCGTAAATGGTTACGTTGATGCAAGCTTTGACACTGATCCGGACAATTCTAAATCGCAAACCGGATACGTGTTTACATTAAACGGTGGAGCTGTCAGTTGGTGCAGTTCAAAGCACAGCGTCGTGGCGGGATCTACATGTGAAGCGGAATACATAGCTGCTTCGGAAGCAGCCAATGAAGGAGTCTGGATGAAGGAGTTCATATCCGATCTAGGTGTCATACCTAGTGCATCGGGTCCAATGAAAATCTTTTGTGACAATACTGGAGCGATTGCCTTAGCGAAGGAATCCAGATTTCACAAGAGAACCAAGCACATCAAGAGACGCTTCAATTCCATCCGGGATCTAGTCCAGGTGGGAGACATAGAGATTTGCAAGATACACACGGATCTGAATGTTGCAGACCCGTTGACTAAGCCTCTTCCACGAGCAAAACATGATCAACACCAAGACTCCATGGGTGTTAGAATCATTACTGTGTAATCTAGATTATTGACTCTAGTGCAAGTGGGAGACTGAAGGAAATATGCCCTAGAGGCAATAATAAAGTTATTATTTATTTCCTCATATCATGATAAATGTTTATTATTCATGCTAGAATTGTATTAACCGGAAACATAATACATGTGTGAATATATAGACAAACAGAGTGTCACTAGTATGCCTCTACTTGACTAGCTTATTAATCAAAGATGGTTATGTTTCCTAACCACGAACAAGGAGTTGTTATTTGATTAACAAGGTCACATCATTAGTTGAATGATCTGATTGACATGACCCATTCCGTTAGCTTAGCACACGATCGTTTAGTATGTTGCTATTGCTTCCTTCATGACTTATACATGTTCCTATGACTATGAGATTATGCAACTCCCGTTTACCGGGGAACACTTTGTGTGCTACCAAACGTCACAACATAACTGGGTGATTATAAAGGTGCTCTACAGGTGTCTCCGAAGGTACTTGTTGAGTTGGCGTATTTCGAGATTAGGATTTGTCACTCCGAATGTCGGAGAGGTATCTCTGGGCCCTCTCGGTAATACACATCACTTAAGCCTTGCAAGCATTTCAACTAATGAGTTAGTTGTGAGATGATGTATTACGGAACGAGTAAAGAGACTTGCCGGTAACGAGATTGAACTAGGTATTGGATACCGACGATCGAATCTCGGGCAAGTAACATACCGATGACAAAGGGAACAACGTATGTTGTTGTGCGGTTTGACCGATAAAGATCTTCGTAGAATATGTAGGAACCAATATGGGCATCCAGGTCCCGCTATTGGTTATTGACCGGAGACATGTCTCGGTCATGTCTACATTATTCTCGAACCGTAGGGTCCGCACGCTTAAGGTTTCGATGACAGTTATATTATGAGTTTATGTATTTTGATGTACCGAAGGTTGTTCGGAGTCCCGGATATGATCACGGACATGACGAGGAGTCTCGAAATGGTCGAGACATAAAGATTGATATATTGGACGGATATATTTGGACACCAGAAAGGTTCCGAAGAAGTTTGGAGCTCCGGGAGGTTACCGGAACCCCCCGGGAGGTATATGGGCCTTATTGGGCCCATGTAGGAGGAAGAGAGAAGGAGCAAGGGAGGGGGGCGCGCCCCCCCAAGCCCAATCCGAATTGGGGAGGGGGGCCGGCCCCCCCTTTCCTTTCTCCTTCCCCCTCTCTTCCTTCCTACTACTAGTACTACTTCCTAATACTAGTACTCCTTCCTTCCCCCTCCAAATAAGATAAGGAAAAGAGAGGGAAACCTACTTGGAGTAGGTTTCCCCCTCCCTATGGCGCGCCCCCCTTGTGGCCGGCCACCTCCTCCCTCCCTCCTTTATATACGGGGGTAGGGGGGCACCCTAGGACACACAAGTTGATCATTGATCGTTCCTTAGCCGTGTGCGGTGCCCCCCTCCACGATATTACACCTCGATCATATTGTAGCGGTGCTTAGGCGAAGCCCTGCGACAGGAGAACATCAAGATCGTCACCATGCCGTCGTGCTGACGGAACTCCCCCTCGGAGCATCTACTGGATTGGAGATCGAGGGTGCGTCATCGAGCTGTACGCGTGTCAAGAACTCGGAGGTGCCGGAGTAACGGTGCTTGGATCGGTTGGACCGGGAGGACGTACGACTACTTCCTCTACGTTGCGTCAACGCTTCCGCTTCGGTCTACGAGGGTACGTAGACAACACTCTCCCCTCTCGTTGCTATGCATCACCATGATCTTGCGTGTGCGTAGGAATTTTTTTGAAATTACTACGTTCCCCAACACAAACGCCGTCGCAACGGCGTAGCCCGAGGACACAAGTCCACCACGAGGATGCCGCCGCCGCCACGCCATCCTTGCTTGAACAGACTGGTTTCCAAATCCATCCCCAACCATAGGACCGATAGCCTCGTCAGGGAAGGATCCGAAGAATCTTTATTCAGCGTTGTCATCGTCGCCGCCGAAGCAAAGACGATGAACAACCTAAAAACCTAGACTACGAGAGAGTAAAAACGATCCACACGCATGGATCCGGCGACCCCCCTCACCACCGACGACCGAGGTCACCGGCGGAGGGGAGCCGCCGGAGAGCAGCGTTGGAAGATCGGCCTCCCCTGGCGGCGGCTAGGGTTCCAGCCGCCAGGGACGAGAGGAAAACAGGCACGCGTGGTTCCTTCTCTAATTGTGATTTTGTTCACCCGAAGACAAATGTCCTTATCGTCGCCCTCTCGCTAGGAGGGACAAAGAGCGAGGCATAATTAACACATACGTAAGTTAATTCATTATTTCATTAATTGATTACTTAATATGATGTCTTGTATCCTCTACATGGACAAAAAATACAACAAAAATATTATCTTCATTCTACAGAATGAAATTGTATTCACCCGAAGACAACTGTCCTTATCGTCGCCCTCTCGCTAGGAGGGACAAAGAGCGAGGCATAATTAACACATACGTAAGTTAATTTATTATTTCATTAATTGATTACTTAATATGATGTCTTGTATCCTCTACATGGACAAAAAATACAACAAAAATATTATCTTCATTCTACATTAATTGATTACTTAATATGATGTCTTATATCCTCTACATGGACAAAAAATACAACAAAAATATTATTGTTGTATTTTTTGTCCATGTAGAGGATAGAATGAAGATAATATTTTTGTTGTATTTTTTGTCCATGTAGAGGATACAAGACATCATATTAAGTAATCAATTAATGAAATAATGAATTAACTTACGTATGTGTTAATTATGCCTCGCTCTTTGTCCCTCCTAGCGAGAGGGCGACGATAAGGACAGTTGTCTTCGGGTGTCCCCCAATGTGGTTGACGGGTTGGCGGTGTGAGGAAATGTGTAACTATGGAGGGAGCTCAACAATTGGGCTGCAATGACTGGAAGAAAGGATGTTATGGGAAGAGAGCGGTTGATTGCAAATAAAGTGTTAGCTATGTTGCAGCGACTGTCCACACAGCTGAATTTTGGAGAGCCTATCGGCCGTCTGTTTGATATCCAAACATACCCAAATATACAAGGGAGAAATGAGCTTCAACCTTGAAGACAACTTTAGTCATTTGTTTAATTCATTTATATGCATTGTATTGTAGCCCGTAGCAACTCACGGACCGTCTACTAGTTTAGGCATAGGATGCGACCCAAGCGCTCGCCCTTAGAAATTTGCAAACAACACCCTGCATGCATACAGAATTAGTAGTATTTCCCTGTCACCTACCTCCAAGCCGGCTGTTCCCAAATTAGAACAGAAGCAACGCGAACAGAGTAGGGCTTCGGGCCTCCGGCAGCGGACCTGTGACGCCAGGCGAACGTGGTCGCCGCGGTGATGACGTACTGGGCTCCGACGTCCGGCGGGCAACTCGCCCCATCCCCGCCCGGCCATTCTCCACCTCACCCCACTTCCCCACCCGATCTGGCGCCTACCTGCGCCATCCGTCGACGCCGGAGAATAGAACTCCGGTGTTCAAGTATGTTGTTAGATGTTAGAACCTTGTGTTATTTTGTGCGTTTGATTGTAATCCGTCGTCCCCTTTGTGCTGATTTTGTAGCTAATTTTATCTTGAAAAAAAATGTGGCGATATCTCTCTGTATTATGTCAGGAGCAGGAAATTAATCACTGAAAAAATTATTATATTTTACTCGGACTAGATATTCCAACGGTTACGTATGGTACAACTTCAGCAACTCATTGCCTGATACTGTACATGAGTACAAACTAATTTCATCTGCATGTTCAAATACCTTGAGGTGAAGTGCTTATTAGTACAAAATCAAGATTCATTTGCATGTACAATGTGTGCGACTTCACTAATTTCCGAGATTTCACTATCTATTTGTCCAGCATTCCATTGAACTAGACCATAGTTGTTCTGGTTGAGTGAATGAACTATCTTAGCTCTTTAGCCTTCCTCATTCTGATTTAATAAAAAAGTATTACAATCCTGCAGTGCTATGTGTCAATGACATAATGGCAAGATGCCATGCTTATGTTGTTGTACTCAGAATGTTCTTGGTTATCACTATTATCAAAACACTTTTTCCCCTTAGTACACCTATGTTCCAGTGCAATTGAATATTTTCTCTCTTCACCACTTAACCATGGATATGAGCTGGAGGGGTCATCTACATCTCTTTCACCTACCATAAAGTAATTGTACTCAGAAACATGCTCACAGTTCAATTCGGCATTACATGAAGCTAAACATTGTGAGGACAAGATGAAATAATTTCACAAAGTTATTACTGATGCTCTTGCACACTTGAGGCAGACAGGGCCAGTTGACGAGCAAAGTAAAATTCAAGAGTTTGAATCCTTTATTGGAACGACATTCCCAAACATCATCAAAATTCATCCACCTGATGTCGCAAACACGAAGGGTAGTGGTAAGAGATTGAAGAGGGGTTCGGAGGAGGCCATTAGCAAAAGGAAAAAGGTAAATGGCCCATAGATTAAATAGTATGTCTGTTGTCAGGTTTTCGTAATACACTTGTCTTCATGTTTGCAGAGCAAGTAGCGTCCGAGAAGGTTCACCATCAGTACATTAATCTACTTACCTTTTAATTTGACAAAAGTGGTACGATCCGTTGTATGCTCTTGATGGCTGGCAATCATGGCGAAGTGCCTCTCCGTATCAGCAACAATTGAGACCAGGAGGATTCATTGACAGATTTGACTCTTGCGCATCTCTACCATAACTATCTAAGTTGCTAGTATATATTGATCAGCTAAGCTAGTGTGCTTACTTTTATGGCCTGTGTGCCAAGTGTGTTTCCTTGCTTCAGAAGAATATGGAACAATTATCTACCTTCGTGCTTATATTATGCAAAATTAGAAGTGCTCTATTTGAATGTGACACTGTGTAACTATGTGTTACTGGGCATGTCCACTAATTCCTTTATGAAGTGGAACCTGGACCTATATATTTGCTATCAGCGACGTTCCATCATAATGCTTGTTATGCCAAACTTATTTGATACAATTAGTTTATCATGATGATTTCCACTTTAGTTTTTCAACATTTTGCTATTTTTTACTAGGGTGTAGGTTATTCGGTAAATTTATGGCCTGTACTATGGGAATTTTACTCCATCGAGAAGCATTATGCCTCTGAAGTCCTACATTTGTTCTGAGATGATTCATATATTTCGGATTTGGAAGAGAAATGTTGAATGATGTGTTACCTTCTAATTTGACAAAGGTGGTTAATATAGCTGACGCTGCTGTCTTTTTCATTTCTGTTGCTGATTTTATCAGTTCAAATCTTGGTTCATGGACTGACTATTTATTTATATTCTTTGAATTACCTTCAGCTTCTTAAATCAACTTGTTGAATACTTTGTATATCATGTCGCAAAATCCATGATACTATCTGTACCATAGAGCTGTTGTCATGTACATATATGTGTGTTCGATCAGTTTAACATGAAACGACCAGCTAACGAGGTACATGATATGCTTGTTCTTTCTGTTCCAATCTGGGGCACCACATATTTTGAAGCTAGATTATGGGACTGTTGCAGTTATTTGTACTTATATAGGGGGTTTCTGCAAATTTCGCCGGATGGGGGCTTCCACACTCTATCCTGTACCTACGTGTTCCATCCAACGGTTGTTATATGGTTGGAGCAGCTGGAGCACTCCATGCTTTGGAGCACAGGATACGTTCTCCCATGCACGGGAGGTACCGTGCATGCATGCGCCGTTGCTTTTGCTTGGAGATCCGATGCCATGCATTTTTACTTCTCGCAAGTTAGATATTTTTCTCATCACATGCAAGCACACTCTTCCAGCTATGATCCATTGCATCCCATGTTTTTTTTGTTTTTTTTCAAGTTTAAATCTATTTTATCTTTTGAACCAAGAGTACAATTTATAATCTGTTTTCATATTTGTGTTTTTGACGACGAGAACTTTGAAACGAGACCATGTTTGAATATATTTCAACAAATTTTAAAATTTAACTTCCGAAACATGGTGAAAACTATGAAAGTACAAGGATAAATTCAAAGTCTTGTTGCAATAAAATCTATTACTATTTACAAACTTTTAGATTACTAAGAATCAGTTTGATACACATTGGCACACATTGCAACATTATGATATGCAACGGAACATGGAGAGCCATGGTGAAACATTATTAAATTTATCGCATGGAATTAATAAATTTGTATGGAACAAGTTGGAAGCATGGTGATTTAGTTGTCAAAAAATTAATTTGTAAAATATATTCAATATTGTTTTAAAGATCTTGTCAGGAAAACACAATCACGCAAACAAAATGCAAATCAAACTTCTTTCAACTTGCAGTAGTCATCTATTTATTTGAACGAAACTTAGCCAGTAGAGAATAGCATGTGAATGTATGTGATATTGATTGAGTTGGTTGTTCATGCAAGATAAGATGGGGAGGGATTGAGGAGGTTATTTGGATATTTGTTGCCAGGCGACGTGCGAGCATTATATATGCATGCATACGCTGGTCTGTACGTAGGCATGCAGGTAAGACCCTGAACATGCATATGGTGCATGCAAGTAAGAAAAGGAGATAAAAGACCATTCAGCATGCATGAATGGCGGGCTATCTCAAAAACAAGGAACCAATATCAGGACGTGGAGCGGCATACTCCATATTTTTATGGAGAAGTGAAAGACAAAAGAAAAGGCAACATAAATAACATCGCAAAACTGGAACTGAAGAAGCACGACGACCTTAATAAAACTGGCAAAACTGAGTTCAACACACGATGTATATATTTCCCGATCCATCGATCGATCTACTAGTACCTATGTCTCACACGGCACCAACAAAGCTAGCAAGGCGGCCCTCGACTCAAGTTCAATCACAAATAATAATTCATATAATAACTCAATCCGCTCAGGGCGCCGAACCAGAACACGAAGCACGAGAGACCTTTAGCCGACTCCACCCCTTTCGACAATTCTCCATACTTCCCCTCCAACCTCTCCGCTATCCTGCATCACCCAATTCAGCGCCCAATTAGTAATCATATACTGTACACAATATCAGCATTAATATATCATATTGTATATCAATGAATTCTCAGTGCAATGTAGTATTTGTTTGTAAGGAGTAGTAGTTAGTTTTTCCGCAAAAAAAAGGAGTAGTAGTTAGTTAGATAACATACTTCTTTAAGGAGTCCACGGTTTCGCCAGCCATCTTTGCCTCTAATCTGGCTTCTGCCACTCCAGCCTCTAGACGCTTCACATCCCTGCATCATCAAAATCCAAAATCAAATGTCACCTGCATTCTCGACCGCAAATTGAAGAGAGGGAGATGATTTCATGGAGGTCGATCGGCCATGGTTCCATGACAAATTAACCAAGGTCGATTGGCCATGGTTCCATGACAAATTAACCAAATTTAAGTAGTTTATATATACACTTACGCGCGGTAAGAGTGGACGGTGGCATTAGTCGACTGGACCTGCGCCTTGACTAGATCCATGGAGCTAATGGCGCTCCTGCTGTCCGCCTCGGCCTTGAGCCTGTTGGCCTCCACCATCTTCTGCAGACCCTTCAGCTCCCTGCGCCCATCCATCCAAACAATCAATCAATCATCTTGATTATGCATGTAACATGGTAAGGATGTAGCATGATTGCATGTACGTACGCGGAGAAGGTCTTGTGGGCGCGGCGCTCCTCGTACGCCGCGAGGTCGTCCAGGAGCTGGCGGGCGGCGGCGACGACCTCGGCCGTCTTGTGCTCCCTGCCGTGGCCGTCCCCGTTGAGCAGCTCGATCAGCAGCGCGTTCTTCTTCTTCTCCAGCAAGCTCCGGCGCTCGTTCAGCAGCTGCTTGGCGAGTTGGTCGGCCGTGGGACCGTTGGTAGGAGCGGGGGCGCTGGCGCCGAGCAGGGAGAGGAGGTTGCTGACGCTCTTGACCTCCTCCCCGTGGTCGCCGTCGGCGCTGCTCCTCGGGGTGTCGTTCATCAGCGCCACCGCCAGCTGCTTCTTCGTCCTCATCTTCTCCTCCTCATCCTAGTTAATTAGTGAATTGGCACAAATCACGGTTAATATGGTGCCAGATGATCATATACTAACTACTCAAGAAAAAGATGCTACGGTTGATGTTTTAGTGCTCAAACTAAAAGCCAAATTAACCAGACCAGATCAGACGTTACTAAAGAGCTAGTTAAGTTGCTCAAACTAATGCCAATCAGATCATGTAAAATAAGCTTTGCTTGGAGAAGAAGTCATATCAGATCAGATGTTCCAGTAGTAACCAATGCAACATGCATATGAATGGTCAAATCAAGGATATATCAGAGAGAATAGATCATGCTGAATTGCTAATCACATTACACGCGGAAGTAAGTAAACTAAACTAGCCAGTCAAGCAGCAGCAAATTGATCATCATATTGATTGACAGATCGGAGCCAGAAAGATGCATGAAAGTACACGTGAAAGTAAGTAAATTAAGCTTAGACAGTCAAGCAACAAATTGATCAGATTAATTAACAGATCGCAGAAAGAAAGATGGAAACTGAACAAACCTTAAGCTGGCTGGCGTACTTGTCGTAGGACGAGAGGCCGCGGGACCCGGTGGCGGGGCCAAGCATTGCCGGCCGGTGCAGGGGCGCGCGCGGCGCCGAGGAGTGATAGTTCCTTTGCACGAGGCCGAGGAGGCGTGGCGCCGCCATGACAGCCGCCCGGCACGCCAGGTCCGCCGTCGCCGGGGACGACGCGCCCATGAGGGCGCCGCCGGCCGCCTGCTGCAAGATCGCTGCGGCCATCTCGACGACGATCAGCTCTAGTTTCCGTCGGTTAACCTACGTGCGTGGGTGCGTGCGCGTATAGTTAGTTACGTCCGAGGCGTAGGGGCATGGAGACATATATATGGCCGGAAGGATTGTACGAGCGCTCCAACGTATCGTACGTGCCCATGTCTCTAGCCAGAGATTTTAAGAGGAAATGGGCCGGTATATCTGTTGATTCTCCCATGCATGCATGCGCGTCTTGCAGGACAAGAAAAGGTCGCGGTTGCACGTACGTATATGTAGGTTAGCAAAATAACTGTCGTGTTGATCATGGTCCAAATTAACCGCTCCTCCTTGACTTACAGCCCAAGATGAAGCGAGATTGGGATCGATCGTGCGTACATATATTGGTCACTTCATGCGGCCGTGTGCATGGTCCAGATGCTAGGATCCTTTTTTCCCCTTTTGTCGAAAACAAATTTGGAAATTAAAATCCTACGTGCCAACTTCACACACGTACGCAAAATTTCTGCGAGACATATTGTTATGTGCAAGAGGCGAAGCAAGAACTGCCACAAGGATGGTTCTACAGTCGATTAGTAGAGACTACGGAGTAAGAACCAGGAAAACAGTCACATTGTACGCCAAAATTGCAGAAAACAGCTGATGGTCACTTGTTTTGCAAAATGTCTCACTCTACCGGTAATTAGAGCATCTCCAACGGAAGCGCAGTTGCGCGGTGTGTTAAAAAAAAATTACAGCGCCGAAATAGTGTTTTAGCGTGCTGGGCTGATGTTTTTCTTTACCAGAAGGGCTAATACATGGCGCCAATCCGGCGGCCCCATCTGCATCGGTCTAGATTTGCAGCGTGCGAGCGGGCGCACCAAATACGCAGCGCGCGATGCAGCTTTTCCCAGCGCGCTGAACCTTGTTTACCGCGCCCGAGATTATAGCGTGGTTGCTGGAGCGCTATTTTTGGTCGCGCGCGCAAACTGGAATAAGATGTCGAGGCCAGGAATTCCTATCAAGCTATTTCAATAAAAAAAGAGTTAATCATCCTTTTATCCTCAGTGGTGTCCATTTGCTCAGTTTTGCCCTCAATTGCGAATTGTGCTCAATTTTGCCCCTAGTGTGTCCGCACCAACTCGTTCCGTGAAAACTGCCGTCTCCGTCAGGTCAACATTTTGACTCGGCTCTGACAGGT
Organism: Triticum timopheevii; assembly: GCA_963921465.1. Lineage (NCBI taxonomy): Eukaryota > Viridiplantae > Streptophyta > Magnoliopsida > Poales > Poaceae > Triticum > Triticum timopheevii. The sequence goes on from OY997266.1 coordinate 67,746,289, forward strand.
AGTACCAGGCGGCAGAGACGCGCTAGACGATCAGACCGTTGCACGCGTGGCTTGTGGGACCCAGCAAAGAGCCGTTGAGCAGAGAGCCATTGCGGGCGTGCTATATAAGCGGGTGACAGAGAGCGGCGGTGACCACGGCGACAGAGAGAGCGGGCGACAGAGAGCACGGCGGTGACCACGGCGACAAAGAGAGCGGTGGTGGGAAGATAGCTGTGGAGGGCGCGGCGGCGTTGAGACCCCATTCGGCTCCGAGCTCCATGTCTTCTTCAAGCTCCCGCGCCACCTCGCGGATGCAGAGCCCGGCGCGCGTGGAGATGCCTATCTTCGTCTGTCCTCGGTGCCGAGCGGGCGTTGATCGGAGGGTTTCTCACACACCGAGGAACCAGAATCGTCTGTTCTACGTGTGCAGCGAGAATGGGGTAAGAATTGGGGCAATTGCACCATTTTCGTTGTCGGGATCCTTGAGCAATGGGTTGATCTGTTTGGCGTTCATGCAGGTGAAATGTTTCTTTCTTTGGGTCGATGCTCTAGCCAAGACTCTGATGAATGAACTACAAGAAGAGCATGAAGAATGGTTGCGCATGCTGCCACGAACGGCACTGGTCGCAGCGCGAGCTCCGAAAAAAGAGATGGAGGGTGAAGCACGCACTGACAGAGAGCTAGTTGTTGAGCTTAGGATGACATAGAGCCATTGCGGGTGTGCTATATAAGCGGGTGACAGAGAGCGGCGGTGACCATGGCGACAGAGAGAGCGGGCGACAGAGAGCACGGCGGTGACCACGGCGACAAAGAGAGCGGTGGTGGGAAGATAGCTGTGGAGGGCGCGGCGGCGTTGAGACCCCATTCGGCTCCGAGCTCCATGTCTTCTTCAAGCTCCCGCGCCACCTCGCGGATGCAGAGCCCGGCGCGCGTGGAGATGCCTATCTTCATCTGTCCTCGGTGCCGGGCGGGCGTTGATCGGAGGGTTTCTCACACACCGAGGAACCAAAATCGTCTGTTCTACGTGTGCAGCGAGAATGGGGTAAGAATTGGGGAAATTGCACCATTTTTGTTGTCGGGATATTTCAGCAATGGGTTGATCTGTTTGGCGTTCATGCAGGTGAAATGTTTCTTTCTTTGGGTCGATGCTCTAGCCAAGACTCTGATGAATGAACTGCAAGAAGAGCATGAAGAATGGTTGCGCATGCTGCCACGAACGGCACTGGCCGCAGCACGAGCTCCGAAAGAAGAGATGGAGGGTGAAGCACGCACTGACAGAGAGCTAGCTGTTGAGCTTAGGATGTTGAAGAAGAAGGTTAGGAAGCTTGAAGATCAAGCACAAATACCCATTTACAATTACATTTGGGCATTTGTAGCCACTACTGGAATCAGGATCTTTGCCGTCAGCTAGATCTTTGCTGTCTGCTAGCTGACGGCAAAGAAGGTCTTTGCCCTCAGATTAATAGAAGCTGACGGCAAAGAAAGAGCTGACGGCAACGACCTTGTTTGCCGTCAGCCAACTCTTTGCCGTTCGCTAGCGGACGGCATAGAATCTTTGTCGCCCGCTAGCGGACGACAAAGAATGAGGATGGCCCACTAACGAGTACCACCTAATGGACACTTTCTTTGCCGTCCGCTAGCAGACGGCAAAAAAAGTGGCCAAACTAACGTCCGTTAGCTAGGATCTTTGTCGTCTGCTAGCAGACGACAAAGAACCGTGCCCTAACTAAAATCCATCGACGCCCGCCCGCGTCCCCACATCTCTCTCTCTCTCTCTCTCTCTCTCTCTCTCTTTCTCTCTTTCTCTCTCTCTCTCTCTCTCTCTCTCTCTCTCTCTCTCTCTCTCTCTGCCCGCGCCCGAGCCGCCGCCGCCCCATGCCATCCCGCCCCCGTGCTGCCGCCGCCCCGCGCCACCCTCGTCGCCGCGCCGCCCCAGCAGCCCCGTGACCCCCTTCCCCGCCCCGCGCCATCCCCGTCGTCGTGTCACGTCGTCCCGTGCCCGAGCCGCCGCCGCCCCACACGCCACCCACGTCGCCGCGGCACCCCCTCCTCCACACTGGCGGCCCCGACGCCCCTCTGCTCCACCACCACGGCCGCCCCGCTGCTCCGGCGCCCCCTCCTCCACCTGGCGGCCCCAACGCCCCTCTGCTCCACCACCGCGACCACCGCGCCGCTCCAGCGCCCCCCCTCCACCCGGCCGTCCCAACGCCCCTCTCCTCCACCACCGCGGCTGCCCCACCCCTCCGGCGCCACCTGCTCCACCCGGTGAGACCTCTTGTATTTTTTCTGTTTTTGTTTCTGTATTTTAAGTTTAGTTTAGGTTTACTTCAGGTTTGGTTTAGTTTAGGTTTAGAGAAGAGAGCCTTATATTGCAGTGCAAGAATTGATTATGATAGCTCATCCAGAGTTGGAAGTTCTTAGGGTCCGTGTGAATAGAACCTGATAGCTAGGTTGACTCTGCTAGCTTGCTGATACACACCAGTAGCTCAAGATGCGTAGCCTGCTACTGAAATGCGGTGATGGTGCACTGATGTGAAGCATGGTGTATGATCCAGCTGCTGATCACACCTGAGTATGCGGTCCTGGCAAGTGGCAACATCATTGTTGAGGTGTGTGTGCCTCAAACTCGTATGTTAGTTGCGTCTCCTGTGATCATAGTTGAGCAAGTATAAGATTGTAGTATGGTTATATTGTCTTACCCCAGCTTGCATTTACATACCTTTTCTGTAATAGGATCCTATGGTAATGTGATGTGGTACTTGTTCTGATTTTATACAAAGTAAATTGATTTTAGGACACTACCCTTAGTTTCTGATTTGAGGTATGTTTGTTTGCTTGGTGTGTGGCACCTAGAGCCGCCTAAAATATGGTGCAACTATGATTGTTGCCACAAGTATTCCAATGTGATCACACCACAAGGAACTTTAGGTTTAGTTTTGGTTAAGAAGAAAGAAGAAAGATGAAAAAAAAAATAATAAGAAGAAGATAATTAAAGAGGAGGAAGAAGAAGTGTATTTTTTCCCTATTTTTAGATTACTATGCTCTTTTTTTCAACATTTTCAGTTTTCTTTCACGTCTAAAGAAATCCCTAGTTTTGAAGGGTGCCAATTGCCATTGCCAACTAACCTACCAAATTAATTAAGTGTTGTTGATGTTGTTGAGCACAAGTGCATTGCTTTTTTTTTTCTCAGTTTTCTTTCATGTCTAGAAACTTGGCTCTATGTCTATAGATATGCTTCTAGATACTAATTGGCCTCTTCTGCTGCTTATTAGAGATGGGGAGAGGCCGTCACCGCAGGCTCTACTCTGCCACAACGGAGTACGAGTTGGATGCTTTCGAGTTCTTCAGTATCATACTTGGGACTTCCTCCAAGAGGCAGGTATATAGAAGGAGAGATCTCCCCTTCACCCATCTCATTATGATAAATGTGATGTTTGCCACATCACTCCTTGTCCCAAACTGCTGCCTGTCACTTTTATGACGATGCTGGATGGCCATCGGCCAAAGAATGTGAAGCTGCGACTGGCCGGCAGCGGGCTTTGCAGGCTTTGGGACGTGGAGTTGGTGATCAGGTACGACCACATGTACCTGTGTCATGGCTGGGAGCAGTTCTACCGTGCCTACGACCTGCGGCACGGGTACTTCCTTCTCTTCAGGTACGACGGCGACGCCATGCTCATCATGAAGGTGTTCAACATGACTATGTGTCGCATGCGCTACCAGGACGACGATGATGCCAGTACGTTCTGCCTCTTCTTCCTCTACATTTTTCTTTGTCTCACATCGATTGTTAACGGTCATTGTTGCATTTGGTCAGGCAATGGAAGCAGCAGCAGCGACTCTGGCTGCAGCAAAAGCAGCAGCGAGGATGATCCGGAATGGAGTGGGGAAGAAGAGGAGCAGAGTGGGGATGAAGAGGTGCAGGCTGACGATGGGCAACAGATGGCGATGGCTGAGGATGACGTAGCGATGGTGCTGGCTGACGATGGGCAAGAGATGGTGGTGACTGAGGATGACCTAGCGATGGTGCTGCCAGAAGATGGCCTCATGATTGTGGTGGTGCCTGACAATGACCTCACGATGGTGGTGGCGCCGGCGATCCCACAGCCAGGCGACAAGACCATGACAATTGTGGTAGAAGACTACATCCCACTGCCTACTCCGCCTCACCGCTCTTGGCGCATCAGGATGAGGAAGCAGAAGGAGAAGAAGAATGAGGAGTGAACTATGTCAGGTATGTCAGATCTCCAGAATGATCTATATATACTTAGCTTTGTTTCCTCCGAAATGACATAAGTTAGCTCTAATATGCTAAGTTATCTCTAATATGCTTACTTTCCTAGGTTTGCTCAATAATGACATACACTTGGCTTACTTGTGTAAAAAATGGCATAATTATGCTTAGTTAACTCAAAAATGGTATAATTAGTTAAGTTAGCTCCAAAATGACCCATTTAACCTAGGTTAGCTCCAATATGATCCATTTTACCTAGGTTAGCTCCAAAATGACCAAGTTTACCAATGTTAGCTCCAATTTGATCCATTTTAGCTAGGTTAGCTCCAAAATGACCGAGTTTACCTAGGTTAGCTCCAAAATGACCAAGTTTACCTAGGTTAGCTCCAATATGATCCATTTTAGCTAGATTAGCTCCAAAATGATCAAGTTTACCTAGGTTAGCTCCAAAATGATCCATTTTAGCTAGGTTAGCTCCAAAATGACCTAGTTTACCTAGGTTAGCTCCAAAATGACCAAGTTTACCTAGGTTAGCTCCAAAATGGCCTAGTTTACCTAGGTTAGCTCCAAAATGACCAAGATGGCATAATATTCTTAGTTCACTCAAAGATGGCATAATTAGCTAGGTTAGCTCCATTTTACCTAAGTATGCTTACTTCTTATTCCAGTCTTCTTCTTCTTCTTCTTCTTCTTCTTCTTCTTCTTCTTCATTTTCTTCTTCTTCATGTTCTTCTTCTTCTTCTTCTAACTTTCATGTTTCCCATTTTGTAGATCTCATTTAATTCACGGAAGCTTGCATGGATGGAGTGCTTCTTTTCCCTTTCTGCTTTTATTTTGTATTGATGAAATTGCATGGATGGAACTTGTTATATGGATGGATGGATAACGGTGTTCGATGAACAATGTGAAACTTTTGTAATATGTATGGATGGAACTATGTGTTGGTTATGTACGTATATATGATGAAACTTGTGTGTTGGATATGTCTTTTGTGAAATTTGTGTGTTGAAACATGTGTATTCAAATTGAATGAATTTAAGAAAAAACAGAAAAACAGGGGCTATAAAGAAATTTGCCATCCGCCAGCAGACAGTAAGAGCATCTCCAACAGCCGCGCTAAGCGCCGCGCGCAAAAAACCTGTTTGCCGCGCGCGCTTCGGCTGGTTTAGCGCGGCCGCCAGCGCTGGCTCCAGTAGCGCTATAATGCAGCGCGTGCGCGCCGCTCCAGCAGCGCGCAAAAATACAGCGCGCGTGACTCGCCGGGCATTTTAACATATATGATATTTTGGACACAAAATGAGTTTGAAACATTCATCAAAATGCAATGAACATGTGAAATTTGACACAAACAAGTTGATGAATAAAATTTCATGCCCACAAGTTCATCCAACCAAGTTAAAATGCAAACTAAAGTTCAAGACATAAATGAAAGACACATCAATCATCTTCCTCGTCTTCGTCCTCATCTTCCAAAGACGATTCTTCCGCCTCCGAAGATGAATCTTCCTCCCTAACCTCATCACGCACCGCATCACGTGAAGTTCCGACGGTGTTGGAAAGATCTTCAACGGCATCTTCATGGGAATGTGTGTGAGGAGGCACATCGAAAGACATTCCACCCATGGCGGCCGGAGGTGCACCCATGCCTCCCATGAGAGAAGCGAAACTCATGCCTCCCATGGCAGCCATAGCATCGAGGGTGCTCCAAAGCCACCCATTCCTCCCATGGCGGCCGGAGGTGCACCCATGCCTCTCATGGCTCCGAAGCCACCCATGCCTCCCATGGCGCCAAGGCCACCGCCACCCATGCCGCCGAAGCCACCGCCACCCATGCCGCCGAGGCCACTGCCACCCATGCCGCCAAGGCCACCGCCACTCATGCGGATCATGGCTCTTTTTTGGATCAACACTTCTTCACGGGCAAGATTGACATATTCCTTTTGCGCTTCATTGAGGTTGGATGTGTCCAAGAAGAACAAGTGCTTCTCCCATTCCAACAATCTAGTTCGCTCCTCATTGCTCACCTTCTTCTCCTCCAAAGCCACCTTCCTCTCCTCGGCCGCCACCCTTCTCTCCTCGGCCGCCAACCTCCTCTCCTCGGCCGCGGCATCTTGGTTCCTTGCCATTTTCCTCACCTCGTTGGCTTCTTTTCTTGCCTTCACAATTACTTCCATAGCATTTTTGAGCTCATCATCTCCTTTCCTCTTCTTCTTTTCGGTTTTGTCTTTCTTGCACCCATCCGGTCGTTTTGGCTTCAAGTATGAAACCGAGTTGGGTGTGGGGATTCTCTTGCCATCATCACTTGATGCATCATCCTCCTCCTCATCATCATTCAACTCAATTGTTCACTTGCGTTTGTTGCTCAAATGCAAATCATCCAAACCATCACGCTTCTTCCATTTCTCATCATCCTTTAACACTTCATAGCAATGAGGCAAGGTAAAGATCCTGCCTTTCTTGATCTTCCCCTTCTTGGTTGTCCTCGTCTCTTCTTTGAACAAGTTTTGTGCAATGTTGTACTACAAGAAAAACAAAACAAGTTAGCACTTCGGTCACCAAAAACAAGTATGATGAACATATATGAGATGTCACTTACTCGATCATCCTCATTTGTGCCACTTGGGTTAATCTTGTCAACTGCCTTTTGTGCGGCCGCCCACTTTTGACAATCCAAGTTGATTGTCGACCATCGGGACCGAAGTGATCTCTCGGAGAGGTCAATTCCACTCACGTTGTGGGCATCAAAGTGTTCTTTCATTCGCCCCCAATAAGCGTCTCTACTTTGATCACCTCCAATGGATGGATCCCTCGACACTTGCAAATAAGTATAGCATAGTAACTTGTCATCGTTGGTGGTGTAATTGCCTGCTCTTCCTTTCGGCGCGTCGACAATGCCCTCGCCCTCCTCATCCACCTCAAACTCATGGTCTTCGAAATGGATGTCATTGGTTTGAGACCAATGCGAATTGTTGGACCCAACACCCATAGTTGACATGTATGCATCATCGTTGAGACTACAAAGTTTTTTGAACAATGCAAATAAGCTTTCTATATGTGATGATGCATTGAAAAATAGCAAGAAAATAAAAGTTGGAACTTTTTTCACCTTGGGGGCATTTCATCGAACACGTGATGCGCGTCGGCGGCCGACTCAATGAGTGAGTGATACGTCTCTAACTTATCTATAATTTTTGATTGCTCCATGCTACTTTACCTACTGTTTTGGACTATATTGGGCTTTATTTTCCACTTTTATATTATTTTTGGGACTAACCTATTAATCGGAGGCCCAGCCCAGAATTGTTGTTTTTTGCCTTTTTCAGTATTTCGAAAAAACAGAATATCAAACGGAGTCCAAACGGAGTCCAAACGGAATGAAACCTTCGGGAACGTGATTTTCTCATCAGATAAGACCCAGGAGACTTGGACCCTCCGTCAAGAAAGCCACGAGGCGGTCACGAGGGTGGAGGGCGCGCCCCCCTGGGCGCGCCCCCTATCTCGTGGGCCCCTCGAAGCTCCACCGACGTACTCCTTCCTCCTATATATACCTACGTATCCCCAAACGATCAAAACAGGAGCCAAAAACCTAATTCCACCGCCGCAACCTTCTGTATCCATGAGATCCCATCTTGGGGCCTGTTCCGGAGCTCCGCCGGAGGGGGCATCCACCATGGAGGGCTTCTACATCAACACCATAGCCCCTTCGATGAAGTGTGAGTAGTTTACTCCAGACCTTCAGGTCCATAGCTAGTAGCTAGATGGCTTCTTCTCTCTTTTTGGATCTCAATACAATGTTCTCCCCCTCTCTTGTGGAGATCTATTCGATGTAATCTTGTTTTTGCGGTGTGTTTGTTGAGACTGATGAATTGTGGGTTTATGATCCAGTATTATCTATGGAAAATATTTGATTCTTCTCTGAATTCTTTTATGTATGATTGAGTTATCTTTGCAAGTCTCTTCGAATTATTCTTTTTGGTTTGGCCAACTAGATTGGTAGTTCTTGCAATGGGAGAAGTGCTTAGCTTTGGGTTCAATCTTGCGGTGTCCTTACCCAGTGACAGAAAGGGTTGCAAGGCACGTATTGTATTGTTGCCATCGAGGATAACAAGATAGGGTTTTTATCATATTGCATGAATTTATCCCTCTACATCATGTCATCTTGCTTAAGGCGTTACTCTGTTTTTACTTAATACTCTAGATGCATGCTGGATAGCGGTCGATGAGTAGAGTAATAGTAGTAGATGCAGAATCGTTTCGATCTACTTGTCTTGGACGTGGTGCCTATATACATGATCATTGCCTAGATATACTCATAACTATGCTCAATTCTGTCAATTGCTCAACAATAATTTGTTCACCCACCATAAAATACTTATGCTCTCGAGAGAAGTCACTAGTGAAACCTATGGCCCCGGGTCTATTCTCATCATATCAATCTCTATCACTTAATTTACTTGCTTTGCTTTTACTTTGCCTTTTACTTTTCACTTTGCATCTATGAATCAAAAATACCAAAAAAATTATTTATCATCTCTATCAGATCTCACTTTCGTAAGTGATCGTGAAGGGATTGACAACCCCTAAGCGCGTTGGTTGCGAGTTGCTATCGTTTTGTGTAGGTACGAGGGACTTATGCGTGGTCTCCTATTGGATTGATACCTTGGTTCTCAAAAACTGAGGGAAATACTTACGCTACTTTGCTGCATCATCCTCTCCTCTTCGGGGAAAACCAACGCAGTGCTCAAGAGGTAGCAAGAAGAATTTCTGGCACCGTTGCCGGGGAGGCTCACGCAAGCAAGTCAACAATACCAAGTACCCATCGCAATCCCTATCTCTCGCATTACATTATTTGCCATTTGCCTCTCGTTTTCCTCTCCCCCACTTCACCCTTGCCGTTTTATTCGCCCTCTCTTTCCCAATCTCCTCCTCTCTTTTCCGTTTGCCTTTTTTCCCATTGCCTTTCTGTTTGCTCGTCTGCTAGTTTACTTATTTGTCGCGATGGCTCTACCTAGATTTGGTGACCTTCACCTTAAAAGGCTAGAGGAGATCGAAAGCAATGTCAGAAAGTTTATGGTTCTGCAATTTGAGCACAATAATTTCTTTAGAAATGAGGTTAAAGAACAAAAAAGTTTTATGAGTTATATGAATAAAGAACTTGATGATATGTCTAAAGAATTTGATGGTATAAGGGCCCAAATTGCTCGTCTTGAAAAAAGGACCGCTGAAATTTCGGATATGCAAGCTACCTTAGTCAATAAGATGGCCGCTAAACCGAATTCCTATGAAAATCAAGATGAAGATCTAAAAGTTATTGATGTGTCCCCTATTAAATCTTTGTTTTGCAATATGAATCTTGATGAAACTGATTATGATCTTCCTTTACCTAGACGGCGTTCTAAGAATTCAGAGTTTCTAGATCTTGATGGTGAAATTGATGAAAGTTGGATTGAAAGAAATAAAAACCTAGATGTTGCTAAACCCACTATTTTGGATCTGAAGGAATTTAATTATGATAATTGCTCTTTTATTTCCTTGTTGCAATCCGTGCTAGATTCTCCTCATGCTTATAGTCAAAATAAGGCCTTTACCGAACACATTGTTGATGCTTTGATGCAATCTTATGAAGAAAAACTTGAGTTGAAAGTTTCTATCCCTAGAAAACTCCATGATGAGTGGGAACCTACTATTAAAATTAAAATTAAAGATTATGAGTTTCATGCTTTGTGTGATTTGGGTGCTAGTGTCTCTACTATTCCCAAAGCTTTGTGTGATTTGCGAGATTTCCGTGATTTTGATGATTGCTCTCTAAACTCTTATCTTGCGGATTCCACTATTAAAAAACCTATGGGAAAAATTAATGATGTTCTTATTGTTGCAAATTGGAATTATGTGCCTGTAGATTTTATCGTTCTTGATATAGATTGCAATCCTTCATGTCCTATTATTCTTAGTAGACCTTTCCTTAGAATGATTGGTGCAATTATTGATATGAAGGAAGGGAATATTAGATTCCAATTTCCCTTAAAGAAGGGTATGGAACACTTCCCTAGAAAGAAAATAAAATTACCATATGAATCTATCATGAGAGCCACTTATGGATTGCCTACCAAAGATGGCAATACCTAGATCTATCCTTGCTTTTATGCCTAGCTAGGGGCGTTAAACAATAGCGCTTGTTGGGAGGCAACCCAATTTTATTTTCTGTTTTTTGTTTTTGCTTCTGTTTAGGAATAAATAATCCATCTATCTTCTGTTTGGATGTGGTTTTATCTTTTAATTAGTGTTTGTGCCAAGTAGAACCTATAGGATAACCTAGGATGATAGTTGATTTGATTCTGCTGAAAAACAGAAACTTTGCGCGCACGAATATAGTTATGTTAAATCACAGGAACATGATTTTGCGTTGATTCTTTTTTTGCTGTTAAATAAACAAATTTTCGAGGACTTCGTATTTTGGTAGACTTTTTAGAGTTCCAGAAGTTTGCGTTAGTTACAGATTGCTACAGACTGTTCTATTTTTGACAGATTCTGTTTTACGTGTATTGTTTGCTTATTTTGATGAATCTATGGCTAGTAAAATAGTTTATAATCCATAGAGAAGTTGGAATACAGTAGGTATAACACCAATATAAATAAAGAATGAGTTCATTACAGTACCTTGAAGTAGTCTTTTATTTTCTTTCTCTAACGGAGCTCACGAGATTTCTGTTGAGTTTTGTGTTGTGAAGTTTTCAAGTTTTGAGTGAATTCTTTTGATGGATTATGGAACAAGGAGTGGCAAGAGCCTAAGCTTGGGGATGCCCATGGCACCCCCAAGATAATCGAAGGACACCAAAAATTCAAATCTTGGGGATGCCCCGGAAGGCATCCCCTCTTTCGTCCACTTCCATCGGTAATTTACTTGGAGCTATATTTTTATTCACCACATGATATGTGTTTTGCTTGGAGCGTCTTGTATTATTTGCGTCTTTGCTTGTTAGTTTACCACAATCATCTTTGCTGTACACATCTTTTGAGAGAGCCATACATGAATTGGAATTTGATAGAATACTCTATGTGCTTCACTTATATCTTTTGAGCGTGATAATTTTTGCTCTAGTGCTTCACTTATACCTTTTAGAGCATGGTGGTGGATTTGTTTTAAAGAAACTATTGATCTCTCATGCTTCACTTAAATTATTTTGAGAGTCGTTAATAGCATGGTAATTTGCTTAATGTTAATATATTTGGTATTCAAGATTTGTGAACCTTTCTTTTGAGTGAATTGAATACTAAGATAAGTTTGATGCTTGATAATTGTTTTGAGATATGGAGGTGATAATATTAAAGTCATGCTAGTTGGGTAATTATGAATTTGAGAAATACTTGTGTTGAAGTTTGCAAGTCCCGTAGCATGCACGTATGGTTAAAGTTGTGTAACAAATTTGAAACATGAAGTGTACCTGGCTTGTGCATCCTTATGAGTGGCGGTCGGGGACGAGCAATGGTCTTTTCCTACCAATCTATCCCCCTAGGAGCATGCACATAATACTTGATTTTTGATGACTTCTAAATTTTTGCAATAAGTATATGAGTTCTTTTGACTAATGTTGAGTCCATGGATTATACGCACTCTCACCTTTCCGCCTTTGCTAGCCTCTTCAGTACCGTGCATTGCCCTTTCTCACCTTGAGAGTTGGCGCAAACTTCGCCGGTGCATCCAAACCCCATGATACGATACGCTCTATCACACATAAACCTCCTTATATCTTCCTCAAAACAGCCACCATACCTACCTATTATGGCATTTCCATAGCCATTCCGAGATATATTGCCATGCAACTTCCACCATCATCATCATGACATACATTACTTTTGTCATATTGCCATTGCATGATCATGTAGTTGACATCATATTTGTGGCAAGGCCACCATGCATTATTTTTCATACACGTCACTCTTGATTCATTGCACCATCCCGGTACACCGCCGGAGGCATTCATATAGAGTCATATCTTATTCTAAGTTTCGAGTTGTAATCCTTATGTTGTAATCAATAGAAGTGTGATGATCATCATTATTAGAGCATTGCCCAAATAAAAAAGAGAAAGGCCAAAAAAAAGGCCCAAAAAAAAGAAAAGAAAAGAAAAGGGCAATGCTACTATCTCTTTTTCCACACTTGTGCTTCAAAGTAGCACCTTGTTCTTCATGTAGTGAGTCTCATATATTGTGCTTCAAAGTAGCACCTTGTTCTTCATGTAGTGAGTCTCATAAGTTGTCTTTTTGTACTAGTGGGAATTTTTCATTATAGAACTTGGCTTGTATATTCCTACGATGGGCTTCCTCAAATGCCCTAGGTCTTCAGGAGAAAGCAAGTTGGATGCACACCCACTAGTTTTCTTTTGTTGAGCATTCATAGCTCTAGTGCATCCGTTGCATGGCAATCCCTACTCCTCATGTTGACATCAATTGATGGGCATCTCCATGGCCCTTTGATTAGCCTCGTCAATGTGAGACTTTCTCCTTTTTTGTCTTCTCCACACAATCCCCATCATCATATTCTATTCCACCTATAGTGCTATATCCATGGCTCACGCTCATGTATTGCGTGAAGGTTGAAAAAGTTTGAGATTATTTAAGTATGAAACAATTGCTTAGCTTGTCATCGGGGGTATATAAGTTGGGAACATCTTTGTGTGACGAAAATGAAGCATAGCCTAACTATATGATTTTGTAGGGATGAACTTTCTTTTGCCATGTTATTTTGAGAAGACATGATTGCTTTGATTAGTATGCTTGAAGTATTATTATTTTTGTGTCAATATGAACTTTTGTCTTGAATCTTTCGGATCTGAATATTCATATCACAATTAAGAAGTTTTACATTAAAATTATGCCCAAGTATCACTCCGCATCAAAAATTCTTTTTTATCATCTACCTACTCGAGGACGAGCAGGAATTAAGCTTGGGGATGCCTGATACCTCTCCAACGTATCTATAATTTTTGATTGCTCCATGCTACTTTACCTACTGTTTTGGACTATATTGGGCTTTATTTTCCACTTTTATATTATTTTTGGGACTAACCTATTAACCAGAGGCCCAACCCAGAATTGCTGTTTTTTGCCTTTTTCAGTATTTCGAAGAAACAGAATATCAAATGGAGTCCAAACGGAATGAAACCTTAGGGAATGTGATTTTCTCATCAGATAAGACTCAGGAGACTTGGACCCTCCGTCAAGAAAGCCACGAGGCGGTCACGAGGGTGGAGGGCGCCCCCCTGGGCGCTCCCCCCTACCTCGTGGGCCCCTCGAAGCTCCACCGACGTACACCTTCCTCCTATATATACCTATGTATCCCCAAACGATCAAAACAGGAGCCAAAACCTAATTCCACCGCCACAACCTTCTTTATCCACGAGATCCCACCTTGGGGCCTGTTCCGGAGCTCCGCCGGAGGGGGCATCCACCATGGAGGGCTTCTACATCAACACCATAGCCCCTTCGATGAAGTGTGAGTAGTTTACTTCAACCTTCGGGTCCATAGCTAGTAGCTAGATGGCTTCTTCTCTCTTTTTGGATCTCAATACAATGTTCTCCCCCTCTCTTGTGGAGATCTATTCGATGTAATCTTCTTTTTGCGGTGTGTTTGTTGAGACCTATGAATTGTGGGTTTATGATCCAGTATTATCTATGGAAAATATTTGATTCTTCTCTGAATTCTTTTATGTATGATTGAGTTATCTTTGCAAGTCTCTTCGAATTATCCTTTTTGGTTTGGCCAACTAGATTGGTAGTTCTTGCAATGGGAGAAGTTCTTAGCTTTGGGTTCAATCTTGCGGTGTCCTTACCCAGTGACAGAAAGGGTTGCAAGGCACGTATTGTATTGTTGCCATCGAGGATAACAAGATGGGGTTTTTATCATATTGCATGAATTTATCCCTCTACATCATGTCATCTTGCTTAAGGCGTTACTCTATTTTTACTTAATACTCTAGATGCATGCTGGATAGCGGTCGATGAGTGGAGTAATAGTAGTAGATGCAGAATCGTTTCGATCTACTTGTCTTGGACGTTGTGCCTATATACATGATCATTGCCTATATATACTCATAACTATGCTCAATTCTGTCAATTGCTCAACAGTAATTTGTTAACCCACAGTAGAATACTTATGCTCTTGAGAGAAGCCACTAGTGAAACCTATGGCCCCCGGGTCTATTCTCATCATATCAATCTCTATCACTTTATTTACTTGCTTTGCTTTTACTTTTCGTTTTACTTTTCACTTTGCATCTATCTATCAAAAATACCAAAAATATTATTTATCATCTCTATCAGATCTCACTTTCGTAAGTGACCGTGAAGGGATTGACAACCCCTAAGCACGTTGGTTGCGAGTTGCTATCGTTTTGTGTAGGTACGAGGGACTTGTGCGTGGTCTCCTACTGGACTGATACCTTGGTTCTCAAAAACTGAGGGAAATACTTACGCTACTTTGCTGCATCATCCTCTCCTCTTCGGGGAAAAACAACGCAGTGCTCAAGAGGTAGCAGTGAGCTCGCCGGCGCTTCGGTAGCCGCCGCGGCTGTCGAACGCCCTGCAAGCTTCTTTCCCCTCGCCTTCGTGCCGCCGGAGCCGTCCGCCTCCTTGTTCTTCTTCACGGATGTTTTGCCCTTCTTCGGCCGCGCCGCATTGGGGACCTTCGACGGTGCGGCGGCGGCACGGGACGGCACCGGCGCGACGCCACCTGGCGCCGTGGTCATCCGCGGCGGCAAGAAGAGGCTGCGCGCGAGGCCGACGCTCGGCGGAGCTCCGCCGGTGGCGACGCCAACGCTCCCCGCGCTAGGGTTTCCGGCAGCGGGGGGGGGGGGGGGGGAAGAGGTCGCGGCTATACAACGGGGTGAGCGGGGTGCCAGTGTGCGCGTCCATGGGTGGGTGGCAGGGCGCCGGTGCCGGCGCGCGTGGGGCGTAGGAGGAGGAGAGGAGAGAGTGCGGCACGAGCGCTCGAGTGTGCCGCGCGCTGTAGCGGGCGACCGAAATACACCGTGCAAATAGTGTCTCCGACCGCGCGCCCACTTGATATAGTGCGCGCACGCCATTTTTGCGCGCCCGCTGGTTTAGCGCGGCTGTTGGAGATGCTCTAAAGATGCCACGTGGCAGCTCCCTGTACAACCTGGGGCTGTCCTATTTGGTTACTTTGCCGTCCGTCAGCTGACGGCAAAGCTCACCATTAGCCCCCTAACGGCCAGACATTGTCACGTGTGCCGTCCAGAACCGTTGCCGTCAGCCGGCTTACGGCAAAGATCGTTTCATCTTTGCCGACTGCCAGCTGATGGCAAAGAAGCCTTTGTCGTAGCCTATTCAACCGGACCTGTTGCCGTCAGCTGACGGATGGCAAAGGTCTTTGTCGTCTGCCTTGTATGCCTTTGCCGTCCGCCATGGCAGACGGCAAAGAAGCTGATTCCAGTAGTGAGCTATGGTAATCGCATTGGGTGTAATGTTGAAATTGTATGGAAAGGCATGAATTATGGAGGGATTTGTAAGCTTGAAATTGTATGAGAAATTCACCTTGTTTAAATGTTGGTCAAAGTTGTTTAAATGTTGAAAAAAGAGAGAAGAAATGACCAAGATTTAAATATGTTGAAAAAAGGGAGAAGAAATGAGAAATTTAGAAACTTTGATCAATGAAATGCAGCTCTCTGCTTTACCTTTTGTCACAAAAAAAAGGTTCCTCCGTGGGCCAAATTTAGAGCGGAGAGCCAAGTGTCGGCTAAACTAATGGGCCAACTTCATCCAATTAGGCCCATTCGTGGGTGGGCAAATGAGATCTCTTGCGTGTTTTTCTGTTTTCTGTTTTGATTTAATTTAGGCAGCAAATCATTTTGTTTAATGCTGAAACTTTTTTTGGAAGCTAATTGAATTATTCCAGAGCCAAACAATTAAGTTTAGAATTTTTTTGGAGCTGTTAAATATTTAATTGCAATTTAATTACTCCAATTCAAATACACCATGATTCAAAGACCAAAATGTCATGGAAAATGTGCCTCAGCTCTGGTAGAGGTTTACACCTGGTGCCAAAATTAATGAACATTTTTTAAGGGCATTACATTGAGAAAAAAATAATTTGTCTAAAAAAGATGAAGGGTGGAAAATGCACAAAAAATTGGTGCCAAAATTAAAGTTCCCCGCTCTCAGCCCCTAGTATGGGTTGGGCATAGTTCGGCAGTGATTCTTCTTTAATGGCGAGAAGTCGCATTAAGTCCAGGGTTTCGTTTAAAAGCGAGATTTGGACGGGGAAGCGCGAGTCCATGGAGTTGGGCAGGACGAAAGTTCCCTGGCCGAGCTTGTATGACACAGACCTCGAGGGCTTGGCGCTATTGTCTGGAGGCGAGTCCGGCTGCATGAGGATAGAGGGGGGCCTCGCGTAGTTCCAGGCCTGCCGGTGATGCGATCCCCTCCAGTTCTTCGGTGTCAAGCTCTATAGCTGCAGAGAGTCCAGTGGGCTTTAAACTCTCATCTTCGGACCTGGTGATGTGCTCCGGATCTAAGACCAGAGCTGAGGCTGGGGCCGTGAACCCTTGGAAGATCAAGTCTCCTCGGATGTCAGCGACATAGTTCAGATTACCAAAACTGATCTGATGACCAGGGGCGTAGTTGTCGATCTACTCCAGATGGCCAATCGAGTTGGCGCGCAGTGCAAAGCCGTTGAGTACGAAAATTTGGCCGGGGAGAAAAGTCTCCCTCAGGGCGTGCTACCTCTTGAGCACTGCGTTGGTTTTCCCTTGAAGAGGAAAGGGTGATGCAGCAAAGTAGCGTAAGTATTTCCCTCAGTTTTGAGAACCAAGGTATCAGTCCAGTAGGAGGCTACATGCAAGTCCCTTGTACCTACACAAACAAATAAGAACCTCACAACCAACGCGATAAAGGGGTTGTCAATCCCTTCACGACCACTTGCAAAAGTGAGATCTAATAGATAATAATAAGATAAATATTTTTGGTATTTTTATGATATAGATTGGAAAGTAAAGATTGCAAAATAAAGTAGATCAGAAACTTATATGATGAAAAATAGGCCCGGGGGCCATAGGTTTGACTAGTGGCTTCTCTCAAGATAGCATAAGTATTATGGTGGGTGAATGAAAGTGCAACTATCCCTGGGTGGTTTTGGTAATTCCTAACAACATATAGCTCATTGAGCTAATGCTATTTCAAGATAAATATTTCAGGAAAGCTCAATGATTGGCATGGCATGGATGAGATAGGTGGACCCCTCAAAATGCTAAGGACAAAAGGATTGGCTCAAGCTCAAAGCACAAGACTCTACATTTTACTTTTAGTGATCCAAGATCACATTGAGTCTATAGGAAAAGCCAATACTATCAAGGAGGGATGAGGTGTTGCTTAATGAGTTTCTTACTCAATGTGCTTAATGATATGCTCCAAAGCCCTCAGCTACTTTCTCACATCCACATATGTCCCAAACCAAAAGTCAAACTCGGCCCTATCGAATCTTTCTATCCGGCGCCGCCGAGTTCTCTTGACATAGCCACTGCCAGAAACCCTAGTATTTTCGGTCTCACCGATAGGGATCTTGGTCTCATCGAGATGGGATTGTAATCTCTCTATTTCCCTTCGTAACGTTTCGGTCAAACCGAGATGAGCGATCGGTCCCACCGAGATTGCAATGCAAACTCACTGTTTCCCTTCCGTAACATTTTGGTCCAACCGAGATGAGTGAATTGGTCCCACCGAGTTTGCCTGACCAACCCTCTGTGTGTCTATTACCAAAATCGGTCTCACCGAGTTTGTGTAATCGGTCTCACCTAGATTACGTTATGACCTAACCCTAACCATATCGGTCCCACCGAGTTGACATGTCGGTCCCACCGAAAATCCTAACGGTCACGTTATTTACTAAATCGGTCTGTCCGAGTTTCAGGATTCGGTCCCACCGAGTTTGGTAAATTGTGTGTAACGGTTAGATTTTGTGTGGAGGCTATATATAACCCTCCACCCACTCTTTATTCGTGGAGAGAGCCATCAGAACATGCCTACACTTCCAACATACATTTTCTGAGAGAGAACCACCTACACTTGTGTTGAGGTCAAGATATTCCATTCCTACCACATAAATCTCGATCTCTAGCCTTCCCCAAGTTGCTTTCCACTCAAATCTTCTTTCCACCAAATCCAAATCTTGTGAGAGAGAGTTGAGTGTTGGGGAGACTATCATTTGAAGCACAAGAGCAAGGAGTTCATCATCAACACAACATTTGTTACTTCTTGCAGAGTGGTGTCTCCTAGATTGGCTAGGTGTCACTTGGGAGCCTCCGACAAGATTGTGGAGTTGAACCAAGGAGTTTGTAAGGGCAAGGAGATCACCTACTTCGTGAAGATCTACCATAGTGAGGCAAGTCCTTCATGGGCGACGGCCATGGTGGGATAGACAAGGTTGCTTCTTCGTGGACCCTTCGTGGGTGGAGCCCTCCGTGGACTCGCGCAACTGTTACCCTTCGTGGGTTGAAGTCTCCATCAACGTGGATGTACGATAGCACCACCTATCGGAACCACGGCTAAAAAATCTCCATTTCAACATTGCGTTTGCTCCCTCAAACTCCTCCCTTTACCTTCATATGCAATTGTTTTACATTCCGCTGCTATACTCTTAGAATTGCATGTGTAGGTTGATTGCTTGACTTGTGCTAAGTTGCTAAAATCTGCCAAGAACTAAAATTGGGAAAAGGCTAGGTTTTTATTTGGTCAAGTAGTCTAATCACCCCCCTCTAGACAAACTTTCGATCCTACAAGTGGTATCGGAGCTTTGGTCTTCATTTGCTTTGATTTCCATAACTTTTGGTGGTCATAGCCTTGGTTTCACAACCTAGGAGAGTATGGCGTCTAGTGAGGGAAATTACCATCATAGAGGTCCTTACTTTGATGGTACTAATTTTGCTAGTTGGAAGCATAAGATGAAAATGCATATTCTTGGACATAACCCCGCCGTTTGGGCTATTGTGTGTATTGGCTTGCAAGGTGAATTCTTTGATGGGAGAGAAACCGAACCGTGAAGCTACCGCGGAAGAGTTGAAGATGCTGCAATACAATGCTCAAGCTTGTGATATCCTCTTCAACGGATTGTGTCCTGAAGAATTCAACAAAATAAGCCGTCTTGAGAATGCAAAGGAAATTTGGGATACTTTGATTGACATGCATGAAGGTACCAACTCTGTCAAGGAATCCAAGTTGGATGTGCTTCAAAGTCAACTTGACAAGTTCAAAATGAAGGATGGTGAAGGCGTCGCTGAAATGTACTCTAGGCTTGCTCTCATCACAAATGAGATTGCCGGCTTAGGAAGTGAAGAGATGACCGACAAATTCATCATCAAGAAGATCCTAGGATCCTTAGATGGAAAATATGATACCGTGTGCACATTGATCCAAATGATGCCCAATTACAAAGATCTCAAGACAACAGAAGTCATTGGAAGAATTGTTGCTCATGAGATGTCACTCAAGGATAATGAGGAGCTCCACAACAAGTCAAGTGGTGCTTACAAAGCCTCGTGTGAAGCTCCCACATCATTAAGTGAGAAACAAACCTTCAATGAAGAATTGAGCCTAATGGTGAAGAACTTCAACAAGTTCTACAAGAGTAGAAGCAAGGAAAGAAGTTCCAAGTCAAGGTCCTACAATGAAAAAATATCTTCTAGTCGTGAGCGCAATTGCTACATTTGTGGAAGACCCGGACACTATTCCAATGAGTGTACGGCTCCTTACAAAAGAAGAGAAGATTCTCCAAAAGGAAGGAGTAGAAGAGAAGAATCACCATTAAGAGAAAGAAGGAGTAGAGATGATCGTTATGAATGAAGAACATCCCGAAGAAGCAAGGATTCGGAAAGGAAGGACAAGTCATCAAGGAGCTACACAAAACGAAGACATCAAGCTCATGTTGGTGAATGGGTATCCGGCTCCGACTCCGACAATCACTCTGAGAGAAGCTATCACTTCGACTCCGAATATACTCAAGATAAAGGTGTTGCCGGTCTAGCTCTTGTGTCAACCAACTTCTACGACATATTTGACTCACCAAATGAAAGAATTGGAAGATGCTTCATGGCTAAAGGCCCAAAGGTATCACACCCCGAGTATGTTGATTTCAATAGTGATGAAGATGACTTGTTAGGTGATGATGATTTACTTGTTGACAACTGCTACGTCTTGAGCTTGTGTTGGTTTTCCTTGAAGAGGAAAGGGTGATGCAGCAATAGTAGCGTAAGTATTTCCCTCAGTTTTTGAGAACCAAGGTATCAATCCAGCAGGAGGCTCCTCAAAATTCCCACGCACCTACACAAGCAAACAAAGAACTCGCAACCTACACAATAAATAGGTTGTCAATCCCTTCACGGCCACTTGCGAAAGTGAGATCTGATAGAGATAGTATGATAAGATAAAAATATTTTTGGTATTTTATAATATAGATTGGTAAATTAAAGTTACAAATAAAAGTAGATTGAAAGCTTATATGATAAAAGATAGACCCGGGGGCCATAGGTTTCACTAGTGGCTTCTCTCAAGATAGCATAAGTATTACGGTGGGTGAACAAATTACTGTCGAGCAATTGATAGAAAAGCGAATAATTATGAGATTATCTAGGCATGATCATGTATATAGGCATCACATCCGTGACAAGTAGACCGACTCCTGCCTGCATCTACTACTATTACTCCACACATCGACCGCTATCCAGCATGCATCTAGAGTATTAAGTTCATAAAGAACAGAGTAACACATTAAGAAAGATGACATGATGTAGAGGGATAAACTCATGCAATATGATATAAACCCCATCTTTTTATCCTCGATGGAAACAATACAATACGTGCCTTGCTGCCCCTGCTGTCACTGGGAAAGGACACCGCAAGATTGAACCCAAAGCTAAGCACTTCTCCCATTGCAAGAAAGATCAATCTAGTAGGCCAAACCAAACTGATAATTCAAAGAGATTTGCAAGGATAACTTAATCACACATAAAAGAATTCAGAGGAGATTCAAATATTTCTCATAGATAAATTTGATCATAAACCCACAATTCATCGGATCTCGACAAACACACCGCAAAAAGAGTTACATCGAATAGATCTCCAAGAAGATCGAGGAGAACATGGTATTGAGATTCAAAGAGAGAGAAGAAGCCATCTAGCTAATAACTATGGACCCGAAGGTCTGTGGTAAACTACTCACAACTCATCGGAGAGGCTATGGTGTTGATGTAGAAGCCCTCCGTGGTCGATTCCCCCTCTGGCGGAGCGCCGACGAAGGCTCCAAGATGGGATCTCGCGGATACAGAAGGTTACGGTGGTGGAAATAGCTATTCATGGTCGCCCCTGATGTTCTCGGGGTACGTGGGTATATATAGGAGGAAGAAGTACGTCAGTGGACGCCCGAGGGGCCCACAAGATAGGGGGTGCACCCAGTAGGGGGGGGGGGCGCCCTCCACCCTTGTGGCCTCCTCGATTGCTTCTTAACTTGCACTCCAAGTCCTCTGGATCACGTTCGTTCCAAAAATCACTCTCCCGAAGGTTTCGTTCCGTTTGGACTCCATTTGATAGTCCTTTTCTTCGAAACACTAAAATAGGCAAAAAAACAGCAATACGGGCTGGGCCTCCAGTTAGTAGGTTAGTCCCAAAAATGATATAAAAGTGTAAAGTAAAGCCCATAAACATCCAAAACGGGTAATATAATATCATGGAACAATCAAAAATTATAGATACGTTGGAGACGTATCAAGCATCCCCAAGCTTAATTCCTGCTCGTCCCCGAGTAGGTAAATGATAAAAACATAATTTTTGATGTGGAATGCTACCTAGCATAATTCTCAATGTAATTTTCTTTATTGTGGCATGATTGTTCGGATCCAAATGATTCAAGACAAAAGCTTATAAAACATAAAATAGTAATACTTCGAAGCATACTAACAAATAATCATGTCCTATCAAAATAACATAGCCAAAGAAAGCTTATCCCTACAAAATCATATAGTTAGGCCATGCTTCATTTTCATTACACAAAATACTCCCGTCATGAACAACCCCTATGGCGAGCCGAGCAATTGGTTCATACTTTTTAACGCGCTTCAGCTTTTTTCAGCTCTTACGCAATACATGAGTGCAAGCCATGGACATAGCACTATGGTGGTTTATGGTGGTGGTTGTAAAGACAAAAAGGGAGAAGATAGTCTCACATCAACTAGGCATACCAACGGGCTATGGAGATGCCCATCAATAGATATCAATGTGAGTGAGTAGGGATTGCCATGCAACGGATGCACTAGAGCTATAAATATATGAAAGCTCAGCAAAAGAAACTAAGTGGGTGTGCATCCAACTCGCTTGCTCAAGAAGACCTAGGGCATTTTGAGGAAGCCCATCATTGGAATATACAAGCCAAGTTCTATAATGAAAAATTCCCACTTGTATATGAAAGTGACAACACGAGAGACTCTCTATCATGAAGATCATGGTGCTATTATGAAGCACAAGTGTGGAAAAAGAGATAGTAGCATTGTCCCTTCTCTCTTTTTCTCTTTTTTTTATTTGGCCTTTTTTTTATTTGGTGGGGTCTTTGGCCTCTTGTTTTTTTTAAGTCTGAAGTCTCATCCCGACTTGTGGGGGAATCGTAGTCTTCATCATCCTTTCCTCAGTTGGGACAATGCTCTAATAATGAAGATCATCACACTTTTATTAATTTACAACTCGAGAATTACAACTCAACACTTAGAACAAAATATGACTCTATATGAATGACTCCGGCGGTGTACCGGGATATGCAATGAATCAAGAGTGACATGTATGAAAATTATGAGGGTGGCCTTGCCACAAATACAATGTCAACTACATGATCATGCAAAGAGCAATATGACAATGATGGAGCGTGTCATAATAACGGAACAGTGGAAAGTTGCATGGCAATATATCTCGGAATGGCTATGGAAATGCCATAATAGGTAGGTATGGTGGCTGTTTTGAGGAAGGTAAATAATGGATGCATGATACCAGCGAAAGTTGCACGGCACAATAGAGGCTAGCAAAGTGGAAGGGTGAGTGTGCGTATATCCATGGACTCACATTAGTCATAAAGAACTCATATACTTATTGCAAAAGTCTACTTAGCCCTCGAAGCAAAGTACTACTACGCATGCCCCTAGAGGGATAGATTGGTAGGAAAAGACCATCACTCGTCCTCGACTACCACTCATAAGGAAGACAATCAAAAGAGCACCTCATGCAACAAATTTGTCACACAACTTTTACAATACGTGCATGCTACGGGACTTGCCAACTTCAACACAAGTATTTCTCAATTTCATAATTATCCACTAGCATGACTCTAGCATTACTACCTTTATATCTAAAAACAATTATCAAGCATCAAATTGATCCTAGTGTTTAATGTACTTTTTATGATAGTTTTTATTATACCCAACTTGGATGCTCCTCATTCTAGGACCAAATCCATAACCATAGCAAATACCATGCTGTTCTAAAAGACTCTCAAAATAATATAAGTGAAGCATGAGAGATCAACAATTTCTTCAAAATTAATCCACCGCCGTGCTCTAAAAGATATGAGTGAAGCACTAGAGCAAAAACTATCTAGCTCAAAAGATATAAGTGAAGCACATAGAGTATTCTAATAAATTCTAATCAAGTGGGCTTCTCCCAAAAGGTGTGTATAGCAAGGATGATTGCGGTAAACTAAAAAGCAAAGACTAATATCATACAAGACGCTCGATAACCCACAAGTGTAGGGGATAATTGTAGCCTCATTCGATAAGTAAGAGTGTCAAACCCAACGAGGAGCTAAACGTAGAACAAATATTCCCTCAAGTTCTATCGACCACCAATACAACTCTACGCACGCTTGACAGTCGCTTTACCTAGAACAAGTATGAAACTAGAAGTACTTTGTAGGTGTAGTTGGATAGGTTTGCAAGATAATAAAGAGCACGTAAATAAAAAGTAGGGGCTGTTTAGATAAAGAAGAAATAAAGTAAATATAGCGAGTGTGGAAAAGTGGTGGTAGGAGTTGTGAAATTGTCCCTAAGCAATTGACTACTTTACTAGATCGGTAATCACTATTGCAATTCTATTTGAGGGAGAGTCATAAGCTAACATACTTTCTCTTCTTGGATCATATGCACTTATGATTGGAACTCTAGCAAGCATCCGCAACTACTAAAGATCATTAAGGTAAAACCCAACCATAGCATTAAAGCATCAAGTCCCCTTTATCCCATATGCAAACAACCTACTTACTCGGGTCTGTGCTTCTGTCACTCACGCCACCCACCATAAGCAAATCATGAACATATTGCAAACCCTACAGCGGGAATCCCTCATGCTTGCGCGACACGGAGAGCACCATAGGACAACACCAATAATAAAACATGCAATTCAAACCAATCATAGCAATTCATCAATCACCGATAGGACAACGAAAATCTACTAAGACATCATAGGATGGCAACACATCATTGGATAATAATATGAAGCATAAAGCACCATGTTCAAGTAGAGGGTACAGCGGATTGTGGGAGAGTGGACCGCTGAATATAGATGGGGGATGGTGATGGAGATGTTGGTGAAGATGGCGGTGATGATGATGGCCCCCGGCAGCGTTCCGGCACCACCGGAAGCAAGGGAGAGAGAGCCCCCCTTCTTCTTCTTCTTCCTTGACCTTCTACCTAGATGGGAGAAGGGTTTTCCCTCTGGTCCTTGGCTCCCATGGCTTGGTAGGGGCGAGAGACCCTCTGAGATTGGATCTGTCTCTCTGTCTCTCTCTGTTTCTGCGTTCTCAGATTCTGCCCTTTCACCGTTTCTTTTATATCCGGAGATCCGTAACTCCAATTGGGGTGAATCTTTCACCTTGATTTTTCTCATAAAATTAGCTTTCTTGAGGCAAAAGAAGAGCGTCAACCACCTTACGGGAGCCCCAGGAGAGTCCAGGGCGCGCCTGCCTCCTAGGGGCGCCCCCCCCATCTCCTGGCCCCCTCGGGCATTGTCTCGCATTGATTTTACTTCCCAAAAATCATAAATATTCCAAAATAATTCTCCGTCCGTTTTATCCCGTATGGACTCTGTTTGATATGGGTTTTCTGCAAAACATAAAACATGCAACAAACAGGAACTGGCACTGGGCATTGGATCAATATGTTAGTCCCAAAAATAATATAAAAAGTTGCCAAAAGTATATGAAAGTTGAATAATATTGGCATGGAACAATCAAAAAATTATAGATACGACGGAGACATATCAGCATCCCCAAGCTTAATTCCTGCTCGTACTCGAGTAGGTGAATGATAAAAAAGATAATTTTTGATGTGGAATGCTACCTAGCATAACCTTGATCATATGTCTAATCATGGCATGAATATTAAGACACGAGTGATTCAAAGCAATAGTATATCATTTGACATAAAAACAATAATACTTAGGGCATCCCAACAAACAATCATGTCTTTCAAAATATCAATGCTTCCAGAACGTCATCCCTACAAAATCATATAGTCTTGTATGCTCCCTTTTCTTAACACAAGGTACCCCTCATGCCTATTCCGGTGTCAGCCAAGCAATTGTTTCATACTTTAGTATTCTCAAACTTTTTCAACTTTCACGCTATACATGAGCGTGGGCCATGGATATAGCACTATGGGTGGAATAGAATATGATGGTGGAGATTATGTGGAGAAGACAAAAAGCGAGAAAGTCTCACATTGATGCGGCTAATCAACGGGCTATGGAGATGCCCATCAATTGATGTCAATTCGAAGAGTAGGGATTGGCATGCAATGGATGCACTAAGAGCTATAAGTGTATGAAAGCTCAAACTGGAAACTAAGTGGGTGTGCATCCAACTTGCTTGCTCATGAAGACCTCGGGCCTTTGAGGAAGCCCACCATCGGAATATACAAGCCAAGTTCTATAATGAAAATTCCCACTAGTATATGAAAGTGAAAGCATAGGAGACTCTCTCTATGAAGAACATGGTGCTACTTTGAAGCACAAGTGTGGTAAAAGTATAGTAACATTGCCCCTTCTCTTTTTTTCTCTCATTTTTTTCATTTTTTTCATTTTATCTTTTTTTGTTTTTGTGGGCTTCTTTGGACTCTTTTTTTATTTGGGCTTCTTTGGCCTCTTTTTTTATTTGAGATTCTTTGGCCTCTTTTATTTTTCATAAAGTCCGGAGACTCATCCCGACTTGTGGGGGAATCATAGTCTCCATCATCCTTTCCTCACTGGGGCAATGCTCTAATAATGATGATCATCACACTTTTATTTACTTACAACTCAATATTACAACTCGATATCTAGAGCAAAGATATGACTCTATATGAATGCCTCCGGCGGTGTACTGGGATGTGCAACGATCTAGCGTAGCAATGACATCAAAAAACGGACAAGCCATGAAAACATCATGCTAGCTATCTTACGATCATGCACGGTAATATGACAATGAATGCTCAAGTCATGTATATGATGATGATGGAAATTGCATGGCAATATATCTCGGAATGGCTATGGAAATGCCATGATAGATATGTATGGTGGCTGTTTTGAGGAAGATATAAGGAGGCTTATGTGTGATAGAGCATATCATATCACGGGGTTTGGATGCACCGGCGAAGTTTGCACCAACTCTCGAGGTGAGAAAGGGCAATGCACGGTACCGAAGAGGCTAGCAATGATGGAAGGGTGAGAGTGCGTATAATCCATGGACTCAACATTAGTCATAAAGAACCACATAATTATTGCAAAAATTTATTAGCCCTTGAAACAAAGTACTACACGCATGCTCCTAGGGGCATGCGTGTAGTACTTTGGTTACATAGTTAGTAGACCATACGTGCGTGTAGGAGTTAACCATCGCGCGCCCCCGACCTTCACGCAAAGATAAACAATCAAAATACAATGCACGCCAATTTGGTTACATAGTTAGTAGACCATACGTGCATGCCTCGGGAATCATAGACCTTAACACCAATATCCTTACTAAACACAACCATCTACTAGTACCTCCCACATATTATCATCTCTATATTGCAAAACAATTGCAAGGAATCAAACATATCATATTCAGTGATCCACAAGTTTATGTAGGATTTTATGACTAACCATGTGAATGACCAATTCCTGTCATCTCTCTAAATAGATATAAGTGAAGCAAGAGAGTTTAATTATTTCTACAAAAGATATGCCCACTCTCTAACAAATATAAGTGAAGCAAAAGAGCATTCTACAAATGACGGTTTTCGATGTGAAGAGAAACAGACAATCCAAACTTCAAATGATATAAGTGAAGCACATGAAGCATTCTATAAAGCCATACTCAAAATATTTAAGTGAAGTGTAAAAAGCATTCTATAAATCAACCAAGGACTTACTCATACCAGCATGGTGCATAAAAGAAAAGTAAAAACTAAATGCAAAAGACGCTCCAAGACTTGCACATATCGCATGAACGAAACGAATCCAAAAGCATACCGATAATTGTTGAAGAAAGAGGGGATGCCTTCCGGGGCATCCCCAAGCTTAGAAGCTTGAGTCTCCTTGAATATTTACTTGGGGTGCCTCGAGCATCCCCAAGCTTGAGCTCTTGCCTCTCTTCCTTTTCCTCATATTGAGACCTTCTCGATCAAACACTTCATCCACACAAAACTTCAACAGAAAACGGTAA
Source organism: Triticum timopheevii (assembly GCA_963921465.1). Classification (NCBI taxonomy): domain Eukaryota; kingdom Viridiplantae; phylum Streptophyta; class Magnoliopsida; order Poales; family Poaceae; genus Triticum; species Triticum timopheevii. The sequence goes on from OY997266.1 coordinate 67,774,219, forward strand.
GATGCATTAGTATAATAAAGCAAATCACTACTCTAAGTATTGTTGCAAACCAATTCATATTTTGTTTTTTCATTGTGTCTACTGTAACATAACTTTTTCATGGCTTAATCCACTAATAGAAATTGATAGATTCATCAAAACAAGCAAACTATGCATCAAAAACAGAATCTGTCAAAAATAGAACAGTCTGTAGCAATATGAACATTCGCCATACTTCTGGTACCCCAACAATTCTACCAAAATTAGGAAAAATAAACAATTTGTACAGAAAGATAGTGCAAAAGGAATCAGAACCATTTGACGTTCCAGTAAAAATGTAAAATCACGCACTACAGCCAAAGTTTCTGTCCTGCACCGTACAAACCAACAAGCATTGTAAACATCATAAAGGCAAACCTTGGCACATTATTTTTGTAATACAATGGAATTGTAGAAGGGGATATTATTTTTGATGAAAAGTTTCTGTAATTAAGATTCACAAAGTTTCCGTGAGCATGAACAAAGTTCAAGGCTAGCTCCCACTTCAACAATGCTTGTCTTTCTCACTTTCACTTTCCTTTTTGAAAAGTTTTGGGTTCCCCTCTTTATTTTTTTGTTTTTAAACTATATGAAAGCACACAACAGAAATAAATGACTCTCTAAAACTTCCGGGTTGTCTCCCTGGTAGCGCTTTCTTTAAAGCCATTGAGCTAGGCATATAGTGCTCAAGTAATGGATCCACCCAGATCCCAGTGTATATCAAAGCCAATTTTAATTAACAATGATTTGTAATTTAGTAGCGAGCACAAAGTAACATATATCATGCAACAACAAAGTCTAACTCTCTTCCTATGCATCGGCATGTCATAAAATAACAATTCATGCACACATAGTAAAGGCCAATGCATAGTATAAACAGTTTCTTGCAATTTCATTGTGTTGGAAACATAGAGAGGTGAAGATATAGTTCCTCTCTCATAATAACTAGATCATGATTGGCGCGCATTGCTGCGCCCGTCTATTTTGGCAATAAAATGATAGGAATTTCTATAAATGCAAGGAGACAAAAGGTAAACATAATTGAATCACAAAATATTGAAAATGATACAATAGTCTGACAAAAGTTGTTTCATAAAAGTAATGTATACAATCTACATGTCCAGTTGTAGCTTTGGCTACTTTCAAATGAGAATGTCCAAAAATAAATTGACATAATAGCTCTCCCTATAACTTAAACAACATCTAAAAGCTAATAGGGTTGATCAAGAAGCAATATATAGCCTTCAATCAATGGACTAATTGCAGTAACCTGAACAATAATATGCAGGAAACCGTAAAAGTTATACTTCAGGATTCGGCTAAACATCCACATACGGATTAACTCTGCCAAAGCCACTCAATGGAGCTTACGCTATTTGTGAGTGGCGTAGTACACACTACATGGCATGCCAAATAATTGTCGAATCTAAGTTCTAAATCTGAATTTCTGTAGAAGAAAATCATGCATGTGTGCACCTCTGATAAATGATGTCATAATAATTTACACATGGAAAGAAAACCATACATGTTTATTCTTATGCTTCAGGAAATCAAATGTATATATAAATGATTCATCTTATGCTTCAGGAAATCAAATGTATATAACTATCAATGGTGAAGATGTGTGCAGCGTATTAGCAAAAATCATTCATACAATCCAGAAGATAAATAACTTATTTAATAGAGAACAAAACTTGCAAGTAAACTAAAGTTACAAAAATAAAGTAGATAATATGTGCAAGAATCCATGCAATGTATTGGAGGTAAATCCGACCTGAAATGGAAATAGAGAAGCATTGCATGACCTCTCGGCAAATCAAAACGTATATTATTTTCCTTACACTTCAACACCTATAGAGTTACAAGCTACACTACTTTTGCGGATGATTTATAAGCATTTGAAAATTAAAGATGAAAAACATGCATATAATGTGATCATATATATACATGTATTAGCTTTTGAAGGGCCTTCTTTTTTGGCAAGAAAGCTTCTAAGCCTATGCTTTTCTAATTCTCTAATAATAGGTAAACATAAATTTAATTTTAAAAGGATAATTAAGAGATTGTACTACTACTGCCCAGTAATAAATATGTGGTTTAGTACAGCCTCGGCAATTGATCTTTTATTCTAATTCGGATCAAGCAATGTCTACAAAACAAAACAAAAAAAAGAAATGAGTCTGTGTATCCTTGCTGAAGATTATTGGCTTTCCAAACTATGCATGTACCTTTCCCAACTAATTAGCTTTCCAAACCATGCATGTACCCGTTCAAGGCATTTTTTCACCTGCAAAATATGAACAGGTAAACATCAAAACTTACAAAATAGATCATATTACCACAAAAAAGTTTTAGTGCAATCAGGAAAGATGATATAGAAAATTACACAAAAATTAGAATAAATAATGATCTGATAGGGTTAGTAAAACAACATAAGTTCAGGCTGAAATTTAGTATAAGGGAAGGAGGAAATAAATACATGGCAAATATTGGGCCAAAGGGATTTCAGAAAATCATACTATGCCAACGAAGTAGTAACTATTTATCCATGCACTATTAGAAAGTCACCGATGCGAGGATCCATGTTTCAAAATTATGATTTGCTACTCTTCCCCGAAGCTTAATTCAAATATACAAAAACTTATAACTAATTGATGGGCCTTAGATGGAACTTAATGTTATAACACAAACAGGTGAATGTCAATAAATGGAAGTACCTAGTAGAAGCAAAGGTTGTTGTTCACATTCTCTTCAGAAGCATGCATCTTATTGATAAAAGCACACGCCAGCAAGAAGTGTGTTGGCATAACAATATTCAGTTTCTGACCCCTTTTTCCACTTCATAGAAAAAAACATCGTTGTAGTGGCATCAAAATGAAGTCTAGCCTCTCAATGAAAACGAAGCAACATTAAGGATAGATGCAAATAAGCAGAGGTAGAAGATAAGAAAACAGTTGGCGCACATGAAGAACCAAAGGCACCATGTTGTTTAGCTAAGGTAAATAACAAATAATGTTGCTGACAGGCTATTTACGACCCATGTGGCATAAAAGTGATCTGCTTAAATGTAAACAATCCTTCCTTGAACAACATTTCACATTGTGTGCAGTTCAGAATTTTTATTGAATTTAAACTTAAATACTTCTGAATTAGAAAGTCTAAAGCGAATTCTAAACTTGTAAATTCAAGTCTAAATTAATCGCTTCACCAAATATATAGTTTAGGATTGAACTGTTTTCTTTTTAGAAATTTGCCTGAACATTATGGGAGCAGTACATTGTTCCTCTTCAATTTGTTTCTATATATATTTAGGATTATCATTGTACTGATCTTATCATCAAATAAATGCATCTTTTATTTTCACGTCATTCTTCCTAGATGCACACTCCCTGCATATTGCCATGTTCATCAGTACAATGAAACTAATGATACTACAAAAATCAAAAGTAACATCAGAGATTGCCAGATAATAAGAGAACATAACCTGGAGCAGAGAGGAAGAACAAGATTATTGATCAGAGAGGACAATACCTGCAAACTTGTGAGGTTTTCGGGGATACAGGGTGGCGAATCAGACCAAGGAGGACAAGCTGCAGGTAGCGGTGGTGTCGCCTCGGATCTGGTACGTCGTGCGCCGCTTCTTTGATGCTAAATAATGTCCAATCAGTTTGTTTATTTGCATCAAATTAGGAATCAATGTATACAGTTTTCAATACTAAAAGCTACTCCCCCCGTCCCAAAATATAAGAACGTTTTTTATACTAATCTAGTGTCAAAAACGTTCTTATATTATGGGACGGAGGGAGTAATAAAAATCTTCACTTATATATAATTGAAGGATACAATGTAAACAACTTTTTTTAACTGTCCTGCTTTTATAAAAAGCAAAAAATCCAGCCTCGACATGATCTCTATTGTATTGTGCCCATGATCTCCACTGTATTTGCCAGTATCATGTACAGCCATAGTGCATGGAAAAAAAATCAAACAATACAGACATGTTGACTTGGACGGATAACTCACTGCTAGTTGGCCCAAAACCTCTTGCTGGAAATTGAATCAAAGGTAGTAAACAAGGAGATGGATTTGGGGATGCGCACCTTGCAAACAATTTGGCCGGACTCTGGCTGCATTTTATGGTTTGATGCCATAATGATGAGCTCAGCCCGCTGGCTTCTATCAGTTCAACCTTTCCCACTGGAATATGTGGTGTCAAGAGGATTGGTGAGGGACCGGCGAGGAGGATGGATGACCCTGCAGCCCCAACAGCACAGGTGCACAGTTGTGCCGAGCTGTGCGAAACACATGGTATGGGTGACGAAGATGATAGATCTGCGTGTCGCGGGTCCTTGTCTCCAGCGCCGCTACTTGACCTCCAACCATCTCGTCACAACGGCCCATCCCTCCTTGATCTCCTCTGCTCTCCTTTGTTGCGCCATCGTTGATACTCCTACCGCTGGATTCCGGCGTGGATTGAGATGAGAGCTCCTGGATGGCGCCGAAGGACTCCAGGAGCCGCAGATTTGCACCTCGGTGGTGGCGGACCTCAGCAAGATATGGTCCGTCAAGGTCGGGAAAGAGCTCGGGGAGAGGAGAGGGATCCATGGCGGCGGCATGTCGAGGATCGCCATTGGCAAATGAGAGAATGTGAAACAGACCAGGGTCATGACCGCCCTTGTTTTAGCCTTTTAGCGATCGACAGGAATCAGCATAGGCCCATTAAGCCAGTAGGCCTAATTTAATGTCGGGTGCCCAAAAAAGCCACCGGAGCAGCGGCCCAATAAGGCTAGCGTAGCCTGTACTCACGATTTAGCCTGTAGGTGCAATTTTGGTGGGATTAAGAGCGAATCGGACGGCCAGAAAAGCCTAAAAAAGACGATCCAACGGATAGAAATGCTGATGGCCTGAGAGGGCTGGAAAAGTGCTCAGTTATAATATATCTAAATTGCAAGTAGGAGCAGCAAGCACATGCATATTACATTCATCAAAATTATCATGTGCAACGGTAAAAGGCAACCCATCAATATAATCCTTAATAAGCACAAACTTCTCCAATATAGTATAGTTTGGAGAATTCAAATAGATAATAGGATTATCATGCGTGGGTGCAATAGCAACAATTTCATGTTTAACATAAGGAACTATAGCAAGTTCATCTCCATAAGCATAATTCATATTGGCATCTTGGCCACAAGCATAGCAAGCATCATCAAAAAGGGATATTTCAAGAGAATCAACGGGATCATAACAATCATCATAGCAATCATCCTTCAGTAAGCATGAAGGGAAATTAAACAATGTATGAGTTGAAGAGTTACTATCATTAGAAGGTGGGCATGGGTAGCTAATCCGATCTTCCTCCTTTTGTTCTTCGCTCTCCTCATCATCTTTTTCATCTAATGAGCTCACAGTTTCATCAATTTCTTCTTCCATAGACTCCTGCAAAATATTAATCTCTTCTTGGACAGCGGAGGAGTCCTCAATATATAGTTTAACATAGGCATTAGAAGCATAATTATCATAACAATATTCATGTATGGCAAAATTTCAGATTTGTAGAGAGTAGCATCATACTTTTCAATCAAAGAAGCAATTTCATAAGCACCCTTAAAAGCAACAAATTCTTCAATTTGTTGAACATCATAGTAATTAAAAACACCCTTAGCATATGAAGATACGATTCCATTATCACTAAACAAGCATTGGTAGGGAAGGTGTTTCTTAGGGTTTTCAGAACAACAAGTAACATCATATATTTCACATAAAGTCCAAGCTTAGCATTGCAAACGATGAATTTGATCCAGTAAAAGTTTCCCCTTTCAGATATACAGTGTCGCACATAACAAGCATGCTTATCTAAAGATTTTCCCTCAACTAATCTAGTTGGGGTGTCAGCATGAGCACAAAGGGATCGAAGATGATCCTAGTAAAAAGCTTCAGGAGTGTGATAGATTTTGAGTGGTTCTTCAACCATTGGTGTAGTAGGTACAACTAATTGTTTTGGTATTTTGCGTTTCCTACCCATAACTAAATATAGAAAACAACTAAGAACAGCAAATAAAAATTACTTAGTGATAAAGCAAACAAGCACACACTAGAATATTCACCACACGCTATGACTCCCCGGCAACGGTGCCAGAAAAAGGTCTTGATAACCCACAAGTGTAGGGGATAATTGTAGCCTCTTTCGATAAGTAAGAGTGTCGATCCCAACGAGGAGCTAAAGGTAGAACAAATATTCCCTCAATTTCTATCGACCACCGATACAACTCTATGCACGCTTGACGTTCGCTTTACCTAGAACAAGTATGAAACTAGAAGTACTTTGTAGGTGTAGTTGGATAGGTTTGCAAGATAATAAAGAGCACGTAAATAAAAAGTAGGGGCCGTTTAGATAAAGAAGTAATAAAGTAAAATAGCGAGTGTGGAAAAGTGGTGGTAGGAGTTGTGAAATTGTCCCTAAGCAATTGACTACTTTACTAGACTGGTAATCACTATTGCAATTCTATTTGAGGGAGAGGCATAAGCTAACATACTTTCTCTTCTTGGATCATATGCACTTATGATTGGAACTCTAGCAAGCATCCGCAACTACTAAAGATCATTAAGGTAAAACCCAACCATAGAATTAAAGCATCAAGTCCCCTTTATCCCATACGCAAACAACCTACTTACTCGGGCATGTGCTTCTGCCACTCACGCCACCCACTGTCGGTGTCAAAACCGGCGGATCTCGGGTAGGGGCTCCCGATCTGTGCGTCTAGGCTGATGGTAACAGGAAGCAAGGGACACAATGTTTACCCAGGTTCGGGCCCTCTCGATGGAGGTAAAATCCTACTTCCTGCTTGATTAATATTGATGATATGGGTAGTACAAGAGTAGATCTACCACGAGATCGTAGAGGCTAAACCCTAAGAGCTAGCCTATGATGGTATGATTGTAATTGTGATTGGCCTTCTAAGGACCAACCTCTCCGGTTTATATAGACACCGGAGAGGGCTAGGGTTTACATGGAGTCGGTTACAAGGAAGGAAATACAACATCCGGATCTCCAAGCTTGCCTTCCACGCCAAGGAGAGTTCCATCCGGACACGGGACGGAGTCTTGAGTCTTGTGTCTTCACGCTTCAATAGTCCGGACGATGTATATAGTCCGGTTGTCCGGATACCCCCTAATCCTGGACTCCCTCAGTAGCCCCTGAACCAGGCTTCAATGACGATGAGTCCGGCGCGTAGTCTTGTCTTCGGCATTGCAGGGCGGGTTCCTTCTCCGAATACTCCAAAGTAATTATCGAACACATAGATCGTGTCCGGATCCACGAGGGGATTCTTACACACCATTGTAGGGAACATAGCATAAATCTGATCCTCTGGCCATCTTCGTACATCGTGCCTTCGCATCGTGGCCCAGTTCAACACGAACCGATGCTTCTCGCCCCACCTCGACTCGCGCTGTGAGGCGGTTTTATTGGCACGTCCTGTCGAGGCAGAGATCGTGTTCCTCTTATTACGGGATCTTCCATTAATGCGGGCGTGCGTAGCCCCATGACGACCGTTGGTATGACTCCGTGTGCCATCAGGTAAACTTCAAGCGGTCACCCTAAGGACTCTTGATATTCACCCCCTTTATAAAAGGGGTCGAGGCCTATGCCTCTTTTCCACCTTCCTCGCGCCTTCTCGCACCTCGAGTTCTAACACCCGAGACCTAAGCTCCAACACCCCAGATCCTCCAATATGTCCAGATCCAACCCTCAAGGCCGGTGGGTGGCCTCCTCGATCAAAAGGAGGACATTGCGAAGCTTAGGGATGTCGGATATCTGACCGCCGACATCCAGCACATGCTTCCTGCTCCAGGGCAGGTCATCCCTACACCGGAGCCCAATGAGTGCGTCGTGTTTGTTCCTCACTTCCTCCGTGGCTTGGGCCTCACCCTCGATCCTTTCGTGAGGGGGCTCATGTTTTATTATGGATTGGATTTTCACGATCTAGCTCCGGACGTCATCCTCCATATCTCGTCGTTCATTATAGTGTGCGAGGCCTTCCTCCATGTCACCCCACACTTCGGCTTATGGCTCAAGACCTTCAATGTGAAGCCGAAGATGATCGAGGGGCAACATGCGGAGTGCGGAGGTGCCGTAATAAGCAGGAACGCCGATGCCCCATGGCCAGAGGGTTCTTTCCCAGAAGTATCCGATGTATGGCAATGGAAGTGGTTTTATGTCACGGCTCCCAGAGGCACAAAGTGAGTGGCCGCCCCCAAGTTCCGCTCGGGCCGTCCGTCACAACTAGCATCTTGGACCGACATAGGACGGAATTAGGGGCCCGCTGGCAATGTACCAGTACTGCAGAGCCGCATCCGAGAGCTTCTTGGGAGGGACATTAACCTTGTCAGTATAATGCAAATGATGTTAATTCAACGGATGTTGCCGTGCCAACGCCGGCCTCTCCGGATGTGGGAGTTCAATCCAGAGGGTCCGTGGACTGTTAAGCACTTCTTCGGCCTGAAGCTCAAAGGGATGTGCAAATTATTCTTCGGACCGAAAGTAGAGTGTCCGAACACCACCGAGGATGCGGGCCTAAGCTGCAATCGCCTAGATACCCAAGTAAGTAACCTTGATACCGGACACCTTGTTTTGTATTTGTCATAATTGTTTATTCTGAAAATCATCCGTGGCCAGGAGTGGCTCAGCAAGGCGGAGAGAATCAGGTGTCCTGCGCCACTTCCCGAAGGCTCGCCTGGTCCCACCATGGCCAAGATGCTTGACCGGGTACTCAGCAGAATGCCCTCAGGGAAAGACAAGGGGAAGAATGAAGAAACCGAACTTCACACGCTACGCATCCGAACCTGGGGAATTGTCACCTCCCCTAAGGAGGACAGTCGGGAAGGGGAGGCTAAGGCCTCCTCCCCGCGCGGGAAGAAGAGGGCTGCCTCCGAAGACTTGGAGAAGGAGATGCCCAAACCAGGGAAAAAGGTATCCCCAGGGGCCCTGCCCCGACGGGCACCATCACCGCGCCATGCCCGCCAACGGGCCAGCCCTCCACCGAGCTATAAGTCAATCGTTAATTTGAAGGTACTGTGTTTCTCCTAGATCAATAACCAGGATTCGTGTTTTGCAGTCCGGCTAGCAGCTCTTCTCAACAGAGTTCGTCTTCGGGGGATCTTCCTCCGGAGATGATGGAGAGCGAGACCCCACCTACCTCCCCGCCTCATGAAGTGGGCGACACCGAGGTGTCGTCACGGAGGAGTCCGGATCTGCTGAAGCCGGAAGCCAATGCGTCAGCCGCCCTGAGCCTGGAGCGTTTGGCTCCCACAGGGGGCGATGGGAAGGGTCCGGCACAGTTCAGTGTCCGGCCGGACGTACTGACAATCCTACTGGAGCGAGCTGCGCTCTCGGAGGAGCACCGCTCATTAATGAGCGTGGTGCTCAAGAAGATTTCATCCGCTACAAGCGGTTTGAATGAAGCATTTACAAGCCTGCTCAGAGGCTTTGAGGTATGTAGTGAAGAATACACTATTTTTTGGCTGTGAGGCACGCGCTAGGTGTGCTCCGTATAGATAATAGCCCCTGAGACTCTGGTTGCCCGCCCTAGGCGGCAAACGGGGCATCAGAAATCAATGATTGCTTTGTAAATACGTGCAGGTACCTATGGGTCCGGCCGCCGACCAGTCCGTTGAAGTTGCGAACTAACGAGGCAGATTGGATCGATTGATGCCGATATCACGCTGGTGAACGGGCGGCTGGACAAATCACAAGGTATGTGCTCTGCCTTCCTTTGTATAGGAAAGTATGAAGGCGTGTAGGACCTTGAGAAGAGGTGTCTATAGGGGGGTGATTAGACACTAAGTACCAAAGTTGCAATTTTTAAGATTCTTTGGGTTTAAGTGGAGTTTAGGCACAATTTCAACAATCACAATACATATCAAGCAAGCATGCAACGAGTATATGAGAAGCGGAAAGTAAAGCATGCAACTTGCAAGAAAGTAAAGGGAAGGGTTTGAAGGATTCAAACGCAATTGGAGACACGGATGTTTTTGGCGTGGTTCCGATAGGTGGTGCTATCATACATCCACGTTGATGGAGACTTCAACCCACGAAGGGTAACGGCTGCGCGAGTCCACGGAGGGCTCCACCCACGAAGGGTCCACGAAGAAGCAACCTTGTCTATCCCACCATGGTCGTCACCCACGAAGGACTCGCCTCACTAGCGGTAGATCTTCATGAAGTAGGCGATCTCCTTGCCCTTACAAACTCCTTGGTTCAACTCCACAATCTTGTCGGAGGCTCCCAAGTGACACCTAGCCAATCTAGGAGACACCACTCTCCAAGAAGTAACAAATGGTGCGTTGATGATGAACTCCTTACTCTTGTGCTTCAAATGATAGTCTCCCCAACACTCAACTCTCTCTCAATGGGTTTGGATCTGGTGGAAAGAAGATTTGAGTGGAAAGCAACTTGGGGAAGGCTAGAGATCAAGATTCATATGGTAGGAATGGAATATCTTGGCCTCAACACATGAGTAGGTAGTTCTCTCTCAGAAAATGTATGCTGGAAGTGTAGGTTCAGTCTGATGGCTCTCTCCACGAATGAAGAGGAGGTGGAGGGGTATATATAGCCTCCACACAAAATCTAACCGTTACACACAATTTACCAAACTCGGTGGGACCGAATTGTTAAACTCGGTCGAACCGATTTAGTAAACCTAGTGACCGTTAGTGATTTTCGGTGGGACCGACATGTATCTCGGTGAGACCGATTCGGTTAGGGTTAGGGCATAACGTAATCTCGATAGGACCGATTACACAAACTCGGTGAGACTGATTTGGTAATAAGCTTTCCAGAGAGTTGGTCAGGCACACTCGGTGGGACCGATTACTCAAACTCGGTGAGACCGATTTTGGTAATAACTTTTCCAGAGAGTTTGCATTGTAATCTCGATAGTACCGATTGCTCAAACTCGGTGAGACCGATTTTGATAATGGGTATACACAGAGAGATTACAATCCCATCTCGGTGAGACCGAGGTCCCTATCGGTAAGACCGATTTGCTTAGGGTTTGTGGCAGTGGCTATGACTTTTGGAATCGGTGGCGCCGGATAGGAAGTTTCAGTGTGACCGATTTTGGCTTTGGGTTTAGGTCATTTGTGGATGTGGGAAAGTAGTTGAGGGTTTTAGAGCATATCACAAAGCAAATGAAGCAAGAGGCTCATTAAGCAACACCTCATCCCTCCTTGATAGTATTGGCTTTTCCTATAGACTCAATGTGATCTTGGACCACTAAAATGTAAAATGAAGAGTCTTGAGCTTGAAGCTTGAGCCAATCCTTTGTCCTTACATCTTGAAGGAGTTCCCAAATCCTTTAGTCCATGACACTCCATTGTTGAACTTGTCTGAAACATACTAGATAAAAGTGTTAGTCCAACAAGAGATATGTTGACATTAATTACCAAAACCACCTAGAGAGCACTTGTGCTTTCAATCTCCCCCTTTTTGGTAATTGATGACAACATACATCAAAGCTTTAGATAGGGATATAAAGAATAGCAAGTAAAGCTTTGGAAAGACATGTAACAAACATAGGCTCCCCCTACATGTATGCAATCATGTGAATATGGAATGTAGAAGCATGTGAGAGCATAAACACAATAGAGCAGGCAATGTGTTACATGTATCCTGGCCATATGCATCAGAGCAAAGAATGTTGAAGAAAATACCTTCATGCTCATGAGTCCTTGCAAACAATATGTACATTAGCAAGAATTCCTCATACACATGATTGTGATGCATATACTTACCTTGTAGTCTTGAGTTGTCTTAGGATGGAATGAACCTGTGTAAACAATGTCAGATAACACAGATACATCTACTAGCTAGAGCAAACAGAAGAAACCACAAGAATACCAAGACTGGGATGACATGTAAAGAGTGAGTACTAGGTACCACATTGGACTAGACATGTCCCCAAGAGTAAAGATATGCAATGAATTTAAATGATCTCTTTCCCTTAGATGTCTTGCTCCCCCTGAATCTAGCATGGGATACTGGGAGAAGATAGGGAACAGAAAATCAGAGCTTGAAAGAAAACAGAGCTGAAAGATATGAATGATGATCAGAGTTGATGCATGCTAATGCAAATAATAAACAGAACAGATCATATGAACATGTCTCTCCCCTCAAGAAGACATGTGGACATCTCTCCTCTTGAACACAAAGCATCTGGGATCCTTGAGAATTACTTTCTACTTAAGTATTCTCTCCCCCTGGAGATCTCTCTCTTCCCTTTGAGGGTCTCTCCCCCTAGAAGGTCTCTCTCCCCCTTTAGGAGATGATATCTCTCTTCCCCTCAAGAAGGTGATAAGATTTGATGCTCTCTCTCTCTTCAGATGATAAGCTTTGATGTTATCTCTCTCCCCCTTTGACATCAATTTCCAAGAAGTGTCTTCTGGAATCCGTCAAATGGGTTTGGTCCTTGAGACACAGAACAAAGCAATGATAAAAATGTGATGCTTGTAGAGGACAAGATTCATTGAGTGGAGCTGGATCAGAAGAAACACAGAATTATGTGGCAAACTATTTTTCCTGTTATGAAGTCGGTGGCACCGAGTGGTTTACTCCGGTCATACCGAAAAGATTCGGTTGGTCCAAAAATAACAACTGGTGAAACTGAGTTCATCACAGAGAAAACACTTGTCACCTCAGCTCACTTAAACTAGTAAGAACTCACACAGATTTGCAAGGAATTTACTGAAAGATGTGCAATGAATAGGAATGCAGAAAATGCAGAGCAAACAAGAAGAAAGAAATCTAGATGAAGTTTTTTTGAAAGGGGAAACAAATATGCATGAGACCAATGCAAAAACACAGAAAAGAACACAAAAGAACTTCATCTAGAGATGGTCGGCGACAAAGTCACCTATGTTAGAGTATATTGACTTAGGAGTCAAGTGAGAGCACTTGATCATAGGTCATACTCATCGTTTAAGCTCAAAATGGGGTTGCCATTTTTTGTTTAAGCATCTTGATGTATTCACATCTTGTCGAGTCGCTTTAGCTCATGACTTGGAGTAAAGCTTCTCTAAGATGGAATAACATACCTTGGTTGGTGGTGTTGTCCATGTAGTTGAACTTGTGTGGGTTGCTCAAGATTGATGTAGCCCATCAAGAGTTGGGAGCACCACTTGGAATTTGAGTCCATCTACCTGCATGGGTTAGTTCTTGCAAGGAAGATCACTTGTGTATCCAAAAATGACAATCATGAAGCTTAACATAGAATTTGTCAAAGGATATGTTTGAGAGGTTTCGTGCTTCCTTGTCTTCAACCACCATAGGTTTAGAGACTTGGTGATATAGAGATTGCTCAAGATATGAGTAGATTCCAATCTCATGGAGTTTGATTCCAGCAAGTACCTACATGGGTTAGATAACATGCAAGATACAAATATATCCAAGACATAAGATTTTCATCATAAGAGAAATATCAAAGATTAGTCATAAGCTCATGTCTTGCATGTATCCAATGGAGTTTCTACTCCAAGTTTGAAGCATCAATGATGTTCAATTCTCCTCTTAACATGCAAAACACTTTCTCATCAAGAGGTTTAGTAAGTATATCCGCTAATTGCTTTTCGGTGCGAAAATGCTTAAGATCAATGTCACCCTTAGCAACGTGATCTCGAATGAAATGATGACGAACTTCAATATGCTTAGTTCGAGAATGTTGCACAAGATTTTGACCAATTTTGATAGCACTTTCATTGTCACAAAGCAATGGAACATGTCTCACATATATCCCATAATCTTTAAGAGTTTGGGTCATCCAAAGTAATTGAGCACAACATGAACCAGCGGTAGTATATTCAGCTTCGACAGTGGATAAGGATACCGAGTTTTGCTTCTTGGAGGACCAAGACACAAGAGATCTACCAAGAAATTGACAAGTTCCCGAAGTGGACTTTGTATCAACCTTGTCTCCGCCATAGTCCGAGTCGGAATAGCCAACAAGATCGAAAGAGGCCCTCTTAGGATACCAAATGCCAAAGTTTGGTGTATGAATTAAGTATCTCACTATCCTTTTCACGGCCTTAAGATGACATTCCTTAGGAGCTGCTTGATATCGTGCACACATGAACACACTTAGCATGATATCGGGACGTGAAGCACATAGATATAACAATGAACCGATCATAGAGCGATAAACCTTTTGGTCAACCGGTTCACCATCTTTGGTCAAGTCATTATGTCCACTAGTAGGCATGGGTGTAGACATACCTTTGCATTCTTGCATATTGAACTTCTTGAACAAGTCCTTGGTGTACTTTGTTTGAGAAACAAAGGTACCTTCCTTAGTTTGCTTGATTTGCAGCCCAAGGAAGAATTTGAGTTCACTCACCATAGACATCTCAAACTTCTGCGACATTAGCTTTCCAAACTTTTCACTAACATGAGGGTTAGTTGAACCAAATATGATATCATCAACATAAATTTGGCATACAAATAGTTCTCCATTAACCCTTTTAGTAAAAAGAGTAGAATCAATTTTCCCAATTTCAAAGCCTTTTTCAATAAGGAACTTGGTCAAGCATTTATACCAAGCTCTAGGAGCTTGTTTAAGACCATAAAGAGCTTTGTGAAGTTTGTAAACATGATTGGGTTTCTTAGGATTAACAAAGCCGGGAGGTTGCTTAACATAAACTTCCTCCTCTATTTCACCATTTAGAAAAGCACTTTTAATGTCCATTTGGTACAAGGTGATATCATGATGACTAGCATAGGCAAGTAAGATGCGAATGGACTCAAGTCTAGCAACGGGGGCGTAAGTCTCACCATAGTCCATACCTTCGATTTGTGTGTACCCTTGGGCGACGAGACGTGCTTTGTTGCGAACTACTTGTCCATCTTCATCTTGCTTGTTGCGAAACACCCATTTGGTACCGATGACGTTGTGGTTGTTGTCGGGCTTCTCAACCAATGTCCAAACTTGATTCCTCTCAAAGTTATGTTGCTCTTCATGCATGGAATTTATCTAGTCCGGATCTTCCAATGCTTCTTCAACCTTCATAGGTTCAATGCTAGAGATGAAAGAATAGTTTTCACAAAAGTTAGCTAAACGAGTTTTAGAGCGAGTGATTCTCCCGGTTTGAATGTCATTGTAGATTTGCTTGACGGGATGATCTTTAGCAACTCTTGCTCGAACTCGTGAAAGCTTTTGCTTGGGTCTTCATTGAACATCTTCTTCATCTTGTTCTTCTTATTCTTGGCCTTCTTCATTGTTGGCATTGTCATTTTCTTGTCATGGTGGAGAAGGAGGTTGTTGACGTTCATCTTGATGCACTTCCTCATTTTCTTCATCTTGGTGTGTCCCGCTTGTGGATGCTTCCATATCAACTATTGGTTCACCTTGTTGTGAAGTTGAAGCTTCCACTTGGACGGACGAGGTACTCTCCTTCACCTCAGTTGGACGAACCTTGCCAATAGCCAAGTCTTGAATTGCTTCCGAAGGATCTTTGTCTCCTACATCAATTGGCAATTGCTCTACTTGCGAGCCGTTAGATTCATCAAACTTCATATCTACCGTCTCTTCAACCTTTCGGGTGAAATTGTTGTAGACACGGTAAGTGTGAGAGTTTGAGCCATAACCGAGTAGGAAACCTTCATGAGATTTAGGAGAAAATTTAGAGCGGCGATGCTTATCAAGAATGTAGCACTTTGAGCCGAATACTCGAAAGTATCCAACTTGGGGTTTGTTACCGGTGAGGAGCTCGTATGCCATCTTGCCGAGTAGCTTGTGAAGATACAGGCGATTTGTTGCATGACAAGCTGTCTCAACCGCTTCTGCCCAAAAGTGCTTTGGCGTCTTGTACTCATCAAGCATCGTTCTCGCCATCTCGATGAGCATCCGGTTCTTCCTCTCAACAACTCCGTTTTGTTGAGGTGTGTACATAGCCGAGAACTCGTGTGAAATCCCTTCTTCGTCAAGAAAGGTGTCCACATTTGCGTTCTTGAACTCCGTTCCATTGTCGCTATGAACCTTCTTGATCTTCACTTCAAATTGATTTTGGGCCTTCCTAGCAAAGTTTTTGAAGATCTTTTGGACCTGCAATTTATCATCGAGAAAGAACACCCACGTAAATCTGGAAAAATCATCAACTATAACTAGACCAAAAGAATTTCCACCGAGACTCTTGTAAGAGTTGGGACCAAAGAGATCCATGTGAAGTAGCTCGAGTGGCCTCCTTGTGGTCATGATGTTCTTTACGGGATGCCTTCCTCCAACCTGTGTACCTGCCTGACAAGCGCTGCAAAGTCTATCCTTATCAAATATGACATCGTTAACTCCAAGGATATGATTTCCTTTAATAAGCTTGTCAAGGTTTCGCATACCAACATGACCAAGTCGTCTATGCCATAACCAACCTTTTGAGGATTTAGCAATGAAGCAAGTTTTAGGTTGAGCCTTTTTAGTGAAATCAACAATGTATAGATCACCTCTACGCACACCGGTAAAGACCATTTTATGATTATCTCTTTGAAACACTTGGCAATCTACTTCAGTAAATAGAACATTGAAACCGAAATCAGCAAGTCTAGATACTAAACGTAAGTTGTAACCAAGAGATTCAACGAGCATGACATTTTGTATGGAGCTATCATGTGATATGGCCACCTTACCGAGGCCAACCACCTTACCCTTTGAGTTGTCACCGAAAGTGACATACTTTCGAGGACTATCATTATTAGCAAGCTCACGAAACATGTCTTTATCTCCGGTCATGTGATCGGTGCATCCACTATCAAGAACCCATTCCTTTCCTCCTGACATATATCCCCGAAGATTTGCCATAAGACCAAAATGTCTCATTGCATCATTAAGTTCGAAGTCACTATCATCATCCTCATCATAGTATCCATGTTCAACATCGTCATGTGGTGGATCAAGTCCTAGAGAAGGTGATTCATTAGAATGAGTATGATAATCTTTCTTATGAATTTTTATAGCTTCGTAAATAACGTCACTAATGATACCAACATTTCCTTTGGCACGCATAAGGTTTGTAAGCTCAAATAGACGATCACCAAACATAGGATCATTAGTATTCATTTTACTCAAGGCAATAGACTTATGGAGAATTTCATCGAGATTTTTCAAGGAATAATCGGGAAATTGTTCCTCAAGAAATTTCCATATGGTGTAGGCACACTTAAAAGTAGGCAAACATCCAAGAAAGTTTCTAGGCAATCCTCTAATGATAAGATCGGCAGTTCTAATATTCCTAATCATGTCAGTTGACTCATCATGGGTAGGATGCATAGGATCAACATACGGTGCACAAGGGCTAGCAATGTACTTGTTAAAATGATATTGATTGAAAATAACAAGCCTCTCATTTTTCCACTCATGAAAATACTCCCCATCAAGAATAGGCACTCTATGTCTAATACTCCCAATAGTAGACTCATCCATCTTCCTCCAATGGTGATTAAACCAAAGCAATGGAGACCAAAGCTCTGATACCACTTGTAGGACCTTGAGAAGAGGTGTCTATAGGGGGGGTGATTAGACACTAAGTACCAAAGTTGCAGTTTTTAAGATTCTTTGGGTTTAAGTGGAGTTTAGGCACAATTTCAACAATCACAATACATATCAAGCAAGCATGCAACGAGTATATGAGCAGCGGAAAGTAAAGCATGCAACTTGCAAGAAAGTAAAGGGAAGGGTTTGAAGGATTCAAACGCAATTGGAGACACGGATGTTTTTGGCGTGGTTCTGATAGGTGGTGCTATCGTACATCCACGTTGATGGAGACTTCAACCCACGAAGGGTAACGGCTGCGCGAGTCCATGGAGGGCTCCACCCACGAAGGGTCCACGAAGAAGCAACCTTGTCTATCCCACCATGGCCGTCGCCCACGAAGGACTTGCCTCACTAGCGGTAGATCTTCATGAAGTAGGCAATCTCCTTGCCCTTACAAACTCCTTGGTTCAACTCCACAATCTTGTCGGAGGCTCCCAAGTGACACCTAGCCAATCTAGGAGACACCACTCTCCAAGAAGTAACAAATGGTGCGTTGGTGATGAACTCCTTGCTCTTGTGCTTCAAATGATAGTCTCCCCAACACTCAACTCTCTCTCAATGGGTTTGGATCTGGTGGAAAGAAGCTTTGAGTGGAAAGCAACTTGGGGAAGGCTAGAGATCAAGATTCATATGGTAGGAATGGAATATCTTGGCCTCAACACATGAGTAGGTAGTTCTCTCTCAGAAAATGTATGCTGGAAGTGTAGGTTCAGTCTGATGGCTCTATCCACGAATGAAGAGGAGGTGGAGGGGTATATATAGCCTCCACACAAAATCTAACCGTTACGCACAATTTACCAAACTCGGTGGGACCGAATTGTTAAACTCGGTAAAATCGATTTAGTAAACCTAGTGACCGTTAGTGATTTTCGGTGGGACCAACATGTATCTCAGTGAGACCGATTCGGTTAGGGTTAGGGCATAACGTAATCTCGGTAGGACCAATTACACAAACTCAGTGAGACCGATTTGGTAATAAGCATTCCAGAGAGTTGGTCAGGCACACTCAGTGGGACCGATTACTCAAACTCGGTGAGATCGATTTTGGTAATAAGTTTTCCAGAGAGTTTGCATTGTAATCTCGGTAGTACCGATTGCTCAAACTCGGTGAGACCGAGTTTGATAATGGACATACACAGAGAGATTACAATCCCATCTCGGTGAGACCGAGATCCCTATCGGTAAGACCGATTTGCTTAGGGTTTGTGGCAGTGGCTATGACTTTTGGAATCGGTGGTGCCGGATAGGAAGTTTCGGTGTGACCGATTTTGGCTTTGGGTTTAGGTCATTTGTGGATGTGGAAAAGTAGTTGAGGGTTTTAGAGCATATCACAAAGCAAATGAAGCAAGAGGCTCATTAAGCAAAACCTCATCCCTCCTTGATAGTATTTTCTTTTCCTATAGACTCAATGTGATCTTGGACCACTAAAATGTAAAATGAAGAGTCTTGAGCTTGAAGCTTGAGCCAATCCTTTGTCCTTAGCATCTTGAAGGAGTTCCCAAATACTTTAGTCCATGACACTCCATTGTTGAACTTGTCTGAAACATACTAGATAGAAGTGTTAGTCCAACAAGAGATATGTTGACATTAATTGCCAAAACCACCTAGAGAGCACTTGTGCTTTCAAGGCGGCATGATATTAATGTAATATGTTTGGACTGCAGATGGTGCTGCTACCGTGGAGGCCTTGAGGGCGGAACTTGCCTAGGCCAAGGAACAAGCTCGGGTTAGCAATGCGGCTGCCCTAAAGGCGGCCGAGGAATTGAGAGCCGAACAGGCTGCTCATCGCCGAAGCGAGGAAAAGATAGCCGAAATGGCTGTGGAGTTAAAAAATGCCGCTGACCGGTATGAGCTCCTTAAAAAGGAGCATAAGGATAGTTCGGCCGACCTGAACAATGCACTTAATGCCACCAAGGAAATACGAACCGAGCTCAGGGGTGCGCGGGAGGAGCTTCAACAGGCCGGTAAAATTGCGGCTGGAGGCTCCTACTTGCTGCGGACGAAGTTTTTCGATCCGAAGTACGCTCCCCTGGATGGACGCTGGAGTCCTGCGGGCGCGTATGCGGATTTGGCGAAGAGTACAGCTGATGCTGCCAAGTTCTTCGAGGATCAGGGTGATAAGGAAGTGGAGAAGCTTTTCTGGTCGCAATTCAATGCTCCCACTCTCCCACTGCAGTTAAGTGACAAGATGGTTGATGTAGCGGAGCTTCACAGGCTGTCCGGGCTTGCAATGCGGTCTGTAATAGACCATCTTTGGCCGAAGGGGCCTAAGCTGGACAGTTACATTGGTTTGGTGCAACAATTCCTTGGGGCCGTGCCTCGGATCGACGCCATGAGAAGGTCGGCGTGCATAGAGGGTGCGCGAATGGCCCTTGCCCGCGTTAAAGCCTATTGGACGGACATGGAGGCCACCATTATAGCGACCCAGGATCCGGTGGGGGCCCAATATCCGGCCGAGCACTACTTGGCGCAGGTCACAGAAGGTGCCCGCCTAATAGAGGCGCAGTGCTCGAGGAATGTCTAGTTCGAGTGATGAATCGAATCATTGTAAAAACAATGTTTATTTTGATTATGAGGCTATATTTATACTGTTTGCCTGAAAATATGATTGTGTCCCCTGTGCGGCTGTTTATATGTATGTATATATATATATATATATATATATATATATATATATATATATATATATATATGTAATCCGAAAGTTAGCTGTCGTTGGCTTCAGCCCCCACGCATACAATGCGGGGGTGTTCAAGAAAAATATGCCTAATCACACTTGATCCAACGTCTTGGTCCATTAAGGAGGTGATCGCACATCGAACTAGGCAACCGGACTATATAGCTGTAACGCTTTCGCTTAGCCATGGGAGTCTAATGGTGGGGCTACTATGTAGCCCCTGGTACCTTCGCTTGCATCCGAATACGGGCGCGTGTGTACATGACCGGGGAACGGTCCTTCATTAATGCGGAGGGATCCTAAAGATTCCGATAAGTCTTCGAGTGGTTGAACAGTCTCTCGCTGTATCATGACAGTCAGTTTTCGTCTTTCTCTACTAAGGTGCTCGTCCAGAATAACCAGGGCACAATCGCAGTAGTTCTCCTTTGGCCACCTTAGCCGATAATAACGGAACGTAAGGCGGCAAACCCAAGAGCCGGGCAGACCCAACATTTGACCAAAGACATGATTCAGAGCTGATGCATATAAGGCCAAACTCGTGACGCCAAACACTCCTGAAGGTATTTGGACTTTATAACAGACGATGGGCTCAAGAATGCCCATTCATTATAAACCCTGTGTTTCCAGGTACGTGTGTTGATCTGTCGTGGCGAAATGCCAATAATGGCAGTATCCTCTGTGGGTATGGAACCCATGGGATGGTTAAACAACAAGAGGCAATAGAAAAGGTTTACACAGGGGCTTAATCTAAAAAGAAACCTGTTGAGCGGGCCCTGCTGCATGTCTGCACCTTTGTCTCCGTTGTGCCGTATCCTGGAAGGGTATCGCGTGAACGTTGTCTGTGAAAAAGAGAACTCGTAGGAGAGTACAATGTAAGTATGCGATGGATAATAAAAGTGTAAGATGTTGGCCTGCCAATAAGGTTGAGCCAAGTGTGGGGCTGTATTAAATATTTATAGCCCCTGGTGTCCGCTATAGGATTACATATACGGTACCCTGATTCAATTTTATCCGGGCTACCGGACTCGTCTAACCGTGTCTGTGGTCTTAATGACCAGTCATGTTTTCTAATATTGGAGACCGCTTATAGTCTGACCGCTAGGGCCGTCGCGTGTTCCTCTGCGTGTGAAGAGCACTCTGTGATTCCGTTAACGGTGATGACGCCACGTGGACCGGGCATCTTGAGTATAAGGTAGCCATAGTGCGGTAATGCGTTGAAGCTGGCGAAGGCCACTTTTCCAAGCAATGCATGATAGCCGCTTTGGAAGGGTGCGATGGTGAAGAGTAGTTCTTCGCTTCTGGAATTGCCTGGGGAGCCAAATGTTACCTCCAGTACGACGGAGCCCCTGTCGTAGGCTTCAACGCCTGGTATCACCCCTTCAAAGGCAGTGTTGCTTTGGATAATTCTGGATGGGTTTATCCCCATCCTGCGGACAGTGTCCTCGTATATTAAATTGAGACTACTGCCGCCGTCCATGAGGACACGGGTGAGACGGTATCCGTCGATTATTGGGTCAAGCACCAAGGTCTTTGATCCTCCGCGTCGAATACTAGTTCGGCCGTCCAAGTGATCGAAGGTGATCGGATAAGACATCCAGTAGTTAGGTGTGGGTACGATGGGTTCTATATCACGCGCATCTCGATGCACGCGTTCGTGCCTTCTCATGGATGTGCGAGTCGCGTGGATCATGTTCACTGTTTTAACCTCTGGCGGGAATTTTTTCTGTCCCCCAGTGTTCGGCTCGCGAGGTTCATCCTGGTCTTCACTTGGTGTTTCCCTTCCCTTGTGTTCGGCATTTAATTTGCCGGCCTGCTTGAAGACCCAGCACTCTCTGTGCGTGTGGCTCGCAGGCTTGTCAGGGGTGCCATGAATTTGGCACAGACTGTCTAGGACTCTATTCAGACCGGACAGTCCCTCTTTACTGCCTTTAAATGGCTTCTTTTGTTGATCAGGTCAAGAGCCCCTGAATCCGGCATTAACCGTTGTGTTATTCGGGCTCTCTTCCTTGTTTGGGCGTTTATTTTTATTACGCCGTGGCTTCCCGTTGCCATCCCTTATTTCGGATGTGCTGGGGTCGCTGGTGCCTTTACGGGCTAGCCAGCTATCTTCACCCGCGCAAAAGCGGGTCATAAGGCTTGTTAGGGCTGCCATTGTCCTTGGCTTTTCTTGGCTGAGGTGTCTGGCGAGCCACTTGTCGCGGATGCTGTGTTTGAATGCCGCTAAGGCTTCGGCATCCGGACAATCGACAATTTGATTCTTCTTAGTGAGGAATCTGTTCCAAAGCTTGCGGGCGGACTCTCCGGGCTGTTGGATTATGTGACTTAGATCGTCAGCATCCGGAGGGGAAGGTATTTGATGGCGTGGAGGTCATCCCCACGAACCATATGTATATGCAGGATAAAGTCCTCGATCCAGACACCTGGGTCTGTCGTTCCGTCGTATGCCTCTATGTTCACAGGTTTAAAGCCCTATGGAAATTCATGGTCCAGTACTTCTTCGGTAAAGCACAGGGGGTGAGCAGCCCCTCTATATCTGGACGTGTTGTGGCATGTCGACGGCTGTTGTTGTGTCCGGTGTTTATTCCGAACTGGTATTTGATTAGCATAATCGTTTTGGTGACCACAGTCCCTCGCCGAGGTGTGTCCTTTAGATCTGTAGATGGACCTAGCTGCGCCAGCTTTCTTATCCAGGTGCTCACGTAGATCGTGCGCGGCGTCGGTAGCCGCTTTGTTGCGGTTATGAAGTGGTACGTCTGGCCTCCTGGTCGTGTTACTCTTTGGTGGAGTGGCCTCATCGTCGAATTCTGGCAGTAGCTTGCGTTTTGGATAGCTCTTTGTATGGCGATCATCGCCGTATCTTTCTTTAGTGTCTAGCACTTTATTCCATCTGCGATTGAGCGTTTCCTATGCGGCTTGGAGCCGTTGCTTCTGCTTCTTTAGACTTCTTGCGGTGGCCATAAGCTTTCGGTGGAGGTTATCTCGTTCCACGCGTGTTTCCGGGATGATGAATGCGTCGTCATCCGTGTTTTGTTCTTGTGTTGGTTTGGTTTGATGACCTCGTCCTTCAGGATCATTGTTATCGGGCATCTGCTCCGAACTGTGTTCGGTGTGACCTCGCTCGTCCTACTCCATCGCTGGTTCCGTATGGTTGTTGTTGCCTTCGGGGTTGACCGGAGTATCGATCCTTCTGGCGCTCTTGCTGCTATTTTTACTGTTGCTGGACTTGGAACGGCGTCTACGCCGTCGCTTTGGCTTTTTCCCGGGGTTTTTATCTTCCGGATTGTCGCCGTCGTCCTCCTTGGGTGTATCCACCATGTATATGTCGTGTGACGAGGCGGAAGTCCGGCACCCCATAGATTCTGAATCTTCTCCTGCATCATCGTCCATACCGTCGATGCCTTTGGAGTCGAAGTCAAGCACGTCGGTTAAATCATCAACCGTGGCTATGAAATGGGTGGTGGGTGGGTAACGAATTTCTTCGTCGCCTGCTTCCCACTCGAGCCGGACATAGTTCGGCCGAGAGCCTCCTGACAAAGAGAGAGACTTTAACGAGTTCAGCATGTTGCCAAAAGGCGAGTGCTGGAAGATATCCGCAGCGGTAAACTCCATTATCAGAGCCCAACCTGGCTCGGTTGGCTTGAGAGTGCGCAGACTGGAACCAACAACCAGATACGAGTCTGGGGGTCCGGAGTCACAGGTTTCCACAGAGGCAGGAACTATGTTCAGCTCCACCACCGATGAGTGTGCAGCCTGCGGGGCAGGGCCCATCCCTCTGTCCTCAGGCAATGCAGCCTGCTTCGAATCTTGGTCCGGAGCCATTGCAGGGGTGATAACCCGAACATTGTCCGACAGCAGGTCTAGGTCGTGCTCATCGCGACTTTCCGGTGCTCCTGGCACGGGCTTTAATCCGTCGAAGATCAAGTCTCCGTGAATATTAGCCATGTATTTCAAGTTTCCGAACCTGACCTGGTGCCCAGGGGTGTAGCTATCGATCTGCTCCAGATGGCCAAGCGAATTGGCCCGTAGTGCGAAGCCGCCTAACACGAAGATCTGTCCAGGAGGAAAAGTCTCCTCCTGGACCGTGTTGTCGACAATTGAAGGCGCCATCAAGCCCTGCAGTGACGACACAGAGGAACTCTCAATGAAAGCACCAATGTTAGTGTCAAAACCGGCAGATCTCGGGTAGGGGGTCCCGATCTGTGCGTCTAGGCTGATGGTAACAGGAAGCAAGGGACGCAATGTTTATCCAGGTTCGGGCCCTCTCGATGGAGGTAAAACCGTACTTCCTGCTTGATTAATATTGATGATATGGGTAGTACAAGAGTAGATCTACCACGAGATCGTAGAGGCTAAACCCTAAGAGCTAGCCTATGATGGTATGATTGTAATTGTGATCGGCCTTCTAAGGACCAACCTCTCTTGTTTATATAGACACCGGAGAGGGCTAGGGTTTACATGGAGTCAGTTACAAGGAAGGAAATACAACATCCGGATCACCAAGCTTGCCTTCCATGCCAAGGAGAGTTCCATCCGGACATGGGACGGAGTCTTGAGTCTTGTGTCTTCACGCTTCAATAGTCCGGACGATGTATATAGTCCGGTTATCCGGATACCCCCTAATCCAGGACTCCCTCACCCACCATAAGCAAGTCATGAACATATTGCAAACCCTACAGCGGGAATCCCTCATGCTTGCGCGACACGGAGAGCACCATAGGACATCACCAATAATAAAACATGCAATTCAAACCAATCATAGCAATTCATCAATCACCGATAGGACAACGAAAATCTACTCAGACATCATAGGATGGCAACACATCATTTGATAATAATATGAAGCATAAAGCACCATGTTCAAGTAGAGGGTACAGCGGATTGCGGGAGAGTGGACCGCTGAATATAGATGGGGGATGGTGATTGAGATGGCGGTGATGATGATGGCCCCCGGCATCGTTCCGGCGCCACCGGAAGCAAGTGAGAGAGAGCCCCCCTTCTGCTTCTTCTTCCTTGACCTTCTCCCCAGATGGGAGAAGGGTTTCCCCTCTGGTCCTTGGCTCCCATGGCTTGGGAGGGGCGAGAGACCCTCCGAGATTGATCTGTCTCTCTGTCTCTCTCTGTTTCAGCGTTCTCAGATTCTGCCCTTTCACCGTTTCTTTTATATCCGGAGATCCGTAACTCCGATTGGGGTGAATCTTTCGCCCAGATTTTTCCCATAAAATTAGCTTTCTTGCGGAAAAAGAAGAGTGTCAACCACCTTACGGGGGCCCCAGGAGAGTCCAGGGCGTGCCTGCCTCCCTGGGGCGCGCCCCCTATCTCCTGGCCCCCTTGGGCACCGTCTCGCATTGATTTTACTTCCCAAAAATCATAAATATTCCAAAATAATTCTCCGTCCTTTTTTATCCCGTTTGGATTCTATTTGATATGTGTCTTTTTTTTGACAGAAAGACTGTAAGGGAACCTCCTACAGTATAATTGGTGCGACAACCCCAAATTGCAAGTACCATGCCTTGAACCTGGGTGGGTGGAAAGGCATCAGCCCCTTCCCACCACTAGGCTATGCCTTAGTCTGCTATTTGATATGTGTCGTGGAATTAACACGCCTAATGTCCTAGTGAGAGGATTTAGTCATGGAGCCATCGCAACGAGATTAGCAAAAAGGGGGTTAAACCGGACAAAGTACACGGGGAGTTTATACTGGTTCGGCCCCTTACGGTGAAGGTAAAAGCCTACGATCCAGTTATGGTGGAATTGATGGGGTCTCGATGAGCAGGGAGTGAATCCGCTTTACCTATCTCTCGAGTTGTTGTTTCTTGTCCCTGAACCGCCGCCGGGTCGCCCCTTTATATACACAGGTTGACGCCCGGCGGTTTACAGAACACCAAGGCCGGCTCATACACGTGTCCGGCTCGGTTTCTACCTTTACCTAACTTACAACACAAGTTACATATCTCATGGCGGTTTATGTCTATGGGCCCTGAACCGCCCTTGGGCTTTGGGCCTCCAAGCTTCTATAGTAAAGCGCCATACTCCTTATCTTCATGGGCTTCAATACGGATGAGCATAAACCGGCCCCTCCTAGGTGGTTTATACTCAGTAGTTATATCCGCAACATTAGGCCCCTGATTGATTTGAACCTGTTCATGTCAAATATTCAACACTTAGAAAAACTCCTTGAATATCCTCATATAATTCTTGTAAACCGCCATGACGTCTCCTCCATATGAACTTGATAAACCGCCATGACGTCATCTTCTAAGATTGCAGCGAATCGTCATGACATCATTTCTATATAAAAACCTGTCAATACTTCTTTTATTAATTAATCTCCGAGGACTGAGACGACAGTTGTGCCCCATTCTCCGTTTTCGGCTCCTCGATTCCCGCACCTGCCTACTTATCCATTTGCCTTATAAATAGGACCGGAGGTCTTTTTTCCTTCCCCTTCTGTGCTTCTTCGCCTCTTCTTCCTCCTTGTAGCGCCCGAGCCCTAAAGCTCCGCCGCCACCCTCGACCTTCAAGCACAGCATCATCCCTGGCCGCTGCATCGACCTGAACGTACCAGAGAACCGTGGCACTTCTCCGCCACTCCTGTAAAGCCGGTAAGCCCTCTTTTTTCAACCCTAGATCTGCATTAGGGTTTCATGCCTTCGTTGGTGTTCATCATTATTCGTCGGCGTTAGTTGCTTTCCCTTACTGTCCCATCGTATCTTGATGAACTTGACATCTTCCCCGCGTGGCCGAAACTATAATTTATTTTTCCTCACCATAGCATCCCTTCGTCCATAAACAGATCCCATCTAGACCTTTGCTATTCTATTGTCGTCATTTTAGCCCAAAGTGCCAAGTGTATAACTTGTTATGTGCTTGGGACTTTGAAAAAATATTGCCAATTTACTGTTCTGTGTTTTGCAGGCTGATTTAACCAACAAAGATTCTCAAATCGCCGACCTCCAGGAAAACATCAAGTCTCAACAAAGATTCTCAAGTCCAAGGCGAAGGATGAACTGAAGGGCGCTTTAACAGCCATGGAACAATTGAAGGATGGCTTCAAAGGCGAGCGGGCAGACTGGGAGACTGAGAAGGCCACTCTATTAAAACGGGCTGAGGATGCTGAAGCGGCACTTAAACCGGTAGCAGAAGAGTTGACTGGTTTAAAGCGGCAGATCAATGCTATGACTTCTACTACCTTTGGTAAGTAGCTTTGTAAGAACCGTACTTCATTAGCCTTGAAACCGCCGGTTTAACAACAATATTGTAACCATTGCAGGTAGCCGCATCGCCCATCTTGGCTCAGATATGCGCAAGAAGCTGAAGACTTCTTATACCTTAATTGAGCAGCTATATATCGGTGCTCAACGAGTTATCTGCGCTACTTCATACAACAAACTGGCGCCAACTTTAATCAAAGATACCTTGGCCAAGCTCTCCATGACACCTGCCCAGCTAGAAGAAGTGAAGAGATCTGCTGCAAGGGCTGGTGCTTTATCTACTTTGACTCGGGCGAAGGCTTGGATAACTGATCTTGATCCGGAGGATATTGGGAATGGTTATCCGAGTCAAAAAGAAGACTGGTCGGAATTTGACGAGGATGCCCTTAAAGCGTTGACAAAGGAGACGCGTCCTCTTGCAAGCAGATTGGCCGAAGAGACTGACTTATCTTTCCACCGGTCCATCTATGATGCAGACAATAGGCGGATCGATGCGTCAATTTATGAGGCCCAGAATCTAATCCCTCCAATCCATAAGCACACTTATGCCCCTGATGTTGAACCGTCAGATCTTATAAGTGATGAAGCCGTCTTCCGAGCTTTGTCTGGAATTGACTGGGCAAACATTGACTTCCAGCCAGGGGGTGGGGAGGCGGAGGTTGAACTGGCGCAGGGTGATCTATAAACTTCTCATCAAGCTGAAGAGGAATCATAATCCGGAAGCCAGTTTGTCATTTGTGCACCGTCTATAGAAAAAACAATTATCCTTTTGGGTGGTTAAAACGCCTTGTAATAGGCTAGCTTAAACACTTGGTCTGCTATGCCATCGTGCATAGCTTGAAACACTTGGTCTGCTATGTCGTCGTGCATAATCACTTTCCTGAGACTGCCACTTTGTCATAATATGCAATATCTGCTTATGATCTTTATCAGTGTTATGCAATCTTGTTAACTGCATGTAATAAACTGAAAACTTGTCCTGGCGGTTTACCGCCGGACGGGTTATGATGCCCAATATGAAGCCAGAGTTTATAACAAAGGCTGTAAAAAATATGAAAATATATCATACCTATGATTTAAATCACATCGTTGGTTTACCAATAATTTTTGTAGTAAGGGTGATAACCCAAATCTTGAGTATTGATAACTCCCACCATGCTGTGCTGGTATATAATAAGCCATGCCGGGTTATGATAAACACCGGATGATCATCCTGGCGACTTATAGTCAATGCCAGACCGGGCTAAGAAACACCGGTTCATAGTTGATTTGTGCTAACAACTGATAGTTGAAACCTGCGCCGGGTTAAGAAACACCGGGTTGATGTAATGACTTACAGTCAGGCCGGGTCAACAGATGCCGGTTTATCTTAAAACCTTATCAAAGGAAAGAAAACTTGCGAAAAACAAAATCAAATAAAAACTTGTAGTCGAGGCTTTTCAAGGGCTGCCAGGCCCAAATTCAAGGCTTTTCATGGACTGCCAAGCCGCTGAGTTAAACCATTTGACAAAGCCTTTTAAGATGGGCCTCCAATTAACCAATCGTCATTTTAACTTTGACAAGTTCAGGGTCTGTATAAGATTGACTTGTCAAACATTCGCCGGGTCATACTAGGATTACCTGGATGGAGTGGCTTACTTGATGAAGGCAGGTTAACCCGGGGTTTTAGGTGAATACACCTGGCTTCCAAGCCTGGCTTGATAGCCTATTACAAGGGTCCTTTCAAACTCTTTGTTGCTATGCACAAAGAGCCTCCAAGTAACATTGTGAGTTGTGCTCAATGGGTACCTATGTTTGAGCTGTGCGTGGCAACAGACTCTCTTTGGTCCCTTGGGTGTGAAGCTCCCAAGCTATGTTGTGGCTTTATAAGCCGGTTTAATGAAAAACTCAGCTTATAAGCATGAGCCCCCATGTAACCAAGAAGACATATAAGACGAAACGGCAGAGGCCCCACTTTAGCAAGGATGCCGGTTTATTTATTGATCATAATATGTACATTATCAAAAAAAATACATAGTAGGAGCACGTGGCTCAGGTGTAGTAAGGCATAAGATGAGCTATATTCCATGGCCGGCGAGTTTCCTCCTCTGACTTGCGTGAGTCTTTGTGTTCTAGAACATCGATGAGGTAGTATGACCCGTTGTTAAAATTCTTGCTGACCACAAAGGGTCCTTCCCAAGGTGGAGACAACTTGTGCATGTTAGTCTGATCTTGAATGAGCCGGAGCACCAAGTCGCCTTCTTGGAAAGTCCTGGTTTTAACCCGACGGCTGTGATAACGCCGCAGGTCTTGCTGATAAATCACCGATCGAGCTGCCGCAATATCCCATTGTTCATCTAACAGGTCCAATGCATCCTGGCGTGCTCTCTCATTATCCGCTTCAACGTAAGCTGCCACTCGGGGCGAGTCATGGCAAATATCACTTGGGAGAACTGCTTTCGCTCCATAAACCATGAAGAAGGGTGTGTAACCTGTAGATCTATTGGGGGTGGTATTAATACTCCATAAAATGGAAGGCAACTCCTCCACCCAACAACCGGGTGTCCGCTTCAAAGGGACCATAAGCTGGGGCTTGATACCCTTTAGGATTTCCTGATTAGCTCTCTCCGCTTGACCATTAGATTGAGGGTGAGCCACTGATGACACATCAAGCCGTATGTGCTCATGTTGACAGAACTCTTCCATAGCTCCCTTGGAGAGATTCGTGCCATTATCTGTTATAATGCTGTGTGGAAAGCCAAAATGGAAGATCACCTTTTTCATGAACTGAACCGCCGTGGCCGCATCACACTTGCTCACTGGCTCTGCCTCCACCCACTTAGTGAATTTATCAACCGCCACTAGGAGGTGGGTCTTCTTATCCTTGGACCTCTTAAAAGGCCCAACCATATCCAGCCCCCAAGTTGCGAATGGCCAGGTAATCGGAATCATCCTCAACTTCTGATCCAGAACATGAGCTCGACGTGCAAACTTCTGACAGCTGTCACACTTTCGGACCAGATCTTCCGCATCAGCATGAGCTGTTAACCAATAAAAACTGTGCCGGAAAGCCTTAGCCACCAAAGATTTTGAACAGGCATGATGACCGCATTCTCCTTTGTGGATTTCACGCAAGATCTCACAGCCTTCTTCAGAAGAAACACAACGCTGAAACGCCCCTGAGACACTGTAGTGGTGTAACTCGCCATTGACAATAGTCATGGACTTGGACCGCCGGATTATCTGCTTGGACAAAACTTCATCCTCTGGTAACTCACCCCGGTTCACGTATGCCAGGTATGGCAATGTCCAATCAGGGATAGCATGAAGAACCACCACCAATTGAGCTTCCGGGTCAGGAATCGCCAGATCCTCCTCCGTTGGTCTCTTGACCGACGGATTATGCAGAACATCCAGAAAAACATTAGGTGGCACCAGTTTACGCTGGGATCTGAGCCGGCTTAAAGCGTCTGCCGCTTCATTTTTGCGCCGATCAATGTGCTCGACCTGATAACCCTTGAAGTAACCAGCAATGACGTCCACCTCCCGCCGATAAGCCGCCATGAGTGGATCCTTGGAATCCCACGTACCGGATACTTGTTGAGCCACTAAATCGGAGTCACCAAAGCAACGTACCCGGATTAAGTTCATCTCCTTAGCCATCCGCAGACCATGGAGTAAGGCTTCATACTCAGCTGCATTGTTAGTACAAGGAAACATTAAGCGGAGAACATAACAAAATTTGTCACCTCGAGGGGAGGTAAGAACCACTCCAGCCCCCGAGCCCTCCAATTGTCTAGATCCATCAAAGTGAATAGTCCAGTATGTGTTATCCGATTTATCCACCGGTGCCTGCAACTCTGTCCAGTCATTGATGAAGTCTACGAGCGCTTGGGACTTGATAGCAGTGTGAGGCATGTATTTCAACCCGTGAGGCCCAAGCTCAATATCCCACTTAGCAACCCGGCCAGTTGCCTCCTTGTTTTGAATGATGTCTTCCAATGGAGCAGAACTGACCACAGTGATGGGATGGCCTTGAAAGTATTGCTTAAGCTTCCGGCTTGACATAAACACTCCATACACCAGCTTCTGCCAATGGGGATATCTCTGTTTAGACTCGATAAGTACCTCACTAATATAATAAACCAGTCGTTGAACCGGATATTCCTTACCAGCCTCCTTGCGCTCCACCACAATAGCCACGCTGACAGCCCGGGCATTAGCAGCCACGTATAACAGCAATGGTTCCTTATCAATGGGGGCAGCAAGGACGGGCAGTTTGGCCAACTGCTTCTTCAAATCCTCCAACGCCGCATCAGCAGCATCACTCCAAACAAAGTTGTTTGTTTTCTTCATCATCTGATAAAGCGGGATCGCCTTATCCCCCAACTGGCTGATAAACCGGCTCAGTGCTGCAATCCGACCCGCCAGTCTTTGAACGTCATTGATACACGGCGGTTTAGCCAGGGATGTGATAGCCTTGATCTTTTCCGGATTAGCCTCAATGCCCCTGTTAGACACCAGAAAACCCAAGGGCTTGCCAGCTGGCACACCAAAAACACATTTGGCCGGATTAAGCATCATCTTATAAACCCTCATATTATCAAAAGTTTCCTGCAAGTCAGCTATGAGTGTCTCTGCTTTCCTGGATTTCACCACGATATCATCCACATAAGCATGAACATTGCGCCCAATCTGATTATGGAGGCAATTCTGCACATACCGCTGATAAGTCGCCTAAGCACTCTTGAGCCCAAAAGGCATAGAAATATAGTAGAAGGCTCCAAAAGGAGTTATAAAGGTCATCTTCTCCTGGTCCTTAACTGCCATTTTGATCTGATGGTAACCCAAATAAGCATCCAGAAAACTCAAACGCTCGCAACCCGCCGTAGCATCAATAGTTTTATCCATACGAGGGAGGGCAAAGGGATCAGCTGGGCAAGCTTTGTTCAAATCCTTGTAATCCACACACATAGGCCAAGTGTCGTTCTTCTTAAATACCAGCACCGGGTTAGCCAACCACTCAGGGTGAAATACCTCCATAATAAAGTCTGCTGCCAATAGCCGGGCTACCTCCTCTCCAATGGCCTTGCGTCTCTCTTTATTAAAGCGGCGAAGAAATTGCTTGACCGGTTTAAACTTGGGATCAATATTAAGGGTATGCTCAGCGAGTTCCCTCGGTACACCTGGCATGTTAGAAGGTTTCCATGCAAAGATGTCCCGGTTCTCACGGATGAACTCGATGAGCACGCTTTCCTATTTCAGATCCAAGTTAACGCTGATGTTGAACTGCTTGGATGAATCGCCAGGAACAAAATCAACCAACTTAGTCTCATTAGCCGATTTAAACTTCAAAGCCGGATCATGCTCTGTAGTGGGATTCTTCAAAGAAGTCATGTCTGCCGGATCAACATTGTCCTTATAGAACTTCAACTCCTCTGTTGCACAAACTAACTCAGCATAAGCCGCGTCACCCTCCTCGCCCTCTAGTGCGATCTTGCGGCTGCCATGAACAGTGATGGTCCCCTTATGACCCGGCATCTTGAGCTGCAGATAAACATAACACGGCCTTGCCATGAATTTAGCATAAACCTGCCGTCCAAACAGGGCATGGTACGGACTTATGATTTTGACCACTTCAAAGGTCAACGTCTCGGATCTTGAATCATGATCGTCTCCAAAAACCACTTCCAGAGCTATCTTGCTGACTGGGTAGGCCGATTTACCAGGTGCCACACCGTGAAAAACGGTGTTCGACGGTTTAAGATTCTTATCCGTCAACCCCATATGCCAGAAGGTTTCATAATACAAGATGTTGATACTGCTCCCTCCATCCATGAGCACTTTGGTGAACTTATAACCTCCAACCTATGGAGCGACCACTAACGCCAGATGACCCGGATTATCAACCCGGGGCGGATGGTCTTCTCGACTCCACACAATAGGCTGCTCAGACCAGTGCAGATAACGAGGCACCACCGGTTCAACGGAGTTCACTGCCCTCTTATGGAGCTTCTGATTGCGCTTGCACAGGCTAGTAGTGAAGACATGATACTGCCCACCATTTAACTGCTTCGGGTTACTCTGATAACCTGACTGCTGCTGTTGTTGATTCCCTTGTTGATTATAACCACCTTGCTTGCCCTGATTGCCTTGATTGCCCTGTCCACCTTGGTTGCCTTGAAAACCTGAACCAGAATTACCTCCGCCATAACCCGGCCCATGAAACCCGGGTCCTGAACCGCCAGACGGTCCATGGTCATACCGGAAGAGATCTGAATTTTTGAACTCTCGCATAATGAAGAAATCCTTCCATAGGTGCGTAGCCGTTTATCTTGCGTCCCGTGCTTTGGGCAGGGCTGGTTCAGCAGACGCTCCAGATTCATACCTGATCCTCCGCTACGCGGGGGCGGATTACCCTTACGGCACTGATTATTACCTTGAACATTGGTGTTAGCTACAAAATCGGAATTATTGTCTGCTTTGCGCTTACCGTTATTCCCATGGCCAGCCTGGTTATGTTGCTGTCCTTTTGCATGGACATTCTTCTTTCCCTTCTTCGGCTTCTCTTCGTCAGACTCGGGATCCTTGGTATTATCAGAATCGGCATACTTAACCAAAGCTGCCATGAGTGTTCCCATGTCATTGCAGTGACGCTTGAGTCATCCCAATTTCTGCTTCAGCGACTTAAACCGGCGATTGCCCTCCAATGTTATGATTGCCGAATTAGCATTGATGCGGTCCGACGAATGCAGGATTTCCGAAACCCGGCGCACCCAATGAGTCATTGATTAGTTTTCTCCTTGGACACAAGCAGCCAGATCCACGATCGACATGGGTTGCTTGCACGTGTCTTTGAAGTTCGCTATAAACCGGGCCTTCAACTCGTCCCATGAACTGATCGAGTTAACGGGCAGACTCTTTAACCAGGTGCGAGCCGTTCCGTCTAACATCATGGTGAAGTACTTTGCACACGCCGCTTCGTCAACATCCAGCATCTCCATTGCCATCTCATAACTCTCAACCCATGCCTCGGGGGGTAAATCGGCGGTATAATTAGGCACCTTACACGGGCCCTTGAAATCCTTGGGTAACCGCACATTACATAGAGCTGGGGTAAGACACGACACCCCCCAAGAGCTGAAAGCCAATCCCCGTTCAACTGATGCCATTGGTTGAACCGGAGAAGGTTCATGATTCGCGTACTGTGCCGCCAATTGTGCTGCTAACTCCGCCTCCCGTCGGGCTCTATCATTGTTCACTATGTCCTGAGCATTCATACCACCGCGCTCCAGATTAGGCCCTCGAGGGGCGTCACGGTGCCGCGCACTGCTTGACACGGCCGGTTCATCAATGTGCCTGTTGTAACTTTTGCTCGGACGAGGGGTTGAATGTATTCTGTCTCGGCTATATGAATAAGCCTGCTGCTGCACCATAGCAGTCTGAAGAAGATCCCTGGCCCGTCGTGTTTCCACCGCCGCCAGTGATTCGCCCTCCATCGGAATAGCTGCCAAACGAGATGCCGCAGCAATCATGTTATCCAAAGGGCTAGAGAAGTGACCCGGTGGTATTGGTACGTATTGCAGCGGGTTATCTGTCCGTCGAGGCGGGTCCATCACCCATGGCTGACCCGGCGCTCTTGTCCCAGGTGCCTCCGTACGGTTCACTGCTGCCAGATCACTTGGTCCAGCTCCTGGTGTGTTGAAGAGATTCATTCCTTCGTAAACTGGTGGCAGACGAGATCGGTGCCTCCTCCTTAGTACCTCGTTTGATGCGTTCTAATCCAGCATGAGCCGGTAATTCTGCACATGGATCTGCTGGGATTGGGCATCCAAAGCGGCCCGTTCTTCAGCCATCCTGGTTTCCTCAGCTGCCAAGTCTTCCTTGGCCTGAGCTATCTGATCTCGCAGCTTTGTAACCTCTGCGTTATGCTGATCCTGAGTCTCCGGGGTAACTATTGTGGTCAACAACGTCGTCCAGGCGTCCAATGAACTGGACGGAACTTGAGCCGGCCGGCGCGCAGGGCCTCCTGCCCCGGCTGCCGATCCAGAAATCATTGCTACTGCAGATGAAGATTGCAATGTGGGGTGTGTACCAGCCATGAAGATTGCAACCCGGTTTGGCGGTTCAAAGGGGTCGGGAATACTGTCGCCATCGGAATAGCCCCGGATCTGGCCTCTTGCAATTGGTACAGCGACTCGGTTTTTCTAGTGGATGACTCGCCATATGAGTAGACAGTCGTCTCACTGTCGGACACCGGTTCAGATTCCGCACCATGGATGAATCCTACGAACGCACGCTTCACGGCAGGCTGAACCCGGGCAGGACTCGCACGCTGAGCCGTCTCGACGAGGTCGGTGGAGATGTATGGCTCAGGGCCCGGTTCGCCGATCTTGCCGATGAAAACGTGAATTCCGCCAAAGGGGACCCGGTACCCGTACTCAATTGAGCCGGCCTCGGGGCCCCATCCTGCGTCATCGATGTAGAGCTTGTCGTGATGACTCTTGGTCATCCGGCCAACCGAGTATCCCTTTAGTCCTTCAAAGTTGCCCTTCAAGAACTCGAAACCATCGTGCGAAGAGCCCCACGGTGGGTGCCAACTGTCGCGGAATTAACACGTTAGATGTCCTAGTGAGAGGACTTAGTCGTGGAGCCATCGCAACGAGATTAGCAAAAGGGGGTTAAACTGGACAAAGGACACGGGGAGTTTATACTGGTTCGGCCCCTTGCGGTGAAGGTAAAAGCCTACGATCCAGTTGTGGTGGAATTGATGGGGTCTCGATGAGCAGGGAGCGAATCCGCTTTACCTATCTCTCGAGTTGTTGTTTCTTGTCCCTGAACCGCCGCCGGGTCGCCCCTTTATATACACAGGTTGACGCTCGGCAGTTTACAGAACACCGAGGCTGGCTCATACACGTGTCCGGCTCGGTTTCTACCTTTCCCTAACTTACAACACAAGTTACATATCTCATGGCGGTTTATGTCTATGGGCCCTGAACCGCCCTTGGGCTCTGGGCCTCCAAGCTTCTATAGTAAAGCGTCATACTCCTTGTCTTCATGGGCTTCAATACGGATGAGCATAAACCGGCCCCTCCTGGGCGGTTTATACTCAGTAGTTATATCCCCAACAATATGGGTTTTCTGCGAAACATAAAACATGCAACAAACAGGAACTGGCACTGGGCACTGGATCAATATGTTAGTCCCAAAAATAATATAAAAAGTTGCCAAAAGTATATGAAAGTTGAATAATATTGGCATGGAACAATCAAAAAAATTATAGATACGACGGAGACGTATCAATGCTCCAAGCAAAACACATATCATGTGGCGAATAAAAATATAGCTCCAAGTAAAGTTACCAATGAACGAAGACGAAAGAGGGGATGCCTTCCGGGGCATCCGCAAGCTTAGGCTTTTGGCTATTCTTGAATATCTTGGGGTGCCATGGGCATCCCCAAGCTTAGGCTCTTGCCACTCCTTATTCCAGAGTCCATCAAATCTTTACCCAAAACTTGAAAACTTCACAACACAAAACTCAACAGGAAATCTCATAAGCTCCGTTAGTGAAAGAAATAAAAACCACCACATAAGGTACTGTAATGAACTCATTCTTTATTTATATTGGTGTTAAACCTACTGTATTCCAAGTTATCTATGGTTCATACCACTTAATATTAGCCATAGATGCATCAAAATAAGCAAACAACACATGAAAAACAGATTCTGACAAAAACAGAACAGTCTGTAGCAATCTGTAACTCTTGGATACTTCTGGAACTTTAAAACTCCTACAAAAATTGTAAGTCCTGGGCAATTTTTCTATTGATCTACAGCAAAAAGAATCAACACAAAAGCACGTTTCTGTGAATTACTAAAATTATCTTCGTGCGTGCAAAGTTTCTGTTTTTCAGCAGAATCAAATTAACTATCACCATAGGTTATCCTATAGGTTCTACTTGGCACAAACACTAAATAAAACATGAAAACACACCTAAATAGAAGGTAGATGCAAAATTTCTTCATAAACAGAAACAAAAACAAAAACACAAATAAAATTGGCTTGCCTCCCAACTAGCGCTATCGTTTAACGCCCCTAGCTAGGCATAAAAGAGAGGATAGATCTAAGTAGTGCCATCTTTGGCACTCAATTCATAAGTAGCTCACATGATAGACTCATAAGGTAATTTAACTTCCTTTCTTGGAAAGTGTTCCATGCCTTTCCTCAATGGAAATTGGAATCTAATATTCCCTTCCTTCATATCAATAATTGCACCACTCGTTCTAAGGAAAGGTCTACCAAGAATAATAGGGCAAGAAAGATTGCAATCTATATCAAGAACGATAAAATCTACGGGCACCAAATTTCTATTTGCAACTATGAGAACATCATTGATCCTTCCCATTGGCTTTTTAATGGTGGAATCCGCAAGGTGCAAATTTAAAGAGCAATCATCAAGATCATGGAAACCTAGAATATCACATCAATTTTTTGGATTCGTGGAAACACTAGCACCCAAATCACATAAAGCATAACACTCATGATCTTTAGTTTTAATCTTTATATTAGGTTCTCACTCATCATAAAGTTTTCTAGGTATAGAAACTTCCAAATTAAGTTTCTCGTCAAAAGATTGCATCAAGGCATCAACAATATATTTGGTAAAAGCTTTATTTTGACTATAAGCATGAGGAGAATTCACAACGGATTGCAACAAGAAAATACAATCTTCTAAAGAAAAATTATCATAATTAAATTCGTTGAAATCCAAGATAGTGGGTTCAATGCTATTTAAAGTCTTGACCTCTCCAATCCCACTTTTACCAAATTTAGCATCAAGATCTAAAAACTCCGAATTATTGGGACGCCTTTTAACTAAAGTTGACTCATCTCCGGTCCCATCATTATTAAGATTCATATTGAAAAACAAATATCTAATAGGGGATACATCAATAACTTTAAGATCTTCATCATTATTTTCATGGAAACTAGAGGAACACGCTTTTACAAAACAATCTTTCTTAGCACGCAATCTAGCGGTTCTTTCTTTGCACTCATCAATGGAAATTCTCATAGCCTTGAGAGACTCATTGATATCATGCTTAGGAGGAGTAGATCTAAGTTTCAAAGAATCAACATCAAGCGAGAGTCTATCAACGTTCCTAGCCAAATCATCAACTTTGAGCAATTCTTCTTCAAGCAAGGCATTAAAATTCTTTTGAGAGATCATAAATTCTTTCACACTATTCTCAAAATCATAGGGCATCTTATTAAAATTACCATAAGAATTATTGTAGGAATTTCCATGATTATTAGAGGAATTACTAGGGAACAGTCTAGGATTAAAGTTTCCTCTATAAGCATTGTTACCAAAATTATTCCTATGAACAAAATTCACATCCATAGATTCATTATTATTCTCAATCAAGGTAGACAAAGGCATATCATTGGGATCAATAGAAGCACTCTTAGTAGCAAACTATTTCATAAGTTCATCCATCTTTCCACTCAAAACATTAATTTCTTCTATAGAATGCACTTTTTTACTAGTAGATCTTTCGGTGTGCCATTGACAATAATTAGCCATAATATTATCAAGGAGTTTTGTTGCATATCCTAAGGTGATTTCCATAAACGTGCCTCCTACGGCCGAATCTAAAAGATTTCTAGAAGCATAATTCAATCCGGCATAAAAAAATTGTATGATCATCCATAAATTCAAACCATGAGTAGGGCAATTGCGAATCATCAATTTCATTCTTTCCCAAGATTGGGCAACATGCTCATGATCAAGTTGTTTAAAATTCATAATATCGTTCCTAAGAGTGATGATCTTAGCGGGAGGAAAATACTTAGAGATAAAAGCATCTTTGCACTTGTTCCATGAATCAATACTATTCTTAGGCAAACACGAAAACCAAACTTTAGCACGATCTCTAAGTGAAAACGGAAATAACTTCAATTTGACAATATCGTTATCCGTATCTTTCTTCTTTTGCATCTCACACAAATCAACAAAGTTGTTTAGATGGGTAAAGGCATCTTCACTAGGAAGGCTGAAGAATTGATCTTTCATGACAAGATTAAGCAAAGCAGTATTGATTTCATAAGACTCAACATCATTAAGAGGAGCAATCGGAGTACTAAGGAAATCATTATTATTGGTATTAGAGAAATCACACAATTTGGTATTATCTTGTGCCATTGCGACAAGCAATCCAACACACAAGCAAACAGAAAAAGGCAAGCGAAAGAGAGAGGAGATTGGGAA
This sequence comes from Triticum timopheevii, assembly GCA_963921465.1. Classification (NCBI taxonomy): domain Eukaryota; kingdom Viridiplantae; phylum Streptophyta; class Magnoliopsida; order Poales; family Poaceae; genus Triticum; species Triticum timopheevii. The sequence goes on from OY997266.1 coordinate 67,813,946, forward strand.
TGAGAGAGCGAATAAAACGGCAAGTGTGAAGTGGGGGAGAGGAAAACGACAGGCAAATGGCAAATAATGTAAATGTGAGGGAGATGAGTTTGTGATGGGTACTTGGTATGTCTTGACATGAGCGAAGACCTCCCCGGCAACGGCGCCAGAAATCCTTCTTGCTACGTCTTGAGCTTGTGTTGGTTTTCCTTGAAGAGGAAAGGGTGATGCAGCAATAGTAGCATAAGTATTTCCCTCAATTTTTGAGAACCAAGGTATCAATCCAGTAGGAGGCTCCTCAAAAGTCCCACGCACCTACACAAACAAACAAAGAACTCGCAACCAACGCAATAAAGGGGTTGTCAATCCCTTCACAACCACTTGCGAAAGTGAGATCTGATAGAGATAGTATGATAAGATAAATATATTTTTGGTATTTTATAATATAGATTGGTAAACTAAAGATGAAAATAAAAGTAGATTGAAAGCTTATATCATAAAAGATAGACCCGGGGGCCATAGGTTTCACTAGTGGCTTCTCTCAAGATAGCATAAGTATTAGGGTGGGTGAACAAATTACTGTCGAGCAATTGATAGAAAAGTGAATAGTTATGAGATTATCTAGGCATCATGTATATAGGCATCACGTCCGTGACAAGTAGACCGACTCCTGCCTGCATCTACTACTATTACTCCACACATCGACCGATATCCACCATGCATCTAGAGTATTAAGTTCATAAAGAACAGAGTAGCGTATTAAGAAAGATGACATGATGTAGAGGGATAAACTCATGCAATGTGATATAAACCCCATCTTTTTATCCTCGATGGAAACAATACAATACGTGCCTTGTTGCCCCTGCTGTCACTGGGAAAGGACACCGCAAGATTGAACCCAAAGCTAAGCACTTCTCCCATTACAAGAAAGGTCAATCTAGTAGGCCAAACCAAACTGATAATTCGAAGAGACTTGCAAAGATAACTTAATCACACATAAAATAATTCAGAGGAGATTCAAATATTTCTCATAGATAAATTTGATCATAAACCCACAATTCATCGGATCTCGACAAACACACCGCAAAAAGAGTTACACCGAATAGATCTCTAAGAAGATCGAGGAGAACATGGTATTGAGATTCAAAGAGAGAGAAGAAGCCATCTAGCTAATAAATATGGACCCGAAGGTCTGCGGTAAACTACTCACAACTCATCGGAGAGGCTATGGTGTTGATGTAGAAGCCCTCCGTGGTTGATTCACCCTCTGGCGAAGCACCGGCGAATGCTCCAAGATGGGATCTCGCGGATACAGTAGGTTACGGTGGTGGAAATAGCTTTTCGTGGTTGCCCCTGATGTTCTCGGGGTACGTGGGTATATATAGGAGGAAGAAGTACATCGGTGGACGCCCGGGGGGGCCATGAGACAGGGGGCGCGCCCAGTAGGGGGGGCTCCACCCTCGTGGCCTCCTCGATTGCTTCTTGACTTGCACTCCAAGTCCTCTGGATCACGTTCGTTCCAAAAATCACACTCCTGAAGGTTTCATTCCGTTTTGACTCCATTTGACATTCCTTTTCTTTGAAACACTGAAATAGGCAAAAAAAAACAGCAATACGGGTTGTGCCTCCGGTTAGTAGGTTAGTCCCAAAAATGATATAAATGTGTAAAGTAAAGCCCATAAACATCCAAAACGGGTAATATAATAGCATGGAACAATCAAAAATTATAGATACGTTGGAGACGTATCAACAACTCTAGTGATGAATACTATGATGAAACATCAAATAATCATGCTAATCAAGATAAAACGAATGACAATGATAAGGATAAGATTGAGCGCCTAACTAAAGAACTAAACACTCTTAAGTTAGCTCATGAAACTATCTTGGAACATCATCGAGAACTTTTAAAGATTCATGAGAAGTTATGCTTTGAAAAGCTCAACCTTGAGCAAGAGCATGAGTTTTTAAAGGCAATCAATGATGATCTTCGCAAGAAAAGTTCTTCTTACATTGCCAAGCGTTTACTCTTATCTACTTACATGCCACAAGTCAAGTCTAGTAACAAGAACAAGAAAGATTCTTCTTCTAGTAGTAACAATAATCATGCTAAATCCAATGTTGTTGCTTCTAGTAGTTCTCTTGATTCCACTAATGATTCTCTTACCCAAGTTACACTTGAGCAAGAAAATAGCTTATTGAAGGGAATTATGGAGAAAGGTGTTTAGAAGAGCCTTTCCAGAAGTAAGCAATTCAAGGAAATTGTACGCAAGCAAGGAAGGCATAGGAAGAATCAAGGTGTTGGTTTTGAACAAAAGTTCAATGCCAATGGAGTTGAGTGGGAAGAAGATCAATACCCCAAGACGAAGTTTGTTCCTCAACAAGTGAAGTATGATCCTACTTCTTTCAAGGGAACACATGCTCAAGATGATCTTCCACCACAAGACCACAAGCAAAAAGGCAAGGACAAACTTCAAGAGGAGATTGATGCATTTGAAGAAGCTCCTAAGGCCTTGGTCAAGTGGGGTCCCAAGACTACATCAAGTTCTACTTCATCAAGTACAACTACAACTCCAAGGATTCCCATCAAGATGATGTGGATCCCAAAGAAGAAGAACTAGAGAGTTCTTGAGGGTGACTCCGCCAATATACTTCACTCATATCATTTTGGCAAGGACAAGTGCAATCAACTTCCACATCTTGCACTAGTTCAAGGAGTCACAAACCCTCTTGTTGGTAAGACAAGGGACAAGGTAACCTAATGCTTTCATGGACATCATCTTGTGTCTGCATCACTCTATGTCTATGGATATCCTTGTTTGTTCCTTGTGGGGCTAACCCGTGCAGGTATTGAAAGTGCAACTCACTCCAATGGATTGCTCCAAATGATCTACATCAACATTGAGCATCCACATCTTCAACACCTACATGAAGTCATCATTGACAAAACCCAAGGTTAGTTCATCCCTCCTAGGGGGGATCTCACATCTAGGGGGATTTGTACTCTAAGAAATGAGTTAAAGCAACTCTAATGGTGTGAACACAACAATGCTTTATGTAAAAGTGGTAACCCCACTTGTGCTTAAACGATGAGTATGACCTATGATCAAATGTTCTCATTTGACTCCTAAGTCAATATACTCATATATAAATGACCTAGTCATTGCCAATTGGTTGATAGATGCTAGAATTGGTTGTGCATGCTTTGCCACATATTTCATTTGCCATTTTATTGTGTGAGCATGTTGGTTGCATATTTTACTCATTCGAGGACATCCACTTGTTATTTTGATTGTTTGGTTTCTTTTATTTTGCCAAGTGGATGGACAAGAATGCTTAAGAACCTTCTCTAGCTATCTATGCTTTTCTCGTCTCAAACTCTATTCATGCTACATCACAAAGTTTGATCAAGTCAGATTCGAACCACTCTGTGTGAGGAGCACTCGGAGTCCCCGATTTGTCATAGACCTAAACTTCCAAAACCTCTTTGTGCATTTCGGTCTGACCGATTCACCCTTTTTGGTCATACCAAGATCACTAAGTTGATCTAGGTTTTCAACCTCGGTGCAACCGATTAGAACCTTTCGGTCACACCGAGTTGCAGTAACTGCTTGCAGTTTTGCATCTCGGTGCCCTGAGTTGTTCCACTCGGACACACCGACAGGGTTAGGCTATATATACTCACGGGTCAAATTTTGGAAAAATTTCTGAAACCCATCGCCCGCACATAGCCTGCTCTGCCTCTTCGGGTCTCCGGATCATCCTCTTCGCCGCCAGCGACCTCCCGTCGCTGGTCTCCGCCGCCATCAATGGCATTCTGCCCCGCCATTGCCGCAGTAGCAAGTTCATCGCCGCATTAGGGTATGAACTTGACTCTTTGTGCTTGAAAGCACAAGTGCTCCCTAGGTGGTTTTGGTAATTAATGTCAACATATCTCTTGTTGGACTAACACTTTTATCTAGTATGTTTCAGATAAGTTCAATAATGGAGTGGCATGGACTAAAGGATTTGGGAACTCCTTCAAGATGCTAAGGACAAAGGATTGGCTCAAGCTTCAAGCTCAAGACTCTTCATTTTATATTTTAGTGGTCCAAGATCACATTGAGTCTATAGGAAAAGCCAATACTATCAAGGAGGGATGAGGTGTTGTTAATGAGCCTCTTGCTTCATGTGCTTTGTGATATGCTCCAAAACCCTCTGCTACTTTCCCACATCCACAAATGACCTAAACCCAAAGCCAAAATTGGTCACACCAATTCTTTCTATCTGGCGCCACCGATTCCATAAGTCATAGCCACTGCCACAAACCCTAAGCAAATCGGTCTTACCGATAGGGATCTCGGTCTCACCGAGATGGGATTGTAATCTCTTTGTGTATGTCCATTATCAAATCGGTCTCACCGAGTTTGTGTAATCGGTCTTACCGAGATTACGTTATGCCCTAACCCTAACCGAATCGGTCTCACCGAGTTGCATTTCAGTCCCACCGAAAACCCTAACGGTCACATTATTTGCTAAATCGGTCTGACCGAGTTTAACGATTCGGTCCCACCGAGTTTGGTAGACTGTGTGTAACGGTTAGATTTTGTGTGGAGGCTATATATACCCCTCCACCTCCTCTTCATTCATGGAGAGAGCCATCAGACTGAACCAACACTTCTAGCATACATTTTCTGAGAGAGAACTACCTACTCATGTGTTGAGGCCAAGATATTCCATTCCTACCATATGAATCTTGATCTCTAGCCTTCCCCAAGTTACTTTCCACTCAAATCTTCTTTCCACCAGATCCAAAACCTATGAGAGAGAGTTGAGTGTTGGGGAGACTATCATTTGAAGCACAAGAGCAAGGAGTTCATCATCAACACACCATTTGTTACTTCTTGGAGAGTGGTGTCTCCTAGATTGGCTAGGTGTCACTTGGGAGCCTCTGACAATATTGTGGAGTTGAACCAAGGAGTTTGTAAGGGCAAGGAGATCGCCTACTTCGTGAAGATCTACCGCTAGTAAGGCAAGTCCTTCGTGGGCGCCAGCCATGGTGGGATAGACAAGGTTGCTTCTTCGTGAACCCTTTGTGGGTGGATCCCCCCGTGGACTCGCGCAACCGTTACCCTTCGTGGGTTGAAGCCTCCATCAACGTGGATGTACGATAGCACCACCTATCGAAACCACGCCAAAAACATCCGTGTCTCCAATTGCATTTGAATCCTCCAAACCCTTCCCTTTACTTTCTTGCAAGTTGCATGCTTTACTTTCCGCTGCCTATACACTCTTTGCATGCTTGCTTGATATGTATTGTGAGTATTAAACTTGTGCCTAAACTCCACTCAAACTTAAAGAAACTTAAAAACTGCAACTTTGGTACTTAGTGTCTAATCACCCCCCCTCTAGACACCTCTTCTCATGGTCCTACAAGTGGTATCAGAGCATTGGTCTCCATTGCTTTGGTTTAATCACCATTGGAGGAAGATGGATGAGTCTACTGTTGGGAGTCTTAGACATAGAGTGCCTATTCTTGATGGAGAGTATTTTCATGAGTGGAAAAATGAGATGCTTGTTATTTTCAATCAATATCATTTGAACGAGTACATTGCTAGCCCTTGTGCACCTTATGTTGATCCTAGGCATCCTACCCATGATGAGTCAATTGACATGATTAGGAATCTTAGAACTGCCGAACTTATCATTAGAGGACTGCCTAGAAACTTGATTGGATGTTTGCCTACCATCAAGTGTGCCTACACTATATGGAAATTTCTTGAGGAACGATTTCCAAATTATTCCTTGAAAAATCTTGATGAAATTCTCCATAAGTCTATTGCCTTGAGTAAGATGAATACTAGTGATCCTATGTTTGGTGATCGTCTATTTGAGCTTACAAACCTTATGCGTGCCAAAGGAAATGTTGGGATTATTAGTGATATTATTTCCGAAGCTATAAAAATTCATAAGCAAGATCATTGTCAAACTCATTCTAATGAATCACCCTCTCTAGGATTTGATCCACCACATGACGATGTTGAACATGGATACTATGATGAGGATGATGATAGTGACTTCGATCTTGATGATGCAATGAGACATTTTGGTCTTATGGCAAATCTTCGGGGATATATGTCAGGAGGAAAGGAATGCGTTCTTGATAGTGGATGTACCGATCACATGACCGGAGATAAAGACATGTTTCGTGAGCTTGCTGATAATGATAGTCCTCGAAAGTATGTCACCTTCGGTGACAACTCAAAGGATAAGGTGGTTGGCCTCGGTAAGGTGGCCATATCACATGATAGCTCCATACAAAATGTTATGCTCATTGATTCTCTTGGATACAACTTACTTTCAGTATCTAGACTTGCTGATTTCGGTTTCAATGTCTTATTTACTGAAGTAGATTGCCAAGTGTTTCGTTGAGACAACCATAAAATGGTCTTTACCGGTGTGCATAGAGGTGATCTATACATTGTTTATTTCACTAAAAAGGCTCAACCTAAAACTTGCTTCATTGCTAAATCCTCAAAAGGTTGGTTTTGGCATAGACGACTAGGTCATGTTGGTATGCGAAACCTGGACAAGCTTATTAAAGGAAATCATATCCTTGGAGTTAAGGATGTCATATTTGATAAGGATAGACTTTGCAGTGCTTGTCAACCAGGTAAACAGGTTGGAGGAAGACATCCCGTGAAGAACATCATGACCACAAGGAGGCCACTCGAGCTACTTCACATGGATCTTTTGGTCCCAACTCTTACAAGAGTCTCAGTGGAAATTCTTTTGGTCTAGTTATAGTTGATGATTTTTCAAGATTTACATGGGTGTTCTTTCTCGATGATAAATCGCAGGTCCAAAAGATCTTCAAAAACTTCGCTAGGAAGGCTCAAAATCAATTTGAAGTGAAGATCAAGAAGGTTCACAGCGACAACGGAACGGAGTTCAAGAACGCAAATGTGGACACCTTTCTTGACGAAGAAGGGATTTCACACGAGTTCTCGGCTACGTACACACCTCAACAAAACGGAGTTGTTGAGAGGAAGAACCGGACGCTCATTGAAATGGCGAGAACGATGCTTGATGAGTACAAGACACCGAAGCACTTTTGGGCGGAAGCAGTTGAGACAGCTTGTCATGCAACAAATCGCTTGTATCTTCACAAGCTACTCGGCAAGACGGCATATGAGCTCCTCACTGGTAACAAACCCCAAGTTGGATACTTTCGAGTATTCGGCTCAAAGTGCTACATTCTTGATAAGCATTGATGAAGTCATGTACCTAGGGTAGGGTCATTGACCTGTCCAAGGTACCCTCCCCAAGGACATCTTTGTCAGAGGCTGCCTTCCAGTCGACCAAGTGGGATTCCACTCGACGGACTTGAAGACACTCGACCATGAAGACCCACTCGACCACCAGGAGATCAAGAGCCACTCTGTATCCAAACGGTCTGTAATTAAGTAGTCTTTATGGCCATGACGACACTTTATGTAGGATGTTACCAGTAACGCCGATCCTTTATGTACTTTAAACCCTGCATAACTGAGGGTCGGAGGGGTCTGGCAGACACTATATAAGCCACCCCCCTCCTCAGTGTAAAGGGTGCGCACCCCTGTAACTTATACACACATAATCCAGTCGACCGCCTCCGGGCTCCGAGACGTAGGGCTGTTACTTCTTCTGAGAAGGGCCTGAACTCGTAAATCCCTTGTCTGTACAACTGCTCCATAGCTAGGATCTTGCCTCTCCATACCTACCCCCCATTCTACTGTCAGACTTAGAACCACGACAGTTGGTGCCCACTGTGGGGCAGGTGTCTTAGCGATTTTTGGAGAAGTTGCAATTGTTCCGATTGCCTTCATCATGGTTTCTGGTGGAGTTCTGGTCGAGGGCCGCGAGATCCGTCTCGGCGCGCTCACTTTCATCGCCGACGACTCCGCTTGGCTCCAGGAGGCTCCACTCGACATTGACGCGCTCCCCATCTGCGGTGTGACACATTTTCGGGCGTGTGTCCGTGGCGTCCTGCTGCGGCAACCGTCGACTCCGTATCGGTCGACTCCCGTGTCGTCCTCCCTCCCTGTCTTTCGCCAGCGCAAGCGCTCTGGCCGGTTGAGGCTTCAGCGGTGGGTGAGACACGCAGTGGCTCGCCAATCGGCCACCACCCAAGTCGCAGCAATCGAGCCCGACGAATCTCTCTACGGCATGTTTGATCTGTCGACTGGCTCCGTAGAGACTGAATCCGAGTGCGACAGCAGTGATCCGGCGGCGGAGGTTCTGATGGTCAATGGGCCTCGTAGCCCTCTTGGCTTCCCCTGCACCGATGGGATAGACGGTAGAGGCGACCCCGCTCAGGCCCACGAGGAATATCAACCCGAGCCGCTCACCTCCCTGCAGAGGGAAGATCTTCATCGCCGGAACATGGATGCCCTGCATACTCCCATCACAGGAGAAACTCCCAAGGCTCGCGCCTTGGAGGAGGCAGGTTTGGCCAACTTGGCTGAACGCACTCGACTGGAGAACCTCCAGCGAGCACTCGACGAACGCGCGCGGAAACGAGTACCCGACTCCAGTCGACGTCAACTCTTTCCGCAACCAACTCAGGTATATCGAACCCCGATTTAGAATCTAGCAGTTGCAGCCCGTATAGCAGAGTCAATTCAGCACTCTCAGTCGGAGGTTGGCAGAGGTTTGATGCAGATCGAGGATTTGCTCCGAGCAGCAGGAGATCAGAATTCAGCTGTGTCACAGTCACGCAACAGGATTCACAATCGATCCGTCGCTGCGAATACAGTTCAGTCGGCTCATAGCCCAAGATCGCCTCCGCGGCGTGAGGGACGTGAAGGTCGACGTGACCAATATGATGACCGATTCGACCGTGATGATCGGCGTCGAGTGCCCACTCCTCCCCCAAGGGGTGGGTCTTACGCTCATCGGCAGCAAGATGATAGGCACCAGCGCAGTGCTGGGCGACGAGTTCCGGTCGACCCCAGGGAACCAAGCTTTGACGCGAGATCCATCATCGTGCAAGGTTTGGTTGATCGGAACAGATCTCATCGAGGTGGCCATGACAGAGATGCGCCCACTAGCAGTCGAGTTCATGTTTCAGGTCCAGAATGTTTTAGCAGAGCCATCAGAGCTGCAGTGATACCCCCCAACTTCAGGTTGGCGACTGGGGTAAGTAAGTTCACCGGTGAGTCTAAGCCTGAAACCTGGCTTGAAGACTACCAAGTGGCGGTACAGATTGGCGGCGGTAATGATGAGGTGGCCATGAAACACTTACCGATCATGTTGGAAGGTTCGGCCAGGGCGTGGTTGAATCAGTTAGCTCCTAGCAGCATTTACACTTGGGAAGATCTTTCCCGAGTGTTCGTCAGGACATTCGAGGGAACTTGCAAGCGACCAGCTGGATTGACAGAGCTGCAAGTCTGCGTGTAGAAGTCGAATGAAACCCTGAGAGATTACATTCAGAGATGGATCACTTTGCATCATACGGTGGAGAACATGTCTGATCATCAGGCAGTCTGCGCCTTCAAGGATGATGTTAAGAATAGAGAGTTAAGTTTGAAGTTTGGTCGGACCGAAGATATGACCCTGAGTCGAATGATGGAAATCGCCACCAAGTACGCCAATGGTGAAGAAGAGGATCGACTTCGGAGTGGCAAGTAAAAGCCGAGTCAGTCAGAAAAAGGAAATTCCAGTCGGAAGCAGAAGCGGAAAGCCGAACAGCGGCTCCTGGAGAGGCTCTGGCCGTGACTCAGGGCAAATTCAAAGGGAAGCCCAAATGATCCTGGAACCCGAAGAAGGTGAAGGATAAGGAAGGAAATGACGTGATGGATCTGCCGTGTCACATCCACACGAATAAAGACGAAGAGGGTAACTTCATCTACCCGAAACATACCACTCGCCAGTGCCGGCTCTTGATCCAGCAGTTTCAAGGAAAACAGCCCAAGGACAAGGAAAAGGAGTCGGACAAGGCTGAGGACAAGGAGGACAGTGATGGAGTGTACCCGCATGTTAATTCCACCCTGATGATTTTTGCCGATGTGGAGAGCAAAAGTCGATTGAAGGTTATCAACCGTGAGGTAAATATGGTCGCCCCGGCGACACCAAGCTATCTAAGATGGTCTCAAACTCCCATTACATTCGACCAGTCCAATCATATGACTCATATAGCCACCCCTGGGAGGCAAGCTTTGGTGGTCGACCCGGTCGTTGAAGGCACTCGACTGACGAAGGTGCTGATGGATGGTGGTAGTGGATTGAACATATTGTATGCGGAGATGCTAAAAGGAATGGGCGTTCCGATGTCCAGACTCAGCACCAACAACATGAGCTTTCATGGGGTTATACCTAGAAAGAAAGCTGAGTCACTTGGCCAAATAGCTCTAGACGTGGTGTTCGGCGACTAAAAGCATTTCCGCAAAGAGAGGCTGACGTTTGAAGTCGTGGATTTTCAGAGGGCTTACCACGCTATTTTGGGCAGACCAGCTTATGCACGGTTCATGGCTCGACCATGTTACGTGTACCTCAAACTGAAGATGCCCGGCCCCAAAGGCGTGATCACTATCACTGGCAATCGGAAGAAGGCAGAAGAGTGTTTTCAGAAAGGCTCGAAGATTGCCGATTCCCAGATAACAGTGGTAGAGCTAGAGGAGTACAAGAAAAATGCAGATCCGAGTGATTTGTTGCGGGCCAAGAAGCCTACCACAGAATCAGCGTTTCAGTCGTCTGGTGAGACGAAGCCCGTTCACATTCACCCGACCGACTTCAGCGCAGCTCCGACTCATATTTCCACAACACTCGACTCTAAATAGGAAGAAGCGCTCATCCAGTTCCTCCATGAGAACTGGGACATCTTTGCGTGGAAGCCTGCTGACATGCCGGGTGTTCCCAGGGGGCTGGCTGAGCATCGCCTTAGAGTCGACTCAAAAGCAAAACCTGTCAAAGAACATCTTCGATGGTCCGTTGTCCATAAGAGAAAAGCCATTGGCGAGGAGGTGGCTCAACTCCTAGCAGCAGAGTTTATCCGAGAGATATACCACTCCGAGTGGCTCACCAATGTTGTCATGGTCCCCAAGAAGGACAAGTCACTTTGCATGTGCATTGATTTCAAACATATCAATCGGGCCTGCCCGAAAGATCATTTTCCTCTCCCTCGCATCGACCAAATTGTCGACTCGACTACGGGACGTGAGAGATTGTCTTTTCTAGACGCCTATTTCGGGTATCATCAGATCCGTCTGTATGGACCCGATGAGATCAAAACAGCTTTCATCACTCCATTCTGGTGCTTCTGCTATGCCACCATGACATTCGGTCTCAAGAATGCCGGAGCCACGTTCATGAGGATGATTCAAAAGTGTTTACTCACTCAAATCAGTCGGAATGTGGAAGCGTACATGGATGATATCGTAGTCAAGTCACGAAAGGGTTCCGACCTGTTGACTGACCTCGCTGAAACATTTGCCAATCTCCGGAAGTATGATATCAAGCTTAATCCATCAAAGTGCACATTCCGAGTTCCTGGTGGAAAGTTACTCGGTTTTCTCGTTTCAGAACAAGGAATCGACGCTAATCCAGAAAAAATTGGCACCATACTCCGAATGAAATGCCCTGTGCGTGTGCATGATGTCCAGAAGCTTACTGGATGCTTGGCCGCGTTAAGTCGATTCATCTCTCACCTCGGTGAAAAGGCATTGCCTCTTTACCGACTGATGAAGAAGGCAGACAAGTTCGAGTGGACTCCAGAAGCTGATGCAGCGTTTGCAGAGCTAAAAGCTCTGCTCTCCACCTAGCCGGTGCTTGCTGCTCCAATCAGCAAAGAGCCTCTGTTGCTTTACATTGCAGCCACAGGACAAGTCGTCAGTACAGTGCTTACGGTCGAGCGGGAAGAAGAAGGGAAAGCCTTCAAAGTTCAGCGCCCAGTGTATTATCTCTCTGAAGTTTTGACTCCATCGAAGCAAAGATATCCTCATTATCAGAAGCTTGTGTATGGGATCTACATGACCACGAAGAAGGTTGCTTATTATTTCTCTGATCATTCCATTACAGTCGTCAGCGACACCCCACTTTCAGAGATTCCGCACAACAGAGATGCAACTGGTCGAGTGGCTAAATGGGTGATTGAACTCCTTCCCCTTGATATCAAGTTTGAGGCAAAGATAGCCATTAAGTCCCAAGCGATAGCAGATTTCCTTGCTGAGTGGATTGAACAACAGTAGCCGACTCAAGTTCACTCGGAGCATTGGACCATGTTCTTTGATGGCTCTAAGATGTTAAATGGTTCCGGTGCTGGGGTAGTTTTGGTCTCCCCCGAGGAGATAAGCTCAGATATGTGCTCCAGATCCACTTTGATTCTTCCAATAATGAAGCAGAATATGAAGCACTTTTATATGGGTTGCGCATGGCCATTTCACTCGGCGTCTGTCGCCTTATGGTTTATGGCGACTCAGATTTGGTGGTCAATCAGGTGATGAAGGAGTGGGACGTTAGAAGCCCAGCCATGACTGGACACTGCAATGCAGTGAGGAAGCTTGAAAAGAAGTTCGAAGGGTTAGAGCTCCACCATATACCCCGACTGAAGAATCAAGCGGCTGATGATTTGGCGAAGATAGGTTCCAAGAGAGAAGCCATTCCCAGTGATGTGTTCTTGGAGCATATCCATACTCCATCAGTCAAAGAAGATCTTTTTACCGAAGAAGCTCCGCAGCCCAAGAGTATCACAGATCCGACTGAGGTTGAAGTTCTAGCAGTGGTCGACCTGATCATGGAAGCTTTAGTGATCACTCCCGATTGGACAGTACCGTATATCGCGTATATCTTTAGGAAAGAGCTCCCGGAGGACAAAGAAGAGGCTCGACAGATCGTCCGCCGATCTAAAGCCTTTACCGTGATAAGGGGACAGCTGTACAGAGAAAGCGCGACTGGAGTTGGTCAGAAATGCATAACGCCAGAAGAAGGTCGAATAATCCTTGACAACATCCACTCGGGGACCTGTGGCCATCATGCGTCCTCTCGGACCATCGTGGCCAAAGCATACCGAGCCGGATTTTATTGGCCAAGAGCGAATGAAATGGCAAAGGAGATAGTCGACAAGTGTGAGGGATGTCAATTTTACTCCAATATGTCACACAAGCCCGCCTCAGCTTTAAAGACCATACCACTCATCTGGCCCTTCGCCGTATGGGGGTTGGATATGGTTGGCCCCTTGAGAACGGGCAGAAGCGGTTTCACCCATGTGCTGGTAGCAATCGACAAGTTCACCAAGTGGATTGAGGCTAAACCCATCAAGAACCTTGATGCTGGTACTGCTGTCAGCTTCATCAGAGAATTGATATTTAGATATGGAGTCCTGCACAGCATCATCACTGACAACGGGTCAAACTTCGATTCGGAAGAATTCAGGGCGTTCTGCACATCTCAGGGCACACGAGTCGACTATGCTTCAGTCGCTCATCCTCAGTCGAATGGACAAGCAGAGCGGGCCAATGGCTTGATTCTCAAAGGGTTGAAACCCCGACTGATGCGTGATCTCAAGCATGCGGCTGGAGCATGGGTCGACGAACTTCCCTCGGTGCTTTGGGGGTTAAGGACCACGCCTAACCGGTCGACTGGGAGAACTCCGTTCTTCTTGGTCTACGGAGCTGAAGCGGTTTTGCCGAGTGACCTGCTTCACAATGCTCCTCGAGTCGAGCTCTACACCGAAGCTGAAGCAGAGCAAGCACGGCAGGATTCAGTCGACCTTCTAGAAGAAGAAAGGGAGATGGCTCTGATCTGATCGACCATTTACCAGCAAGACTTGTGTTGCTTCCACGCCAAAAACGTGAAGAGTCGAGCCTTCCAGGAAGGAGATTTGGTTCTCCGAGTGGATCAGCAGAAACCACACAAGCTCTCTCCTTCTTGGGAAGGTCCCTTCATCGTCACCAAGGTTCTCCACAATGGAGCGTATCGTCTTTACAACGTCGAGCACAAGATCGACGAGCCCCGAGCTTGGAACACGGAGCTGCTCCGCCCCTTTTACACTTAAGTAGCCGCTCGGAAATGTAATAAAAGCACTTCTGTAGTTCATTTTTCACAAGACAATAGTGTTATAATTTTCCCAGTGATTGTTGTCACTTTTATTTGTTCAATAATATTTCCCCTCAGTGGGTGGCTTAGCTGCGAATCCGTTTCGCCTAAGTTTGTAAAAAAAATCCTTGCCGAGTGGTGAGCCAGCCTCCCACTCGGGGGCTTAGCCGCGAATCCATTTCGCCTAAGTTTCAATAAAATCCTACCGAGTGGTGAGCCAACCTCCCACTCGGGGGATTAGCTGCAGTCCAAGTACTCGCCTAAGTTTCAATAAAATCCTACCGAGTGGTGAGCCAGCCTCCCACTCTGGGGCTTAGCTGCAGTCCAAGTACTCGCCTAAGTTTCAATAAAATCCTACCGAGTGGCGAGCCAGCCTCCCACTCGGGGGCTTAGCTGCAGTCCAAGTACTCGCCTAAGTTTCAATAAAATCCTACCGAGTGGCGAGCCAGCCTCCCACTCGGAGGCTTAGCTGCAACATAGCGCTCGCCTAAGTACAAGTATAACGTGCGCTCTGCAAGGTAGACGAGGTGCAGGTCGACTGCTACTCTCTTCTTCCGAGCTATGCCACAAGTATAACATGCGCTCTGCAAGGTAGACGAGGTGCGGGTCGACTATTACTCTTCTCTTCCGAGCTATGCCACAAGTATAACGTGCGCTCTGCAAGGTAGACGAGGTGCAGGTCGACTGCTACCCTCCTCTTCCGAGCTACGCCACAAGTACAATGTGCTCTCCGCAAGGAGGACGAGGCACAAGTCGACTGCTACTCCTCCTTCCGAGCTACGCCACAAGTATAATGTGTGCTCCGCAAGGAAGATGAGATACAGGTCGATTGATGCCCTCTTCTTCAGAGACACACCGCAAAAATCCTACCAAGTGGAGAGCAGACCTCCCACTCGGGGGCTTAGCTGCAGCCCAGCGCTAGCCTAAGTCTTTGAAAATCCTACTGAGTGGAGAGCAGACCTCCCACTCGGGGGCTTAGCTGCAGCCCAGCGCTCGCCTAAGTTTTTGAAAATCCTACCGAGTGGAGAGCAGACCTCTCACTCGGGGGCTTAGCGGTAGCCCAGCGCTCGCCTAATTTTTTTGAAAATCCTACCAAGTGGAGAGAAGACCTCCCACTCGGGGGCTTAGCTGCAGCCCAGCGCTCGCCTAAGTTTTTTGAAAATCCTACCGAGTGAGGAGCAGACCTCCCACTCGGAGGCTTAGCTGCAGCCCAGTGCTCGCCTAAGTTTTTGAAAATCCTACCGAGTGAGGAGCAGACCTCCCACTCGGAGGCTTAGCTGCAGCCCAGTGCTTGCCTAAGTGTGTTGGGGAACAAGTCGATTGCAATAAGCGCTTCGCCCTAGCCTGCAAAACACACCTCAAACCAAATGCAAACATATCCAGCGTCGAACCCAAGTTCGGATAACATCTAACAGAACCGAAAGTGCTCGGGCGCTAAGCCCGTTAAGGTTTATCGGTTACAAAAATCACTCGTCATACCGAGGCAAATTTAAAGTATCAAGCACAGAAGTTTTTTACCCCTCAAGCGGAGGGCTGGAAGGTGCAACAAATTCGTCCAGGTTGATTCCATCTGCAATCCGAGTGGCAGCAGCGATGAAGGTCTCCATGAAAGATCGGAAATCATGCTTCTTGGTATTAGCCACCCTAAGGGCTGCCAGCTTGTCCTCTCGCGCCTCCTTGCAGTGAACACGGGCCAGAGACAGAGCAACATCCGCGCCACACCTGGCAGAAGACTTCTTCCATTCTTGCACTCGACTTGGAACCTCGTTCAGTCGAGTCATCAGTGACTCGAGGTCGTTCTGAAGCATCTCTCTTGGCCAGAGTGTGGTGTCGATGCGAGAAGTTGCGACCTTCAGCCTTGCGAGATAGTCGACAACAGCAGCAACGTGAGATTCAAGACGGAGCACATTCATGGCGACTTCATCTTTCACGGGAGAGTTGATGGGATCCAGGTTTATTTCCAGTCGACCAGTTTCCTCTTCAAAGTTCTGGCAGAACTCTGCGAAGCACAACCTCAGAGTCAAGACAGCAGTCGGATGGAGAGATCATAGTTAAAATATCTGTTTGATGCAAAATATTACCTTCAAGCGTGAGGAATAACTTTTTGGCGAATCCTCCCAGATAAGCCTCCAGATCGTTCTTCTTTCCCACCAACTCACTGGCCTTGTCACTCAAGGCAATCTTATCACTCTTCAGTCGACTGACCTCCTTGTTGGCCGCGTCAAGAGCAGCTTTCAGATTGGTATTTTCCTCTTCAAGCTTGGTGATTGAAGCCAGCTTCTCATCTGCAAGCTTGGTCTTCTCTAAAGCCGCTTTCTGCATCTCAGCCAAGTCAAGGTCTTTCTTCTTCAGAGCATCCCTCAGTTTGTCTGCAAAGTTACAATGAGATCAGACTCTGAAATGGACGAGAAGCAAAAAGCAATCGTCGAGATTCTCACCAAACATACCTTTTGCTTCCTCCTTCGACTTCGTGAAGTTCTCTTTGACCAGTTTCGGATCAAGCTCGAGCTGGATTTGCTTGTTCTCCAACTCAGTGTAACGAGCCGCAAGCTCGCAAGATTTCTGCAAAGAATCAATCAACGGATGTTAAAAATAGTTCACTTCCGAGTTATTAAGGAAAAATCATGTCATTACTAAGACTACAGCCGAATGTGAACATTCAACCATAGTCTCGGGGACTACACCCAGTGGGTGCACTCAGCGTGCCCCCACTAGTTCTATCAGTTAGAGTCGATCAGTCGACCAACAAACAGCAAAAAAAGGAGGTGTTCTTCAGACTGTAGTCGACTGCCAGCAGTCGACCACAGTCTCGGGGACTACACCCAGTGGGTGCACTCAGCGTGCCCCCACCGGTCTATGAATCCATTCGACCTGATCGAGTAAAGAAAAAGCCCAAGACATAAAGACTATGGTCGACTGCCAGCAGTCCACCATAGCCTTGGGGACTACACCCAGTGGGTGCACTCAGCGTGCCCCCATTAATCTGGAATTTCAATCGACACACCCAGTGGGTGTACGACAGATACTAGGATTTTCAGAAAGAAGGATTTTCAGATATTATATCCTAACAGAACAGGCGGTGACCGACTGACCTGAACATCGCTCTGAAGAGCTGAACTGGCGTCATAAGCTGCCTGGCTGGCATCTCGGATCACTTTCACTTGCTCCATCATGACCCCTGCCTGGCGTATTGCTTCTTTAGCAGCACTGGCTTGGTCCTCCGGGACGTGGTGGGTCGAGAAAAGTGAAGGCTGAGCAGCACTCGACGACGAAGGGCGAGCACTCGTCAACGGCACCGCAAAGGATACCATAGGCCGAGTGATGTTGTCTCCCTCCACGACCAACGTCTCGGGTGCTAGCACGTCCTGAGTCGCCTTGCCAGCAGACGCTTTCCTGTTCCTCCTCTGCCTCAGTGGTTCCTCGTCGTCGTCGTCAGGAAGGTCAATAACGACGTTAGATGAAGCTGCAGAAAAGAATCAAAATTAGAGACAAGGAGCCAATCGACTGGAGACGGAACTACAAGAGTCATACCAGGTTTTGAAGTAACAGCATCTTCCATCTCGTGATCTTCAGCCCTGGTCGAGGTATCAGAAGTAGAAGCACTGCAGTTCCAGAAGTCGGTCGATTAGCTCATGAGTCGACCAAGAATAAGTTCATGCGAAACGGGAAAACTCAAGTTACACCATTACCCTGAGATAGTGGGGATCACCATCTTCATCTTCGGCAAGACCTTCGCCGGCTTTGACAGCGCCACTCGAGATTGCTTCGGAGCTTTCTCAGTCGCACCAGAGAAGTCGTCCGAGGACGCTTGGTCGACTGCACGACGGTCGTGACCCCCTTACCACGCTCAGCCGCGAGATCATGGACAAGCTTCGAACGTCTTTCGGAGCGAGGAGGTGCAACTTCCTCCTCCTCCTCCCCCTCTTCCTCCTCGCCAGAGTCATCATCCTCATCATCGTCATCAGCATCCGAATCCCACTCCTCCAGGCTTTCACCCCCACTTCCTTCCTCCTCCTCAGTCAGCGCTTGCGCCCCATTGGGCATCGAGTACAGCTCAGTGATGGCCTGACAGACAACAAAACAAGACAAAGGTCAATCGACCAATTTGCAGTGAAGCAGAATGAATAAAGCAAGATTACAATCGGGGATAAGTGGTCATACCGTGTCCGGTGTGTGGGAATGGTCGAGTGGTGGGATCCTCCTAGCCCCTCGAGGGTTGTCCTTATTCCTTGTGATGGCGGCCATCCACCTCTCCAGTGTGGCGTCGCTGACCGCTTCCGGATGGACCCGAGTGGTGTCTTCGGTACCACAGTACAGCCACATCGGGTGGCCTCGATACTGAAGTGGTTGGATGCACCGTCGAAGGAAGACCTCCAGAAGGTCCATGCCCGTCACTCCGTCCCGAACTAGATGGACTACACGCTCCATCAACATTTTTACCTGAGCTTTCTCCTCAGGAAGCACCTTCAGAGAAGAGGGTTTGTTCACTCGGTCCATGGAGAACGGAGGGAGACCAGTCGACTGCCCCGGCGTCGACTCGTCTTGGCAGTAGAACCAGGTCGACTGCCACTCTCTAACCGACTCAGGAAGGGTCATGGCCGGAAAAGTACTCTTACTCCTCATCTGGATCCCAAGACCCCCGCACATCTGGATAACCTTAGTCCTCTCATCATCCGGACTCGCCTTTTTCACCATCTGTGAGCGATAGGTGAATATGTGCTTAAAGAGACCCCAGTGCGATCGACAACCCAGGAAGTTCTCGCACATGGACACGAAAGCAGCAAGATAGGCAATGGAATTGGGAGTGAAATGGTGGGGTTGCGCCCCAAAGAAGTTTAGAAACCCTCGGAAGAAAAGACTCGGTGTCAGAGAGAATCCACGATCTACATGAGTGGCTAGGGGAACGCACTCACCCTCCTGCGGCTGCGGTTGCCACTCGGTCCCCGGGAGCCTTGCAGACCCATGAGAGATCAGTCCCTCATTGGCCAGGTCGTTGAGATCCGCCTCGGTGATGGTCGAGCGGATCCAATCCCCTTGGACCCAACCTTGCGGCAGGCGGGACCTCGATGAAGATCCGCCCCGACTAGTCTCTCTTCCCTTCGCTTTCGCCGTCACCGTTGCCTTCTTCACGTGCTCCAAGGCCGCCATCTTCTCCTTCACCATCGTCGCCGGCGAAGCACGCGAGGAGTGGATGGGCGGAGGTGAAAGCAGGCGCACCGGGCGGAGGTGAAGAGGGCAGAGAGGAGAATGGGGAGGCACTGTTCAAAAACCCTCGCCCGGGGCCTTATATAGGGACGCTTCCGAGTGGCTGGCAAGTAGGCCCGGGCAGTCCTGTCAAATCCCGAAACAGTCATGCACGCGTGATACGTGGCGAAAAAGGCGGCACGGAAATCGAGGCGTCAACGCCTTATCCCATCCGAGTACCGCGGTCCGCCCCGCTTCGCGCGCTTCCCAAAATTCGGATCCCACAAAATCCGCTAACAGCAGATCAACCTGTCAGACGGTAGATTTCCTGTGATCCGTTGCTCGGAAGTTCAAAAGTTCACTCGACAAAAGAAAAGAATGGATCAAGGCGACTAAAAGAAAAGTTGCTGCGATCATTAAAAAAGATCATTGATCCAGGATGAGACATGCTCAGAACACAAAAACAAGTCGGAAGATTATCAACTCCTTCCTCATTCAAACCTCGATCCATTCGGGGGCTAATGATGAAGTCATGTACCTAGGGTAGGGTCATTGACCTGTCCAAGGTAACCTCCCCAAGGACATCTTTGTCAGAGGCTGCCTTCCAGTCGACCAAGAGGGATTCCACTCGACGGACTTGAAGACACTCGACCATGAAGACCCACTCGACCACCAGGAGATCAAGAGCCACTCTGTATCCAAACGGTCTGTAATTAAGTAGTCTTTATGGCCATGATGACACTTTATGTAGGACATTACCAGTAACGCCGATCCTTTTATGTACTTTAAACCCTGCATAACTGAGGGCCGGAGGGGTCTGGCAGACACTATATAAGCCACCCCCTCCTCAGTGTAAAGGGTGCGCACCCCTGTAACTTATACACACATAATCTAGTCGACCGCCTCCGGGCTCCGAGACGTAGGGCTGTTACTTCTTCCGAGAAGGGCCTGAACTCGTAAATCCCTTGTCTGTACAACTTCTCCATAGCTAGGATCTTGCCTCTCCATACCTACCCCCCATTCTACTGTCAGACTTAGAACCACGACAAGCATCGTCGCTCTATATTTGCTCCTAAGTCTCATGAAGGTTTCCTACTAGGTTATGGCTCAAACTCTCACACTTACCGTGTCTACAACAATTTCACCCGAAAGGTTGAAGAGACGGTAGATGTGAAGTTTGATGAATCTAACGGCTCGCAAGTAGAGCAATTGCCAATTGATGTAGGTGACAAAGATCCTTCGGAAGCAATTCAAGACTTGTCTATTGGCAAGGTTCGTCCAACGGAGGTGAAGGAGAGTACCTCGTCTGTCCAAGTGGAAGCTTCTACTTCACGACAAGGTGAACCAAGAGTTGATACGGAAGCATCCACAAGTGGGACACACCAAGATGAAGAAAACGAGGAAGTGCATCAATATGAACATCAACAACCTCCTTCTCCACCACGACAAGAGAACGACAACGCCAACAATGAAGAAGGCCAAGAAGAATAAGAACAAGATGAAGAAGATGTTCAACAAAGACCCAAGCAAAAGCTTTCACGAGTTCGAGCAAGAATTGCTAAAGATCATCCCGTCGAGCAAATCTACAATGGCATTCAAACCGGGAGAATCACTCGCTCTAAAACTCGTTTAGCTAACTTTTGTGAAAACTATTCTTTCATCTCTAGCATTGAACCTATGAAGGTTGAAGAAGCATTGGAAGATCCGAATTGGATAAATGCTATGCATGAAGAGCTACACAACTTTGAGAGGAACCAAGTTTGGACATTGGTTGAGAAGCCCGACAACAACCACAACGTCATCGGTACCAAATGGGTGTTTCGCAACAAGCAAGATGAAGATGGACAAGTAGTTCGCAACAAAGCACGTCTTGTCTCCCAAGGCTACACACAAGTCGAAGGTATGGACTATGGTGAGACTTATGCCCCCGTTGCTAGACTTGAGTCCATTCGCATCTTACTTGCCTATGCTAATCATCATGATATCACCTTGTACCAAATGGACATTAAAAGTGCTTTGCTAAATGGTGAAATAGAGGAGGAAGTTTATGTTAAGCAACCTCCCGGATTTGTCAATCCTAAGAAACCCAATCATGTTTACAAACTTCACAAAGCTCTTTATGGTCTTAAACAAGCTCCTAGAGCATGGTATAAATGCTTGACCAAGTTCCTTATTGAAAAAGGCTTTGAAATTGGGAAAATTGATTCTACTCTTTTTACTAAAAGGGTTAATGGAGAACTATTTGTGTGCCAAATCTATGTTGATGATATCATATTTGGTTCAACTAACCCTCATTTTAGTGAAAAGTTTGGGAAGCTAATGTCGGAGAAGTTTGAGATGTCTATGATGAGTGAACTCAAATTCTTTCTTGGGTTGCAAATCAAGCAAACTAAGGAAGGTACCTTTGTTTCTCAAATGAAGTATACCAAGGACTTATTCAAGAAGTTCAATATGCAAGGATGCAAAGGTATGTCTACACCCATGCCTACTAGTGGACATAATGACTTGACCAAAGATGGTGAACCGGTTGATCAAAAGGTTTATCGCTCTATGATTGGTTCATTGTTATATCTCTGTGCTTCACGTCCCGATATCATGCTAAGTGTGGGCATGTGTGCACGATATCAAGCTGCTCCTAAAGAATGTCATCTTAAGGCCATGAAAAGGATAGTGATATACTTAATTCATACACCAAACTTTGGCATTTGGTATCCTAAGAGGGCCTCTTTCGATCTTGTTGGCTATTCCGACTCGGACTATGCCGGAGACAAGGTTGATAGAAAGTCCACTTCGGGTACTTGTCAATTTCTTGGTAGATCTCTTGTGTCTTGGTCCTCCAAGAAACAAAACTCGGTATCCTTATCCACCACCGAAGCTGAATATATTGCCGCTGGTTCATGTTGTGCTCAATTACTTTGAATGACCCAAACTCTTAAAGATTATGGGATATATGTGAGACATGTTCCATTGCTTTGTGACAATGAAAGTTCTATCAAAATTGGTCATAATCCTGTGCAACATTCTCGAACTAAGCATATTGAAGTTCGACATCATTTCATTCGAGATCATGTTGCTAAGGGTGACATTGATCTTAAGCATGTTCGCACCGAAAAGCAATTAGCAGATATATTCACTAAACCTCTTGATGAGAAAGTTTTTTTAGGTTAAGAGGAGAATTGAACATCATTGATGCTTCAAACTTGGAGTAGAAACTCCATTGAATACATGCAAGACATGAGCTTATGACTAATCCTTGATACTTCTCTTATGATGAAAATCTTATGTCTTGGATATATTTGTATCTTGCATGTTATCTAACCCATGTAGGTACTTGGTGGAATCCAACTCCATGAGATTTTAATCTACTCATATCTTGAGCAATCTCTACATCACCAAGTCGCTACACTATGGTGGTTGAAGACAAGGAAGCACGAAACCACTCAAACATATCCTTTGACAAATTCTCTATCGAGCTTCATGATTGTCATTTTTGGATACGCAAGTGCTCTTCCTTGCAAGAACTAACCCATGTAGGTAGATGGACTAAAATTCCAAGTGGTGCTCCAAATTCTTGATGAGCTACATCAACCTTGAGCAACCCACACAAGTTCAACTACATGGACAACACCACCAACCAAGGTATGTTATTCCATCTTAAAGAAGCTTTACTCCAAGTAATGAGCTAAAGCAATTCGACACGATGTGAATACATCAAGATGCTTAAACGAAAAATGGCAACCCCATTTTGAGCTTAAACGATGAGTATGACCTATGATCAAGTGATCTCACTTGACTCCTAAGTCAACATACTCTAACATAGGTGACTCTGTCACCGACCATCTCTAGATGAAGTTCTCTTGTGTTGTTTTCTGTGTTTTTGCATTTGTCTTATGCATACTTATTTCCCCTTTCAAAAAAAATAATTCATCTAGCTTTCTTTCTGTTTGCTCTGCATTTTTCTGCATTCCAATTCATTGCGTATCTTTCAGTGAATTCCTTGCAAATCTTTGTGGGATCTTACTAGTCAAGTGAGCTGAGGTGACAAGTGTTTTCTCTGCGATGAACTCGGTTTCACCGATTTGTTATCTTCGGTCCAACCGAATCCCTTCGGTACAACCGAAACAAACCACTCGGTGCCACCGACTTCACAATAGGAAAACAGTTTGCCACATATTCTATGTTTCTTCTGATCCAACTCCACTCAATGAATCTTGTCCTCTACAAGCATCACATTTTTATCATTGCTTTGTGTTGTGTCTCAAGGAGCACCCCATTCGACAGATTCCAAAAGACCCTTCTTGGAAATTGATGTCGGGGGGAGAGAGAGAACATCAAAGCTTATCATTTAGAAAGAGATCACATCAAAGAAGAAAGAGTTTATCACCTTCTTAAGGGGGAGAGAGAATCATCTCCTAAAGGGGGAGAGAGACCTTCTAGGGGGAGAGACCCTCAAAAGGAGAGAGAGATCTCCAGGGGGAGAGAATACTTAAGTAGAAAGTATTTCTCAAGGATCCCAGATGCTTGGTGTTCAAGAGGAGAGATGCCCACATGTCTTCTTGAGGGGAAAGACATGTTCATATGATCTGTTGTGCTTATTTGCATTAGTATGCATCAGCTCTGATCATCATTCATATCTTTCAGCTCTGATTTTTCAGCTCTGATTTTCTGTTCCCTATCTTCTCCCAGTATCCCATGCTAGATTCAGGGGGAGCAAGACATCTAAGGGAAAGAAATCATTTGAATTCATTGCATATTTTTACTCTTGGGGACATGTCTAATCCAATGTGGTACTTAGTACTCACTCTCTACATGTCATCCCAGTCTTGGTATTCTTGTGGTTTCTTTTGTTTGCTCTGGCTAGTAGATGCATCTGTGTTATCTAACCTTGTTTACGCAGGTTCATTCCATCCTAAGCCAACTCAAGACTACAAGGTAAGTGTATGCATCACAATCATGTGTATGAGGAATTCTTGCTGATGTACATATTGTTTGCAAGAAGGACTCATGAGCATGAAGGTATTTTATTTAACATTCTTTGCTCTGATGCATATGGCCAAGATACATGTAACACATTGCCTGCTCTATCATGTTTATGCTCTCACATGCTTCTATATTCCATATTCACATGATTGCATACATGTAGGGGGAGCCTATGTTTGTTACATGTCTTTCCAAAGCTTTACTTGATGTTCTTTATATCTTTATCTAAAGCTTTGATGTATGTTGTCATCAATTACCAAAAAGGGGGAGATTGAAAGCACAAGTGCTCCCTAGGTGGTTTTGGTAATTAATGTCAACATATCTCTTGTTGGAGTAACACTTTTATCTACTATGTTTCAGATAAGTTCAACAATGGAGTGGCATGGACTAAAGGATTTGGGAACTCCTTCAAGATGCTAAGGACAAAGGATTGGCTCAAGCTTCAAGCTCAAGACTCTTCATTTTATATTTTAGTGGTCCAACATCACATTGAGTCTATAGGAAAAGCCAATACTATCAAGGAGGGGTGAGGTGTTGTTAATGAGCCTCTTGCTTCATGTGCTTTGTGATATGCTCCAAAACCCTCAGCTACTTTCCCACATCCACAAATGACCTAAACCCAAAGCCAAAATCGGTCACACCGATTCTTTCTATCCGGCGCCACCGATTCCATAAGTCATAGCCACTGCCACAAACCCTAAGCAAATCGGTCTTACCGATAGGGATCTCGGTCGCACCGAGATGGGATTGTAATCTCTCTATGTATGTCCATTCTCAAATCGGTCTCACCGAGTTTGTGTAATCGGTCTTACCGAGATTACGTTATGCCCTAACCCTAACCGAATCGGTCTCACCGAGTTGCATTTCGGTCCCACCGAAAACCCTAACGGTCACATTATTTGCTAAATCGGTCTAAAGGAGTTTAACGATTTGGTCCCACCGAGTTTGGTAGATTGTGTGTAATGGTTAGATTTTGTGTGGAGGCTATACATACCCCTCCACCTCCTCTTCATTCGTGGAGAGAGCCATCAGACTGAACCTACACTTCCAGCATACATTTTCTGAGAGAGAACTACCTACTCATGTGTTGAGGCCAAGATATTCCATTCCTACCATATGAATCTTGATCTCTAGCCTTCCCCAAGTTGCTTTCCACTCAAATCTTCTTTCCACTAGATCCAAAACCTATGAGAGAGAGTTGAGTGTTGGGGAGACTATCATTTGAAGCACAAGAGCAAGGAGTTCATCATCAATGCACCATTTGTTACTTCTTGGAGAGTGGTGTCTCCTAGATTGGCTAGGTGTCACTTGGGAGCCTCCAACAAGATTGTGGAGTTGAACCAAGGAGTTTGTAAGGGCAAGGAGATTGCCTACTTCATGAAGATCTACCGCTAGTGAGGCAAGTCCTTCGTGGGCGACGGCCATGGTGGGATAGACAAGGTTGCTTCTTCGTGGACCCTTCGTGGGTGGAGCCCTCCGTGGACTCGCAACCGTTACCCTTTGTGGGTTGAAGTCTCCATCAACGTGGATGTACGATAGCACCACCTATCGGAACCACGCCAAAAACATCCGTGTCTCCAATTGCGTTTGAATCCTCCAAACCCTTCCCTTTACTTTCTTGCAAGTTGCATGCTTTACTTTCCGCTGCTTATACACTCTTTGCATGCTTGCTTGATATGTATTGTGAGTATTAAACTTGTGCCTAAACTCCACTCAAACTTAAAGAAACTTAAAAACTGCAACTTTGGTACTTAGTGTCCAATCACCCCCCCTCTAGACACCTCTTCTCAAGGTCCTACAGTGCTACTCTTTAACTCCGATTCCTAGCACATTGCTTTGCCATGATGCTTGGCACATTTGAAATCATTCTATCCAGCGAGCGCGTTCCGTAGATTAGATTTGATTTGAAAATTTAGGGTTAGGTTTCCGCCGAACTCATCTCGGACCGACCGAGTTGTAGAAATCGGTCTCACTGATTTGGCTTAGGCCAGTGCACATGTGATTTTCGGTCTGACCGAGAATTGCAAATTGGTGTGACCGAGATCGATTCTTTGTGAGACCCTAGCAGTCTCGGTGCCACCGAACTGTGACTCGGTCTGACCGAGTTCACTAGTTTAGGTTCCAAAAGCTGCTTCGGTATCACCGAGTTTACAAATCGGTGGCTCCGAAATGCTTTCTGTGGAAAACTAAAACTATGTTTTTGACTCAATTGTTTTGCAAAAACCACTGCACTTTGTGATGCTCATCTACTCTACCTCATCTACATCTATTCATAGGGTCTGCTATCAGTGAGTTTGCCTGAAGATGTCTGATCAATGTGATAGTCAGAAGAAGTCAGAGGAACAAGCTCAGATGAGTGAGGGCACTAGTCCCTCAAGCAGCTATGCTGAGGGTAGTAGGAGCACACCCAACAATTTGCCAAAAGCAGCCACCAGGACAAGGAAGAAGAAAACCTCAGATTCTGAAGATGAGGACTACATTGCTGTTGAGGATGAAGCCACTTCAAAGAAGAAGGTGCTGAAAAAGGAGTATGGCACATCTGCTACCATCAAGCAAGGCATGAACAAGAAGGCACCTACAAGGAGAGTGCCCACGTCCCAAACCTAGGAAGGTTGCCACTGGTGAAACCATGAAGTTCATCATTGAGTCTGAAGAAGAAGCTGCTGGCCAAGATAAGAAGAATAAGAAGGGCAAGTCTACTATAGATGCATTTGCTAGAGTGCCCAGAGGACAGAGAACTACTACAGTACCTGTTCCAGATAATAGAGCTACATCTTCTGCACTAGCTGCAACAGCTTCAGTGCCACCAGCTCCAGCAGCCACTCCACCAGCTCTAGCTACATCAACTGATGCTTTTGTCCTTGGAGTCATCTCTACACCACCTCATGAAGATCAAGCCTGAGAGTCGTTTAGCACTATGCATTTTTGAACTTTTTGGTAACTTGTTGCCAAAGGGGGAGAAAATTGTATAGATCATAGGC
Organism: Triticum timopheevii; assembly: GCA_963921465.1. Lineage (NCBI taxonomy): Eukaryota > Viridiplantae > Streptophyta > Magnoliopsida > Poales > Poaceae > Triticum > Triticum timopheevii. The sequence continues at coordinate 67,841,122 of OY997266.1, forward strand.
TTCGAGAGAGAGTGTTGCTTTTTATCTCTCTTGTTTTTGGTGGTTGAACTTCTTTATTGTGTGCTTGATTGACACACTATGCCTTTTGTGAGATACTTGGATGATCATGTGTTTGATCATATGCTACCTTAATGCTTGTTGGATGATGATATCTCTTATATCCTTATATGATCATTCACTTTGCTTGGTGATGAGTGCATGTGTTCAATCATTATCATTTTGAGCGCTCCACCAAGATGTATGTGACATGGAAGAGTAACCCATGATCCTAACACATTATGCATTTGCAGTCCAAAGCAATTTTTAAATAATGCACAAATTTAGGGGGAGCTCTTGCTTATCACATACTTCTCAAAGCGACGATGTTTTTCAATCTTATTATCATTTGTCGAAGCTTTGATCTATATGTTGTCATCAATTACCAAAAAGGGGGAGATTGAAAGTGCAACTATCCCTGGGTGGTTTTGGTAATTCCTAACAACATATAGCTCATTGAGCTAATGCTATTTCAAGATAAATATTTCAGGAAAGCTCAATGATTAGCATGGCATGGATGAGAAAAGTGGACCCCTCAAAATGCTAAGGACAAAAGGATTGTCTCAATCTCAAAGCACAAGACTCTACATTTTAGTTTTAGTGATCCAATATCACATTGAGTCTATAGGAAAAGCCAATACTATCAAGGAGGGATGAGGTGTTGCTTAATGAGTTTCTTACTCAATGTGCTTAGTGATATGCTCCAAAGCCCTCAGCTACTTTCTCACATCCACATATGTCCCAAACCAAAAGTCAAACTCGGCCCTACCGAATCTTTCTATCCGGCGCCACCGAGTTCTCTTGACATAGCCACTGCGAGAAACCCTAGTCTTTTCGGTCTCACCGATAGGGATCTCAGTCTCACCGAGATGGGATTGTAATCTCTTTGTTTCCCTTCATAACGTTTCGGTCAAACCGATATGAGTGATCGGTCCCACCAAGATTGCAATGCAAACTCACTGTTTCCCTTTCGTAACGTTTCGGTCCAACCGAGATGAGCGAATCGGTCCCACCGAGTTTGCCTGACCAACCCTTTGTGTGTCAATTACCAAAATCGGTCTCATCGAGTTTGTATAATCGGTTTCACCAAGATTACGTTATGCCCTACCCTAACCATATCGGTCCCACCGAGTTGACATGTTGGTCCCACCGAAAATCCTAACGGTCACATTATTTACTAAATCGGTCCATCCGAGTTTCAGGATTCGGTCCCATCGAGTTTGTTAAGTTGTGTGTAACGGTTAGATTTTATGTGGAGGCTATATATACCCCTCCACCCACTCTTCATTTGTGGAGAGAGCCATCAGAACATGCCTACACTTCCAACATACATTTTCTGAGAGAGAACCACCTACACTTGTGTTGAGGTCAAGATATTTCATTCCTACCACATAAATCTTGATCTCTAGCCTTCCCCAAGTTGCTTTCCACTCAAATATTCTTTTCACCAAATCCAAATCTTGTGAGAGAGAGTTGAGTGTTGGGGAGACTATCATTTGAAGCACAGGAGCAAGGAGTTCATCATCAACACACCATTTGTTACTTCTTGGAGAGTGATGTCTCCTAGATTGGCTAGGTGTCACTTGGGAGCCTCTGACAAGATTGTGGAGTTGAACCAAGGATTTTGTAAGGGCAAGGAGATCGCCTACTTCGTGAAGATCTACCCTATCGAGGCAAGTCCTTCGTGGGCGACGGCCTTGGTGGGATAGACAAGGTTGCTTCTTCATGGACCCTTCATGGGTGGAGCCCTCCGTGGACTCGCGCAACCGTTACCCTTCATGGGTTGAAGTCTCCATCAACGTGGATGTACGATAGCACCACCTATCGGAACCACGGCTAAAAAATCTCCGTGTCAACATTGCGTTTGCTCCCGCAAACTCCTCCCTTTACCTTCATATGCAATTGTTTTACATTCCGCTGCTATACTCTTAGAATTGCATGTGTAGGTTGATTGCTTGACTTGTGCTAAGTTGCTAAAATCTGCCAAGAACTAAAATTGGGAAAAGGCTAGATTTTTATTTGGTCAAGTAGTCTAATCACCCCCCTAGACATACTTTCGATCCTACAGTGAACAAATTACTGTCGAGCAATTGATAAAAAAGTGCATAGTTATGACAATATCTAGGCATGATCATGTATATATGCATTACGTCTGCGACAAGTAGATCAAAACGATTCTGCATCTACTACTATTACTCCACACGTCGACCGCTATCCAGCATGCATCTAGAGTATTAAGTTCATATGAACAGAGTAACGCATTAGGCAAGATGACATGATGTAGAGGGATAAACTCAAGCAATATGATATAAACCCCATCTTTTTATCCTCGATGGCAACAATACAATACGCGCCTTGCTGCCCCTGCTTTCACTGGGAAAGGACACTGATACGTCTCCAACGTATCTATAATTTTTGATTGTTCCATGGTATTATATTACCCGTTTTGGATGTTTATGGGCTTTACTCCACACTTCTATATCATTTTTGGGACTAACCTACAAACCGGAGGCCCGGCCCGAATTGTTGTTTTTTTTGCCTATTTCACTGTTTCGAAGAAAAGGAATATCAAATGGAGTCCAAACGGAATGAAACCTTCGGGAGCGATCTTTTTGGAACAAACGTGATCCACAGGACTTGGAGTGGAAGTCAAGAAACAAAGGAGGCAGCCACGAGGGTGCCAGGCGCGCCCCCTACAGGTGGGCGTGCCCCCCACCCTTGTGGGCTCCTCGAGCGTCCACCGACCTACTTCTTCCTCCTACATATACCCATGTACCCCGAAAACATCAGAAGCGACCACGAAAAACTATTTCCACCACCGTAACCTTCTGTATCCGCGAGATCCCATCTTGGAGACTTTGCTGGCGCACCGCCGGAGGGGGAATAAATCACGGAGGGCCTCTACATCATATCCAAGGCGTCTCCGATGAGTTGTGAGTAGTTTACCACAGACCTTCGGGTCCATAGTTATTAGCTAGATGGCTTCTTCTCTCTCTTTGAATCTCAATACAAAGTTCTCCTCAATCTTCTTGGAGATCTATTTGATGTAACTCTTTTTGTGGTGTGTTTGTCGAGATCCGATAAATTGTGGGTTTATGATCAATTTTATCTATGAGAAATATTTGAATCTATCTGAATTATTTTATGTGTGATTAAGTTATCTTTGCAGGTCTCTTCGAATTATCAATTTGGTTTGGCCTACTAGATTGATCTTTCTTGCAATGGGAGAAGTGCTTAGCATTGACTTCAATCTTGCAGTGTCCGTTCCTAGTGACAGCAGGGGCAGCAAGGCACGTATTGTATTGTTGCCATTGAGGATAAAAAGATGGGGTTTATATCGTATTGCATGAGTTTATCCCTCTACATCATGTCATCTTTCTTAATGTGTTAGTCTGTTCTTTATGAACTTAATACTCTAGATGCATGCTGGATAGCGGTCGATGTGTGGAGTAATAGTAGTAGATGCAGGCAGGAGTCGGTCTACTTGTCACGGACATGATGCCTATATACATGATCATGCCTAGATAATCTCATAATTATTTGCTTTTCTATCAATTGCTCGACAGTAATTTGTTCACCCACCGTACTACTTATGCTATCTTGAGAGAAGCCACTAGTGAAACCTATGGCCCCCGGGTCTATCTCTTATCATATAAGCTTCCAATCTACTTTTATTTGCATCTTTACTTTTCCAATCTATATCACAAAGTACCAAAAATATATTTATCTTATCATATTATCTCTATCAGATCTCACTTTCCCAAGTGGCCGTGAAGGGATTGACAACCTTTATTGCGTTGGTTGCAAGTTATTGTTTGTTTGTGTAGGTGCGTGGGACTTCTAAGGAGCCTCCTACTGGATTGATACCTTGGTTCTCAAAAACTGAGGGAAATACTTACGCTACTATTGTTGCATCACCCTTTCCTCTTCAAGGAAAACCAAGGCAAGCTCAAGACGTAGCAAGAAGGATTTCTGGCGCCGTTGCCGGGGAGGTCTTCACTCAAGTCAAGACATACCAAGTACCCATCACAAACTCATCTCCCTCGTACTTACATTATTTTCCATTTGCCTCTCGTTTTCCTCTCCCCCACTTCACCCTTTCCGTTTTATTTGCCCTCTCTTTCCCATTCTCCTCTCTCTCTTTCGCTTGCCTTTTTGTTTGCTTGTGTGTTGGATTGCTTGTCGCGATGGCGCAAGATAATACCAAATTGTGTGATTTTTCCAATACCAATAATAATGATTTCCTTAGTACTCCGATTGCTCCTCTTAATGACGTTGAGTCTTGTGAAATCAATGCTGCTTTGCTGAATCTTGTTATGAAAGATCAATTCTCCGACCTTCCTAGTGAAGATGCCGCTACCCATCTAAACAACTTTGTTGATTTGTGTGAGATGCAAAATAAGAAAGATATGGATAATGATATTGTTAAATTGAAGTTATTTCCATTTTCACTTAGAGATCGTGCTAAAAATTGGTTTTCGTCTTTGCCTAAGAATAGTATTGATTCATGGAATAAGTGCAAAGATGCTTTTATCTCTAAGTATTTTCCTCCCGCTAAGATCATCTCCCTTAGGAATGATATAATGAATTTTAAACAACTTGATCATGAGCATGTTGCCCAATCTTGGGAAAGAATGAAATTGATGATTCGCAATTGCCCTGCTCATGGTTTGAATTTATGGATGGTCATACAAAAATTTTATGCCGGCTTGAATTTTGCTTCTAGAAATCTTTTAGATTCGGCCGCGGGCGGCACTTTATTGGAAATCACCTTAGGAGAAGCTACTAAACTACTTGATAATATTATGGCTAATTATTCTCAATGGCACACCCAAAGATCTACTAGTAAAAAAGTGAATGCTATAGAAGAAATTAATGTTTTGAGTGGAAAGATGGATGAACTTATGAAATTGTTTGCTACTAAGAGTGCTCCTATTGATCCCAATGATATGCCTTTGTCTACTTTGATTGAGAATAATAATGAATCTATGGATGTGAATTTTTTTGGTAGGAATAATTTTGGTAACAATGCTTATAGACGAAACTTTAATCCTAGATTGTTCCCTAGTAATTCCTCTAATAATTACGAAAATTCCTACAATAATTCTTATGGTAATTATAATAAGATGCCCTCTGATTTTGAGAATAGTGTTAAATAATTTATGATCTCTCAAAAGATATTCAATGCTTTGCCTGAAGAAAAATTGCTTAAAGTTGATGATTTGGCTAGGAACGTTGATAGACTTTCGCTTGATGTTGATTCTTTGAAACTTAGATCTACTTCTCCTAAGCATGCTATCAATGAGTCTCTCAAAGCAATGAGAGTATCCATTGATGAGTGCAAAGAAAGAACCGCTAAATTGCGTGCTAAGAAAGATTGCTTTGTAAAGGCGTGTTCTTCTAGTTTCCATGAAAATAATGATGAAGATCTAAAAGTTATTGATGTTTCCCCTATTAAATCTTTGTTTTGCAATATCTATACCTACTAATAATGCAAGGTGCGTTTTGGCAATTTTTTCATCCGTTCACCATCGAAAATAATATTTTCTATCCGAGGTGGTACAAAATTCTTATGTGTTTATCTGCTAGAAATAAAGACTTTTTTAGAATTTTGTACGTGGGCCGGCCCAGCGAAGCCAGCCCACTTATTTTTCTGCCCACGCAGCTGGCGAAATTCTGTTTTGTGCATTGGGCGATAAATAGATGGAGCTTTGCACAGGAGAACCAAAATGGGCTGGCCCATTTTTATTTCTTTTGATGTTTTACTTCTATTTTTATTCTCCTTCCCCTATCTCTTTTTCCCCTTTCAAAATTATTTTTCTTATAAATGTTTTTCATAAATTCAAAATTCTCAAACAAACTTCAGAATTTCTGAACAATCAAATTATGTAATTGTTCAGAATTCCAAAAATTTGTTGCTATTTTGAAAAATATTTGGAACTTGAAAAAAAGTTTCACATTTTTTCAAAAAAATATTGTTTTTCAAAATTGTTCGAAATTTCTAAAAAGAGAATGGTGTTTTAAAAATGCTCCAAATTCAAAAAATATTCTTGGTTTAGTAAAATTTTAACAATTCAAAATATTGTTCACGTATAAAAGATACATATTTTCCAAAAATGTTTTGAATTTTCAAAACATGTTCTGTTTTACAAAAATGTTAAAAAAATCAAATAATGTCCGTGTTCTTATAAAAAAAATTGTGTTTTCAAAAAATGTTTGTGAATTTAAAAAGATTTTAGTGTTTCAAATTTTGTTTGCAATTTTCTGAAAGTGTACATAATTTTCAAAGACATGTTCAGGATTTTAAAAATGGTTCATGTTTCCTACAATATTTAGATACTTCATACCTTTAAATCTCCTCGGTTAAAAGGAAAGGAAGATTGAATAATTTATGGGTCTTCTCTGGCGTACGATGACGTAAAAAAACTCTTGAATGCCCTTGATCAATGAATGGAAAAAGAGTGGATTGATTAATTCACACCCTGCGAAACCGAGAAGATAAATGTTCTTTTTTCGCGTGGACACGGGGTTTTGCTTGCACATATAAGTCTCACTAACTTTAAATGCATATTATTTTTTCTCCCGTTGCAACGCACGGGCATATGTTCTATGAATCTTAATAATGATGGGACTGGAGATGATTCAATTTTAGTTAAAAGGCGTCCCAATGATTCAGAGTTTTTAGATCTTGATGCTAAATTTGGTAAAAGTGGGATTGGAGAGGTCAAGACTTTATATAGCATTGAACCCACTATCTTGGATTTCAAGGAATTTAATTATGATAATTGTTCTTTAGAAGGTTGTATTTCCTTGTTGCAATCCGTTTTGAATTCTCCTCATGCTTATAGTCAAAATAAAGCCTTTACCAAACATATTGTTGATGCCTTGATGCAATCTTATGATGAAAAACTTAATTTCGAAGTTTCTATACCTAGAAAACTTTATGATGAGTGGGAACCTACTATAAAGATTAAAATTAAAGATCATGAGTGTTATGCTTTGTGTGATTTGGGTGCTAGTGTTTCCACGATTCTGAAAACTTTATGTGATATTCTAGGTTTCCATGATCTTGATGATTGCTCTTTAAATTTGCACCTTGCGGGTTCCACCATTAAAAAGCCAATGGGAAGGATCTATGATGTTCTCATAGTTGCAAATAGAAATTTGGTGCCCGTAGATTTTATCGTTCTTGATATAGATTGCAATCTTTCTTTCCCTATTATTCTTGGTAGACCTTTCCTTAGAACGGTTGGTGCAATTATTGATATGAAGGAAGGGAATATTAGATTTCAATTTCCATTAAGGAAAGTCATGGAGAACTTTCCAAGAAAGAAAGTCAAATTACCCTATGAATCTATCATGTGAGATACTTATGAATTGAGTGCCAAAGATAGCACTACTTAGATCTATCCTCTCTTTTATGCCTAGCTAGGGGCGTTAAACGATAGCGCTAGTTGGGAGGCAACCCAATTTTATCTTTGTTTTTTGTTTCTGCTTCTATTTAGTAATAAATATTTCATCTCCTTTCTGTTTAGATGTGTTTTTATGTTTTAGTTAGTGTTTGTGCCAAGTAGAACCTATAGGATAACCTATGGTAATAGTTAATTTGATTCTGCTGAAAAACAGAAACTTTGCACGCACAAAAATATATTTAGTAATTCACAGAATCGTGCTTTTGCGTTGATTCTTTTTGCTGTAGATCAATAGACAAATTTACCAGGACTTCCGTTTTTGGTAGGATTTTTAGAGTTCCGTAAGTATTCTAGAGTTACAGATTGCTATAGACTGTTCTGTTTTGACAGATTCTGTTTTTCGTGTGTTGTTTGCTTATTTTGATGCATCTATGGCTAGTATGTAGGGTATGAACCATAGAGAAGTTGGAATACAGTAGGTTTAATGCCAATATAAATAAAGAATGAGTTCATTACAGTACCTTATGTGGTGGTTTTTCTTTCTTGCACTAACGGAGCTTATGAGATTTCCTGTTGAGTTTTGTGTTGTGAAGTTTTCAAGTTTTGGGTAAAGATTTGGTGGACTATGGAATAAGGAGTGGCAAGATCCTAAGATTGGGGATGCCCATGGCACCCCAAGATATTCAAGGATAACCAAAAGCCTAATCTTGGGGATGCCCCAGAAGGCATCCCCTCTTTCGTCTTCGTCTATCGGTAACTTTACTTGGAGCTATATTTTTATTCGCCACATGATATGTGTTTTTCTTGGAGCGTCTTGTATGATATTAGTGCCTGTTCGGTTCCACTCCACTCCCTAAACTCCGCTCCCGGAGTGGCGCAGGCTATAGCTCGTTTTTGCATAGCGGCTCAAGCACAGCTCCACAACTCCGCGGAGTGGAGCGGGGCGGAGTGATTCCAAACACGCCCTTAGTCTTTGCTTTTTAGTTTACCACAATCATCCTTGCTATACACACCTTTTGGGAGAAGCCCACTTGATTGGAATTTATTAGAATACTCTATGTGCTTCACTTATATCTTTTGAGCTAGATAGTTTTGCTCTAGTACTTCACTTAAATCTTTTAGAGCACAACGATGGATTGATTTTGAAGAAATTGTTGGTATCTCATGCTTCACTTATATTATTTTGAGAGTCTCTTAGAACTGCATGGTATTTGCTATGGTTATAAAATTGGTCCTAGAATGATGGGCATCCAAGTTGGGTATAATAAAAACTATCATAGGAAGTGAATTGGATGCTATGATCAATTTGATACTTGATAATTGTTTTGAGATATAAAGGTGGTAATATTAGAGTCATGCTAGTTGGGTGATTATCAATTTAAATAATACTTGTGTTGAAGTTTGTGATTCCCGTAGCATGCACGTATGGTGAACCGCTTTGTGATGAAGTTGGAGCACAACTTTATTTATTGATTGTCTTCCTTATGAGTCGCGGTCGGGGACGAGCGATGGTCTTTTCCTACCAATCTATCCCCCTAGGAGCATGCACGTAGTACTTTGTTTTCAATGGCTTGTTGATTTTTGTAATAAGTATATGAGTTCTTTATGACTAATGTTGAGTCCATGGATTATACGCACTCTCACCTTCCACCATTGCTAGCCTCTCTTGTGCCGCGCAACTTTCGCCGGTACCATACACCCACCATATACCTTCCTCAAAACAGCCACCATACCTACCTATTATGGCATTTCCATAGCCATTCCGAGAAATATTGCCATGCAACTTCCCACCGTTCCGTTTATATGACACGCATCATCATTGTCATATTGCTCTTTGCATGATCATGTAGTTGACATTGTATTTGTGCCTAGGCCACCTTCATAATTTTCATACATGTCACTCTTGATTCATTGCATATCCCGGTACACCGCCGGAGGCATTCATATAGAGTCATATCTTGTTCTAAGTATTGAGTTGTAATCTTGAGTTGTAAGTAAATAAAAGTGTGATGATCTTCATTATTAGAGCATTGTCCCAGTGAGGAAAGGATGATGGAGACTATGATTTCCCCACAAGTCGGGATGAGACTTCGGACTTTACAAAAACAAAAGAGGCCAAAGAGCCCACCAAAGTAAAAAGAAAGAAAAAAAGAGAAGAAAGGCCAAAAAAATGGGAAAGGCCCAAAAAAATGAAATGAGAGAAAAAGAGAGAAGGGGCATTGTTACTATCCTTTTTACCACACTTGTGCTTCAAAGTAGCACCATGATCTTCATGATAGAGAGTCTCCTATGTTGCCACTTTCATATACTAGTGGGAATTTTCATTATAGAACTTGGCTTGTATATTCCAATGATGGGCTTCCTCAAAATGCCCTAGGTCTTCGTGAGCAAGCAAGTTGGATGCACACCCACTTAGTTTCTTTTGTTGAGCTTTCATACATTTATAGATCTAGTGCATCCATTGCATGGCAATCACTACTCACTCACATTGATATCTATTAATGGGCATCTCCATAGCCCGTTGATACGCCTAGTTGATGTGAGACTGTCTTCTCCTCTTTTTGTCTTATCCACAACCACCATTCTATTCCACATATAGTGCTATGTCCATGGCTCACGCTCATGTATTGCGTGAAAGTTGAAAAAGTTTTAGATTACTAAAGTATGAAACAATTGCTTGGCTTGTCATCGGGGTTGTGCATGATTAAATACTTTGTGTGATGAAGATAGAGCAACAGCCAGACTATATGATTTTGTAGGGATAAATTTATTTAGCCATGTTATTTTGAGAAGACATGATTGCTTTGATTAGTATGCTTGAAGTATTACTATTTCTTATGACAATATGAACTTTTATTTTGAATCATTTGTATCTGAACATTCATGCCATAATAAAGAAAATTACATTGAGAATTATGCTAATTAGCATTCCACATCAAAAATTCTGTTTTTATCATTTACCTACTCGAGGACGAGCAGGAATTAAGCTTGGGGATGCTTGATACGTCTCCATCGTATCTATAATTTTTGATTGTTCCATGCTATTATATTACCCGTTTTGGATGTTTATGGGCTTTACTCCACACTTTTATATCAATTTTGGGACTAACCTACTAACCGGAGGCCCGGCCCGAATTGCTGTTTTTTTCCTATTTAAGTGTTTCAAAGAAAAGGAATATCAAACGGAGTCCAAACGGAATGAAACCTTCGGGAGCGATCTTTTTGGAACAAACGTGATCCAGAGGACTTGGAGTGGAAGTTAAGAAACAAAGGAAGCGACCACGAGGGTGCCCGGCGTGCCCCCTATAGGTGGGCGCGCCCCCCACCCTCGTGGGCCCCTCGAGTGTCCACCGACCTATTTCTTCCTCCTACATATACCCATGTACCCCGAAAACATCAGAAGCGACCACGAAAAACTATTTCCATCGCCGTAACCTTCTGTATCCGCGAGATCCCATCTTGGAGCCTTCGCCGGTGCTCCGCCGGAGGGGGAATCAATCACGGAGGGCCTCTACATCATCTCCAAGGCCTCTCCGTTGAGTTGTGAGTAGTTTACCATAGACCTTTGGGTACATAGTTATTAGCTAGATGGCTTCTTCTCTCTCTTTGAATTTCAATACAAAGTTCTCCTCAATCTTCTTGGAGATCTATTCGATGTAACCCTTTTTGCGGTGTGTTTGTCGAGATCCGATGAATTGTGGGTTTATGATCAAGTTTATCTATGAGAAATATTTGAATCTCTCTGAATTATTTTATGTGTGATTAAGTTATCTTTGCAAGTCTCTTCGAATTATCAGTTTAGTTTGGCCTACTAGATTGATCTTTCTTGCAATGAGAAAAGTGCTTAGCTTTGGGTTCAATCTTGCGGTGTCCTTTCCCAGTGACAGCAGGGGCAGCAAGGCACGTATTGTATTGTTGCCATCGAGGATAAAAAGATGGGGTTTATATCATATTGCATGAGTTTATCCCTCTACATCATATCATCTTTCTTAATGTGTTACTCTGTTCTTTATGAACTTAATACTCTAGATGCATGCTGGATAGCGGTCGATGTGTGGAGTAATAGTAGTAGATGCAGGCAGGAGTCGGTCTACTTGTCACGGACATGATGCCTATACACATGATCATGCCTAGATAATCTCATAATTATTCGCTTTTTCTATCAATTGCTCGACAGTAATTTGTTCACCCACCGTAATACTTATGCTATCTTGAGAGAAGCCACTAGTGAAACCTATGGCCCCCGGGTCTATCTCTTATCATATCAGCTTTCAATCTACTTTTATTTGCATCTTTACTTTTCCAATCTATATCATAAAATACCAAAAATATATTTATCTTATCATATTATCTCTATCAGATCTCACTTTCGCAAGTGGCCGTGAAGGGATTGACGGCCCCTTTATTGCATTGGTTGCGAGTTCTTGTTTGTTTGTGTAGGTGCGTGGGACTTCTGAGGAGCCTCCTACTGGATTGATACCTTGGTTCTCAAAAACTGAGGGAAATACTTACGCTACTATTGCTGCATCACCCTTTCCTCTTCAAGGAAAACTAACGCAAGCTCAAGACGTAGCAGACACCGCAAGATTGAACCCAAAGCTAAGCACTTCTCCTATTGCAAGAAAGATCAATCTAGTAGGCCAAACCAAACTGATAATTCAAAGAGACTTGCAAAGATAACCAATCATACATAAAAGAATCCAGAGGAGATTCAAATATTTCTCATAGATAAACTTGATCATAACCCACAATTCATCAGATCTCAACAAACACACCGCAAAAAGAGTTACATCGAATAGATCTCCAAGAAGATTGAGGAGAACATTGTATTGAGATTCAAAGAGAGAGAAGAAGCCATCTAGGTAATAACTATGGAGCCGAAGGTCTGTGGTAAACTACTCACACTTCATCGGAGAGGCTTTGGCGTTGATGTAGAAGCCCTCTGTGATCGATTCCCCCTCCGGCGTAGCGCCGGAAAAGGCTCCAAGATGGGATCTCATGGGTACAGGTTGCGACGGTGGAATTCCTGGTGCTCCTAGATGTTTTCATGGTATGCAAGTATATATAGGCGAAGGAAGTCGGTCAAGGGAGCCACGAGGGGCCCACGAGGGTGGGGGGCGCGCCCACCCCCCTAGGGCGCACCCTCCTGCCTCGCAGCCGCCTCGTTTACTTCTTGACGTCCACTCCAAGTCTCCTGGATTGCATTTGTTCCAAAAATATCTCTCCCGAAGGTTTCATTCCATTTGGACTCCGTTTGATATTTCTTTTCTGCGAAACACTGAAATAGGCAAAAAAATAGCAATTTGGGCTGGGCCTCCGGTTAATAGGTTAGTCCCAAAAATGATATAAAAGTGTATAGTAAAGCCCATAAACATCCAAAACAAGTAATATAATAGCATGGAACAATCAAAAATTATAGATACGTTGGAGACGTATCAGGGCGGTATTGTTGTAGATGATCGATGGAGTCATCGAGCCTTCTAGTGACGGCACAGTGGAACTCTCAATGAAAGTACCAAAGTCGGTGTCAAAACCGGAAGATCTCGGGTAGGGGGTCCCGAACTGTGCGTCTAAGGATCGAAGGTAACAGGAGGCAGGGGACACGATGTTTACCCAGGTTCGGGCCCTCTTAATGGAGGTAATACCCTACTTCATGCTTGATTGACTTTGATGAGTATAGGGGTTACAAGAGTTGATCTACCTCGAGATCGTAATGGCTAAACCCTAGATGTCTAGCCTGTATGATTGTTCTGCCCCTACAGACTAAACCCTCCGGTTTATATTGACACTGGAGGGACCTAGGGTTGTATAGAGTCGGTTTACAGAGAAAGGAAGATGCAAAATCCGAACGTTAAGCTTCCCATCCATGCAAAGGAGAGTCCCATCCGGACATGAGGGAGGGCCTTCTGTCTTGTATCTTCGCGGCCCATTGGTCCGGCCCATATCGCATAGCCCGGATGCCCGAGGACCCCCTAGTCCAGGACTCCCTCAGTTGGGACTCAAACCCAAGACCGCGTGGGTTTGTGGCGATTAGGATTGCGCTGGTAACCGATAGGTTAGATGGAAAGACTTTGACATGGCTAGGGAAGGAAGCTATACATAGTGAGACCATGCCTTGGTTTAGGGTTTAAAATGCATGTTTGTATTGAATGTTTGCACACGCGTGAGAGTGGTTTTCCTTTATTTTGCACTGAACTTTTGGAGGGTTGGAAACATATGTTTGCACTGCCACATGATTCTGGTTAGAGTGGCACTTGGTTTAGGATTTAAAGGGAATAAATGTGCATGTTAGTTCACGACTTGGTTTAGGGAAGAAATGATATCTTTGGGCACAGACATTTTTGAACACACATATTAACTTGGATAGATAAGATGCAACACACCGTACCCTTACATAGATGGGTACCCTACATAGATAGATAAGTCCAGGGACACGACACGACACGGCACGTCACGCACGACATAGAAAAGCAACAAAATAAAAATGATAAAACTAAAACATGACGAGCTTGATGAACAACTTCACTCCGGGCTCGCACCCCTTCTTGAACATCTTCATCTTGACCTTTCTTCCACCTTGGCCACGCGCCCCTTCAACACCATCTTCAAATTCACTCCTCCTCCTCCTCGTAGGAAAGGGAGTGCATCTGGTTTTCAGTGGGGAAGATGCACTCGTAGTTGGTGAAGATGTTGTACACCATGAAGAAGATGGACTCGCAGCCACACCAAAACACTTGAACGAGGAGCTCGCGCACATCAAACGGGTTGGCGAAGGTGACCGTGAGAAGTAGGAGGATGCCAGTGCGGTCACGAATCTCGTTGATGATGTGCATCCTAGGTGAGCCCCGTGGGAGGTGGGCATAGCCGGCTCTGAGGAAGGCGCGGGTGAGGTCGACGGACCCCCTCCACCTTGAAGTCGCCCACACACGGAGCTCCCTCTCCACGAGCACGCTCGGTGGGTAGCGCAGCTCTGGCATGACAGGCGGACGAAGGAAGGTCGGCCCGTTGTACTACATCTTCACTTGGTCGCTTGGAGGGCTCGGTCGCTTGGGTGTTTGAAGTTGGAGAGAATGGATCTGGCTTTTGGGTGGTGAGTGGGAGAGGAAGAGAGGCACCCCATATAAATAGGCTTGTGGGTTGGAGAGGAATAAAGAAGGGATGAGAATGGTGTGTGTGTGTGAATCCGGACGCGTGTCTGTATCCATTAAGTTTTGGACCCTTAAATTTTTGCACGAAAACGATGCATGGGGCACGTGCATGCATCTGAATCACCGCATAGGGATGCTCTTTGACCGGGCGCGTGCATCTGAATCACTGCCATAATCTAAATCATTGCCGTAATATTAAACAATGGCCTAATTCTAAATCAATACATGCATGGCCACGTCGCTCACCTTGCTCGCATGCATGCATGTCCGCCTCCCGCGCATGCATTCCCACGTCGCCGCCCTTCCCATGCATGCAGGCCTGGAAAGGCTGAGACGGGGAATTAACTGCGCTCTTAGGTCCGGACAGCGAGACGGCCCAACGGCCCATCCAGCGCGCCCGGTACGTGTTGAGAAAAAAATCGCCCAGCCAATCAGATTGCATCTCGCGGATCGCCCCCCTCCTCCCCGCAGATTCCTTCTAGAAGGGTTAGATTGATGGTCCTTGATCGCTACTAGGGTTAGATGGACGGTTTTTGTTCAGCACTAGGGTTAGCGGGGTTTGGGAGGGGTTTGGAGCAGTCAAAGATAGGTTTGACCATATTTCAAAATGAGCATAATATATTAAATAAAAAACAGAAAAATGAAAAATGTGTGCACATAGTCTTCTTATGTCATATACTAATGATTTAAGTTGATAAAGAAGGTTTACATACATTTAAACAAAAATTTCATGTGTCTTATGTGATATCTCAAGTATCTCAAACTCTCTTGTATGGAGTGAAGAGAAATGTTTTGGGGAAATGAACATGAAAATTTCAAAAAAAAAAAACTCACCACAGCTTCATTTTGAAGTGACTAAGAAGGATCCAGGCTTAGTTTTTCAACTTGGTGTTTTAGACTTATTTAAATCTTGGTCAAAGTTAAGTTTGACCAGAATTCAAATGAGCAAAACAAATTAATAAAATCAAAAAATGGAAAAACCAGCGCACATAGTTTATATATATAGAATATGTATGTGTAGGAAAGTTATTTGGCTGATTTAGACAAGGTCGAAAAAAACCTTGCTTAGAAATGAGGCCGTTTACCCTACCTTTGGACCCCTCTTTTTTAGCACATTTTTCATGAAAATTTCAAAGACCTCACCACAGCTTCATTTTGGAGTGACTAAGAAGGATCCAGACTTAGTTTTTCATTTTGATGTTTTAGACTTGTTTAAATCTTGGTCAAAGTTAGGTTTGACTAGAATTCAAATGAGCAAAACAAAATTTTAAAAAAATCAAAAAAAGGAAAAACCAGCGCACATAGTTTGTGTATATAGAATATATGTGTAGGAAAGTTATTTGGCTCATTTAGACAAGGTCAAACAAATCTTGCTTAGAAATGAGGCCGTTTACCCTACCTTTGGAGCTCTTTTTTAGCACATTTTTCATGAATGTGAGTTTACCAAAGTTTCGAAAGAATTACAACATCCATATAGCATGTCAAATTTGAAGTTCTAACATAGGTCCAACATCATTCAAACATAGTTCTAACATAGGTCCAACATCATTCAACAGAAATACGACATTATTCATAATGTTTCATAATTATTCATAAATAGCATTGGGGCTTCCGTTTGTTCCTTAAGCTTCTTGCCATCACTTTGCTCCTTGTGCACCTTGTGCTCATTGCTTTTTCTCTTCTCCTCTTGGTTGTCGGTACCTTGCGCGTCTTCTTCAAACCTACCGCAGAGCTGTGCAAAACATAAAGGGTAATGAGATCATGTCAAGTGATAAATGTACAGTCGTATTTGCAAGATTTACATACCTAGCAAAACTCACAACAAGAGAAGGTTAGTCACCATTTGGAGCCTCACTTGGATCACCATTTGGAGCCTCATTTGTATCACCATTTGGAGCCTCACTTGGATCACCATTTGGAGCCTCATTTGGATCACCATTTGGAGCCTCACTTGAATCATCATTTGGAGGATATTTTGGATCATTTTCAAAATCATGCGGCTATTGACCATCATCATTTGAAACCTCGTCAAAATCCTCATCCGATGCAACCGGCTGTTGACCATCATTTTCATCATCTGTTGAGGCAACCGGCTGCTGACCAACATTTTCATCGAAGCCTTCATCGAAACTCTCTCCGAACGCTGGATCTACTATGTTATCACAATACTTACCGAAATGACCAGACCCACCACACCTTGTGCACTTACGCTTCCTCACTCCAAGTCCAGCTCCTTCGCTGCGAGGTCTGATTCGACTCTTCCTTGGTCTACATGCTTCTCTCTTTAAAACTAGAGCGCAAAGCTTGAATCCAGGGTCCACCATGTCCCATTGTTGTTTTCCCTCCATAGCAAGCAAGGCATACGCATATGTGGATTTGAACCTTGCAACAGAGTAGTAATCATGCACATACTGATGTATGTTCCCTGCTGGACCTGGGAGAGAAGTGATGAAAACAAGGCATGAATGCATGGCAACTCAGTTATCTGCCATTGCCTACAACTGCGAGTTCTAGCTTCTAAATCCACTAGATATCTCCATTCCTCTTCTCTTTATCCAAATATGATATATCTGCTGTGGTACCCGAGCAAAGAGTCATGTTCATTTCCAAGCTTGTTGTTTTCTGCTTCAGTTCATTCATCACGGCAGGGATGATAATGTGCCCCATGAATTTTGCCTCGGCTATTCCTGCACGATAATGAAATTTCTTCATGTATTCTATCCTTATCCTGTCAAGCAAATCCACCACATAATGACTCTTTAGTTTTTGGATCATTGAGTTTGAAAGACTCTGCTAGATTATTGTGCACATAGTCAACTTTGCTCAGTTCACTGAATTGGTTTCTGGCCCATAACTTGGAGTGGTGTGTTTCCAAGTATTCCTTCACTTTGGGATTCATGTATAACTGCCTCAAGTGGTAGTTGTGCTTCTTGACACTGCAATTCAAAGATGCTGGCCATAAATTGTCAGTATACACCTTTTCTTTGAATTTCTTCACAAAATTTGCAGCAAGGTGACGCATGCATTCCCTATGCTCTACTCCAGGGAACACATTGTCCACGGGCACTTCTAAACCTTTGCAGGCATCTGTATGAATTACCAACCCATTGGGATGTTCGATAGCCCAGCGCAAATTATGAAAAAACCAAGTCCAGCTCTCCTCAGACTCTGTCTCCAGCACACCGTACGCAACTGGAAATGCAAAACTATGTGCATCAACTGCACAAGCTGCTACTAATTGTCATTTAAACCTCCCTGTGAGAAAAGTAGCATCAATAGCCAAATAAGGCCTGTAGCCTGCCAAAAAAACCGGCGACAAGCCTCAGAGCAGACCAAAAAAACCCTAAAGCATTCCTTGGTCTTTGTCACTTCCCTAAATGTGTACTCCACGGTGTGGTCGTCAATATCTACAATACTACCTAGGTTGGTCCTCTCCACTTCACCTTTGAATGAATACAACAATTGACAATTTTCCTGCCAGTTACCATAAATATAATCCATAGCATGTTGTTTACCATTGAAGAACCTCATGTATAGTAAATCTATCTTGAACTTGTCTTTGATGTTCTTCTGCAAGTCCTTTGGACCCACTTGCTGGTTTTCTTTCACCCACTTCTTTACTTCTTCTGCCACCCATCTTGACTTGGCCCTACTGATTGTATCCTTCCTAAGGGTTGATTCATGGCATGTGTGCTTAAAAGGGTTCACTTTGACCTGAACATTCGTGCTATTTCGCATTTTAGATGCGAGCATCCTCCATGGACAACCCTCAGTCGGACAGTGCACTCTGTAACATACTTGATCGCTCTTGTCAACTTTGAAAGTACGTTCTACCTTGATGTAGTATGTCACAAGTGCATTTATACACTCAGTCATGGATGCAAAAAGGGTAACTTCCTCCATATGAGGGTTCAAAGGGTCCCATTTAACAGCTGCAAGGTCTTCGTCCTCACCCATCGCGTCATCATCCACACGGACTGCATTATGAGCCTCATCTTGGTTTTCAGCCCGAGGTGACCGTCGTAAATTCTGAATAACATCAGAATATAGCTTTTCTTCATCAACCCTAGAATTGTAGGCATCACGCTCCACTTCAAGGGGGGCCCTACTGCTGGTGCCCATGCTTGTTGAGCCACCACGTCGCCGTGCGCTAACTGAACTGTTCTGGCTAGAGCTGCCATTACGATGACTTGGTTCTCCCCGAGATGTTGCGCCCGCCATCCTAGGTCCAAATGCCTGCTCAAGCACATCAATTTGTAGCCTCACACGAAAATTCTCTTTCTCCTTATTCCTAGCAAACATGATAGCCAGCTCTTCATCATTACAAACTGTCACCCATTTCTTTTCCCCATCATAGTATTTGTATTCCACTTCATCAAGCAAACTCCAAGGATATTGGCTACAAATTACCTCCCCAAATTGTCTGAAACTCCAATTACAAGCCATTGGCAACAGATAATCGAAACCTCCTTGGAATTTCTTCTTATTCTTTGCAGTCAACATGTACCGGTCCCTTCTAATGTGCACCAAGAAAGCAAACTGCAACTCCATCCTAACCGATGAAAAACAGAGACGCAATCAGCACACTAACCGGGCAAACCAACTCGAATTGATTGTTCAAATGCACAACTAAGCTCAATCTAAACAGGAGGCTTGACTTACCCCTCGGGAACCCAGTCGTGGACGCGGTGGATCTCCGGCCCGATGCCTGCCTCGCCAAATACTCCTGGGTCGCCGCTGCTCGCCATTTCGCCCTGGGGTTCACCCTTGTACTTCAAACAGCTCCACCAGCCCCCACCTATCAGTGCTCCGGCCGGGCGCACGGAAGGAGGCCGCGCCGCGGGTCGAGCAGGTGGCGGGCGCCCCACCCATGGCATTGCAGGAAGGTGGCGGGCAGAGTAGGTAGCGGTGGAGCAGGACGGTCGCGGCCGCAGCCACGGTAGCGCAGCTGGTGGCGACAGAGGTGGCAGCGGTGGTGCAGGACGGCCGGCCGGTGGACGGGACAAAATGGGCATGGAGTTGGCAGGTTAGAACCCTAGGATTGATTTGGGGATTTTGTTGCATGGTCCCACATGTCAGCTCCGAACCCACGTCCACGTGGTCCCACATGTAAGCTCTGTACCCACTACCACTAATGCCGGCGGACGGAATGGACTAAAATCTGGCCGTTTGGCCTCGTCATAGTAGTTGTGCATGGACTAGGGGCAAAACTGAGCACGATTCGCAACTGAGGGAAAAACTGAGCACATGGACACCACTAAGGGCAAGAGGATAATTAACCCATAAAAAAGGATTCCTATCAGGCCTGGCAATACCCAATGGGCCGAAGTGCTCCTGGGCTCGAAATTAGAGAGTTTCTGAAGTCGAGGAAGGAGCTGGCAAGGGATGTCCCAATCCCTATTTGGCGCCCGTTGCGCCGTTTAGAGGTGTTGGCGCAATCCGGGAGCAACTAACGAATGAGTGCCCGTTCGGGAGCCCCGCAAGGGTCACCTGAGGGTGGGCTGAGAGCGCGCCACTTGGTGTGCTCTCAGCTACCGCCACATGTCACGTTTTGGGAGAGGCACGGATTTGCTTCCGCGACAGGCATGGTCCTGCCTCCCGGAAACGGAAAAAAAAATTAAATTTTTTCCTTCCTCGTTAGACACGGATTTGCTTCCGCGAGAGGCACGGTTGTGCTCTTGAAAACAGAAAAAAATGTGTTTTCTTTTTTTTTCCTTCCACGAGAGGCACGGGTTTGCTTCCGCGAAAGGCAGGACCGTGCCTCTCGGAAACGAAAAAATTCATTTCTTTTTTATTCTTCTGTGAAAGGCACGGTTGTGCCTCTCACAAATGAAAAAAAAAACATGTTTTCTTTTTTTTCCGTGAGAGGCACGGTTTTGCTTTAGTGAGAAACCAAAAAAATCATGTTTTTTGCCATTCCATGAGAGGCACAGATTTACTTCTCGTGGAAGCACGAATTTACTTCCACGAGAGGCACAATCATGCCTCTTTCAAAAAGGGAGAAAAATGCTCCCAGTTCAGTTTTTTGTTTGATTTTTTCGTAAAGAAAAGTTTGTCAAAACCTATCAACATGGGTTCTAGATTTAAAGATTTCGATGTGATTAATCCAACAGTAAAAACAGTTCGAGATATGGATGCACGGTTTAAGAGATAAAACTTTTTGAATAAACAGAGCTAGAAGAATAATACAAGGTTGCGGCAAGTGGCGCACATGCAGTTCGCCATGTGTCACAACCTGGAGAGGTGGCGAATCAACCTGTGGTTGGATGGTTAGAGGGACAGTGGTATCCCCAGCCCAACAGGGTTCAAGTCCTGGTGCTCGCATTATTCCTGGATTTATTTCATGATTTCCGACGATGCACTTTCAGTGGGAGGAGACGTTTCCGTCGACGACGAGGCGCCTACTATGACTTCATAAATCTCAAGATGATATGCCGACTCAGTCTCTCGGGAGTGCTCATAAGGGCAGGGTGTGCGTGTGTGCGTTCATAGGGGGTGATATGCGCGTGTATATGAGTGTTTGTGTGTGTACTAATGTTCAAAAAAAATCCTGAAGAGGTGGGAGTGACCTTTGCAAAGTGTGCTCCTTAATTAGTCATTTTGGCCTAACACCATGATCGTAAAAGATGGCTTGGCCTATTTTGAAGCGCAACGACGTGATTTCTCCCCCGATTTTAAGAAGCTTCTAAACTTTTTTTTGGTTTTCTAATGAGCCAGGGGTTGTTCTCTTTTTATTCATTTTTCATGTTTTTGGTGATGAGGATACAGACCTGGGGTAGGGTCATAGGCCTGACCTATACGCCCTACCCAAGGTCACTACCCTGGAAGATAAAAGGATCAACAGACGACAGGGGAGCATCAGTCGAACAAGTCGAGTGCAATCCACTCGACGAGCACATCACTCGGAAGTCCTCCTCGCTACCGTCACTCGACCATATGAAGAGTCACTCGACCGTATCGAAGACCAAGAGTCAGAAGGACCCGCAACGGTCGGACGTTCACCCCTTAGTCTTTATAAGCATTAACAGCACTTAAGGCTGGCGTTACCAGTAACGCCCCTTACTTATGTACATTAAGCCCCTTGTAATGGAGGTGGGCAGGGTCCTGGCGCACTCTATATAAGCCACCCCCCTCCTCTGGGACAAGGGTTCGCACCCCCTGTACTATCACACACATAATCCAATCGACCGCCTCCGGGCACCGAGACGTAGGGTTGTTACTTCCACCGTGAAGGGTCTAAACTCGTAAATCTTGTGTGTACACCTTCACCATAGCTGAGATCTTGCCTCTCCATACTTACCCCCCTTTCTACTGTCAGTCTTAGAACCACGACAGTTGGCGCCCACCATGGGGCAGGTGTCTTAGCGACTTGTTGGTGAAGTTGCAAGTTTTTTCGATCATCATCATGGTTTCCGGCGGTGAATTGGCTGAGGGCCGCGAGATCCGTCTCGGCGCGCTCGTTTTCGTCGCTGATGACTCGGCGTGGCTTCAGGAAGCTGCGCTCGACGTTGAGGCGCTCCCCGTCCGAGGGGCGACGCACTTTCGCGCGTGCGTTGGTGGCGTCCTTCTTCGGTAGCCGTCGACCCAGTATCAGTCGGCTCCAATGGTATCTTCCCTCCCCGCTGTTCACCGCCGCAAGCAATCCGGTCGATCGCGGCTTCAGCGGTGGGTGAAGCATGTGGTGGCTCGGTGTTCGGCCACCCATCAAGTCGCGGCAATCGAGCCCGATGAAACTCTCCACGGCCTGTTTGATCTGTCGACTGGCTCCGCGGAGACTGCATCCGAGTGCGATAGCAGCGACCCTGCAGCTGAAGTCCTGATGGTCGATGGTCCGCGTGGCCCACCTGGCTTTCGCCGCGAGGACAGCGAAGATGCTGGCGGCGATCTATCACGAGTCCACGAGGAGTATCATCCCGAACCTCTTTCTTCGCAGCAGAGGGAGAAACTTCGTCGCTGCAACATGGATGCACTCCACACGCCCATCGTTGGAGAAACTCCCAAGGCTCGGGCCTTGGAGGAGGTGCGCTTGGCTAATTTGGTTGAGCGCACTCGACTGGAGAACTTGCAGCGCGCTCTCGACGAGCGAGCTCGGGAGCGAGTCCTTGAGTCCAGTCGACGGCAGCTTTTCCCTCCTCCACCTAAGGTATACCGCACTCCTATTCAGAACCTCACAGCTGCGGCCCGAATTGCAGAGTCGATCCAACCTTCCCAGTCAGAGGCTGGCCGAGGGTTGGAGCAGATCCGGGCCTTGCTCCGAGCAGCAGGAGAGCAAAATTCTGCAGTGTATCAGTCGCAGAATAGGATCCACAGCAGATCCGTGGTAGCGGATACAGTCCAGTCAGCCCATAGCCCAAGATCGCCCCCGCGGCATGAAGACCGTGGGCAGTATGATCGTCAGTTTGACCGCGACAATCATTGTCGAGTGCTAACGCCTCCTCCGAGGCGTGCGTCATACGTGCCTCGGCAGAACGATGACAGGCGCCGTCACAAGGACGAGCGCAGAGCTCCAGTCGACCCAAGAGAGTCGGGCTTCGATGCGAGATCCATTCTCATCCAAGGCCTGGTCGACCGGAACAGGGCACATAGAGAAGACCCTGGCAGAGATCGTCCGAGTGTTTCAGCAGAGCCATCAGGGCAGCAGTGATTCCTCCCAACTTTAGGTTGGCAACAGGAGTCAGTAAGTTCACTGGAGAATCCAAGCCTGAAACCTGGCTTGAAGATTACCGAGTGGCTGTGCAAATTAGAGGCAGAAACGATGAGATAGCTATGAAATATCTCCCTCTTATGTCAGAAGGGTCGACCCGAGCGTGGTTGACTCAGTTGACTCCAGGCAGTATACATAGTTGGGAGGAGCTATCTCGAGTGTTCGTAAGAACCTTTGAGGGCAGGTGCAAGCGGCCAACAGGATTGCCCGAGTTGTAGCATTGTGTGCAGAAGCCGAATGAGACTTTGAGGGAATTCATTCAGAGGTGGACCACTTTGCATCACACCGTTGAAAATGTATCAGAGCATCAGGCAGTGTGCGCTTTCAAGGAAGGCGTCAAGTACCGAGAGTTGGTCCTGAAATTCGTTCGGACTGGGGATATGACTCTGACCCGGATGATGGAGATAGACACCCGGTATGCTAACAGAGAAGAAGAGGATCGACTCCGTAGCGGGAAGAGTAAACCAGTCGGCCAAGAGGCCGGTGGGGGTAACTCCAATCGGAAACAGAAGCGCAAAGCCGAGCCAGCGGCACCCGGTGAGATTGCAGCAGTGTCTCAAGGAAAGTTTAAGGGAAATCCTAAGGGGCCCTGGCCCCCTAAGAAGGTAAAGGATCAAGCAGGAAATGATGTGCTAGATTTGACGTGTCATATCCACACGAAGAAAGATGAAGAAGGTAATCTGATTTACCGAAAGCATACCACTCGACAATGTCGACTCCTGATCCAACAGTTCCGAGAGAAACAGCCCAATGAGAAGGAGAAAGAGTCGGACAGAGATGAGGACGAAGAGGAAGATGATGGTTATCCCAAGGTCAATTCCACTCTCATGATTTTTGCTGATGTTGAGAGCAAGAGTCGGTTGAAGGTTATCAACAGAGAGGTGAATATGGTTGCTCCAGCGACGAGGACCACGTATCTGAAATGGTCCCAGACAGCCATCACATTCGACCAGTCAGATCATCCTACTCGTGTAGCCACCCTCGGGAGGCAAGCGCTGGTGGTCGACCCAGTGGTCAGTGGCACTCGACTGACTAAAGTGCTGATGGATGGTGGTAGCGGTCTGAATATCCTGTATGCTGAAACCTTGAAGGGGATTGGCATCCCAATGTGCAAGCTTAGCGAGAGCAACATGAGTTTTCATGGTGTTATCCCTGGAAAGAAAGCCGAATCACTCGGCCAGATCACCCCCGACGTGGATTTCGGTGATTCCAAGCATTACCGTAAGGAGAAGTTGACATTTGAAGTCGTGGCTTTCCAGATTGCCTATCATGCCATCCTGGGTAGGCTGGCCTACGCACGTTTTATGGCTCGACCGTGTTATGTGTACCTCAAGCTGAAGATGCCTGGCCCCAAAGGTGTGATCACGGTTACTGGCAATCGGCAGAAGGCAGAGGAATGTTTCCAGAAAGGTTCCAAAATCACCAATGCATAGATGGCAGCGGTTGAATTCCAAGAGTATCAGAAGAGTGCGGATCCGAGTGATTTACTCCGAGCCAAGAAGCCTGCTACAGACTCGGCATTTTAGCCGACTGGTGAAACGAAGCCAATTCATATTCACCCGACTGATCCCAATGCTGCACCGACTCATGTATCAACAACACTCGACAGCAAATAGGAAGAAGCGCTCATCCAGTTCCTCCGTGAGAACTGGGACATCTTCGCATGGAAACCCTCTGACATGACAGGTGTACCCAGTGAACTGGCTGAGCATAGTTTGTGTGTCAACCCCAAGGTAAAACCCGTCAAAGAGCACCTTCGGCGGTCCGCCGTGCAGAAGAGAAAAGCAATTGGCGAAGAAGTGGCTCGGCTGTTGGCAGCAGAGTTCATCCGTGAAATCTACCACTCCGAGTGGTTAGCAAATGTAGTCATGGTCCCTAAGAAGGATGATTCACTTTGTATGTGCATTGATTTCAAGCATATCAATCGGGCCTGCCCGAAAGATCACTTCCCTCTCCCTCGCATAGATCAGATTGTTGATTCGACTGTGGGGTGTGAGCGCTTGTCTTTCTTAGATGCATATTTCGGGTATCATCAGATCCGACTGTATGGTCCTGACGAAATAAAAACAGCCTTCATCACCCCATTCGGGTGCCTTTGTTATGTCACCATGCCATTTGGTCTTAAAAATGTTGGAGCCACATTCATGAGAATGATTCAGAAGTGCCTGCTCACTCAAATCAGTCGGGATGTGGAAGCATACATGGATGACATTATGGTCAAGTCTCGCAAAGGTTCCGACCTATTGACTGACCTCGCAGAAACCTTTGCCAACCTAAGAAGGTACGATATCAAGCTTAATCCGTCAAAGTGCACATTCGGAGTTCCAGGAGGAAAGTTGCTCGGTTTTCTCGTTTCCGAACGAGGGATCGACGCCAATCCAGAAAAAATTGATACCATTCTCCGAATGAAACGCCCCGTGCGAGTGCATGACGTCCAGAAGCTGACTGGTTGTTTGGCCGCCTTGAGTCGATTCATTCTCGTCTCGGTGAAAAGGCCTTGCCTCTTTACCGACTGATGAAGAAATCTGATAAGTTCGAGTGGACTAAGGAAGCTGATGCAGCGTTTGCAGAGCTCAAAGCCCTGCTTTCCACCCAGCCGGTGCTTGCTGCGCCAATCAACAAAGAGCCTTTACTGCTTTACATTGCAGCCACTGGACAAGTTGTCAGTATAGTACTCACGGTCGAGCGAGAAGAGGAAGGAAAAGCTTACAAGGTTCAACACCCAGTTTATTATCTCTCTGAAGTTTTGACTCCATCCAAGCAACGATATCCACATTATCAGAAGCTTGTTTATGGAATATACATGACCATGAAGAAGGTTGCGCATTATTTCTCTGATCACTCCATTACAGTCGTCAGCGATGCGCCATTATCTGAAATTCTGAATAACAGAGATGCAACTGGTCGAGTGGAAAAATGGGCGATTGAACTCCTTCCATTGGATATCAAGTTTGAGGCAAAGAAGGCTATCAAGTCCCAAGCAATTGTAGATTTCCTTGCCGAGTGGATTGAGCAGCAATTGCCGACTCAAGTTCACTCGGAGCATTGGAGTATGTTCTTTGATGGCTCCAAGATACTGAATGGTTCACGCGCTGGATTAGTATTGGTATCCCCCCATGGAGACAAGCTTAGTTATGTTCTCCAGATTCATTTTGATTCCTCCAATAATGAAGCCGAATATGAAGCACTTTTATACGAGTTGCGTATGGCCATTTCACTCGGCGTCCGTCGCCTTATGGTTTACGGCGACTCAGATTTGGTGGTAAATCAAGTGATAAAGGAATCGGATGTCAGGAGTCCAGCTATGACTGGTTATTGCAATGCCGTGAGAAAGCTGGAGAAGAAGTTTGAAGGTTTGGAGCTTCACCATATACCCCGACTGAAAAATCAAGCTGCAGATGAGTTGGCAAAGATAGGTTCAAAGAGAGAGGCCATTCCCCGAAATGTGTTTTTGGAACATATTCATTCACCTTCAGTTCAGGAATATCCTTTCACCGAAGAATCACCACAGCCCAAGAGTGCCACAGATCCGACTGGAGTTGAAATCCCAGTCGTGGTCGACTTAGTCATGGAGGTTTTGGTCATCACTCCTGACTGGACAGTGTCGTACATTGCGTACATTCTTAGGAAAGAACTTCCAGAGGATGAAGAAGAGGCTCGACAGATTGTCCGGCGGTCTAAAGCCTTTACTGTGATAAAATGTCAGTTGTTCAGAGAAAGTGTAACAGGGGTTTGCCAGAAGTGCATCATGCCAGAAGAAGGCCGAATGATCCTTAATGATATTCACTCGGGAACCTGTGGTCACCATGCGTCCTCTCGGACCATCGTGGCCAAAGCATACCGAGCCAGATTTTACTGGCCACGTGCCAATGAGATGGCAAAAGAAATAGTGGACAAGTGTGAAGGCTGTCAGTTTTACTCCAACATGTCCCATAAGCCTGCATCAGCTCTAAATACTATCCCACTCGTCTAGCCTTTTGCTGTTTGGGGATTGGACATGGTTGGACCCCTGAGGACTGGCAGGAGCAGATTTACTCACGTGCTAGTAGCAGTCGACAAGTTTACCAAGTGGATTGAAGCTAAGCCCATTAAAAACCTTGAAGCAAGTACTGCCGTGAGTTTCATCAGAGAATTGATATTCAGATATGGTGTGCCACACAGCATCATCACGGACAATGGATAGAACTTCGACTCTGATGAGTTCAGATCCTTTTGTGCCACCCAAGGTACAAGGGTCGATTACGCTTCGGTCGCCCATCCTCAGTCGAATGGGCAGGCTGAGCAAGCGAATGGATTGATTCTCAAGGGACTGAAGCCCTGGTTGATGCATGACCTTAAGCATGCAGCAGGAGCATGGGTTGATGAGCCCCCATCAGTGCTTTGGGACCTAAGGACAACTCCCAATCGGTCGACCGGACGGACTCCATTCTTCTTAGTCTACGGAGCCAAAGCCGTACTTCCGAGTGATTTGCTCCACAATGCTCCCCAAGTCGAACTCTTCTCGGAAGAGGAAGCAGAACAAGCTCGACAAGATGCAGTCGACCTCCTGGAGGAAGAAAGAGAGATGGCCTTGATCCGGTCGACCATTTATCAACAAGACCTCCATCGATTCCATGCCAAGAACGTAAGGGGTCGGGCATTTCAAGAAGGAGACTTGGTTCTTCGAGTGGATCAGCAGAAGCCACACAAGCTCGCCCCTGCTTGGGAGGGCCCTTTCATCGTCACCAAGGTGCCCCACAATAGAGCATACCATCTCTTCAATGTCGAGCACAACAAAGATGAACCGCGCACTTGGAATGCGGATCTGCTCCGCCCTTTTTACTCTTAAGTATTTAGACTGATGAGATGTAATAAGAAATACCTCTTAGTTTGGCTATCAAAAGACATAATTTTACTTTCTTCCGAATGATTGTTGTTTATTTCTTTTGTACGTATCGCCTTAGCTGCGAATCTGTTTCGCCTAAGATGAAGTGATAAAAATCCTACCGAGTGGTGAGTCTGCCTCTCACTCGGGGGCTTAACTGCAGTCCAGTACTCGCCTAAGTGAAAAAAATCCTACCGAGTGGTGAGTCTGCCTCTCACTCGGGGGCTTAGCTGCAGTCCAGTACTCGCCTAATTGAAAAAAATCCTACCAAGTGGTGAGTCTGCCTCTCACTCGGGGGCTTAGCTGCAGTCCAGTACTCGCCTAAGTGAAAAATATTCCTACCGAGTGGTGAGTCTGCCTCCCACTCGGGGGCTTAGCTGCAGTCCAGTACTCGCCTAAGTGATAAAAATCCTACCGAGTGGTGAGTCTGCCTCTCACTCGGGGGCTTAGCTGCAGTCCAGTACTCGCCTAAGTGATAGAAATCCTACCGAGTGGTGAGTCTGCCTCTCACTCGGGGGCTTAGCTGCAGTCCAGTACTCGCCTAAGTGATAAAAATCCTACTGAGTGGTGAGTCTGCCTCCCACTCGGGGGCTTAGCTGCAGTCCAGTACTCGCCTAAGTGATAAAAATCCTACCGAGTGGTGAGTTTGCCTCCCACTCGGGGGCTTAGCTGCAGTCCAATACTCGCCTAAGTGATAAAAATCCTACCGAGTGGTGAGTCTGCCTCCCACTCGGGGACCTAGCTGCAGTCCAGTACTCGCCTAAGTGATAAAAACCCTACCGAGTGGTGAACCGGCCTCTCACTCGGAGGCTTAGCTGCAGTCCAGTACTCGCCTAAGTAATAAAGAAAAAAAAGAGTCCTACTAATCGGTGTGGGTCGGTCGCACCGTCAAGAAGAAGGACGAGATTGTGGCGAGCAGCACTCGCCCAAGTTTGAAAAATCCTACCGACTGGTGAGCAACCCTTCCACTCGGGGGCTTAGCTGAAGCCCAGCACTCGCCTAAGTTTCAAAAATCCTACCGAGTGGTGAGCAGTCCTCCCACTCGGGGGCTTAGCTGCGGCCCAGTGCTCGCCTAAGTTTGAAAAATCCTACCAAGTGGTGAGCAGTCCTCCCACTCGGGGGCTTAGCTGCGGCCCAGTGCTCGCCTAAGTTTGAAAAACCCTACCGAGTGGTGAACAACCCTTCCACTCGGGGGCTTAGCTGCAGCCCAGCGCTCGCCTAAATTTGAAAAATCCTACCGAGTGGTGAGCAGCCCTCCCACTCGAGGGCTTAGCTGCAGCCGAGTGCTCGCCTAAGTTTGGAAAATCCTACCGAGTGATGAGCAACCTTTCCACTCGGGGGCTTAGCTGCAGCCCAACGCTCGCCTAAGTTTGAAAATCATACCGAGTGGTGAGTGAGGTTGCGGGTCGACCACACCCCCACCCCCACCCCGAAGGCTACACCATCAAGAAGAAGGACGAGATTGTGCGCATTGTCAAAGGCCTCTCCAATGGTTGACAGGAACGTCAAGACCATTGTTGAGTGCCTTGCTGATGAGCTGATCAATGCTGCTCAAGGATCGCCCAACCGGTTGACAGGAACGTCAAGACTATTGCTGAGTGCCTTGTTGATGAGTTGATAAATGCTGCTCAAAGATCGTCCAATCGGTTGATAGGAACGTCAAGACCATTGTTGAGTGCCTTGTTGATGAACTGATCAATGCTGCTCAAGGATGGTCCGATCGGTCAACTGGTTATTCTTCTTCAGCACCTGCTTCAAACGATGAGAAACTGATCCACGTGAAGAACAGATTTCGCTCGAAGATAAACCCAACATATTCAAAGATAAATCCAGAGTTTCATAAACGCAGATTAAAAGTACTCGGGCACCAGACCTGAAGGAGTTTTAGTGGTTACAAAATCACTCGACATTCCGAGGCAAATAAAGGTGAAGCATAATGTTTTTTAAATCACTCGGCGGGAGAAGGACTGGTCGGATCGCAGAAGCTGTCAAGGTCGATGCTGTCGGTGATGCGAGTGGCTGCCTAGAGGAAGGTGTCCATATGAAGTCCTGGAAAGAGTGCTTTTTAGTGTTCGCCACTTTGAGAGCTGCCAGCTTGTCTTCCTTAGCCTCCTTGCAGTGCACTCGGACCAAAGACAAGGCGACATCGGCACCACAGCGAGCGGAAGATTTCTTACACTCTTGCACTCGGCCTAGAATCTGATTTAGTTGAGTCATCAGGGACTCGAGGTCTTGAGATAGCTCCGCCTGAGGCTAGAGTTCAGCATCCACTTGGGTCATCGCCGCCTTCAGTCGAGCAAGATAAGCAATTGCACCATCCAAGTGCGACTCCAATCGCAGCAGATTCATTGCAACGTCATCTTTCACAGGACAATGGATGGGGTCGAGACCCATCTCGACCCGCCCGTTTTTAGCTTCAAAGTCCTGACACAGTTCTGTCCCATTGCGAAAAATGGTGAGTCGATAGCATGACAACAAAGTTTAGTCGGCGACAAATTAATTGCAGTCGAATGATCATACCTTCAAGCTTCAGAACAAGGTTCGCGGCGAGTTGCTCCAGATTGGACTCTAGCTTGTCTGTCTTGGTCCTGAGGCCGCCGACTTTAGTGGTCAGATTCTCCTTGTCCTTCTTCAACTGCTCGACTTCTCGATTAGCGTCCGAGATGGCAGTCTTCAGCTTCGCATTCTCCTCCAATTTACCGACCGAAGATAGCTTCTGGTCTGCAAGCTTCGTCTTCTCGCGTGCTTCCTTCTAAGCAGCTGCCAGATCCAGATCCTTCTACTCCAAAGCCTCCTTCATCCTCTCTAAAGAAACAACACTCTTCAGACAAGACCAAAGTTGATGATTTTCACTATGCACATCTGCTTGTGTGAAATCACTCAGTTCAAAGAGACTGAAAGAAAAACTAGTGCGGAGTGTGAAGCTACAAAGCAGACAAAACGATCGAATGATTACCTCCCATGATGGTCGTTTCTTCTTGAGCAGTCTTGAGATTCTTCTTCGCGAGTTCAAGGTCAAGTTCAACGCTGATATGCTTCTTCTTTAATTCAGTGAGCCGAGCTCCAAGATCACAAGACCTCTGCAGCCAGAAAGACAGACATGTTAGTTGACAGAAATAAGCGACATTGAAGAAGAAGAATTACTCTAAGACTACTGCCGAATCAAATATCCAACAGTAGTCTCGGGGACTACACCCAGTGGTTGCACTTAGCGTGCCCCCACTAGAATAGATCAATACTCAGCAAGGCTTACTCAGGTGAGGTCAAAAAAAAGGGAACACAGACCTCAGTCGACTGCAAGCAGTCGACCGTGGTCTCGGGGGCTACACCCAGTGGGTGCACTCGGCGTGCCCCCACTGGTGCGGACAGGTTACTGGGACTCAGCTCAAGGCGAGCGGAGTTGAAGATTTCCTAAATTCTAGACAAAGGAACACCCACTGGGTGATCAGATATAAAGACAACACTCAAAAGTTCAGTCGAAGTTTTGCTGACCTGAACATTGGTATGAAGAGCAGTGCTGGCATTGTAAGCTACCTGACTAGCCTCATGCATCACTTTCACCTGCTCCATGACAAGGTTCACCTGACGAAGAGCTTCCCTAGCGGCGCCCAGTGAGTCATCTGGAGTTTGATACGTAGCAAAGAGTGACGGCTCCAAGGTGGTCGAAGCAGTTACCGGGTCGGACGAGTGGAGTTGCACTGGTGCAGCAGGAGTCTATGCAGTCAATCCCGACGGACGATT
Source organism: Triticum timopheevii (assembly GCA_963921465.1). NCBI lineage: Eukaryota > Viridiplantae > Streptophyta > Magnoliopsida > Poales > Poaceae > Triticum > Triticum timopheevii. The sequence continues at coordinate 67,873,027 of OY997266.1, forward strand.
AGTCATCAGCAGGTTGGCAAATGTGACGTTGGTTCGAACCGGCCCTTCAGAACGTTCGACCACTTCCTCAAGTGCTGCGTCGACTGAGGGACTTGGATTTCAAGCCTCCTCCTGCCAGACCCTCCACTCTTCTTCCTCCTCTCATGTAGAGGCGCTTCTTCTTCCTCGTCATCAGGAAGCACAACAACTTCTTGCGGAACTACAGAAAGAGAGAAATGTCAGAAATTCTGCTGATTGACAATATACTCAACTTAACGAAGCTTGGTCGATCGGACTTACCGACTCGTGAGGTGGCCTCTTCATCTCCTGGCGCCTTGTCAACGTCCATGTCAGTGGCAGCAGAGGTGGGACTGGAAAGACACATGAATTGGTCGGTCAGAACAAGAAAATCTTCAGTCGACCTACGAAAACGCAAACGAGATACTCACCCCAAAGCAACGGGGACGTCCATCTTAATTCGCGGCAATGTATTACGGGCCTTGGGAGGGGTAACTTTAGGCTGCTTGGCCACCTTCTCCGTCGACTCCGGAGTCGACGTCCGAGTGCGCTTCTGAGTATTGACACTCGGGCCCATGCTTTTTCCGCGCCCGCCAGCCGGATCTTGCTGCTGTTTGGATCGATGTTCGGAGCGCGGCGGCGAGTCGACTTCTTCCTCCTCATCCGACTCCTCGCTCTCCTGCTCCTCCTCTTCTCCCGGAGACTCCCACTCACCACTCTCCTCCGCACTATCCTCCCCCTCCTGGCCCTGCTCCAAAGCTTGTTCACTGTTGGGCATCGAATGCATCTCAGTGAATACCTGCAGAACAAATCGGTCGAGCGAGAGTCAATCAACATCAAGTACAGTCGGAGCATGAGAGGGAAGCAGTCGGAACAAAAAGTATACCTTGTCGGGTGGGTTTCCGTCGCCGAAGGGGACAACTCTCCTGGATCCAATGGGGTTGTCCTGGTTGCCTGTGATGCTCCTCAGCCACAAAGCTACGGTTTCAGACTGCACTTCTTTTGGATGGACCCGAGCGGTGTCATCCGGTCCGGAATACAACCACATCGGGTAATCGCAGGCCTGGAGAGGCTGGATGCGTCGACTGAGGAACACTTCCAACAAGTCCATGCCGGTAACACCATCGTTGATGAGCTGGACCACTCTATCCACCAACATCCTCGTCTCCATGGTCTCATCAGCAGTTACTTTCACTAGGGCAGGAGTCTGAACACGGTCAAACGAGAAGGGGGGAAGACCAGTCGACTAACCTGGAGCTACGACGTCCTGGCAGTAGAACCAGGTCGACTGCCAGCCTCTAACAGATTCAGGGAGAGTCATGGCGGGAAAGGCACTCCTATTCCTCTTTTGGATACCTAAATCCCCACACATCTGGATGACGTGGGTTTTTGAGTCACTCGACTTCGCCTTTTTTACCGACTGGGAATGAATGGTGAAGATGTGTTTGAAAAGACCCTAGTGCGATCGACACCCTAAGAAGTTCTCGCACGTCGATACAAACGCAACTAAATATGTGATGGTGTTGGGAGAAAAATGATGGAGCTGAGCGCCAAAGAAGTTCAAAAATCCCGGAAGAAAGGATGCGGAGGGAGCGAGAAACCCCGGTCGACGTGGGTGGCGAGCAGAACGCACTCACCCGGTTGAGGTTGCGGTTCCATCTCCCCCTTCAGCAGCCTCGTCGCTCCCTTGGCGATCAATCCAGACTCCTCCAGTTTGGCTAGATCCTCCTGCTGGACCGAAGACCGGATCCAATCGCCCTGGATCCAGCCCGGCGGCAGCCCCGCACGCGACGACGACCCGCGGTTCTGCTTCTTGCCTTTCGCCACCCCCGTCTTCTTCTTAGCGTGCTCTAGCGCCTCCGTCTTGTCCTTCACCATGGCTGGGGAGCAGCGGCGTCGAGAGCGGAGTGCTGGGCGCGGTGAAGAAGCAGAGGATAAAGAAGAAGGAACAGGCATGCACAGTGCCAGCGCCTCGGACCCGTCGCCATATAAAGGGCCACCTCCGAGTGACTGACGCGTGGGTCCAGGCAATCCCGTCAAATCCCGCAACAGTTGCGCGCAGCGTACGTGGCGAAAAAGGCGGCGCGGTAATCGAGGCATTGCTACTTATCCGGCCCGCCCGTTTCAGCGCTCTCCACCCCGCGCGCTTCCCCGAAATTTCGTATCCCGCGAAATCCAGGATACACTGCAGACAATCGCGCCCAAGATCCCGCGCTCCAACACAGCACTCAACACATGCGGTCACCAGTTCAATCGACAGCTCACTGAATGGATCAAGGCGACTGAGTCGACACCGAAGTATCGACGCGGGCATTCAGTCTTGCAGAAGACACTCGTGAAGACACGAAGCTCGGAGCAGATTCAACTTCAACCTACTTTTCACTCATACCTTAATCCATTCGGGGGCTACTGATGAGGATACAGACCTGGGGTAGGGTCATAGGCCTGACCTATACGCCCTATCCAAGGTCACTACCCTGGAAGATAAAAGGATCAACAGACGACAAGGGAGCATCAGTCGAACACGTCGAGTGCAATCCACTCGACGACCACATCACTCGGAAGTCCTCCTCGCTACCGTCACTCGACCATATCGAAGACCAAGAGTCAGAAGGACCCGCAACGGTCGGACGTTCACCCCTTAGTCTTTATAAGCATTAACAGCACTTAAGGCTGGTGTTACCAATAACGCCCCTTACTTATGTACATTAAGCCCCTTGTAATGGAGGTGGGCAGGGTCCTGACGCACTCTATATAAGCCACCCCCCTCCTCTGGGACAAGGGTTCGCACCCCCTGTACTATCACACACATAATTCAATCGACCGCCTCCGGCAGGGGCCGGCCCTGAGGGGGGGGCAGGGGGGCGGCCGCCCCGGGCCCCCACAATCTAGGGGCCCCCACCCAGCTATGTAGGCAGGCTGCGAGAAAAAGAATCAAAAGGGCTGGGGCGCTGGGCTTTGACGCAGGCCGGCTACCAGGCACGCAAGCGCAAGCAGGAGCAGGCCAATGGCCCGATCCCACCCAGCAAAAAAGAGCGATCGTGATCCCGTTTGTTTAGCACAGACCACGATCCCTTCCGATTCATGATTTCAATCACGCAGCGATTTCCAGTCCCTAGGCCGCCGAAGCCATACTGCCGCCCTCCGGCTCCTGTGAGTAATTCCTTCCAAACCCACTTCGCCGGCGCCGCTGATTACAATTCCTGGGGACCCCGATTGAATTCAGTCATCACAGATTCATCGGCCGCTGATTGGAAAGTTCGCCGGCGACGTTATCGGCTTTGCTCAATTGAATTGTTCTCCCATTCCAGTCTCTAGGCCATGTATAGCAGTATGGGCACACACACCAACCTCATCAGTCATCATGGTTGGACTATCAGGTATATATTGTAATCATATTGTCGTTCCTTGATGCATAACCAGCAGTCCAGCACTGTTCAACAATTTATGGAACAATTTTCTTTTTTTGTTTGCAGTAGTGTGTTATCAATATCATGTCGTCCAGACATAGGAAGTATTCATTGGGTAGCGATAAAACGAAACCGAAGTAAGTTGTGGATAGATCGGTACAATCACAACATGGTGATATGCACAAATTTCTCAAGAGTAATATTGCGGCTTCGGCTGCTTCAATAAAACGAGATGATGAGCTGGCGATATTTGTCATAGAGAAAGAGGACGATCAACCAATTAATGGAAATTCGGAATGGGATCTGCAAGAAGAAAACGTCGACCCCATATTATTGGATGACATTGACATCATCCCCATCATCAGTGAATTTGCATCGAGGGATGTTAGAAGAAAATTTTAAGGTAACCTATATAAATTATTTGAGTGCATACTAATTTTAGATGCTATTGATAATATTTAATACATATATTTAATAATAATAATAATAATAATAATAATAATATGTCTATATTAGGGGGCCCCGAGTTTTAAGTTCGCCCCGGGCCCCCAAAATCTCAAGACCGGCCCTGGCCTCCGGGCACCGAGACGTAGGGTTGTTACTTCCACCGTGAAGGGCCTGAACTCGTAAATCTCGTGTGTACACCTTCCCCATAGCTGAGATCTCGCCTCTCCATATTTACTCCCCTTTCTACTGTCAGTCTTAGAACCACGACATTTGGTTTCTATTTTTTCATTTTAATTGTTTTAAAAAAATAAAACGCATGAACTTTCTCAAATTTGTGAAATATTCCAACTTCATGTTTTTTTTTAGTTTTTACTCATTTTTTTAGTGAACTTTTCTCAAATTTTCATGATTTTTTTCAAAATTTCAAGATTTTTTGTCAAATCCATGAACTTTTTTCAGTTTGCGAATTTTTTTAGTGCACTTTCTAAAATTCATGAACTTTTTCAAAAATTAACAAAAAAAAATCTAACCATTTTTTATTAAATTTTTAAAATTCATGAATTGTTTTCCAAAATTTCAAGAAACTTTTTTCAAATATGTGATTTTTTTAGATATACAAGTTTTTTCAAATGTATGAACTTTTTCCTTTGTGCACCTTTTCGAAAAGTTCAATGGTCAACGGGCCTTGGTCAGTAGTCATAGACAAGCATAAACCATTCAACCGATGTTGAGCGAGCAATCGAACCAGGGAGCTCCTATTGGGCGTTGTAGGCGCCCGTTGGAGAAGTGGTGCCTACATGGACCAGCCATGGGCCGCGGAACCATTAGGAAGATTGCTCCCTCGCTCGCTAAAGAAAAACACACTCGCGGCGCCGAATTTTTTCGGGTTGTGCTATACTGCTGGTTTAGGAAAAAGACCAGCCTCCGGTCTTTTACAATTTTGAATATGTTTGTCAAAAAAGTTCATATATTATTAAGAAAAGTTCATCAATTTTGAACAAAAAAGTTCACAAGTCTGAAAAAATTTCATCAATTTTGAAAAAGCTCATCTGATTTGAAAAAAGTTCATCGGATTTAAAAAAAGTTCATCAAATTGAAAATAGTTCATTGGATTTGAAAAACAAGTTCATCGAATCGAAAAAAATTGAAAAAAATTCATCGAATTGAAAAAAGTTCATCGATTTTTAAAATAAATGTAAAAAGTTCATTCATTTTGAAAAAAAAAATCAAGTTTGAAAAAAAGTTCTTTGAAATTGAAAAAAAGTTCATTGATTTAACGAAAAAATCATGAATTAGAATAAAAATATTGTCTATTTGTAAACGTTTCACGCATTTAAGCAAAAAAGAAAACAGGAAAAAAGAGAGGAAAAACACAGAAAACATATAGGGCATTTCTTGTATGTATAAAAAGATTGAACGGAGGTTTATATTCATGAGTCAGGGTGGTGGGGTAGTGGTTCATGGAGTTAGCTATCAACGGAGAGATCTTTGTTTGATTTCTGGCCGCGCACAATTTCCCTTGCTCTCATTTTTTGAGTTTCAAAACAGCGGAAAAATGGTAGTTGGGCCGAGCCCAACTAACGCCAGTGTCGGTTTGCCGAAACAGCTATAACCGGCGCGTGCATCACCAAATAGGAAATGCCATCAAACCAATGATCACTTCGACCGAGCAAACGGATAGCGCTGCTCGAGTTATTGAGCCCATGAAAGGACGCACGTAAGTGTTGTGGTGTATAACCGGCGCAGAAGGAGCCCAATAGGAGCTCTTAAGGAATGGATTGAAAAATCCTACTCCCCCATTTATTTATGTAAGGCGTAATTTTTTCCGGCATGGTGATCAAGGCACGTGATTATAAACAATGTAGGACGAATTTACCCATGGCTAAATGGTTGTTTGGCGGCAAGTAAATCAATTAAGCTAGGAAATAAAAAGATATATGCAATAAAAGACATATACTTTCCTTTTTTTTCTAGAAGGTGGGATACATGCAATTGACAGATACTCCCTCCGTTCCTAAATATAAGTCTTTTTAGAGATTCCACTATGGTCTACATACAGACCAAAATGAGTGAAACTACACTCTAAAATATGTCTATATACATCCGTATGTAGTTTGTAGTGGAATATCTAAAAAGACTTACATTTAGGAACGGAGGGATTAGATACTTTCCTTTTTTGGAAGGCTACAAAAGAATTACAAGGAATTAGAAGAACCTTACATTGTGAAATTTTAGCAGAAAACAAGTATACCTTATATAAAGTAACGGAGGAAGTATTTGTCGCTCTATGCGTCAAACTGTTGGGCAAACACATACGCGAAACGAATCGAGAGTGAGCAATGGGCCGGCCGACTTCACCACAGAGACCAACCGGTTTTGGGAACCTTCTAGAAGGTTCCTTTAACCGTTTTGTTTTTCTTTTACTCATTTTCTGGTTTCTTTTGGGGTTTTTGTTTTTAATTTTCCTTTTTTCGCGTTTATGTTCCTTCTTTTTCATTTTTTTTCCTTTCTCGTTTCTTTTTTCTTGTTTTCCTTCTTCAGATTTTTCTATATTTTGATTTTTCCTCAAAAAATTTGTTTTCTTAAAATTAGTTCAAAATTACAAAACAATGTCCGTGTTTCATATTTTATTCATTAATTCATTTTGTATTTTTAAAAATTATTTGGGTCTCTGAAAAAGTGTTCAAATTTTCAAGAATAGTTCAGGCTTTCCAATTTTGTTCATAAGTTTGAAAAATGATCGCATTTTAAAGTAATTTTCGGGCTTATCAGAAAATATTCATATTTTTCAAGAATTATTCAGGTTTTTCAATTTTCGTTCATGAATTCAAAAATATTCACATTTCCAAAAGTTGTTTAGGTTTTCCAAAAATTGTTCAGCATGTCAAAAGGTGTTTCGGTTTTAAAATTCTGTACAAACTCAAAACCGAACAATTTTTGTAAATGCACATATTTTTCTTTAAATGGGTGCTTTTTTAAAAAATCGGAAACACCGGCCCCATTCGATTCCTCGGACCTCAGATGCTCGTCCTTTGTCGAATCATTCATGCTTCCCAGCAGCTTCCATCATCGCTTGGATCAGCTTCTCAATCTGCCTCACAATCCGAGGAGAAAAAAGAAACATCAACCGTGTCCACCACTAGCCATATCTACCAAAAAAGACTTATAGTCAGGTGGCGCAGAAACTGTGGATGACATAATAGGCACAGTTCTATCTAGGAGTATATTAGTTTATTCCTTATAGCCCGCTGACTCAGCTCTATTGTACTTGCTCTTATACTGCTTACCTCGTGACCAGTTGAGAGGCCACATCTGGAAGGTGTTCAGTTCGAAAGCATGTCAAATAGGGTTTTCCTGACTGCAGAAATACACCCATCTACGCTCAAAGTGAAGAAATGGATCTTGTCTGCTTACTCAGTAGTGAAACAGTAACATCAGAAACTGCATACCTCTCTTTCAGATCATCATAACGGTGGCGGAGCTTGCCCATCGCCTGCAAGCATGATATGTCTACAGTGATTGGATTGATTCACAAGCCTATCACCTTTCAGAGGGTATGTTTGGCATCAATTTCAGGCTAAGATTGATATGGACACGTCAGAAAGAACGACTAACATGGAAACAAAAGGGCAGGACCTTATGGAAATGCAAGGAATCGTAGGCTCTTAACCCGCTTTTGCAAATGGCGGATAGAATTGCAAGCCCACATGAATACAGAGATGTTTCGGTTCGGTCTTATGGGTAAGGGCTCAGTTCTTTCGATGCCCCTCGAATTTGACAATGGCAGAGGCTGGGCCATTAGGCGTGCGATGCAAAAATCAACTGACACAAATTTGACTTTCATCAAGAGTGAACTGGTGCTCCTCTTCTACTACTTTCTTACTCATTGGAAAAAAATCTCCTGCTTAATGTTCGGCCGTGGAGCCATATACATTTTACAACCGGCCACATGAATAACTTGCAGCGAGGAGTACCATGTTACTATGATGTCGTGAAAGACTTTACATGACACGGCGCATGCCTCCAAAGCCTTCATCCGCGTGCACTATGTATATGTAATGTCGCAAAAATATTGAAATCAAGCGGCGGAACTTGATTCCTCGGACCTCAGCCGATGCTCGAATCATTCAGGCTTCCCAGCAGCTTCCATCATCGCCTTCGCTTGGATCAGCTTCTCAATCCGACTCACAATCTGAAAAATGGAAAATTGGAATGTGTCCACCGTCACCATTAGCTATATGCACGAGAAGTAATTTACAAGAAAAAGGTCCAACATTCAGCTGCAATTTTTCCGCTTTGTCCAATTGTGTAGGCACAGTTCTATCTAGTATGCTTATATTGCATACCTCAATGACCATGTCCTCCAGGCTCAAAGAGTCGATGCTGCTGTAGCCTAGCTGAGAAGCCACGTCTGGAAGGTGCTCAGTTCAAGAGAATGTCAATAGGGTTCCCCCCAACCGCAGAAAACACATCAACTATGTTCAAAGTGAAGAAAAGATGTTGGATGTTGCCTGCTTACTCTGTACTGAAACAGTAACATCAGAAACTGCATACCGCTCTTTCAGATCATCATAACGCTGACGGAGCTTTGCCATTGCCTGCAGACATGATATCTCCACTGTGATTCAATAGATCGTAAGCCTACCACCTTTCAGTAGGTATAATTGACATCGGTTTCAGGCTAAGATTGAAATGCACACGTCAGAACGAACAAAGTCCAGGGTCTTAGCAAAAAGACTCTCCATTTTAATGCAAATGCAAGGTATCATAGGCTCTGTGTCCATCTTATTCTTATGTGAAGGGTGTATACAAGATCACATTAACACAAGGATGCTCCATTCATATGCAGCATGCACATAAACACACATTGAAGCTAGACTGTAAAGTCCACATTCTGAATTTACACCTGCTGCATTGAAGACCAAATTTGGGTGCAGTTTTAACACGGATGGATTAGTTAGACTGTTGTTTAAGAAGCAAGGCAGAGTCAAGAGAGAACCCTTTTAGTGTGTCTCCTTATCTGAATCACAGTTATCCAAGTGTAAACAATACAAGGCTATCTAAGTCACCCCTTCTCAAGAAAACAGGAATAACAACATCATGAGGAGGGTGGAATTTAAAGAAGGGAAAAGAACCTGAGAAAAGGAATCAGGGTCTGAAATAGCCTGTGTCCCCTTGCTCTTCAACATATCGTTCACGGCTAATTCGAGAGGGACATCGATCCAGATGGAGACTCCATGCCTCAGTAGCCCTCTTGAGATCATTAGGCACAAACATCAGTCAAAAACCCTCTAGTAGATACAAACCCACATAATGGTTGCTGACAAAATAGATAAGATGCACATACAGGTTGGTGGAGTTCATGACGGCGCCATCGCCGCAGCAAAGCACCAGGCTGCCCATGGACGTCAGCTGCTTCAGCCCCTCGGTCTGCCGACAGTTTCAGGTAACATTCAGACACAACGTCATCCAAATGGCGCTAGGAGTATTGATCGAAAAAATGGATTTCAAAAAGATGGTGTGTGTAGAGAGAGCACCTCGACTTCGAGGTAGCCTTTCTCGTCGGACTCCCGGAACGCGGCGAGGGCGTCCTTGCCGCCGAGGACGTCCTCCAGCAGGTCCTCGCTGCAGAGGTAGCGGTATATGATGGAGTTGGCGAGCAGCTTGGCGATGTTGCGCTTGGCATTGCAGTCCGTCCCTGCATCCGGTTCGGTCGGTTCAGTTCAGCGCGTGTCATTCACCAATTCCAACCTGAACTGGTACTGTATGCATTGCATCGAACAGTTCGCAGAGAAAGAAGAGCATTATTACCGACGATGTAGATGGGCGTCTTCCTGAAATCGCCGACGGCCTCCGCGGTCTTCCTCTGGACAAAATTCAGATTGGGTAAAACTGAGACTGCAGCCATGCACACCACAAACAGTAGTGAATGAGGAAGATGAAAGGTGAGATGGGTGGATGGGGAGGACGTACGAGCAGGGCGACGGAGGGATTGAGCTCCTCGAGGGTCAGCTCGGTGGCTGCGAGTCCATGGCGGCAGGGCAGAAGCCATTGCTGTCAAAAAAATCACTGCTGCGGGAAGGGAATCTGCGACGGAGGGAGGGCGGGCGCTGACCTGGGAAGGCGCGGAGGCGACGGGGACGGATACGGCGGGTGGAGCCGCGCCGCGTGGAGAAGGCGGAGTGCTGCTTCGGGCTCGGGGAGGGGGAGGGGGAGACGGAGGGCGAGAAGAAGGCCGCTGCCGCCAGCATCGCCATCGCCATTGCCGCTTCTCAATCTCCCTCGAGTTATCCGCGCCACCACCTGGACGGAAAGGGAGGGCCAAGAGAGAAGGGAGGTATCTCCACCGTTGGTGTGCCAGTGGACGGTGGACGATTGAGTGGCTCGTTGGTCCCACTTCCCAGTGACCCGGCCTGGCGCCGAGACCATCTATAAAACAGAGCCGGGGACACAACGGTTTGGCTCAGCCCAAGCTAGGGTTCCTTCGTCCCTTCCGCCAGCCGCCGCCGCCGCCGCCGCCGCCGCCGAAATCTCATCTGAATCTTTTGCTCGGCGGATCGCTGGATCTCGTACTTGTGGTTACTTTTTGTTTTCTTCTCTGATGATTTGTTGTCTCGATTTCTTTTGCGGCTTGCGGCGTTTCTTCTGATTTCTTGTGTCGATTGTTCTTTGTTTGGGGGAATGGTGTGATGATCTCATTTCAAGAGTTGCAGAATGAATCATGTGCATTACATCTCAATTCCACACGAGATTTCTGATCATTCCTCCTCCTCGAATCAACTGCTCTGTTTCCTGTTTTTTTAAGTATATGTGCAGACGTCGGCAATGAGGAACGAAACCTGTGCCGGAGGCGGATGCGCCCATGTCGGTAACACAACCCTCTAAGAAGTTCTGAGCCCTCCCTAAGTTCGATCCAGTTCTTAGTTGTTTTTCCTTGTTTCTGGCCGTGTATTTCGATTTGATGATGGATTGATTTCGGTCGATGCGAGGTGATGATGTTATGTATGATAGTCTGTCAATCCCCTGATGTCACAAGGTGATGACACGCATACATCCCGACAGGCTCTGATCGCATCTGGATTTCCGTTTGCTGTGTTCTTGAATTTCGGATCTCTTTTGACCTGCTCTTTCCTCTCTTTTGATCTCTTTGTAAGATCGGGATGAATTTGTCGGGCTCTATATCATGAGTCAACAGCAGGTGCCGTTCAATGGCGCCCTGTCTGCCGCATGGAGCCTAGATTGACATGCCAGGAGAAGATTGTTTGGAGATCCTTCTGTTAACTCCAAGCCACAATATCTGGCCATAATTCTTCAAGAACAAATAATTCGGATTTCTCCGGTCTTTCAGTCCAACACAGATGCTGAATGTTGAAATATTTGGTTTGCGGTTTGCACCAAACTGATCGAGTTGCATCTCAGTGTCATACGCAGAGACTACAAGCATGTGTTTCATGGTCGAAAGTTGAGAACGTAAGAAGGATAACAAGAACATATTGGAACATTCATCAACTACCATTGAAAAAACATATGAACAGATTGCATTGTTTCACCATTCTGTTTAACAGATATCTTTATCAATGAGCAAGCTCTATTAATCTCAGGCATTAACTACTACGCCCTAAGTTCACTAATATAAGATGTATTGTGTTTGTTCAAGTCCACATTGAAGTATCTAAAACATCTTATATTTGTGAATCGAGTATTTATCATGACGCATTCCAACATGGAAATTCAGAATGGCCAAATCGTTCAATTTAACCCCAATGTAGTGACAGTAACAAGTCTCATGAAATTTGCTTTGATTTGCTGGGCTTCTCTGATTGCTCATCTTGTGAATTTGATTGGAAATGTGATATCAGTTGCAGAAGCAAATCATGTGCACCACATTCATTGCCACACGAGATTTAGTAAATGAGCTAAGGGAACAACATATGAGAAATTTAGGCCAAATACATGTCACATGTTTTTCATTCCGGTTGTAATCTGTGCTTGGCCCTAGGTTCCAATCCAGTTGTAACAGCACAGATGTTTCAATACACACACAGAGACTGCACTTGCACACAAATTTCACAAGTATAAAATGAGCTAAAATCTATTCTCGTTACTTTTGCTATCGGGGGTAGGAAGGAAGCAGTGAAGAATGAATACCTGAGCATACGCCACACATTATGAGAATGATATTGAACAAGAGTCAGCTCAGCCTGCCTCTTCCTTTGCTCCCCCTACGACATGGAGGCGCTTACCCTTCTCCAACAAGCGTTCCACCATGCGGCGATTGATTACTGCTTTCCGTCACCAAGCCCCTTTTCTGATTTTTTTAGCAATCATCATCCATTTGAACATAGTTTTCATGACGTACTCAAAGTCAGCAGTTTAATTACAAATTTATTGAGGCATACTTGTCTCATCTTGTCAGCATGCATAACCAAAGTTAGGAATCAACAATTGTTCAATAGTTGTTTGTTTAGATGTAAAACACTTCAGGAAGATTATTGATTACTTCATGGACTCAGGTAATCATAGAATCATGTGAAAGTACAACCTGAAAAGAAGCTATGTAATGAACACTTTGTGCTCTATGAAGGATACCAACCACACATGTCAACAACAACCATGTATGTCAAAAGATTAGCACAAAATCCAGATGGTACAAAATCTTTTGCCCGTTTTTTTTTAAAAGATTAGCACAAAATCCAGATGGTACAAAATCTTTTGCCCGTTTTTTTTTTAAAAAAGATTAGCACAAAATCCAGATGGTACAAAATCTATTGGCCCTAGTTAGTTCTGCATTAAACAAGCTATAGTTACCTAAAGTACATGGAGTGTACCTCAAAGAAAGGCTAAAACTGGGGATTTGTTGATATTTTTTAATGAGAGTCTAGCGAACTATGCTTGATAAGTTCAAATGCCAATGATCTCATAGCGTTGAAGCATCCATTAATATGTCTATGCACCATTTTTTATTTTTTATTTCTTGGACATACTTACTCCGTAAGAATGGATGTGTGTGAGGAATCTTTTCGCACCGGTATTTACGCGAGGCCCATTCGTATTTTTTCACACCGGTATATTTTACACGCTTTGGGGCTTGAAACGACGAACCAAGCGGTGCCTTAACTTGAGGGAGGGGGACACCCCCCCCCCCCCCCCCCCCCTCCTTTTTCTCTTGTCGGCTCCCAATATCCTTGAGGACAGATTGGTAGGCATATCAATCAAAGTCCAATTATATGTAAATTCGGTTGTTTGTGTATTTAGGACTTGGGAGCATCTATACATCAACTTTCTACTTTAGCATCATATGTATGAAAATTAAACTATACCATGGAAACCATAGTGTCGAGGTTGTATGTCCCAACAACATGGTTTGTGTTTGCTTATTGCTGATTTCTAGCAAAGATTATTGCCATGCCAAAATCTGGTATCACCGGTCACAAAACGATTTATGTTGACGCTTTGAGATCCCTATGAACGATCTTTACGCTTACTCTTGTTGGAGACAGGTATGTCCTCTTGTGACCCTCTTCATTATACTGAATCTAGTCAGCCAGTCAAGCAATGATTTTCTTGTAGCATTTGCAGAAGTCATTAGTATAATTTAGCTCATTTCTATAAACTACTCGATAGTTAGCCACTTCACAGCAATTTTATTGTACCCTTGTAGACTTTGTCAAAACCTCCTCTTCCAAGCACATTGAGATGAGAGAAATTTGACATTGTATTGACTATGGCTTTAAACTGACAAATGACAATTCCAGAGCCTTGCAAGTGAGTCAAACTAATGTAAATCGAGGGGAAGGGGACATAGGCCCCCTCTTCTTTTGGCTCCAATACACATTGCTAAGCATACCATTCAAAGTACAATTCTATGTAAATCCAATTGTTTGTGCATTTACTGTTTTGGCTTCAGCCATCAAAACATCATCGCTTTCAGGCTTTAGATCTGATATATTGCAAAACACTACTGAAATGTGAAAGTTTTTCAAAAAATGAGCATGCACTTTTGAAAAGTTGTTACAAAAAACCCTGAATATAGACTTCAGAAGAATGTCTACTGCTTGTGCAGTTTTCCTCTTTTTCCTCTCCTCCTACATGATGGATCAATGGAACACATGATCAATGTGTCAAGCAAGGCGTTCAAGGGTGTGCATCCCATTTGGTTCCTTCTCAAAAGTTTCTAATCCCGATGAATTACTTGCTTGAAGGATCTTATCAATCTCATCGATTGGTTTCACTCCTTGCAAGAAAGACCCCATGCCATGGACGAATGTGCAAACAATGTGTTATTCTTCGATGAAGTGAATGATCAATTTTGGATGTAATTGTTCTTTTTCTTATGAGGATATTATTAATCTCTTTGTTTCGTGTGACTACCAGAGGCCAAGGACCATTCTCACCAAGGAACGTAGTGGGAGTCATGATTTGCTAAATAGTCAAGTCTAAGACGTGCAAACTGATAATGGAACAATTACATCCACTTGTTTTTGCAATATACTCCCTCCGTCCCAAAATAAGTGTCTTGAGCTTAGTACAAATTTGTATTAGAGCTAGTACAAAGTTGAGACACTTATTTTGGGACGGAGGGAGTATGTTGTTGTTACATTAAAATTTACAAAGTTAGTTGTTCCTGAAAACTTGGTGAAACTCAAGGACGATGTCTGCATCTCCACCAATTGAAGTCACTCCTAATGACGAAGATTCCTAATTTATTATCACCCTCAAGTACTAGCCGTGCACATGTTTGTGACGAAGTAATTCCAAGGGCCATAACACATGAAACATGAGACCATAATTATCTATTCATGTCGTCTTTTTGGAGATTCATCTGCTTTTAATTCCAAGCCAAAATATCTGGCGATACTTCAATAAAAACAAACAAATATGGATTTGTCCGGTCTTCCGGTCCAATAAAAGATGCTCCACATCAAAATATTAGGTGTGGTTTGCACCAAACTGAGCAAGTTGCATGCCACTGTCATAAGCGGAGACGGCGACCACATGTTGTGTAGTCGAAACATTAACAAGGATTACCACCAAACGTATCTAAGCACATAATTGCACTGAATATTCATCAAGGCCATGGTAAAACATACTATGAAACAGACGGCATCAGGCATCATCACCATTGTTTGTTTGTTGGATAAACTCTATTAATCAATGTGCAGGGATCAAGAGTCCATGAATTATGTCCTTAGCTGCCGACCTAGTACTCTATCGTCCAAAATTATGATACAGTGATCAAGAATCTATGGTCTGCTTCCTTCTTCGTTGCCAATCAGTTGAATCCAGGCCAACAATGCAACATAACAACAGTAAAAACTGCAAAATTTGGAATAGCCGATTATTTCGGAACAGCCAAAAATTAAACATAGCACAGCTTGAAGCAAGTAAGACCCTGCAGATTCGGTCATACAACCTCATAGTTTTATTGTCATTCAACTATTACTAGTTCCAGTGCGCACGTTTGTGACCAATCTAGTACCAGGAACAATCGCATCGCTGTAATACGGAGTCAAATGCAATTGCTCATGAGGTAACTCGTGTTGGGAGGTATAATCCACCTACTTTGTCCTGATTATATTTTATCGTTGATTGTGGATGATTGCTTAACTTAATACTCATATAAAGCTAGATAGTCACGATGGCTTTTTCTTAAAAAAGAAAGAAAGAGGGAAAGCACGAATCGTGACGCTGCTATAAAAGTGATGGGCAAACTCTACAACGTGCAAACTGATACCAGGGATATGCTCTTGTGCTTGCAATATACGGCCATGTGAAATCAAAACACAAAAAGTTCACAACCTTCAGCAATCTGCTGGTAACTGCGACCCCTCCTGGATCACGGTTCATCATTTTTTTTTCCGTACCAGATGTAACTGAATGGCACACAACAACAGCAAAAACATCAATCAGGAATGGTAACCAAGCAGACTGCAAATTCAGTCACACTCTTGATGAATGAAGTTTCACAATCTTATTGGCATCATCCATTATTACAAGTACCAGTGTTGTGCACATGTTTGTGAACAAAGCTAGTACAAGAACAGGGGGCTACATAGGAAAGCTGGCTAGAAGAAATATGCCTCACCCCAACACCCAAAAAATTCAATGAATCGGTTCCATTCCGACTGTTGTCCGAGCATATGCCCGCTCCTACGAGCAAGCAACCGCCAAATGGTGAATCCCTCACAAAAAGAATGAAATGGAAAGTGCCGGCCAACAATGGGGCGCACAACAACAAGAAGCTAGAATCGGTGTTTCTATCACTCGCTCAATCTCTAGCAGCAGTCAGAACCTACCATACCACCAACATACAACAACAGAAAAACGCCATACAAAAAAAGGTACACAGCTTCAGGAGCAGGCAAGACCCTGCAAATGCACAGTTAGACAGATCATCTATCCTCTCCTCCTGGGCATAGATGTTGCTCCACAATTCGGCACTCTAGCTCCGGTGACAAAATTGGCTCGACTGCATCGCCGACTAAAGACTACAACAACAACCCCCTTCCTCAAAGTACAACAGCTGCCTTGTCTGGAGTAACATGCTGGAGGACGGTGGCGATCAATGGCTCGTAATGGTCCGCGCCAGCACCACACCATGCTGCAGGCAAAGATTCGGGTTTCTACTTAGACAGGGAAACAAGAAACACAACTGACGAGATAGATACCAATCTATAACAGGCTAACACGTTCCTTAACATATTGATGATTGACTTGCAGAAGAAAGCACAGTAAGAATGCCAATCTACAACGCACCTGTTCCCTTCATGAATAGAAAGATGGGCACATCACAGATTTCTCCTCTAGGGAGGTGTGGGAGGAAGAACACGCAGTTATCCTCATCAACCATTGCATCAGTGCCATGTGCTTGCACCTGTCAATGCCGCACAAATAAAAGATCCAATCAGACCAAGATGTAAAATGCTGCATACAACAGTGGCCAGTCCTATGGACAGAAATCACATAATTGAGCAAACACATCATATCAGCGAGTTTATGAACTTTACCACGAAAACTTCTCTCTTGAACTCGGTGGCGAGGCACTCAATGGCAATATCATCACCAAACGCAGCCGCACGCCCATCCCGGTTCTCATCGATGGTCAGTAAGCCCTCCTCTGTGTACTGCAGGGTGATTATGTCATGCTCATCCTCCGCCGAACCAGAAATGGACATGTACTTGGCCCAACTATCTCCATCGTCGACAGCGATGCATCTCTCCTTGTAGATAGTCTCAGCTGCCAGTTCCCTGCAAGGCGATGAAGAAGATCAGCACATACAATTTGGAGGATCAGTTGACCAACCTCTGTGGGTTGTCACAACTGCACAAGGTACAGCAACTCTAATTTAGCACTAGAAATCAACATGGTATTCTGCAATTGTACAGCAATTGTACCATTGCCAGGCAAGCGGCATAAATGGTAGGTAGTGTGCCAAATAATGTACTACAGCATAATTAACAGGCTGGATGTCATTAGCCTATGCCAGGGTGGCAACAGTAAAACCATGATTCCTTCGTTGACCAATTTATGCGGGGCAGAATACTACTAAGACACCATGTGAAGCGATTCTTGCGGCTTCATGATGCATTGAGATTGCATCAATTGGCGTTTCTACACGAATTAACATAAGAAAGAATCAAGAAACGCAAGGAAGATGTAAATATAGACATAAAAGACTAGACAACTTTCTTGGAGGCAAAGGGGATCGGATCAACGCAAGGCAGGAAGCCGAATTCCGCGTGATTCGTGGCAGCGGAGGGAAAGACGGGGTCTTTGAAGGAGAAGGCGACGCCTTTCTGAGATCCCGGCACGCATGGTAGCAGCAGATTCGAGCGCGAGGAGGAAGACTACTAGATCCGGGATTGGCGGGGCGGTCACGGTACCTTTGGATGCCGATGCCGACGAGCTCCTGGATGGCGGCGTCGAGGGCGTCGCGGTCGGCCTTGGGCGCGAGCAGCTTGACCTCCTGCACGACGTGGACGCCCCAGCCGGCCTTGAGATCCGGCGCGTAGAGGTGGCGCATGGCGGCGTCGACCGCGGCCCTGTCGGAGGCCTCGGCCGCGGCGTAGACGTCCGCAAACCGGCGCACGGCGCGGTGCCGGAGCTCGCGCGCCTCGGCCTTGGCGGCGGCGGCCCTGCGCGCGGCGGTGAAGAGGCAGTTGCCGTCGGACTCGACCTCCCCGCCGTGGTCGAGGCGGAAGACGACGGCGGGGGGCGGGGCCTCCGGGCCGTCGTCCCCCTGGCGGGGCGGCTTCCAGGCGACGCCGCGCTCCCAGATCCGGAGCAGGCGGCGGCGCTGCTGGTCGTCGAGCGCCCAGACGGCGGACCAGCCGGCGGAGGGGTCGGGGGCGGCCCAGGCGAGGAGCTGCGGCGGCGAGGCCGGGGCGGGGGAGGGCGGGAGGGCCTCGGCGACGGCGACGGCGCCGCCGCCGGAGGAGGAGTCGCAGAGGAGCTTGCCCATCCTGGCTGGCAGCTAGGGTTCGGTCGCTGGCTCGCTGGCGCCTGCCTCGGGCTAGTCGTCTCCTCCCCCGCTTTCTCTCTCTTTTTCTTTTCTTTTCCGGCGTTTTTCTGGTAGCCGTTGAAGAGGGGGGTGGGGGGTAGGTGGGGTGGGGTGGGGTGGGGTGGGGTGGAGTCGCGGCGGGGGGAGGAAGAGACGAGTGGTTATAGCAGTGCGCTGTGCCGCCGGGAGCGCGCGCGGCCGATGTTACCGTTGGTTGCCGCTGGCCGGCCGGCTGGCGTTGGCGGGCTATTGGCATATGGAAAGTGTTCATTTCTTCCTTATAATGAAATGAATACGATGGAGGGACTTGATTCCATTCCATGTTGAGGGCATCTCCAGCCGTTGGCCCCTCAGGACGCACAAAAATCGCCCCTGGGGGCGAGCCGGCGATACACTCGGCGCTGGGGCGGTTTTTCGCCCAGTCGTCGCCCCCAGGCGCCGAAATTGGCCCACTTTGCAGCCCAATTTCAACGAAAAAACGGCCCATATGGGCGAGAATAGGCCCATATTCGACGTGGTTTCGCCGTGTCTCGGCGTTCAATTATCAACATAATTATTCCTTATCACATATTTCATCGCAGAAAAATCAAATACTTCAACAAAATAGTACAACAACAAATAGTTCAATACAAATTATATAGTTCAACAAATAAAAACTCGTATTTCATCACGCGGCGTCCCCCTTGAGCCTCCATAAGTGCTCAATCAGATCTTTCTGCAGTTGATGATGCACCTGTGGGTCTCGGATCTCTTGACGCATACTAAGATAGGCAATCCAAGTTGCCGGTAGCTGGTGATCAACTTCGGCTAGAAGACCCTGACTGTAGTATGGTTCAGTGTCAAACACTGGGTCTTCTTGCTCGCTCTCGATGATCATGTTGTGCAAGATGACACAGCAAGTCATGATCTCCCACATTTGATCTTTCGACCAGGTCTGAGCGGGGTACCGAACAACAGCGAATCGAGATTGGAGCACACCAAATGCCCGCTCGACATCCTTCCTGCAAGCCTCCTGAAGCTTCGCAAACCAGGCGTTCTTGCCTCCTGGCACAGGGTTTGAGATTGTCTTCACAAATGTCGACCATCTCGGATAGATGCCGTCAGCTAGATAGTACCCCTTGTTGTATTGGTGTCCATTGATCTCGAAGTTCACCGGAGGAGAATGGCCCTCAACGAGCTTGGCAAAAACAGGAGAGCACTGCAGCACGTTGATGTCATTGTGAGTTCCTGGCATACCAAAGAAGGAGTGCCAAATCCAGAGGTCCTGTGTGGCTACCGCCTCAAGCACCACACTGCAACCGCCTTTGGCGCCTTTGCACATCCCCTGCCAACCAAATGGGCAGTTCTTCCATTTCCAATGCATGCAGTCGATGCTTCCAAGCATCCCAGGAAATTCTCTTGCTGCATTCTGGGCTAGGATCCGAGCAGTGTCTTTCGCATTGGGTGCTCTCAAGTATTGTGGCCCAAACACTGCCACCACTGCCCGACAGAACTTGTAGAAACACTCTATGCTGGTGGACTCGGCCATGCGCCTATAGTCGTCGAGTGAATCACTGGGAGCTCCATATGCAAGCATCCTCATCGCTGTCGTGCACTTCTGGATGGAGGTGAATCCAAGAGCGCCAGTGCAATCCATCTTGCACTTGAAGTAGTTGTCGAACTCCCGGATGGAATTCACAATCCTGAGGAAGAACTTTCGGCTCATCCGATAACGGCGCCGAAATGTTCTCTCGCCATGAAGTGGAGCATCAGCAAAGTAGTCGGAGTAGAGCATGCAGTAGCCTTGCAGACGATGCCGGTTCTTTGCTTTCACCCGCCCCGGCGCCGAGCCACCTCGACGCGGCTTTTCATTGCTCGCCAGCAGCTGGGCGAGGGCCGCGAGCACCATCAAATGCTCTTCTTCCTGGACGTCGGCCGCGGCTTCCTCCTCCAGCAGCGCGGCGAGCTCTTCCTCCTCATCGGAGTCCATCGCCGAGTCAGTCAAAACGCCGAACACCTTGTGCTCGGTGGGCGTTTACCCGCCGTTAAACCGCGCCTCCGCGGCCGGAAACGGCGGCCGGCAGCGCCTAGTGCTGCGGGAGGGGCTGCCGCAGCGAAGCACTGCTATTTTCCGGCGGGGAATGGCTATCTAGCGGAGTAGGCCGGCGCCCGTCGCCGGGATACAGCTAGTGGTGGCCGAGGGCGCGGGGGGTGCGAGGCGAGTCGGGGAAGAAAAACTTGACTTTTCCCCTGTCGGGGTGGGCCAGACGTGCTTTTCCCTAGCGCTGGAGCCCCCAACGGCTCCCCAGCGTGCCGGGTTCGGCCTGTGACCGCCGGGCGGAAAAAAGGTCCGAGCCGGCGATTTTCGGCGTCCTGGGGACGCGACTGGGCCGTTTTTTCGGCGCCGGCGCGGAAAAATCGCCTGGGAAGGCCTTCTTGGAGGCGCGGCTGGAGATGCCCTTATGAGTCATGACCAAGATTTGTGAGGAACCAAAAATGTTGGTTTTTTTCTCTAGGTTGATCCAGAACACCTTAATCAATACGTCTCTTATAACTTCCCTAAAAGAAAAAGGCACGTCTTAACTTGCAATGTTTGGTAGAAATGGGTCGTTGCGAGAGCTCCACCTAGGTGTTTTGATGTCGCCATCCACCATCATCGGACAACTATTTCTTGTCGTTTCCCTAAAATAAAAACTATTTCTTGTCGTGGCCCCGCCCGTAGAGTGACTCAACCAAGACATGTGCTCATTACTTATTAACTATGTACATTCAAAGTGTACGCAACTAGAGCAATGTGTTGCTCTGAGAGACCCGACGTGTTCGCTACCGGCCAGTGACTGTCTTTCTGCTGGCGTGGCCCCACATGTGGATGGACGTGTACGTGCCGGCTTCACATATCTCTTTTTTTTTTTATCTTTTTCGTGTTCTCTACCTCAAAAGCATCTCTAGAAGCAGGTGACTCACGCCCTTAGCCTAAGAGGGAGACGGCAAGCAGGAAACATCGAGATCCAGGGCAGTCGTTGTGTGCCCCGCTTAACTTAGGATAGGTTAAAATAATTAGGATGGAAGGTGTTGATTTCACTCCATGTTTATGAACAAGATATATGATACCACAAAAATGTTGGTTCTTTTCTCTTGATAGATTAACACAATAGGTTTCGGCGCACAAATTGTAGGAACCAAATGGGCATTCATGTTATTGTTTGTGTTGCTTCAATGATGATTCGATGCTCGCATCGAGGAAAAACTATTGCCGCTTGATAATTTCAAGTCTCAGTTAGTTAGGAGGAGCTTGTACTCGTGTTTTCATCGACAATCGCGAGTGGTCTTATTTTTTTATACTATATCTAAATGCAACATCTTGGTAGAACAGAGTTTAGAGTTAGTGAAGAACTCGCCATACTGGGCCTATCCCGCATGGTCCACTCGTGGCCATTAGCTCCTAGTGTTCGACCATTCACGTGCCTTTGTTCACTATTGATCTAACCTCTACCATGGGTTTCTTGCAAACAAAACGTACCAGGCCAAAACTTCATGTGAAACAAGCTAGAAAAGGAAGCCCGCCACACACCAAAAACCTAATGTCCCATACCACTCTCGCTTCTCCCGCATTGCATCCTCTCGTGCCTCTCCCCTTCGCACCAGCACTGCCACTCCATCTAGTAGTGTCTCGAGTAGCACCACAACTCTTTAGCCCTGGCACTCAGTATCAAACACAATCATCCGCCGTATTTTCATCATGCGCCGACCAAGGCCACGCCACCGCTCCATCTCCATCAATAAAGAAGCCCTTAGATGAGTCCCTTGCACCGAAGGCTGCATCGCCACTCCTATTTGTTATAGACCGCGCGTAGAGGAACTAGAGGTTGAATCGATGGCTATGGTGAGCCCAATGGATGTCACGACTTCTCGACCACTTAACCATGGGTGACTCTAGCACTCAATGTCAACCCAATAAGTCTCCTTTTTGTTTTCCATCTCCCTCATTTGGGCATGGATGTTTTTCTTTGATTTCTTTTGTGAAATTTTGTTGGCGACCTAAGCACAGGAGCACCACCCCATGCTGGTTGGGTACGTCATGGTCGAGCCCCGATATCTTTCACCAGGCGATTTGGATCGAGGGCACCAAGGGCATACCTCGGATAGTCGTATCCTCGGCTTCTCGCCCCTCCCCCAAGTGTCTAGGGCGAGGGATCAACCCCTGGCGACATTGCATGGGCGCAACCACCGTCATGAAGGAATACTGTGATTATGGAAGGGATGGGACTACTCGACCCGTCCCCGTCCGGACGGACCCGCCATGGGCCTGATGGGACAAGAGGGGGTGACGAAGGCAGTGGTGGGCCCCAATGAGGGAGCGACATGGTCAGGGACAGTGAGGCACTGTCAGATCAACTGACGATGTTGGAGCTGGCACCGTAGGGGATAGCGACATGTTGACGTAGGAGGACCACCTACTACGGCACATTCCCTCGTATCGCGAGAGGATACCCTGGGGAGTGATAATAAGAGGCTTCCCCCTGGCTATATAAGGGGAGTGAGAGACTATCTAAAAGGGGTTGTAAGGATTTGATATACAAGAACACTATAAGCAGGAGTAGGGTATTACACCTCATGATGGCTGGAACCTGGGTAAATCTCTTGCCGCATGCGTGTGGAGTGTTTGAAGTATTTTAACCCTTGACTGACCAATCTAGGAGTTGCATCGTAGCTCGAATCTTGACGATCGCCCATCACTTATGCAACTACGCTCACACCCAAACTAGAGTTTGGAAATAGTTCACTAATGTCAGTTGCTAGGGCAAACGATAAAAGGCAAGAATTAAACTAAGGGCGTGTTTGGT
This sequence comes from Triticum timopheevii, assembly GCA_963921465.1. Classification (NCBI taxonomy): domain Eukaryota; kingdom Viridiplantae; phylum Streptophyta; class Magnoliopsida; order Poales; family Poaceae; genus Triticum; species Triticum timopheevii. Next base: position 67,896,205 of record OY997266.1, read on the forward strand.
AGCCTTCCAGCTTCTCAACTCCTCGATTCCAGATGAGGAGTCCAACCGAACGGTTTTTTTTAACAAAAGAAGGCTTTATTCAGGATCAGGTGCATTTTACAGAAAGAAGCATGAAGGGAGCCATGCTAGAACAAGAAAGTATGTCCTTGCTAGGACATTGACCTTGACCTACTTGTGTACATAAGCAACAAATAGCTAAGGACCTTGTATGAATACGAAGAGCTAATCGAGCTTGATGATCAACTTTTACATTCTTGCTCCTACTGATGTGAGTGATCTTGTTACGATTGAAAGAGGGGGAGGCTTGGATCTCTGCAAGGAGAGGTCTGTTCTCCCAACATCCTAGAGCAGCAAACAATGTTGATGATCTTACTGCCGAAGCTAACACCGAGCAGTCCATGTAAAGTGAGGGTTTTGAACCTGCAGAAGATCTACTAACTTTGTAGCTAGGAGCAGCCCATAAGTTTCAGTCTGGAGTGGAGATGAAGCTAGAGGCGAAAGCGCAGAGACGTGGAGTTGTTGGAGGTGCAGATTATCTTGCATGGTTGTGATTACTCCTAAGCCAGCATGGCCCAACTCTGAATCTGTACGTCTCTCCCAGGCAGCGTCATAAATGATGACATTCCCTGCAAGATTATTAGAGTCATGTGTATGTATGGTTGTTGGAGAAGCTTGCAACTGCTCCTAAGCTTGATCGCTTTCTTGCTGCTGAGTAGAGTTCTTATCTTCCAATTTGGTTGCTTCAATTGCATTTGCTGCTACATACAGCTGGGAAGGTTTACATAATTTTCTGCAAAATAGACAGTCATTCCGAGCTTTCCAGAGACACCATAGAAAAGTATATAGAGTGAGTTTATTTATGGATGTTGAGATGTAACCAAAGCACAAATTATAGCAGGAATAGGATGATAATGTTCAGCCAAAGATTCCGTTTTAATAAACCAAGGATTGCAGAACCATGCAACTTTACTGAAAAAGGCTTTCGCCCCGCTTTATATATAAAGCACCAATCAACAAGCACCCAGTACAAACACACGCCCCGCCACTGCAACACACACACACACCCAGGGCAGGATACATAGGTGCTGAGCGCAGCAACACCACCCCTAACACTACCACCACGCAGAGATGAAGCTACATATGACGAGCCATGCGCTCCAAGGCGGTGCCTTCAGGAAGGGAACGACACCGAAGCGCCGCCACCGCCTTATCCGAAGATTAGAGTTTCCTCCAGAACCGCCTGACGGGCAATGAGAGTCGCAACGACGCCTTCAAGAAGGGAACGATCTTCACCGCCGCTGGTCCGTCCGAAGATAGAACAGGTTTTCACCCCGGCCAACACTCGTCGCCACCGAACGCCACACCCCGGTCACCACGCCACCCACATGGCCATGGTGACCGGGAAGCACCAAGGCATGGACTCTGCCCACGAGCACCGCGCTACCACCACCAGGGCCGCCGCCCCAGCATCCAAGACCTCGACACTGATACGTCCATTTTGCATCATGCTTTTATATCTATATTTATTGCATTATGGGCTGTTATTACACGTTATGTCACAATACTTATGGCTATTCTCTCTTACTTTACAAGGTTTACATGAAGAGGGAGAATGCCGGCAGCTGGAATTCTAGGCTGGAAAAGGAGCAAATATTGGAGACCTATTCTGCACAGCTCCAAGAGTCTTGAAACTCCATGATAGTCATTTTGTGAATTAATAAAAAATACTGAGTAGAGGAAATACTAGAGCGGGCCCACATCCTGGCCACGAGGGTGCACTACAAAAAAAATACACTTCCGTGATGATACATGTTTGTCACAGTAGGTCGTGTTTTTTGTCATGCATGTACATCCATGACAAATTTATGACAGAATCAAGATAGTCATACCTGTGCTGTCGTAGAAGTGTTCCATGACATTACCAAAATTATCATCACGGAAGTGTCCACTTCCATGACGATAACTCGCGCGTCACAGAAGTGCTTTCGTCAAGGGTGACCGACATGTGGCATCCACCATAACGGAATGCCGTTAAGCTATTGGATCGGGTTTTGGATCCGATAACCCGTTAACAACCCTGACCAATGGGGATTTTCCATGCGTAAAATCATCATTGGCTAGAGGAAACACGTGTCGGCTCATCATTGGGACAGATGTCATCCACTCATTGGACAGAAGGCGCCTATGATACGTCGACACGTGGCAGGGCCCATCAAGTTTAAATGGGCCGGCCCAACTAAAGGCCCACAAGATTTTGCAGACCATAATGGGCCGGCCCAGCTAAAGGCCCACGAGATCTTACGAACCATAATGGGCTGGCCCAACTAAAGGCCCATAAGATTTCGCGGGCCATAATGGGCCGGCCCAGGTAAAGGCCCACAAGATTTTTGTGTGCCATAATGGGCCGACCCAGGTAAAGGCCCACAACATTCTTGCGGGTCATAATGGGCCGGCCCGGCTAAAGGCCCATGAGATTTCGCCAACACCAATGGGCCGGCCCAACTATAGGCCCACAAGATTTTGAGGACCCTAGTAGGCCGGCCCATTAACTGGCTGCCATGTTTTGGGCCAAATGCCGGCCCATATTTGATCTGGTCCATTAGGCCTGCCACGTTCCGGGCCTAATAATGGCCCATATGAGATCCGGCCCATTAAAAGCCTCCCACGTTCTGGGCCAAATCATGGCCCAGATCAGGTCCGGCCCTTTAAGAGGCTTTGGCCTCAATTATGGCCCATATCAGATTCGGCCCGTTAACTGAACGCGATGCTTTTGGGCCCACTTGCAAAAGGCCCATTTAGTAATTTGGCCTGTTAAGGGCCCGTTTAACATTTCGGCCCTATATTAATTTCGGCCTATTAAAAGCCTGTCATATAGTTGGGCCTAACTACGACCCGATTTGCATCCGGCCTGCTCGCAGCCGATATCTGATTGGGCCAAACAAGGACCGAGACAATTTTGGCCTGTTAAAAGCCCGTGATTTGATTCGCACAATCATGGGCCGGGGTCCATTTCGGGCTGCTGCCGGCCCATGACCTGTTCGGCATGTTTCAGGCCCAACCTACTTCTCCGCCTCCTAAAAGCCCAGTGAGTTTTCTTGCGAAAAGAGGGCCGGGGGTTACTCGGCCTATTAAAGGCCTGAATCTACTAGTGGGCCAGTTTGACGGGGCCCATGATGCGGATCATACATCGTGATTGCATGACGGCCCGATTATGTACCGTAATTTTACTGTTTGGCGCTTTACTGCGAAGACAGGATATTATATACAGTAAAATAAATGCAGCATCGTGAATAAGAAAAAACCTAGACTATACAATAAAGAAATTACGGCATATTACATCCACCGGGCATCAAAGTTCGCCACTATGATAATAAAGCACAAGTAGACAGCAGATTACATACACTGGGCATCAAAGATCGCCACCGGTGCAAATAAACACGCCGACAAAATAATATAAAAAACCGACAATACTTCAATAGAGTTCAAGAAAGGTTAGCCCTGCTGGCTAGCTGCAGCGCAAGCACCTGAGCAAGATGATGAGACTGCGCTTGTTCAACACTTATATCTTCCTCACTCTGAAAGATAAACAAGCAGACAAATGACAGGTTTTGCACATAAAAGTAGCAGTGCTGACAATTCATCATATTTCTTACTGACGAATAAAGTGACACAGTTTAAGAATGCATTAACACAATATGGTATTGTCCAGGTCAAGACATGGCAGGAAATGACATTGTGAAGGAGTTGGCAGCTTCACGACACCACTGGATTACAGATCAAGAACTCATAAGTATCAATGGTTAGTGTGCTGTCAAATTATCCCATTTCAGATTGGCAAATAAAGAGACGGTTTAAATAATAGTAGAATGATATGACATTGTTCATAGTTAAGACATTGCAGAATATGACATTGTGCTGTAGTGGGTAGGTTCACCACACCACTGGATTACGGATGAAGAACAGAAGCATACATGCAGTGCAAAAGAAGATCACTTGCTCTATATAGTTTAATTTACATGGTATGAAGAAGGAACTTGGTTGTACAACTGAAAACTTAAATTGAGAAGGACAAACTTTTGTTTATGAACTACATAATAAACTTTAAACATGCAATTTGATGCAAATACAAAAATAAATAGTTGTTGCAGTCATGCCTAACCAAATATACACAACAAAGTTTGAAGGCTTGATAAGGTCAAACTTACATTACTGGTGAAGATAGGCTCTCTAAAGCCCTTGTCCATGCTGATGGGGGGGGGGGGGCAATTCAAGAAGTTTACCACAGAATCTTCTTCATAAGCATTGCCTTTATTCTACATTTTGTTAAGAGTATATATAGATGTGATAATATACGAAAAAAATGGAGAATATTTAAGATAAGATGAAGAGTGATGCTACATAACCAAGTAGCTATAAATGTATGTGCAGCGATACAGGCAAAAGGCACAGCCAAGAGCAATGCACAGCTAAACTTCTTTAGTACCAACCTTATGGTAAGAGTAAATATAGATCTAATGTGTAGAAAATGGAGGGCAAAGGAAAATAAGCTGCAGAGTGATGGTACATGAACAACTACCTGTCAATATAACTACACTGATAAAGGACAACATGTACTTACAAGAACAATGCAGAGCTAAAAAAATTCATTGGCATTGGATATATTCTACACTAATGTAACCATTCATACAGATCAGATAATTTGGAGCGAACAATTGATAAGCAAGCTATCATGCATACTGCTGTCACATAATGAACCAGGTATGTATGCAAGTCCAGTGATACAGGACAACAGGTACTAACAAGAGCAAAGCAGCGGGCAGCATATTTGCGACATCCTGTCATTCTTTTCAAACCGGAATTCTTCTTCGAGCAGATTTCCTGCAAAAAGATTTGTAAGGCACTTGTGGAAAAATAGAAGTTCAAATTGTCATGTGATTTCATAGACAGTACCTCATCCTGGGAACGAGACCAGTGCATAACAAGGTTTTTCCATTCAATGTCTTCTAAATTTAGCACATGAGACTTCATCAGAAATTCGTTTATAGACTTGCCATCAAAGTGTGATTTCCTCAGATAACACCAATACTGCTGCAATGCTTCCTTGAAAAGCACAAGCAAGCTTTGCTCATCATGACTATCCAGATTGACCCTCGCCTAGTTACAACAATGTAATGTAAATCATTGATGTGTTCGATCAACAGAAAACAGGAAAATAATAACCATGAATAATAGCACTTACACGTAAGTTGGAAAGGAAGATGTGAAAATGGTGTTTGTCTTCACTATGATCTTCCCATGATGGGAATATATGCACGTAGTCCCTAACAACATTGAAAGCATTGTCTTTTAAACTGGGAATAAATGGAATGGGGTTCCAATCTGTAGGAATTGGCCATCTCTGCAGTTGGGATAGGTCTTCGGCCGGTGGACTTGTTGTACTTTTTGCTGGAGTGGGATTTTTCTGTGGTACGGCTGGTGCTATGTCAAAGGAAATCGATATACCTTTTGCTGGAGTGCAGGTCCTGTGTGGTGGGGCTAGTGGTGTGGCCAGTGAAGTATGGGTACAGTCTGCTGGAGTCGGTCCTACGTTTTGTGTCACTGGTTGTACAGCCAATATAAGTGGGGCGCTATCTGATTTCTCCGGCACCACCATGTTTTTCAAGGACTTTGCTGGTGCTCCTTCGGGTTCGGCAATCACCCTCTTCCTTTTTGATGTCTAATGCACAAGAACAACATTTGAGTGAAAAAACATGGTATGATGACAGATGGAATATGTATTGATAATGGATGGGCATGGCATCTCGAGTTATATGATGAGTAAACTAAGCAGATGGCATTGCAACAAAGTAGAAGAAATGCAAGACAACATATGCAAGATACGCGTAATCAATAAAACCTTGCCAAATTAGAACAGGCACCTTGATGGGTGAACAGGACAGGCCATCTGCCTTTGACTCCTCGAGGTTAGAATAGTCATTAGGATGATATTCGGAACAAGAATCAACAGGTGGGGAGTGTATGAGTTTCATTGCTTCCAGAATGGCACTCAATGCCTTGGTGCCAATTTTGTAAGTCATTGCAATGTTCCACAATATTTTTTTGATGCGCGGATTCTGATATTCACTGTAATTGCGTATAATATCTGAGAACCATGAAAACATAAATAGTTGTGAGATTATCTTTGTAATGCAGATGATATTCTAATATAGGGGCGCCCCTGTAAACACTTGTGTGCTATCACTGGATTCTGATGAGAGAGCTCACGTGTGCTGTAATATGGTGCGTGCATTTATATAATCTGGCACAAGTACACAAAAAATAGGCTCCAGAAGTAAGGATAGCTGGCAGATGACAAGTTCATAATATACTGTATAGAGAGTTTATTGCCAAACCATGATAACAAGAGCACACAACAACTAGGCAGATCATAGTGTACATAACATGGGTACACCATAACCACGATATATAAATCGGGAAAGTGGAACTGGCTTGAAAATACGGTGTTGTATTGCCACTAGTAATTGAAAGCCTATCGATCACGTACAGGCCAGCTCTATCAGCTGTTGACTGCAGATGTCCCTGCGCCCCTTCCTGACAAGGAACATACTGTACGTACTAAATACAGAATAAACAAAGAGGAACATGTTAAAGAACAGAAGAGGAAGCATATTCTTGAGGTTCCGCTTCATTGCATACAATGTTGGTTGCCCACTCATGATGAATCACAGCGCCCAAAGAAATGCAATTCCATGCTGTCTCTCTATATGTGGCAATTTTGAAAAAGAGTCATTAGGATCATATTCTGAACAAGAGTCAATAGGTGGGGAGCGTATGAGTTTCATTGCATCCAGAATGGCACAAAATGCCTTGGTGCCAATTTTGTGAGTCATTGCAGTGTTTAGCTTCAAGAGTGCACTGCTGCTAGTGCAACACAAAGCAGCTACACAGATCATAGTGTAGATATAATGGGAAAACCTTAAGCATTAGAGTAAAATCAGCAAAGTGGAACTTGCGGGAATATATGTGCTAGTTTGCCGCTAGGGCTAGAAAGGCTTCGGATACTAGCTCTCTTCAAGTGAAGGTGCAGTACTGTTAATATCAGTGTAACTCTCAAAGGCGACACAGCTCCCCGCATTTCCTTGCTGTTCTTATAGGATTCAAGTGGGCAGGCCACTACAAATCCTATTCCTATGTTTACAAGATCCTACGAATCAAAGAGGCTCAAAGTGTCCATCACAACCGCCGTATAGACCTCTACACTGCAAATGTCCCTGCTCATCTTCAGTACAAGGAACATACTGTACTACTATCAAACTCCCTCCGTTCCAAAATATAAGTCTTGGTAGAGATTTCCACTATGGATCACATACAGATGTATCCATATACATTTTAGAGTGTAGATTCACTCATTTTTCTCCATATGTAGTCCATGGTGGAATCTATACAAAGACTTGTATTTAGGAACGGAGAGAGTACATATTAAAGAAGAACGGAAGAGGAACATGGTAAAGAAGAGCAAGAAGATTTTGGATAATAAAATGTTGGTTGCGTAGTGCCCACACATGATGAACCAGAGCACATTAAGAATGCAACTCCCAGCTGTCTCTCAACCATTTCAGGCGGTTGAATGAAGATCCTACTTCTCCTAACCCATCTTCTTCCTCGTCTTTGATTCTTCCCATACAGAACACCGCGCGGGCCGCCGGCCGGACCACCGGCACCCACCGCCCGTGTTCCTCCGCCACCACCACCCCCCACCCCCGCCCCAACCCCCACCTGCATCGAGTTTTCTTTGTTCGGCGAGGCCCCACAACCACCTGAGCCCCTTCGTTTTCACCGGCGAACTCCGGCGAGCTCTGAAAAATTTAGTCTACTATGATTTAACTAGTGTGGAATATAAAGGGGGAAAACCATAAGCATTGGGAGTATAGTGTTGAGCATGCCATGGCGGATCTGAAGGTGCAAACCGGACAAAGGCAACTTCGCAACCAAGACAAGAAATCAGAGTAAAGCAGTGGCGATCTATTTTCTTGCTGCGATAAATAAGTTGAGCAGATACGAAAGAGTACCGCCTCTGGTGCGGCGCCATGTACGCATCTGCTGAGAATTTGACGGTGCTGCGGTAGCAATGGCTGTCGGCGGCGTGGAACCAAATCTAGGAGGGTAGATGGTGGTGGCGGGGTGCGGTGGACGAGACGGTCGTAGGAGCGGCACCGACAAGGTGGACGACGGCGGGGATGAAGCGAGAGGACGGGATGCAAGGATCCCGGTCCGAAGCCGTGGATGAGAGAGGTCGATATCTTGTAATGGACGGCGGCGTCGGCGTATCAGCTCCGGCATAGTGGAGGAGGACGGCGGTGGATGGGGTGGCGGGCGGCGGCGGACGGAGGAGAGTGGGGTGGAGAGGGTGTTTTGGCGCCCACGGAGTACGAATGGGGAAAAGGGAGGTAGAGAGGAAGGGGGGAAACATGTATTCAGGGTGCGCTTGTCTCAAATGCAAGGAAATTTACAAACTTAGCCCCCATTTCAAATTTCTAGTACATCACAACAACATTATTCGGTTGGGGATAGGACGGTAATCTCGCATACACTGAATATTTGCCGACGAGAGTTTGTTTTTGGCGCCCACCGTGTATATGAATATGAATCGGGGAGGGAGTCGATTTCGGCCGAGGACACACTGTGTTTTGGCGCCCACCGTGTATGAATCCGTGTGAGAGGTGGTTACGTCACATCTGGGTGAAATTACGAACCTACCCCTATCGAAACCTAGAGAAATCGAGCAGATAGGCTTTGCGTGGCAGGGATAGACAGTAGTAATTTCCATCTCGCAGATTTTGGTTTCGGACGGTTACTGCGACTTTCCCCGCTTCGTTCAAATTTTGCACAGTGCACGTTTGCACTCGTGCCAACTCAATTCGAATCCCATTTGTATTCTATTTTTTTCGAGTGGGATCCATTTTCAATTGGAATTACATTCTATATACATCATTTTTTATATATACTTTCAAAAGCACAACAAAGAATTCTGCTCCTTTATATGTATAATATGATTTACAAATACAACAATCTCGAAATCTTAAGGTTGAATTAATTTAACCAAATTATGTTCTACTAAAATGTATGGATCAGTAATATCTACATATTAAATAACATAGATGTGCGTGAATTCATATGAGTATGCATGTTTGATAGATCAATTTCGGTTTGAGTATGGATTACATGTATCATCATCTTGAATTCAAATATTTGAATCCCTTTTTTGTTTACTCCTTTCACGCCCATCTCTCTCGCATGCATGCTCCTTCAGGTAGCTATCACTCTCTTTTCTCCAGCTCACCCGCATGCTCACTTCATGTTTCTCCTATCCTCGCAAACATGGTCTCTCGATGTCTCCCTTGAGAAGTGTCACACTCTCCCTATCATTATACATTACACAGTTTTCATTATCTCTCACGTCTCTACTGTTCTCTGGTATCACTCAGTACCTAAGCTTTCTTTTTCACCGCCACACACAGTCTCCACTCGTCTTTCACTTTGTCTTTCTCTCTATGGGATTCTGTAACACACCCTATATGTCTCTACATATGACTCATACCATAAAATTACTCTCTCTCTCTCTCTCTCTCTCTCTCTCTCTCTCCTGTAGACACAACATTTGTTGCGGTCTCCTTTTCGTCTCCATCACAGACTGACATTATTCATTTGTTTACCGATCAGACAACCCCGACTACCGTCTCCTCTCTCTCTCTCTCACAGACACACACACAACTCCTACTTCCACTCCCCTTCCCGACTACCGTCTCTCTCTCTCTCACACAAAACTCTCGCTTTCGCACCCTGACTCGTATTTCTCTCACAAACATTTATCGACTAGCTAGCCTCTAGATAGGTTTGTTCACCCGCACACTCGGGCTTCCACCATCGCATACATGGCTCTCTCCCGCTCCTTGTATCTATGTAGCCTTTTCTTCCCTTCTTGAGACATGCCCTCTCGATCATGCACACACACACTCTCGCCTCATTTTAAGCTGATACCTATCGCACACCCACTCCTTGTGTCTTTGTCACACATGCACTCCATCCTCCTCCACTCTCCCTCTCTCTCTCACACACATGGGCTTTTTGCAACAACTAGCAAGATGCCCATGCATTGCATGGAACATCAAGATGCATTTGTATGAGTAGTTTATCTTGTGGGGGAAAAGGATGAACGAGGGAAGGCCTTATTTGCAAATGTGGAGAGGGGTGTGGGTATCTTTTTGCAAAATTGCCATAGTTTCCTTCCTATCCGTCAGATATAGATCGGACGGCCTATATTGCAGGATGGCAGGCACACGATCATCACTGACAATGCTTTTTATAAGAGTAGGGATAAAAAATAGAGTTGGTGATGATGGTGGGCCTGCCATCTTGCAATGTAGGTCGTCCGATTTATATCTGACGGATAGGAAGGAAAATATGGCAATTTACTCGCACTCTTCACCACATTTGCACATAAGGCCTTCCCTCGTTCATCCTTTTCTCCCACAAGATGATGTTCCATGCAACGCACGGGCATCTTGCTAGTAAGAGTAGAAATTAGACATATACCACTTCTCGAATCTTGAAACCAACAACATTCCTCCCTTATCTCATCAAAACCGCCAAAGGGATATATTTTGAGTGAAACATAACATATTTTTAGTGATATACGTATTTCAAAACTAGACTTTTTTTTCTATCAAATCGGTGAATATGTATTAATCTACTTTGATCGTGTGGCAACGCATTGGCACATTGCTAGTAGTTATTATATTTTTTGGACACCAGACAAACGGTGGAGTACATATACGAAGAGAAGAGGCGCACGCACGCAGTCGGCCTCTCGCTGTCTCGCACACATGAGTGTTACGTAAAGGCGACATTAACAAATATACCCTAAAACCCTAGGTGCACGATTTCTGCATTCGTGGGTACCGGGTACGTGGTGGAGCACCTTTGTAGGAGTAGTCAGCTCGCGTGATAATTTGATCCGTAGGAGTTGATGGTCGGGACCACAGGTGAACGACTTGGAGCGCAGTGGCTCGCCAGTTGCCACAGATCGAGTAGCCACGTTTAAAATATCGTTTTTTTAGCGGGGTTAAGGGTTCCGATTTTCAATGGCACGTTATAAGTAGTAAGTAGCTTTTAGAACGATTGGTATGGAGCGAAAATGGAATTCATAGTACTACGTACCTCCTTGGCATATGGTTGTATGGGTTTATGTTGCGAGATGTTGAACCTGGTAGTTCTAGGGCAAATACTATGGTTTAGATGTAGATGCTGGTTTTCAGTAATTAAAATCGGAAGGGGAAACCCTTCTTTGATTAAAAAAAACTACTACCTCCATTCTGGTTTACTAGTCCCCATCGTACTTTGGGTCAAAGTTTGTCCACGAATTTTACTTGTAAAATGTGAATGGAAAATGAGATTTTGTTATACCCAAACAAAAAAGGACTGGAGGGAGTGATTGCTCTGACACAACCGCGACCTCTCATAGCGCAGGCATTGAACTGGCGCACCGGCCAAGAGGGCCGCACTCGCTACAGGCCCGGTTGAGCACGCCTCCTCGCCGCGTGCAACTAGCTTAAGACTGCCCCGCCTGCCTTCATTGAATCCACGCGTGTGCCGGCAACACGTCCTTCCACGAGCCAGTAGGCATTTTAGAACACAAAAAATGACTAAAATATAATTAATTTACGCATGGTCTTGACTTGTTGTGCTCGCACTGGTAGCAGGAAATAGTAGAGGTTTTTCTTTATTTATAACTCTCCTCACATTTTTTTTGGCTTTGAAGTGAATCATGGTTGTGGACAGATATCTGTGAACATGAGTTTGATGTGGAAGTTGAACTTGGAATGTCGGGCTTGCGCGTGAACTATACCATGTCCAATGCTTCATCTGTTATTGTTTGGAAAGTAATTGCTGTTATTACATGACCCAAAAAAAACATTTTGTGCCAAGTTAGTAGATGCACAGACATCACAACAGGCATGCTGACTGGATAAACATTTGAACCTAGCTATTATGAAGGAAATTTTGTATTGACAACAATTTTAGATAGCAGGAGACGCCTAGCCTTCTCTGCCTCTGCTAGCTTATTTATGGCTTCTTCCATCTCTTCTTTGGCTTGGATGAAGAGAGCATCTAATTGCTCTTTTCGCTTCTTCAGGAACTCAGCTACATTCTCAAGGGCTGCTGCACGCTTTCTTCCAGCCTTTACTAATGCCACGAGGACACGAATAGCTGACGACTCCACCTGGCTTGTGTGTAATCCAGCATCATCTGGGAATTTGCACCTTGTGTCTAATCCAGCATCATTAGGGAACTGGCACCTTGTGTGTAATCCAGCCTCATTTTGGAAACATGATCTTGAGGTTGACCATACTTCCCTCCTTGCAGGAACTGCATCCTGACATGAAGTTACTTCTTTTGAGATCAATACTCAGAGCAACCTAGATCCATTTAGTAGAAGCCAGATAAACAGAACTCGGAGAAGTGAATTCAAAAGGAAAAGAAATATAAAAACAGACCACAAGGTGAGAACACCCACTTCCCACATCAAGCTATTCTTATTACACATCGAAGAACACCGCGCTTAAGAGAAACAGAAACTACAACATATACACATCGAAGAACACGAGGCTAAGCGAAAGTAATTGAAAGGGTGTTACTTACCAAAGCTCGTTTTACAGGTTCGGTGAAGCTCCTCTTTAACTTGCCACACTCCTTGAAGATGTCCCGAATATCCCGTGTTTGGTCTTGATTGCTCCTCTGCATGTTCGCACTCGTGGTTTTAAAATCTCAACATGGCAAGAAAAATATACTACTAGTAATACTCGCGCATCTTGTGGGCAACATTAAAGCACTCGTCTGCCATGTTAGAGCATCTCCAACAGAATCGCAACACGCGGCGCTTTAAAAAAGCGTTTACAGTGCTGAGATCGAGAAGTAGATAGAGTAGAGGATAGTTCTCAGCATAGATAGATAAAAAAATATAATTCAACTACTCCTCATCGTCCGACTCCTCCTCGGTGATTTCCTCCTCCGACGTCTGACTGTAGGCGTGAAGATACCGATCATCGTCGGATTCCCAGGGTGACGCTGCTCCTAGGCTCATGTTGAACTGAGCGTCCGCTTTTCGCCTACGCTTGTCCTCGCGATAGGCGGCTCGCTCCGCCCTCCTCTTATCCCTCTCCGCCCTCCTTTGCACGTAGAACTCGCGCTCGTTGATGATGTCCTGCGGGAAGTGTTGGCGCCACAACGCCATGGCTTCCTCGTCCATCTCGGCAATGCCGAGACGGTGCTCCCGCCTCCGGTTGTCGCGACGATCCTCGTCGGTGCTAAGCCGCGACAGAGGCGCGAGCTCCTGCGCCCGCTCCCGCATCGGCACGTTGGGGAAGTTCAATGTTCTATGAGGCCATCGGAGGCGCCACACCGCCGTGTCGTGCGTGCGGGCGACCTTGTTGGCGGTGTCGAAATTGCCGAGGCCGAGGCGTAGCCCGCGGAACCGGATCTCGGCGGAGAAGCCGCCGGAGGGGCACGCACGGACGCCGCGGTATCCCCAAGTTTCCCGGCGACACGACGGCATGGTGACGCGGCGGCAGCGAGGCAAAAAAGAGTGGGGAGAGAGGGTGGCGAGGCATAGAGCAGGGAGAGAGCGGTGGCAAGGCACAGAGCGGTGGGAGGGCGTTGGATTTTATAAAGCGCGCCGGACGCCGCGCGCCAAAACTAGCGCACGCCCGGCCGCTTTTTCCCACGGGTGCGCGATCTTTTCCCGACGTCTCTGCTATCTCTACTCTCTTCTCTACTGTTATATTTATTTAATATTTAATATTTAATATTTATCTCTACTTCCTTTAGTGTCTACTTTTTTTGCTCTATACTTTTTTTTCTTGCAATATAGGCCTTCCGATTTATATCTGACAGATAGGAAGGAAACAAATGGGAATTTTGCAAAAAGATACCCATACCCCTCTCTAGATTTGCAAATAAGGCCTTCTCTCGTTCATCCTTTTCTCCCATAAGATAAACTACTCATACAAATGCATGTTGATGCGTGCAACACATGGGCATCTTGCTAGTTCTAAAAACCTTTCCATCATTTGCCACACTACTGGTTGCAGATGAAAAACCTACCCAAGCACAGCGCGATGCAGGAGCGACGCACAATTACAAGCTGATATTCTGTTGGACAACGAAGGCTATAACCAATTACTTTTACGGGAACAATAGCACCCAGGAAATTTGAAGGGTAGGTATGAACAAAATTGGAACTGCACATGTACTGCTAAGTGATTCAATACACACATTACCAATCGAGGAGGAGAACGATGGTTGTAGCGACCTCTGTGAGTCATGTTCGGCAACGGGAGTCAGTTCATTGTCCACGACGGTGGTACTTCTGCGCTTGGTGTCGGCTTCCGGGAAGCAGATCCGAGACCGTGGAAGACGATGCCGGGGAAGAGGCTCCGTGTACGATGACGATGGTGGACCGGCTCCAGTGCGGTGTACGAGGTCGTCGATGAGGCAGATGCGCTGCGGTGGACGAGTGCGCCAATGTAAAGGGGAGGAGCACGAAGGCTGCGGTGCTGTGGAGAAGTCTATTTTGCGGTGGGGATAGAAAATGTGGAGTATTCAGGTGTACTACTTTGGGTGCCGGGGTGGGATTGGCTGGGTAGGGTGAACCAGAAGTTACGAAAACAGCCCCCTACCAAGCGTCATCCGTAGGCCTGTTCCAAAGGCTATGATGGTAACTTCCCACTGCTCGAATCAGGGTCGCGGGAGATTTTCCCGCCGACCTCAAAATTTTGTGACACTGGACTCCCCGTGTGGCGTGTTGAGTGATTCGGCTAAGCAACTAGCGAGTAGTAATAGTAAACTATGTATATTAGGTTTGACCTAAGTCAAACTTCCTAAAGTTTGACCAAGTTTATAGAAAAATATAAACATTTACCATAACAAATATGTATGATGTGAAAGTACATTCAATAATGAATCTAATGGTATTTATTTGTTATTGTATATGTTAATATTTTTTGTTATAAGCTTTCTGAGAGTTTACAAAAATTGACTTTGACCAATGCTAATACGCGGACTTAAATAAAAACGGAGGGAGTACACATTTGTTTTCTTAGTTTGTAGTGAACTAATCATTTGTTGAAATTGTGAAATAAATATATTAGGCTATTGACTTCGAATGTAATGGTCTATACAATTCAATAGTTACAATCATTGTCGAATCCCAAGATGTATACAAGGTCTATTGTACTTCACAACATGCTCAAACTCACATAATCCCAGTCAAATGAGAATCTAAATGCATTTCATAGTTATTACTTTGTAGGATGCAACAAAAACAACCATAACTCTACATCAGCCATTATAGAAGAAACATTTTGACATATCCCAATGTGTGAATGAAATGTGTAGAGAGAGCTTTTGAAGATGGAGCAGATAGGGCGGGAAAGATTGTATGTATGTGGACGAGAGAGTAGGAGAAAAACCTAACGAGACGGAGAGAGAGAGATAGAAAGAGAAAGATAGAGGAAGAAGTTAGGTCTGTGAGAAAGATGGAGACATGTAATATACGTGAGATGTGTGTGCATACGGATTCTGTATACGTGGAAGGAGAAGAGACAACATGTTTGATGAGAGAGCTGGAAAAACATGGACGAGAGGGGAAGGATCTCGTGGGTTGAGGGATTGACAATTTTGTGCGGCGAAGAGAGGGTTTGGTAATTTTGTGCAAGAGAGAGAGAGGGTGGGGGGAGGAGTCAGCCAGCCGTCGTCACATCACCCATCTTCCAAATGACCCTGCATTCTCTAGTGCGGTGTGGTCGCTGTCTTCGATCTACTCAATGCCCTCTTTGAAGATTGAGGTGTTGTGCATGTTGGGGTGCAAAGAAGCACAATCGAGAGTGGTCGCCGTATAACCTTGGATGGGGATGAATTGTGTGCTCGGGGGAGTGTGTGTGTGTGTGTGTGTGTCAGATATTGAGAGAAAACAAACCTAAGGAGAGAAATGGGTATTCACGAAGAGATTGTGCGGGCCTTGAGGTGGGGAGGGGCTGGGTGAGGGTGTCAAAATGTGCGCGTTGATGCATGTGTTGCATGCGATCGTGCAAGGGACGGACGAATCGAGAGAGATGGTTGTTGTGTTACGGATGCTCCTCTCTCTCTCTCTCTCTCACACACACACACACACGTAAACTAGAAGACCGTTCTCTCACGTATACACAACGTATCGGCATCTGTCTATGTCTCACTCATGCATGATCATTTGCACATTCACACATCTTTATGTCTGTATCACACGCACACCGTTTCCACACTGCCCTTCCGCCACAACACACATATGGACACATACACACGTTCTCTATCAGTCACACACACAAAATAAGTATTAAAAAAACTAGGGCGCACCTAAAATGTCCAAATCCAAATAAACACGAACTGGAGCTAAATTCAAATATATGGAAATATTGCAGCATCAAGAACTTTCCCAGGAAAAAAAGTTGAGTAATATTCAAGGATTGTTTTCACACACACAAAAAGGTTTGGTGGATGTCCTTCGAGCGCGACATGGTGACACACCGTTCAATCGACCGCGCGGTCGCGGTTCACGCGCTTGCACATGATTCCATATCATGGCTGTGGTACTAACTTCAAAAAAAACTAATAAAAGCGCTGCCTAAGTCTAATGTTTACGTGTACTAGTACGGTTTTCTTTTAAGTTTGACCAACCTTATATAAAACTAAAGTAAGCTCCCACACGCGCACTCATCAATATGCCGCCGCCGCCGTTGTGCATGCCAGCGCCCGCCTGCTCCGGCCAACAATTTCTCGCCCATCACCGCCGTGTCGCCGCCATCCCTGTGCCATGAAGCCGAAGGCTCGCCCGCTCACATCGTCTACAGTCCCTCCTCGACATGCCACCGCGCTGCCAAGCACGTGAGCAGCTGGTGGAGCCGTGTCTATGCACGCAGCATACGAAGAGGAGGACGAGCGCGTGCTCCAGCACGCCGGCGAGGAGGAACTAGCGTGTCATTGTCGTCTCCACCCGCGCGGAGGAGGCGCGCATGGTGGCTATCGCGGTAGAAGCCGGTCGCGCGTGCGTCGAGCCCGCAAACCGGGTGCGGACATGGAATCTACCTTCGAGACCTTGAATGCCACGTGGATCCTGCAATCTAAAGGAGCAATTTGGGTCAGTCGACTCATGTGAGCCATTTGATGCAACATGGATGGCTAGAAGGGCTTCTTCCACCTCTTCTGCCGTCTTCTTCCTTCACTCCGTCGAACTTCTTTCACAAATCGACTGGCCTAAATTTTACTACTAGTACGAACGTATTAAGTACAGTAGGAACACGAAGATACGAGCAGTAGTACCAAATGCAAGAAGAACAGTAGTAAGACATAGTACTAGTACTACTGTACATACTAAAGAGTTCAAATAACGAGAAAGAACATAAACATAGTTCTACTGGGGCCTCAGCACAACACACCCTTGAAAATAATCTAAGCAACTAGTCCGCTTGACACTGCAGTAGAACCAGCATGAGCGACGACACTGCCACCTACTCGGAGTCTGAGTCCACGTCCTCGACTTCGTCCTCGTCCCTCTGCCTTTTCCTCTTCGTCGACGCTTCTTTGCTTGAACCGGACACTGGGCTCTGCTTCTTCATCCAACCCTTGTAGATATTTAAACAAAGGTAGGCATCCATTGCTGCGTATAGGATGTGATCTTCATCTAATGTCTTCGACTCCCATGCATGATGAAACTCGTGATGAGGTTTCTTCAGTTTAGCGTATGAAGGATCAATCATGGCTACTGCCAGGGTCAGCCTTGAAGGTTGAGAGGAGGACACCAGGCTTGCCTTCTAGAGATCAAAGGGCTGGCCTACAACGAGACCTATCTGACGCAGGACATCCCTGTCGTTCTTAAAGCCTAAAGTAACGAATTTCACTCTTTTGTCCTTGAGGAAGTTCTTAAAATCCTGGCACTCAATGTCGGCATGGCATATGTGGTAGACCAAGCAAACGTTATGTACGCAAACCTGGATCACGGCGGGCTTCTTCCTCTCTTCGTCCTTTAGATCCTTCTCTCGTCCCAAGACTGTGGTGTACTCAACATCTAGCCCATCGACCCACTCATCCGCTGAACTGTTGAACATGCGTAGGAAGCAAGCAAGCCATGCATTCACCATCGCGGATCCACATGTGTAGATGACGATGAACTGATCGCCGGTGATGGCTCTAACCTGGTACTTAGTGGTGACCATGGAGATTTGGGAGGCCATGGATTTTGGAGGAGGGTTAGGAGAAGTTGAACTGTTGTACCCCGCAAAAACTGGGAGCGAACTAATGTGAAAGGACGGGACGACTGGGAGCGAACTGTTGTGAGGTAGAAGACGGGGAGGGAGTAGGGCATGCGAACGGCGTGGGGTTGCTGGCTTGCCCGGTGGATAAACGGCTGCAAGCCCCCAAAGAGTTGTCGAGAACTATGCGGGACCCACTAGATGTCATGTCTACTAGACCCATATCGTAGGCCTGACGGTATAGCTTCTTCCTATTTGCACGCCATGCCGGCACGTGGATGTAACTTCACTTAATTCTGTCAACCGTCGCGCCTCCCACGACCTTCGCCTCCCTCGCGCGGTCGCGCCCTTTGAGACTTCGACCGGCTATAAATGAGCAATTTTTTTGCCTACTCTGCATGCATGATACTCCCTCTGGTCCTTTTTACTCCCGTCAACCGTTTGCAAAGTGTTTGACCAAATTTATACTTTTTTTGAACACCACCTTATATTAATTAACCAGCCACAACAGTACACTCATTCGATACAATATTCACCACACAGGGTGGTACGTTATTTACAAGAATACCATCTAATCTATTGTCAAAGCTATACTTAGTGATTAAGTGTGCCACCTTATTAGCCGAATGGCTAATCTTTGACAATTGAAGATTGTTGATCAACTTCGAGATGCTCAATGCTTTCATCTTCAGGTCACGCATAGCAGACCTGTCATAGTCCCCCGATGCAAGAGACGCTACCACAAAAGCGCAATCAGTCTCTAAAATTACAGGATTATGAAGAGAAATACCTATGTAGAGACCGGAAATGCAAGCCCTAAGCTCCGCTTCCTCCACGCTTGGACAGGCATTAATAAATTCCCATGACCAAATTTATACTAAAAATATGAATATCTACAATACTGATTATAATGAGTATAAGAACTACGTTTTATAATGAGTGTAAAATATTGATTTGACATTGTGAATGTTGACATTGTGAATGCTGATTATAATGAGTACTAGTACATTTTTCTGTAAGTCTGGTGAAAGTAGAGGTACATTGACTTCAGACAAAACTTAAATGCACAATGCAGACTAGTTCCTCCGTCCAGGTGCGTGCCATGTCCTATCTTGTCATCACAACAAGGTTAGCTATTAGAGTACCACTACCTCCATTCTAGTTTAAAGGGCTCGATTCAAAATTTTCACCTACTCTTAGCAAGATAGTAGAGGCGGTGGAATAGTTTTTGAAGTCTGCAAAAGTACTCAACTAATGCTGTCGTTCTTCACAAAAAAATGTGTTTACCAATGCATGCATGAACACTAGTTACTCCAACCCCCTCTCTTCTTTAATTCTTTGCCACATCAGCATGTTTGCTATTCCCGTGTGCATGATACCAGCTAAGATACCACCACTATGGCCAGCCTTAATCATCGCATGTAATAATTTAGTGCACCTTGAAATATGAACATGTGTGGGGCATGTATGTTTTTAATGACTTGAGACTATAGCTAGCCCGACATGCAAGATGACTTATTATGCACCGTTCCCCATACCTGCAGGAAGCCCATCGTCTCCAAATCTTTTCCTCTCCATGTGTGGAAATAATATGCCTGCCAAACTCTCCTTCTCCCTTCGGTGGTCCCACCACTCCACCCCGTGTGAAAAAAATCTGCATGCATGACTCTCCTCCCCCCACGCTCGTCCAATCCATTGTGACCAGCAATATTTCCACCCCTTCACTTCCCCGTAATTTACTCCAACAAATATGCCCACGTAGCTTTTACTTAACTTCAGGTGCATTGAGTCACTGACATATGGGCCCAACAGGGGACTGGCCCACATGTCAGTGACGCAACTGGACCTGTAGTTAAGTCAGTGCAGCTCAGTCCATATCTTACGTAGGTGTGCCATTGCTCGCTAAAAATACTGCGCCTCCCACGACACCGCTATCTCCTCCCCCTCATGTTCACATTCATCACTATCTCCTCCCCCTACCTCTCACGTCGACCACCATGACATCGCCCCTCCCAAGCCCTAGGAGCCCCTCGCTGCGCCGCGCGGACGGTCACGCTTCGCTGTTCCGTTCCTCGCTGCCACTAGTCGAGGAGGACATATTGGTGTTTCGCTCCTTGCCGCTACGCGACGCGTCGCCGTTTCGTTCCTCGCCGCCACTAGTCGAGGAGGACGCGTCGGTGTTCCGCTCCTCGCCGCGACGTGATGCGTCACCGTTCCGTTCCTCGCCGCCACTAGTCGAGGAGGACGCGTCGGTGTTCCGCTCCTCGCCGCGACGCGTTGAGGTGGACGCGTCGGCGTTCCTAATCTCGCCAGCACGCGCGTCGGAGGACGTGTCGGCTCCCTGCTATGAGGAGAACGCCACGCCGCCCGCCGAGCCCCCCAGCCTTGAGGAGCTTTGGAAAGAAATGGATGTCTCCTTGTGGGAGGCTTTGCCTCCAGCAGAGCGCGCCAAAATAGAGGCGGAGAATAAGGCCGAGGAAGAGAATCGCACCGTGGAACAAACTGCCTGGGAGGCCTATGTCGCGTCCGAGAGAGTCAAGCAATTGGCTCTTTGGCAGAAGGCTCGTGCGAGGGCCGTGAGGGTGGCGGAGGACGCTCGTGCCGACGCCCTGAGTGAAGTTGGGCCCAAGCGCCTCATCTACGCTTGGCGGTACGTGGACCGGGTGCACGCTTCCAGCGAGGAGGAGTACCTGTTGGCGCCGGATCACCACACCGGTGAGATCACGCTCGCCCGCCGGCAAGCCGCCAATCAGCACCTAGCGAGTTGCGAGGCTGAGGAAGAGGCGTTGTGTCGGCGCGCTGGGAAACGGCCGCGCACCAGGGCACTCGTGGCGCGCCGCAAGCACTCCTGCGAGCGTCGTGGCTTTTAGGAGGAGTATAATTTTTGTTTCGTAAGGCGATCTCATTAGTTTTGGGACGCAAATGATAAATCCCGAACGCTCAGGAATTTTTAGCATCCTTAATTAAGTATGTAAAATGGAAAGTTTGGAAACCTTTGTATTCGTACGCATTTTGCAAGTACGTGCATATAGCACAAACTTTACTATGTACTATCGGACTACACGTCTCTCTAGATATATGCTTGCAGACTGTGCTACTCCCTCCATCCAGGTCAATAAGTCATCTTTGGTTGTGCACCGTGACCAAGAAGGAGGGAAGACTTGTACACCTAGATGGAGGGAGTACTACTATTACTTATGTACGTGCAAATGCACGTTTTAACATTACGATGCGGTTTTTATAAAAGTAGAAAAACAACACTAGTCAAGCTTGTGAAACGATTCAATGCAAAACATATGCAAAAATGCTCGTTTGATTGTTTATTTTTAGCTTCCTTCTCTATGGTTATTTCTCTGTCGTACTTTGTACGGAGTATCTCACTGGTTGGAAAGGCATGCAAATTCCCAAACCGCTTCCTACACCCTGTATTGATTTTTTTGCCTAACAAGTTGTGCCGTGCAATTGGAATTCCAACTTGAGTACTAGCTACTACTAGTAGGAGTACCAGGGGCCAGTTCTAGATTAGTAATCCCATAACTACTACCTCCATCCTGGTTTATTGGTCCCCATTGTAATGTGTGTCAAATTTTGATCATAAATTTGACTAATAAAATGTTAGTGCATGTCACATGCACTACTCCATCCGTCTAGGTGAGTAAGTCATCTTAGGCTGTGCACCGTGACCAAGGAGGAGAAAACGAGAAACGTTAATGTCTATTTGCTAACTAATAGTATTGCATGCAATGAACTAACCACTGCATGTCGTGTTTGATATTTCAAGTCATTAAAAGCATGCAAACTCTTTATCTCTTATTGGTTGATATGTCAAGAAACAAGAAACGAGGTAGAAGTTAATGCACCGCGCCTAAGTGTTTTGGGATTATTTGGTTTTCGTAAGATGACTTACACACCTAGACAGAGGGAGTAACATTTTATCAGTTAAATCTTTGGTCAAAATTTAGCACAAATTACAATAGTGAGGAATAAACCAGGACGGAGTAGTAGTTTAGAAGCCCAAATAAATAAGTGAGGCGCCTTATTGTTACTCTCCACTGTGACTAGTCTTGTGGGAAAAGCTGGGGAAGCCGCCGAAAGAACTGGCCCTAGGAGTAGTAGCTAGGGATCGAGTGTGCGAGATGAACCGGAGAAAGTAAATGCAGAGAGATGAAATGCAAAAAAGATGGAGGGATGTGATGGTTGCTTGTCCATTTATTTTACCAGGCCACTTATTACTGGGAGTGGTTGGGTTTTGTGATATGACGGCTTTACTGCCGCGCCACGGGCGGGGTGAGAGGTGAGACTCCCGTGCAGCACCTCCCTCTACACTTGTACTAACCCTGAACTAACTCTAACCAAAGAGGTGTTTGGATGGCAGGGTTAGATGGAGCACGGATACGGCGAGGCGCCTTCACGGGCGGTGCGAGAGGGAGGGAGGGAGAGGACGAGAAGCTTTGAGGAAGTGGGGAAGGATATGCTGTAGGAAGAGCGAGAGAAAAATGTGTTTTTTTAATTGCCCCAAGAAGAACTAACCCGAATAAGCACCTCTTGGGTGGGTTAGATTTTTTGGATGAGTTAGATGCATCTAACCCAAACTAACCCTCCTGTTTGGATACTTTTGGGTTAGTTGAGTCCAAAATAACCCAGACTAACTCTAACTCATGGATCCAAACAGGGCCTACATCGGTCGTGGTTTATTAGCCCCCCATTGTATTTGACTGAAGATTTAACTGACAAAATGTTAGTGCATGTCAACAAAAACGATATCGTTGGATTCGTATTTGAACATAGTTTTGAATGATATAATTTTAGGTGACATGCATCAGCATTTATCGTACTATATATAATGTTAGTTCAATTTTTGGTCGTACTAATCTATAGTAGTAAGGTGCCCGTGCATTGCACCGAAGAGTGAAATGCATTGATCGTGGAGTTGTTTATTTTCACAAAGGATATGGGGGTCATCTCATGTGTAACGGGTATCGATAGGTTTCTTCGGATATTATTTCATCTCTAGAGATCACAAACATCTAGGTGAAATTGATAAAAAGGTATCTTTTGCAAACAAAAGCGTTTAAAAACTTGCAAAGAAATAACACTTATTGTTCTTTGCAAGAAATGATCTTTAAGAATTAGTTTTTGAGTATCGATTGTTATACATGTTGGCTACAGATGACATGGCACTTTCTTATAGTCAACAGTTGGCTATACTATTAAGTTATATTAACCATGCCCTTATACACCTAGACGGAGGGATTAAATCAGGATGACTTGCAAGGGGGCAGAGGAGATGTAAGAAATGGTTCATCGTAAGTCTTCCACCAGTACTGTAGTAAAAATTCATACATGGAAGATTCTAGACTAAACCATAAACAGATACACTTTTATTCATGCGCGATACCCCAATAGAGCAAGATCCTGCATGGAAGTCTCCACATGCTTAGACAGCGGATTACATTGAGCGAAGACTAATGATCAACATTTAACTTGATAGTGCGTATGTCCAGGTGAACCTCCTTGGAGTCCCCGTGCACCGCGTCGGCGGGTAAAGGATGCCATGGGTTTTCCAAGTCCACATTGGCGGGATAGTCCCAGCTCCCTAGAGTCCAAGTCCGTTCGATGAGGCCGGTGTCGCCGCCCACGCGACCCGGAGGGGTAGTAACACTGACCATGCACCCGTACATCAGCCTCGTGTCAGTGTCAGCGTTAGCGGCGTCGCCCCTGATGCACATTACAGAGACGGGGCGGCGGTCTGCGTGGGCCTCGTCGGTGCCCACGATCAAGAGGAAGACGCTGCCGTCCTCCTCCGAGACTAGCAGGCGGCAGTGATCCTCCAGCAACTCTGGCATGGTGAACGGGTAGCACGTCTTGTACTTGATGTTCTCCGCCAAGGGCCAGCAGTGACCGCTGCACGCATCCGTGAGGTGATGCACCATGTCCGCCGGCGAGCCACAAAACGGCATCGGGCACTCATAGCAGTGGACGAAGGGCTCCTTGGAGGCATCGACCAGGCCGTCCATGAAACGGGAGTGGCTGTAGGGGACGTTGCGCCAATTGAATATATGAGCAAGTTACTACGAGATTTAATCCGAATAAGCACAAAATAAATCATGACGGCTATAACAGAGATGAAATTAATCATGTGGACTAGCATAGTAGTAGGATACAGAGTAGAAACATGAATTCTACCACAATTTTGAACAGGAAGGACAGAAACACATACGGTGCAACGGGAGCAGCACCGTTGGCGTTGAGGTTGTCGCCCATGTCGTTGAGTAAGAGGTTGCTGAGGTCGGGGAAGAAGTCGTCGTCGGTGAAGTCGTGACTGCCAGCAGTCGCGAGAGTGCGCTCCCCAAATTTCAACAGCGCCCGCCGAATGTAGCGCAAGAGGGAGTGGCTGTAGGGGACGTTGCAGCCGCCGAATGGAGCGCAGGAGTAGTGCATGAAGCAGTAGATGGTGTCCTTACTAGTACTCCCTAGTCTCTATCTATCTATATCTATATCTATATTTATATTTATTTATACTCTTATAGAAAACCGAGTTGGTGATGATGGTATGCCTGCCATCTTGTAATATAGACCGTCCGATCTATATCTGACGGATAGAAAGCCAACTATGACAATTTTACAAAAGATACCTACACCTTTCTCCACATTTACAGATAAGGCCTTGCCTCGTTCATCCTTATCTCCCATAACCTCGTGCTCCTCCCTATGTCTCTATCTCTACTACTCTTCTTTGTTTTTTATAACAAATTGAATAGTGCTGCGCCGTCCGCTGCACGCCCGGCTGAACATGCCTCCTCGCCTCCATCATCACCAACTGAGGGGTTGTTTGGTTCCTAGCCACACCTCGCCACACTTTGCCACACCTAATCTTAGGCAAGTTTGACTAAGTTAGATAGGTGTTTGGTTCTAGCCACACCTAAGGCAAATAATTATTTTATGAGCAGTGATCCCCACATGTCATAGACACAAAAAGTGTGGCAAGATTCCCTTAAGCAAGTGTAATGCCCCGAGACCTACGCTCCAGATGCCTTCCATGTTTTCGTTGTTGCCATGTGTTTTATTTATTTGTTGCATTTCATCATGGCATCATCCGCATTGCATCGGCACTCGTTGTCGTCATTGGTTTTAAAACTTGCATCCGCTCGTAGTTGCCGCGTCCCCCCCTTGCTTTTGTTGACCGTTTTGAGACCAACCGTGTTTTCGGTTCCCTCTTATCAGACCAACTAACCTCTCTCGTCAGCCCGCGATTCCCTTGCGTGCGTGTACGAAACCCGAGCAGTTATGACTGATGGGTTCGAATCGTCACCCAAAACATCTTCATTTTCTCGTTTGAACTCCATGACATATTTTTCTCGACCGTCCGATTAAATCGAATGGTCCAAAATCAGCCCACACTCTAATCCCACCTACCTATTTAATCAGCCTAAACCCTAGTCTAGCGTGTCCCGTCCACCCTTCCCTCGCGCCGCCGCCACTCCGTTTCCCTCGGGATCCCTCCCGATCCAGCGACCCGACCATCTCCCTTGTTTTCAGCGATGCCCAATCCATCGATCCACCCAACCAGCAGCTCCTTCTCGTCCCCGTACCCGCTGCAGCCACTCCACGACGGCCATCCCGACAGCCCCGTCGCCGGCGACCAGCAGCTCGCCGGAGCCAACAGACGAGCGCCTCCCTTCTTCTCTGCTTCGTTCTTCCCTTGCTCTTCCCATCCCCTGATCTCTCTCCCTCGTTCTTTCATACAGGAGCTCCATCCCCGAACGCCATGGCCGCTGAAGGAGCTCGTCGCGCCACCCAAATCCCTAGCAAGCCGCAACCTCCTCCGTCCCCGTGCTCGCCCCGACGCCTGAGGGAGGAGTTCCCATCGGTCCTCCTCGACCCGCAGCAGCCAGCGCGGTCACTCGAGCGGGAGGGCCACTACACCATGGTAGAGCTTACGTGACACATTTATGTGGGCAAAGGTCTACTAATCTTCACAAAATAACTGTCACCGTAGGTTTTAAGTTTTGTCTTCGGAACATGTGTAGGCAAAGGTACACCATTGTAATCATATTATGTGTCGGCAACCACTAAATAACTATGTATTTGTCAGTAATCGCTTAATAACGTGTTATGTGTCGGCATATGTAAGGGCTTTGACAGTTCATCAGTCGGTGTAGGTACGTATTTAGCGATATAAAATGTGTCGGCGTATATAGGGTGTATAGACTCAGATTAAGTGTCGGCGTAGAGGGACATGTGTCAATCGACTGCCTTGGCGCGCGAGTGAAAATTTTGCTTGTTCGTGCAAAGCATCCCCGCAAAATACTCCCCCTCCCCCCGCAAAATACCCCAAATCGACCCCAACCCTAACCCATGCCTTCCGCTGCCGCCCTCGCGTTCGATCCACTCCATCGGCTGCCGCCGTCGTGCACATCCAGTCCTGCCGCCCTCGTGCTCCACCCCGTCCTCGCGCCCCCTCCTCCCTAGCTCCATCGCTGTCCTCGCACCCCCTCCCCCCGAGCTCTAGCCCTAGATTGACTCGCCGTCGTCGCGCTTCACATCCAACTGCCACCGCCCCCCACCCTCCTCCCCCCTGACATGTAGCCGCCGTCCTTGCCAATCCGCATCCCCGTCCCTGCTGCCGCCGGGGACCCATCTCCGGGCTCCCTGTTGTCGCCGGGGATCCGTCTCCCTACTGCCGCCGGGGTTCCATTACTGGGCTCCTGCCGCCGCCGGAGCTCCATCTCCGGGCTCCTGCTGCCGCCGGATCTCTGCTGTGCTACTGCCGGAGCTCCATCTCTGGGCCTGTTGCTGCCGGACGTGTTCTCTGCTACTGCCGGAGCTCCATCTCCGGGCCTGCTGCTGTCGGACCTCTACAGTGCTACTGCCGGATCTCTACTCTGCTGCTGTCAGGCTCCATCTCCGGCCAAGCTCCATCTCTGCTCCACTCCCGCAGCTCCGTCTCTGTGCCCCGAGTAAGCATCAACTCCTCCCTAGATTACGTTCTCTGTATCTGAATCATATGCAGTTTTTTGTGACAGTAGACAACTGGACAAGAATGTGCATTTGTTGCTTGAATGGTTATTGTTTTGTACTTCTATTGCTTGAATAATTATTGTCGCTTCACTAATGCAAAACTAACACTACAGCACTGGCCATATTCAGATACTTGGCAACTTTGATATTAAGGTTGCATCATGGACAAAACCTGGTTGTCTAAGCCTAGGTACATCAGTTTCCTTTTTGCAAACTCATAGATGGTATAATTTTGTCACGAACTGTTCTGATATCTAAAAATAACAATTACATGTAGGCACACAAATGAGTATTTGCAGGGGTTAGACAAGTTTATAGAGTTTGCTTTTATTAATTCAACAAATGGAAACAAAATCTTATGTCCTTGCAAGATATGTTTGAACTCTAAATGGAGAACAGCAATAGAAGCACGTGACCATTTGATATGTGATGGTTTCATGGAGGGGTATCATACATGGTTGTTTCATGGAGAATCTAGCCACGCTAGCCCTAATATTGAGGAGGTAGAAGTAGAGAGTTCACCGGTAGAAAATGAATTAGCTAATTTCTTGTGAGACATAGCTTGTGGATTAGATGATGGGGGGTGTTGGAAGAGAACAATGAGGACAATAACAACCCTAGGACGGATGGTGATGATGATACCAAGGCTTATTTGAAGATGGTTGATGATGACAACAAAGAACTATACCCTGGGTGTAAAAACTTCTCAAAATTGCGTTTTATTGTCAAATTGCTCCACATCAAACTTCTTGGGCGATGGAGTGACAAAAGTTTTGACATGGTGCTTGAGTTACTTAGTGATGCATTCCCCAAAGGTTCAGTACTTCCCAAAAATTTCAATGAAGCTAAGAAAATAGTTAAATCTATTGGGCTTGGGTATGTTAGTATTCATGCCTGTGAAAATGATTGTGTACTGTTCAGAAATGAATTTGATAAGGAGAATCAATGTCCTAAGTGTAAAACTTCAAGGTGGAAATCAGAAAAGAAGAGTCCTGACGGGAAAAGGGTACATAGAGTTCCTAGAAAGGTTCTTCGCTATTTTCCTATTAAAAGGAGGCTTCAAAGGTACTTTATGTCCTCTAAAACTGCAACTGACATGAGGTGGCATGACGAACAATGGACCAAAGATGGTTTGATTAGGTGCCCAGCGGATGCTATTTTCTGGAAGGATTTTGATTCCAAACATCCACTAATTGGTGATGATAGTCGGAATTTTAGATTGGCCACAACAACTGATGGCTTTAATCCATTTAGGTCAACAAGGAGTACCTACAGTATTTGGCCAGTCTTTTTGATTCCATACAATCTTCCTCCTTGGATGTGTATGAAGCGGACTAATTTTATCCTTTGTTTGCTCATTCCTGGCCCTAAGGCACCTGGTGGTGATATGGATGTCTATCTTGAACCTTTGGTAGATGATCTAGTAGATATGTACTATCATGGTGTAAAGACATTTGATGCTTCTAAGTCTGAAATATTTGATCTTCGTGCTGCCATCCTTTGCACCATACATGACTTTCCAGGTTTAGGCTACACTCATGGGTGTGCTACCCAGGGTGAGGTAGCTTGTCCTGAGTGCCATTCATTCACTTGTTCTCTACAATTAAAAAAGGGCAGTAAATATTGCTATATGGGACATCGTAGGTTCTTTTCATCCAATCATAAGTTTAGGTCAGATGAAAAGTTATTTGATGGCAAGTCAGAGCATAGGACAACACCTATACCTCTTACGGGTGAGGAAATCGATGATTTGACAGCAAATCTCGAAACATCCTTTGGAAAAGATCCAGCTGCCAAGAAGACAACAAAGAGAAAACGCAAAGAAGGTGAATCCCCTCCCTTGTATAAAAGAAGATCTGTGTGGTTTAAGTTGCCCTATTGGAAAGATCTGATGTTGCGTCATAGTTTTGATGTTATGCATATAGAAAAAATGTATGTGATAACATAGTTAACACACTTCTGGGCCTTGAGGGAAAATCAAAGGATAACGCCAATTCTCGCTTAGATATCCAAGCTTTGGGTATTATGGGGGACCTGCATCCTGTTGAAGTAGAAGAGGGTCAATTGTATATACCTCCAGCACAATATACTTTGACACCCGATCAGATGAAATAGTTTCTCCAAGTCTTGATGGGAGTCAAGTTTCCACAAGGCTTTGCAGCTGATATACGACGTTATATCCATGTTGGTGAGAAGAAGATTTCTGGACTGAAGAGCCATGATAATCACATTCTGCTGCAGCACCTTCTTCCGCTTGCAATTCGAAAAATATTGCCAACAAGAGTATGTGCTGCATTGACTCGTGTTAGTAACTTCTTCAAGAAGATTTGCTCACCTGTTATCCGCGTCAGTGATATGCAAATTCTAGAGGCTGAAATAGCTGAGACCTTAAGCATACTTGAAACTATATTCCTGCCAAGTTTTTTTGATGTCATGGTCCACTTGATGGTTCATTTGCCTGCCCAAGTTAGAATTGGTGGTCCAGTACACTTCCGGAGCATGTGGTCAGTAGAAAGGTGATCTTCTAAACAAAGTCTTATAGAAACCTATTTTTTTGCAAATGAATTTTGCAAATAGGCTTACAATCTGTAGTATGTAGGTATTTGGGGCACTGCAAAGGACATGTTCGCACTAGAAGCCATCCGGAAGGATCAATCGCTGAGGGTTATTTGTTTGATGAGGGCCTTACATTATGTTCTCGCTATCTCAAAGGGTGTGAGACTAGGTTCACTCGACAAGATAATAATGTTGAGGTGCTGAATAATGAAACGTCCAACACCAGTCCATACTTGTGCCACAAGGGGCAAGGCTTGGGTAGCATTGTATCATTATCAAATAATTCTTGGATCCAAGCACATAGATATGTCTTGTTCAACCACAATGAAATAGAACCTTATGTGAAGTAAGCTGCCCACACTATAGTAATATTATCTCTTTCTTATCTTTCTTATAATATTTAATTTGATACGCAATTATAGGAAGCACCGCGAGCACCTATCCTCAATTGGTTTTCCCAATGAAAAAGCAATCAACACTATGCAACATGAGAAGTTTCATGAGTGGTTTCGAGAGCATGTAAGTAGGACATCACTTGACCTATTGTGCTCAACATTAATCATGATAACCTATTGTAACTAACAACAATTCTATACTCAGGTGTTGTCATTAGTTGAAAGAGGTGTAGAAGTATCAGAAGAAATGCAAATTTTAGCCCAAGCCTTTCATGATTGCTAGAAAACTTAACAGCTATACTACTAATGGGTTCGATTTCCATACACACTCAAGTGATGACGGTAGACCTATTCAAAACAGTGGAGTAGCTATAGCTGCACAAAATTCAAGAGGAGTAAAGATATATTATGGCATTATTAGGGAGATAGTTGAGCTAAACTACCGCCAAAAAGGATATATGGTGTTATTTCGATGTGATTGGGTTGACAATCGTGAACAAGACAAATGGGTAAAAACCGATCAGTTTGGGGTTACTACTGTTAACTTCAACCATTTATTCAGTAGTGGTGATAAGTTATCAGATGAACCTTTCATCTTAGCATCACAAGCCGCACAAATTTTCTACGTTCCAGAGGTTGATGATAAAGGGTGGTGTCCAGTTGTCCAGAACACAAAACCACATGGCACCTACTCTATGGCTGTTGTGGATGATGAAATTTTGGATGATGAAAATGTAGATCTTGAGAATGCTAATAAGGGGTTGTTAATTGATCTACACACAGATGTTGATCCCAACATTGATTATACCAAATTTTCTCATGTAAGGACTGATATAGATGGAATAATTGTTGCTGCACCAAAGAGGAAGTAAGTGTGATAATGATTTTCTGCATTTTATTTGGTAGCTGTGTAAAATTTGGTTGTTACTTCAGTTGAAATACTTGCATGTTGTATGGAATGCTAACTCATCTGTAATCATTTACAGGAGCAGGAGCAAAAATGGCAGCTGCAGCAAGAAGCGCAGAAAGAACTCCTAAATATGAACTCGAAAGGAACAGAACTGTACTTGATGTACGTAGAAGACAAAATGAGAACATGAAGAGAACTTTGAATCTTAAAGGTCTAGCAGATGCATTTGAGGCAGAAGGCCAACCTGCTCCCCAAAAGAAGAAAAAGGTATTGTTGCTAGATATGATATAACTAAAATAAAACACATGTCTTCCATTTCTTTGTGTTGGATTATAGCTTTGCATCATATACTACTAAAACTATTACATCATCCACACATACATATGCACTATTTCCAGCACACTATTTTCTATCCCTTTTTGCATACTTAACACTGATTTATGTGGTTAATTGTAGAGACAAAAGCAAACTCCTGTTTCACAAACTCAAGCTCCAGACCAGCAATTGCGGTCTTCTTCAAGATTAAATACTGAAATTTCAACTGAACCTGAGGTTGTATTGAATGAACCTGAAGGTAAGCTTCTTTACTTTGATGTGTGTACCTTCAAGATTAGCAATTGAATGATAATGCATTCGTAGTACTAAACCTATTTTCTGCATTTATTGGATATCAGTCCAGGAAAGGGAGGTTAGGAAAGTTACTGCTATGAAAAGCATATGGGGAAGGCAAAACAAGCCTAAACTCAAGTTGGAAATCAATGAGTATGGCCAGCCTTGTGGTAAATCTGCTACACAGTTCACCAACTTTGTTGGAACACAAGTAAGAACCAAGGGTTTTCCGGTTGAATTTGATGATTGGAGGAAGGTTGATCTGTCTAAAAAACTTGCTTTATGGACCGAGGCAAAGGTAATACTTGGTTGCTGCTGCTATATTGTTATTGGTTGCTGCTATGTTGCTATATTGTTATTGGTTGTTGTTGCTATATTGTTATTGGTTGCTTCTATGCTGCTATATTGTTATTGGTTGCTGCTATGCTACTATATTGTTTAGCAGTGACTAATGAGTTAGTTTATGTTGTATTGTTCTCTAATGCTTATTTCCAAATGCCAAATTTTCAGTTGTTTTGGGAATTAGACAAACGAGTTTTCCAATGGTATATGAAAACAGCACAAATTAAATGGAAAGACTTCAAATCAGACCTAAAGAGGGATTATTATGATGAATCATATGAATATGATGAACTTATAGCATCATGTGATGCTAGAGTTCATCCTGACCAATGGAAGTTGCTTGTTGCATTTTGGTTGACTCCAAAAGCTAAAGTATGCTCTTTGTTAGGTTAGTATTGACCTTTGATTATACTTGTGTGACATGATTGCTTGTGTGACATGATCTTTATCAAACCATTTGGTAGGCTCGCTCAATAAGAGGTAAAAATAATCGAGCACATCACACGCAAAATCACACATCTGGAAGTAAGAGTTTTGCTCGGGTTGACACTGAAATGGTATGCAACCATGCTATTCCTGTTCTAAACTTTGATGTTTGTACATTTTGCTCATTGTTTTAATCTTTCTTATCACTTGACATAGACCGAGGAGCTCAAGCGCCACCCACATAGACATGAATTGTTTATTGAAACACATACACATCGAATTAGTGGACTTCCTCAAAAAGGGTCTGCAGTAAGAATTGTAAGTTCAGATGCACTCTAGTTTCTCGATTCCTTTCATATTTTTGTTTATGTAGTAAGTACTATGAACTCATAACAATTCCTAAAATCTACAGAAAGAACTTCAAGATGAAGCATTAAAGCACCCAGAATTGTTGGAGAATGGTATTAAGGATGGTGATTTGTTCGCGTTTGTTTGTGGAAAAGAAAAAAATGGATATGTCCGTGCTGTTGGTTTGGGGCCAACTCCATCTGACCTAGAGTTGCCAGGAACCCAGCAGTATAAATCTACAAAGCTTCAAATAGCAATGGAAAAGTGTCATGTATCTAACCAAAAAGTGGAACATCTGCAAGACCAAATGGATGACATGAAGAAGCAAATGGCTGAGATGAGGCAACTTTTTCTATCTTCACAGGGGCAACAAGATGAAACCAATACCACACCTGGACATGAACCAAATACTCCACACCAGGTAGCACTAGTTCTATTATATTGTACCTCTGCCATAGTATATTGTACCTCTGCCATATCGGAACATGTAATGCCGTGATCTCGTTGTAGTTTATTATATTTAACATCTACAATGCTTGATTTTGATGTAGAACATAAGGACAAGAGAAGCCAATAATATTGAAAAAGGCAATGCTCATCTAGAGGAGGTGGCTGAGTCAAATGCTTCTATGTAGAATGATGACACTCTTACTGGAAGAAGAATTGTTAATGTTGAGAAACATAACAGACAACAAGGGGTAAGTCCTTCCTTTCCTTTTGGCCTTTAATTGCCAATATGATGCTATATGAACTTGTTTCTTTACCATGATTATATTTTGAATTGCAAATTTTTCCCATAGGGTGGAAGAGATGTGATACTATATAGCATGACTAGACCTTTAAATGTTGCTATTACCAAAGGAACAATTCAAACAACTAATCCAAAGGCTGTGGTGGGGGGTGAGCCCCTAGGTTCTCAATATGTTGAAATTGTCATCTATTCGGTGTTCAAAAAGGATACTCAGTTGCCTCGTCCGTATGGGAATGTGTTGACTATGGGAGATGCTAAGGGGAAATCGATTGCATGGCCATCTGCTATGGTAACAATCTAGAGCACTTGGTTTCTTTTCTTTTGTGCTAATCGGTCACCTATTAAGTAGTGATTGTTGTTGTAGATCAAAGATCCCAAGAAGACATCTAATGTGCCAGGAGGTGCAGGTACTATGATATACATCAAATTTACATGCCAAATAAAATTAATGTGCCTTAGTCTGTTTCTGCCCACTTATCTGTCCTATAACACCATTGATGTATTGAATAGCTGTCAATCTCCATATTTGTGTGCACCTTGTTATCTCCAGCCCTTGCCACTTCTCCTACCTTGGAGAAATTTAACAAGTAAAAATCTACAGCTGTTTGTCAATCTCCATATTTATGTGCACCTATTTCTGTTTATAGCTCCATATTTATCCATACAAAAAAGTAGATACAACTAGCTTGACACCTAAAAGCTTGTTTAAACTCTTGGGCAACTGATTGACACCTAAAAGCTTGTTTAAACTCTTGGGCAAATAAGTATTTAGTAATCTGGAAACCAACATATTTAATATGGCAACTAAATACTATATAGAGGGAGTACTTCTATTTTCTGGCAACTTATCACTTGCAATGTTTGGTGGCAGTAGTCAGTGCCAAAGAGTAGTGAGGCCACGTTGTAGAGTGTTCTGTTACATACTAGCTTGGGGCCATTTCACTATGTTTTCTTGTGCACTTTGCCCAAGGTGTGCTCAAATTGACTTACAACAGCCAGTTCAACAAATAAAAAGTAAAAAAAAATAGTGATTCTGTACCGTGTTTCTTTGCATGTTTTTCTTGCTGGGATGTTTCTTTGGACGTTTGTGTCCATTCTAATTGGTCTCCCCACTGTCATGCTCTTTTTGCATTTTTTTAAAAAGAGGAAAGACATGAATGATACATGCATTCAACAGTTGACGATGCTGCTCCTACATCCTTCTAGATAGATGCCGACACCAATTTAAAACTCTCTCTCCCTGCTAGTGTTTTGTTGTACCATAGTCACATGCACGTATAGTAGTCTGCCTAGCTTCAGTTGTACGAATGCTCTAGAGCTTTGGTCAGATTGTTGGCTCACCCGCGAATCCCTGAAATTTTGGCCGTAGGATTGAGAAATCCAATGACAAGTGTGAATACTAGAAGATGGCTGAATGTTCATGTACAATTTGGTACCTTGATTGACAACTGCAAGTTTCTCTTTGTCTTCCCCTTTTGAGCTTTTTCAAGGGTCTCATGTATTTCACATAAAAATTATTCATGATATGTGGTTAATAAAATGGAACTATAGACTGGACGTGCATAGTGCGAGTGTACTAGTAATGATAGTAATAATAGTACAGTAATGCCATATCACTATTCAGGAGTTTTGAACAACTTTTTGGTTGATTACACTTTCTTGACAATTCTTGATAAATTCGTATGCAATATTTTCAGGTACTTAGGCACCTAGCATTGGATGTGAGGAGGACTTGGAGTATCTTGGAACATACATGGGTGTGCGCAGTATTTTGGAAGCCAACTTCAATCATGTCACGAATCTGATGTGTGTTTCGAACCATTTGGTGATTCAAGTATTTTGGAGTAGAAACTTTGTGCTCATGGATGTGACTTGTGTGCTCTGGATTAGTGTTTGTGTGACTTGTGTGTTGTGGATGGTTAAACTATACTTCTGGTTGTGCTTGTGAACCTATGTCGATATATATGTCTATTTGTGAACCTATGTCAGTATATGTCTGTTCGTGAACCTATGTCAGTATATGTATGTTTGTGAACCTGTAATCATTGTTGTCCAATGTGTCCATGTTGATGTTGTTTATCAATTGCATCTCAGTATATATGTGAAATTATTGGTTTGGCTTTGCAATACTTACCAACAAGTTATCTGTTGGTAAACAAATTCTTGCAGAGCAACTGTCGGCCATGGCTACTAGCTAGCTAGGCATGAAAAGTGTCAGCAAACATACATACCTAGACAAACAGACTATGTGTTGGCCAAGATATATACCTATATAGACAACATAAGTGTCGGCAAAGGTGCAAATATATCCAAACAGAATATGTGTCGGGATAGTTATATACCTAGAAGAACAGCATATGTGTCGACAAAAGTAGGGTGTAAGTTCACACCTGAACTGTCGGCGTACCTAGGATGTATGCCCACAAACCATCTGTCGGGGTACGTAGGGTGTATGTCCACAAGCAAACTGTCGGCGTAGGTAGGGTGTATACTGTCTGAAAAAGTGTCGGCAAGTGAACTTCTGTCGGCAATACCTTTCCCCACAGCAAGTCCTCCGACTGTTTTCTCTTTTGTCAGCATACGTGTTAGCGACAAGCTATGTGTCGGCAAAGGTACCCTATGCCAACAGATTGTTGTGTCGCCGAAACTTGACCGTGGTGTAGTGGGCTTTGTCTGCCCGAGCCCCGCCCTGCCTCGGTCCTTGCCGACCCCGCCAGCCACGCCCTCCGGCGACCCCGCCAGCAACCACTACCAGGACCGGCCCTGCCCCGCTGCTTCTCCTTCCCTTCTTCTTCTCCCGTTCCCTCTGGTTCCCTCTCTCACCTGCTCTCTGTCCTCTCCAGGAAACTGCAGAAGGCAAGCTCCAGCACGGCCTCTCGTCGCGTGGCCGTCCATGCTCGCGCCAGCCAGATCCGGAGGGCCGCCGCCCTCGCCGTTTCCGCCGGTCTCTGCCGCTGTTGCCTCTGCTCCCCGCCTCTGCATCGCGCTGCATCGAGCAGTGCTCGACCCGGCAGCACCCGTTGACCATGCCCCGCGCCTCCTCGTTTGATCCAGCCAGGCCCAGATCCCGCCACGTGCGTGGGCCTCCTTGCCTCCCCTGCCACCTCACCGACCTGGGCCGAGCCCAGCTAGGTGAGCAGCCCAGCCGCCCAGTGCACTATTCAGATTCGGCCTATGTAGTTTTTTTCAGGTTCTGCGATTTTATCATTTTCCCAGGATTTACCAGTTTTGCAAAAAAAAAACCTTGGACATCATACATTTAATAACTCATGAACCGTGCATCATATTGAAATGTGTTATACATGTAAAATGCTTAGAATTTTGTGTAGGTTAATAATTTTCCACTTTCATCCATGTTTAAAAATGTTTAAAATGTTGTTTGATTAAATTTGCATAAATGCCATGTTAAAATGATTTATTTCATAACTAATTAATCGTAGCTCCAAATTTAATAAACTTTATATGTAAATGGGATGGAAAAATGCCTAGTTTAACATGGTGGCTTTACTTTGCATGTTTAAAAACTCTAAAATATGGTTTAGGGCAGAACAGTACCAAATCTAAAATATGGACATGGGGACTTTCTGGAATTGTTGTTTGTTGTTTTCGGCCTCATTTGACCTTGCCTAAATAGGTAGTTTAATTATGCTTCACCTTTTGACATGTTTAATAACATTTAATATTGTTGTGTTCCTAAACTAGAGAGAACTAAATAATTGATGTGGTGTTTCGTCAATATGCTACTCGTTGCATATTGAGCTCCATTTAACTTGTAGTGTTGTTTGTGCACTTTGCCATGCCATGCCTCATTAAACCGGACATGCATCATACTTGGTTGTGCATCATGCCATGCTTATGTGATGGTTGTTTACCATGTTGTTTGCTTCTTTCCCGTTTGCTTCTCTCGTTAGCTTCGGTTTCGTTCCGGAGTTGTGAGGATTCGTTCGTCTACGTCTGTTTGTCTTCTTCATGGACTCGTTCTTCTTCCTTGCGGGATCTCAGGCAAGATGACCGCTACCCTGGATCTCACTACTATCATTGCTATGCTAGTTTCTTCATTCTATCGCTTTGCTGTGCTACCTATCATTTGCTCTTCAAGCCTCCCAAATTGCCATGTCAGCCTCTAACCTTTTCACCCTTCCTAGCAAACCATTGCTTGGCTATGTTACCGCTTTTGCTCAGCCCATCTTATAGCGCTGTTAGTTGCAGGTGAAGTTGAAGATTGCTCCATGGTGGACAGGATTATGTTGGGATATCATAATATCTCGTATTTAATTAATGCATCTATATACTTGGTAAAGGGTGGAAGACTCGGCCTTATGCTTGGTGTTTTTTCCACTCTTGCCACCCTAGTTTCCGTCATACCGGTGTTATGTTCCCGGATTTTGCGTTCCTTACGCGGTTGGGTGATTTATGGGACCCCCTTGACAGTTCGCTTTGAATAAAACTCCTCCAGCAAGGCCCAACCTTGGTTTTACCATTTGCCTCACCACCACCTACTTTTCCCTGGGGAGTCGCTCTCTTAAGGGTCATATTTATTTTAGCCCCCCAGGGCTAGTCCTTGTCTAAGTGTTGGTCCGAACCGAGCAGCCTGCGGGGCCACCTCGGGGAAACTTGAGGGTTGGTTTTACTCGTAGCTTGACTTATCCGGTGTTGCCCTGAGAACGAGATATGTGCAGCTCCTATCGGGATTGTCGGCGCATCGGGTGGCTTTGCTGGTCTTGTTTTACCATTGTCGAAATGTCTTGTAAACCGGGATTCCGAGTCTGATCGGGTCTTCCCGGGAGAAGGTATATCCTTCGTTGATCGCGAGAGCTTATCATGGGTTAAGTTGGGACACCCCTGCAGGGTTTAAACTTTTGAAAGTCGTGCCCACGGTTATGGGCAGATGGGAATTTGTTAATGTCCGATTGTAGATAACTTGACACCAGATCCGAATTAAAACGCATCAACCGTGTGTGTAGCCGTGATGGTCTCTTTTCGGCAGAGTCCGGGAAGTGAACACGGTTTCTGGGTTATGATTGACGTAAGTAGGTGTTCAGGATCACCTCTTGATCATTGCTAGCTTCACGACCGTTCCATTTGTTCTCTTCTCGCTCTTATTTGCATATGTTAGCCACCATACATTGCTTAGTCGTTGCTGCAACCTCACCACTTTACCCCTCCCTTTCCCTTTAAGCTTTGCTAGTCTTGATACCCATGGTAATGGGATTGCTGATTCCTCGTGGCTCACAGATTACTACAACAACAGTTGCAGGTACAGGTTTTGCGATGATCATGACGCGAGAGCGACGTTTGCTTGTTTTGGAGTTCTTCTTCTGCGTCTTCTTCGATCAGGGGATAGGTTCCAGGTCGGCAGCCTGGGATAGCAGGGTGGATGTTGTTTGAGTTTCTATTTGTGTTTCATCCGTAGTCGGATGGTGCTCTGATGTATGATGATGTTGTACTCATGTGGCATTGTATGCCTCTTGTATGTATCCCCATCTATTATGTAATGTTGATGTAATGATATCCACCTTGCAAAAGCGTTTCAATATGCGGTTCTATCCTTGGTGGGACCTTTGAGTCTCTTTAGGATAGTATCGCATATTGGGCGTGACAGCAAGCCAAAGTGTGGCTAACAATTTGAGCAACTCAAATAAGGCAAGTGTGGCAATTGTGGCAAAAATCATGTGGCAATATATGGCAAAGATAGTCACAATCCAAACAGCCCCTGAGTCTTTTATAGGAGTAGGAGTAAAGAAAAAACTGAGTTGGTGATGATGGTGTGCCGTGCAATGCACGGGCATCTTGCTATTTTTTTGCACATAAGTCCAAACACCACGTAGACACGGTCTTTGAGCACGGTTCGTAGTCGTTCCACGCTCGGGCATTGAAGTTTGTAACTATTTTAGATTAGAGTATACTACTCCTCCAGTGCTAGTAGTAGAGCAGAGTCCTATTCTACTACTCTACTCAAGCAAGTTAGGGCATAGTACTGTAGTAGGTACTGTAGGGAGTACCAGTACTGTGATCACTCAAGCAAGTTGTCTGGCATCGACATGACCCTACGCTGCTGGTATGTGTCTCATAAGTCAAGCGGCATGCTGTAGTCATCATCACCTGTCCACTTCCCGTAGCACATATTCGCTTCTCCATCTTTGTCCGCACATAATATCGTCCAATCTTCCATCCCGCTAAGGCGCCTCCCCCCCTCGTCTGAAACCCAAGCACTAACAATGGGAGAACCGAGCAGCGTCCGCCGAAAGAGTGACTGGAATTCGCTCCCCACAGAGGTAATCAAGCTCATTGTTTTGCGTGTGGACAATCTCAGTACCATGCCGCTCGCCGCGTGCTCGTCGGGGCTGTACCGTTTACTCAAAGCCCTCATGCCGGAGCTTTTTAAGCCAGTTCCTTGCTTGCTGATGCCGCATGATCTTCAGAAACGGCATGTCACGCAGCATAACGATCATAGGGTGGCGAGCATCAACCCCCTTGACTGCGATCGATCCCTGTCAGCCTCAACTACATTAACGGTATGTACTAGGTCGGCATGAACACGTCTTGGATGGTGCTCGTCGACGGTCGCGGCAGCTGGATGCTCGTGGAGGTCTACACCCAGCAATTGATCCCCCTTCCTTCGATTAACACTGCACTGCTTTGGCACCGCAGCCCAGAAGACTCGGAATCTTACAGTAGCCAACATGATACCAAGTTTGATTTGCTCAAGGTTGTAATCTGCCGAGTGCCCACAAGATCTGCGAATTATAAAGACTTCAGGCTAATTGCGTTCTTCAACCGCGGTCTCGCCTATCTGACAGGTCACTGCGGTAAGTGGATAAATCTGCACGTCCATCGCAGGATCATACATCCTCCATAGTTCTCTGATGCCATTGAACACAACGGCTTCATTTACGCTGTCGACTCCTTCTATGGCTGGACGCATTGATGGCCTACTCCAGTCATCGCTACAAACGGCTGTTACAGCAGTATGTTACTTTCCTATGATATCATGATGGCTTGCTTATATTACTGTCAACATTTACTGAAAAATATTCATGCTCATAACATGCTGTTCTTAAGATTGACTAAATCAAGAGCCCTTTTTTATTTGACTCCAACTTGATATGATGTTGTAGGCCGCCTGGTGTCCCTACCCTTCCTAATCCTAGAACCTTTCAAAGAAAAGCGGCATGGCAGTTGTAGGTGGTTCCTGGCTCGATCAGACGACGACGAAAGATTGATGATCGTTCGCACGTACCAGACGTGTTGTTTCGCGGAATACAATCACAGTCACTGCAAGGTCTTTGAGCAGGATCCCAGCTTCTCTGGGCCTTCAGGAATTTTTGACTGGAGGCTGGTAAGTAGCCTTGGTACACACTCTCTGTTTGTCGGGACTGAATTATCCGATTAACCATGAGATAACCGACGGCAAGGATCATGATGGCAGCCCGGTTTCGTTCATCAGGCAAAACTGTGTGTACACAGCGTACCATGCGTCTCTACATGCACCATACCCTGATATGTGCCGCCACGCTCTGCAGCCCAAAGTAGGAGAGAGGGTCGCAAGTATCAGACTTCGACCTGCTGGCTGGTGTTTCCCCCATCAGGCACCCATCTGGTTCAAGCCGTCAGCCAATCTCCACAGCTTAATAAATAGTAACGTCTAACTGAGCCAGTTAGTTAGATGCATACACTTGTGTAGTAGGATCTTTATTTAGTTTGATGCACACACTTGTTCTTTTTTGGTAGCCCTTTTGTAATGATGGATGATGTTTGGTTTGGAAGAGAGAGCTGCGTCTTCACTCTTCTGGCCTGCTTACTGCTTCTGTTGCACCCCCAGCCCTGGTTGCTGCTGCTGCTATTTTCAATGTACAATCAGTAGTATATTTCGTCTGTTGGTTGAATAAACGTGTTGTTAGAATGACAAACACAATGTTTTGGAAGTCGTTGCACGGTTCGATCCTTTAGTGTCCCGTACCGTACATAGCTCATACGATTTTTCGTACGGAACACATTTTCCACTTGTTGATAACATGCAGCCCACTGATGAAGGCCCAATAGAGAAGCCCATAATTAACTGGAAGGGAGGCTCTCACATGAATCCGGCCCAGGTACATGCTCATGGTACCCTAAACATAAATAAGTAAGTAAATAAATAAAGCTAAATGCTCATGCACCAGTTCTTTGGGAAAATAGGTAGTCCAATATTTCTTTTTGAAGTATACCCAAGCTAGGCCTATTTGTTTTCTCCGAATTACTGGGCTGCAAATCTTTCAAGATGAGGAGGGATGCATTCCGTCCTGGCCAAAGAGTATGGTCAATGTCTGTTAAAAGTAATATCAAAAGGGGTTGAAAATTCCAAAAAAAATATAGCAAATGGGATATTAGTTTCTTTTTTTGTTTTTGTTCTTCACTGATATCTTATACGTATTTCATTGGATTTAACATGACATAGTACTAATTTATTTTTAAATTTGTTTTAGTATGGCTATTAATTTTTGGATTAAGAATATTTCGTTCCCCAGCAAAAATTTGCGAATTCTCAAAATTTCCCACATATTTAGTTAATTTTTTGACCATGGTACTGACCAAAAAATGGCCAGCAATTCTAAAAATGGAAAATGGGTTGCAATAAATTCCATATGAATTAGAAAATGAGTAAATATTATAAAAATAATAGCAAATGGGCTATACACGCCACAGATTTTGAGGCTGACTTGTTTACGCAAGGCTTTGTCAGTGAACACACGATTCTAGCAGCAGTGACTGTTGGATGTCCATCCAATGACCGACGTGCTTCTTCAATCTCTGATCTTCCTACTCCAGCCGCTTAAACTAGCGTCGGTAGGACTGCCTGCTCCCTCCTCTTGTGGCCCGCT
The DNA here is from genome assembly GCA_963921465.1 of Triticum timopheevii. Classification (NCBI taxonomy): domain Eukaryota; kingdom Viridiplantae; phylum Streptophyta; class Magnoliopsida; order Poales; family Poaceae; genus Triticum; species Triticum timopheevii. The sequence continues at coordinate 67,938,762 of OY997266.1, forward strand.
GTGATGCCGTGCAGGCTTCCCCGGCCCACCCTACTCCCTCCGCTGGCCTGGCCGCACGCAATCAACTGCCTCCTTATTACGCAAAAAAAAATGATTCCTCCCACTGACATCTGGGGCGCACCGGTTGGGAGGCTGGCCTGTGGGCCTACTAAGTTGACGCGTACGCAGGGCTTGTCAACTTAGTCAACAAACGATTCTAGTAGCGGTAACCGTTGGATTTGAATCAAACGGTCCGGCTGCTTCTTCAATCGCTACTCTTCTTGCACCAGCCGCCCAAACCAGCGCTGGGGAGACCGCCTGCTCCTGCCTCCAGTGGCCGGCTGTGTTGCCGTTGAGGCCTCATCACCCCCTACTACTCCCACCGCTAGCCAGGCCCTGCAGCGACGGCAGCCTCACACCGCAGCCGAACCAGTGAACCCTCGTACTCCTCTCTGCATGGGCATCCACTGCCGCGTCTTCCCCGGCTCCGCGTCGTCCCCTTCCTAGGCCTCGCTGTCGTCCACCGCCTTGGTGCTCTCGGCGCGGCGTGGTCAATGTGGTCAACGACATTCCATCAGAAGAGTACTGTACGTGGAGAGGCTGACAGCTGGGTCCACGGCCACAACCCATTTTTTTTGTGATTTTCCAAGTAAGTCGCTTTGTCAGGCCTGTTGGGATGCAAATCTTTCAAGACGAGGAGAGCTTTCATTCGGCTGGCCGAGAAAATGGCCCATCAGTAATGAGAAATGGGCTGTACATTTTTAAAACACATCAAACTGGCAATTAGTTTCAAATATCTTTTTTTTCATTTCGAGATTTTAAATTACATTAATTTTAATGCATTGAGAATTTGTTGCATTTTATATTGATATACATTTATTTTTAAAATCAGTTTGAATGTGAGTCGAAATTTCGGGATTAAAAACAGTTCGGACAGCACCGAAATTTGCAAAATTTCGTATAATTTTTTAACCGTGGCCACAATATGGGCTGTAATGCTAACAAAAAGAATATGGGCTCAAAAAAACCTTAAGAATTAGCAAATGGGCTGTAAATTTTTAGAAATAATGGCAGATGGGCTGTATGATGTTTTCCACGGATTTGAGGCTTTCCTAAAAAAAGGTTGACGCACAAGCAGTGACTATTGGATGGCCATCCAACGACCATCGTGCTTCTTCAATCTCTGCTCTTCCTGCTCCAGCCGCTCAAACAAGCGCCGGCGGGACTGCCTGCTCCCTCCTCCCCGCGGCTGGCTCTGCTGCCGCGCAGGCCTCACCGCCCCACCGTACTCCCATCGCTGGCCTAGCCATCCCTCTACTCACCCACACCTGCTATTATTCTCCGGCGACGGCAGACGAACCAGTAAACCCTCATACAGTCGTACTCCCCTCCGCGTGGGAAACAACTGCCGAGTCTTCCCTGCCTCCATGTCGTTCCCTTCCTAGGCCTCGCCGTCGTCCACTGCCTGGTGCTCTCGGCGTGGCCTGGTCAACGCGGTCAACGACCGACATGCATCTGAAGTGGACTGTACGTGGAGAGGCTGACAGCTGGGTCCATGGCCGCACACAAGGAAATGCCTCCTTATTACGCGCAGAATAATGATTCCTCCACCTCACATCAGGGACCCACCAAAAGGGCCCCTGTATTTCGCGAAAAAAATGTTACCGCCACTGACAGCTTGGACCCACCAGCTATATCTTAGCACACAAGGAAGTGCCTCCTTATTACGCATAGACAAAAATGAATACTCCCCCTGTTAGCTGGGACCCAGTATAGTGGCAGGCTGACTTGTGGGCCTTCTAAGTTGACGGGGACGGAGGGCTTTGTCAACTTAGTCAATATGCACGATTCTAGCTCCAGTGACCGTACGATGTCCATCCAACGGCCGGAGTGCTTCTTCAACCTCTGGTCTTCTTGCTCCAGCCGCCCAAACCAGCGCCGGTCGTGCCTCGTGCTCCTGCCTCCCGTAGCTGGCTGCGATGCGGCGGAGGCCTCACCACTGCCTACTACTCCCACCGCTGGCCAGGTCATCCCTCTACTCACCCACACCTCCTGTTATTCTGCGGAGATGGCAGCCTCACACCGCAGCGAACCAGTGAACCCTCGTACTCCTCTACGTGTGGGCATCCACTGTCGCGCCTTTCCCGGCTCCACGTCGTCCCCTTCCTAGGCCTCGCCGTCTTCCACCGCCCTGGTGCTCTCGGCGTGGCGTGGTCAACATGGTCAAGGAACAACTTCCATCGGACGTGGACTATACGTGGAGAGGCTGACAGCTGGTTCCATGGCCGCAGCAAGGAAGTGCCTCCTTATTACGTGCAAAATAATTATTCCTCCACCTGACAGTGGGGACCCACCGGATGGGCCAACGTATTTCGCGAAAAAAAATCATTTCCCCCTGACTGCTGGGACCCACCAGCTACATCTTCGCACGCAAGGAAGTGCCTGACAGTCGGGACCCACCTGGTCGAAGAGTACGTAGCGTTGTCATTCTGGTCGTGAACGTGTATGTACATATATACTGGTCGATGTAGAGGCGCGCACGTGTCGTAGTAGAGGCGCGCACGTAGCATGTACACGTACGTACAGCGGCCAGTGCGCAAGAAAGAAAATACAGCCACGTATGTGTACATACGGGTGGGGTCTCGAACGCCTACTCGCGCATACGTATTGCCAGGGCTCATGTACATGGCTGGGTCAGAATGGAGAAACATCGTCGTCGTCGTGTTCATGGGGAGGCAACGGAATGTGTCGTGTTCATGGGGAGGCAACGGAATGCGTCGTGTTCATTGGGAGGCAATGGAACGCGTGGGAGCCAACCTGCTGGGTCGGAACGAAATGCGTCGTCGTGTTCATCGGGAGGGCTTGGACGGAATAGGCGATGGAAACGAGGCCTGGCGTACCGCAGAACGGATGAAACGGCCTTGTGTTCGACTGGCCACGTTCGAAACGGGGGTCCTGTTGATCGGGAGGGGTGTGGCGTACCGCAAAACGGAGGAAACGGACCTCCTACGGTCGAAACGGGGGTCCTGTTGATCGAGAGGGGTATGGCGTACCGCAAAACGGACGAAACGGACCTCCTACAGTCGAAATGGGGGTCCTGTTGATCAGGAGGGGTGTGGCGTACCGCAAAACGGACGAAACGGACCTCCTACGGTCGAAACGGGGGTCCTGTTGATTGGGAGGGGTGTGGCGTACCGCAAAACGGACGAAACGGACCTCCTACGGTCGAAACGGGGGTCCTGTTGATCGGGAGGGGTGTGGTGTACCGCAAAACGGATGAAACGGACTTGTGTTGGAGCGCTACGGTCAAAACGGGGGTCCTGTTCATCAGGAGGGGTGTGGCGTACCGCAAAACGGGACTCCACGGGATACTGTTCATCTCCACCGTCAACCTCCTCTAGCCTCCACGGGCTACCATCGACCTTCTCCAGCCTCCACGGGCTCCTGTTCATCCAGCCTCCACCGCGCGCTACTCCACCGGCTACTATTCAACCACCCCTCCACGGGCACCCCTCCACCGTCTACTGTTCATCTAGCCCTCCACACCACGGGGTCCTGTTCATCCACCCCTCCATGGGCACCCCTCCACCGTCTACTGTTCATCTAGCCCTCCACACCACGGGGTCCTGTTTATCCACCCCTCCACCATCTACTATTCATCCGGCCCTCCACACCACAGGGTCCTGTTCATCCAGAGGCAACGCCACCGCTCACTGTTCATCCACCCCCCTGCAACGCTCACTGTTCATCCAATCGTCGGCTTCAGTCAGCAGCAGTAGCGAAGGAATCGCTCGATTAGGTTCAGTTAACAGCCATCGATCGATCGCTCGTGTTCAGTAACGCGTAGCCTGCAATGCAATGGCTCGGGTTCAGTTAGAGCCCAACGCCTCGCTCGGGTTCAGTTAGAGCCAATGCCTCGCACACACGCGCGTATGTGTACGAGAAAAATGCGCATCGCTCGGCCCCCGACCTCCGACCGTAACCGAGAACTCCCCGAAATTTTCCTCGCCCTCGCTTCTACCACGGTTTTTCTGTCATGGACGGCCCAAAGAATGTCATGCAGCTGCGTCTCCGGCCCACCCAGGATGAAAAGCCCATTTTCTGTCATGATTTTTTGTCATACAAGTAGGAGCCCACCACATCTATGATGATACCGGGTTTTGTCATAATTATCGTCATAGAAGTGTCATATGTATGACAGAAAAAAAATTGTTCGGCCCAAAATGTCACGGATGTGTCTTTTTTTGTAGTGGTGGGGGGCGCGCCCTACCCTCCTAGGCATGCCCCCTGCCTCATGGGCCCATTGACAGCCCTCCGGTGGCCATCTTCTGCTATATGAAGTCTTTTACCCTGGAAAATATCATAAGCAAGCTTACAGGACAAAACTCTGCCGCCACGAGGCGGATCCTTGGCGGAACCAATCTAGGGCTCCGGCTGAGCTGTTCTACCGGGGAAACTTCCCTCCGGGAGGGGGAAATCATCACCAACGATCCTCTCACCTCAGATTGGTACCTGTGGGTTGCTAGTAGTGTTGATTACTCCTTGTAGTTGATGCTAGTTGGTTTATTTGGTGGAAGATCATATGTTCAGATCCTTAATGCATATTAATACCCCTCTGATTATGAACATGAATATGCTTTGTGAGTAGTTACGTTTGTTCCCGAGGACATGGGTGAAGTCTTTCTATTTGTAGTCATGTGAATTTGGTATTCGTGCGATATTTTGATGAGATGTATGTTATCTCTCCTCTAGTGGTGTTATGTGAACGTCGACTACATGACACTTCACCATTATTTGGGCCTAGAGGAAGGCTTGGGAAGTAATAAGTATATGATGGGTTGCTAGAGTGGTAGAAGGTTAAACCCTAGTTTATGCGTTGCTTCGTAAGGGGCTGATTTGGATCCACATGTTTCATATTATGGTTAGGTTTACCTTAATATTTCTTTTGTAGTTGCGGATGCTTGCAATAGGGGTTAATCATAAGTGGGATGCTTGTCCAAGAAAGGGCAGTACCCAAGCACCGGTCCACCCACATATCAAGTTATCAAAGTAATGAACGCGAATCATATGAGTGTGATGAAAACTAGCTTGACAATAATTCCCATGTGTCCTCGGGAGCGCTTTTCTCTGTATAAGAACTTGTCCAGGCTTGTTGTTTGCTAAAAAAGGATTGGGCCACCCTGCTACACCTTATTTACTTTCATTGCTTGTTACCCGTTACAAATCACCTTATCACAAAACTATCTGTTACTGATAATTTCAATGCTTGCAGAGAATACCTTACTGAAAACCACTTGTCATTTCCTTCTGCTCCTCGTTGGGTTCGACACTCTTACTTATCGAAAGGACTATGATAGTTCCCCTACACTTGTGGGTCATCAAGACTCTTTTTTGGCGCCGTTGCCGGGGAGTGAAGTGCCTTTGGTAAGTGGAACTTGGTAAGGAAAAATTTATATAGTGTGCTGAAATTTACTGTCACTTGTTACTATGAAACATAATCCTTTGAGGGGCTTGTTCGGGGTATCTTCACCCCGATCAATAGAGCAAAGAGTTGCCCCTCAACCTACTGAACCTACTGAAAATGTTTACTTTGAAATTCCTTTGGGTATGGTAGAGAAACTGCTAGCTAACCCCTTTGCAGGAGATGGAACCTTGCATCCCGATTTACATCTAATCTATGTGGATGAAGTTTGTGGATTATTTAAGCTTGCAGGTATGCCCGATGATGTTATCAAGAAGAAGGTCTTCCCTTTATCTTTGAAGGGAGATGCATTGACATGGTATAGGCTATGTGATGATATGGGATAATGGGACTACAAACGATTGAAATTGGAATTTCACCAGAAGTTTTATCCTATGCATCTTGTTTATTGTGATCGTAATTATATATATAATTTTTGGCCTCACGAAGGAGAAAGCATTGCTCAAGCTTGGGGGAGGCTTAAGCAATGTTATATTCATGCCCCAATCATGAGCTCTCAAGAGAAATGATTATTCAAAAAATTTATGCTCGGCTTTCTCTCAACAATCGCTCCATGCTCGATACTTCTTGTGTTGGTTCCTTTATGATGAAGACTATTGAATTCAGATGGGATTTATTGGAAAGAATTAAACACAACTCTGAAGATTGGGATTCCGACGAAGGTAAGGAGTCAGGTATGACACCTAAGTTTGATTGTGTTAAATCTTTTATGGATACCGATGCTTTTCGTGGATTTAGCACTAAATATGGACTTGACTCTGAGATAGTAGCTTCTTTCTGTGAATCATTTGCTACTCATGTTGACCTCCCTAAGGAGAAGTGGTTTAAATACAATCCTCCCACTGAAGTAAAAGTAGTTGCACCTATTACAGTTGAAGAAAAGACTATCACTTATAATGATCCTATTGTTCCTTCCACTTATATTGAGAAACCACCTTTCCCTGTTAGGATAAAAGATCATACTAAAGCTTCAACTGCGGTTTGTAAGAGTAATACTAGAACATATGGACAACCTGAGCAAATTACAGTTGAACCTAGTATTTCTATGGTTAAAGATCTCTTGGCTGATAATATTGATGGGCATGTTATTTATTTCTATGATGCAGCTGCTAGAATTGCTAGACCCGATGCTAAGAAACATAGACCTGTTGTAGGCATGCCTGTTATTTCTGTTAAAATAGGAGATCATTGTTATCATGGCTTATGTGATATGGGTGCTAGTGCAAGTGCAATACCCCATTCCTTATACAAAGAAATTATGCATGATATTGCACCTGCTGAGATAGAAGAAATTGATGTTACAATTAAGCTTGCCAATAGAGATACTATTTCACCAATTGGGATTGTTAGAGATGTTGAAGTCTTGTGTGGGAAAGTTAAATATCCTGCTGATTTTCTTGTTCTTGGTTCTCCACACGATGACTTTTGTCCCATTATATTTGGTAGACCCTTCTTGAATACTGTTAATGCTAAGATAGATTGTGAAAAGGATGTTGTTACTATTGGTTTGGGGGATATGTCTCATGAGTTTAATTTTGCTAAATTTTGTAGACAACCCCATGATAAAGAATTGCCTAGTAAGGATGAAACTATTGGTCTTGCTTCTATTGCTGTGCCTCCTAATGATCCCTTAGAACTATATTTGCTAGACCATGAAAATGATATGTTTATGAATGAAAGAAGGGAGATAGATGAAGTATTTTTTAAACAGGGACCTATTTTGAAACACAACTTGCCTGTTGAAATCGTAGGGGATCCTCCACCACCCAAGGGTGATCTCGTGTTTGAGCTTAAACCATTACCTGATACTCTTAAATATGCTTATCTTGATGAAAAGAAGATATATCATGTTATTATTAGTTCTAACCATTCAGAGCAGGAAGAGGAGAGATTATTGAAAAATTTGAAGAAGCACCGTGCTGCTATTGGATACACTCTTGACGATCTTAAGGGCATTAGTCCCACGCTATGCCAACACAAAATAAAATTGGTGGAAGATGCCAAACAAGTTATTGATCACCAACGACGTTTAAATCCTAAAATGAAAGAAGTGGTAAGAAAGGAAATACTAAAGCTCCTTGAGGCAGGTATAATTTATCCCATTGCTGATAGTCAATGGGTAAGCCCTGTCCATTGTGTCCCTAAGAAAGGAGGTATTACTGTTGTTCCTAATGATAAAGATGAATTGATCCCACAAAGAATTGTTATAGGTTATAGGATGGTAATTGATTTCCGTAAGTTAAATAAGGCTACTAAAAAAGATCATTACCCTTTACCCTTTATTGATCAAATACTAAAAAGATTATCCAAACATACACATTTTTTGCTTTCTAGATGGTTACTCTGGTTTCTCTCAAATACCTGTGCCAGCAGAGGATCAAGAAAAGACCACTTTTACTTGCCCTTTCAGTACTTTTGCTTATAGACGTATGCCTTTTGGTTTATGTAATGCACTTGCTACCTTCCAAAGATGCATGATGGCTATATTGTCTGACTTTTGTGAAAAGATCTGTGAGGTTTTCATGGATGACTTCTCTGTTTATGGATCCTCTTTTGATGATTGTTTGAGCAACCTTGAACAGGTTTTGCAGAGATGCGAAGATACTAGTCTTGTTTTGAATTGGGAGAAGTGCCACTTTATGGTTAATGAAGGCATTGTCTTGGGGCATAAAATTTCTGAAAGAGGTATTGAAGTTGATAAAGCTAAAGTTGATGCAATTGAAAAGATGCCGTGTCCCAAGAACATCAAAGGTATAAGAAGCTTCCTTGGTCATGCCGGGTTTTATAGGAGGTTCATTAAGGACTTCTCTAAAATTTCTAGGCCTCTGACTAATCTCTTGCAAAAAGATATTCCTTTTGTCTTCGATGATGATTGTGTAGACGCATTTGAAATACTTAAGAAAGCTTTGATTTCTGCACCTATTGTTCATCCACCTGATTGGAATTTACCCTTTGAAATTATGTGTGATGCTAGTGATTATGCTGTAGGTGCTGTTCTAGGAGAAAGAGTTGATAAGAAACTAAATGTTATTCAATATGCTAGTAAAACTCTACACACTTCCCAGAGAAATTATGCTACTACTGAAAAAAAATTCTTAGCAGTTGTATTTGCTTGTGATAAGTTCAGACCTTATATTGTTGATTCTAAAGTAACTATTCACACTGATCATGCTGCTATTAAATATCTTATGGAAAAGAAAGATGCTAAACCTAGACTTATTAGATGGGTTCTCCTATTGCAAGAATTTGATTTGCATATTATTGATAGAAAGGGAGCTGAGAACCCCGTTGCAGACAACTTGTCTAGGTTAGAGAATGTTCTTGATGACCCACTACCTATTGATGATAGCTTTCCTCTTGAACAATTAGCTGTCATAAATGCTTCTCTTACTGCTCCGTGGTATGCCGATTATGCTAATTACATTACTGCTAAATTTATACCACCTAGTTTCACATACCAGCAAAAGAAAAAGTTTTTCTATGATTTAAGACATTACTTCTGGGATGACCCACACCTTTATAAAGAAGGAGTAGATGGCGGTATTAGACGTTGTGTACCTGAGCATGAACAGGAACAGATCCTACGCAAGTGTCACTTTGAGGCATATGGAGGACACCACACTGGAGATAGAATTGCACATAAGGTATTGCAATCCGGTTTTTATTGGCCTACTCTCTTCAAGGATGCCCGTAAGTTTGTCTTGTCTTGTGATGAATGTCAAAGAATTGGTAATATTAGTAGACGTCAAGAAATGCCTATGAATTATTCTCTTGTTATTGAACCATTTGATGTTTGGGGCTTTGATTACATGGGACCGTTTCCTGCCTCTAATGGCTATACACATATTTTAGCTGCTGTTGATTTGTTACTAAGTGGGTAGAAGCTATTCCAACTAGTAGTGCTGATCATAACACCTCTATTAAGATGCTTAAAGAAGTTATTTTTTCGAGGTTTGGTGTCCCTAGATACTTAATGACTGATGGTGGTTCACATTTTATTCATGGTGCTTTTCGTAAAATGGTTGCTAAGTATGATGTTAATCATAGAATTGCATCTCCATATCACCCTCAGTCTAGTGGTCAAGTAGAATTGAGTAATAGAGAGCTCAAATTAATTTTGCAAAAGACTGTTAATGGATATAGAAAGAATTGGTCCAAGAAACTTGATGATGCATTGTGGGCTTATAGAACTGCATATAAGAATCCTATGGGTATGTCTCCATATAAAATGGTATATGTAAAAGCATATCACTTACCTCTCGAACTAGAACACAAGGCATATTGGGCCATTAAAGAGCTCAATTATGATTTCAAACTTGCCGGTGAGAAGAGGTTATTTGACATTAGCTCACTTGATGAATGGAGAACCCAAGCCTACGAGAATGCCAAACTGTTTAAAGAAAAAGTTAAAAGATAGCATGACAAAAGGATACAAGAGCGTGAGTTTAACGTAGGTGATTATGTGTTGCTATTCAACTCTTCTTTAATATTTTTTGCAGGAAAACTTCTCTCTAAATGGGAAGGGCCTTACGTTGTCCAGGAGGTCTACCGTTCCAGTGCCATAAAAATCAACAACTTCGAAGGTACAAATCCGAAGGTGGTAAATGGTCAAAGAATCAAACATTATACCTCAGGTAATCCTATAAATGTTGAAACTAATGTTATTGAAACCGTAACCCCGGAGGAATACATAAGGGACACTTTCAAGAACGTTTCAGACTCCCAAAAGGAATAGGTATGTGGTACGGTAAGTAAACCGACTCAAAATAGTTCTAGTAGCAATTTTTCTCCATTTTGGAATATTTAAGAAAACAGGAAAATAAGAAGTAGTATGGGAAGGACACAAGGCGTCCACGAGGGTGGAGGGCGTGCCCTACCCCCTGGGTGCACCCCCTGCCTCGTGGGCACCTCGTGTGCTCTCTGGACTCCGTTTTCTTGCACGATACTTCTTTCGGTCGGTAAAAATTCATTATATAATCTCCCGAAGGTTTTGACTACCGTACCACGACGAAATCCTCTGTTTGTGTTTTGAGCTGTTTCTGCCACAGAATATAGCAATATGTCATCCCAGGATTTGGAGAGAGAAAGCTATGTGGCTGATTACCTTGCAGACCCTAAGGTCTACGGGGACTTGGAGCATTATGGTTGGACCACTGAGGAAGAAGAAGACTACAAGCCTAAGGGAAAGGAGGAGACAAGCTCAGATGAAGATGAAGTCCCACTACCTCAACCTGGGGACATGCATGTGGAGTTTAAAAAGGCAAGCCTCCCTGATAGGGCAAAGAAACCAAAGATCGAGTTTATCCCTTTTCGTCTCTTGCAGGAGAACAAACAGGAACTATGCAAAAGGATATTAAGCCTTGAGCAAGAGATCGATGATCTAAGGGAGCAAAATTCCATCCTCAAGCGCAAATTGAGGAAGAAGCCTACATCATCAACAACTCCATCATCATCACCTCCTAAAAAGGAGACATAATCACATGGGTATGGTCACTCCCCTTGGCAACTGCCAAGCTTGGGGGAGGTGCCCCGGTATCGTATCACCATCACACTCCTATCTTTACCTTTTTCTTAGTTCGATCCTTTTGGTAATATATTGATCTAGTAGAATAAGTTTTGGTATGATTTAGTTTTGAGTTTTGCTTTATGATCCCTCTATGTAATCGAGTCCGTGAGCTATATATAATAAAGATTAGTGTTGAGTCAAGGGCTTTGCTATCTAGCTATGATCTTGAGGAAATAAAAGAATAAAAAGAAATAAAAGAGACCATATTGATCTTATGGATAGTAATGACTTCACATATAAAGAGTGTGATGATTAAAAGTTGTTGTGAGTTGGAAAACATAGTTTTGGTCATCATTGCAATTAATAGGAAGTAATAAAGAAAGAGAGGTTCTCACATATAAATATACTATCTTGGACATCTTTTATGATTGTGAGCACCCATTGAAGTATGACATGCTAAAGAGTTGATGTTGGACAAGGAAGACAACGTAATGGGTTATGTTTTCTCACATCTTAATTAAAGTATATTGTCATGGATCATCCAACATGTTGAGTTTGCCTTTCCCCCTCATGCTAGCCAAATTCCTTGCACCAACTAGAGATACTACTTGTGCTTCCAAATATCCTTAAACCCAGTTTTGCCATGAGAGTCCACCATATCTACCTATGGATTGAGTAAGATCCTTCAAGTAAGTTGTCATGTTGCATGCAATAAAAATTGCTCTCTAGAATATGTATGACTTATTAGTGTGGAGAAAATAAGCTTTATACGATCTTGTGATATGGAAGAAATAAAAGCAACAGACTGCATAATAAAGGTCCGTATCACAAGTGGCAATATAAAGTGACGTTCTTTTGCATTAAGATTTCGTGCATCCAACCATAGAAGCACATGACAACCTCTGCTTTCCTCTGTGAAGGGCCTATCATTTACTTCTTGTCTTACATTAAGAGTCATGGTGATCTTCACCTTTCCTTTTTACATTTTATCCTTTGGCAAGCACCTCGTGTTGGAAAGATCCTAATACATATATCCAATTGGATGTAAGTTAGCATGAACTATTATTGTCGACATAACCCTTGAGGTAAAAGGTTGGGAGGCAACACTATAAGCCCCTATCTTTCTCGGTGTCCGATTAAAACTCCAAAACCATAAGTATTGCGTGAGTGTTAGCAATTGCGAAAGACTAAATGATAGTTGAGTATGTGGACTTGCTGAAAAGCTCTTATATTGACTCTTTCTGATGTTATGATAAATTGCAATTGCTTCAGTGACCGAGATCATAGTTTGTTTGTTCTCAATGAAGTTTCTGATTCATACTTGATATTGTGGATAGATTGTTACTTGAGCATAAGAAATCATATGACAAAATATATTTATGTTGCTGTTATAAGAATGATCATGATGCCCTCAAGTCCATATTTTATTTTATTGACACCTCTATCTCTAAACATGTGGACATATTTTTCGATATCGGCTTCCGCTTGAGGACAAGCGAGGTCTAAGCTTGGGGGAGTTGATGCGTCCATTTTGCATCATGCTTTTATACCGATATTTATTGCATTATGGGCTGTTACTACACGTTATGTCGTAATACTTATGGCTATTCTCTCTTATTTTACAAGGTTTACATGAAGAGGGAGAATGCCGACAGCTGGAATTCTGGGCTGGAAAAGGAGCAAATATTGGAGACCTATTCTGCACAGCTCCAAAAGTCCTGAAACTCCACGAAAGTCATTTTGGGAATTAATAAGAAATACTGAGCCGAAGAAATACCAGAGGGGGCCCACACCCTGGCCACGAGGGTGGGGGGCGCACCCCCTGCCTCATGGCCCCCCTGGCAGCCCTCCGGTGGCCATCTTCTACTATATGAAGTCTTTTACCCTGAAAAAATAATCATAAGCAAGCTTACGGGATGAAACTCCGCCTCCACGAGGCGGAACCTTGGTGAAACCAATCTAGGTCTCCGGCGGAGCTGTTCTACCAGGGAAACTTCCCTCCGGGAGGGGGAATCATCACCATCATCATCACCGACGATCCTCTCATAGGGAGGGGGTCAATCTCCATCAACATCTTCATCAGCACTATCTCCTCTCAAACCCTAGTTCATCTCCTGTATCCAATCTTTGTAACCAAACCTCAGATTGGTACCTGCGGGTTGCTAGTAGTGTTGATTACTCCTTGTAGTTGATGCTAGTTGGTTTATTTGGTGGAAGATCATATGTTCAGATCCTTAATGCATATTAATGCCCCTCTGATTATGAACATGAATATTCTTTGTGAGTAGTTACGTTTGTTCCTGAGGACATGGGTGAAGTCTTTCTATTAGTAGTCATGTGAATTTGGTATTCGTTCGATATTTTGATGAGATGTATGTTGTCTCTCCTCTAGTGGTGTGATGTGAACGTCGACTACATGACACTTCACCATTATTTAGGCCTAGAGGAAGGCTTTGGGAAGTAATAAGTAGATGATGGGTTGCTAGAGTGACAGAAGGTTAAACCCTAGTTTATGCGTTGCTTCGTAAGGGGCTGATTTGGATCCACATGTTTCATGTTATGGTTAGGTTTACCTTAATACTTCTTTTGTAGTTGCGGATGCTTGCAATAGGGGTTAATCATAAGTGGGATAAAGGGCAGTACCCAAGCACCGGTCCACCCACGTATCAAATTATCAAAGTAACGAACGCGAATCATATGAGTGTGATGAAAACTAGCTTGACCATAATTCCCATGTGTCCTCGGGAGCGCTTTTCTCTGTAAAAGAACTTGTCCAGGCTTGTCCTTTGCTACAAAAAGGATTGGGACACCTTGCTGCACCTTATTTACTTTCATTGCTTGTTACCCGTTACAAATCACCTTATCACAAAACTATCTGTTACTGATAATTTTAGTGCTTGCAGAGAATACCTTACTGAAAACCGCTTGTCATTTCCTTTTGCTCCTCGTTGGGTTCGACACTCTTACTTATCGAAAGGACTAGGATGGATCCCCTACACTTGTGGGTCGTCAGACACCACCTCACTCGAGACCTGTCACACCCCAACGAAAGAGACAAGTGGAAAGGTCCCACCTTTCGCACCCCTAGGCAACCCCCAGCGTTGAGACCCAAAGGTCAGCCAAAACTGGCATCCACCGACCCGTCCCGCTGCCACGAGCGTGAGACGAGTTCAGTCTTGCAGCATCGAGAGGGGGACGAGGTCAGTCCTGCTGCACCATGCACGAGACGAGCTCCGTCCAGCCTTGTCGGGCCCGGGATGAGCTTGGTCCTGCAGCACCGGGACGCGAGACGGGCGGTGGACCGCAGCTGGGAGAGGACCAGCCCTTCGACGAAAGTAGCAACCGGATACCGAGGAGAGGGATCGAAGGCTGAAGCAGTCCACCTGCAAACGAGCCGACGCCGGCGGAGAAGCTAACCGTCGCTACAGCCGGAACCGCCGATGTGCCATGTAGATACCAAGCAGCAGGGAGGCCACCATACCACCCCGCATCACCATAGCCCACGACCAGAGCAGCCACCACATCGAGCCGCTGCCCAACCCCACGCCGCTCGGTAGGACCAAGCCTAGGTCCGACAGAGCACACCACCACCGGACACACCTCCTCCTGCCAGCCCTGCCGCCAAAGCACCGGTAGCCACGCTGCAAGGGTGCAGCCACCGCAGCACTGCCAGCCATCCCCGCCGCCGCATCCAGGAAAGGTAACAGCGCTCAGATCTGGCCGCCTGCCCTGGCCGACCGTGACCACCCCACCATGCGCCAAGGCCACCCCGACGACAACGGCCACAGCTAGCCACCCGCCGGGGACCGCCCTGCACCCCGCTTTCGGATCTCACAGATCGGCGCGCGCCGCCGCGCAGCCGCCACACCCAGCGAAGGGGGAAGGAGAAGAAAGGAGGGAGCCCAGGAATAGGCCCCGTCGCCGCCCTCACTGGTGCCTGCCTAGGCTTCACCGTCGGAGCACCTCCGGCAGCGGCGAGACGAGAGGGGGAGAGGGGAAGGCCCGGCGGCGCGCGGGTGGAGTCGCCCTTGAGTCGCCAGAGGAGGGCGATGCGGGGGTGGAAAGCTACTTTAGAAAAAGGGCAAAGAAACAATATATGCATTTCATCTTCTAGTTGGCCACATCTAGAGTAGTTTTCATTGATATGTTTGGATTACCTACCTGCCCTCTTACTCGTAGGAGCGCTTTTCTAAGAAGCCGAACGGTTTAAATCTTGGTTATAGGAGTGAGAAGTTGGCTATTTGTGCAGTGTACAATCAGAGGAGTTGTGGAGTTGGAAAACATGAGCTCCCAGAAATCAGAGGAGCGGGAGTTTGACTGAGGGGTTGTTCGGTAATGCTCCGCTCCACAGCTCCGCTCCGGGAGTTGGTGGAGCTGTAGTTCAAATTGGCAGGGTTGCAGTTTGCCCGCTCCGTAGATTCTAGGAGTGGATGAATACCGAACAGGGCCTGAAATTACTAGCATTTGCCACCGCGAAGTGAACGACGGGCATACCGGTTTGAGCCCATCCCGCATGACCGCTCTATCCCCCGATCTCCTCCTCCTCTCGTTCCTCTCATGCAGGCCGCCGAGCCCATCGACCACCCACGTAGACGCCCGATGCCCTCCCGGCTAGCCGCCCACCCCGCCGTCTCTGTCGTCCTCCGCTGCCACCGTTTCAATCCGGCAGGAGCAGCCGAGCACACGGGAGCAATGGCCACCGCTCCCATCGGAAAGTGCAATCATGCCCTTAATCATATTTTTATGTTGATGACAACATGTATGCTTGGGATTAATCATGTTTATCAAGTATATCTCAGGATTATGTCTCACAGACCATGTCTGTGGATCATGACTAGGGACAAAATGCATATAACTCAAGAATGGAGATACAAGACATTGACTTTGTTTACGGTTTGTTCTTGAGTATAGGGATACCACACTATTAAGAGGGGATCGTTGGATCTAGTGAAAGACTTGCTCAAAACCCACAACTCCTGCTTTTTCTCTCCGGTCGTTCGGTACTCTACGAACCTCCAGTCCCTCTCAGCTGTCCGGATGTCCAGCTCCCTCCGGTCGTCCGGTGTTCACTTTACATAATGATATTTTCGGATTTCCGGAACACTCCAGACGTCCGACCTCCGGTCGTCTGGCAGGTCTTGGACGTCCGATACTTTCACCACAGAACCGTATTTACGGATTTCCGGGCTTCTCCGGTCGTCCGGGCTCCGGACGACCGGCACGTCTCGGACGTCCGTATCCTGTGTACTGATTTGTGGCTCATATATTCCCAGCGGCCGGACGACCGATGTCTGTTGGACGTCCGGACTTATTTGTGCCACCGGACGTCCGGTGTTTTCCGGACGTCCGACTATCCTGTGCACTTAAGTGTGCCAAACGGTCACTTTTCCATACCTACTATATATATATATATACCTCTCCCTTCCACGGGATAAGGTTGACCATTCACTTTGAGCTTGCCAAGAACACTCTTCACTCTCTCTCTCTCTCTCAATCACCTACATCAAATCCTAGATCCCCAAGTGATTTAGGAGCATTTGAGAGAAGTTCTCCGATCAAGTGATAGATCCACTCCTTCCCCTTCTTTGCACCAAAGGAATTTGTGATTTGAGCAAGTCTTTAGCTTTTCCCCCAACGTTCTTATTACTCTTGGAGGTTGGAGACTCCTAGTCGGTAGGGGTCTTTCGAAGAGGAATCAACCTTTGTGATTACCCCCGGAAAGTTTGTGAGGGTTTGGAGGTCACCCCAAGGTCTACCACTAGTGGTTGAGAAACGCCTCCGTGGTGTTGTCTCAAAGGGAGAATAGGGTGAGCCTTCATGGCGTTGGTGTGCCTTCGTGGTAACATCCACCTCTCTAACGGTGACTAGCTTCCCTCCAAGGAAGTGAACATCGGCATACATCCTCGTCTCCTGGAGTTGCGGTTATTCCTAACCCTAACTCTCTACTTGTGGTTACTTGTCTCTTTGCACTTACTTACATCATATTGGGCTTGTTTACTTATGTGCTTGTGTTACTTGCTTAGTACTTAGTACTCACTTGCAATTGTTAGGCTCACTTTCATATTCCGCATTATTGCCTAAAATTGCTAAGGAATAATTAAAATTTGTAATTGTACCTATTCACCCCCCCTCTAGCTCCATCTTGATCCTTTCAATTTGTGAGTACCCTTGTGCCACTAACCTTGCCTTGTTACAGATGATTACACCATTTTCATCTTGCTTGTTCTTGAAAATCCATTTTGTTCCAATGACGTTCTGCTTGGTAGGTGGCCTCTTGACTAATGACCACACATGGTTGCGTTCAAAACTGTTCAACTCTTCTTGCATAGCAACTAGCCAATCGTTGTCCATCAATGCATCTTGTACCTTGAGGGGCTCAACACTAGACACAAAAGAGAAGTGAGCACAAAAGTTTGTCAAATGTTTACGAGTGACTCTACCTTCCGATATGCCGGTGAGAATTTTGTCAACATCAACACGACCGGCCACTCGAGGCATGATGGAGGTTAGAGTTTCTCGAGGTTCAACTTCATGTCCATCATCCATGTCCTCAACATATGGATCATTAATGTGTGGAGGAAGATCTTCTTGTTCATATTGCATTTGTTGAGGTTCATCATCAATGATTGGACTTTCTTGTTCTTGCCCTTGATGATGATCTTGTTCTTGAAGATTATCATGAAGAGGAACTTGATCGTCTTCTTCTACTTGGGCTAAGGGCATCGGTTGAGCAATAGGAACTTGTGATGGTATGGGTGTTGAAGTAGTTTGATGATGTGTGAATCTTCCATCTTCTTCTTCATCATCATGAGGTTCTTGTTCCATAGGAAGAAGTGCACCAACACCCATGGTCAAAATGTCTTGAGAAGAATCTTCTTCACCTACATCACTTAGATCAACTTGCTCCCCACGGGAGCCATTAAATTCATCAAACACCACGTCACAAGTTTCTACAACACATCCATTGGATTTGTTGTAGACTCCATAGGCGTGAGAGTTTGATCCATAGCCTACAAATATGCCCTCAATTGTTTTGGATTGAAATTTTCCTAACCATTCTCTTTTGTTGAGGATGAAACATTTGCACCCAAATACACGAAAGTACTTGACATTTGGCTTGTTCCCAGTTAGAAGCTCATATGGAGTCTTTTCCAATATAGTGCAGAGGAAGCACCGGTTTGATGCATGGCATGAGGTGTTGACAGCTTTGGCCCAAAAACTATGACATTAAATCAATAAGATTTAGACAGTAAATCAATATGATTTACTTGATGTGACACGAGTGAATCCTTACTAGGAAATCACTATGTTGAAGTACTAAACAGAAGATTGATCATCCAACTACGCGTGGCATGCAGGGGCCCCGCCTACTCCCACAAGCAGGACAGCCCAAAGGTCGTGACAAATCGTATGGACCGAACATCCATGGGACTGGAAATCCTGGTGGGTGCGATAAACCCTGCAATGCATACAGATATTGGAGTGTAACCATAATTGATAAAACATCCTCATAAAAAATATGATCTGGATACTTCAAAATATACAGACTGAATTGAGTGGATAAACATTAACATAGACCGTTCTCAGGACTGACCACACACCAAAATCGGCAGTACTAATAAACAATACAGGGTTCACAAACACAAATCAAGTACTGAACAATAGTACTTACTACAGACAAGCAAAGTTGCACTAACTAAACTCTGCAGACTATTTCTTGCCACCGACCTACGGGATGAACCCCAAATAACTGACTAGGCCATGGACTTCGTGTGAGATGTCTACATGCACCATCACCATCTTGTCAACCTTGGAGAACCTAACAGAGTGTTCTTTCCACTCATAAACATGATGATGAAGACAGGCCGCATCAAATTTGTTGGGAAGCTTTACAAGAACCAGACCCTTCGTAATCGAAGGCACAGCCAGGAAATTGTTGTGGTCAAGTACAGCCTTGAGAACACGCCTGACAACAAAGCTACAGGAAAACACTAGTTCAGGACATGTGACGACAAGGACACATCAGCTGGATAGTTCAGCAGTAGAACTCATCATCAGGTATTCCAGTTCACACGTTATGACTTTGAGAACTTCATCTCCACCGTGGACCTGGTTCTAATTCAAACAGAAACCATATTTTATTACTACCTCCATTCAGAAATATAAGATGATTTTTGATATTATACTCCATATATGACTACATATACGCACAGAAATGAGTGAACAAAGACACTAGAACATGTCTTCAAAGGCATGAGAGCAGAGGGATTACTTGCAATATCCATAACACAAGTTACTGAGGCAAATATACCCTCTTCAAAGGTAGCATTGATGTTCATAAAGTACTCCCTCCGTCCCAAAATTCTTGTCTTAGATTTGTCTAGATACAGATGTATCAAGTCACATTTTAGTATTAGATACATCCGTATCTAGACAAATCTAAGACAAGAAATTTGGGATAGAGGGAGTAATTGAAAGTAATCTATAAGAAATTAGTGTCAACCTCTCGCATGTTTTGGTCAAAAGAGGAATTTAGAACCGTCATTTGGCACACTAAAATCACATGCAAGATCACCCAGAAAGTTGTACTACCAGTACTAGTACTGCGTGTTAGATGAAAAAACACGATCAAGATCGAGAAAAAGATCGTCAACAAGAGACATTACCTGGACTTGCTTAATGAGGGATCCCGGAGAGGGGGGCTTGGACAGGGCGATGGCTTTGAGCTTGTCCGCGGTAGTCTCGGCGGGGTGCTTGCGCTTCTTCGTACCATGAGCATCGACGGTTTTGGCCAGAGCCATAGACATCACGTCGATCGGAGTCCATCCAAGAGAGGAAGCTGAGAGAGAAGAGTGAAAGGAGGAATGAGATGAGGGAGAAGCGAAGCGAGTGGGGGTTTTCTTCAAGAGAGGAAGCTGAGAGAGAAGAGTGAAGTGATGGTTGCTTCGTACGTCCAACTTATTGCTGGAAAGGAGGGGGTTTTGTGATTTGATGGCTCATTGGGCATTACCGCGGCGGTTCGATTGGGGTAGTCTACCGTCACTCTACTACGGAGTAATTTAGTGCATGGGTGGTGAACCCAGGTGCTGGCTGTCCCACACGTCGGCGAAAGTGAGTAATTTAGTGCATGGCTGGAGGAGGATCCGCACGGTAGAGCGTGTCCACTGTTTTTCTGAAGAAAAAATGATTACAGCAAGCGTTTCCACTCTTACGACGGAGGAGTGCGAAACACGGCAGCCACTTGAACATACAAAGTGCTCCTACTACTAGGCATGTGCAGTGGTTCATACGTCAGTACTACACAATCTTGTTGCTAGTGTAGTAAGGGCATCCACAACGTTTAGAGGCTGTATCGCCTCTAAGCCGGGACCCACATGTCTGCCTCTAAATTTTTCCCAAAACCGTGCAGTGTATAAAGTTCAGTTTGGCCTCCAAGGTGGACCCCATAGCAACCACCATGCACCTAAAAAATTGATTTTTCAATCAACCAATTTAGCATACAGCATGCACCTGTGAGCATGACAAGTAGGGACTCGCTATTATTATAGTCTGAAGGGAAAGTTGGAGGCGCCTCTTAGCTTGGAGTCGATGCTAACCATTTTAGCTTGGAGGCAGTCCTTTGCAGTGTATGGCACCTGCCTCCAACTCATTAGAGGCGCCCATGGAGGCGGGAAAAGAGCACATTGTGGATGCTATGACGATAACAAATGATGTTGTGCGCATGTCAACTACTCCTATATGTAACATAGTACCGCTTTTTTGACTGTCAGGTCGAGAATGACCGGTGAGATCAATGTTAACAGAACTAGGTCCACAATGCACGGAGAGTACGGTGCTATAGTACTCCATGAAACATGAACCATATGAAGCACTAATAGTGTTAGGCAGGGTGTATGAAGGGTGCACGGGATGGGAGCAAAAGTTCCCTTCTCGACCCACTTTTGGGTGTTTGGCAGAGTGCATGAAGGATGCATGAGTCCACACTAGTAGGTTCACAAAAATACACGAAGAGGAAACAACTATATTGAGATGAGAATGCAACCAAACACACCCACATGCTTTGTGCTACAGTGACTGATCTGCACCGTCTGAGTTTGATCCAACGGTCATGTTGCGTCGAGACATGAACATGCCCATGCAGAGGGCGCCTAAACACCACCGAAGTCCCTCTGCTTCTCGAGGCGCACGACGTTGGTGATGCAGGGTGCAACCGCCCGCAGAGCCCGCTCCCGGTCGATGGGAGCCAGCTCGTCAAAGACGGCATCCAATGGTACGAATGGATTCCGGTGACGGAGCCCTGAAAGGATTCACCCGGCAAAGGCGACGGCAGCCTGCAACCCCTCCTTGTCCAGCTCAGCCCCCACCATCGTGCGGAGATGGCTCAGCTCCTTAGAGATATAGGGGAAGAAGGAGACCATGTCAGGAAGCCGCAGCTCGTTGAAGTCGACCGGGTGGTCGAACGGGTTTAGCCCGACGGCCGACATCGTCGCACTGGCACGACGGTAGGCATCGCGCAGCCGCAACACATGCGTGGCAACTTGGTTCACCAAGTGGCTGAGGCGATCCTGGACCTCGTCACGATCGGCCCGCTCGTGCTCCAGTCAGCTCCCCTGACGGCCTATCGTATCTCCTGCTTTCTGCAGCAACGCTGCCGACACCTCGAGCATCTTTGTGGTGGATGCCTGCTGCTTTTGAAGCTCCGTGAACTCCCGCACATAATGGAGGAGCATGGCACTCCTCTCCTCCTTGAGATCACGGAGCTCCACGTCCTTGGCCCTGAGCTCCGCATCCTTGGCATGGAGCTCGTGTGTCAGGCGCCTCACCTCGGACTCCATGATCTGTTGCGCCGCCATGGAACAAGGTAGAAGCAATGGGGAGAGGAAGCAAAGGGGGCGAAATGGCTGAAAGGCAATGCAATCTACGGGAAGGCGGAGGGAGCCAGCCGACGAGTGGCGAATCTTTTGGTTTTCACCACGGTAAAACACCAGTCGATGACTTCTCACATCAGGAAGCAGTGGGTTTTACAAGCGGAGTCATCGTGACTAATTGCTTCCGCGCCTGCTCCCGTCAATCAAAAAATTAAAAATCCTGCTGCGCCTGCTCCCGTCAATCAAAAAATTAAAAATCCTGCCGCACCCAAACACCAGAGCAACGCCGCGGTGGATATTTAAATTTACCTGCCGGCAAGTAGATAAAAAAAGGGGTGAAAAACAAATGTGGTGGCGTCCTAGCTAATCGGTCGAACTAGCCCAACTAGCTAGCCACCGTGATTTGACGACTCATTTACTTGCTTTGGAGCTATGACCGAGGAGGACTGAGAAAACGCGCGGTAGGGCGTCCCATGTCAGGAAGAATATATGCGTGCACCACCCGGGAGGACCCCAAAACCGCGCGGTAGGGTGTGCCAGGTCTCGGCACGGAGGAAAAATGTGCATGTAAAAATATACTATATCAGACGTAGTACCTATGGTTCGACCTTGGGACCCAGCCAGTCGGTCGAAAACACCCCACTAGCCACACAGCTTTATCGTGCTGTAACGCCCTGAGACTAACGCTCCAGATGCCTTCCATGTATTCCGAGTTTCGCCGTGTGTTTCAATTGGTTTGTTGCATTCATCATGTCTTCTCTTTCATTGCATCATTTCATCATGCCATCGTATCATTAATTTTATAACTCTTTTAAATAAATTGTATGGATCCTCGGTCCATTTAAATCGAGGGATATTGACATGGTGATTTCTCTTTAAAACATATTCAAAGTCTCCTACTATTATCAGGGAGCTATGTTAAAATATTCCATTAACTTTGGAATCACCATAACACACGTGCAGTTTAAGTTCCGTGCATTTTCTATCTCAATTCCTTGCCTCAAACTTTGCCAAAAATTCTTATCTCTTTTATTGAGGCTCCTCCTAAAGTCTCAATATTTTCGGGCACTTCGAAAACCTAGTCCTAGTTCAAACACATTTGAATTAAATTCAAATGAGTTTGAATTCAACTTCACAACCATGCTCACTTTCTATTTTTCTTGAAACAAGCTCATTTTTGCGAGTCCGGAAAAAATAATCCCCATGCCCAAACTCTCCTCCTAGCCTTTCTTTTCTTCTCCTTTTTTCTGCTAAGAGATTAGAGAGACAGAGAGAGAGATGCAGCCAGCCCACCAGTCGGCCCAAGCCGGCCAGCCTATCAGCCCTTCTAATCCCTATAACCCTAGCCCGATCCCCTCTGTTCACTCTCTTCCTCCCCTCGCTTCCATAGAGCGCCGCCACGCACAGGCACACCCGCATCGCGCCCGATCCCCTCGCTCCCGCATCCGCGCACCTCCAGTGCTCGACCCCGCGCTCCGCCCTCATCGGAGAAGCGGACCAGGCCGGAGCCCCGTCAGCCTCCTCAACGCCGTCGTGCCCCGTCCATCAGGAACCATGCCCTCGTCCCGTCCCCTGCAACCTTCCTCCCGTGCCTCACGGCCTCCTCTCCACCGAACCAGGCCAGTGCCACCGCTCGCCCTACCTTCTTCTCCTCCCTCCCGCAATCTCCCTTTCCCTCCGATCACTAACCTCTCGGACCTTTCCCTTTTCCTCAACAGGAGTTGCCGCAGCCGCTGTCGTTCCTGGCCTCGCCCGCATCCTGTTGTTGCGTTGACCGAGACTGCGTCGGCCTCCAGCCAGCGTCGAGTCGCCTGCCTCAAGCTTCATAGTCGCTCGGAGTTCAAGCCCCGCGCCTGCAGCCTCTCGTCCCGCAGCACGCCCGTCCTCAGAGCCCCACGCCAGGAGCTCCTTCCCTTTGCTCGCTTCGACCCCGGGTCGCCGGAGACACCAGGGGATCTCCTCTGCCTCGCCCCGTTCCCCCGCAAGTTCCGCAGCGCCACCGGAGCTCCCTCCGCCGACGAGAACCACCTGCAGATGAGCCCCGCGTCGCTCCTTCCTTCCCCTCCCCTGCTTTCTAGTCCCTCCTCTCACATCTATCTCTCTCTGAAATAGGAACCCTATCGATGGTCGCGTCCTCGTCGTGCGCGTCGTCGCCCGTTCGTCCCTGCCGGCAGCCGCGCTGCTCCCCTTCCTCGTCGTCCCTCCAACCGGAGCCCCGCCGTCGTCAAAGTCCGACACCAATCTGTCGCCCCGCCAAGTCCGTCGTCCTCCTATGCTTCGAGCAGGAGGAAAAGACGCCCCGATCTGCGCCCCCCTTGCCGGATTTGGACCCCGGCGCCTCCCCGCGCTCCGTTCCGCCCGTTCCGGCCAGTCCCCGCCGATTATGTCGCCAGGACCCCCCCTGCGTCTTCCTCTCCATCGCCATGGTCGAGCTGCTGCTTGTGTTCTTCAGAAACGAGAGCAACAGCTCGCTCGTTCTGAGCATTGACCGCGCCTGGGCCAGCAGCCTCCAAGCCCAGCAACCAGCTTACCAGCGCCCTCTCCACAGTTCTGGGCTTGGCCCATGGTGAGAAACCCCCAAGCCCTTCCTGTGAACTGTTGGGCCAACCTTTGTTTCGGCCCGTTCATATTTTCTCCCTGCTTGCGAATTTAGTCATTATCCTGTGATTTACCTGTTTTGCAGAAAAACCCTCCAACTTCATGCATATAATAACTCATGAACTATGCATCATATGTAAAAACTTCATATATGTAAAATGCTTAGTTTTTCATCTAGTTTCATAATATGCCACTTTCATCGATTAAAATGTTTAAACTTGCTGTTTGTTTAATTTTGCATAAATGCCATGCTAAAATGATTTATTTCATAACTAAATAACCGTAGCCCCGATTTAAATGTTCTTTGTATGTAAATGGGGTGAAAAAATGCATAGATTAACATGGTGCACTTTATTTTCCTATTTAACAAAAATAAAATATGTTTTAGGGCAGAACAGTACCAAATTCAAAATATGGACATGAGGATTTTCTGGAATTGTTGTTTGTTGTTTCGGCCTCATTTAAACTTGCCTAGATAGGTAGTTTTATTATGTTTCACCTCTTGCCATGTTTAACAACATTTAATATTGTTGTGTACCTAAACGAGAGTGAACTAAATAAGTTCAATGTGGTGTTTTGTTAATATGCAACTCGTTGCGTATTGAGCTCCACTTAACTTGTAGTATTGTTTGTTGCACTTTGCCATGCCATGCCTCATTAAACCGGACATGCATCATACTTGATTGTGCATCATGCCATGATTATGCTTGTGTGTTCACCATGTGGTTTGCTTCTTTCTGGTTGTGCTTCTTCTCGATAGTTCCTGTTTTGTTGCGATTGTGAGGATTCGTTCGTCTACGCTTGGTTCGTCTTTGTGGCTTCATCTTCTTCATGGACTCGTTTTTCTTCCTTGCGGGGTTTCAGGCAAGATGGCCGTTACCCTAGATCTCACTACTCTCATTGCTATGCTAGTTCCTTCGTTCTATCGCTATGCCGTGCTACCTATCTTTTGTTGATCAAGCCTCCCAAACTGCCATGTCAGCCTCTAACCTTTTCACCCTTCCTAGCAAACCGTTGCTTGGCTATGTTACCGCTTTGCTCATCCCCTCTTATAGCGTTGTTAGTTGCAGGTGAAGTTGAAGATTGCTCCATGATGGACAAGATTATGTTTGGATATCACAATATCTCTTATTTAATTAATGCATTTATATAGTTGGTAAAGGGTGGAAGGCTCGGCCTTATGCCTGGTGATTTGTTTCACTCTTGCCGCCCTAGTTTCCGTCATACCGGTGTTATGTTCCTTGATTTTGCATTCCTTACGCGGTTGGGTGATTTATGGGACCCCCTTGACAGTTTGCTTTGAAGAAAAGTCCTCCAGCAAGGCCCAACCTTGGTTTTACCATTTGCATCACCTAAGCCTTTTTCCCTTGGGTTTCCGGAGCCCGAGGGTCATCTTTATTTACCCCCCGAGCCAGTTCTCCTTCAAGTGCTGGTCCAAACCGAGCGATGTCCGGCGCCCCCTGGGCAACCAGGGTCTATGCCAACCCAACGTCTTGCTCATCCGGTGTGCCCTAAGAACAAGATATGTGCAGCTCCTATCGGGATTTGTCGGCACATCGAGCGGCTTTGCTGGTCTTGTTTTACCATTGTCAAAATGTCTTGTAAACCGGGATTCCGAGACTGATCGGGTCTTCCTGGGAGAAGGAATATCCTTCGTTGACCATGAGAGCTTGTGATGGGCTAAGTTGGGACACCCCTGCAGGGTATAAACTTTCGAGAGCCATGCCCACGGTTATGTGGCAGATGGGAATTTGTTAATACCCGGTTGTAGAGAACTTGACACTTGACTTAATTAAAAAGCATCAACTGCGTGTGTAGCCTTGATGGTCTCTTCTCGGCGGAGTCCGTGGAAGTGAACACAGTCTTTGTGTTATGATCATGCGTAAGCAGTTTCAGGATCACTTCTTGATCACTTCTAGCTTCTCAACCATTCCGTTGCTTCTCTTCTCGCTCTTATTTGCATATGTTAGCCACCATATTTGCTTAGTGCTTGCTGCAAGTCCACCTCATTACCACTTCTTACCCATAAGCTTAAATAGTCTTGATCTCGCGGGTTTCGAAATTGCTTAGTCCTCGTGACTCACCAGATACTATCACAACAGTTGCATGTGCCGATGATTCCAGTGCAGGTGATGCAACCGAGCTCAGATGGGAGTTCAACGAAGATCTTGGTCGTTGCTGTGTTTCGTTTCATGTTGATCAGTAGTGGAGCCCAGTTGGGACGATCGGGAATCTAGCAGTTGGGTTATCTTCTTTTCTTTTGGCTTCGTCCATAGTCGGACTATGTGTGTGCTTTGAATGATGTATGAATTATATGTTCATTGTGTGAAGTGGCGATTGTAAGCCAACTCTTTATCCCTTTCTTGTTCATTACATGGGATTGTGTGAAGATGACCCTTCTTGCGACAAAACCACAATGCGGTTATGCCTCTAAGTCGTGCTTCGACACGTGGGAGATATAGCTGCATCGTGAGTGTTACACATGCAAACGTGGCACGGGGGATAGATGTGGTTAGCTCCATCTCGACCAGCCACAACGTCTCTTGTTCTAGGCAATTCTTCTATTTTCCAAGCTTTTTTTAGTTGTAATAACACCACGGCAAGCTAGTGCCGCTCTTCGTGTGTGCCCGTGCAAAGGTTAGACGATGGAGAGAAGAGAGATTGAGATTGCAGACCTGGGACCCACCAAAAGTGAGACAACGGTCATGCATGTGTTGACAAGGTACTCCCTCTACTCTACTCAATGCAAGTACTGTATAAAATCAAGTTATGGGACAAAGCCAACAACCGTTTGTTTTTTTAGGCTATCAACTTACGCTTTGTAGTCCAGGTTGCCAGTGCGAATCTCGTCTTTCAGATTTGTTAGTTTTAGGTCCAAATTTGATTAATGACAAGTGGGACCCCCGTGTGTTGTTCCGATATTTCAGTGTAGGATGTTTTTTTGAACAAACACTTTGCGCGGTTAGACAAGTAACGGCACGAGTTACACGTATTTTACAAGTTTATGAACAAAAATGACAGCGGCATAGAATATCACATCCACCCCGCAGCTTAGATACTATGGTGATACGAGTTTTTACACCGTTGGAAGTGAGATCCAATGGCTTGGGAGTAGTCTTTGTAATTATGCGCAATTTCCAAACTTTCAAAAGTTTTTTTTTGCAAGTAAAACATTCAGGCCTCATGTGTGCCGCTGCATCTTCGATCCAACGGCTCCCCGTTGCTCATATTAGGTGTTCCCCATAGCTTAATTACCCGCTACGGTGATATGAGCATCTAGGTCGTATGATCAGTGATCAGATGGCACATGCGTAGTACTTGTACTTTCTGCGCATTTCCCTAACTCTATCAGCCGTATATTGCAAAAACATTCAAACCTCCTACTGTGGGCCGTTAGATCTCAGTGAACTCGTATCACCATGAATCTACGGTGCGGGAGCACCTCATATTCTCCCGTGCGAGAAAACATAAGGTGCTATCACAGCTTGGATGCTACGGTGATACGAGCTTGGAGGTCGTTTGATCTGAGATCCAATGGCATCTGAGCAGTCTTTGTGCTTGTAAGCAGTGGCCGAATTCTTTTGGGGCTTTTCTGCAAAAAAACCATTCGAACCACCGAAGAGGTGTTGGGTCACAAATCCATCGCCTCCGAAAAGCTTGTATCACCAAAGCATCTAAGGTGTGGTAGCACATGATATTCTTACATACAGGAGAATATGATGTCCTCCTTCATCTTAGATGCTACGGTGATACGAGCTTCGAGGTCGTTGGATATGGGATCAAAGGGCATCTTAGTAGTTTTTGTACAAATTGTGTGCAATTCTCAAACTCATCAAGGTTTCCTGCAAAAGTAGTAAGACACATCATGTGAGCTGCTATATCTCAGATCTACAAGCTCCAAGCAACTCGTATCGGCATATAGCATCTAAGGTATGGGGGCACATGATATTCTCCCGGGGAGGATGGGTGGGGGTGCACAACCAATCGGTGGTTGGGAGGGTGGGGACAAATATAATCTGAACAACCCTAAACAGAGCTCAACAATTTTATCTAAGGTCGAGGGGTTGACCCCCGACAATCATAGCTCCGCCTAAACACAACATTTGCACTTACTGTAGTACTAGACTTAATATTCATGTTTCAGTTTCATGTTCATTTTAAATATTGAACTGAGGACCATGGATGTCTTACATTTTACTCCCTTCGTTCCTAAATATTAGTCTTTTTAGAGGTTTCAAATGGAATGGCACATACGGATGTATGTAGATATATTTTAGAGTCTAGATTCACTCATTTTGCTCCGTATGTAGTCACTTGTTAAACTCTCTAAAAGACTATTATTTAGGAATAGAAGGAGTATTTTTTAATTCGTGTCATACATGCACGATTTGGAAAAATAGATGCACTATACTTATTGGATTGTTGTTGTGTTCGTGCGTGTGTGTCGCTCTATGTGTGTGTGTGTGTGTGTGTGTGGTCATATGCTTGATACATACAAAGTTTTCTCACCTCCATCTTGTTCATCTTTTAAATTTGAATTTGCATTGGAAAACTTACTAGGGATACCATGAAATGTGAAATCCACGTTGAGATCACTATATCACAAACTCACTCTAATTCAACAACTCGTCATAAATCAATTACCATGTTGAGATTAGTATTTGCAAGGAAAATACGGGTATTGTAATACACATAGATTTGTTCGGCAATTTAAAAGGTTCCTTTCGTATTCTCGAATGGTAGGACCCAACGGCATACCAGCCAAACCTTGGCTCGTGTTGAACCTAAAAAAACAAAAAAAACCGGGCTCGTGTCCATAGGTGGCGTGCGTGGTATGCACATTAGTCAACCCCAACCAGTCGAGCCTCAGCATTTCAAGTCGAAATATCTGGCGGCCAGAATTCCAGCCCTAGGAAATTCCCCTCATGTCCCCGGTCCATAATGACTACCGATGAACAACGGAGGTATGCTTTAGTAACTAGACAACGTTACCTACCGTGCCAAGCACGGTTCAATTCCCTCGGTCGCCGCTGGTCAAGGTCACCCATCAACTGCATTGCCTATTACTACTACTACTACACCAGGATGAGCATAGAATTGAGCCCGTTTGTTCGTGTCTAGTACTTGAGTTAATATATCAGGCAATGCACTGGTACGGAGGGATTATCCTTTTACTCTGCATATATAACTTGTCTGAAGTCTAACTAAGCAAAATGTTTGACCAAATCCTTTCTTAAGAAATACAACAGGATAGATGTACAACTTGAAAATTTATTGCATGATGCAGGTTATGATATTGTTAGAATTCTGGATCTTAAATTTCAGAAAATCCAAAGGTGAGCATAAATTCTTGAAACTGAGCATGGCCACGTGATATGGCACAAATATTACTTCGTAAGTTTTTTCTTCAATTTGAGACAAGCTGCTTATGACAAGTTGCACAAATGAAGAGCCAAGGTATTTTGGAACAAAGAACTATCACGTTAAGGCGAACGCTTTCACTATTGAAACTATGGGCATTTACATGCCGCCACAAGTCCCCGCTTCTCATCAGCTGGTGCCGTCTGAGCAAGTGTGTGAGTCGACGGGAGGCGTGCGAGCAGACCGCTGCGCCGGTTGTCAGGGAGGCGTGCGAGAAGACCGCTGTGCAGGCCCACCGGGAGGCGAGCCCTTTGACCAGGCTCCGCCGTCCACCGTCATCCCAACTGCTCCCACTTTTTTAATGTCGTCGGTGCCGTAGTTTAAAATCAACCCCGTACTGCCCGGTATCGCTACAATCTTCTCTCTTCCTCTCCGATTCTCCTGTCGTCTACCTCCAACTAGCCTGACCTAAACGTACGCCATGCCGCATCACGATGGTCTGCCCTTAGTGTTCCAGTTTCCTGAGGAAGACACCCAGTCGGAGTCTCAAAAACATAAGGCGCTTTGGGACGAGCTTGAACTGGCCTTGCGGGAAGACGCCATGCCTATCCCCGCTCCTGTTCCGGCTCCCATCGCCCCGACCGCGCCAGCGCCCATCCCCGTGGCATTGATGGGCTGGGAGTCGCACATTGTCGCCGAGCTTCATCCCACGGGGTTCCACGAGGTCCCCGCCGACTTTCACGTGCCCGTGCACCTGCCAGCACCTGCGCCTGCGCGTGCACTGACACGCACACTCGTGTCGGTGCCCGTGCACCTGCCAGCGCATGCGCTTGTGCATGCACTGACGTGCGCGCCTGTGCTGGTGCCCGTGCACACGAATGTCTCCGCCGCGCCATTGGCAGCGCCTGTCCCCGCGCGGGAGCCAGTGCCCCCCTCAGCGGCATAGATGGCCGCCGTCGACCGCTTCCTTGCACCAACGCCAGTCCCCTCCTCCCGCTAGTTGACTCGCTCTGAAGTCCAGAACATTTTGGCCTTCCTTGAAGCTAGGCCAACGTCCAGGAGTACGCCAACAACGGCGCAAGACGCCGCCGTCGCCATCGGTCAGTGGCCCGACGACACACAGAGCACGACAGAGGAGCCGCTTCCCATCGCGAGACGCCCCGCCGCCGCCGCATAATATAAATTTGCCATGAAAAACGTTTGAATTGCCATGCTTAAAATCCGAACGTTTATCATTTCCGTTTATTTTATATCGATCGTCGTATAATTTAAAGTCGGAGTCAGACTGAACGAAATCTATGGTTTTATCGATTGAATGTTTTGCTAGAGCCGTATCAAATTAAATATAAAACTTCATCAAGCCATATGTATTACTTGTCATCCAATGACCTAGACTGCTTCAATGTCGAGCGCTCAACACGTTTAGCGTGCAGTTAATTTCATGCCAACAATAGTGCTAATCACATAACAACACGCAAATAATATCCTAGTACTTAATATCCGCATGCACTTCATATACTTCTAAATTAACATGCATTGCACGTACACACTGACTAGTGCTGCTAGTACGTGAAACTGGTGCTGAGACTTGTGAACGCGTCCAGATATGGTCAACGGCAACATCGCCCGCGAGTTCTTCCTGTTTGCCCGTGCGTCTAAACGCAGAAGGGAAGGAGAGAGAGAGAGAGCACACATGGAACCCACCAGTAAGAGAAGGCGAATAGTACTAAAAATAATATTACATGTTATCCATTAATTAGGCTGTGGTAATATAAAAACATTATATGAACAAAGGGGGGGTACAACAAACATTGCTATTCTACGTATGTTACCTATTGACGTGCGGCTTGAAGGCCCGATCGCATGTTCGATCCTCGTCCTTTTTTTTAATTTGTATATGGTTCCAAAAATTTTTCATGACATATGGGCCCCTCGGTGTGTAGTTTGTAGCACTTTAATTTGTGGGTCAAAATTTGTTCCATTCTAAGTGGACTATCGGTGTGTAGTTTTGTAGATTATTTATAATAATTAAAGAGAACATCATAGTTTTTTCAATAATACCATGGTGCGACATTGAAGGCGAGAAAGGACGTGCGAGAGAGCGATGACCGAGCCAGAGGGAAATCAACTAGGGGAGTTGCGTGGGTTGCAACGGTGTTTGGAGTAGTTGTGGGCCGAATGCTACGAAAATATAATCTAAACCGACCGGAATAAATGCCTACACAAATTAATCCAAGGTTGGGGTGCCCCTCGCAATGTAAATAGCTCCGGCTTTGCGAGGGATGGAGAGGTAGTAGCTTCAACGCGTGGAAGATATGGTGTGAGAAAGCGAGGTCAATCGAGAGACATATAGATAGAGAGACAAAGTGAGTGTGGTCCCACATTCATTGAACAAATATATATGCTCTGGAGATATATTGTCCGATTGAGCTTTTGGCAAGGGTGAGGGCTGTAAGATAGAGCTTGAGAGATGATCCAGTCATAGACGTGTAGATATATTTTGTGTGTGGGAGGAAGCAAGGTCAACCGATCACATAGGGTCACTGTGCAATCGAAAGAGTGAGACGGGTTGGAGAGAGTGACCTAGATAGACAATGTGCATGAGAGAGTACACAATGTGAATAGGTCGAACTAGGCTCAAACATGGTGATATATCGTTTTTGTCCGAGAAAGAGTGAGGTCAATCGAGACATACAGGAGAGAGAGAGAGAGAGAGAGAGAGAGAGATCGAGTGAGTGTGGCCCACCATGAAGTCAAAAATAGTGGCGGTGGCTTGGATGGACTAACCTAGATAGACAATCTGCATGAGAGAGTATAGAGTGTGTTGATCGAGGCCCGAACAGGGAGATATATCATTTGTGTGTGAAAGAAAACGAGGTTAAACGAGACTCAGATAAAGAGAGCGAGATTGAGCGAGTGTGGCCCGCCGTGCGGAATAAAGAGTGAGACAGTCTCGAGGGAGTGACCTAGATATACAACGTGCGTGCGTGCGCACGAGAGGTTGGGGGTGGGGGGCTAGATAGGCAATGCATGTATTTAGCGCGAGAGGGTGAGAGGGAGAGGGGAGAGAGAGAGAGAGGTCGGCATGGGGTGTAATGGCGGGTGTGTGAGGTAAATACATTTGGTAACAGAGTGGAAAAGGGGTTGCGTAGTTGAGAGACTTAGAGATCGAAACATGGAGAGAAAGAATGAACATGTGTTGGAAACCGATAGCTTCCTAAGGTGGTTAGGAGAGGAAGATTGACCGATACAGGAAGTATGTAGCGTTTGTGCGCGCGGGGGGGGGGGGGGGGCTAAAAACAACATTTGAATGTACATAGTACGAGACTTAATATCGATGTTTCAATTCGGTGTACATTGTAAAATTTGAACCGAGGACCAGGCATACGGGTAATTATTTCGAATTCGTGCCATACTAAGTTTCGAAAAGCCTACATTGACTCAATTTATTGTGCTTTTTTGTAGGTCATATGTTTGAATCCATCCAAATGCTTTCTCACTACAATGGTGTTCATCATATACATATGAATTTGTATTAAAAAAGTAACGTGGATATAGTGAAATGCGAAATCCACGTTAGAATTGGAGATCACTACATGACACACACTCTAATTCAAATAACTAACTACGTGACACACACTCTAATTCAAATAACTAATTATGTGACACACACTCTAATCCACGTTAGCGTGGGTACCGTTTCGAATTTTTTTCAAATAACTCCTCATTAATTAATTTATAGTACTCCTTCTGTTCACTTTTATAAGGCCTTGAAGACATTTAAGACAATGTGCAAAACAGTTCATTTTAAGTTGTCTGAAACGACTTACAAAAGTGAACGGAGGGAGTATCTTGTTTCGAATGACTAATTATTGCAAGGAAAACACGGGCATGGTAATACATACAGATTCGTTTGCAAATGAAAGAAGATTCGTTTGCATTCCCAAATGTAGGCGCACCAGGCAGACCAGGGTCGTGTCGGGGTGGATGCTGCTTTGGTGCCTTAAAGGCAACTTCCTTTGGGTCACTGACATGTGGGCCAGCCACCTGTTGGGCCCACATGTCATGGACACAAAGGCAGGTCGGGGTGGTCGCGTTTGTCGAACGGACGCGTAGCACCCAGCCACCCACGCCCCCCCCCCCCCCAAAAAAAGGACGACGACAAAATAAGTTCGTGCTTCCAAGTTTCGGATTGAAATATCTGGCGGCCCCAATTCCAGCCCTGCAAAATCTCTCTTCTCCACCGTCCCCTTCTGCGCCCAGATTGCTCAAATCCCTAATTCGCCGCCAACCCAAGCAAAGTTCGAATTGCCCCTCGTCTCGTCTCTTTCCCCACCGTTCCCCACCTCTGTGTCGGACGACGATGATGAAGACGACGGTCACGCTTCACCACCGCACCGGAGCTACCTCATCTACGCCCTCGTCCACCGCACCGGGTGGTCCACCGACAACATCGGCCGTCGCAACCGACGTGCCTCATAGACACCGAGTTCCACCGCATCAGGTGCGCTTCACCGATGCCATCTCCCGGCTCACCGGGGCTACTTCACCGAGCACATCATCACACCTCCGCCCCCCGAGGCCGTTGGGGCTTCACCAATGGTCTTGTCCACCGCAACGTCACGTTCCGCTGCCACTCAAGATCTGCATCCGTGCACGGCCAGCCAACGCCAGCGCATCACCCTCAACGGCTCTGAAGTGACCTGCACTCTAGCTAGGCGAGCATGCCCAAACGCCGGCCCGAACTAGGTATCCACGCATCACTCCCTTATGCACTGTTCCGACGATGTTTGGATATCCTTTCACTGCTTTCTTAGCTTACACGCCTATGCAACTCTGACTTTAACTCTTAGTTCTTCTGGAGATATCATTTGAAACAAGCAAATCCATTTTTTAGCGAAACATGATGGCGCTACGGGATCTGGTACACATCCTGCACACCCGTATAACCTTGTAAGTATCTGTCCTCCGGTACAACATCAAGGTCGATTCCTATTATTTGATCAACCATTCGGCGTGTCAAAAATGCAGAAGGGGATGCAAGGAGCACAAGGAATGCACTTCCAAGCAAGTGGTAACATGGACTTGTACATGGAACATCCCAAGCGCAAGCAGAGCTGCAGTGAGCCTGTACAACGAGCTAGCATAAGTCCCTGCATTTCATTTAATTCGTACTGGCATTCGTGTATGATTTGTGTGCAGTGGCTGATCCACGAATTCAAGTTACCAGGGGCGAACATTTAACTTAAAAAATATGAAGGCACTTGCACTCCGGAAATCAACATAACTTGAGAAATGTGAAGCTACATGCACTTTGAAAACTAGCTAATGATCCAAAGTAGTTCAGATTATAAACACTAAATGATGCAAGCACCAAAAAACACAAAATGCAACATGGTGTACAAGAACTACAAACATGGTCTGTACCTGCTTGAATTATTCGTTCTCTGGCTGAAAATATCAAAGTGTAATTGCACGTATAACCAGTGCGCAAACTGCATATGAATATATCTATCCTGCACAAGTATGCCAATAGTTTCAAACAACAGATTAGAAAAATATTTATGCTATGTTGTCATGATACGGGGACTTTCTGGTAGATTGCCTCGACGTTTCCTCAAGCTATGAAAATGCACTATAATTTGCTTGTCATCAATGCCTGCAAATCTCTGTCTCTCTCAACATAGTAGATCATCATTAGACACTAAATCCTTCAATGAGCTTGCAAAATGCTTGCATTAGATCCCTTATTAGACACTATATGTTCATCACCAGGAGCATGTAAAATGTTTGCATCAAATCCTTCATTAGTAGTCTGTTCATTAGACACTTCAGGCTCAAGAACAATATGAGCTTGTATGTTTGCACCGGAAACTTGATTAGATACATCAGATTCAGTCAGTTCAGTATTGATTGGGGGAGTTATAAAATAAGTAGAAATTGCTTTCATTTTCTCATAGATTCCCTACATACAAGCAGTTTTACAACACTGTCAGGTTTAACTATTGGCCAGAAATTGAAGAGTTGAATTAGATATAATCAGGGATGTGATGTACCTGCTCGTTGCGCATGCTACTCTTGCAAGCTGCGACTGTCCGTTTGCGCAAGCTCGATGCCATGCCCGTGCTGCCGCCGCTGCCTCCCACGCAGGCTACACCCAGGGTTGGATCTTCATCTTCTTGTCCTTCCATTCGCTTGAATCCCGGTGACCACCCTCCAACGAGGGCGCAAGGAAGTGTTGTGTCGGTCTATCCAATGGCGGCTAGGTTAGGAGCGAACCGTACTAGAGGCTGGAGCAAATGAATTGGGATTTTTCCTACTGTCGATCGATATGGGAGGCGCTCGTTTGGGCCGCGAGCCTGCTATAGGGCCTGCCTTGCACTTATGTTATTGGCCCATCCAAATTGAAACATTTTTCTTCATTTTTTACATTGCCTGCTCGTGCGTTGGGACAAACAAAACTAGCATGGGCCAACCTGGATGACTCAAACTAGGTGCACACTTTCCAGCCACCTGAGGCGGCGGCGCATACCAGCCCGTATGGTGGCGTCGCCCCTTTTTGCGTGTATGATTGGATAGTGAAAAATATTCCAGTGACGCTTTTGATTTACCCACAGAATGGTTGAATTGCTTGTTTCTATGAACCGAGTTCGCCAATAATGTGAAGGATGCCAGTCTTTTCATCCTACCGTAGATTGCTTAGATCTCGATATGCCAAAAGTAATCGCATGAAATATACAGTAAAAGCCAGTGTGATGTGTGTGGCTACAACTAGTCTGACTACACGTCCTCATATAACATATCAAGGATGCACCATCTTACCAGATTAACCATTCGACTTACCCATGCAGTGTGGGAAGAAAGAAGTATTGGGACTGCGTATCCAAGCAATTGATGCCATGGACTCCTTCGTACAACCTTGTAAGCGAAAAAGAAGTTGCAGTGTGCCTGTAAAAAGAACTAGCGTAAGTTCAGTTACCTGCTTCTCGGAATTTTAGTTAGCCACTTATTGCAAAATTGTTCAATTATGTTGCTTGGATTAATTTAGTTTGCTACTGATTACATAATGCCACAGCCTGTTAATCGTATTGTAGAGTGCGCCTATCTATGTGTTTGATACTTACTGTTAAGAATTACCTGTTTGCCTTAACTTAAATATCTACTTGTTTGTTTAACTGCTTTGCTGCTGCAACAACGGGTTACAATGATGTTAATAACTACTTTTCAGCATCCAATTGAAACTCTTTAAGTCCTTGTTTGTTTAACTCGTTTGCTGTTATAACTCCCAGTTGAGATGTTTTGCTAACTTCAACTTTTTTGAATCCAATCGGAACTTTAATGGCAAAACAGGTTAGCCTAAGGTCAAAGAGCGAGGTCCCCATGGACGTTGCATCATCCCACAACAGTGGCACCGACCCAATCGTGCATTATGAATTGCCAACTGCTGATGCTCTAGAGGCTAAACTAGTGGTAGAAAGAGATTCTGCTTCTGCACTTAGAGATGAAGTTGACATGTTGAGGAAGCAAACAGCACAATCACAAGCAGTACTCAAGACAACCATTAAATATTTGGTGGATTTCAAAACGAAGCAAGCTGAGACTGACCAGACTGTTAAGGTCCTGAAGGAAAAAAGGAAATTAAAATCCTACTTGGTAAATCATAGGTGAAATGTTCTTCCCATCGTTGAATAACCTTTGTGTTGTCCGTTCATGTAATCAATCAAACCATTTGTTTTAGAGATCATGTAATAATTGTTTTTTTTTGCTTTTTGGTTTGTAATTTTATTTGAGCACAAGTATGTACTAATTGATAAGACTCAGAGACATTTCATTTGGATTGATGTGCCAGACCTACAAATATGCCAATCGGGCTGAATGTGCATTCAGCAATAGTAGTAGTATAGATGGACCATAAGTGGCATGCATCAGAAAGGACCAAGATGCTGGCTAAAAAAGGATGCTGTTGTAGCCAAAAAAAAGTACAGCGGCCTGGCTTATGTATGTTAGTTGATATTATTGATCCATATACTCTATAAGTGTTTATATGTCTATTAGTTCTGTACATTCTTGGTTGATTGACTCGGTATTTGAATCTTGATACATCGCTTGTGTACATATCTAAATGGGAGTACACATTATGCTGCGTGTGACATTTGAGTTGGACATGAAGTGTTCCAAATATTCGAATTCACCTTAAACTGGATTCTAGCTTCTGAATTTGAGTATCGGCATTTGTAAACCATATTCATATATGACAGTGGAATACATCTTTGTCGTCCTTTTGAAGATATATAAAAAACACATAGAATGATTTATAAAGATTCATATAGGAATACAAAATGGATTCGAATCTGGTTGCCAGGGTAAACATGGATGCTTATTGTCCCAAAATTCGAAAGAAGCAGCAAAATGTCCACTCCCACGTCGGCTGCCCGAAGCCAAGAGTTTGGGAGATGGAAATTACTGTCTACCCATTACACGGACAATCCATCGGCCCGATTTCCACTGCTCTAAATAGGGGTTGGTTAGTAACTTCAATTAGACATGACACGACCGCCTCTGAGCCCATTCCGAGACGGTGGGCGCCAAACATGGGCGGCAAAACACATTTGATTCAAGCTCATCCGAAAGACCTATGTTTCTCCCTCCATTCCCCATTCATACACGATGGGCGGCAAAACAAACTCGACTCGGCCGAAATCGATGTAGGCAAATATTTTCAATAGGGGCAGGTTTGTAACTTCACTTAGACATGACACAACTGCCCTACCTGTCAGCCCCGTTCATACACCATGGGTGCCAACCACCCTCTCCTCTCCCGAAATCGCTCTGGGAAAATATTGGCGAGATGCGAGATTACCGTCCTATCCCCAACCAACGAGACGTCCTAATTTTAAACGGGGGCTAAGTTCGTAACCTTCCCATATTTCAGACAGGCGCGTCCCAAAAACATGGTTCCCCGTACCTCTCCCTCCATTTTCCCATTCATACACCGTCCGCGCTAGAACACCCCATCCCCACACCAGCCTCCGTCCGCCACCCCATCCATCGTCGTCGTCCTCCACCACATCCATCGCCACCGTCCTCCACCATTACGGAGCGCCTACCAAAACCGCGTCGTCCACTGCTAGAGATGGACGTTTCTCATCCACGGCGACGGACCAATAGCCTTGCATCACGTCCTCTCGCTTCATCGGCGCCGTCGTCCTCTTTGCCGGGGCCGCTCACACGACCTTCTCTTCCACCGCAACGGGACTTATCCCCCTATGCACCTGTCTACCATCACAGATCTGCTTCAATGCCACCGACAGCCATCGCACCCCCGATGCCTACACGGCGCAGCAAGAGAGGTGGTACTTCATATCTCCTCAACTTTTTGATCTCAACCAGAAAATAGATCTTAACTTGGTTACTATACTTTCTTTTCAGCTCTTAGAATTTAGTTCTTAGTTCGAAGCAAATAATGGATGCTAAATATCATTTCTCCGGTTTGCAGCTTCAAATCTGCCATGGCACAGCCATAATACGGTTTAATTGATCATGCTTAGGGTTTAATTGATCATGTTGGTTCCGTGGTGGTTTCTTTAATAGAAATCGGAGGGGAAACCCTCTTTTGCTAAAAAAATATGCTTAGAGTTCCCCCTTTTATGATCACTATATGATCAGAATACGTGCTTCGTGTCATGATAACACTGCTCCACCCATCAAGCTAAACAAGCTTAGTTGTTCAAATACGAATCTAATATTATTAAAACAGAGTTGTTTAATTGGTCAGCTAAATGTTCCAAAATTAGTTTCGAAAATGCATGTTCGCCGCTCGAGTGTGTATCTCTATAGGGTGCCCACGGTGGGCCGGCCCACCCTGGGATTTTGGCTCGTCCCAGGCCCCGATTCCCCTCTGTTCTGCTGCGCGCTTCCGATCTCTACTCGCCCCCAGCCGCCTGCCTTGCCGGCGACTTGTTGTCCCCGGACGGCATGACTCTAGGAGGAGACGCCGGACTAACAAGAGGCCAGGAGCCGCTCGCCCAACAGCGTCATCGCTGCTCGGGCGCTCCGCCGTGCCTACCTTCCCAGTCCGTTCAGGGCTCAGGCGTGCAGCACCCACCAAGCCAACCTGATTTATCCTGAGATACGTCCTCAACACTCAGCATCCACTCCTCATCACCCATTTTCTAATTGATTAATTACTCATTAGGCAAGACTGTCATTAGGGTTTGTTGTGTGCTCAGTGCTACCTACACTTAATGGTTCAGATGTATTTTGGTAATCTTTAGTACCTCTAAAGTTCACAGGGTTTTCAAAATTCCGTCCCTCAGAACAGACACTAGTCATTTTGGATTGTTGGTCATAGTGACATTGACCCAAATTACTACCGCAAGCCAGGTTTGTTGACAGTTTTACTTGTCTTTCTTACTCATTCGATATAATATCCATTTATTCACGTTGATTAGTTGCAAACAATAAGTGCTAGACAAACTTCTTCATTCAGATTTTGGACGGTCTCTTACTGTAGTTACAATTCTGCATACTTGTCCTAGTAAGCTCACAAGTAAATGATTGATTCACTACATCCATGCTTGCCTTGTCATATTTGTTGTCAATATTCTTTTAGGGTGGACCACCCTGTTTCTAAATACTGGAACCGTAGACATGAGTGAATAGTATTTCTCTATGTGATCTCTTCCATCATGTGTGGGCAACGAACACTGAATTGTATAGAAAGAAAGTGTCATTTCCAACTTTTACATAGGTTTCGATCTTTTACATGGAATACAATCTGCCTACTTGCTTTGTGTCGCACTACCAACACTCCACCCTTGAAGCTAAACATTATGCCACTCATAATTGCTTAGTTTATTTATTCAAATACGAATTTCATATGATTCTAATGTTCCTACTTCTGTTTTGAAACGTGTGCCTGCCTGTTATAGAGACATAAGGGGTTTGTATTTTTGTGTGTGGTCTGGTCAGCACGGCTGCGGAGGCGAACTTTGCATATGCAGGGGTTTATAGGGAGACACTCTCCGAGTTGAATTTGCAATGCATTCCATAGATAATCTGACTACTTTTTATGTTTTCATGAATCTCAGATTCTGAACAACATCATAATGATTATGAGTTTGCGCGCATGAAAAGAATAAAGCATAACAATGCCATGGCTGTCAAACTTGGCATTAAGGGACTGAAATCAAGTCTGGATGCAATGCAATGCAAACGCTCTCCACCTACAGATTCATGCTCAGAATATGATCCTAACAGTGATTCTGAGCTAGAGGGAGACCTAAGTCAATGTAGCTCCCTAGTGGAGGAGTCAGAGGAAGATGCCCTATCTTATTCACCCATCAAGGTACTTGCTCTAACTTTCCAAGGTTACGTTGCTCGCACATATCTTGCAACTGATGCTTTGCATTGCTTCTACTTTGTTAAACTGAATAGCTTAGTTTACACATGGTGTATGTGAATACGCCCTGCCTATCCATTTTCAGTACATATTCCATCTGTCATCATACCATACTTATCCATTCAAATGTTGTTCTTGTGTATCAGATGTTCAAAAGGAAGAGGGTGATTGCTGATCGTGGAGGAGCACAAGCAAAGTATTTGGAAAAGGTAGTGGCACCTGATAAATCAAATAGCCCATTAGGTGTAGTTGCAATATCACCTGACCCACAAAACACCCCAACTCTAGCAGACTCTAGCCCTACTACACTGGTCATTTCTGATGCCCCAACTCAGCAGACCCCAACTGCAGCAAACAGTATGATTATGCCAGTTGACATAGCACCAGCTGTACGACGCAAAACCCCCATTCCAGCAAAGAGTACACCAAATCCAGTTGCCAAATCCCTTTTCGAACTAGAGAGAGCCCCAATTGCAGCAAATAGGACCCTGTTCCATTTCTTCCCAGTTTAGAAGATGAAGCTTATGTTGTTGTCAGGAACTTTGTGCGCATCTTTCCTTCATGGAAAGATTATGCCGCAGACACAGAACAATTTCCAGTCTTCCTTCGCAACTTACGCGTAAGTAATGTACTAATGTTATTCATGGTCATTACTGCATATGTTTCTGCTGACAGAAGACACAAGATTTCATTCTTTTAAATAGGTGAGGAGCAAACTGGATTGTGATGACGAGCAAGGGTTGGTTGCGCTTTTCAAGCACTCGTTGATGAAGTATCGTTCCTACCTGAGGCAAGCGCACTTCGATGGCAAGCCTCTAAATGAAATTTCTGTAAAGTCTCCGGTGCTACATTTATCCGACGGTGACTGGAATAATCTTGTTACACATTGGTCTCGGCTGCAGTGTAAGGTACTGTCTATGATATCAAATCACAATTTGAACTACATTCCTGCATTTTCCTTAATGTCTCACTTGTACGAAAACTGTTAGCAGAAGAACATTCGTTCTCAAGGGACCATAGAATCTCGCAACTATACTGCACACTTCATTGCTCTTGTGAGTACCTCTTGCCCTGTATGACCATACTTACTTTCATAGCTGTTTGATTATGTAGCATCACTGCACATGTTAGCCTCGTAATCATCCATTTGGTGGACATTATAAGATCCGTATGGACTCTTACATAAATTTAGAATCAACCCAATGCTTTTGAATAGGTTTAGCTCTGCAGTCCTCTTGTAAGGACTGAACGTGGTCTATCACTGTACTTACATTAACAACTACTCCCTCTGTCCCATAATATAAGAACGTTTTGTACATTACACCAGTATTCAAAACACTCTTGTATTATGGGAAGAGGGATTGGTTCATTTTGTAGCATTCTGCATCTTATCTCCCTCGCCCACCATTTACTAAAAAGATCAGATCTATATTTAATCCTACCAACAAGTAGAATACACAGACAATGCCAGTGTAGAAGTGTAGCCCATTGCTCTTGTCAGTACATTTTGTCCTGTAACGCTTGTACTTCCAGGGATTGGTATTTGATTATGTAGCATCAATCTGCATCTTATCTTCATTGTCCTCTATCCCTTCCAGTATTATCATATCTATAGTTACTCTCTACAAAATGTAGAGTACAGGCAATGCTTATGAAGAAAATTCTGTGCTGAAATTCTTGAGTTATCCTTCCCTTGACATGGAGAAGGGCATTATAAAGCCGGTGTTAACTGTTAATGTAAGTCAGTCCTTCTAAAGCCTTTATCCTCAACTGCTGTTTAATTTGCTCATACTCCCTATCTATAATCCAGTGTGTGGTGAAGCAGCCCACGGTTGCACCTTGTCATCTCCTGTTTTATCTTGCTGATGTGGCTGATGATATGAACAACATGCCATGCACATTATCCAAAATAGATAAAATGATTTTCTTTGCCCTTCATCTATGCTTGTTATGTTGACATGGTAATCCAGTAGTGTGGTGAAGCTCCCCGCATTATGAACAATGCCAAATTATGCTATTGATATTTTGAACTTACTCTTTATTTTCTAATTTGAAATTGGATGGAATTGACAGCACCATTATCATCTTTGTTTATACACGTGCAAAACTTGTCATCTCTCTGCTTTGTTTCAGGGTGATATGCCTGATGGCATGCACAAGTCTGCTGAAGGCTATGAGACAAACCCAATATATATTGCAGCAAAGAAGGCAAAACATCTTGAAGATAGCGAGACAACCCCAAAGTCTTGTCTTGATGCAGTGTTCAAGTTACTTGAGACTAACAGTCAGACAAGCTCACAGAATTCGTTGTCTGAATCAGTTCAACTTCTTCAGTCCCAAGTTCTAGCAGAAAGGCATTCTGCAACTCAACTTCGACTTGAAGTCCTATCTCTAAGAAAGATTGCGGAGGACACCAATGAGAACCTCATCGCTAAACAGCTACACCTGGAAGCTATGACCGACATGCTTGGCCGGTCTCACAGCCTTGCTCAGCAGCTTGCGCAGCAGTTCCCCCGCAAGGCTAACCTTTCTTGAACTGTCTTGGAAGTGGCTCAGTTTAGTATTATTTTGTTACGCTGCAATGGTGCCCAGTTTTTGTAATCTGCTTCTTTGTTGCGCTTTATGATCACTGGTGGC
This sequence comes from Triticum timopheevii, assembly GCA_963921465.1. Classification (NCBI taxonomy): domain Eukaryota; kingdom Viridiplantae; phylum Streptophyta; class Magnoliopsida; order Poales; family Poaceae; genus Triticum; species Triticum timopheevii. The sequence goes on from OY997266.1 coordinate 67,982,594, forward strand.
GAACTTCGATGCCCAATGGATGTAATATACCTTAAATCCTTTATTGTATAGTGTAGGTTTATTCTTAGTTACTATGCCGTAATTTCTTTATTGTATAGAGTAAGTTTGTTCTTAATTCCTACTAGTTACTGCCATCATTTGCTATTTGAAAAAAATCATATGTAGTCGACCGGGCCGAAACATTCGACTCTAACGGGCCAGGTTTTTAGCGGGCCACAATTGGGCCGGCCTGCATCTTTCTTGGGCCCGAATTATTAGGGCCTTCACACGTTGCGCCAGGCCCAAACTTACACCGGCCTATATTTTAGTTGGGCCTTTTGTCGACCCAGCTCTTAGTTTGGCCCAGATAGCATTGGGCCATTAACAGGCTGAATATTGTACTAGCCTGTTACGGCCGAGATGAAACCACGGGCCTTTAGCAGGCCAAAATGCATCTTGGGCCTCAATTTTCACTAGTCGTCGACGGGCCTTCAGTAGGCCGAAATGTAGACTGGGCCTTTTTGGGCCCAGTTAGCTCACGGTCCGTTACCAGGCGAAAACATATCTCGGGCCTTAGTTGGCCCACTGATATCATGGGCCTTTAAGAGGCCAAAAGCTTAGTACATGCATCAATGGGCCAAATTACGCGACATGCCTTTAACATGCCCAAAGTCACGTTGGGCTTAACTGTTGCCACCTTTAGCACAGGCCATTAGTGGGCCCGATGTCCCGTCGGACCATATATGGCCCATGGGCAGCATGGGCCATTCCCAGGCCGAAAGTCACACTGGGCTGAAATGGGCCCATGTCTACATCAGGCCTCTAACAGGCCGAAAGTCACTAGGCTGTAGTTGGGCCCAAATATTCGGCGAACAATGAACGGGCCAGATCTGGCTTCGGGCCGCAAATGGGCCCAAATATTGGGCGAACAATTAATGGGCCATATCTGGCTTCGGGCCGTAAATGGGCCCAAATATTGGGTGAACAATTAACGGGCCAGATCTGGCTTCGGGCCATAAAAGGGCCTTTATTAAGCAGGTCGTTATTGGGCAGGCCCACTAGTACCTAATTAAGTACTATGGGCCTTTGACTGGGCCGGCCTTTTTAACCTATATGGGCCTCTGTTGGGCCCAGTCACGTGTCGACGTATCATAGGCATGTCTCCTCCAATGGACGGGCGACATCTGGCTCACTGACGAGCTGACAGGTGTTCCCTTCGGCCAATCAGAATTTTACACGTGGAAATTTCCCATTGGTCAGGGCTGTTAACGGGTTATCGGATCCAAAATCCGATCCGATAGCTTAACGGCGTTCCGTTACGGTGGATGCCATGTGTCGGTCACCGTTGACGAAAGCACTTATGTGACGCGCGATTTATCGTCATGGAAGTGGACTCTTCTGTGATGATAATTTTGGTAATGTCGTGGAACACTTCTACGACAGCACAGGTATGACTATCTTGATTCTGTCATAAAATCGTCATGGATGTACATGCATGACAAAAAACGCGACCTACTATGACAAACACGTATCATCACGAAAGTGTTTTTTTGTAGTGCTGGTACGGTGCACGTCGGCATCGGTGTTGTGGAGGCAACTCTGCCTTGGCTTCAGCTGCTAAGTCCTTGAGGGCGTTGCGGTTGCGGTTGCGTTGGATGAAGACGTTGGGGTACCGGCTCCGGCATGATGGAGGAGGGCAGCGGTGGATTGGCCGCTATGGGGTGGAGGACGGAGGAGGCTGAGGTTTCGCGGCTGGTGGAGAGGGCGTTTTCGCGCCCACGGAGTATGAATGGGGAAGCGGAGGGAGGCGGGGAACTAAGGGGGAACAATGTTTCGGTTTGAGACGCGCTTGTTTGAAATTTGGGGAAAGTTACAAACTTTGCCCCCATCTAAAATTTCGGACATATTGCGGGTTGGGGGTAGGACAGTCATGTCAGGTGTCCCAAATGTGGGCGGGATAGATTTCGGCCGAGCGCATGGGTGTTTAGGCGCCCATGGCGTATGAATGCTTCTCGGAGGCGGTTGAGACTGGCGTCTTGGTGAAGTTACAAACCTACCCCAGTTTAGATCTTTGGACATCGGGCCGATAGGCTACACAGGCCAAAGTCAGGACAGTAATTTCCTACCACTAAACATTAGTCTCGCGCGGTTTCGGGTGACCAGAGGCCTATTTGGCGCTTCGTTCAATATTTGGGAGCAGAAGCATTAGTGTTTTCGGTTCTCTTGAATTGAACTTTCAGGATTTGGCGAACATCACAAATCTTTACTCTTGAAAATCCTAAAGCTACGATTATTTTGGAATGGAGGGGGTACATTTGAATATACATTGTACACGAGTATATATTAAAAAATATGCAACTTACCTCAGTTCATGCATGGTTCCAGATATAATCTCCTTGGTTGCAAAAAAAAAGTTAGATATGTGTATGAATATATATAGCATGTTCAAACTCACAACAAAGATTGATGCCCCCTTTTACATCTGATTTACAAATGCCATTATCTCGGGTTCAAATAGATGAATGCACTTCCTATGAATTCGAATCTTCGAAACCTCCTTTATGTTGAATTCGAAATTTGGAATTCAAATTTACAAATGCCATTATTTCATAGCTAGCAATTTGGAATGTATCCATGCAAGTGACAAATGTATAAAGTGCTTCACGCTAACAACATGGAGTGCACTAATTAATGTTTATATATGAATTGCAAAAGCATCAATTGCCTGTATTTCAAACCACTCTCACTCTATGGATCGATAATATGAAATAAATACATGCACATGCTAGAATTCAATAGAGTATGGGTGTCTGATAGACCGATTTTCGTCCATACGCAATTTGCAAAATTCATGATCTCATCCAAAAATAATAATGCCATTCATATTTTAATTTAATGCGTAGAACCGCCTTTTACACGTAGATGCACTATGCCTCGCCCCGTTCTCACAAACGTGTTATATATCTCTCTATCTAACGCATAAGTGCACACACTTTATATGCATCGGCATTTCTCTTTCACACATGCTCACAATCTCTCTCAGGGTGTCGGGGTGTCTCATGCACATGCTCTCTCAGTTTCTCTCTCTCTTTCTGACTACCATGTACCACTCTTTTCACTAATCTCAGTTGGAAAACACTATTTCTCTCGCATGCATATATACACATGCACGGTCTCTACTAGCCCTCTATACGCACATATATGTGCCTACGTGTCTCCCGCACGCACATTATCTTTAGACCTCTCTCACACACATTGCCCCCCCCCCCCGACACACCTCTCTCTTAGTAGTTGGCAGATATGATTTCATCATATCATTCGGTAGGATATCCCTGGCTGTAAGGCTGGATGGTAATACGAGGCAAAGTTTTACCCTAGTTCGGATCGGACCCTTGCAGTTGAAGAAAGAGCCTACTCCTGGTACTGTATATTAGTGATAGGGGTGTGTACAAAGTACACGTGAATACCAGGCATTGTGCGTGTGTGTATACTATTGACGAACTAGCCCCCAAGCTTGTATAACATACTAGGGCCTAGGGTTACAAATCATATATAATCGTCTTATCACCAGTGGGGATAGAGTCCTCCCCAACTCTGGTAGCTTCGTGTTGTACGCTGAGTCCTCCACATGGGTCTTCGTATAACACGTCTCGGCCCAACCTATATGTGGTGCAGGATGGAACCGACCCATGAGTCTTCATGTTGACCCACCACAACTAGAAATGATGTGCTCACCACACCACACACGCAATCGGCTACTAAGAAAATAAGCATATACAATAGTACAACGGTGTCTAGCTCACAATACGTTTCCATATTTTGTTGATTACACTGACGGACTTTGCATTTGATGTGTGCTCCATATTTTGTTGACGACACTTACGGTCATTGTATTTGAAGAGAAAGCACGATATGGTCACTGGACTTCAGAATAAGCTCATCACGGTCACCACATACATTTTGTTGTGCTAACCAACATGTGGTTGGATGGTTAGGAGGACAGTGGTTTCTCGAGCCCACCAAGGTTAAAGTCCTGCTGCTCGCATTTATCTTGTGTTAATTTCAGTATTTTCCGGCGATGTATGTTCAGTGGGAGGAGACGTTCCACTCGACTACGAGGCACCTATGGTGACTTCCTAAAATCTCATGATCATATATGCTGGCCCACTCTCTCGAAGGTGCTCATAGCGGTAGGGTTCGCATGTGTGCGCTTATAGCGGTGAGTGCTTGCACGTATATATGAGCCCTTGCGTCTGTACCGTGTTAAACAAATACATGTCATGATTATACGGTCACTGGCTCACCCGTACAACTCCGTATTTTGTTGATGACACAATCAATTGACCAGTCAAACGTTCCACGCGGTGCAAGTAGTGTTGCACCATTGGGGCGCGTAACCGTGGGGCCCACCTATCAGCCCGTATATGAAAGAAAGAAATGGCAGTTTGAGTTTGTACTGTGTTAATAAAATAGGAGTACATTTTAGGGTGATCATACGGTCACTGGCTCACCATACAGCTCCGTAATTTGTTGATAACACGACCAATTGACCAGCCAAACGGTCCACATTCAGCAGCGCACATTACCATAGGGCCCACCCGTCAGCACGTATATGAAGGATAGAAATGGTAATAAATTAGTGGTCGGTGGGTATTCAAAGTCGTGAGACCTCTGGTTGGCACTCACGGACGGTTGGGGCGGTGTTCATTGGGCGGTGGGGTGGGGATCACCGGAGAGAAAGCTCGGCGCGGGGGGGGGGGGGGGGGGGGGCTAGAGGGATGGCCGGTGCGGCGGCGGACCGGCAGTGGGGAGTGGTTTCGGGAAGGGCGGGCCGGCGTGGCGGCGCGGGCCGGCCGCGGGCGGCAGGGGCTGGCGGTTCGGCCGGTGGTGGCTGGCGGCTCAGGGGGGGTGGAGTTTCATGATAAACTGGAGGCCCTTGATTTCATATCCAACGACTGGAAAATCTAATGACCAGAGATGAAAAAGTCAGTCGACTGACATGTAGCCTCACCCCACACGTACACATGCAGGTGTGCAACACTGACACGTACACATAACGTACACACGCACGCATGCTGGCGTGCAACACTGACACGTACACATAAGTACACACGCACGCATGCTGGCGTGCAACACTGACACATACACATGCACTCACGAACACATGCACGTACGCACCCATGCATGCAACACTGAAACATGCCCTTGCACGCACACAACACTCGCACGCCTGCATGCACACAACACACGACACAAGACACACGCTCAACCTATATGTGCATGCACCCTTTGTTAAGGACATGGATTGTTACGGGTATTAATCAGTCTTATCTGTGATAAGCAGAACATTGGTGTTTGCAGCGGTCTTTATGAATCACAACGTATCAAACGGGCTATCAACATAGTAGGCTTATCTACATGAAAAAGATGACGTCACACTCAATGAACAATCATCGGTTTATGAAATGCCCGCTTCTGACCGCCCTAGTCCACCAAAGGTTCCTCTGCTGTGCGCTGCCTGCGTTGGGTCACTGACATGCAGGCCATGCACCCAAAGAGCCCACACGTCAGTGGAAGAACGGTGCGGTGTCCTAGGTCAGAGTCGAGGGCGCCACTCCCTGCACGCCCGGTTGAACACGCCTCTGTGCCGCATTCAAACGCCTCCATGAAACCCGCCCGTGTGGAAGCCGAGAAACCCACTCTGAACACACGTCTATTCATGACCGGGCCAGCATTAAACGCAACACCGGCCGAGCTCCTCCCGTCCGCCGTCTATTTAATCTCCTATTTAAACGAGGCCAAACGCCGGGAAAGAATCGCACACCTCCGCTGCTCCCCTATCTCCTCCACCATTTTGTCCACTCTTACGATGGCTTACGAAGAGTAGTTATTCTGCATCCAAGCCGGCCGGGTAGCCTGCCGGATACGAGCTATGCAGCTCACTGATCCACCTCCCTCCCCTCGCCCGATGGAGCCAGTTGCCACCCCAAGCCGGCGTGCGGTTCAGCAACTCGCCGCTCTAGGCCAGCTCGACGAGGAGCGGCACATGGGCGTCGTTGCTGCCGTCCACGCCGCCGCCTCGTACCATGTCTCCCATTTCTGTGGCCGAGACTCCCATGCCGGCGGCCGCGCCATGCAAGCAGTGACAGAAGCCGGGTGCATGAAGAGCGACGAGTCGGTGGCCAGCGCCTCCGCGTCCGCCGCCATCATCGAGGAGAAGTAGAACACGGGAGGCCTCCGCCGCTTGGGTCCCATGAAGGCCACCGCGGAGGCGACGCCGACATACACAGCAGGTGTCTTGCCAGATCCTTTTGTTGCAAAGTAGTGGCCGGTGATGAACTCGAACTGGTGCCGGCCACCATCATCTTCGGCACTAGCCAATGATATCAGTTGGGCAGTGGGGAAGCGAGCCGTCCTTTGCGCTAAAGCATATACCTTCGGGGCTCCCGGTAGTCCGGTGATCGTGCTGCCGGGCATGAGGAACACAAATCAATAGGCGGGCGACCATTTAGGCCAGGTATTATATACCTGTGCTGTCCAGAACTAGCACCGCGTAGTTCATTTGAAAGTAACAAAATCCGCCATGTTTGTATGAAAATCCGGTATTTTATATGATTTCCGTCGTTGTTTATATGAAATATCAGTTTGTCTACGTGTTTGCATGAATTTCGTCCGGTTGGTTGAGTTGTTGTCATAATGTGTGCGGCTATGGTTGGATGGCGTAATTTGTGGGTCGCCGGTCGGTCTGCGGGTGGCTCGGGCGGTGTTGTGGGACAAAAAAACACAGCTCGTGCGAGCTCGTCTCCAACGTGCGCGCTGGAGGCTGCATGACAGCATGAGCACCCGAGCCATTCCTCGTTCATCGGCGGCAAAGGCACCGGTGGACAAAAGGGTCGCCAATATTTTGGCTACCCCAGGCAAGATCCAAGCAGCCCCTCCCAACAGATTCAAATCCCTCGTTCGCCGTGGAATTTTGCCATGTGTTGTTTTCATGGACTAGCAAGATGCCCGTGCATTGCACGAAACATCAAGATGCATTTTTTTACAAACTCCCGCATGCATGCAAGGGATAATTAATGTCCTCCTTTGCTAGTACCACGAGGCAAACACCATTAATATTGCATCGATTAGTGTTAGTGGCCTTGTATATCTGCAAATTGTAATTTTGATAGTGGCCCCTTGTATATAAAAATGGAGGGAGAAAGATGAGAGATAAGGTGAGGAGGAGTGGGGCGTGGTGGTGACTGGTGGTCGGACTGGGCGGAGGCATGGGGATGGACGGTGCATTATGTCTAGGTTTGTATCTCTCTCACACACACCCACGTAGGTGGGGGGCGTGCATGAAGAGAAGAGGTGCACGCACGGCGCATGTACTCCTGTCTCTTTCCCAACCACACCCGCGCGGGTACACGGTGGAGCTCATTTCTGTACAAAAAAGGCAGCCCACATGGTAATTTCACATGTGTACTTGTTGTCCACTTGGTGGAGGGAAGATCGTCTACCACGGGTGAACAAACAAATTGTGACTTGACATGTTATGTTAAAAAAAGAGGCAAACCATGTGGGGCCTACCTTAGAGGCAAGGCTCTATACACTAGAGTACTTTTGATGTGTCCCGTCAACTCGTAGAACAAGGAGAAGCTTGCTTAGTACGCCGTCTCCCACGCCCACGGGCGCGATGGCTCGCAGGATGAGGTGAAGCTTGCTTACGAGTAGTAGTAGTAGTACTCCTACTACTGTACGCCTTACGCCCGCTCCCTCGCCCACACGCGCGGTGGCTCACAGCACGAGGAGAAAATTTTACTACTCCCTCCATTTACTCCTCGTCCCTACTACGTACCTTGGTTAGTACTCCCTCCATTTACTTATACAAGGCCACTATAAAAAATACATTTTGCATCTATACAAGGCCACAAATAGTAACCGAGACAAAAGTTACTACTCCCTCCTTTCCAGTTTATGGCTCAATTTCAAAATCTCTCCAACCAAGGTAGACGGTGAGTGGTCGAATTAATTTTGTAGTTTGCACAAGTAATTAGTATGCTCGTTTTTCTCAAGAAGGTATGTTTACCAAGGCATTAATTAGAACGAATGCATGAATGACCACTAAATTTCCATGAACTTGTACATGCATTGGTTAGTTTCCTCTTGACACTGCTTGCATCGGGTGATCTAACGCACCTCGAAATCCAACATGTAATGGTACTACTACTAGTATAGTAGAATTGAGACTTATCAAACAGAAAAACAAATGTTTTTAGATGATCCCTATAAACCCTAGTGGGTACGTACTCCGTAAAAACAGATTTTTTCAAAACTAAGTCGCTCCCTTTCATGAATTCTGTAGTATACTCCTCCGTCGATGCTCCCTTTCATGAATACTGTACTTCCTGTCACCAACATGTGGGACATATACCAACCGGGTCGACGTGTCAAGCACCAAATAACAGTGCAGAATAGCAGGGGGGACGCACCCCACTCATATCGGCCCAGTACTAGTAATGAGCAATGAGACGTCAAATCACAATGCCGCACCTTCCCAGACGGACGAAGCAACCATTATTTCACACTTCGGTTCGCCATCATCTCAAACCACGTAGTATTTCTTCTGCCTCAAGAGGGACACGCGCATCGCCTTGGTACATCATCGCACGTGGGACCACATGACAGGCCATGCTCCCCCGCCGATCGCTCGGTAAAATCACCTCATTTTTACTATACTTCCTCCGTATCGGTTTACTACATGGCATGCACGTCGTTCTAGGTTGAGAATTTAAATGGCTATATATGTGATGAACAGTACTCTAGCCTTTTAAAAAATGTATACTTTTCTACAGTGGTACTATCGATGGATTGCGCCATGGAGCAAAATTGATATTAAAAAAAAGGTGGTACATATAGAGAGCGCTCTTTGCCAAATTATGCATATAGTACTATTAAAAAAGCTAGTATGTGCTTAATAGGGGTGCTAAATTCTATTAAAGAAATACTAGTAGTATGTATCATACTGAGAAGTTAAAGTAACGAGAAGAAACATAACATAGTTCTGCTGGGGCTCAGCACAACACACCCCTCAAATTCAACTAAGCACACCTGAAATTAAACTATGCAACTAATCCGGTAGATACTGCATTAGAACCACCATGAGCAATGATACTGACAACTTACTCACTCGGAGGAGTACTCGTCCATGTCCTCGACTTTGTCCTTGTCCCTCTTCCTCTTGGCCGATACTTCTTTGCTTGAACCGCACACTTGGCTCTTGCTCTTCATCCAACCCTTGTAGATATTGAAACAAAGGTAGCCATCCATTACAGCGTAGTGGATGTGGTCTATATCTAGTACATTCCACTGCCATGCATGACGATGAAACGTGTAATGAGGTTTCTCCAGTTTACCGTATGAAGGATGAACCATGGCTCCTGCCAGGGTCAACATTGAAGGCTGGCCACTGGAGGGCAGCAGCCGATTCTTCTGGAGGTCGAAGGGGTTGCCTACAACGAGGCCTATCCAACCCAGGACTTCTTTGTCGTTCGTAAAGTCTACAGTAACGAATTTGACTAGGTTGCTCTCGAGGAAGTTCTTAAAATCCAGGCATTCAATGTCGGCATGGCATATGTGGTAGACCAAGCATAACTCAGGCACGCAAACCTGGATCACGGCGGGCTTCTTCCTCTCTTCGTCCTTTAGATCCTTCTCTCGTCCCAGGACTGTGGTGTACTCAACATCTAGCCCAGCGACCCACTCATCATGTGAGTTTCCGAACATGCGTCTGAAGCGAGAAAGGCATCCTTTCACCGTCGCGGAAGAACGGGTGTAGATGACGTCGAACTCATCGTCAGTGATGGTTCTAACCTTGTACTCACCGCTGATCATGGAGATTTGGGATGCCATGGATTTGGGAGGAGGGTTAGGATTAGTGGAACTGCCGTAATGTGAAAGGACGGGACGACTAGGAGCGAACCGCCGTAGTATTAAAGGATGTGCAGGGACGAGTTGGGCAAACTGCCAGCGTGCGAATGGCAGGGTAGTGGCTTTCCATTCTCCCATGATACGGGCTTCTGAGAGCCCTTGGATCTGAGATTGAACGGTTGCATGGCGTGATTCTAGACCTATGGGTGAATATCCTATCCTGGAGGGTTATTCTGCAAATTTTCAGGAACTTAGCATGCGACCATTTGATATCAGATCCAAGGGCTACCAACAGCCTGTATCATGGTCGCGCCTACCATGACCGTCGCGTCGCTCGCGCGGTCACGCCCTTGGAGATTTAACACAGTGCGTTAGGCTATCTGATGTTGGCATGTCATACATAGTCATCACTTAGTCACTCATACTACAACAAGGTTAGCTATAATGTTGGCTATAAGTGTATTTTTTTACTTCTCTCTATCTCTTTCTTCGTACTCTAGTATTTATTGTATTTGCCAAGGAGTGACCTCTTCCAATGAAATGGTGCTTAGATGAGGTGCTAAGGGCATTAAATGGCTTAGCAATCAAGTCCCCAATGCATAGGTGCTTATTAGTAGTTTTTTGTTGCTAAGTTTGCTTCATTTAATTAGCTATAGACTCAAAATTGTCTTTTCACCTACGTACACGCGCTTAGCACCGTTTCTAACTTGGGTCACCAAACTTGCCACGTCAGACTTTATGCCGATGTGGCAAGCTTAGCACCTGTAGGAGCAAGTAAGTACTACAATAGTGGGCTATAAGCCCGCTTTACATGGCATTTTTGCATGTGTGGAGGAAAGAGGCAATGAAAAAGTGGAGAAGTGGGCTCTCATGCAAGAGCCAGCCTCAACTACATGGTGGAGCATTGGGAGAGGCACCTGTATGGAGGTGGTCAGGAATCGAGAGACTCACGCCGGTCATAGCGCCGCAGTTAAAATGAAAATGGCAAGTCAAATCATGGGGCCCTACCTGTCCAGCAGTAACTCGCTGTCAAATCACACAACCCTACATTTGCAGCAGCCTACTCCCTCGTCTTCTCGCGTCTCTGTCGAACCGACTAGGCGGAACTGCCCTGCCTACCGCGCAGGAAAAGCCCCGCCCTCGACTTTTAAATACAACTACATCCGCTTAAGAATCCAATGATATAGTAGTACTTTTTGTGACATAGTAACTCATATTTAGTTAGTCAAATGGATGACCTATAACTACGTGCACGCCCTATAAACCGATACACCAAAAATAAAAAACCGAGACAGAGAGGGTAGTTCAGCATGTATCTTTTTAGATCAATATAGTAGGGATTCACCAAGGAGCAAAACCAAGTGGTAGGATGCTCCTGTCGTGTTGGCGTAGCAACTCAAGCAGGGTCAGTCCGCACACGAAATGGCGACACACTTAACAGGGGAGTCCCTTAACAGGACCCCTTTGGCCGACATGTGGCTCATCCACCATCTTGTTCCACGTGCGATGCACCAAATTACAGTTTGGAGCAGCGGTTGGAACTGGAGGCACCCCGATCGTAGCGCTGCAGTAGTAGAAAATGAGTGACGAGGGGTCAAATCACAAAGCCCCACCTTTCCCACATTAAGCTGGACAGACGAAGCAACCATCATTTCACTCTAGGGCACAAGAGCATAAACAAAAGAGAAAACAATGATGTGTGCGGCAGCTACCTAGGGCACCCTAGGGTAGGGGTCTCCACTACATATCCTTTTTTTTAAAGCGCCTCCACTACAAATCGGCTTCTCCCTCGTCCTCTTGAAGAAAACTGATGATGAGTGTGGCGGTAGGGTTTGTAGGAGTACTACAGCGTGCGGGGCCACGTCATAGTAAACGGGTTCGAGTCGATGCATGTGTGGGCCGCTTGGTTTTATGGGAACGAGGCAGCATTTTGGGTTCGGGGACCAGTGGAGATATAGTACGTACAAAAAATTGTGGACGTAGGTTCGACCGAAAGGCAATGATGCATTGAACGCATGAGATTTTGAAACCAAATTATGAATAAATACACACTATAGCATGTAAAGCTTTGAGTCATATATGCATGATGTAGATGTTCGTTTAGTTCTTATAGTTCATCTCATTCAAAATCAATTAGTTTTATAAAAATGTTAAGATTCATGGGGTTGTGCATTGTAAAGCATAAAGTAAAAAAACAAATAATGGCAATTCATTTAGAAAAAAACAATTATGATACAGAAGATTCTAGAACTAAGGAGAAGTGCTTGTGTTTTGAGGTTTGTGCATTATGCTTAAGTTCAACCATGGAGTCTTCTAAATTGTACATGTGGCAGATCTGGTGGAATGTTGATGATATCCAACGGCCAGTAGTGCTCGTATTCGCCATATCTGCACTGTTGGATTAGCTTCATCCAGCGACCATCTTTCAAAGTTATTGGCACACTATATAGTTCTTGTGCCATAGTTGCATGTTTTGGAAAAAAGCTACTAGTGGGTTGTACTATCTATTTAGGAATAGAAGATATATACATGGAAGTTGTAGGGAAAGAGATGACATGGAGCATCTCAATTCCTATGAGTAGGGATTGGAAAAGAGATGTCATTTGGTTCACATCATAGGAACTTTTCTATTGAATCTAGAGATGACATGTATCTCAATTCCTATGAGGAGGGATTAGAAAAGATATGTAATTTGGTTCAGATCATAGGAACTTTTCTATTGAATATATGCTAATGTTTATTTTCCTTTGAAATTAAGGGAGTATAGGAACCCATTCATATGAACCAAGTGGCTCTAAAGCTATAGAAATGATATCATGTTTATTTCCTTTGAAATGTGGAGTATATGAATCTATTCCTATGAACCAGTTGTCTCTAAAGGAAAAAAATCCTATAAAAATCATATCATATAGAGTTCCTATGATATTCCTCAACACCAAAGGATGGTTGAAATTGATGCGGGTGATATGACGGTCTTATTTTGTAGACTTATTCCGTTGCCTCTCAAAGATGAATGAAATCATATATACAGGGTATTCTACATGTGCAATTTGCTACACAAAAACTCGGCAAAAGTTTGCGAGGTTCGAATTTTCAATAAAGCTATATGGACTGCATTTCGGAACGGAGGGAGCATACGGCAGTTGCTAACACTCATGTGGAAGATTTGTGTGTAGGAGGAGTGTCTGTTCTGTTAAATGACATGGCAAAACTGACACTGTCGGATGCCGATCTAACGGTTCTTATGGTGTTCGTCAAGAAAAGGCTTGTGGCGAATGTTTGTCAGATAATGATTTACGGATACATGCATTGCATTGATACGTGCCCCCTCCCTCTCACGCACACACACCCTCACGAGTCACGACTCTCCCGAGTCCTCTCGCAGACTCGCATGTCGCACCCACCGTCTATCTGCAGGTAGACATCACACACATATGTGCTCTTCACACCCTACCCTCATAACTTCTAAAAAACAAAAGACGTCGCGCACATTTTATTTTAGCTGACACGTCACACACTTATACTATTACTCTTGCGGCGAATGTTCTTTGGGCATAGTATATTGTACTCTCACGAAGAGAAGCGGTGCACGCACGCACTAGTTCTCTCACACCCACTCACTGGTACATGTAGGAGCGCATTTTTTTGAAGCTGGTACAACAAAATCACTCCACTATATATATAAGAAGGAGCCTTAGCGCTTGCTTTACTAGGGTTCCTCTCATTCACTCTCTCATGCTCTCCAGATCTAAGAAAGACATAGGTGGCCACACTCTCTCTCAGCGCACGGCTGGTCACAAATCCGATCGGACAACCTCGACCGGGGCAGGGGTGTAGGTGCATCATTCACGCTGTCGTTGGTGGCGAGGGAGGAGACCAATGGCTGCCCACGTGTCCCGATCGGCGGCTGTGTCGTTCTCTCCGAGAGAGCGCCGGCTCGGGAGTGCCTCCGGCCCCTTCTTCCTCCCTGCGGTATTGTGGCCAAGATGCGGCTTCCCGACGCCGTCTTTGCCACATGTCGACAACCCTCAGGTATATATTCCTTCGAAACCTGCCTTGCTCTACTGCCCCAGCTCCCTTCGTGTGGATCTTTTTCTACTTCCGTCCGCTGTTCATACAGTAGACTCTAAGAGTTGGTTCAAACAGGGAAGAAAGTGGGAAAGCTGTAGCATGAATCTAGGACTTGGTTCTAAGAGGAAACAGGGGAAAGTAGTAGATACTGGCTACCCAACCGGTCTCTTGGTTGAAAAGACGAATAAAGCATGGTGGATGACGAAGGGTGGGGGGAAGTGGACCTATCTCTTGGTTGAAAAAGGAAAGAAAGTGACGGGTGTTGGGGGACAATGCAAATGAGAATGAGCAGGTCTAGATTTCCTGTGCTCACATAGGAAAATGTCGCCGAGGAGATAAAAAATGGGACAAATGCAGACATGCTGCCTGAATGTTTGCCGCTCTCGGCAGCCACATCTGCCTCACCACTTTATGCCCCTGCTGTCCCTACACCCATATCGCTACCGTTAATGTAAAATCACATGAAGCATTAAGCAATGCCACCTAATGTCACTATAAGTAATGGTCTAGTGCAATAAATTGAAGCAATGCCACCACCATTTTATGAAGTGCTTCCGTCTTGCTTTATTTCCCATGAATTGTGTTTTTGCAGTTACACTTAACTCTCACACTGCTAACATTGCTTCATCCCAGTGGAACTGCACAAATTTGATTGCACATTTACTGACCATGTGCTACTCTCATGACAGTAATACTAATGCTATTGTTCTGCATGTTAATCTAGTGGCATTGTTGATGTGATGTGATGCTACTTACTTAAGGACTCTTCATACTGTCAATCTAGTTCCAATTATAACACAATAGATGCTGTTGTTAATCATAAGCCACTGCAAATATCTGTCACTGTTTAAATAACCGTATTTTGTATTTGCGCAGACAGGGATGTCCGTCTCCATATCGTTTCGGGATGTCTTTCTCCGTATCGTTTCTATCCGCGCAATCAAAAGCACACACCTCAGTTTTAGTACAACTGCGCAAAATGAGATGGCTATCCCTCGTTGTCGTCGTCTAACCTCTAGTCTTCAAGGTATTCCTACATTGGTAGTAACTAAGGTAGAATGACCAACGCAATCTAAAAGAAGCTGATTCATACGTTTTACTTCCTCATTGCAGTGCAGGGACGAGCAAAAACAACTGCATCCTAGTCTGGAATGCACTTTCTACCAGTTCATCCATGGACCGAGGACTAGCTGGCATGGCTGCACGATGGTTTTTTGGACAGGTGCACAGACAAGAGGCATTGTGGTCTGCTTATTTCTACAAATAGCGGTGCTTAAATTTAGTGGAATGCACAAGAATTTCACCTGGTCAGTACACTGCATGGTTCAGTTCAGCATTCTAGCTGAGACCACAATTATAATTGGTTATTCTGGAATGAGAGAACCTAACCCTGGATGGTGGCAACAAGAAAAAACCAGAGTGAACTCCAGGAAATTTAAGCCTGCCGGGAGGCCCTTTGCTCAGAGAAGCCTTGCTTGTTTTTTCCTGATTTGTAAACCTTCTCACAACTTTGTCTTTTGTTGTGAACTAGTATATGTTTGTCATGTTCTATGAATCATTGAGATGTATAAAATTGCTTAACTTATGCTTTTCAAGTTTTTTATGAAGACAAGTTTAATGTGAGTGTTCCACATGAGCGCTGGACTAGCGTGTGAACGTTTGGAATTTACATTGTGGCCTCAGTTAACTTCATGAACCACTGTAACAAGATACATAGTTGCTTATATGTCAGACAACAGATTGTTGATTGTTAGCTGGTCGATAGCCTAGTGTTGAAGTGAGCTGAGCCAATGTGTCGTGTTTTGCACAACTGCTTACAAGTGGGGTAGCACCAACAATGTTTAGAAGTACTTATGTATACGTCGGTGCACAGTTCTCGAACGAGTGCTCTATTTCATCAAAACGCACACTGCTCGTATGATAAACCGTGACAACTTATGTCTTACCATGCCATATTCATGAAAAAACTAGTGAGGACGCATCTGTTTCGGCAACAATTACGATGGTTCTCACATGATTCACGGGCACACAAAAGTAGCAGCAGTTTCCATAGACGGATTCAAATAGAGTACTAGCCTCAGAGGGGTCAATAACAGTCAAGGTTTGGATAATTAGACACAATCCAAACTACTACTAAACACTAGCTGGGGCAACTATTTCATGCCTCGATCTAATTTGGGCTGGACACAAGACGGACCTTGCCATGAACATCATCGAGGACGTCCCACAGCAGCTCAATCCTGTGAACCTTCATGAAGACAACCTTGTGGCCTTGCCACTGATAAACTTGTTTGTGGAGGCATGCCATGTCATCTTCCTGCGTAAGCTTGACAAGAACTGTTGGGGATATAACTATTGGGTATAAACCACCCAGGAGGAGCCGGTTTACTCTCAACCGTATTGAAGCCCATGAAGACTCAGAAGATGGCGTTTTACTATGAAGCTTAGAGGCTTGGAGCCCAGTGGCGGATTAGGGCCCATAATAGCAAACCGCCATTGTTATGTAAACTTGTGTTATAAGTTAGGAAAGGAGAGACCGGGCCAGACCCTTTTATGAGTCGGCCTCGGGACTCTGTAGACCGTCCGGGCGTCAACCTGTGTATATAAAGGGACGACTCGGTGGCGGTTCAGGGACAATGGACAACAACTCGAGACTCAGGCAAAGCGTATTCGCCCCCTGATCATCGAAACCCAATCAATCCCATCACAACTAGATGTAGGCTTTTACCTTCATCGAAGGGGACGAACTAGTATAAAACTCCCGTGTCCCTTGTCCGGTTTAACCCCTTCAAGCTAACCCGTAGCGATGGCTCCACGACTAAGTCCTTTCATGAGGACATCTGACGTGTTAATTCCATGACAGTTGGCGCCCACCGTGGGGCGATCGCACGATGGTGTCGAATTCTTGAAGGGCTGCTCTGAAGGGCTTAAGGGGTACGTAGTCGGCCGGATGAACAAGAGTCATCGCGGCAAGCTCTACATCGATGACGAAGGATGGGGCCCCGAGGCCGGCTCGATCGAGTACAGGTACAGGGTCCCCTTTAGCGGAATTCACGTCTTCATCGGCAAGATCGGTGAACCGGGCCCTGAGCCGGACATCTGCACCGACCTCGTCGAGACGGCTCAGCGTGCAAGCCCTGCCCTGGTGGAACCCACCATGAAGCGTGCATTCGTCGGATGTGTCCATGGGATCAGATCTGAGCCGGTGTCGGAAGGTGAGACGGTTATTTATTCCGATGACGAATCATCCACTGGTGAAACCGAGTCCCTGTACCAAGTTCAGGATGGTGTGTTCGAAGGATATTCCGATGGTAACAGTATTCCGGACCTCCTTGAACCGCCAAGTCGGGTTGTTGTTTTCATGGCCGGAACACAGCCCACCCTGCAGTCTTCATCCACAGCAGCAATGAATACTGGATCAGCAGCTGCGGCAGGAGGCCCGGTGCGCCGACCGGCTCAAGTACTCTCCGGTTTGATGGACGCCTGGGCCACCTTGTTGACCACGGCAGTTACCTCGGAGACGCAAGATCAGCATAATGCGAGTATTGCAAAGCTGAAGGACCAGATAACACAAGCCAAGGAGGATCTAGCAACGGAGGACGCTAGGTTGGCTGAAGAACGGGCCGCTTTGGATGCCCAGTCACAACAAATACAGGCGTAGAACTACCGACTCTTGTTGGATCAGAATGCAGCACATGATGTAATGCGGAGAAAATACCGGTCGCTTCTGTCATCGGTCTACGAGGGAGTGAATCTTTTCAACACGCCAGGGGCTGGGCCAAGTAATCCGGTAGCAACAAACCGGACTGATGCACCGAGGGCAGCACCGAATCAACCATGAACGATGGAACTGCCTCAACGAACAGATAACCTGCCGCAATACATGCCTACTCCGCCGGGTCACTTCTCAAGTCCTTTGGATAATATGATTGCTGCAGCATCTCGATTGGCAGCTATTCCGATGGAGGGTGATTCACTGGCAGCAATTGAGACACGGCGGGCCAGAGATCTTCTTCAAACCGCCGTGGTGCAGAAACAAGCATATTCTTACAGTCGGGATAGAATTCATTCCACTCCTCGTCCAAGCAAAAGTTACAGCAGGCACATGGATGAACTGGAAGTATCTAGCAGTGCACGGCACCGGAATGTTCCCCAAAGGCCCAATCTGGCACGTGGTGAAGTAAATGCTCAGGATGTGGTGGATAATGGTAGGGCATGAAGGGAGGCCGCTTTGGCAGCATAGTATGCGGGTCGTTATCAACCCACCCCGGTTCAACCTGCGGCGTCAGTAGACCGTGGTACCGGGTTAGCCTTTAGTTCCTGGGGAGTGCCTTGTCTCATTCCGGCTCTACGTAATGTGCGGCTGCCTAAAGATTTCAAGGGTCCACGTAAGGTGCTGAATTACATGGCAGATCAACCACCAGAAGCGTGGATTGAAAGTTATGAGATGGCAATGGAGATGCTGGACGTGGATGAAGTGGCTTGTGCAAAGTATTTCACGATGATGTTGGAAGGGACAACCCATACTTGGTTGAAAAACTTACCAGCTAACTCCATCGAATTATGGGATCAGTTGAAGGCCCGGTTTATAGCCAATTTCAAAGACACCTGCAAACATCCCATGTCCATTGTGGATCTGGATGCCTGTGCTCAAGGGAAGAATGAGTCAACCACTCATTGGGTGCGCCGGGTTTCAGAAGTTTTACATTCTTCAGACTGGATTAACGCTGGTCAGGAAATCATCACTCTGGAACGTAATTGCCGGTTTAAGTCACTAAAAATGAAGTTGGGACGGCTCAAGCGCCATTGCGATGACTTGGGCACCCTCATGGCCGCCTTGGTCAAATATGCCGATTCTGATAATACCAAGGATCCCGATTCTGATGAGGAGAAACCGGAGAAGGGAAAGAAGAACGTCGGTGCCAAGGGACAGCAGCACAACCAAGGAGGCCATGGGAACAACGGTAAGCGTAAAGCAAATTCAGATTTCATAGCTAACGCTAATGTGCAGCGTCGTAAGGGTAAACCGCCCCAGCACGGCAGCGGAATGAATTTGGAGCGCTTGATGAATCAGCCCTGCCCAAAGCATGGGACCAAGGAAGTTCCTGCAACATATCTCTAGAAGGATTGTCACATTATGAAAGAGTTCAAAAACTCTGATCTTTTCCGGTATGATCAGGGTCCATCAGGCGGTTCAGGTCCAGGTTTTCATGGTGGCGGCGGTTCAAGCTCTGGATTTCAGAATAATCAGGGCAACCAGAACAACCAAGGTGGTAATAACCAGCAGAATAATCAAGGAAATCAGCAGCAGTCGGGTTACCAGAGTCACCCAAAGCAGTTGAATGGTGGGCAGTATCATGTGTTTACCACTAGTTTGTGCAAGCGTGATTAGAAGCTTCACAAGAGGGTAGTTAATGCTGTTGAACCGGCAGTACCACGTTATCTGCGGTGGTTGGAACAACCTATTGTGTGGAGTAGGGAGGATCATCCGCCCCGGGTTGACAATCCGGGTCACCTGGCTTTGGTGGTGGCACCTTAGGTGGGTGGTTATAAGTTCACCAAGGTACTCATGGATGGAGGAAGCAGTATCAACATTCTATATTATGAGACCTTCCATCGCATGGGGTTGACAGACAAGAGTCTTAAACCGTCCAATACTGTTTTTCATTGTGTGGTACCAGCTAAATCAGCATATCATGTTGGTAAGATCGCTTTGGAGGTTGTGTTTGGTGATGAGCACAATTCCCGGTCTGAGACATTGACCTTTGAAGTGGTGAGGATCCAGAGCCCGTACCATGCACTGTTTGGGCGACCGGCTTATGCAAAGTTCATGGCGAGGCCATGTTATATTTACTTATAGCTCAAGATGCCAGGTCACAAGGGGACCATCACGGTTCACGGAAGTTGTAAAATCACTTTGGATTGCGAGGAAGGTGATGCGGCCTATGCTGAGTCGGTTTGTGCTACAGAGGAGCTAAAGTTTTATAAGGAAAATGTTGATCCGGCGGACATGACCCCTCTGAAGAAGCCCACCACCGAGCATGACCCAACCCTACATTTCAAACCGGCTGATGAGACTAAACTTGTTGACTTCATTCCTGGCGATTCGTCCAAGCAGTTCAGCATCAGCACAAATCTGGATCCGAAACAGGAAAGCGCGCTCATCAAGTTCATCCGTGAGAACCAGGACATTTTTGCATGGAAGCCTTCTGACATGCCAGGTGTACCGAGGGAACTCGCTGAGCACACTCTTAATATTGATCCCAAGTTTAAACCGGTCAAGCAATTTCTTCGTCGTTTTAATGAGGAAAGACACAAGGCAATTGGTGAAGAGGTAGCCCGGCTGTTGGCTGCCGGGTTTATGGTGGAAGTATTTCACCCTGAATGGTTGGCTAATCTGGTGATTGTTCTCAAGAAAAACGGCACTTGGCGTATGTGTGTGGACTACATCGATTTGAATAAAGCTTGTCCGGCCGATCCCTTTGCTCTCCCGTGTATTGTTCAGATTATTGATGCGACAGCGGGTTGTGAGCGCCTGAGTTTCCTGGATGCTTATTCAGGTTATCATCAGATCAAGATGGCAGTTAAGGACCAGGAGAAGACAACCTTCATCACTCCCTTTGGAGCCTTCTGCTATGTTTCTATGCCCTTTGGGCTTAAGAGTGCCCAGGCAACTTATCAGCGTTGTGTGCAGAATTGTCTCCATACGCAGATTGGGCGTAATGTTCATGCCTATGTGGATGACAATGTGGTCAAATCCAGGAAGAAGGAAACACTGATAGATGACCTCAAGGAGACGTTTGACAATCTTCGGGTTTACAAAATGATACTCAATCCGGATAAATGTGTCTTTGGTGTTCCGGCAGGCAAGCTCTTGGGCTTTCTGGTATCCAACAGAGGCATTGAGGCTAATCCGGAGAAAATTAAAGCGATTACATCCCTAGCTAAACCGAAGTGTGGCCGATTTATCAGCCGCTTGGGAGAGAAGGCAATTCCTTTGTATCAGATGTTGAAAAAGACAGACGATTTTGTCTGGAGTGACGCAGCTAATGCGGCTTTTGAGGAGTTAAAGTGGCAGTTAGTTGAACCGCCAGTTCTTGCAGCTCCGGTTGATCATGAACCCTTGCTATTATATGTGGCTGCCAATGCTCGAGCGGTCAGTGTGGCAATTGTGGTTGAGCGTAAGGAAGCTGGGAAGGAGTATCCGGTTCAACGACCCATGTATTACATCAGTGAAGTCCTGATTGAATCAAAACAACGCTATCCACATTGGCAGAAGTTGGTCTATGGAGTTTTTATGGAAAGTCGGAAGCTCAAGCAATACTTTCAAGGCCATCCCATCACAGTGGTTAGTTCTGCTCCTTTGGGTGACATAATTCAAAATAGGGAAGCCACTGGCCGGGTCGCAAAGTGGGCAATTGAGCTTGGTCCACACGGTTTGAAGTATGTGCCTCGAACAACCATCAAATCCCAAGCACTTGTGGATTTTATCAATGATTGGACTGAGTTGTAAGCACCAGAGGACAAACCGGATAATACGTACTAGACTATTCATTTTGATGGATCCAGGCAATTGGAGGGCTCGGGGGCTGGAGTTGTCCTTACTTCCCCTCGAGGTGATAAAATTTGTTATGTTCTCCGGTTGATGTTTCCCTGTACTAATAATGCAGCTAAGTATGAAGCCTTATTCCATGGTCTCCGGGTGGCTAAAGAGATGAACTTAAGTCGAGTTCGTTGTTTTGGAGATTCTGATCTGGTGGCTCAGCAAGTTTCTGGTACTTGGGATTCTAAGGATCCACTCATGGCGGCTTACAGACGTGAGGTGGATATTGTGGCAGGTCACTTCAAAGGGTATCAGGTTGAGCATATCGATCGGCGCAAAAACGAAGCAGCAGATGCTTTAAGCCGGCTTGGATCTCAGTGCAAACCGGTACCTCCCAATACCTTTTTGATAGCTTGCATAACCCGTCTGTTAAGTTGCCTACAGAAGTGGATTTGGTTGTTCCTGATCCGGAGGCTCAGTTGGTGGCCGCTTTACACATTGTGCCGGATTGGACGATTCCATATCTTGCGTACATGAACCGGGGCGAGTTACCAGATGATGAAGTTCTGGCTCGGCAGATAGTCCGGCGATGCAAGTCCATGGTTATTCACAATGGTGAGTTACACCGCTGTAGCGTTTCAGGCGTATTTCAGCGTTGTGTTTCTACTGAAGAAGGCGATGAGATCCTACGGGAAATTCATGAAGGGGATTGTGGTCATCATGTCGGTTCAAAATCACTGGTTGCAAGGCTTTTTGACATGGGTTCTACTGGCTGACAGCTCATGCTGATGCGGAGGATCTGGTAAAGCGATGTGTTGCTTGTCAAAAGTTTTCACGTAGAGCTCATGTTCCGGCTCAAGAACTACGGATGATTCCTATCACCTGGCATTTTGCCACTTGGGGGCTTGATATGGTAGGACCCTTCAAACGTTCCCAAGATAAGAAGACCCACCTATTGGTGGCGGTTTATAAATTCACCAAGTGGGTTGAATCGGAGCCTGTCAGCAAGTGTGATGCGGCTACGATGGTTCAGTTTCTCAAAAAGATCATCTTCCGTTTTGGCTTTCCACACAGCATCATCACGGATAATGGCACAAACCTTCCTAAAGGTGAGATGGAGGATTTCTGTCAGAGAGAGCACATCCAGCTTGACTTAGCATCTGTGGCGCACCCTCAGTCCAACGGTCAAGCAGAGAGAGCCAACCAAGAAATTTTGAAGGGTATTAAACCCCGGCTCATGATTCCCTTGAAGCGGACGCCGGGTTGTTGGGTGGAAGAGTTGCCTTCTGTCCTATGGAGCATCAACACCACCCCCAATCGATCAACTGGATACACACCTTTCTTCATGGTGTACGGGGCAGAGGCAGTCGTCCCAAGTGATATTCGTCATGACTCGCCCCGGGTTGCTAATTATGTTGAAGCGGATAATGAGCAAGCATGCCAAGAAGCACTGGACCTGTTAGATGAGAAACAGGACATGGCTCTGGCTCGATCTGCGGTTTATCAACAAGACCTGCGGTGTTATCACAGCCGCCGGGTTAGGACAAGAACTTTTCAAGAAGGTGACTTGGTGCTCCAGCTCATCCAGGATCAGACCGACATGCACAAGTTATCCCCACCTTGGGAAGGGCCCTTTGTGGTCAGCAAAAATCTGCACAACGGATCATACTACCTTGTTGACGTTCGAGACAACACACGCAGCTCTGAGGAGGAGACCCGGCGGCCGTGGAACATAGCTCTCCTACGGCCTTACTACACTTGAGCCATAGGCTTTTCTTATGTACATATTTCGACAATGTATATATTATGATCAATAAAATAAACCAGCATCCTTGCTATAAGCAGGGCCTCTGCTGTTTTTTCTCAAATATCCTTTGAGTTATATGGGGGCTTCAGCTGACAAAGCGGAGTACTGCCTATTAAACCGGCTATCATGCCACAATATAGCTTGGGAGCTTCACACCCAAGGTGCCAAAGAGAGTCTAGATGCTATGCACAGCTCAAACATAGGCACCCAATGAGCACAGCTCATCATGTTACTTGGGGGCTCCTTGTGTCAAATACAAAGGAGTTTGAAAGGACCCTTGTAGCTGGGTATCGACCCACGGCTTGGAAGCCTGGTATATTTACCTAAAACCCCGGTTTAACCTGCCTTCATCAAGTAAGCCACTCCTATCCAGGTAATCCTGGCATGACCCTCCGAACGTTTGACAGTTACTCTCATTGAGACCCTGAACTTGTCAAAGTTAAAATGGTGATTGGTTAGTTGGAGGCCCATCTTAAAAGGCTTTGTCAAATGGTTTAACTCAGCGGCCTGGCAGCCCATGAAAAGCCTCGAATTTGGGCCTGGCAGCCCTTGAAAAGCCTCGACTACACAGTTTTATTTGTGTTTGTCATGTTTCTTTTTTGAGAAATTCTATGTTAAATCGGTGTCTATGACCTGGTATGGCGTTTCAGTCATCTTATTAGCCCGGTGTTCCTTAAACCGGCTTGGTTTTCAACTACAAGTTGACAGACCTTATTATCAAACCAGAGTTTTATAACCCGGCCTGGCTTTGACTACTCGTCACCATTTTTGATCATCTGAGGTTCATTATAACCCGGCATGACTTATTATATGCCATCAATACATGATGGGGTTATTCAAAATTCCAGATTTGGGTCTTCACCCTTATTACAATCAAAGTTGGCAAACTAACTAATGTGATATCACATCACAGGTATGAATTATTTCATATTTCTTAAGGTTTGATTATCAATCAGGCTTTATCTTGGGCATTATGACCCGTCCGGCGGTAAACCGCCAGGACAGTTCTTTTTATGCAGACATAGGAATTGCATACTATGATATATGAGGCAACATTGAACTATTCATGACAGATCACATAAAGTATTTCCCACTGCACGATGGCAGCAGATCAAAGTATTTTTGCTACCCTATTACAAGGCGCTTCATGGCCCAAAATATGGAATTGTCTTAAACCGGACAGTTTCTGCAGTATCAACCGGATTGCCAGATCAAGGTTCCTCGCCACGTTGACGCGAAGTGGATGGGTCATCCGGCGTCGGTTCAACCTCCTCCTCCCCATCCAGTGGCTGGAAGTCAGTGGTGGTCCAGTCAATCCGGGATAAAGCCTGAAAGACAGCCTCTTCACTTATAAGATCAGTCGGATCAATGTCAGGGGCATAAGTGTGCTTACGGGTTGGCGGAATAAGATTTTGCACTTCCAGAATAACAGCCTCAACCCATTTGTTGTCAGCATCATAGAAGGACCGGTGAACCGTCAAGTTTGCTTGGTCTGCTAACTGACTCGCCAGAGGACGCATCTCCCTTGTCACACGTTTGAGGGCGTCGTTATCAAACACTGCCCCATTTTCTTGTTCACTGGGAAAGCCCTTGGCAATATCCACCGGATCAAGGTCAGCTATCCATGCCTTGGCTCGGGTGAGTGCTAACAAAGCGCCAGCCCTGGCAGCGGATCGCTTCACCTCTTCTATATGTGCTGGCATCATAGATAACCTAGCCAGAGTGTCTTTGATCAGTGTCGGCGGCGCATTATTATAAGAAGTTGCGCAGATGACCCGTTGGGCACCGGTATATAGCTGTTCAATCAGCGTATAGGAGGCCTTGAGCTTCCTCCGCATATCAGAGCCCAAATGAGCAATGCGGCTACCTACAGCGGTTTAAGGATTTCATGTTAAAGCCGGCAAATTTTCAAAGCGGAATATTCATAAAGTCTTGGGAAACAATGCTTACCAAATACTGCAGAAGTCATGGCATTGATTTGGCGCTTTAATCCAGTAAGCTCTTCCGTCACCGGTTTAAGAGCCGATTCAGCGTCTTCCGCCCGCTTCAGCAATCCAGCCTTTTCGGTATCCCAGTTGGCCCGCTCATACTTGAACCACTCTTTAAGCTTCTCCATGGTGGTTAAGGCGGTTTTCAATTCATCCTTGGCCTTGATGGTTTCTGCTTGTTGGGATTTCAGATTTTCTTGAAGATCAGCGATTTGAGACACTTGTTGATTTATCTGACTCTGCAACAGTAAGAAGAGCATGTCAACACCTTTTTGACAGTCCCAAGCATATAACCATTTATACACTTGGCACTTGGGGGCTAATGTGGATCATTCTTTTTCTACTGATTCTTGAAGTCCCACGGATTAATACAAGTTTTAATCATGGCACTTGGGGGCTAATGTGTGTTTGATCAAAAATACACAAGGAAAATTAACAAAGTACAGTATGGAATATACAAAGTCCCGGTTTGACTTTCTAAAAGACAAACCGGCCCTTGGGGGCTACAATGCAATGAAGGTACAGAATAAAGGATGAAACGGTTTACCTCATAGTGCTCCTTCATCAAATTTACCAAACCGGCCTCATAGTCTCGGCTGGTGAAGAGACGGTTTAAGAAACCGGAATGAAGGTCCTGAGTAGATAAGTCAGCATAGTCTGACAAGTCGGTTTTGCTTTTCCCCTTGTTCATAAACGCAAATTCATCCTTGGCGGAATGCCTAGATAAAGCAACTGGATTGCCTGGGGTGGTATATGTCGTGCCAGTAATAACAACATCATCATCCTTGGCGGGGCTTGATGGATTGACATTCTCCTTAGCAGGGCTCGGCGGTTTGATAACAGGGCTCGGCGGATCAACAGTTGGACTTGTAGGGGTGGCATCAGGAGTAGATGTATCAACCTATGTCTCCGGTTCAGCTTCTGGCGGGTTGGCATCAGCACCTGGATTTTGTGGAGCAGAGTGGTCTGTGGCAATCTCAGGATTTACGCCCTCATTCTCTGGAGTCTTCTCCGAATCAACATCGTCAGTATGGCCGCTGGTCTTGGCTTTTTTACTCAATCGGGCCTTGGCGCTACAACATCCAAAATTAGAATATGATAAACCGACGCATGAAGAAACAACTTGAGGAATAGTGTATTTACCCAGCGACGGTCTTGAGGGGAGGCAGCTGAGTGGTTGATGAACCGCCAGATGAGTTGGAAGATGCCTGGTAATTTGGATCAGACGGATTGAGTGGGCATCGGAAGAAACCCTTCAAAGGATAAAGTTTTTCAGGAGAACAAGTCACCTCTGGACGACGCTTTCGGGTTGGTGTATCTGGTAAACCGGACGAGGTGATTTGCTGGCCACTATGCCGGGTTGTGCGGCGTTCTGCAGCTTGCTGTGTCTTCAAAGAAAATTTTGGATCCAAATGAGCAAGGGGGTGAGAGTGTTTTACTTTCCGAACTGTGCGGCGAACTCTTTGAACCGGCACAAGATCTAAATCAGAAGAAAGAGTGATTACCTCAACAGGGTCTGCATGGCTGGCTTCAGCATCGTCCTGAGAATAATCATTATCAATAAGATGTATGAATAAGGAACCAAGTGAGTTAAGTTCTACCTCTGTGTCTGATTCCTCATCTTCGGGCGGATCAGAAGACTCGGCGGTTTTCTTCTTGGAAGTTTTCTTGGTGGCCTTAGTCTTGGCATGAGCCCTGGTCGGTTTAGTCCGTTTCCAGAAGGAGCTGTTGTCTTGTGATATCAAGGCAAAGAAATGTTAGCACATAGTTAAAGTGGAGGCAAATCAGTAAAATGTTAAGATAAACTTTACCGCTGGAGGTGGATTGGAGACGCAAAAAGGTGGCAACCCGGTTTGATTGCATGAAGTGATTGTTTCATCAAGCATCTTCTTCACAGATTCAGTAACTTCAAGATCCGTCATTACTACTTCATGATAGCATTGAGGGTCTTTGATGTTGCCAGTATATTCATGCATCAACCCAGGGCGGCGGCTTAAAGGCAAAATGCCCCAAGATACCCAGCAGCGGACAAGGTCGATACCAGTCAAACCGTTGGCCATGAGAAACACAAGTTATTTAAACCACTATGTATAGCATGGCCTTGAAGCTAATAAAATTTTGCATTATTAATCACCACATACTTAGATGAAAAACCATAATCAAGATCGGCAAAGAAGAAAATCACCTTGGGCAGCTCAGTGGGGGGGGGGCACATCCTCGAAGGGGGAGAAGTGCTCCTGCAGTGCCACAGGGGCTGTAACCTCAAACAGGGCATTGACCATCTCAGCAGTGGCCGTGAACGTATCTGGGGTCGGCTCGGTGACTGCCCCCATCTTCTTGGATCTCTCTGTCTCGTGGGGATCAGCCTCCCGTGTCTGCTCCAATATCGGCAGATCTTTGCTTGGTTCTCCTTGGTCCATCATGAAACTGACAAATACTAGGAGACCACTGAAAGGAAAACATAATCGCAATGACAATGAAATAAAAAAAAGAGTGAGGATCGGTTATTGCTTTGCAAAAGTTCTTTTTTTCTCTAAATGAAAATATACCAACATCACGGATCCACTTACCTTCCCTTCGTTGGGAGAGAAGAACAGTGGCAGATGCGAGTGTTGCCTTTCTTGAAGACGGTGAGGGAGAAGGGGATTTAGCGAAGAGTGAAATGATGGTTGCTTCGTCCGTCAAACTTAGACTGCGGGGGTGGGGGGTAGGGGTGGGGTTTTGTGATACAACGGCTCGTTACTGCCGTGCTACGACCGGGGTGACTCTCCGCCTGCACACTGCCTCCTAATTTGGTAGATGGCATTTGGGCCCGCGCGCTGCATGGCCGCATTTCGGTGAACAAAAGTATAACGGCATTCAGTAGAGGGAGACGTTTCAATGACCTAGGAGGAGCCAGAAGCGGTAGAGTGTCTCCACTGTACTAGTAGTAATTGTTTTTCTGGGTAGCTCTAGAGTGTCTCCACTGTACTAGTAGTAATTGTTTCTCTGGGCCCAAGACAAAACAGCCCATCCACACTAGTAAATAGTAAAATCAATTCAAAAGCCCTATATTTACGGAATGAGAGGCGCTACCCACACCCAGCACACCGCCCCCCAAAAAAACCTGGGTGCTCTTCTTCCTCCTCGGTCCCACCCACCTCACGTCAACTCGCTCCACTCGTACCCCCAAATTCCTCACCTCACTCCTACAGAAAACCCCAGCTCCCCTTCTTCCTCACTACTACAAAAAAAACCTTAGCTCCCCTTATTCTTCACTCGCACTACAACTAGGCTCGTCATTCGTTACTCTGCTCAAATCCATGAGCGCGACGTGACGCCCTCGAGGGAAATGGAGTCGGCTGACCCCAGTGCCAAGAAGATGAGGCTCCCGTTAGCGGTGACGCATGTTGTAGATCCCGCACCCGGCAGCGCAGGGAGAAGCGGCGACCCCGCCCCCAGCGGATCCCAGGAACCCGTAGAATCTCGGGTGGACCGCATCAGCGATCTCCCGGACGCCGTCCTTGGGGAAATCATCTCGCTTCTCCCCACCAAGGATTGCTGCCACACCCAAGTCCTCTCAATTCGGTGGCGCCCTCTATGGCGCGCCGTGCCCCTTAATCTCGACTGTTATCAGCTATCTCTCTTCAATGATTTTGAAATCCCCAGAGCCATCATCTCCTCCCACCAGGGCTCCGTTCAAAGCCTCTGCATCCCGTCATGCTACCTGAGCAAGCATACCATGCCCTGTACGGTGGACGCCTGGCTGAAATCCCCTGAATTCACAGAACTACAGTTGCTTGAGTTCTACTATTCCCCTAGAAATCACATACCACATATCGAACGCCATGAACTTGTGCCCTCAGCACCGATGTCCATCTCGCGGTTTTCCTCCTCTCTCCACACCGCCACCTTTGCGCTGTGCTACCTACCAGACAATCTGGTACTAAACCTTCGACTCCCATTTCTCAAGAAACTTTCACTTGTGCGGGTTCGTATATCGGAGGCCTCATTGCACAGCATCATCCACTCCAGTTGCCTTCCCTGGAGTGCTTGGTGCTTGTTTTCACAGTTAGAATCGATTGTCTCCAAATAAAGTTGCCTAACCTTGTAAGAATTGGAATTTCTTTTGAGGGAAGGCAGCTCATCATCCAAGATGCCCCTTCACTTCAAAGGTTGATCCTTGATTCTAGTTATTCACCGTTGCAAATAACCGTCCTCTTTGCGCCTAAATTGGAGACCTTGGGTGTAAAACATGATATCTGTGCTCATTTCAATATGGTGTTTGGCTCCACAGTTCTTCAGGTACTTTATATTATCATCTACACTTGTAACCATAAGCTGCATTTTAAATTTCTGCCCATAAGTTATATATCATCTTGGAGTACACATTTTGTACTAATATTATTTTCTATGCTCAGTGAAGAGTTTCTCCATGGATGGCCTATCAATAGTGCTGGATTCTGTCAAGACCTTATATATCCAAATGATTAGTTTTGATCTGAACAAGATTATTGGCTTGCTGCAATGCTTTCCATGTCTGGAGAAGTTGTATATAAAGGTGATAATTTCACGCACATTGGAAGCCCGCATATAGTGTACTAGAATTAACCGTTCAGCTGTTGCTCTTTCGATACTCTTTTTTTAGACCTTAACTGTTTTCAATCTTCATGTCTATTTAGGCAACAGGACGGGGTAAGAAAGTTATAACCAATCGGTGGATTCGTAAGCATCGGGATTTTCTCACTTCTCATGAGATTCGATTGAAGACAATAACGCTAGAACGATATGTAGCCAACCGTGCAAACACTAGATTTGTCACATTCTTCCTGCTGAATGCGAGGTTACTATTGTCCATCAGGCTTAAGTTTATCAGCAGCATGGTTTTGACGGATGGGTATGTCGAAGAGCAAAAAAGGAGTTTCAGGTGGGCAGAAGAGCATCTGAACGTGCCAGGCTTCTATTTACAACATATTGTGGTCATAATCCAGTAAATTTTACGACACATGATGTTCATTCTATGGACCTGACCGATCCATTTGACTGTGACTGCCGAAAACAGTGTTGGAGTTAGATGTTGTTGCCCTTTTCAACATGGTTTTTTTGTAAACCCGATGAACAATTGACCCTCGTGCTTTTGTACAGTTTGTAAGCTGGAGTTAGATGTTCCTGCCCTTTTCAACTTGGCTGTGACTGTCATATTTTATTTGAAACAAGGCATGGCTTGCCATTCATTTAATTTAGAGTGAAATATTGTAACAAATCCCAACCAAGGGAAATAACATCATTCTCGCCGGCTGCTTAAGCTCACTATGCATTACAGAAGCCAAGTGATTAGCCCCCACCAGCACCCACAAACTTATTTCGAACTAGCACATCAAATGGGCTGTAAATTTTCATAGGAAAGGCTGCATGACCGTGACAGATTTGGATTCTGACATTTGGGACCCGCGAGGAAATAGTCTATCCAAGGTGGTGTCGACTTACTAGCCAGTCAACAAACGATTCGGCCTACCAGCCGTTGGATTGACATCCAACATCTGTCGTGTATCTTCTCTTGTCTTCTTCCTCTAGCCGCCCAAACCGAACCACCCCGTCGGCTCCGCCTGCTCCCGCATCCCATGGTTGGCTGCGCCTCCGCCGCCCTACCGTATGTATCCTCCAATGTTGGCCAGTCCCTCCCTCTATTCCCCCACACGTCCTATTATTCTCCGGCGACGTCAGCCCCAACACGCACCCGCACCCAAACCAGTCAACCCTCGTACTCCCCTCCACCTGCGACTGGACCGGCGCGTCTTCCATGGCTCCTGTTCGTTCCATCCGAGGCCTTGCCGTCGTCCTCCGCCTTGCGGCCTTGGTTCGCTCGCCGTGCGCGGTGCGCCGCCCTCTTGCGTTGTCAATGTCGTCAACAACCGAGAGGAACAAGGAGATGACTGTACGTGGAGAGGATGGCAGTAGGGACCCACCAGCGTCGTGGCAGTACGCAAGCAAGTGCCTCTATATTACAAGCCCAAAGATATGGTTCCTCCTAATGGTTGGACATCTGGGGCTCACACCATTGTCAACTAGTCAATAAACGAGAGAATTACACTACGAGCCGCTGACACCAGGGACCCAGCAGGTCGCGCGGTTTTTTAGGAACAAGCAGTTGTTATTTATACTAGTTTTAGTGACGGATCAGGGTAACAACAGGGCTGTGCGGGGGCCGTGGCCCGTCTAGCCAGGGTTTTATTTATGTTTACCACATCATGAGCCCAGTTGTGTTTTTTTCTTACTGAAAATGGCTAACCTAGTTCTATTTTTTAAAAAGAAATACCCAAACAAGGCCTACTTGCTTTATCGGCCGTGCTGGGCTACAAATCTTTCAAGACAAGGAGAGTTTCATTCGGTTTGCCCAGAAATAGGCTGTACATTTTTAAAAGACATCAAACCGGGAATTAGTTTCAATTTTTTTCATTACAAGATTTTAAATTCCATTGATTTTTATGCATGGACAATTATTTGGATTTTATATTTATATAAATTATTTTCAAAATAGTTTGCATGTGAATCGATATTTCTGGATTAAAAACAATTGACCGCACCAAAATATGCAAAATTTCGTATACTTTTTAACCGTGACCACAATATGGGGTGTGATGCTAACAAAAAGAAGATGGGCTCCAAAAAAATTCTTAAGAATTAGCAAATGGGCTGTACATTATTAGAAATAATGGCAGATGGGTTGTCTACTATTTTCCATAGATTTGAGGCTGACTTGTGCGCCTACTACACGTTGACGCATATGCTTTCATAAAAAAAAGGTTGATGCACATGCAACGCCCTGTCAACTTAGTCAACACACGAGAGCAGTGACTGTTGGATGTCCATCCAACGGCTGTCGTGCTTCTTCAATCTTTGCTCTTCATGCTCCATCCGCTCAAACAAGCGCCGGCTGGACTGCCTGCTCCCTCCTCCCGCGGCCAGCTATGCTGCCGCGCAGGCCTCACGGCCCCATCGTACTCCCATCGCTGGCCTAGCCATCCCTCTACTCACCCACACCTGCTGTTATTCTCCGGGGACGGAAGACGAACCAGTAAACCCTTGTACTCCTTCGCGTGGGAAACAACTACCGAGTATTCCCTGGATCCGTGTCGTTCCCTTCCTAGGCCTCGCCGTCGTCCACCGCCCTGGTGCTCTTGGTGCGGCCTGGTCAACGTGGTCAATGAATGACATCCATCAGAAGTGGACTGTACATGGAGAGGCTGACAGCTGGGTCCACAGCCACACGCAAGGAAATGCCTCCTTATTACGTGCAAAATAATGATTCCTCCACCTGACAGCTAGGGCCCACAGGAAGGGCCTCTGTATTTTGCGAAAAAAAATGTTCCCCACTGACAGGTCGGACCCACCAGCTATATCTTCGCATGCAAGGAAGTGCCTCCTTATTACGCCCTAAAAAATGAATACCCCGTGCTAGCTGGGACCCACCATATTGTTGGGCTGACTTGTGGGCGTACTAAGTTGACGGGGACGGAGGGCTTTGTCAACTTAGTCAATACTCTAGCAAGGAAGTGCCTCCTTATTACGCGGAAAATAATGATACCTCCACCTAACAGCAGGGACCCACTGGACGGGCCACCGTATTTCGCGAAAAAAACATTTCCCCCTGACTGCTGGGATCCACCAGCTACATCTTCGCACGCAAGGAAATGTGTCTGGGCAAAAAAAAACGATTCGCCCCCCTGACTACTGGGACCCACCAGCTACATCTTCGCACGCAAGGAAGTGCCTCCGGGCAAAAAAAATGATTTGCCCCCCTGACTGCTGGGACCCACCAGCTACATGTTCGCACGCAAGGAAGTGCCTGACAGTCGGGACCCACCTGGTCGAAGCGTACATAGCGTTGTCATTCTGGTCGCGAACGTGTACGTACATACTGGTGGATGTAGAGGCGCACACCTGTCGTAGTAGAGGCGCGCACGTAGCATGTATACGTGCGTACAACGACCAGGTTGCAAGAAAGAAAATACGGCCACGTACGTACATACGGGCGGGGTCTCAAACGCCTACTCACGCATACGTACAGCCAGGGCTCGTGTACATGGCTGGGTCGGAATGGAGAAATAGCATCGTCGTCGTGTTCATGGGGAGCCAACCGGCTGGGTCGGAACGGAATGTGTCGTCGTGTTAATCAGGAGGGCTTGGATGGAACAGGCGATGGAAACGAGGCCTGGCGTACCGCAGAACGGAGGAAACGGCTTTGTGTTCGACCGGCCACGTTCGAAACATGATCCTGTTCATCGGGAGGGGTCTGGCATATCGCAAAACGGAGGAAACGGACCTCCTACGGTCGAAATGGGAGTCCTGTTGATTGGGAGGGGTGTGGTGTACCGCAAAACGTTTGAAACAGACTTGTGTTGGAGCGCTACGGTCGAAACGATGGTCCTGTTCATCGGGAGGGGTGTGGCGAACCGCAAAACAGGACTCCACGGGATACTGTTCATCTCCACCGTCGACCTCCTCCAGCCTCCACGGGCTACTGTTCATCCACCATCGACCTCCTCTAGCCTCCACCTGTGATTGTTCATCCACGGGCTCCTGTTCATCCAACCTCCAACGCGCGCTACTCCACCGGCTACTGTTCAACCACCCCTCTCCACGGGCTCCTGTTCAACCACCCCTCCACGGGCTACTGTTCATCCCCCCTCCACCGACTACTGTTCATCCAGCCCTCCACGGGGTCGTCCTGTTCATCCAGCCCTCCACGGGGTCCTGTTCATCCAGCCCCAACCGTCTCGATCGATCAAGCTCCTGTTAATCCAGAGGCAACGCCACGGGTCCTGTTCATCCACTCCCACCGCTCATTGTTCATCCAAACCCCCAGCAACGCTCGCTGTTCATCTAGAGAGGCAGCATCAATCGGCTTCAGTTAGCAGCAGTAGCAAAGGAATCGCTCGATCGGGTTCAGTTAACAGCCATCGATTGATCGCTCGGGTTCAGTAACACATAGCCTGCAGTGCAATCGTTCGGGTTCAGTTAGAGCCCAATGCCTCGCTCGGGTTCAGTTAGAGCCAACGCCTCGCACACACGTGCGTACGTGTACGTGTACGAGATAAACGCGCATCGCTCGGCCCACGACCACCCACCGTAACCGGGAACTCCCCGAAATTTTCCTCGCCCTCGCTTCTACCATGGTTTTTTTCGTCATGGATGGCCCAAAGAATGTCATGCAGCTGCGTCTCTGGCCTGCCCAGGACGAAAAGCCCATTTTCTATCATGATTTTTTGTCATAGAAGTAGGAGCCCACCACATCTATGATGATATCGGGTTTTGTCACAATTATCGTCATAGAAGTGCCATATGTATGACAAAAAAAAGTTTCGTTCGGCCCAAAATGTCACAGATGTGTCTTTTTTTTGTAGTGCTAACAACCTTACCTTTCTCCTTGTGCCCTTCTCGCACAAATGTTTCCTTTAGAGGAGTCGTGCACTTTTGAGAGGACGTCTTCTTCTTGCTTGTGCTTGGGTCAAACCCAAGTCCCTCTTTGGCAAACACCTCATTGTGTTGGCCCAATATCTCATCAAGGTTCTTTTGCCCTTGAGCACATGTCATGAGACCTTTCTTGATTTGAGCCTTGAGAAAGCGATTTTCCTCAAGAATAGATGCTAGATCACTACTAGAGTTAGTAGTACAGGCATCAACATTGATAATAGGAGAAGAGTAAGCCTTGGCTAGAGTTTCAAGATAAGTAAGTTTGAGCGTCTCAAAACTCTTTGTAAGAACGGTGAGCTCTTCTTCCTTAGTCTTGAGAGACACAGATAGAAGCTCACAATCCTTAGAGAGAGAAGCATGAGACTTCACATGCTTACTTTTATCAGTCATCAACTCTTCGCAAGAGTCAATAGCCTTTATCAAGAAGGCAAGATCATTAGTATGACCATCAATATTTGCACCAATTTTTAAGCATAGTTCATCATTTCGTGCTTCCTCATATTGGATATTCCGCTCAAGGATTTCACATTTTTCCTTTTCCTCGGTGACGAGGGTTTCGAGTTCCTTAATGGTGATGGTGTGCTTACTCACCATCTCCATAAGCATATGAAACATAGTGAGCTTCTTTCCTTTGAGGGAGCACATGTATTTATTAAGTTTAACAATCATAGGATCATCTAGATCATCATCCTCATAACTATCCTCTACATCAAGATACTCAACACTAGGATAGAAGGAGTGAAAAGAGGAGGATTTGATCGTGGAGTTATCTTGACCTTGTCAGGAGAGCATTGGTCCTCTCTATCTTTTACCACGGCCTTTGCCATTAGGCACTTGTGAGCATTGCCCTTGTAGTCTTTCATGTAGTTGTAGGTGACCACGTCACCACTCTTGTTTACTAACCTCAAAGTGTTTTGAGAGTCTTGAGAAACTCCGGCAACACCACTAACATCATCCGGATCGGATTCTTCTTGAGCAACCATTGCTTTCCCATCTCTCTTCTTGAGCTTGGAGTTCAAAGGATTTGGCAACTTCTTCTTGGGAAAGGTCTTTGGAAACCTTGGTTTATCTTCTCTCTTCTCATAAGGGCACTCGTTGGAGAAGTGGCTGGTTTCTTCACTGTTGTAGCATTTTCTTACTTTCTTCTTTTGAAATCTTCCCTTGAATTTTCCCGCGCTAAACTTCTTGACAAAGAGAGCCATGTCTTCATATGAAGGGCCCTCATTGGATTCAATCTCATCACCATCTTCATCATCATCATCTTCTTCTTCTTCTTCACTTTGCTCATCTTCACATACATGCTTGGCCTTCAATGCAAGATTGATCTTTGATGATGGAGTACCATGCATGGCAAGATGTTTTGTGGCATTAGCCTTTGACTCTTCAAATAGTTGGAAGGTGGATATGATGTCATGTGTAGTCATTTCCTTGAAGGCATGGTGTTGTCTTATGTCCCACACCATTTGATGGTGATATGGGGCAAGAGCATGAAGCAACTTATCCATAAGGAATTGCTTAGTCATGTTGAATCCATCTTGTGTCTTGTCACACTCACACAACTCAATGTCAGCAGTGAGAGTCATGAGACGCTCAAGGAGTTGATTTGGGGTTTCACCTTTCTCCATACAAAAGTTTTGCAATTGCCCCTTGGCAATTTCATATTGAGCACTCCGAAGGGTAGAGGTGCCAGTCTTGGATCTTATAATACTTTCCCATAGTTCCTTGGCACTTGTGATGTGTATGAACGACCTCCTTTGCTTGTCATCCATACCTCTCCTTATACACATGATTGTAGTGTCATTGAGATTCTTGTCATAAATTTCTCTTAGTGTAGGGTTCTTTGGATCAACCACATGATAACCATACTCCATGATCTCTAGCATCTCATCGTTTCCATGTCGAAGATGATCCTGCGTAGCAACTCTCCACAAGGCAAAATTGGAAGTGGCACTAAGTAAAGGAGGTTTGACTTGAGGATTATATCTTGGTTTCTTAACCTGAGGTCTTGCATAAAGCCAAGGAACACTGGCGTGTTCACTGCTAGGAGGTTGTTGACCAAGTGACGGAGTAGGCACAGTTGGCCTCGAAGTCGCACCACCCGAGAGTGGTGCAAGCACCGTGGACAACGTGGCTAATATCATTTGTACCAAGGCCTCAAGAAAAGCATCATGCTCCTCTTTTTTCTTAGCAAGGGCCCGTTCCAGATCCTCAGACGTAAAGGACTTAACTTCAGAAGAAGCCTCGCCTTTATCCATCGGATCTGCAACCAGGGGAGTCCAATCTGGGTTCATCTCGCTCTAGGGCGGTTAAGCCACAAGAATAGAGCATGATGCTCTGATACCAATTGAAAGGATCGAGATGGACCTAGAGGGGGGTGAATAGGTACAATTACAAATTTTAATTATTCCTTAGCAATTTTAGGCAATAATGCGGAATATGAAAGTGAGCCTAACAATTGCAAGTGAGTACTAAGTACTAAGCAAGTAACACAAGCACATAAGTAAACAAGCCCAATATGATGTAAGTAAGTGCAAAGAGACAAGTAACCACAAGTAGAGAGTTAGGGTTAGGAATAACCGCAACTCCAGGAGACGAGGATGTATGCCGATGTTCACTTCCTTGGAGGGAAGCTAGTCACCATTACAGAGGTGGATGTTACCACGAAGGCACACCAACGCCACGAAGGCTCACCCTATTCTCCCTTTGAGACAACACCACGGAGGCGTTCCTCGCCGTGATTCCTCTGTCCGCCTCTGTCTCCGCTCAAGCTCCGGTGGCCTTGCCAGATTCGCTCCAGTCACCGGCTTCCTTCGTGTTCCTCACTCCAAGGTAGCCCCTATCTTTTCTCCCTCATGCATCGATTCCTCGATCCATGGTGGGGAGTTGATTTGGGTTTTCCTTCTCCCCTAGGTCGTGATGCCCAAGACCAAGCATTCCGCACGCAAGCAAGTCACCGGTGGGCCAGCTCACTCGTATCGTCGTGGTAGCTCTGATGACTCACAGGAGCGGGCTCGTCCTCGGAAGCGTGTCGCCCGTCCTCACAGCTTGTCTAGCAACTCCTCCTCGGAGGGATCCGACTATGAGGATGAACTGGAGGATTTGGAACCAGCCCCGTTTGTTGGTGTTCGCATTTCTGCACCCAAGCCGAGAACTCGTCGACCCACCTTCCAGCCTCCTCCTCCTCTGGTGCAACCCCACGGTGATGCTCGTCATATCTCCCTTGATCCTCCTTTACCACTCGGCCGCCATATTAAGCGGTTCAACGAGGTTCCCATCGCATCTTATCTTAAGTTGCGTCGCGATGTTGATCAGTTTACTGTTGTTAGGGATTATCAGGATAGTCGTTTTCACACAAATGCCCAAGCCGACATCTTTACCACTATTGTCATTCCTAAAGGCTTGTCTCTCCATGTCTCCATTGACCTAGAGCATATTCGCACTCATCCGGAAAAATATCCGGGGGCTATTGAGCTCATTGAGTCATCTAATCTTGCTGCTCCATTTGCATTTCAACATGACTTTAACCAAGCTGCCATTCATCAATTCTATGCCACATGCTATTTTCGTCCTAATAACACTGTCACTTGGATGACCTCCGACGTTGTGCTCACAGCATCTTATGCTCAATTTGTTAATGCCCTTGGGTTTCCTGACACCGGGTTCAAAATCCACAAGGATGACCCCAACCATAGGCCCAAGGGCATTGAGATCCGTGCGGATCTTCTCAAACCGATACCCACTTTGAATAACATAGAGAAACAAAAGGGTCTAAACCAAGTCTCCATTTGGCGCTCCCCTTTTTACATCATCTATCAGTGTGTCATCCGCACCATCTATCCCAAGATGGGTGACAAAGGCTCTTGCAGTAGCTATTGCATTGATCTCATGCATCACCTCTTTGCATCCCCCAAAGGGAAGATAAATGTTCCACATTTTCTATGGCATGAGATCCGCCTCGTTAGCCTTCAGCACAAGCAGGCCTTTCCTCATGCCCCCTTCCTTCAGGCTTTTATCGAGAGTGTTGCTTCTTTTCCCATTGCACGCACTCACGTGCATGAGCGATGGGTCATTCCAGCTCACATGGCGGATTATTATGTTCCTCCTCCTAATGCTCCTGCTCGTCGCACCGCAGCTAGTGTTCCTTCTCATGCTGCCCGTTCTCCTTCCAGTTCTGCACCCTTTGGGCGCATTGCTCGCTTTCTTGGAAGGCTCACTCTGCAATGATGAAGATGTTCACCTTTCATTGCTCCCAACATCACGATGTTGTCACTCGCATGGTCACTTCCAAGAATGCTCTGAAGTCTCGTCTGAGAGACTCTGGAGTGTATGATGTGAGTGACGATGAACGTCTTCCTGACGAGCCTCCTTCTGATTTTGGCTTCCCCTCAGGTCCTGAGTGGGCTGATTTCTTCGACGAGGCTGGTGGCAGTGGTGCTCATAATGATGACGATGAGGATGATCTCTGATGCTGTTGATTCCCCCCTTTCTTTTTTTTGGATATTTGATGCCAAGGGGGAGTAGGCACTATGCATGCTTTTGAGCTCATTATGATATTAGCTTGTTTAACTTGTAATCGAACTCATTGCTATGATTGTGGATTAGCTTGTATCGAACTTATGTTATGAGATTGTAGAAACTTATGTTCTATGCTATGAGTGATGAATCTATATGAAGCTTACTTCTTGATTATCTTGTGTATGAGATTTGGTTGTATTGGTATCATTTTGAGGGGGAGCCCTCTTCATGTTTAGTCTCTATGTTATCATATTGAGGGGGAGCTCACTCCTTGCTTATCCTTGATTATTGAGCTCTACAACAAATCCTTTCGATTACTATTTTTTATGTGTGTGCATATATGTTGTCATCAACTACCAAAAAGGGGGAGATTGAAGGTGCAATCATGCCCTTAATCATATTTTGATGTTGATGACAACATGTATGCTTGGGACTAATCATGTTTATCAAGTATATCTCAGGATTATGTCTCAAAGACCGTGTGTGTGGATCATGACTAGGGACAAAATGCATATAACTCAAGAATGGAGATACAAGACATTGGCTTTGTTTACGGTTTGTTCTTGAGTATAGGGATCCCGCACTATTAAGAGGGGATCGTTGGATCTAGTGAAAGACTTGCTCAAAACCCACAACTCCTGCTTTTTCTCTCCGGTCGTCCGGTACTCTACAGACGTCCGGTCCCTCTCAGCTGTCCGGACGTCCGGCTCCCTCCGGTCGTCCAGTGTTCCCTTTACAGAATGATATTTACGGATTTCCAGAACTCTCCAGACGTCCGACCTCCGGTCGTCCGGCAGGTCTCGGACGTCCGGTACTTTCACCATAGAACCGTATTTACGGATTTCCGGGCTTCTCCAGTCGTCCAGGCTCCGGACGACCGGCACGTCTCGGACGTCCGTATCCTGTGTACTGATGCGTGGCTCATATATTCCCAGTGGCCGGACGACCAATGTCTGTCAAACGTCCGGACTTATTTGTGCCACCAGACGTCCGGTGTTATCCGGACGTCCGACCTATCCTATGCACTTAAGTGTCCCAAACGGTCACTTTTTCATACCTACTATATATATACCTCTCCCTTACACGGGATAAGGTTGACCATTCACTTTGAGCTTGCCAAGAACACTCTTCACTCTCTCTCTTAATCACCTACATCAAATCCTAGATCCCCAAGTGATTTAGGAGCATTTGAGAGAAGTTCTCCGATCAAGTGATAGATCCACTCCTTCCCCTTCTTTGCACCAAAGGAATTTGTGATTTGAGCAAGTCTTGAGCTTTTCCCCAACGTTCTTATTACTCTTAGAGGTTGGAGACTCCTAGGCGGTAGGAGTCTTTCGGAGAGGAACCAACCTTTGTGATTACCCCCGGAAAGTTTGTGAGGGTTTGGAGATCACCCCAAGGTCTACCACTAGTGGTTGAGAAACGCCTCCGTGGTGTTGTCTCAAAGGGAGAATAGGGTGAGCCTTCGTGGTAACATCCACCTCTCTAATGGTGACTAGCTTCCCTGCAAGGAAGTGAACATCGGCATACATCCTCGTCTCCTGGAGTTGCGGTTATTCCTAACCCTAACTCTCTACTTGTGGTTACTTGTCTCTTTGCACTTACTTACATCATATTGGGCTTGTTTACTTATGTGCTTGTGTTACTTGCTTAGTACTTAGTACTCACTCGCAATTATTAGGCTCACTTTCATATTCCGCATTATTGCCTAAAATTGCTAAGGAATAATTAAAATTTGTAATTGTACCTATTCACCCCCCCCCCTCTAGGTCCGTCTCGATCCTTTCACCATCCCTGACCCCTGACGACCTTGTTGTCCTCCCCATCGATCGCTCGTCGTCCATCCGCTGC
Organism: Triticum timopheevii; assembly: GCA_963921465.1. NCBI lineage: Eukaryota > Viridiplantae > Streptophyta > Magnoliopsida > Poales > Poaceae > Triticum > Triticum timopheevii. Next base: position 68,023,713 of record OY997266.1, read on the forward strand.
TTCGGCTTTCGTGTGTCCGTCCAAAGTGATGGGGTGGTGCCGGCGTGTGCTGGTCTTCACCTCCATCAATCGGTGCTTCAGTGGCATTGACGAGCGATGCAGGATGACCAGGGGTCTGATTATAATCTTATTTTGTTTATCAAGGTGGTTTGTGCTAATGTGTATAGCACCTGTGCTTGCCAAACTAGGCCATTTGTTTGTTCAGGGCTTTTTCTCCCTCGAATTGGGCTGCTTATTGGGTTGTCAGCCCATTATCTGAATCGAGATCAGAAGCTGATGTGCCGAAGAGATGGTCAGCTCCAAGATTTTTAGCGAGAAGCTGGCTGTTGGATGTTGGTTGAGGAGTTGAGGAGTTTGAGGCTATAAAGGGTTACCAAACACGCCCTTAAGTACTAGAGAGAACGAAAAAGAAATACTAAACTAAGCGGAGAAATAAACTATTAGCCACCCATAGTCTTATTAAACCAAGTGATGGACCAAATAAATGTGTTGTCACGTACTGCTCTCGGTGAGGGAATAGGTCGACGTCCATAGGCAAGTTGCATGGTAAATCCAATTTGCCGCCTCCAGCACTCGTTATAGTGTTTTCCGCAAAAGGGCACACACTACCACTCCGTGCTGGGACGGGTCGTTTATCCAGCTTTCGTTATAGTGTTTTCCGCAAACGGGTGCACACTACCACTCCGTGCTGGCCCGGCCCGTTTATCCTTTCTTTTTCTGTTTTAAATTGCAAAAAACAAGCACACGCGCTAGTGACTCTGAACCCATGAGCTTCATGTTTACAGTTCGCTACGGTAGCCAGCTAGGCATCTAACATGATGTGATTTGTTACATTCTCTTTCCTCTTTTCTTCCTTCTTCCTTTTCTTTTTCTTTTTTTCTTTTACTTTTACGCTTTCTTTTTTTCTTGTTTCTTTTTTATTTTTCAAAATACGCAAAGTTTCTCTTTCAAATTGATGAACCTTTTCAAATCCCTGATTTTTTTTTCAAAATCTAGTGAATCTTTTTCAAATTTGTGAAAAAATGAAAATTGATTAAAAAATTCGAATTTGTGAACTTTTTTTTATCAAAATCGATGAACTTTTTTCAAAACCGTGAACTTTTTTCCCAAAAATCCAATGGATTTTTCAAAAATGTGTGAACTTTTTTATCATAATTGGTGAAATTTTTTCAATTCCAGTGAACTTTTTTTAAGATCCCGTGAACTTTTTTAGGATTAGAGAATTTTTTAAAAAATTGATAACCTTTTTCGATTTTGTGAATAGTTTTTTGTTAAATCTGTGACTTTTTTTCCAAAATCGATGATATTTTCTAAAATTTGTGAATCATTTGCAAAAATGCATGTTCTTTTTCATATAATTTATAATTGGAGTGAAAACAAGGGTCAAGTACCGCTCTTTTCTGATATATGACATGAAAGTCATCGCGGTGCAGTAGTTATTGCGCTAATTCAGTCAACGGTGGCATGTGAGTTCGAACCCACCATAGTCGCAGAATAATAGTGTTGGTTATTTTTTTCGTTGCCTCACGCGAGTGATGCTTGGCCGGGCCAGTACCGCGCCTTCAAATGCCCACTTACCTAAACGGCGCTGAGGGCGTCGAACAGGAGCTCCCAAGCTGCACCGTTTTCGTTTTGATAGTAGAACCGGGCCCTTCCCTTCCCTGCTTTTTGTTAGGGGTCGTAGATAGGGAAAAAATGAATAACCTGCACCGTGAAGTGCTGACTAACGAGCAGCTCGGCTCGTTAAGCTCGTACTCGTTAAGCTCGTGCTTGTTAAGCTCGTACTCGTTAAGCTTGTTAAGATTAACGAGCAGAAAACCCTGCTCGGCTCGGCTCGTTTGAAGCTCGTTAAGCTCGTGAGCGCTCGCGAGCGCTCGGTAACATATTATAATGTGTTAAGATATACATGATTAATGTGTAGGTATGGTTTTCAAGATAAAATATTGCGACTACAAAAAGAAATGAAGTAGTATGTTGTCTCATATGTTGATTAGATTAAATAGATAAGATGAGATGCTACAAAAAGTTTGTCACGTAATATGAAAATATATGTTGTGTTGTTACTAACGAGCTTAACGAGCTACTCGTGAAACTCGTTAGCTCGCTCGTTAAGCTCGTTAAGCTTAACGAGCTAAAATCAATGATTGGCTCTGTTCATTAAGAAGCGAGCTACGAGCTTAACGAGCCGAACTATCGAGCGCTCATTAAGCTCGCGAGCTACGAGCTTTTGGTTCAGCCCTAGCTGCAATTAAGCTCACCAACAACTTCCCACAGGGAAGATGATAACCGACCAAAGTTTCAACCTTGATAAGGTTAAAGAGCCAATTTTCCGCACCGTTTTTTTCTTTTTTATTTTGTTTTCTCCAAGTTTTTTTCTTCTTTTTTTCGTTTTCTTTTCTTTCTTTATTTTTTCTTCTTTGTTTTTTTTTATTTTTTCCACATTTGTTTTTTCACTTTTTTTCGTTTTTTTTTTGTTTGTTTGGTTTTCTTTGTTTCTCTTGGATCTCATTCTACATTTTTTGATATGTAAAAAATATTTTTCTAATACACGTAGAACATTTTTCAATACAAATTGAACATTTTTTAATACATAGTCAATATTTTTATACACATTTTTAACATTGTTTAAATGCTTCATTAACATTTTTCAAACATAAGATTAACATTTTTTGAATACGTGGTCAACATTTTTCATAAAGACACTTTTAAACTTTTTCATATGCTTGATTAATATTTTTTCTAATACAAGATTAAGATTTTCTAACACGTGGTCTACATTTTTTGTATGTTCATTTAACATTTATCAACTGCTTGATTAACATATCCTAAATACAGTATTAACTCTTTTGAACTCATGGTCAACATTTTTCCTAAACACATTTAACGCTTTTGAAATGCTTGATTAACATTTTTAAATACATGATCCAATTTTTCATCATTTTTAATAGATCGTCAACATTTTTTCTATACACATTTAACATTTTTCAAATGGTTGATTAACATTTTTCGAATACTTGTCCATTCTTTTTTCAAATGTTTGATTAAGATTTTTATATACATGATGAAAAAATTAATCATTTTTAAAACGTGGTCTGCATTTGTTCTATACATATTTAACATTTTCCAAATGCTTGATTAACAATTTTGAAAAACTTGTTCAATTTTTTTTCCAAATACTTGATTAATATTCTTTAAATACATGATCAAATTGTTTCATACACATTTTATTTTTCCTATATATATTTTTTGTACATGTGATAAACATTTATCTATACACGTTTAACATTTTTTAAATGCACATTTTACATTTTTTTTAGTTCTGTATGTGAAGTAACTTTTTAGTTCTATAAAATTACAAAGTATAAGCAAAAATTTAAAGGAGCAAAATACAAGGCAAAAGAATGAAAAAAGAAACAAAAGAAAAAAAATGTTGAATGCCCATGCTCCCCGTTGGGCTGGCCCATTTTGGGTGGTGCTTGAGCGAGTGCCCGCTTCATCTCGCGTGAAGCGAGGCATATCAGCACCCTTACCGAGGCGACAAGTCTGTCGTTCGATAACGACTACCCGGGTCTCATGGGCTTGTTCTGGGCCGCAAGTCCGCGCTGCAAGCGATGGGGCAGCTCGCCAACTACCAGCACTAGTAGAACGCCCGTGCGTTGCTACGGGCTACGATCCATATAAATAAATCACACAAATGGTCATATCCAAGGTCAAATCTTGTTTCTTCCTCATATGTCCGAACATGTTAGGACATTAAGCGAGCTCCCCAAAATTTAACCGTATGGATACTCCGGACGCCCCCAAATCCATCCCATATGTTATCCCAACATGCGGTCCCAACACGAAAACTCCACCCCACGACGCACACTTCCCTTTCCTGCCTTACCGCTCAGTTTCCCATCTTAGCAGGTGATTTCTCGCTGGGGCCTTCTCCTTTAAAACCAGATAACGCTCACCTCATCTTCACCATGGTGCCCTCTCTCTTTCACACGATACTTATGGACCGCTCGCTCATGCAGTTTGCTGCAAAGAATCTCACATGAAATGTTATACATATGTCACATTGGTTCACTATCCTATCTATGATGCCGTGACAGTAGTTTAGAAACTCTCCTAGCACTCCAAATACCGGCAACAAAATCTCCAAATATATAGCATCCGAAGCTACCATGAAATAGGACACTAAACAACATTTGCAGCAAGCAATCAATTTATGCACCAAGCACACTGAGCAGAAGCAACAAGCTATCAAGATTTTTTTCTACTCACAGAACTGACAAATGTGACTAACTCTGTAAGAAGCTTTGCCTTCAAAACCTAAAAATGGTATAGTCCCATCACTACTTCAGCTGCTCTCTGATCTCAATAGAAAACATGGAGATCGTCTAAAAAACAGAGTACACTTTGGCTGCACTTAAATAAGCTTGCTAAAAAGAAACTTCTCAGGTGACATAAGAAAATATAAGTAACTTCCACTTGACAGTCGCATCATTTGACATATAGATTTTCAGTTAGCATGGCAACTGAAGTGAGTCTATTGATTAAGTTACATAGTTCATTGTTAAATGGTAAAACACAGATTTAGAAGAGTTGCCAATGCACATCTGTCAAATATGCTACTGAATACTTCTGTGAGCTGCCAATGATCATCATCATCTGTCAAATATACTACTGTATACTTATGTGAGCTGCCAATGCTCATCTCAAGAAAGGATTGTATACCCAAAAGACCAGACCTTATACGGGAGTTATTCTATGAAACAATTTCAAAACGGCTCACCCTGTATCCACTGCTAGTAGTGTCTATAAAAGAGCTCTTTTTCCCTACATCGGCGAGTTAATACTTTGATCTCTACCAACTGGAAGCATAGATAACTATATTTAAAAACAGGGACATCTGCTATCTTCATGAGTAAATAAACAGTAAAAAAGCAGAGGACCAAACCCAAATATTTTCATGAATGTTACAGATCATTTTTGTTAATGTGTAAATACATCAAACATGTTCCAACAAGCAGGAAAATTGTAGAAACATACAAATGATCAGGCGAATATTTGAGAGCAGTAATTTTGATCTCCCTCCTTATTGATTAGTAGACAGAATATAACATTCAATCTTTCCATGTGCAGCTGCTGGCAACCTCTGTCATTTAGTGAAGAGGTGGTAGCTGTGGTGTCAGCAAAAAAATAAAAATAAAAATGCATTGATGTATTGCAAGTTTCTTGAGACCAATATAATAGCTTTGAAGATTTCCTACACAAATCCCGGCCTCATGGCATTCCAGACGGCCTATGTAGATGAAGCAAGTGCAACCATATCTTGTAAAAGAAAGATATATCAGCTTTGCAAAGGTACTCCTGAAAATATCTCAATTAAAAATACACATCTCTCTATGGTTCCACCTTCATCATAATGTTACCGTCCTCAAGAATTTAAAGAGAAAGAAAGGTTTCCACTTATACTCCTCTTTTTATGTGTTGTGTCGTTCTGTTAGTCCACTGCATATGGAATATATTCTGTGCTTCGACATATTTCCTGGTAATATGGAAGAAAGAAACATATTACAAAAATCATCCATATGTCAGTCAAAGGCTGAACAATTACTATTATGAAATAGAACAATATTAGACGTGATGGAAGATGGTTTCAAAAACACCAACGACACGCACTCGTATTTTAAAGTCTTCATAGTATAGAGTTATCTCCCTGCAAGTTGTGTGTGCTAAATAATCACAACACTTGGATAGCACCTACACATGGGATTATATATTCAATCCACATAACCAGTTCTTCTGCTTCTATAAATTAAGAATTGAATAAAGAAGTATGTGTCTATCTAGTAGTACTCCCTCCGTCTAGAAGCGAACAAAAGCAAGCACACAGGTGATGCCTATTTCTTTGCAACAGATGTGTGTCGCCTGATGCAATGTGGGGAAAACAATATGTATATAGTGATTTTACCTCAATAGATATTTTGGTAGCTCCACTCCATAAGTATGAAATTCGTGATGTTGAAAACCTGGAAAAAAAAAGGAAAATAATGATCTCGGTGGCAATCGTGTCAGCTGATGAATAGGTACAACAGTTATTTGAGGATTACAACTATTCTCTCCCATTGAACAATGGCTTGAATTCTTTCAAGAGAGAACCATACAGTAAAAAGCTTCAGAACACAGTTATTTTGCTAAGCTGTGAATTTATGGTTACAGAGAAGATCCTAGAACTGTAGAGTCAACTCACAGAAAAGGGAGCCAAACAGGGAAAGCCATCAGAGACAAATAGTCCTTAAATCATCCTTCAGATAGCAATGTTGGAATTGATATACATATTGTAATAATTTCCTTTAAACTGCAGTTTTTTAAAATGAGCTCATTTACTGTCGGCTTGTCATATTTAGGTGCAGTCAAAAGAATCCAACTCAAAAGCTAGCAAAGCTCCATCCTGGATACGACAGAGTACGGGCATATTTAAGCATTGACTGCTTGATCAACTGTGGCTTGTTAAATATTAATTGTACCTAGTTAAATAGTAATTGTCCCTACTTACATGGTATAAGGAACACTTTCTCAACAAATGCAATGCTTCGGTAACTATAGACCATAATGCTTCAGTAACCACACAGTTTTTCTCTGTTTAGTTGCAAGAACAGGGCGAGTAGAAACTTTTTTTGCCTTCATTACCTCGCAGACTGAAATAGAAAGTGAGGCACCCTGACTCGATGTTCCTGAAGGCGCCCTCGCTATGGCCTAGTTCACCCTTCTCAGGGCCAGGAGTAAAACCACAGCTTGCCTCCTCAAAATACCAGCAGAACCAACTCATCAGGCATGCAATCAGGATAACAACATATCATTCAGAGTTCAAACCAAGTAAACAAACATATGCATCAGGCACTGGTGCATCCAAAGTTTAACTCTATTCTCCTCCCATTTAATGGATGAGGCAAATCTTTTGCCTCCGTTTCGAAAAAAAACGTTTAACTATATCAAGAGCTAAAAACAATTAGCATGTCATATATGGCAATCTGTAAGAGCTAAAATAACAGCCATATAGATACCAGACCTTACTCCCTTACAAGACAGCATCATAAAAAACTCTTAAATCAGCACCAGGATCAATTCATCACACCAAACCAGTCATCATGAACTGATGATACTTGGGGTAACTTGTCCAAATGAAAATAAAATTAAACCATGGTGGTTCAGTTTCAAATAAAAAGTGCATATATCAGTTCGAAGTGGACTCGCCACGCGTTGACTGAAAAATAACTCATGTGCCAAGAAACATAATCTTACATCTGACTTTTAACAGTTTAGCTGACAGCAAAATGGCTCATTCAAATCAAGCAAATATCTAAGATGCAACCTTTATTTGTCATCCAGCACTGAAGAGCTTGTTGCGCATAGATTGATGCCCAGGAGAAACAGAGGGGGCTAAAAAACACAACGCTCAGTGCTTGTAGATCTGGCCATAATAATTGTGAGGTGTGCTATTATGACCACCACAATACCATGGGTGGAAAAGCCACTTAAACTTTCAGTTTAGAACAATACATGAACGAGCTTTCTAACTTCTAAACTATGCATGCTTACAAAACTAAAAACCATACATGACCACAAGTTTGCTGCAACAAATTCAAGAAGAATTCGCCACAGCAAACTGAACCTGAAAGATAACCGATATATATGATCCATGTTGTAGGACACCGTACACAACAAAAAGGAAATGAAGTACGTACTATTATGCATCTGAACCATATTGACTACTGATGTAACCTGTGTTGATGAATCTGAAAAGGCTGCGACTTGCTCAGAAATTCAAAGTGCGTCATAACAAGCTTGATGGTCGGCCGCACACACTCTCGAAGGCGACCAGGGAGAGGTCGATGCAGGTGATGCCGCCGCCAGCGACGCCAGAAGTTCCAGCACATGTCGCTAGTTGCCGCACCTGACCTCAAGGATCTGCAACACGTCAACCCACAACATATACTCAAATCAGTAAATGACAGAGAGTCCCACACGAGTGATATCAAGAATCAGTGGTGGATGCAGCTTCCAGAACGTGCATCAAGTGAGCGAGTTCCAAATCATCTAATCACTTACAAAGAGAACTCTGTCATGTGACTGAATACCACGTCTCAAAGATGACCATGTGGGTTGAGGCACGAGCAAGGGTGAAGGCACCATTGTTTTGACCATGCTGTGACAAAAAGAGTGATGGGAAATTAGGAGCACAAGCAAAGGTGTTTGGCTAAATTCAAGAAATCAATCCAAATCACAGAGTGGTGAAATTAATCTAATCTTGTCAAGGAAGACTTCTCCAACTCCTTCAAAGACTCCTGCAACTTTTGCTCAGGGGCTTCACCATGCCACCAACTTCTTCAGGTGCCAACAACATGAACAGATAACGGGGTGGGAGGAGGAAGGGAACAGAGAAGGAGGAGGGAGAAGGGAGAGGAGAGAAGAGGGGGAAAGAGGAAGGGGTGGAGATACCTGTGATAACGGGGAGGCGGCAGTGCGGGACGGGAAGACTCGCCGGCGGCGGGCAGGATGAAGAGCTGGCGGCTCCAACCCTAGCTTGCGCGTAAGAACTGCATCCGTCGCACACAACCAGGGCATCCATCGTCTGCCGTCGTGCTCCAGCGAGCCGGCGACCGAGGGTTGCCTGGAGCGGAGGTGGAGGCGACCAGAGCCGGCGGCGGCGCGGCGCCGAGGTTGGTGCGATGGCGAGCTCGGGCGTTGAGGCGGCGGGGCAGAAGCTGCAGGAGACGGCAGGGGGACCTCGAGGCCGAGCTCAGGCCATGGCTTCCCTGGCTCCAGAGCCCGTGGCGGCGCCGGATGCAGCGGCGGGGCGAGGAGGAGGCCGGCCGTCGGGGAGGCAGGAGCTCCTCGTCCCCTCGATCCGGATCGGGATCGAGGAGGGAGCAACAGGGGAGCGAGGGAGCGGGCGATAGGTTTAGGTTTTTTTGTGGCTGGTTAACCTTCGTAGGTCTTTTTCCGTTGGTTAACCTTCGTAGGTCTATTTTTTTTACGTGAATGGGTGCGGGTTGGGGCCTCAGGAGGAGGTTTTTTCGGTTTCTGGTGGATAAGTCAGAGGTGGGAGAAGGTACCAAAAAAACCATGTGAGGTGGGACGAAAAAAAACCTGGAAGCGAGACTACCAACTGCTCCATTAGGAGTAGAGACTAGCAAGCGCCCAACGTCATCGCCCTGGTGGCGGTGATACTCACCGAGGCCGCGTGGTTCAGGGAGATCGCCAACAACTGGAATAAGGACTCATGTTTGGAGATCTCAAGAACCTGGTGCTCAAGTGGAAGAAGTGATGAAACCAGGGGAGAGGGGGAGCCATGCAACCCCCCCCCCCCCCCCCCATTTTCAAAGAGAGCCTTCAAATTTCTGAACAAGGACGTGTGGGAGGGGGAGCAACGGAGCCACCCAACTAGTGGAAGAAGTCAATCAATGATGCTCTTCTCGTGCTGCTCTGGCCTTGGAAGCAGAAATGCATGAACAAAATTACGTGGCTCAACTAGATGCTCGATCGCCACGAAATAAAATACTACTACTATCGCAGAAATGCACCTTGGAAGCAGAAATCCAGCGTGCCTTCAAAACTTTCAGTCCTGAATGATTTGCCAATGTAGGCTCTCGGTTTCTCCAACATCGAGATACCACCATGACAGCGAGGAACATCACAGCCGCGGCACACAAGTGTATGTTCATTGCAGAAAAAAAAGAGCATGTCAAGAAATTGCATGGCAAACTCTACAACGCGCAAATTCAAGGTGGGTTGGAAATATGCCCTAGAGGCAATAATATTGTATTATTATGTTTTCGTGTTTATAATTAATAGTTTATATTATATTCTATAACTGTTATGATCCCGAAATGTGCGATTGAGTGGAAAACTCATATGCACGTGTGGCATGACAAACAGTAAAACCTAATTCTTAGTCTCGCCTCTAAGACTAGCTCAAGTGTTGTTAGTGATCATGTTTTCCGGATTTTAGGTTATAGTTAAGTGTAACGATAGTCCTAAAACAACTTTGAGAGTGTGACTTTGGAAGAACGATCATATTGAATTGACCCAAACTTGTTTGTTATACCTTGAGATACAATTGTCACAAGTCAATCATTATAACACGGAGAGTTAATGTATGCTTTAGTTCCTTAGACCATGAGAGTATCGTAGTCACTTCTTACCGTACGATGGACTTTAGGGTTGCTCAAACGTCATCTGTAACACGGTGATCATAACGACAACTACATGTTCATCAAAAAGTTTGACAAGGTGCTAGATAGCTCAAGAGTGGGATTTTCTCCTCCGACGATGAAGAGATATTCTTAGGGGCCTCTTAGTGTGACAACATTCATCATTGTCTCACCAGACACAGGTGACTAGGTCATAGGGATGCCGGAACATGTCAACGAGAAAGAAGAACAAAACCGGTAACGAGGAGACCGGTACAATGAGCATGAGAATAACTCAAGAGTATATTGATATATATATATTACAATGGGTTTTTTAAAATATTGTGAAGCAAAGAGAATAGCACATGATAACCAAAGGTTCACTCGAATGTCATTCTTGTATTCCTAGGGATCAATATTGATGTCCATGGTTCTGCTATTGGTCATTGAACGAAAGGGATTTTGTTCATGTCTATGTTCTACCGAACCTACAGGGTCACGAGGTTAAGGGAATCACGATATGATGAGTGTTAGTGGAGAAAGAGTTATGTGATAAAACTTATGAAATAGTTTCATTAATATTAGGAATAGTTTCAAGAGAAACCAGAAGCGTTTCGGGATTATCGGAAGGGTTTCCGGAGAAGTTAAATTAGTAATAAAAGGCTCTAATGATGATTAGGAGGATTTTATAATTATTTAAATATTAAAGGGCCAAGGAAAATACTTAAAAGGCCAAATGGTGGAGAGCTATTGAGCCCTAGGGCCCAATAACACTTGGGACACCCCAAGCTTGTAGGACAAGCCACACAGGCCAAATTCAAGTGGGGTGGAGGACTCCTCCTCCTTGGCCGGCACAACGGAGGGTCCCCCTTCCCCCTTGTGGCGCCCCCTCCCTCTCCTCCAACGTATATATACTTGAGGATTTGGCCCTTTGGAGATAGAAGTTTTGTAGATGATATAATTAGAGCTAGACTTAGATCTCTCTAATCCTCAAAATAGAGAAGCCATGTGCGGTTCTCTTCTTCTTCCTCTAATTCTTCGGCGATGATTAGCTCTGGACGGTGAAGCGCTGCCAAATCGTGAAGCCCGAACGCTTGCAATCTGTAGAGAGGTTGTGCTTTTGGTCTTCTGTTAGAGGGATCGTTCGTGAATGGTTTGAGGGACTTCATCGACGATCTAGACCAACTCTTCTTCCGCTACAACTCATAGTTAGCAACGATCCGGTATAAATCCCTTGTGCATCTTCATAGTGTTCTGGGACCATGATCGTAGGATGATTTTTTTCTCTAGTTCTGTGCCTCCATGAGAAGTAAGCATGTGCCTCTCGCGAAAGCAAACACACACACACACACGCATTTTCCCCTTTTTTGAGAGGTACAACTGTAACTCTCGCAAGAGCAAATCTATGACTCCACGAGAAATAAATCCATGCCTCTCGCCAAAGAAAAAAAAATAAAACACATTTTTTCACGCATTTTTTTCCAAAATTCCTTTTTTGTCCAAAACCCTATGGAAAACAGGGCAAAAGCCGAAAAACCCCAAAAACCCATCTAAAACACAAAAACGCGTACAAAAAGAACACAAAAATCTTGAGGGAACGCCCAACACTCTACACATGGCGGTGGCTTAGAGCGCACCACATCAAAAGTGACCATTGTGGGAGCTCACAACGAGTACTCCTTAGCTAGTTGATCTTGTTGTTCTCCTTCACAATGCCAACATAAAGGGGAGCCCCTATAGGGCGCCTTCAGCGCTGGCTTGAGGGACTGGCGCCTACGCACTCACGAACTGGGCAGCCCGGGTCGCCTGTGTGCTCGTCCCGCACGTCACCCCTTTCGCTCGATCATGGTTGACTTTCGAAAAATAAGGAAATTGTTTTAAAAAATATCGGTAATTAAAAAATGTTCACGAATTTTGAAAGAAAGTTCACAAGCTTTAAAAATAGTTCACAAATTTTAAAAAAAGTTCATCAAGTTAAAAAAATCATCAATTTGAAAGCAGTTTGTTGATTTTGAAAAGAAAGTACATTTATTTTGAAAAAAAGTTCATCAAAATTTGAAAAAAGTCACCAATTTTGAAAAAAGTTCACAAATGTGAAAAAAAAGTTCATCAAATTTGAAAAAAGTTCACCAATTTGAAAAAAAGTTCACCGATTTTTAGAAAAGTCATTGGATTTGAAAAATGTTCAATGAATTAGAAAAAAGTTCATTGATCTTGAAATAATGTTCACCGAATTTGAAAAAACGTTCATAAAACTTAGTGAAAATTTTTCATCAAGTTATAAAAAAGGAATGATAATAATAATAATAATAATAATAATAATAATAATAATAATAATAATAATAATAATAAAAGGATAGGAAAAAGAAAATAATGAAGAACAAAGGAATGAAAAGGATGTAAATAGTCACATCGGTTTGATTGGTCTAGTTGGCTATTGTAGGTTGCTTGCATGAGGAGGTCGTAACTTTGAAACTTGCCGGTTTCTCTTTTTTGCACCTTTTCAAAACAGAAAGAAAAGGGAACATGGCCCGGCCCAGCGCGACGCGGCGTGCACATCCGTTTGCGTACATTGAAGGGATAGGGGCAGAGGGCACCGTTTAGGATTTACCAGCATAAAGTCCTAACCCACGGGTGAAAAAGAAGCCTAAAGAGAAGGCATCCTATTTAAATGAGCAATGGGCCGAACAACACAGAAACGAAGGTTGTCCTTTTTTTTGCCAAGATGGGCCTAGAAACTAGGTCAACTAAAAATTAAGAAAACTGGTTGAGCGACCCAACGAAATTCCTACGACGAGTTTCGAGTTCTTGCATGCGACGCATAAGCTGTAGTTAAACAGATTAATGGAGAAAGTAAAAGTATACTAGCAAAAGAGCCCGTGCGTTGCAACGGGAGAAAAAAAATCATAATCTTCAATGGCGATGACCACATTTTGTTCACATCCATCGCATGATTTTGAAGATTTGTTCATAAATGCCAGAAAATGTATATTTTTTTAAAAAATATTCACAAATTGAAGCAAATTTCACATTTTCGAAAAAAATATCATGGTTGCCAAAAACTTGGTATTTCAAAGAATTATTTTAAATTTCAAGAACGTTTTTTTAAACATACTATAATATTCCAATTATTCCTGAACATTTTTACAAATTTGGGAACATTTTTCAAAATCGTGAACATTTTTTTACTATTTACTAAAAAAAATAATATTACGAACATTTTTTTATATAGCGAACGGTTTCTAAGCATTTTGTTTTGAATTGGCGAACAATTCTAGAATAGACAAACATTTTCTTGCGAAATTAGTGGAATTTTTTGAACTCACGAACATTTTTTGAAATGCCTGAACATTTTATGAATTAACAATCTCTTTTGCAATTCACAAACTCTTTTCAAAATTTTAGGACATTTTTTTAAAATGCATGAACATTTTTTGAATTAGCAAACATTTGTTCGATTTCATTAATAATTGTTAATATTTGGGCTGTTTTACATTTTATGAACGATTTTTCAAAATTGCTAAAATTTTTGGAATATGTGAACATTTTTAAAAAAATCCTGAGCATTTTTTGAATCCTGAGCAAAAAGGCCCCGTGCGTTGCAACAGGAGAATAAGTGTCATCCATGAAATTGGATCTCCCGTTGCAACACACGGGTCCTTCACCTCGTAAATCTTCGGCAGAGTTTCCTTGAGGTTTGCTTGCAAAAACACAAATCAGCCTGAACAATCCCTTTTTTGTCTTCAGGGGAAAGCGAAAAACAATGGCCATGTCAATCTTTGAAAGTTGATTTCACACTCGGTGCAAAAGCATGGAGATTCCTTGTGGTTAACTCGTGCTTCGAATAGAAATCTATCTCTGTTGTGTTCTCTTTCCGAAAGATAACAACTTGGAACAGGACTTAACACATATTTTCACCTGCTAAATGCGTTCAGGGCCTCTAACACCATAACTCACATTGTGCACATATTATCAAATTCAGTCAAACATTTACCAAATTATTATACACTTCTGTCCAACAAAGATCAATCCAAGTCACGCACGCACAGGATATTGGACGCATGTACCTGAATATTTGATCAAGGCTATTGCAACTCCTCTAGCAAATTTCCATGAGGACTCAACCAAATAACTACAGAGACATACAGTAGAACCATATAGTACCTGTGACCGCGACAGCGATCTTTTTTGCTGGAACTATTTTTTTTTGCTGGGACCGACCAAATTTTTTGCTGCAGCCTGGCGATATACTAATATACTAATTAATTAATACAGTAACTAACTATAATATACTCCCTCCGTTCGGAATTACTTGTCTTGGAAATGGATGTATCTAGAACTAAAATACATCTAGATACATCCATTTTAGCGACAAGTAATTCCGAACGGAGGGAGTACTAATTAGTTACCGTAACTGGGTGGACAGTTTTATGTAAAAACGTTTAAATAATACCTAGTAGTTTGCAAGGAGCATAAACATATTTTTTTTTTCAAATGGGGTATATACAACTGATAGTGCTTTAACTGAAAATAAACCTACCGTTGCCTGCTCTCTGATTTCAGAGTACCATGGTTTAATTTATTCATGACCTCTGCATTTTATTCAGAAACAAGCATGCACCAAGATACTCACTTAGAAAGCAGAATCCTCTCTTTCACAGGGCTATTGTTTCATCTAGCTCTAACATATCCTCTCCTTCTCCCTTTTAATAAGTAGTATAGTTGATGACATACAGACTTAAGAAGTAAATAGATGATGACAGATGCAGATCGATGACACTGTAGTGTATGTACCTCAGGTCAGACCAAGTTTTGACGGACAGTGGAGTATGTGAAGACGGATTTCCGGCGAAGTCGACGGTGTACAACCATGTCACTGTCAGAAACTTGAGGCACTACGATGAGCCAAATAACTGCAGATTCTCCAAGAGAGTTAGAACACAAATAACTACTGTATTTGACATTGCAATAGAATCGAAAGGGTTCAGTGATGTGGGCATCTCTCACTGCTGTCTCTATCTCTCTGCTCTCTCTCTCTCTCTCTCTCTCTCTCTCTCTCTCTCTCTCTCTTCCTCACCTATCTCTTTTTTCTCCGCAGGACCAGATCAGTAGGTGCAGCAATCAACGCCTCTCTCTGCTCTCTCTACCTCTCATCTCTCTGCTCTCTCTCATCATCTACAGCAGCATCGCCCAGCATGCCCTCTCCAGGCACCCATCGCCTCGAACACCACTCTGTTGCTGCTTAGAACAGCACCCTGCCGCACTCAGATGTAACAGCAGAGAGTGGGAGAGTTCAGAGCAAGCAGGGGCATCTGAGAAGTAGAAGGAGCAGTAGCAGAGGCGAGGCGTGAGGACAGAAGTAGCAGCAGCAGGGTAGCTCGAGCAGGTGTCCAGAACTCCAGACACCATTGGCTGTGGTCAGACGCGCCGGCTGGAGGGAGACCACGCGGATGACCAGACACCCTCCTGGTGTGGTCTTGTGGTGCTGACGGTGCTAGTTGTATGTAGCCTCAACAGGAACTCGCCACCGTGCCGCCGGTCGATCACCGGAGGCACCACAGCCGGCGACCGCCTTCCTCACCATGCGCCCCTTCTCCTTCTCCTTGCTTCCTCTCTCCCCCATGCCCCTGTCCGTCTCTTTCTCTGGATGAGAAGGCCACCGCCGCCACCGGAGCAAGCCCTCGTACCACCCGCCAGATCCCTCCCTCACCTTGCGCCCCTTCTCCTTCTCCTTTCTTCCTCTGTTTCCTCTCTCCCTGAGGCCCTTATCTCTCCTTCTCTGGATGAGCAGGACGCCGCTGGCACCGGAACAAGCCGCCGCGCCCGGATCTGCCCGTCTTCCTCGCGCCGCCACCGCGCCTCGCGTCGCCCGCCGGCCGCCTGCCCATTCCCGCGGGTTAGGCATCTATATCGGGTTGGGGAAGGGGAGGGAGCGGGGAGGATGGTAGCTCGGTTGGCTCAGCCGTCATGTGTCGTGCGTTTGGTTTTGGGTTCGAATCCTCTCACCAATCTGTGTATTTTTGCTTCAAAAAAGAAGGATAGGTGGGCCTGATTGATTGGGCCGTAGCGCATGTGCAGGCTGGTATGGCTTGGTACGGACGAAACGATGGTGGACGGAGGAAACTAATAACGTACGATATTTAGGAGACGTATATTATGACACATGAATAGTACCACCTTGGATGTAGAAAATAATATAGGTGTAAAAACTGAAAGCGTATTATTACATGAGAAGAAAGCGCATTGTGACGGTGAACCCGGAGACCCAATCCGTGCTTTATTATTAAAAAAAAATTAGGGAGAGATATAGCTAAATTCTATATGAAATCAACATCCGTCATCAGTCAGGAGTTCAAAGAGGTCTGAATTATTCATGAAGGCAAGATGTCCAATATGAAGGCTCACAATTTTGTAAAAAGCGCTTCATCGTCACTCATGGTCGATATAACTTACTGCTGCAACCGAATGACACTACAATTGTACCATATATTATCATGCAATAAAGAGACCGTGATTTCTCTAAAAAAAGAGTTCCTGCTTGTGAGTAGTTTGATAATGCTCCGAAGAAACTCAATCCTCTCCTAGCAAACGGTTAACAATTATTGCGTGCTAACGATGTGTTTTTTCTTTCTTCCACGTAAAGAAAGAAAGTCACTCAAACATTTAGAGTTTCCTTGCCTCTCGTCGGCGGCGCCGCCGACCTGCCTCATCTGTAGATCCCGGCCCTTGTCGGCGGGATGACTCATGCTTCATTGTTAGGTGCCTCTTGAGTCTGCTTAGGGTTTGTGTCCTGTTCATGAAGGTGAGGCAGCGGGGACTGCCTGAAGATGGAATGAGATTCTTCCCGTCTAGCCCCCATCCTGGCGGTGTATTTTGCGTCGTCGGAGGCAGTTCGTCCGAGGAGCGCGTGATAACCGCTACGAAAGGGTACGATGTTGAAGATTAACTCTTCGCTTCGGAAGTTATCCAGGGTACCGAAGACCACGTCCAAGTTGACGCTGCCCGAGCATTGTGTATCAACTCCTGGTATTATTTGGTTAAAGGTGGTAGTGCCGGGGCTTGATTCTTGCCGGATCCATATGCATTTTGTTGATGGTGTTGGTGTATATCAAGTTGAGACTGATACCCCGTCAATGAGGACTCGTATTAGGTGAAAGCCGTCCACTATGGGGTTGAGAACCAGGGTCGCAGTGCCTCCGTGACAGATGCTCGTCGGGTGATCCCTTTGGTCAAAGGTGATCGGAATTTCCGACCACGGGCTGTAGGTTGGCGCTGCTAGCTCTACGGCGTAAACATCTCGAAGCGCGCGTTTTCATTCCTTCCTTGTGACGTGTGTGGCGTAGATCATATTCACGTCTTTGAAAAACCCAAAGGACGATGTTCTCCCCGGTGAGAAAGGGGCGATGATGGTGGTGCGTCTCTGGATCACTTTAGTGATTGTAGCGTCGCTAGGTGGCCTACAAACATGGATGTGATTGTTACTTCTCATGCTCTTTATACTGTCATGATGTTTGATGAATAGCTCAGAAGTTTTTCTAAAAATAAAATAAAAAATAGAGAGGTATTATGTCAAATGAAAAATTGGAGTTCCAAGTTTCCAAGCATAAAAATCCATAGTACTAGTACACATCGCGCGGTGGCTATTGGACGACAAATTATCTGACCCAGTGACCAACTGATCATGATCGATCGACATACATATACCGATCTCATGCATGCATGCCGTTTGATCTTGAAATGCATCACAGTCGGGCGCGTTACATACATAGCTTGATTATGTAGCAACGTCGTCGACGGAGGATCTTATGTCCGGCGCGTACCAGCCGAGCTCCTGTGCGACGGCGCCGACCCTCTGCTCCTGGCCCCGCGAGTCGCCGAGGGCGGTGGTGAAGGGGTAGACGAAGGTGACCTTGGTGGCGACGCAGCGGTAGGCCACCACGCCGGCGTCCTTCTTGACGAGGAACTCCATCACGTCCCGGCCGAAGCCGCCGTCCACCTCCGCCTGGATGTACTGGCCTGCATACACATACATGTATTCTCGGAGATATACAGATGCATTCAGAATCGCATCTTCATTCTTGAGGTAAGTCGTCTGACCGGTGAAGGAAGTTGCAACTAAGTTATAAATGGAGTGCGTACCGTTGGGAGTTTGCTGGTCAACGTTGAAGCTGACATTCTTCTGCGTCTTGAGGATGGCTTGCCGCAACATCTGAATGAATGAATGAACGAATAGAATTAGCTAGCGGCGCAGTCTGTACCTCGAAAGACTGATGATGCTGCATTTACAGTCACTGCATGAGATTGATCGAATAGGTGGCTAGGGGGATTAGAATGGGTACCTGAGCGGCAGCGTCGGCGGAGGTGGACTCCGGGATGATGAGGGGCGAGGCGACGGAGGACGAGGCGCCGACGGTGGGGTTGGTGCAGACGCACCCTGGATTGGTGGAGGGGCATGTCCGAATCTTCCTGCATCCATCAATCATCTGTGGTGGTGAATGGAATGAAAAGCAAGAAGAGTGGACGATCAATCAATCCATGGAAGGTACCCAACCAACCCGTTGGTGTCGAGGCCGAGCTGCAGCGTCCGGGACTGGGAGTAGGGCGTGGAGAAGGGGTTGGCGGCGGCCTGAGCCACTGCAGGAACGACGGCGGCGAGCGTGAGGGGAGAGGTGGACAAGAGCAGTGCTCTCCTGGTTGTGGCCGGAGGAGCAGAGGAGGAGGAGGAGGGAGCCGTTGCAGCGGCGGCAGCAATGGAAGAAGAAGACGACGCCAGCGGCGGCCTCATGTCAGTCCAGCTAGCTTAGCTTGCCTCTTGTTTTCTTCTTCTCAAGAAAATAATAATTCATTTGCACATTTATCTTGGATCGTGGACACGGATCTTATCTCTCCCGTGTGAAGCTGGTCCACAAGCCACATGTGTATATACTCTAGCGATCTGGTGTAAGTGGATCTCTTCTTCTCAGCTCAGCTGTCGGATTAGATCATTCCGGACACGGCAGGTCGAGCTCGTCACGTGGAATTGGATCGCCGTCGACGACATGCCGGCGGCCGGCCACACTAAGCGATCCACCACTAGCTAATTCATATATGCAGTGCTTCATAATTGTGTGATCGCAGTTAGGCCAGCACATGCAGGAATTGTACGCTACCGGACGCCCTCCCGTGAGCGATCCAGCTGCCGGCCCGGACATTTGGTTCGTGACTGGTCTCCGTCGTCTTCCTGCGCAGCAAACTGTGGGCTCATACGGCGGTCCGAAGTCGAGCTTTCAAACTGCCCTTACTCATCAGTCACGAAAACGCAACTCAATTACACCCCTCAGAAAATCATTATATATGTCCGGACTCTCGAGCATCCCTCAAACTCAGCCCATATCTAAGGCAGATATAGGCAGGGCCGAGCGAGTTCGCCACATTGGATCTGGACCAAACTGGCCCACTTCGACCCCACAAATATTCTCCCCCCCCACCCCCCCCCCCCCCCCCCATTCGCACGAAACGTTCGCCACTTGCTAGTCCACTTCACTTTCACGGCTCATCTCCCCCCCCCCCCCCACCCACACACCCACACTTTCGCACGAAACTGTACCCACTTGCTAGTACACTTCACTTTCACGGCTCATCTCCGATGATCTTCGGCCTTCTTCGGCATGACACACAGTGGATCCGAGTCCGGCAACTTCGGATCCATCGACTAAGACCTTGTCCCGTGTGAGGATGGGGAGGAGTTTGCCATCCACCTGGCTCTCCTCATCATATTGCCAACATATACTCTGTACAACAAGTATTCATCCCAAAACAACTCCATGATTTTTTTTTAAACAAAGACAACATCCTACTACTTTGTACAACAAGAACAAGGAGGGGTGGGGGAGTAGAGAAGAAGGAGGGAGGGAGGAGTGTTGACTACCTCATGTTTTAGCTCTGCTCGTAGGCATCGCGCCGGTCATCGGCGTCCGTGGTTGGACAGTTGGACGGGAGCGTCTGCTCGCAGGATGGCCTCGTTGTCTGCCGGAACGAGCAACTCGACAGGGGAGCAGAGGCTAGACTGGCGCGGGGATGGAGGCGGAGGGTGGGCTAGGCGCACGACGCTTGAGGGCCACAAGCAGCAGCTGCTAGGAACCCTAGCCGTCGGGGTCGGGAAGAGTGGTTGCTCAGTTCTTTTGGAGGCGATTGGCTAGTGGGTTTGCTCATGGTCTTCTATTCAGCCCATAGTTTTTCGCTTGGGAGTGGCAAAAGTAGGTAAATACTCCCTCTGTTTTTTTTTAGTTTGCATATAAGATTGGGTCAAAGTCAAACTTTGTATAATTTGACTAGCTTTGTAGGAAAAAATATCAACATCTCCACTATGAAATCAATAATATTAGATGCATGATGAAATTAATCTTCATAACATATAATTTTAGTATTGGAGATGTTAATATTTTTTTCTATAAAATTAGTCAAACTTTATAAAGTTTGACTTTGACCAAATCTTATATGCGGACTAAAAAGAAATGGAGGGAGTAGTAAGCAATTTCTAGAGGACGGCTGAACGGTTCGCTAAGAATCTCGAGAAGTTGAGGTACGCTGGCTGTAAGATTTGCACCAAGTGGAAGTTATAGGTTTTACAAAAGCTGACGTCAAAAATTTCCCTTTGGTTAGCTTCTAGCTTTTTGAAAGTCGAAGTTACAAAAATAAGCTCAACCAAACACAGCATAACTCATGCTTCAAAACTGTACTAACCCATATTTTAAAATTGTACTAACTTGTGCTCCCCCCATTTTGAAGCACCACTGTGCTACCATGAAAACACATGTTTACTAAGTTGTGTCCCTACATATTGAAGCAGAATTGTGCTCCCCAAGAATAAACACGCATGTGTTTCGCAAAGTGTATCAACTTTGTGCTCCCGTGAAGCACACATGTCTGCTTCACTTTTGAAGGAGCACGGTTGTGCTTTCACGCGAAGAATCGGGCGAGGATTTACGGCACGCAAGTGCGGGGGCACTCGGGTCCTAGTGCCGTCTTTTTATGTTGGCTTTTGATTTTCAAACTTTTAATCTTGTAAAAAGTAAGTTATGTTTTCATATTCGTGTTTCTCGTGACCGGCGCTTTGAAATAAGAATCATTTTTAATATATTTTGATGACTTCTAAAAATATATGTTAAGTTTCAATGTTGAAACTTAGTACGAGCGACCGATAAAAATCAATTATTTTGTGTCTATGACCGACAGGAAAATTACTTCAAACTTATCTCTGGAACTTGTTGAAACTTGGCATTTTTAGATGCAAAAAACCGTAAGTTTTATCGTTGAAATTTAAAGTTTTTCGAGGTATTTTCTTTTTTACTATGCCCTCGTGCGAGATTCAACTACTTTGTGAATCGTGATACAAATCCAACGGACGGCGGGGCTTGGCAGGTGAGTGCCCCCGCACTTACGTGCCCCTACTAATTTCCGGCAAAGAAGCACATACCTGCTTCACAACTGAAGCACACATATGCTCCATGTAGAAACTTGACAAACAGATAAAAAAAGAAAAACACAAGAAAAAACAAAGAAACAAAACGTCACAAGGAGAAAAGTGTTCGTCACACGAAACGGGTCATGCTAGAATGCTTCTGTGCCACACCCCCATAGATGGCACCCTTCAGCTTAGAAAAGGACAAAGGGGGAGAAAATGCTTGCTACTTTTTTGAGGGAGGAAGAAGATGCTTGATACATTTTTTCAGGGATGATGTTTTCTTTAGATGATTTTCGCTTGGGGTGTGAGCTTGGGACCTTTCCGTGTAGATATCTCGGGCTGCCACTATGTCCGAAGAAGCCTTCCCGGCACAATTACACAGCCTGGTGGAGCGCCTAACGCAGTGCTTACCGAAGTGGAAGGCATCTACTCTCCCAAAGAGCGGCAGGCTCATTCTCATTCTTTCAGTCCTCTGCTTGGTTCTTATACATGCAATGCTAGTGCTTGCTCTTCTGATCAAGACCATCCATGCCATGAACAAGATCATCTGAGGTTTCTTGTGGTGCAGCAAAGCCCAAGAAAATGGTGGAAATTGCTTTGTTGCATGGGAGACAATCTGCACGCCCAAGTGGGCAGGTGGTTTGGGCATACCCGACCTTGCATGGTTGAATGTGGCCTTACATGCAAGATGGTCGTGGCTATAGCAAGTGGATCAGCAAAGGCCGTGGAACGAGTTCAGCATTACGGTCCCAAAAGCATCATCATCTCTATGCAATGCCGCAACCAGGATAATAGTAGGGGACGGGAATCTGACCCTCTTCTGGGAGGATCTTTGGATGGATGGATCCTGCCTTAAGGAAATCGCGCCACTGGTCTATGAGGTAGTCACTCCACATGCAAGGAAATCGAGATCGCTCAATGATGCCATCTCTTCGGGTGTCTGGGCAACTGATATCAAACCAAACTTAGGGCTCGAGGGGCTCTGGCAGTACCTTCTGAAAGTGCTAGTTATCGACTAGAGGGGGGTGAATAGGTGATTTTTATGAAAGTCTTCAAAACATGAGGGCTTTGAAGACAAACGGGTAATACTGAACCTATATGATATGCAGTGAAATGTAAACTACACTAGCAAGTAATAGTCAAGCAAGCAGTATAGTGAAAGCACGAATACTAACAACAGCTAGGTAGACAGGATCAGAATGGAAGACAATGTGAAGCCAAACAGAAATAAGTCTTCACTCGGTGAAGTCAAATGGATCAATCAGGCAAGCAATGACTTCACGAAGACAAACTGAAAAGTAAGGAGTGTAGGGGATAGAACCAGTTGCTTGGTGAAGACAAGGATTTGGTAGACCAGTTCCAGTTGCTATGACAACTATACGTCTGGTTAGGGAGGCTGAAATTGAACTCAGAAGACTGTGTCCTCACCTTATTCCCCTAGAGCTAAGAACACTTAGTCCTCGCCCTATCACTCAGGTAAGTCTTCAAAGTAGACTTCCAAACCTTCACAGACCTCGTTCACGGGCAATCCACAATGACTCTTGGATCCTCAGAACGCGACGCCTAACCGGCTGGAGGATGCACAGTCCTCAAGTGTAACAAGTCTTCAGATCATGCGGACAGAAAGACTTTAGTGATGCCTAACACTCTTTGGCTCTGGATGTTTTGGGCTTTGTCCTCGTAAGGATCTCTCTCTCAAAGGCTTTGGAGGTGGGTTGCACTCAAACTACAAAAGTCGTGCACTAGCTCTGAGCAGCCACCAATTTATGGTGTAGGGGGTGGGCTATTTATAGCCAAGTGGCAACCCGGCCTAATATGTCCGAAATGACCCTGGATCACTAAGGAACCAACACGTGTCCAACGGTCGGATTTCAAACACATGCGGCAGCTTGGCTTGGGCTAGAAGCAAAGCTAACTCATCCAACTCTGGATAAGATTTGCTCTCATTGTCTTAGCTCGAAGACATAAGATTTGATTGAGCATCACATCGGTCACTCTGACTTTGTTCACTTGGACCCCACTTAACAGTATGGTGGTTCCTATGACTCAATAAAGAAGAAAAGGAAACTACGAAACAACTATGTCTTCGCACTCCATAGTCTTCAAGTGAATGTCTTCACGCGTCATTATCTTCATCGTGAATGTCTTCACGACCCACCATTGTCTTCAATGTCTTCACACATTTTTAGGGGTCATCTCTGGTAGGTAAACTGAATCAACGAGGTACTACTACCTGTGTTATCCTGCAATTCTCACAAACACATTAGTCCCTCAACCATGTTTGTCGTCAATATTCCAAAACCAAGTAGGGGCGGCACTAGATGCACTTACAATCTCCCCCTTTTTGGTGATTGATGACAAACTGGTTGAAGTTTTCAACGGGGATAAAAGTATGTGAAGGTTCAGGTACATAGGCATTGTCTTCATAGGTTAAAAGAGGCCCCCCTGGAGATGTGCATATAAGTAGTTTGCCTTTGAATGCAAATGCACATGGCATGTTTTGCTTTGTGGAGACCTCCTTCAATCATGAAGACAAATCATCATGCATATATGAAAGTAATGAAGCTAATGATATGCATAATGAGAAATGGATGTCTGCAGAATGACTTCATGCGGAATTTATCATCGCATCACAAAGTAGCAGCAAAAGTAGCACACGGCCATCAAGTTTAAGTGTTACAACTCAGAAGCCAAATAGTTTCAAAACGAGAGTTGTAAGCACTTAGCAAAAAATAAGGCAACCACCCCATATGGACCCTCTTGAAGACTAACAACCTCATATGCTTCTCCCCCTTTTGTCAGTAAGGACCAAAAAGGTTTGAAGACATAGAGTATCTACCCCTTCCCAGGTGCAGAAGATGTTGGAGCAGCAGGGTCGACGTTGGAGTTGGGTGGTGCAGAGGGCCCTAGTGCAGAATCTTGATGCAGTGAAGCCAATGCTGGTGAAGTGGCATCATCTTCTTCATTGACGACTCTCGCAACAACAGTTGCAGCTGAAGATGAATACTCAGAATCTCCAACGAAAGGTGTTGGACGCCAACTTGCAGATTGCGGTGGCCTAGAGTCAAACTTGAATTTCTCTGTGAAGCCATCTTCGTGAAGATCATCTTCAGAGCAAAGCAGTGTGAGGCTCTTCGAGGACCTCCGACAGGCTTCATGCGCGACAAAGGAATTCTTGGTGGCCAAGTTGTGAATGCGATTAACATCAACCAAAAGACTCTGCATTTGGCGCTTCAGCCATTCATGATGCATATCCTGCTTTTGATGTAGAGATACTAGAAGCTCACGTTCATTGAGGACACGGGGATGCTTCTGAGGCCTTTGAGCAATTGTGCTGGCAGTGGCTTCAATATTGGCACGATGCGGCAAACGCAAGTTGCTAGCCAGAGGATAAGCAGGAGTAGCAGAATTTGGCACATGAATGCCTTCAATTGGCTGAGTGAAGCTTTGATATTCTGCATTTTGCAAGTGGAGTGGCTTCTTTGCTGGCTCAGTGTAGATGGCTGCATAGGACATGTCAACATCAGACAAGAATACAACGTGATTGCGTGCTGAAGGTTGATAGTTGACAGTGGAATGAAGCTTGATTAGGCACATAACCTAGGGGGCATAGAACTTCAGTCCAAAGAGATCAATGCCAGAAGCAGCAAGCTGTCGGATGAAGAAATCTTGGGTATTGAATCTGATGCCATTGATGATATAGAAGACCAATGTCTTCATGGCGCCTTTGAGTTTGGCTTCAGAAGAGTTGCCTTTGATAGGCCACAGAGTACACCTCAGAATATGATATAATGTGCGGGGCAAGTACTCAAGGTCCTGGACAAAGAATTCCTTGGGGTATTCGGCGTCATGGGGCAAGGGCTTCATCATGCTCAACATCTGGATCATGTTGGGCTATGGCTTCTGAAAGATGCTCTACGGTTCATTTTGATGAAGCTGACAACCTGGTTCATACAACTCACTAGGAATGGCAGGGAAGTAAGCTCAATGATGTCCTGAGCTTTGGCTTCATGATGGACGTCACCTGTCATCCACTCAAGGATCCAAGTCTTCGGATCCCTGTTGTAGCCTCGAATGTGCAATGTGGCGTAAAACTGCAGCAGAAGTTCTTCATTCCAGTGCTCTTTGTCAGTCACAAATGGTAGCAGCCCAATGTCTTTGAAGCAGTCAAGGGCCTCTTCAAGGCAAGGCAGCCTAGCAACAGCATCACAATCCAGACGCTTATGAGGAAAAATCCGGTCTTGGTTGTATAGGATGTATGAGTAATAGCTTCATTGCTGATGGCTCCAAAACCTGTCAAAGGAGATCTTGGGCTTCCTGTATGGGTTATTGGCGCTATCAAAGAATGTGTTGTGCTCTCTGAAGCTGAGCACATTGAACGAGCCTTGGGTTGTTGCAGCACTTTGAAGCCTGGGTAGTCTTGGCTTTGGCTTCTGAGTTTGAGGCCTTTGCTCGACATTATAATCGTACCGAGGGCCTAGAGCAGTGGGTGATACCATAATGGGCCATCTGACAGTCGCCAACTCACCACGATTGTAAGCTCGTTCCATAGTGTGTGGCACTGGTGGAGGAATAGTTACATCGGAAGTGATTGGCTGCACTATATCTTTAGTTGTAGCATTGACTTTAGGCTCCACATTGTCTTCAGCCATGACTGTGTCATTGGCTTCAGTGGTGTTGGTGGTGGCAGCCACATTGGTTTCAACCTCCATGGCTTCAATGACAGGAGGATTGGGCACAATCACTTCTTCTTCTAGCACGACAGTTTCACTGGCAGGGGGAATGACTTCTCAATCATCTGCTTTGTCTTCATCGACTGATGCAGCTGGAATATCTACAACAGCCTTTCCTTCAGACTCATGAGCGGTCTTAGAAGGGATGGCGTCAGGGAACACTTGATGTGCTACTGAGCTAGTCGGTTGCACATCCTCTTCTGGAATGCTTGACATGGAGGCCTGAGGCCTAGGACCTTTGCGAAGCCTTTTCAAGGAAGGTGATGCCTGTGGTGAAGGGATTGTGAAATCCATGTTTTTAGGACTTTCTTGATTAGTCTCAAGCACCGAAGTAGTGACTTGAGCTGTTGGAGTGCGCAGAATAGCTTCATCATCCAAGGGCATATCTTGAGTGATTGGCGTCATGGGACGGGGCATCAAAGGATGGCCAATACTGATCAACTCACTGCTCATTGGAGCAGGAGATGATACCACGGGATTTGGTTCAATCTGAGGAAGGACTTCATCATCTTCAACATGGTCCTCATGACCAATGTCTTCAGCTGTGATGGGATCAATAGCTGGAATTTCTTCATCTTCTGGGGCCTCTGTGGAAGCAGGCTCATGGATCAGTAGATGGCGCTCACAGTTGGTTGAGCCAGGTAGAGCAACAGAGATTGGTTCAACATTCAGCGGTTCTTGGGCAGAAACACGCTCTTTCCAAGAAGACTTTGAAGTTTTAGTCTTCAGCTTCTTCTTGGAGGGAGCAGCGTCAAGGGCATCATGGAGCTTCCTCTTTCGGGCTTCAGCCTCAGCTTGCTGAGTTTTCTTTTGCTCAGAAGCTGCTGAGGAAACCTTTGGCTTTGAGCCAGTCATGCTGGCAGGGAAGACTATGCTAGGTCGTTCCTGCCTTGGAGCGTCGGGTTTGGCTTCAGCAGACTTCTTGTTCTTCCTTGCAGCAAGCTTGGGGTCGATGCCTGGACGCCCAAGTGCCTTTCTATTCCCAGCCTCATTGTGTGCTTGCACACACTTCTGCGCATAGTACTTCATGCGCTCGCGTGAGCCTTTGGCTTCTTCATGCTTCTTGTTGAACTGGTCCTTGAGGTCATGCATCATCTACTTGAAGTTTTGCACATCAGCAACACTAAGGTTGGCCACGTGCTTCTTGAACTGAGCCTTCTCATACTCGATCTTGTTCTTCAGCTCAACAATTTTCTGAGCAATGGAAAGTTTGTTGGCAATGGCTCCTTGAAAGGTGACCCTGATGTCCATTGGCAGCTGCAAATCATCAATGTTGATGTTTTGATTCTCGAACCATTCATCAATAAAGTTGTTGAGAATGTCAGTATCGAACAGAGGCAGGTCCTGGGAGATCTCAGTCTCTTGTTTGCTCTTGATCAACTATTCAAGAGCATCATCTGCAAGATCTTCATCATTTGACAGATCAATGGTGTTGTCTTCATTGCACAGAATGGCAGAAAGAGTGAGTGCATGCCCAGAAATTTTCTTGGGCTTTGGCTTATTGGTTCTCTTGGATATGCGGTACTGATATTCAGACTGCACACTTGATTCAGGCAATGCCTTTTGTAGTAGCTTCACAGTCGAAGCTTTTGGAGCAGCAGAGGGCTTGGAAGCTTTTGACTTCTTCTTCTGCTTCAGAGGCACAGGAGCATCCTCAGAGTCAATTGATGTCTACTACGCAACTTTATTCTTGTAAACTCATGTTGGGCCTCCAAGCGCAGAGTTTTGTAGGACAGTAGCAATTTTCCCTCAAGTGGATGACCTAAGGTTTATCAATCCGTGGGAGGTGTAGGATGAAGATAATCTCTCTCAAGCAAACCCTGCAATCAAAATACAAGTAATCTCTTGTGTCCCCAACACACCCAATACAATGGCAAATTATATAGGTGCACTAGTTCGGCGAAGAGATGGTGATAAAAGTGTAGTATGGATAGTAGATATGAGTTTTTGTAGTGCGAACAATGGAAACAACAAGGTAGTAAATAGTAAAATGGATCGCAAACGGTATTGCAATAATGGAAAATGAGGCCTAGGGTGCATAATTTCACTAGTGCAATCTCTCAACAATGCTAACATAGTTGGATCATATGATTATCCCTCAAAGTGCAATAAAGAATCACTCCCGAGTTCCTATTAGCTGAGAACAAAAGATAGAAATTGTTTGTAGGGTACGAAACCACCTCAAAGCTATTCTTTCCGATCAATCTATCCTAGTTTAGTACTAAAATAACATCAAGCTATTCTTTCCGATCGATCTAATCAAGAGTTCGTACTAAAATAACACCACACAAAACATATCAACCAACTCTAATGTCACCTAGATACCCCAATGTCACCGCGAGTACCCGTGAGTTAATTATATGATATGTATCAAACAATTTCAGATTCAAAATACTCAATCCACACAAAGAACTACAAGGGGACCCCAAAGTGTTTATCGGAGAAAAGATAATAAAAATGTGCATCAACCCCTATGCATAGATTACCCCAAAGTCACCGCGGGAATCCGCAAGTTGAGTGCCATAACATATATCAAATGAATCAAAATAATACCCCATTGTCACCATGGGTATTCATATGCAAGACATATATCATGTGTTCTCAGATCTGAACATTCAATCTGACAAGACTTCAAAGGGTAAAGACTCAATTCATCACAAGAAGAGTAGAGAGGGGAGAAACATCATATGATCCATCTATGTTAACAAAGCCAACGATACATCAAGATTGTGACATCTCAAGATCGCGCGCGAGAGAGAGATTAAACACATAGCTACTGGTACAAACCCTCAGCCCCGAGGGTGGACTACTCCCTCCTCATCGTGGTGGCCATCAGGATGATGAAGATGGCCACCGCCCACCGGAGATGATTACCCCCCTCCGGCAGGGTGCTGGAACAGGGTCTAGATTGGTTTTCGGTGGCTAGAGAGCCTTGCAGTGGCGGAACTTCGGATCTAGGGTCTCTGTGAGGGTTTTCGGAATATTTGGGAATTTATAGGGTGAAGAAGGGGTACAGAAGGCCACCAAGGTGGGCACAACCCACCAGGGCGCGCCTGGGGGCCAGGCGCGCCCTGGTGGGTTGTGCCCCCCTCGGGGTACCCCCCAAGTGCTGCTCTGGCCCAATGGTTCTCTTCTGGTCCATAAATAATCCACAAAAAGTTTCACAGTGTTTGGAGAACTTTCATTTCTGCA
Source organism: Triticum timopheevii (assembly GCA_963921465.1). Taxonomy (NCBI): domain Eukaryota; kingdom Viridiplantae; phylum Streptophyta; class Magnoliopsida; order Poales; family Poaceae; genus Triticum; species Triticum timopheevii. The sequence continues at coordinate 68,053,265 of OY997266.1, forward strand.
CAAAAAACAACACCACGGTAGTTCTGCTGAATACAACGTCACTCTGGGTTAGTTCCATGCAAATCATACCAAAACCATATAAAGTTATTGTAAACATGGCATGAATACTTCATAAATTATAGATACGTTGGAGTCGTATCATCAACCTCATCAGCAGATTGATCAACTGTGGCGAATGGCTAGCAGTATGTGAATAGCTTCAAGCCTAGCCACTGGAGGAAAGGTTTCATCAAAATCAATTCCTTCCACTTGTGTGTAACCTTGAGCAACGTGACGAGCTTTGTTTCTGACAACTTGTCCAAGTTCATCTTGCTTGTTGTGATAGATCCATTTGGTGCCAATGATATTGTGCTTGCGAGGATTAGGATGTTTGACAAGCTCCTAGACATCATTCAACTCAAACTGTTGAAGCTCTTCTTGCATATTTTGAATCCATTCAGGTTCCATGAAGGCTTCTTCAACTTTCTTGGGTTCAGATATAGAGACAAAGTCAAAGTGACCGCAGAAGTTTTCTACTTGCGTAGCTCTTGATCGAGTAAGAGGACCTGGTGCATTGATGCTATCAATAATCTTCTCAATTTGGACTTCATTTGCAACCCGAGGATGAACTGGACGAAGATTTTGATCAGGCTGACTATTGTCTTCATCTTCGGGATTGGCTTTAGACTGAGCATTGTCTTTGTGTTGATTAGGTGCAGAAATGATGATCTCATCTTCAGCCTGTTCCTCGGTGGGTATGATTTCTCCAGTACCCATTAGCCTAATTGCTTCACCTGGTGTAGCTTCATCTAGCACATTATGCAGGTGCTCTCTTTGCAAGTCGTTAGTCTCATCGAACCGCACATCTACAATTTCAACCACTTTTAGTGAAAGAGGTTGAAGACTCTGTAGGTGTGCGAATCCTTTCCGTAACCAAGCATAAAACCTTCATGTGCTTTCGGTGCGAATTTAGAAGTGTGATGTGGGTCCTTGATCCAGCACCTAGCACAAAAGACTTTGAAGTAACTGACATTTGGCCTCTTACCAGTCATAAGTTCATAAGATGTCTTCTTGAAGAACTTGTGAAGATAAACTCTGTTGATGATGTGGCATGCAGTATCAATGGCTTTGGGCCAAAAATTTCTTGGAGTCTTGTATTCATCGAGCATCATGCGTGCCATCTCAATGAGCGCTCTGTTCTTGTGCTCCATGATGCCATTCTGCTGAGGTGTGTATGGAGCAGAGAACTCATGTGTGATGCCCAAAGTATCAATATAAATGTCGAGGACGGCGTTCTTGAACTCAGTGCCATTGTCACTCCTGATGTGCTTGATCTTGACGCCATAGTTCGTCATGGCTCGATTTGCGAAGTGTCTAAAGACATCCTGCACCTCATTCTTGTAGAGAATTATGTGCACCCAAGTGTATCTTGAATAATCATCAACTATAACGAAGCCATAGAGATGTGCAGTAGTAGTAAGGGTAGAATAGTGAGTAGGGCCAAATAAGTCCATGTGAAGCAACTCGAAGGGACGTGAGGTAGTCATGATTGTCTTCGGGGGATGCTTGGCTCTAGTCATCTTCCCAGCTTCACAAGCACCACATTGATGATCCTTCTTGAACTTGACGCCCTCGACGCCAATGATGTGCTTCTTCTTCGCAAGAGTGTGTAAGTTCATCATGCCCGCATGTCCTAGCCTACAATGCCATAGCCAGCACTCTGAAGCTTTTGGTAGAAGACATACGGCAAGCTGTGGTCCTGCTGACAAATCTACCATATACAGATCACCTCTTCGATAGCCTTCGAAGACTAAAGATTTGTCAAATTCCATTAGCACAAGACAATGATATTTTCCAAATATCACAATCATATTCATATCACAGAGCATTGACACAGACATTAAGTTGTATCCAAGGGATTCAACAAGCATCACTTTATCCGTGTGCTTATCCTTTGAGATAGCAACTCTACCAAGACCCAATACCTTGCTTTTACCAGTGTCAGCGAATGTGATGTGACTTTTAGTAGATGGACGTAGGGTTGAATCCATGAGAAGACTTCGATCACCAGTCATGTGGTTGGTGCAGCCGCTATCCATGATCCATTCAGTGGCTTTCGGGGTCGTACCCTAGTGCAGTTAGCAGGATAGGCTTCACCAAGAGTACTGTGAAGCAGAAACATGTAGCGAACAAGCATATTATCAAAGTTGTGATTCTGGTTGGGCATGATAGGATGCTCGTCAAGAAACCCTGAGACGAAATACATGGTAAGACCATTCTGGCACTTTATCTTGCGCCCACAAGATGTTTTAGGTCCCCAACATTGGCATAAGAAGTCTTTGATTTCTGGCTGGAGACCTTTCCCTACAAGAGAAGTTAATTCTTCTTAACCACCCACATCTTTAGGGGTGGCTTAGAAGCAATAAGTCTAAGTGCAGCATCTGAGAACTTTGGCTTGGGAGCCCTAGCAAATAGCTTCGCAGGAGGAGAATAATACTCATATGAATATGCAGAAAAGTTCTTAGTTTTGTGAACATAGAGGTTAGAAGAAACATGCTCATATTCATGAGTCTGATGATGGTTCTCCTGCAAAACATTGGTGTTAGGGTGACCATGAGTGGTCCTCTGTCTGTATGAAGCCTTTTGGCCATATGATGCCTTTGGTCTGGGGTTTGTCTTCTTCCCTGGTGGTGTCATGACGACATTCATGGGAAGCTTCTCAAGACAGCTTTTGGGCACCCAGATCTTTTTCAAGGGTGGCCCATACCTGCAGTTAGTACCAATATACCTGGCAAACACTTCAACATTTTGATTCTTAAACAATTTATAATTGGCGTCAAAGGATGCATCAATGACAATGGGGTTAGCACAAGTGAAGCAGATAAACTGGATGAGTCGAGCGAAGGATCCTTAGCAGCAACCCAGATGGTTTTGGGGTACTGCTCAAGCGTCCAGTAAGAACCATCAACATTCATTTTCCTCACGAACCCAACACCCTCTTTCCTAGGGTTTTGGTTTAGAATTTGTTTCTTAAGGACATCACACAGAGTCTGATGCCCTTTGAGGCTTTTGTACATGCCTGCTTCAAGCAATGTCTTCAACCTATCATTCTCATCAGCAATAGTAGTGGCATCCTAAGTATAGGGGTTAGTTACCACATCAGTAGTTGAAGATATTGCAACATCAGAGGCAGTAGAACAACCAGCAACAGAGACATCATTATCACACTCAAGACATTTTAAACATGGTGGAACAAATTCTTCCTGAGCAGAATTGGTTTGTTGAGCGAGTAGTGAATCATTCTCTTTTTGAAGATCTTCATGAGACGCGCTCAGTTTCTCAAGTTCTTGCTTCCTTTGAAGATAATCATAGGAAAGCTTCTCATGAGAGGCTGAGAGAATTTCATGACGACTCTCAAGTTCATCGTACTTAACGCGAAGATTTTTGATGTCTTCGATTAAGGACTGAGATCGATTCATTTCCGTGTCCAACAGGTCATCGCTTTTGTCTAACAACTTTTGAATATGTTCCATTGCAGTTTGTTGCTCAGATGCAATTTTAGCAAGTGTCTTATAGCTAGGTTTGGATTCACATTCAGAGTCATCTTCACTGGAGGTTTGGAAGTAAGCATCGCGTGAGTTTACCTTGGCACCATGTGCCATGAAGCAGTAGGTTGGAGCAGAGTCATCCTCATTATCAGCTTTAGCTTCGGCGGTGTGACCATTGTCTTCAGTGTTGAAGATGGACTCGGCGACGAATGCCGAAGCCAGAGCCAGGCTTGCCATGCCTGAATCAGACTCCTCCTGAGACTCCACCTCCGCCTCCTCAGAAGCAGACTCCTCCTCTGAATCCATCTCCTTGCCAATAAATGCATGGGCCTTGCTTGATGAGGTCTTCTTGTGAGACGAAGACTTTGACGATTTGTTCTTCTTGTTGTCATCAGAATCATATTCCTTGATCTTCTTCTTCTTCTTCTTCTTCTTCTTCTTCTTCTTCTTCTTCTTCTTCTTCTTCTTCTTCTTCTTCTTCTTCTTCTTCTTCTTCTTCTTCTTCTTTGATTCCTTATCCCACTGAGGACACTCATAGATGTAGTGGCTTGTCTTCTTGCATTTGTGGCAAGTTCTCTTCTTGTAGTCATGAGATGAAGCCTCATCCTTCTTTGAGCTGGATCTTGAAGACTTGCTGAAACGATTCTTCTTGTAGAACTTCTGGAACTTCCTTACAAGCATTGCAAGCTCTTTGCCAATGTCTTCAGGATCACCAGAACTACAGTCAGACTCTTCTTCGGATGAGGAAACGGCCTTTTCCTTCAAAGCACGGGATCGGCCATAGTTGGGGCCGTAGATATCACGCTTCTCAGATAGCTAGAACTCATGTGTGTTGAGCCTCTCAAGTATATCAGATGGATCGAGATCTTTGAAGTCAGGACGTTCTTGTATCATCAGGGCTAGGGTGTCAAATGAGCTATCAAGTGATCGCAGAAGCTTCTTCATGATCTCATGCTTGGTGATCTTAGTGGCGCCAAGAGCACGAAGCTCATTTGTGATATCAGTGAGGCGATCGAGCATGAGTTGGACATTATCATTGTCATTCCTCTTGAAGCAGTTGAAGAGATTGTGAAGAACATCAATTCTTGAGTCTCTCTGAGTCGAGACACCCTTGTTGACCTTGGACAGCCAGTCCCATACTAGCTTCGCAGTTTCCAGTGCACGCACATGGCCGTACTGCCCTTTGGTCAGATGACCACAAATGATGTTCTTGGCGGTTGAGTCCAGTTGCACGAACCTCTTGACATCGACAGCGGTGACACCTTCACCGACCTTGGGAACACCTGTCTTGACGACATACCAGAGGTTGACGTCAATGGCTTCAAGATGCATGCGCATCTTATTCTTCTAGTAGGGGTAATCAGTGCCATCGAAGAATAGGCACACATCGGAGAACTTGATTATCCCTGGAGTCGACATAGCTAAAACTCCAGGTGGTTAAACCAAATCACATAGAACAAGGGAGTACCTTGCTCTGATACCAATTGAAAGTGCTAGTTATTGACTAGAGGGGGGAGGGGGGTGAATAGGCGATTTATATGAAAGTCTTCAAAACATGAGGGCCTTGAAGACAAACAGGTAATACTGAACCTATATGATATGCAGCAGAATGTAAACTACACTGGGCAAGTAATAGTCAAGCAAGCGGTACAGTGAAAGCACAAAGACTAACAACTAGGTAGACAGGATTAGAATGGAAGATAGTGTAAAGCCAAACAGATATAAGTCTTCACTTAGTGAAGTCAAATGGATCAGTCGGGCAAGCAATGACTTCACAAAGACAAACTGAAAAGTAAGGAGTGTAGGGGATAGAATTAGTTGCTTAGTGAAGCACTACAAAAAAGACACATCCGTGACATTTTGGGCTGAATGGGAAAAAATTATGTCATACTTATGACACTTCTATGATGATAATTGTGACAAAACCCGGTATCATCATAGATGTGGCGGGCTCCTACTTCTATGACAAAAAATCATGACAGAAAATGGGCTTTTCGTCCTGGGAGGGCCGGAGACGCAATTGCATGACATTCTTTGGGCCGTCCATGACGGAAAAAACCGTGGTAGAAGCGAGGGTGAGGAAAATATCGAGGAGTTCCCAATTACGGTGGCTGGTCGGGGGTCGAGCGATGCGTATTTCTCTCGTACACGTACGCGCGTGGGTGCGAGGCGTTGGGCTCTAACTGAACCCGAGCGAGGCGTTCGCCTACTGAACCCGAGCAATTGCACTGCAGGCTACGGGTTACTGAACCCGATCGAGCGATTCCTTCGTTCGCTACTGCTGCTAACTGAAGCTGATCGAACCTGCTACCTCGCTTCCCTTGATGAACAGTGAGCGTTGTTGGGGGGTTGGATGAACAGTTCCCGGTGGGGGGGGGGGGATAAACAGGACCCTGTGGTGTTGCCGCTGGATGAACAGGACCCCGATCGATCGAGCCGGTTGGGCGTGGATGAACAGGACCCCGTGGAGGGCTGGATGAATAGGACCCCGTGGAGGGAAGGTTGAACAGTAGCCGGTGGAGGGCTAGTTGAACAGTACCCGATGGATGGCTGGATGAACAATAGCCCGTGGAGGGGTGGTTGAACAAGACTTGGTAGAGAGGGCTGGTGGAACAGTAGCCGGTGGAGGAGCGCATGGTGGAGGCTAGATGAACAGGAGCCCATGGATGAACAGTCGCACGTGGAGGCTGGAGGAGGTCGATGGTGGATGAACAGTAGCCCGTGGAGGCTGGAGGAGGTCAATGGTGGAGATGAACAGTATCCCGTGGAGTCCCGTTTTGCAGTACACCACACCCCTCCCGATGAACAGGACCCCCGTTTCGACCTAGTGCTCCAACACAAGTCCGTTTCCTCCATTTTGTAGTACGCCACACCCCTCCCGATCAACAGGACCCCATTTTTACCGTAGGAGGTCCAACAGAAGTCCGTTTCCTCCGTTTTGCGGTACACCAGACCCCTCCCGATGAACAGGATCCCGTTTCGACCGTGGCCGGTCGAACACAAGGCCGTTTCCTCCATTATGTGGTACGCCAGGCCTCGTTTCCATCAGCTGTTCCATCCAAGCCCTCCTGATGAACACGATGACGCATTCCGTTTCGACCCAGCCGGTTGGCTCCCCATGAACATGACGACTGTCGGTGTCAAAACCGGCGGATCTCGGGTAGGGGGTCCCAACCTGTGCGTTTTAGGTTGATGGTAACAGGAAGCAAGGGACACAATGTTTACCCAGGTTCGGGCCCTCTCGATGGAGGTAAAACCCTACTTCCTGCTTGATTAATATTGAAGATATGAGTAGTACAAGAGTAGATCTACCACAAGATCGTAGAGGCTAAACCCTAGGAGCTAGCCTATGATGGTATGATTGTAAATGTGATCGGCCTGCTAAGGACCATCCTCTCCGGTTTATATAGACACCGGAGAGCGCTAGGGTTTACACGGAGTCGGTTACAAGGAAGGAAATACAATATCCGGATCGCCAAGCTTGTCTTCCACGCAAAGGAGAGTCCCATCCGGACACAGGCCAGAGTCCTGAGTCTTGTATCTTCACGCTTCAATAGTCCGGACGATATATATATAGTCCGGCTGTCCGTATACCCCCTAATCCAGGACTCCCTCAGTAGCCCCTGAACCAGGCTTCAATGATGGTGAGTCCGGTGCGCAGTCTTGTCTTCGGCATTGCAAGGCGGGTTCCATCTCCGAATACTCCAATGTATCTGCTATGATGAATAGTGTCCGGCTCTACAAGATGATCTTCACATGCCATTGTAGGGAACATAGCATAAATCTGTTCTGCTGACAGTCTTTGTATGTCGTGTCCTTGCATCGTGGCCTGGTCCAACACGAACCGGCGTTTCTTGCCCCACCTCGACTCGTGTCGCGAGGCAGTTTTATTGGCACGTCCTGGCAAAGCAGAGATCGTGCTCCTCTTATTACGGCATCTTCCATCAATATGGGTGTGTGTGACCCCGTGATGACCGTTGGTATGACTCCTTATATTTTTGGATAAGTCTCACGCGGTCACGCTGAGGACTCTTGATATCCATCCCCTTTATAAAGGGGTCGAGGCCTATGTCTCTTTTCCACCTCCTTTGCTCCTTCTCGCACCTCGAGTTCTAACACCCAAGACCCAAGCTCCAACACCCCAGATCCTCCAATATGTCCGGATCCAACACAAAAGGCCGGTGGGTGGCCTCCTCAATCTAAGAGGAGGACATTACGAAGCTTAGGGAGGTCGGATACTTGACCGCCGACATCCAGCACAGGCTTCCTACTCCAGGGCAAGTTATCCCTACACCGGAGCCCAACGAGAGCGTTGTGTTCGTCCCTCGCTTCCTCCGAGGCCTAGGCCTCACCCTCGACCTCTTTGTGAGGGGGCTCATTGTCGGTGTCAAAACCGGCGGATCTCGGGTAGGGGGTCCCGAACTGTGTGTCTAGGCGGATGGTAACAGGAGACGAGGGACACGATGTTTTACCCAGGTTCGGGCCCTCTTGATGGAGGTAAAACCCTACGTCCTGCTTGATTAATATTGATGATGTGTGTTACAAGAGTGGATCTACCACGAGATCAAGGAGGCTAAACCCTAGAAGCTAGCCTATGGTATGATTGTTGTAATGGTTGTTCGTCCTACGGACTAAAACCCTCCGGTTTATATAGACACCGGAGAGGGCTAGGGTTACACAAAGTCGGTTACAATGGTAGGAGATCTACATATCCGTATCGCCAAGCTTGCCTTCCACGCCAAGGAAAGTCCCATCCGGACACGGGACGAAGTCTTCAATCTTGTATCTTCATAGTCCTGGAGTCCGGCGGACGATGATAGTCCGGCTGTCCGGACACCCCCTAGTCCAGGACTCCCTCAGTAGCCCCTGAACCAGGCTTCAATGACCATGAGTCTGGCGCGCATATTGTTCAGCATTGCAAGGCGGGTTCCTCCTCCGAATAATCCATAGAAGATTGTGAACAACAGGATAGTGTCCGGCTCTACAAAATAAATTCCACGTTCCACCGTAGAGAGAATAATATGTACACAAGTTCAATCTGCTGACGTATTTTGCGGCGTGACGTCACACCACTACCAAGCCTTTACTTGAATCATTTTTTATTGTACCACCTCAGCGCGTTTAGCGAAGCGGTTTCCTTGGCACGTCTTGTCGAAGCAGAGATCGTGTTCCCCTTATTCCGGGATTCCCATCAATACGGACGTGGGTAACCCAACCGCGCCATTAATGGTGGCGCTTGGGGGATAAGCGAGTTTTACCAGGCCGGTGGGGACGCATAGTCTTCGTCCGTCCATATATAAGGGGATAAGGATCCACCTTTTTACCTACGCCTTCTTCCTCCTTCGCTTATCCGTCTTCGCGCACTCGAGCTCCAGCGCCCAAGTTCGCACATCTCGTCTCAACCTTCTCCAGTCATGTCCGGAGCGGGAGGCAAGTGGATGGCCTCCTCCGTCACGGAGGGGCACATCGAAAGGCTGCGCGGCGCCGGATACCTGTCCAGCGACATCGGGCCATCTCCCCAACAAGGGGCAGCTCATCCCCACCCCCAGGCCCCATGAGAGGGTGGTCTTCCTTCCCCATTTCCTCCGCGGACTGGGCTTTCCACTTCATCCCTTTGTCCGGGGGCTCATGTTCTACTACGGCCTGGATTTCCACGATCTGGCGCCGAACTTCATCCTCGACATCTCGGCGTTTATCGTCGTGTGCGAGGCCTTCCTCTGCATCCAGCCCCACTTCGGCTTGTGGCTCAAGACCTTCAATGTCAAGCCGAAGGTAGTGAAGGGCGTCCAAGCGGAGTGCGGAGGTGCCATGGTGGGCAAGATGCCCAACGTCCTCTAGCTCGAGGGCGCCTTTGTGGAAACCATCAAGGGGTGGCAATCGGGGTGGTTCTATATCACCGAGCTGCGTGACCCTAAATGGGCAGCGGCCCCCGAATTTAGATCTGGCGTCCCCATGCAGCTCACCTCCTGGAAAGAGAAGGGCTTGCTATGGGGTAGTTCGGAGGAGCTGACTGGACTCCAGTCCTGTCTCCAGACCTTGGTGAACAAGAAGCTCAAGCTTGTCAATGTGATCCAGGTCATGCTCGTCCGCCGGATCCTCCCCTGCCAGCAATGGGCCTTTAATTTGTGGGAGTTCGATCCGGCACAGCACTGGACCCTGAGCGGGCTCTTCGACACAACGTACGAAGCCGCTTGGAGGGTGCTGTTCAAGGGCGGAGAAGCCCCCGCATCCGCGACTGAAGATCGCGGATTCAGCACCAAGCACCCGGCCGGCGAGGTATGCTTTGTTGTCCTTTACGGGACACTTATTTCTTTCATAGTTTGACTCTATGCGGGATCTAAAACTCCCAATTCCTTTAACAGGACTGGCAGAGGACGTCCGGACAGGTTAACTGTCCGGCTCCCCTCCCCGAAGAACCAGCGGATGCCCGTTTAACAGGGATGCTAGTCCTGACACTTTATGTGGTGCCGGAGAAGAAGGCCAAGAAGAAGGCCACGGGTACTCAAAAGAGTTCCCACTTTCAGGGGTCCGATGACTCCAAGGCGGACTCCTCTCCCGAAGGCGAGGAGGAGAAAGAGGACTCTCCCTTGGAGGGGGGAGAGAGGAAGAGGAAGGCTTCCCCGACGGGGGAAGCCGAAGGGTCCAAGAGGGGAAGGACCCTTCCTCCGGACAGCCCTACCAACGCCAACGACGGCGACGAGGAGTGGCCCTCAAGGGCCAAGCCCCTGGCAAGATCGTAAGTATCCAGATTCCTAAGTGATTTGTAATTTATCTTTTGTGCCACGTAGTGTCCTTCTAATGCCGCATACTATCTGTAGCCCGGCCGAGGAGGACCTTCCCGCTTCATCCAGCGGGTCCTTAGCCCCGTCGGATGTAGATTCCATCCCGACCGCCTCCACCACTCGTGATGCTGAGGATGCTGAGGTGGGATCCCAGGAGGGGACCTGCCAGGAGGGGGAGGCTCCAGAGGTGCCACAAGGCAACCTCCCGGACTTCGCGCCGGACTCCGTGCCGGAACCCGCAGTGGTTCCGGAATTCGGCAGGCGGCCCCTTTGCAAGAAGGGCAAGACCGTGACACCGGCGGCCTCCATCCAACCGGAGGCGCCAGACAACTTGTTGGAGGCGCTCAACGGCGCTTCCATCAAGGAAGAACACCGCACTATTATGAGCGCGGTGGTTCAGAAGGTTCAGCTTGCCAAGAGCGGGCTGACCGAAGCTTGCAGCAGCCTTCTAACAGGCTTTGAGGTAAGAAGTTTAAAATATGTAATGTGATACCGCATAGACAATAGCCCCTGATGCTCGGTTCGGTGTTCAGAAAGAAAAACTGGACTGAGGATCTAAAAAAGATATATGCAGGAGTGCTAAAAAGTATGTCAATATGGGTTTGCAGGCTGCGCTGCTGACCTCTGCCGCACTGACTACGGAGGTTGGTGCTTTGAAGCAGGACCTCGAGCGGTCCGAGTGAGAGCTCGGCCTTGCCAAGAAGCAGCTCGTGGACAAAGAAGGTGAGTAACACCACTTTGAAATTTGTACCTTACAGAAAAGGATTTTGGTTGCAATAGAAATAACAAGGATAACATGGGTACTGCAGGGGCCACGAACGAGGTGGCAACCCTGAGGGAGGCCGTGTCCGCGGCCAAATGCAATGCGGCCGCAGAACGGGCGGAGCGAGAGAAGCAGGAGGCGCGGGTGGCGGAGGTGCGGCAAGAGCTCCAGGCTCTCATGGAAAAGCATGAGAGTTTGGAGCGCGACTCAAAGACTCGAGAGTCCGAGCTTGCCTCAGCTCTTGAAAGTGCCAAAGCCGCCAAGGCCGAGGCCCGTAAGTCCCTCCAGGAGATTGAGGCGATGAAGAAGATAGCGGCGGGTAAGGCATTTTTCATGCAAAGCAAGCATGTGAATGTAAATTACCTGTTACTTACCCGAATTCGGGGCTCTCCAGGGGCGTTTGCAAATCTGCCTCGCAGTGTGTCCGATGCCGCCACATTCTACCGGGCCGAGGAGGGGAGCTCAATGGAGAAGGTCTTCTAGTCTCAGTATGCTGAGGCCGGACATCCGGTGCCCCCTAGCGACCAGCTGAAGCAGCTGGTCGAGCTCCACAAGGTAGCCGAGCAGGCCATGAAGGGCCTTATAGTTCGGCTGTGGCCTGAAGGGGCCATGCCTGGGAGCTACTTTGGCCTCGTGCGGCGGCTGGTGGATGCATGCCCTTGGGTGGAGGTCCTCAAGCACTCCGCCTGCATTGAAGGTGCTCGTTGGGCCCTTGCCCACGCAAAGGTGCACTGGGGCAGGCTGGATGCTGAGAGGCTTCTGACGGACGCGCCGCCGGCGGGCAAGGAGTATCGTACGCCCGAAATGTACTATAAGACTGTCCTGAAGGGTGCCCGCAAGATTGCGGATGAGTGCCCCAGTGATGTAATTTTTGAGTAAACTCGCAATGTGTTATCCTATGCGCTGAAAACTTTGTTCATATGCGCTAAGAAACGCTTGTTTGATTTAAAATATTACCTTCTGTGCGGCCGTTTATCAAATCTGAGAGATGGCAAGTCGTCGGCTTCAGCCCCCATGCCACGAGTGCTGGGGTGTTCGGGATAAACTTGAGCGCTCTTGTTCCCATTTTTGGGTCCGTCTAGGGAGGCGCTCAACACAACGAACAAGGCAACCGGACTTATAATGCTTGAACACTCTCACTTAGCCATAGAATTCTATAATTTTAAATTTCAGCGAAGCCCCTAGTGTTTGGAAGACCGAATTCGGGGTGCTATCCACGCCTTGGCCGGACATAGCCGGTTCCTCGCTCTAAGTGGCGTAAGTCTTTAAGGACTCGAAAAGACCTCTCGAACAGCGACCAGCTCTCGCCTTATCATGACGGTCAGTTTTAGCTTTCTCCACTAAGGCGTTAACCCAGCTCAACTGGGGCGCAATCGCAGTGGTTCTCCCAGTGCTACCTTAGCCGACGGAACGGAACGTAAGGTACCAAAACATGGGAGCCGGGCAAACCCAACTATTGACCCAAGACATGATTCGGAGCCGATGCATATAGTGCTATAAGTTCGGGGTGCCGCACTTGTGAAAGTGTTCGGACTTCACACCATAATGCGGGGAACATAAGCCCCTGGTGTATTCTGCCGTACTGAATTGTACGGATGCAAGATGTCATAAGTGAACATACATATATAAATAAAGGGAATGCAATTATAAGCGAAAAATGATGCATTGTTAATTCGAGGAGTTCTGCTGTGAGTGCAGAACGATACAAATAGTGCGGTAAGCAAGGGTTTGGACTATTAGACATGTCCCCCTCCAGGGATAGGCTGCGGAATGGTGTAATAAACAGATTAAATGCTCGTAATGGAGACCACCTGAGTGTTCGTCGTAGCCCTGGTTCCTCCCTGGCTGTTGCATCGTGGGTTCGGCAGATCTACTGCCGGACAGGGCCTCTTGTAAACGGAGTCATGTGGATAAAATAAGAATAAAAAAAAGATCTACACACTTAGGAGCCCCTGGTGTGGTTGAGCCACACTCTGGGCCTGTCGTGGTCGTGTCCCTCCCCCTATGCCCAAGGTATCTCTAGAGCGTAATGGTGTACGCGGGGAGCTTGTCTTACAATCATGTAAGGGCTGGGGTTGGGGCCGCATTGCTACGCGTGCTCGGAACGCGCCAGGTGGTCTTGGTGTATATTACTCCGGGCGCATTTAATCCCGTCCGGTCTTTTAGCGGCCGGACTCGAAAGTTGCCTTAAGAGGCTGTTCTGAACTTCTGCTGCGAGAGCCGCTGTGTGTTGCTCCGTTCGGAGGGAGCGTTCAGTCTTTCCGTTGACCATGATGACTCCATGAGGGCATGGCATCTTGAGCTTGAGGTATGCATAATGCTGCACCGCGTTGAACTTTGCAAACACGGTTCGTCCGAGCAGGGCGTGATAGCCGCTGCGGAACAGGACTATGTCGAAGATTAACTCCTCGCTTCGGAAATTATCCGGGGATCCGAAGACCACTTCTAGTGTGACCGAGCCTATACAATTGGCCTCGACACCTGGTATGATGCCTTTGAAGGTCGTCTTTGTAGGTTTAATTCTTGAGGGGTCTATGCCCATCTTGCGCACTGTATCCTGATAAAGCAGGTTCAGGCTGCTGCCGCCGTCCATGAGGACTCTAGTGAGGTGAAATCCATCAACGATTGGGTCTAAGACCAATGCGGCGAATCCGCCATGGCGGATACTGGTGGGTGGTCCCTTCGATCAAAAGTGATCGGGCAAGAGGACCATGGATTGAACTTCGGGGCGACTGGCTCCATCGCATATATGTCCCGAAGTGCACGCTTCCGCTCCCTCTTGGGTATGTGGGTTGTGTATATCATATTTACCGTCCGCACTTGTGGGGGGAAACCCTTCTGTCCTCTATTGTTCGGCGGCCGGGTCTCCTCCTCGTCGTCGCTATGCAGCCCCTTGTCATTGTTTTCGGCAATTAACTTGCCTGCCTGCTTGAATACCCAGCAATCTCTGTTGGTGTGGTTAGCTGGCTTTTCAGGGGTGCCATGTATCTGGCAAGAGTAGTCGAGTATTCGGTCCAAATTGGACGGACCCGGAGTGGTTCTTTTGAATGGCTTCTTCCGCTGACCGGGTTTAGAGCCTCTGAATCTGGCGTTAACCGCCGTATCTTCATTGTTATCGCTGTTAATGCGGCGTTTATTTTTGTTTCGACGCGACCTGCCATTGTGGTCCTTAGTATCCGGACTGCCAGCATTTTTGCTGAGGTTGTTGCTGCGAGCTAGCCAGCTGTCCTCTCCCGCACAGAAGCGGGTCATGAGTGATGTGAGGGCTGCCATGGATTTCGGCTTTTCCTGTCCTAGGTGCCGGGTCAGCCACTCGTCGCGGATGTTATGTTTGAAGGCTGCAAGGGCCTCTGCATCCGGACAGTCGACGATTTGATTTTTCTTTGTTAAGAACCGTGTCCAGAATTGTCTGGCCGATTCATCTGGCTGCTGAATTATGTGGCTTAGGTCATCGGCGTCTGGTGGTCGCACATATGTGCCTTGGAAGTTGTCGAGGAATGCGGCTTCCAGGTCCTCCCAACACCCAATTGACTCTGCTGGCAAGCTGTTAAGCCAATGCCGAGCTGGTCCTTTAAGCTTGAGTGGGAGGTACTTGATGGCGTGGAGATCGTCGCCGCGGGCCATATGGATGTGAAGGAGATAATCTTCGATCCAAACCACGGGGTATGTTGTGCCATCATAAGATTCAATGTTCACAGGTTTAAACCCTTCAGGGATTTGAGGATCCATTACTTCGTCTGTGAAGCATAGTGGGTGTGCGGCGCCTCTATATTGAGCAATATCACGACGTAGCTCAAGAGAGCGTTGTCTGCTGTGTTCGGCCCGGCCGGAGTTTCTGTATCCGGCGCGACGGTAGTCGTCGTGGCTCGTGGGGCGCCCACGTGATCCATAGATAGATCTGGATTGTCTTGCCTTGTCCTACAATATATCCCGCAAGTCCAGCGCATTCCCCCGTGGCTTCGTACTTTTCGAGCGGTGCTGGGGTACGGTTCTGATGGAGGGCCTAGATGCCTCTCTGTCGTGACCACGGGGTGGTCGGTCTGCCGTATTGTGCGCTGGTGATGAAGGTTTGTACACTTCCTCCTCTAGTCGGGGGAGCAACTTGCACTTTGGGTAGCTTTTGGAGGGGCATTCGAGTTCATACTCTTTGGCCGCGAGGACCTCGGTCCATCTGTCGGCCAGCAGGTCTTGATCAGCTTGAAGCTGTTGCTGCTTTTTCTTTAGGCTATTCGCCGTGGCCATTAGCCTGCGTTTAAAACGCTCTTGTTTGACGGGATCCTCGGGCACGACGAATTCGTCGTCATTGAGGCTTGCCTCGTCTTCGGAGGGAGGCATGTAATTTTCGTCCTCTTTGTCTGCCGCTCTCTCCTGAGGGCTGGCTACTCCGTCCTCCTGTGCTGAATCTTGCTGGAGGGGGTTGTCTTCGGCACTCTCTGGGGTGTTATTATCTTCGGTGCCGGACTCTCCATTCTTACTGTGGCGGGATTTAGAGCGGCGCCGCTGACGTCGGCGCTTGGGCTGTTTCTTAGAAGAATTCGCCTCCGCTGCTTCTTCTCCGTCCCCATCCTTTGGGGTATCCACCATGTATATGTCGTATGACGAGGTGGTCTTCAAGTGCCCTGTAGGCACTGGTTCTTGATCGTCTCCGGCATCGTCGTCCATACCGTCGATGTCTTCGGAGTCATAGTCTAGCATGTCGGTTAGATCATCGACAGTGGCTACAAAGTGGGTGGTGGGTGGGCTTTGAATTTCTTCGTCGTCCACATCCCAGCCATCCTGACCGCAGTCTGGCCAGGGCTCTCCTGATAACGAGAGATGTTTTAGCGAATTTAGGATGTCGCCAAAGGGTGAGTGCTGAAAGATGTCCACGGCGGTGAACTCCATGATCGGCGCCCAATCGGATTCGATTGGCGGGGGCGGAGGAGGTTCGGAGTCCGGCGCCTTGGAGTCACGAGCTTCATAAGGGACAAGGTCAGTATTCGGCTCCATCGCCATGGAAGTTGCAGCTCCCGAGGCGGTGTCCAGCCACCCGTCCTTGACCTGCGCGGTCGGCTTCGAACTATGGGTCGGAGCGGACTTGTGTGCGGCCTCCAGGGTACTGTCCGACGGCAGAGCTAGATCATGCCCATCGTGACAGTGCGGCACGCTCGGCTGTGGCTCGACTCCATCGAAGATCAAGTCCCCGCGGATGTCAGCCGTGAAGTTTAGGCTTCCAAACCTGACCTGATGGCCAGGGGCGTAGCTTTCGATCTGCTCCAGATGGCCAAGTGAATTGGCCTGCAGTGCGAAGCCGCCGAACACGAAGATCTGTCCGGGGAGAAAAGTCTCACCCTGGACGGCGT
Organism: Triticum timopheevii; assembly: GCA_963921465.1. Classification (NCBI taxonomy): domain Eukaryota; kingdom Viridiplantae; phylum Streptophyta; class Magnoliopsida; order Poales; family Poaceae; genus Triticum; species Triticum timopheevii. Next base: position 68,069,679 of record OY997266.1, read on the forward strand.
GGTTGTTGATTGAAGAAGCCATCAAGCCTATCAGTGATGACACAGAGGAACTCTCAATGAAAGCACTAATGTCGGTGTCAAAACCGGCGGATCTCGGGTAGGGGGTCCCGAACTGTGCGTCTAGGCGGATGGTAACAGGAGACGAGGGGCACGATGTTTTACCCAGGTTCGGGCCCTCTTGATGGAGGTAAAACCCTACGTCCTGCTTGATTAATAGTGAGGATGTGTGTTACAAGAGTGGATCTACCACGAGATCAAGGAGGCTAAACCCTAGAAGCTAGCCTATGGTATGATTGTTGTAATGGTTGTTCGTCCTACGGACTAAAACCCTCCGGTTTATATAGACACCGGAGAGGGCTAGGGTTACACAAAGTCGGTTACAATGGTAGGAGATCTACATATCCGTATCGCCAAGCTTGCCTTCCACGCCAAGGAAAGTCCCATCCGGACACGAGACGAAGTCTTCAATCTTGTATCTTCATAGTCCTGGAGTCTGGCGGACGATGATAGTCCGGCTGTCCGGACACCCCCTAGTCCAGGACTCCCTCACTCATGTTCTATTATGGGTTGGATTTTCATGATCTGGCTCCAGACACTATCCTCCATATCTCGTCGTTCATTATCGTGTATGAGGCTTTTCTCCACGTCACCCCACACTTCGGCTTATGGCTCAAGACCTTCAATGTGAAGCCGAAGATGACCGAGGGGCGACATGCGAAGTGCGGAGGCGCCATAATAAGTAGGAATGCCGATTCCCCATGGCCAAAGGGTTCTTTCCCGGAAGTATCCGATGTATGGCAACGGAGGTGGTTTTATGTTCCGGCTCCCAGAGGCACAAAGTGGGTAGCCGCCCCGGGTTCCGCTTGGGCCCTCCATCACAGTTGGCGTCTTGGACCGACGTAGGACGGAATTGGGGGCCCACTGGTGATATACCAGTACTGCAGAATCGCATCCGGGAGCTTATTGAGAGGGACATAAATCTTGTCAGCATAATTCAAGTGATGTTAATCCGACGGATGTTGCCGTGCAAACGTCGGCCTCTCCAGATGTGGGAGTTTAATCCGGAGGGTCCGCGGACTATTAAGCACTTCTTCGGCCTGAAGCTCGAAGGGATGTGTAAATTATTCTTCGGACCACAAGTAAAGTGTCCGGACATCACCGAGGATGCGGGCCTAAGCTGCAATCGCCTAGATGCCCACGTAAGTAACCTTAAAGCCGGACACTTCGTTTATATTTATCATAACCATTATTCTGAAAAATCCTCCGTGGCCAGGAATGGCTCACCAGGGCGGAGAGAATCAGGTGTCCGGTGCCACTTCCTGAAGGCTCGCCTGGTCCAACCGTTGCCAAGATGCTTGGCTGGGTGCTCAGCAAAATCCCCTCAGGGAAAGGCGCAGGAAAGGGCAGTGAAGCCGAACTTCACACACTACGCATCCAAACTGGGGGACTCGTTACCTCCCCCGAGGAGGATAGTCAGGAAGGGGAGGCTAAAGCCTCCTCCCCGCGCAGGAGGAAGAGGGCCTCCTCCGAAGACTTGGAGGCGGAGATGCCCATGCCAGGGAAGAAGGTATCCCCAGGGGGCTCTGCCGCAACGGGCATCCTCACCACGTCGTGCCCACCCACGGGCTAGCCCTCCACCGAGCTGTAAGTTAATCGTTAATTCGAAGGTACGGTGTTTCTCCGAGATCCATAACCAGGACTTCGTCTTTTGCAGTCCGGCAAGCAGCTCTTCTCAACAGAGTTCGTCTTCGGGGGATCTTCCTCCGGAGATGATGGAGAGCGAGACCCCACCCACCTCTCTGCCTCATGAAGCGGGCGACACTGAGGTGTCGTCACGGAGGAGTCCGGATCTACCGAAGCCAGAAGCTAATATGTCAGTCGCCCTGAGCCCAGAGCGTTTGGCTCCCACGGGGGGCAATGAGAAGGGTCCGGCACAGTTCGATGTCCAGCCGGACGCACTGACAGGACTTCTGGAGCGAGCCGCACTCTCGGAGGAGCACCGATCATTAATGAGCATGGTGCTCACGAAGATTTCATCCGCTACGAGCGGTTTGAATGAGGCATTTAGAAGCCTGCTCAAAGGCTTTGAGGTATGTAGTGAAAAAATGTACTATTTTTTGGTTGTGAAGCACGCGCTAGGTGTGCTCCCTATGGATAGTAACCCCTGAGACTCTGGTTGCCCGCCATAGGCGGCAAAAGGGGGATCACATAGTAATGGTTGCACCGTATATGTGCGTAGGTATCTAAGGATCCGGCAATCGACCAGTCTGTGGAAGTTGCCGAACTAAGGAGGCAGATCGGATCTATCGATGCCGATATCACGCTGGTGAACAAACGGCTGGAAGAGTCACAGGGTATGTGCTCTGCTTCCCTTATTATGTTGTATAAGAAAATGCGAGAGGGGCATAATATTGATGCAGTGTGTTTATACTGTAGATGGTGCTGCTGCCATGGAGGCCCTGAGGGCGGAACTTGCTCAGGTCAAGGAACAAGCTCGGGCTATCAATGCGGCTTCCCTAAAGGAGACCGAAGAATTGAGAGCCGAACAGGCTGCTCATTGCAGAAGCGAGGAAAAGATAGCCGAAATGGATGGGGAGTTGAAAAATGCCACCGACCGGTATGTACTCCTTGAAGAGGAGAATAAGGCTAGTTTGGCCGAGCTGGACAAGGCACTTAATGCCGCCAAAGAGATGCGGACCAAGATCCGGGGTATGCTGGAGGAGCTCCAACAGGCCGACAAAATCGTGGCTGGGGGCTCCTACTTACTGCGGACAAAGTTTTTGGATCCAAAGTATGCTCCCTTGGCTGGGCGCTGGAGTCCTGCAGACGCATATGCGGACTTGGCGAATAGTACAACTGACGCTATCAAGTTCTTCGAGGGTCAAGGTGATAAGGAAGTGGAGAAGCTTTTCTGGTCGCAATTCAATGCTCCCACTTGCCCGCTGCCTCTAAATGAGAAGGTGGCTGCTGTGGCGGAGCTTCACAGGCTGTCCGGGCTTGCAATGCGGTCTATAGTAGACCATCTTTGGCCTAAGGGGCCTACGCCGGACAGTTACTTTGGTTTGGTGCAGCAATTCCTTGGGGCCGTGTCTCGGATTGACGCCATGAGGAGGTCGGCGTGCATAGAGGGTGCACGAATGGCTCTTGCCCGCGTAAATGCCTATTGGACGGATATGGAGGCCACCATTATAGCGACCCAGGATCTGGCGGGAGGCCAATATCCGGCCGAGCACTACTTGGCGCAGGTCATAGAAGGTGCCCGCCTAATAGAGGCGCAGTGCTCGAAGAATGTCTTGTTCGAGTTATAAGTCGAATCATTGTAAAAACAATGTTTATTTTGATTATGAGGCTATATTTATACTTTTTGCCCGGAAGTATGATTGTGTCCCCTTTGCGGCCGTTTTTTATATAAATATGAGTAATCCGAAAGTTAGCAGTCGTTGGCTTCAGCCCCACGCATACAATGCGGGGGTGTTCACGAAAAAATATGCCTAATCACACTTGATCCAATGTCTTGGTCCATTAAGGAGGTGATCGCACGTCGAACTAGGCAACCAGACTATATAGCTGTAACACTTCCGCTTAGCCATGGGGGTCTAACGGTGGGGCTACTATGTAGCCTCTGGTACATTCGCGTGCATCCAAATACGGGCGCATATGTACATGGCCGGGAAACGGTCCTTCGTTAATGCGGAGGAATCCTAAAGATTCTGGTGAGTCTTCGAGTGGTTGAACAGTCTCTCACTGTATCATGACAGTCAGTTTTCGGCTTTCTCTACTGAGGTGCTCATCCGGAATAACCAGGGCACAATCGCAGTAGTTCTCCTTTGGCCGCCTTGGCCGATAATAACGGAACGTAGGGCGACAAACCCAGGAGCCGGGCAAACCCAACATTTGACCAAAGACATGATTTGGAGCTGATGCATATAAGGCCAAACTCGTGACGCCGAACACTCCCGAAGGTATTTGGTCTTTGTAAAAGAAAACAGGCTGACGAGAGCCTATTAAAAACCCTGAATTTCCAGGTACATGCGCTTAATCTTTCGTGGCGAGATGCCAATAACAGCAGTATCCTCTGTGGTATGGAACCCATGGGATGGTTAAACAACAAGAGGCAGTAGAAAAGGTTTACACAGGGGCTTAATCTAAAAAGAAACCTGTTGAGTGGGGCCCTGCTGCACGTCTACACCTTTTTCTCCGTTATGCCGTATCCTGGAAGGGTATCGCACGAACGTTGTCTATGGAAAAAAAGAAAACTCGTATGAGAGTACAACGTAAGTATGCGATGGATAATAAAAGTGTAAGATGTTGGCCTGCCAGTAAGGTTGAGCCAAGTGTGGGGCTGCATTAAATGTTTATAGCCCCTGGTGTCCGCTATGGGATTACATATAAGGTGCCCTGGTTCAGTTTTATCCGGGCTACCGGACTCATCTAACCGTGTATGTGGTCGTAATGACCAGTCATGTTTTTTGATATTGGAGGCCGCTTATAGTCCGGACGCCAGGGCCATCGCGTGTTCCTCTACGCGTGAAGAGCGCTCTGTGATTCCGCTAACGGTGATGACGCCACGTGGACCAAGCATCTTGAGTGTAAGGTAGCCATAGTGCGGCAATGCGTTGAAGCGGGTGAAGGCCGTTCTTCCAAGCAATGCGTGATAGCCGCTTTGGAAGGGTGCGATGGTGAAGAGTAGTTCTTTGCTTCTGGAGTTGCCTGGGGAGCCGAATGTTACTTCCAGCACGACGGAGCCCCTGCCGTAGGCTTCAACGCCTAGTATCACCCCTTCAAAGGTGGTGTTGCTTTGGCTAATTCTGGATGGGTCTATCCCCATTCTGCGGATAGTGTCCTCGTATATTAAATTGAGACTACTGCCACCGTCCATGAGGACACGGGTGAGACGGTATATGTCGATTATTGGGTCAAGCACCAAGGCCTCTGATCCTCCGCGCTGAATACTAGTTCGGCCGTCCATGTGATCGAAAGTGATCGGATGAGACATCCAGTAGTCAGATGTGGGTACGATGGGCTCTACATCGTGCGCGTCTCTGAGCGCGCGTTCGTGCCTTCTCGTGAATGTGTGAGTCGCGTGGATCATGTTTACTGTTTTAACCTCTGGCGGGAATTTTTTCTGTCCCCAGTGTTCGGCTGGTGAGGTTCATCCTCGTCTTCGCTTGGTGTGTCCCTTCCCTTATGTTCGGCATTTAATTTGCTGGCCTGCTTGAAGACCCAGCATTCTCTATGCGTGTGGTTCGCAGGTTTCTCGGGGGTTCCATGAATTTGGCATAGTCTGTCCAGGACTCTGTTCAGACCGGACGGTCCCTCTTTACTTCCTTTAAATGGCTTATTTTGCTGATCAGGTCGAGAGCCCCTGAATCCGGCATTGACCGTTGTGTTGTCCGGGCTCTCTTCCTTGTTTTGGCGTTTGTGTTTATTACGCCGTGGCTTCCCATTGCCATCCCTTATTTCGGATGTGTTGGGGTCATTGGTGCCTTTACGGGCCAGCCAGCTATCTTCACCCGCGCAAAAGAGGGTCATAAGGCCTGTTAAGGCTGCCATTGTCCTTGGCTTTTCTTGGCCGAGGTGCCGGGCGAGCCACTCGTCGTGGATGCTGTGTTTGAATGCTGCTAAGGCTTCGGTGTCCGGACAATCGACAATTTGATTCTTCTTAGTGAGGAATCTATTCCAAAGCTTGCGGGCAGACTCTTCGGGCTGTTGGATTATGTGACTTATATCGTCTGCATCCGGAGGCCGGACATAAGTCCCTTGAAAGTTGGCCCTGAAAGTGTCCTCGAGTTCCTCCCAACTCCCGATTGAATTTTCGGGCAAGCTTTTCAACCAGTGTCGAGCTGGTCCCTTCAGCTTGAGGGGAAGGTATTTGATGGCGTGGAGGTCATCCCCACGAGCCATGTGAATATGCAGGATAAAATCCTCGATCCAGACCCCTGGGTCTGTCGTTCTGTCGTATGCCTCTATGTTCACAGGTTTAAAGCCTTGTGGGAATTCATGATCTAGTACTTCTTCGGTGAAGCACAGGGGGTGCACAGCCCCTCTGTATCTGGGCATGCCATGGCATGAAGTCGGCTGTCGTTGTGTCTGGTGTTTATTCCGAACTGGTATTTGGCTTGTATGATCATTTTGGCGACCATAGTCCCTCACCGGGGTGTGTCCTTTAGATCCGTAGATGGACCTGGCTGCACCGGCTTTCTTATCCAGATGCTCACGTAGATCGTGTGCGGCGTCGGTAGCCGTTCTGTTGTGATTGTGAAGCGGTACATCTGGTCTCTTGGTCATATTATTCTTTGGTGGAACGGCCTCATCGTCAAATTCTGGCAGTAGTTTGCGTTTTGGATAGCTTTTTGTATGGCAATCGTCGCCATATCTTTCTTCAATGTCTAGCACTTTATTCCATCTGCGACTGAGCGCTTCCTGTGCGGCTTTGAGCCGTTGCTTCTTCTTTTTTAGACTTCTCGCTGTGGCCATAAGCTTTCGGTGGAGGTTGTCTTGTTCCACGCATTCTTCCAGAATGATGAATGCATCATCGTCCGGACTGTGTTCTTGTCTTGGGGCGGTTTCATGAGCTCGTCCCTCCGGATCATTGTGATCGGGTATTTGCTCCGAACTCGGTTTGGCGTGACCTAGCTTGTCCTGCTCCATCGCTGGGTCCATGTGTTCATTATTGCCTTCAGGGTTTCATGGTATGTCGATCCTTCTTGCGCTTTTGTCGCTATTTTTACTGTTGCTGGACTTTGAGCAGCATCTGTGTCGCCATTTTGGCTTTTGCCCGGGTGTTTTATCTTCCAGATTATCGCCGTCGTCCTTCTTGGGCGTATTCACCATGTATATATCGTGTGCCGAGGTAGTAGTCACGTGCCCCAGAGATTTTGAAGCTTCTCCTCCATCGTCGTCCATACTGTCGATGTATTTGGAGTCGAAGTCAAGAACGTCGGTTAAATCATCGATCGTGGCAATGAAGTGGGTGGTGGGTGGGCAGCAAATTCCTTCGCCGCCTGCTTCCCACTCAAGCCGGACATAGTTTGGCCAGAGCCTCCTGACAAAGAGAGAGACTTTAATGAGTTCAGCATGTCGCCAAAGGGCGAGTGCTAGAAGATGTCCGCGGCGGTAAACTCCATTACCGGAGCCCAACCTGGCTCGGCTGGCTCGAGGGTGTGCGGACTGGGACCAACAACCGGATACGAGTCCGGAGGCCCGGGGTTACATGCCTCCACAGAGGTGAGGCCTGTGTTCAGCTCCGACGCTGATGAGTATGCGGCCTGCGGGGCGGGGTCCACCCCTCCGTCCTTAGGCAACGCGACCTGCTCCGGATTTAGATCTGGGGCTACTGTAGGGGTGATATCCCGAGCATTGTTCGACAGCAGGTTTAGGCCGTGCTCGTCGTGACTGTCCGGCGCTACTAGCACAGGCCAGATTCCGTCGAAGATCAAGTCTCCGCGGACATTGGACGTGTAGTTCAGGTTTCCAAACCTGACCTGGTGGTCGGGGGCGTAGCCATCGATCTGCTCCAGATGGCCAAGCGAATTGGCCCACAGTGTGAGGCCACCGAACACAAAGATTTGTCCGGGGAGAAAAGTACCGCCCTGGACCGTGTTGTTGACGATTGAAGGCGCCACGACGACACAAAGGAACTCTCAATGAAAGCACCAATGTCGGTGTCAAAACCTGCGGATCTCGGGTAGGGGGTCCCGACCTGTGCGTCTTAGGCTGATGGTAACAGGAAGCAAGGGACACAATGTTTACCCAGGTTCGGCCCTCTCGATAGAGGTAAAACCCTACTTCCTGCTTGATTAATATTGAAGATATGAGTAGTACAAGAGTAGATCTACCACGAGATCGTAGAGGCTAAACCCTAGGAGCTAGCCTATGATGGTATGATTGTAAATGTGATCGGCCTACTAAGGACCATCCTCTCCGGTTTATATAGACACCGGAGAGGGCTAGGGTTTACACGGAGTCGGTTACAAGGAAGGAAATACAATATCCGAATCGCCAAGCTTGTCTTCCACGCAAAGGAGAGTCCCATCCGGACATGGGCCGGAGTCTTGAGTCTTGTATCTTCACGCTTCAATAGTCCGGCGATATATATATATAGTCTGGCTGTCCAGATACCCCTAATCTAGGACTCCCTCAACGGCGACGCAGTTTCTCCGCTCCGACCCAGCCATGTACACGAGCCCTGGCCGTACGTATGCGCAAGTAGGCGTTTGAGACCCCACCCGTATGTACGTATGTGGTCATATTTTCTTTCTTGCACCCTGGTCGCTGTACATACGTGTACATGCTACGTGCACGCCTCTACTACAACACGTGTGCGCCTCTACATCGACCAGTATGTACGTACATGTTCACGACCAGAATGACAACGCTACGTACGCTTCGACCAGGTGGGTCCCGACTGTCAGACACTTTCTTGCGTGCAAAGATGTAGCTGGTGGGTCCCAGCAGTCAGGGGGCGAATCGGTTTTTGCCCATAATATGGACGCACTTCCTTGCGTGCAAAGATGTAGCTGGTGGGTCCCAGCAGTCAGGGGGAGAAAAGATTATTTTTCAGGGTAAAAAGGATGCAGTTGCATGCATGCGTTCATACGCGTGGTGCGTCCCCATTGTCAGCCTCTCACGTACAGTCATCTTCCGATGACTCTCGGTTGTTGACCACATTTACCACACCGTGCCGAACACACCAAGGCCGGTGGACAATGGCGAGGCCCCAGACTAGAACAACCCGGAGATGGGGAAGACGCAGCAATGGAGTCGCAGATGGAGAGGAGTGGGAAACTTGACTAGTTCGGGTGCGCGGCAGCACTGTCGTGGTGCTGCCCACGGGAGACAGGAGCAAGAACAGAGGTTGAAGAAGGAGCACGGCTATTGGATTAACATCCAACAGTCCAGTTGCTGGAATCATTTGTTGATTAAGTTGACAAAGCCCTGCGTACACGTCCGCTTAGTAGGCCCACAAGTCAGCCACCAAATCTAACAGGTCCTAGCTGTCAACGGCAGAAATAATTTTTTTCGCATAACAAGGAGGCACTTCCTTCCGTGCGAAGATACAACCGGTGGGTCCCAGCTGTCAGGGGGAGGAAACATTTTTTTAGCTTAATAAGGATGAACTTTCCTTGCGTGCGACCATGGACCTCGTGGGTCCCAGCCATCAGGCTCTCCACGTACAATCCTCTTCTGATGACTCTTGTTTGTTGACCATGCCGCACCGAGTGCAGCGAGGCGGTGGACGACGGCGAGGCCCCAGACGGGAACGACCCAGAGATGGGAAGATGCGATAGTGGAGTCGCAGATTGAGAGGAGGAGAAGGGTTATAACTGGTTCTGGTGCGGCATGGGGCTGTAGTCGGTGGAGAATAACAGGAGGTGTGGAGGGGTGGAGGGATAGCCTGAGCGGCGGTTTGGTAGTGCTTCACAATGATGCGTGCTAAGCAGAGCCGCTAGCCGCCGGAGGCCGGACCAGGCGGTCCTGATGACGCTAGAGGAAGAAGACGAGAGATTGAAGGTGCATGCCAGCCGTTGGATATAAATCCAATGGTTATGGATGTCATAATCATTTGTTGACTAAGTTGACAACGCCCTACGTAGGCTTCGACCTATTGGCCCACATGTCAGCCTGCAAAAATGTGGTATATATTTAACCCATGTTTTCTCGAATGTACAATCCATTTGTTGGGCTGGGTGAACAAATAATTTCGCATCAATGCGGCCCATTTATATTTTCTAAGAAATCCCAGCCCATTTGCACTTTCTTGAAATACATGAATTAGCTAGGCTCATTCTATATATAATGTTATGTTAGAAGGAGCAATTAATATCAAAAAATAAACCGGAGAGGCACATTTTTTATATATAAAATCAACAAATTAGTGAGTTATTGCTCAAAATAAAAATGAGCGCGTTATTATTATATTGGTCCTTAAAATCTTCGCAAGCTTTTGTATGCAATCACCAGGATTTTCCTTGCCTGTGAGTCAAAAACAACCAGGATTTTCCTTGCCAACTTCTGTTAAACATTTACTTTTATAAGTTAATAACACGTGGGATGTTTTTATAATGTATATATAAGTCTCTATAAAATATACGATAATAGTAATAATATAAATACATATACTGTGGTTAGAAGGGAAAACATAAATTGGGCAGAGCATTATTATTCTTGTATATAGATAAATAGAATAGAGATCTTCGTTTTATTAAAAAGAATACATTGGGCTGCCGATCTTTAAGACAAAGCCCATTGTCTTTGTATGTCGTGGGCTACGCATGTTAAAAAACAAAACCTAGGCCTAGCTGATACTTGTTCGCTCTCTGGAAAAAAAATCATACCAGCTAGATCCCCGAGCTAACTGGATTAAAGAGGGGGCCGGCGGCACGACTGAAGAAGCACATTAGGAGCGATTTTTTCTTCAATGGGTGGCTCTCGATGGCGTTTTTTTTACTTTCCTCTGCACCATACAACTTGTATTTTTAGTCTCCTAGTCTATGGTGGACCAGCAGCCCATTTGCTGGGCAGGCCAACCAATAGAAATGAGCACTCGATTTTTCATCAAGCCCCCAAAACAGCGCAATACTATGTTTGTGTTGAGGCCGAAAACATTGCAACAGGGGTTGAGCGGGGGAGGGGGAAGACAGAGCAAAAATATTAAAAAGAGTTGATGCGCCATTGCTACCCTAACAAAGCTGGTGCAATTCTTCTCGGGAAGAAGGTTTGCCGTTAACACCCACACGTCATATATCCCACAGTAGGCATACTAAAAAGTTCACACACAAGTACAACAGAAAAGGTAAACATTCATATCAAATTCAGGTTCACATGACATGTTCATATTCATAGCCAACATTCACAATCAACAACTCAAAAGATTTATATATACACAAGTTCAGCATGTCTATGCATCCAAATGATTGATAGATCACATGACAATGTTCATAGATAATTCACAAAAGGATTCAGATATACACATGTTCAGTATATTTATGCATCCAAATGATTTGAGATCATAGCCAATATCATCCATAGATGAACTTTAATTACCTAGGGTACAGACTGGTAAATGGTGTTCAGTTGGAGGTACTTCTTGCTAAAATTAATGCTTGTACGAGTAAACTTTTGAGTACATAAGAGGCAGCACAGACAATCTAAACTTTGCTTGTAGGTTTATCCTCAAATAGTGGCCTTGTGCCGAGGGAGGTTTGAGCAACTTGGCCACTACTTTCATCCAACTAGTTTACTAGCTCATCTTGTTCCTATAGCTTGCCAAAATTCTACATTGCAGACAAGAAAGCAGGCGGTTGAGAAAATGAACCACCCAAAATTTTTGTGCAGTTCAACTGAAATGGAGCATCCCTGGCGTGCAGACTGATTAAGTGCCAGATGACTATATACATCAACCAACTTGTCTGGAATCTTTAGACTCCATGCTATATAGTTCACTACCGTATCTGTCGATAACCAAAAGGCACAAGTTGGGACCAAAGACTGGACTGTGTTTTTCTGGGCTATGCGCCAAGCAATATTTTTGGCATTCACTCTCCTAATACTTGGAGTTTGACAACTGGTTGACGCCGGTTGATACTCGAATGAATATAGGAACTTCTTGTCTGAGTGAACTTTGGAGTACATAGCAGCAACATAAGTATTTGTCCATCTGATTTTTTTGTGTAGTTCTACTGAAATCACCTAATGTAATGATTTGCCTGCGAGTTCAAGCTCCAAGTTACTCCTTTATAAAATCGGCAAACAGTAGCACAATACCAAATTACCAATACATATGACAAGCACAATAATCAGGATAAAGACCAGTACCAACCTGTGTGAGGTAGCAGATCAATTACTATTTCCTTTGACTAGAAGCCAAGATAAGCGAAGCAACTGACAACAAAGGAAGGAAGCAAGCCCAGATTAGCGACTGACAGGAAAGGATGGAAGCTGTCGAGGCAATAAAGCACCCAAAGTTTTTGTGCAGTTCTACCAAAATTGAGCATCCCTGTTGGCACATATATTCAGAGAGTGAGATTACTGTAATAGTGGGACTAGTTGATGAAACATACACTAACAAATAGAAGCACCCTCATTATCTTAATGGGTAAAGTTAGCAACATAGTAGTCTTGCTTAAAGATAGGTATTAGTTTAGTTAGTCAGTGCCAATTAGCTCAACACTCAAAGCATTGCCATGTATCATAGGTTGCAAAACTTTAACATGCAAAGATAAAGGAGTTTCTCATGACAGTAGCACGATACAAATAGAGGTGATAGCAAACTAATATGGATGAAGGCCTTAGGCCCGTACCAACCTGAGGAAAAAAGCTTATTCATGTAGTCCTATAAGAGATGATAAAGCACTCATTGGAATCACTCAATAGTATATATTTTTGTGCATTTCAAATGTAGGGTTTAAATCACTCTTATTTACCAGTACTGAGATTATATCGAAGGATTATTAAGAACTTCCAGTGGAGTTAAAGAACTGGCTGGGATACAGTTCATTGTATTGTCTTGTGTAGTTCCACTAAAATGTATGATTGGCACAACATGATCCCCGTTTGCACAAGTAGGAACAAGGTGAAACCTTCATTAGCTTAGTGAGAAAGGATAGAAAGACATTAGCATATTACTCTAACAGTAGCATAAAATTCATAATGGACAATACGCAAAACATTGCCTCATTAAACCAATGGCAATAAATTGACATGAAAACAATAGCATTATTATTTCATGACACTAATAATATTCCCTCGCTGCTCCACCACATGATTCACCTCCATAGACAAACATACACACGTACATGATTCAGCATAGGGTGCTACTAAAGATTTGTTTAACTCTGACAGGAAAATTAGGCAGCAATAAATTAGTGGTACTTAAGTACTCCTAATTAATTAAGTGAGACAGCAGAAGTGGAAGGGCTCCCTGGAGGATCGTCTCACATGTAAGGTAGACATTGCTAGAGCCCTTGAATGGCCTCGACTGAGGCCTCTAGTTTCAGCAAGATCAGCTTGGCACTATTTATTCTTCTTCTTCCTCCTCTTCATGCTCTGTTTCTCTTTCTCCTCACCAGTTGGTGAAACCAAGTACATGATTGGCCTTCTATTTCAGAATTGGTTTTGTCAGTGAGGGAGTACAAGTGTAGTAGTAAAAATAGCATTATTTCTTCATGCCAGTTGCAAAATAGAGATGAACGCATGCATTAAATATCATTCTTACCTAAAGGAAGGTTATGGTGCCAATATGGATGATGAGGATTGGAACACAGATCTCCCTTTGTGCAGTTCCACTGAAATGAACCAACTGTTCCATTCTGACATTCCAGTTAAATAGCACAAAAGTCACTTCTTTTAAGAAGTGTTTTGTGCAGTGCACCAAAAGGTCACAACATCAACCAGGTGAAATGGATATCCCTGTTTGCACAAAAAGCTACAGAGGAAACAGTCAGGGTCTCAAAAAAAAAAGACAGGCAAAAACATTTGGCTAAACTTGCCATGGCTTATAATAGTGGTGTGGCTTCATTTTACCAGGGGCATTAGATTAAGAACAGCTAAATATTTGGCATAAGGGCATGGGATAGTGGGTGCACCAACAGTCCAGCACCATGTACCTAAACAGGGGCATAAAGTGGTGATTCATAGTTTGTTGCCCCGAGAAACAAACATCCAAGAAACATACCTGGGTTGGTCCCATTTTTGTTCACTCTAGCCACCTACTCCTATGTGTGGATAGCAAATCTAGTCCTGGTCATACCACTCTGTACAGCGTTACCCCTATATTTCCCTTTTTGACAAAGAGACCAGTTGGATGACCAGTTTGTACTACTTTCACCCCCTTTCCTTCCTGTTTGTACCAAGTCTTATGTACATACTAAATTCCCCCACCCCCACTTTATTTCTTGTTTGAACCAAGTACAAGATTTGACTCCATGAAGTAGCTTTACCTCTAACAATAGAAGAAGAAAAAATAGGTGACGCTGGACCATCCGATCGAGAGGGGCTGAGAGGTAGAAAATGATGCACATGCAGCGACGTAGCAAGCTAGGGAAGTAGAGCTAAGGCGGTTTTGAAGGAAGATATACCTGAAGGTCGTCGAGATGTGGATAGGTGGGCGGCGGGAGGCCGGATCCGCCCACACTAGGGCAACAACGAAGGGATCAGAGGACCTCCCGTGCTGGTGCTCGGCCAGAGATAACGGTGCGGCAGGCAATGGGTCTCCTCCCTCGCTGTTGATGATGGCCTAAACGCTGCCCTCCTCCCCTTCTCCGGTGGAGGGGATACGTCTGGATCTGTAACCAGCGGTGAGGATAGAAAGACAGTGTTTTTTGAAGGGAGGAAGACAATGTTACCACCTCTATCTTGTTTAGATCTAGAGAGGATGAGAGTGTGTGAATAGAGCAACCCTAGCAAGCAAGCGCGGAGGCTCCGGCCTATATATACGTAGTGGGGTAGTTTTCCTTTTTCACTCCATCAAAACAATCATTTAAAATTGTGTACGTGCCAGGTCGCCGTTTTTTTAGTTGTTGATTTTTTTGAGATGGCTACCCGCTTATTCCAAGTGGTGTTACGGTGTGCCAGGTTGCACTTTGTATCGTTCAAGTCTGGTACAAGTCCCCCCATTAAATGAACAACCACCCCCTCGTAAAAATTGTGAACAATTAAGCCCACGGCTAAAATTATCAGAAACGTGGGCTGCCCCAACATGCATTATTATTTATATTTTCTACTCCTTCCGTTCCTAAATATAAGTCTTTTTAATTAGCCACACCTAAGACAAGAATTTTTTATTAGTAGTGAACTCCACATGTCATAGACACAAAAAGGGTGGCAAGATTCCCTTAGGCAAGCCAAAGTGTGTCTAACAATTTGAGCAACTCAAGCTAGGCAAGTGTAGCAAGTGTGGCAAAAATAATGTGGCAACATAAGACAAACATAGTCACAATCCAAACAGCCCCGTAATTTTTTGTGAGATGCATGAACATTTGGGTAGTTAAATTTATAGTCAAAATTTGGCAAGGTGCATCAAATCAACACATGCAAGTATCAAAAGGAAAGTCATGGCATGCATGCATGCGTTGTACTCCCTCCGTTTCCAAATATACGTCTTTTTAGAGATTGCAACAAGTGACTACATACGAAGCAAAATGAGTGAATCTACACTCTAAAATATGTCTACATACATCCGTATGTTGTAGTCCATTTGAAATGTCTAAAAAGACTTATATTTAGGAACGGAGGGAGTTATTAATGCATCGGTAAACACAAATTATTGAAATATATCGAGTGCAGTGCTTTGATGTGTCGCGTCTCATACAAGATCGAGAAGTTTGATTACTACAACACCCTCTCCCTCACGGACTGAGCTCCGATGCCTTAACTGCACCTGCCTTTGGCTGCATGATAGGTGGGCCACCCACGTGTTGGGCCCACCTGTCATAGACGCAAAGGCAGGAGCAGTAAGTCAATGAAGTTTCGTCCCTCCCTCGCGCATGAGTGTGTTGGCTGGCAGGACTAGGAGAAGCTTTCGCTACATGCTATCCCTCCCGCACGCGGTGGAGGACATGCAACAGTGGATTCGATACTGTAGAAGTAATAGTAACATCATTGTTCGTCTTCTCGAAGAGGCGAAGAGCCAAGCGCAACCCGAACGTGGCAGTTGTGAACGCTTGCGTGGCAGTCTTTGTGTAGGGGTGGGGCGTGGTGCGATGCGTTGGAGCACGCATATAGCCAGGCTCTTGCACAAGACAAAATTGCTATTTTAGCCCGCTATTGTAGTACTAGTACTTGCTAGTATAGCCCTATAAACCGGAAAGGAGTATTTGCCTTTCTAGAGATTTCAACAAGTGACTAGACTACACCATGTGCAGTACTCCATCCCTTCTGGTTTATAGGGCTCAAATCTCAAATCTCATCAACCAAGGCATTTTGTGATTGGAGGAATATATCTCATACTTTACAAAACTACCCTAATTAAACTCATGCATTAATTACGTAGTTCTCTCGTTTTCCTCTCCACCTTGGTCGCGGTGCACAATATTGAGCACTCCTATATGACTAGCCGCTCTATCTACATGCGAGACATCAAAGCACCCGAGACCGCATGCCATCCACCAAATCACAGCGAGGTCCTACAGTCGAGACTCACCAGTCACTCCGGTGTGGCCGTCATGACCCATCATATCACAAAACCCACACCTTTACCAGCATTGATAAAGTGGCCTCAAAGTTGGACTGGACGAAGCAACCATCATTTCACTGGAACGCTCGTTGAAGCCATTTCTCCCCTTTCTTGAAGAAAACCTCATTCCAGGCTGCTCACTTCTGCCATTTTTCTTCTGTACCGACGAAGGAAAGGTGGGCGAATCAGTGATGCTGCTATATTTTCATTCCAAGAATCTTCTTTTTGTGAAGCACCGACCGATTCTCACAGCCTATTCTTTTCCCGTTTCCATTGTGATTGTGGTTTCCTTTCGATTGCTTTTTGTTTGTCAGTTCATTGATGGATCCTGGAGCACTAGGCTAAGAGTTGCCGGCGGACAACCCACTGGAGACAACAATCTCCAGGAAGCAAGCACCGACCAACGAGTTAACCATGTTGGCGGGCCAACCCATGGAGACGAAGAACTCCAAGAAACAAGCAGTGGCCAAAGAGTTGACGATGTTGGCGGACGAACTCCTCAAAGAAGGTTGGAAGAATAGCAAGGGCCCCACCGTGCCTACTGTTGGGAACGTAGTAATTTCAAAAAATTTCCTACGCACATGCAAGATCATGGTGATGGCATAGCAACGAGAGAGGAGAGTGTATGTCCACGTACCCTCGTAGACCGTTAGCGGAAGCGTTATGACAACGCGGTTGATGTAGTCGTATGTCTTCACGATCCGACCGATCCAAGCACCGAACGTACGGGGCCTCCGAGTTCAGCACACGTTCAGCTCGATGACGATCTCCGGCCTCTGATCCAGCCGAGCTCCGGAGATGAGTTCCGTCAGCACGATGGCGTGGTGACGATGATGATGTTCTACCGGCGCAGGGCTTCGCCTAAACTCCGCGACGATATGACCGAGGTGGAATATGGTGGAGGGGGGCACCGCACACGGCTAAGAAACGATCCGTAGATCAACTTGTGTGTCTATGGGGTGCCCCCTGCCCCCGTATATAAAGGAGCAAGGGGGAGGGGGCCGGCCAAGAGGAGGAGGCGCGCCCAAGGGGGAGAATCCTACTCCAAGTAGGATTCCCCCCTCTTTCCAAGTCCTACTAGGAGAAGGGAAGGAAGGGGAGGAGAAGGAGAAGGAAGGAGAGGGAGGAGAGGAAGGAAAGGGGGGCCGGCCCCCTAGTCCAATTCGATTTGGGCTAGGGGGGCCGCGCGCCCTTCTTCCTCTCTTCCACCACTTGGCCCATGAGGCCCATTGCTTCTTCCTCGTATTCCCGTAACTCCCCGGTACCCCCGAAAATACCCGAATCACTCGGAACCTTTCCGAACTCCGAATATAGTCGTCCAATATATCGATCTTTACGTCTCGACCATTTCGAGACTCCTCGTCATGTCCCCGATCTCATCTGGGACTCCGAACTCCTTCGGTACATCAAAACTTATAAACTCATAATAAAACTGTCATCGTAACGTTAAGCGTGCGGACCCTACGGTTTCGAGAACTATGTAGACATGACCTAGAACTATTCTCGGTCAATAACCAATAGCGGAACCTGGATGCCCATTTTTGTTCCTACATATTCTACGAAGATCTTTATCGGTCAAACCATATAACTACATACGTTGTTCCCTTTGTCATCGGTATGTTACTTGCCCGAGATTCGATCGTCGGTATCCAATACCTAGTTCAATCTCGTTACCGGCAAGTCTCTTTACTCGTTCTGTAATACTTCATCCCGTAACTAACTCATTATTTACAATGCTTGCAAGGCTTAAGTGATGTGTATTACCGAGAGGGCCCAGAGATACCTCTCCGACAATCGGAGTGACAAAACCTAATCTCGAAATACGCCAACCCAACATGTACCTTCGGAGACACCTGTAGAGCACCTTTATAATCACCCAGTTACGTTGTGACGTTTGGTAGCACACAAAGTGTTCCTCCGGTAAACGGGAGTTGCATAATCTCATAGTTGTAGGAACATTGTATAAGTCATGAAGAAAGCAATAGCAACATACTAAACGATCAAGTGCTAGGCTAACGGAAATGGGTCATGTCAATCACATCATTCTCCTAATGATGTGATCCCGTTAATCAAATGACAACTCTTTTGTCCATGGCTAGGAAACATAACCATCTTTGATAAACGAGCTAGTCAAGTAGAGGCATACTAGTGACTATATGTTTGTCTATGTATTCACACATGTATCATGTTTCCAGTTAATACAATTCTAGCATGAATAATAAACATTTATCATGAAATAAGGAAATAAATAATAACTTTATTATTGCCTCTAGGGCATATTTCCTTCAGTCTCCCACTTGAACTAGAGTCAATAATCTAGTTCACATCGCCATGTGATTTAACACCAATATTCATATCTGTATATGATTAATACCCATAGTTCACATCGTCATGTGGTCAACACCCAAAGGGTTTACTAGAGTCAATAATCTAGTTCACATCGCTATGTGATTAACACCCAAAGAGTAGTAAGGTATGATCATGTTTTGCTTGTGAGAGAAACTTAGTCAACGGGTCTGTCACATTCAGAGCCGTATGTATTTTGCAAACATTCTATGTCTTCAATGCTTTGCATGGAGCTACTCTATCTTAATTGCTCCCACTTTCAATATGTATCCAGTTTGAAACTTAGAGTCATCTGGATTAGTGTAAAAGTTTGCACCGATGTAACTTTTACAACGAACTCTTTTATCACCTCCATAATCGAGAACATCTCCTTAGTCCTTACTAAGGATATTCTTGACCGCTGTCCAGTGATCTACTATTAGATCAAAATTGTATTCCTTTGCCAAACTCAGAGCAAGGTATACAATATGTCTGGTTCACAGCATAGCATACTTTATAGAATCTATGACTGAGGCATAGGGAATGACTTTTCATTCTCTTTCTATTTTTTGCCATGGTCGGGTCTTGAGTCTTACTCAACTTCACACCTTGCAACACAGGCAAGAACTCCTTCTTTGACTGTTCCATTTTGAACTATTTCAAAAATTTATCAAGGTATGTATTCATTGAAAAATCTTATCAAGCGTCTTGATCTATCTATATAGATCTTGATGCTCAATGTGTAAGCAGCTTTATCGAGGTCCTTTCTTTGAAAGAACTCCTTTCAAACACTCCTTTATGCTTTGCGGAATAATTCTACATTATTTCCGATCAACAATATGTCATTCACATATACTTATCAGAGATGCTGTAGTGCTCCCACTCACTTTCTTGTAAATACAGGCTTCACCGTAAGTCTGTACAAAACTATATGCTTTGATCAACTTATCAAAGCGTATATTCCAACTCTGAGATGCTTGCACCAGTCCATAGATGGATCGCTGGAGCTTGCACATTTTGTTAACACCTTTAGGATTGACAAAACCTTCTGGTTGCATCATATACAACTCTTCTTTAAGAAAACCATTAAGGAATGCAGTTTTGACATCCATTTGCCAGATTTCATAAACTGTGGCAATTGCTAACATGATTTGGACAGACTTAAGCTTCGCTACAGTTGAGAAAATCTTATTGTAGTCAACACCTTGAACTTTTCAAAAACCTTTTTGCGACAAGTCGAGCTTTGTAGATAGTAACACTACTATCAGCATCTGTCTTCCTCTTGAAGATCTATTTATACAATATGGCTTGCTGATCATCGGGCAACTCCACCAAAGTCCACACTTTGTTCTCACACATGGATCATGTCTCAGATTTCATGGCCTCAAGCCATTTCGTGGAATCTGGGCTCATCATCGCTTCCTCATAGTTCACAGGTTCATCATGGCCTAGTAACATGACTTCTAGAACAGGATTACCGTATCACTCTGGTGCGGACTGTACTTTGGAAGACCTACGAGGTTTTGTAGTAACTTGATCTGAAGTTTCATGATCATCATCATTAGCTTCCTCACTAATTGGTGTAGGAATCACTGGAACTAATTTCAGTGATAAACGATTTTCCAATTCAGGAGAAGGTACAATTACCTTATCAAGTTCTACTTTCCTCCCACTCACTTCTTTCGAGAGAAACTTCTTCTCTAGAAAGGATCCATTTTAGCAACGAATAACTTGCCTTCGGATCTGTGATAGAAGGTCTACCCAATAGTTACCTTTGGGTATTCTATGAAGACGCACTTCTCCGATTTGGGTTCAAGCTTATCAGGTTGAAAACCTTTTTCATATAAGCATCGCAACTCCAAACTTTTAAGAAATGACAGCTTAGGTTTACTGCTAAACCATAGTTCATACGGTGTCGTCTCAACGGATTTAGATGGTGCCCTTTTTAAACATGAATGCAGCTGTCTCTAATGCACAACCCCAAAACGATAGTGCTAAAACCGATAAGAGACATCATAGATCGCACCATATCCAATAAAGTGCGGTTACGACGTTCGGACACACCATTAAGCTGTGGTGTTCCAGGTGGCGTGAGTTGCGAAACTATTTCACATTGTTTTATATGAAGGCCAAACTCGTAACTCAAATATTCTCTTCCACGATCAGATCATAGAAACTTTATTTTCTTGTTATGATGATTCTCCACTTCACTCTGAAATTCTTTGAACCTTTCAACTATTTCAGACTTATGTTTCATCAAGTAGATATACCTATATCTGCTCAAATCATCTTGTGAAGGTCAGAAAATAACGATATTTGCCACGAGCATCAACACTCATTGGATCGCATACATCGGTATGTATTATTTCCAACAAGTTTGTTGCTCGTTCCATTGTTCCGAAGAACGGAGTTTTAGTCATCTTGCCCAAAAGGCACGGTTCGCAAGCATCAAATGATTCATAACCAAGTGATTCCGAAAATCCATCTTTATGAAGTTTCTTCATGCGCTTTACACCGATATGACCCAAACGGCAGTGCCACAAATAAGTTGCACTATCATTATTAACTTTGCATCTTTTGGTTTCAATATTATGAATATGTGTATCACTACGATCGAGATCCAATGAACCATTTTCATTGGGTGTGTAACCATATAAGGTTTTATTCATGTAAACAGAACAACAGTTTATTCTCTTACTTAAATGAATAACTGTATTGCAATAAACATGATCAAATCATATTCATGCTCAACGCAAACACCAAATAACACTTATTTAGTTTCAACACTAATCCTGAAAGTATAGGGAGTGTGCGATGATGATCATATCAATCTTGGAACTACTTCCAACACTCATCGTCACTTCCCCTTCAACTAGTCTTTGTTTATTCTGCAACTCCCGTTTCGAGTTACTAATCTTAGCAACTGAACTAGTACCAAATACTGAGGGGTTGCTATAAACACTAGTAAAGTACACATCAATAACATGTATATCAAATATACTTATGTTCACTTTGCCATCCTTCTTATCCGCCAATCACTTGGGGTAGTTCCGCTTCCAGTGACCAATCCCTTTGCAGTAGAAGCACTTAGTCTCAGGCTTAGGACCAGACTTGGGCTTCTTCACTTGAGCAGCAACTCGCTTGCCGTTCTTCTTGAAGTTCCCCTTCTTCCCTTTGCCCTTTTCTTGAAACTAGTGGTCTTGTCTACCATCAACACTTGATGTTTTTCTTGATTTCTACCTTTGTCGATTTTTAGCATCACGAAGAGCTTGGGAATCGTTTCCGTTATCCCTTGCATATTATAGTTCATCACGAAGTTCTACTAACTTGGTCATGGTGACTAGAGAATTCTGTCAATCACTATTTTATCTGGAAGATTAACTCCCACTTGATTCAAGCGATTGTAGTACCCAGACAATCTGAGCACATGCTCACTAGTTGAGCGATTCTCCTCCATCCTTTAGCTATAGAACTTGTTGGAGACTTCATATCTCTCAACTTGGGTATTTGCTTGAAATATTAACTTCAACTCTTGGAACATCTCATATGGTCCATGACGTTCAAAAAATGTCTTTGAAGTCCCGATTCTAAGCCGTTAAGCATGGTGCACTAAACTATCAAGTAGTCATCATATTGAGCTAGCCAAACGTTCATAACATCTGCGTTTGCTCCTGCAATAGGTCTGTCACCTAGCGGTGCATCAAGGACATAATTCTTCTGCGCAACAATGAGGATAAACCTCAGATCACGGATCCAATCCGCATCATTGCTACTGACATTTTTCAATACAATTTTCTCTAGGAACATATCAAAATAAACATATGAAAGCAACAACGCAAGCTATTGATCTACAACATAATTTGCAAAATACTACCAGGACTAAGTTCATGATAAATTTAAGTTCAATTAATCATATTACTTAAGAACTCCCACTTAGACAGACATCTCTCTAGTCATCTAAGTGATTACGTGATCCAAATCAACTAAACCATAACAGATCATCACGTGAGATGGAGTAGTTTTCAATGGTGAACATCACTATGTTGATCATATCTACTATATGATTCACGCTCGACCTTTCGGTCTCCGTGTTCTAAGGCCATATCTGCATATGCTAGGCTCGTCAAGTTTAACCCGAGTATTCCGCGTGTGCAAAACTGGCTTGCACCCGTTGTAGATGGACATAGAGCTTATCACACCCGATCATCACGTGGTGTCTAGGCACGACGAACTTTGGCAACGGTGCATACTCAGGGAGAACACTTCTTGATAATTAGTGAGAGATCATCTTAAAATGCTACCGTCAATCAAAGCAAGAATAAGATGTATAATAGATAAACATCATATGCAATCAAAATATGTGACATGATATGGCCATGATCATCTTGCGCCTTTGATCTCCATCTCCAAAGTACTGTCATGATCTCTATCGTCACCGGCATGACACCATGATCTTCATCATCTTGATCTATATCAATGTGTCATCACATGGTTGTCTCACCAACTATTGCTCTTGCAACTATTTCTATCGTATAGCGATAAAGTAAAGCAATTATTTGGCACTTGCATCTTATGCAACAAAGAGACATCCATAGGGCTTCTGCCAGTTGCCGATAACTTCAACAAAACATGATCATCTCATACAACAACTTATATCTTATCACGTCTTGACCATATCACATCACAACATGCCCTGCAAAAACAAGTTAGACGTCCTCTACTTTGTTGTTGCAAGTTTTATGTGGCTGCTACTGGGCTTAGCAAGAATCGTTCTTACCTACGTACAAAAACCACAACGATAGTTTGTCAAGTTAGTGCTGTTTTAACCTTCGCAAGGACCGGGCGTAGCCACACTCGGTTCAACTAAAGTTGGAGAAACTGACACCCACTAGTCACCTGTGTGCAAAGCACGGCGGTAAAACCAGTCTCGCGTAAGCGTACGCGTAATGTCGGTCCGGACCGCTTCATCCAACAATACCGCCAAACCAAAGTATGACAAGCTGGTAAGCAGTATGACTTATATCGCCCACAACTCACTTGTGTTCTACTCGTGCATATAACATCAACACATAAAACCTGGCTCTGATACCACTGTTGGGAACGTAGTAATTTCAAAAAAATTCCTACGCACACGCAAGATCATGGTGATGGCATAGCAACGAGAGAGGAGAGTGTATGTCCACGTACCCTCGTAGACCGTTAGCGGAAGCGTTATGACAACGCGGTTGATGTAGTCGTACGTCTTCACGATCCAATCGATCCAAGCACCGAACGTACGGGGCCTCCGAGTTCAGCACACGTTCAGCTCGATGACGATCTCCGGCCTCCGATCCAGCCAAGCTCCAGAGATGAGTTCCGTCAGCACGACGGCGTGGTGACGATGATGATGTTCTACCGGCGCAGGGCTTCGCCTAAACTCCGCGACGATATGACCGAGGTGGAATATGGTGGAGGGGGGCACCGCACACGGCTAAGGAACGATCCGTAGATCAACTTGTGTGTCTATGGGGTGCCCCCTGCCCCCGTATATAAAGGAGCAAGGGGGAGGGGGTCGGCCAAGAGGAGGAGGCGCGCTCAAGGGGGAGAATCCTACTCCAAGTAGGATTCCCCCCTCTTTCCAAGTCCTACTAGGAGAAGGGAAGGAAGGGGAGGAGAAGGAGAAGGAAGGAGAGGGAGGAGAGGAAGGAAAGGGGGGCCGGCCCCCTAGTCCAATTCGGTTTGGGCTAGGGGGGCCGCGCGCCCTTCTTCCTCTCTTCCACCACTTGGCCCATGAGGCCCATTGCTTCTTCCTCGTATTCCCGTAACTCCCCGGTACCCCCGAAAATACCCGAATCACTCAGAACCTTTCCGAACTCCGAATATAGTCGTCCAATATATCGATCTTTACGTCTCGACCATTTCGAGACTCCTCGTCATGTCCCCGATCTCATCTGGGACTCCGAACTCCTTCGGTACATCAAAACTTATAAACTCATAATAAAACTGTCATCGTAACGTTAAGCGTGCGGACCCTACGGGTTCGAGACCTATGTAGACATGACCTAGAACTATTCTCGGTCAATAACCAATAGCGGAACCTGGATGCCCATATTGGTTCCTACATATTCTACGAAGATCTTTATCGGTCAAACCGTATAACTACATACGTTGTTCCCTTTGTCATCGGTATGTTACTTGCCCGAGATTCGATCGTCGGTATCCAATACCTAGTTCAATCTCGTTACCGGCAAGTCTCTTTACTCGTTCTGTAATACTTCATCCCGCAACTAACTCATTAGCTGCAATGCTTGCACGACTTATAGTGATGTGCATTACTGAGTGGGCCCAGAGATACCTCTCCGACAATCGGAGTGACAAATCCTAATCTCGAAATGCACCAACCCAACAAGTACCTTTGGAGACACCTGTAGAGCACCTTTATAATCACCCAGTTACGTTGTGACGTCTGGTAGCACACAAAGTGTTCCTCCGGTAAACGGGAGTTGCATAATCTCATAGTTGTAGGAACATTGTATAAGTCATGAAGAAAGCAATAGCAACATACTAAATGATCAACTGCTAGGCTAATGGAAATGGGTCATGTCAATCACATCATTCTCCTAATGATGTGATCCCGTTAATCAAATGACAACTCTTTTGTCCATGGCTAGGAAACATAACCATCTTTGATAAACGAGCTAGTCAAGTAGAGGCATACTAGTGACTATATGTTTGTCTATGTATTCACACATGTATCATGTTTCCGGTTAATACAATTCTAGCATGAATAATAAACATTTATCATGAAATAAGGAAATAAATAATAACTTTATTATTGCCTCTAGGGCATATTTCCTTCACCTACCCCAGAAACTCTAATGGCCACCTATGCGAGGCTCAAGGCCGAGTTTGAGGAGATAGTCGCCGTTGAGAAGCAGTATTCCCCTATCAAGGTGATGTCCCCCCTCGAGGACGAGGAATGGCCCCCGGAGGGATGGGATCCCCCGGTGAGCTACACAAGGTAAAAAATAATGGCTAACCATACTTGTGGTTTTTGATTATTTTGCAATGTGCTTTCTAATATGTTAGGGTTGTGCAGGTGCCGGTGGACATCCTTGATGATTCCGATGTCGCGGCCCGTCCTGTGGAGAACGCCCTAGAGATCGTTTTCGATGTCGCAATCCGTCATGTTGATATCGCCCTGGAGATCGATTCCAATGCCATTGTCCATCTCGTGGACATCACCCCAGAGATCAATTCTGATGTCGTGGTCAGTCCTATGGACATCGCCCCAGAGATCAATTCTCATGCCGTTGTCCATGTTGTGGTTATTTTCCGAGAAATCGATGACAAGAAATAGTTGGTCGCACTAATCCTTCAGGGTAGTTTGCATTGCCCTGTGTTTAATTACCAGAACGATGCGTGTTATCAAACCATCTCAGGGCTAGTGCATTGTCGTGTGTGGGCGGTACTTGCTACTTTTGTTTGATAGTGAATCATGCGAACCCTCTCCGAGTTATGGAAACAGATGTATCCTCACCAGCTTTTGATGTAATATATGGCATGCTTAGATGTAAGTTTGAACTGTTTATCATATCAGCAGGGCTTGTTTGATGATTCTTAGTGTTAGTAGGCTAGCTACTGTGCGAGCTATAGTACTTGCAAAACACTCACCGAAGAGAAACGTTGGGGCTGATGAGCTCGTGGTACGCTTATAATTATCTGTCGTCGATCGGCTAATAGCCCAAGCTCCTAAAATTGTAGGCTTAGCGATCGATCAGACAATAGTCGACACGGATACATTCAGGCCTCATTTGGTTCATAGGGTAGGAAAATCATAGCAAAAGTAGAGAGACGTACAACACAAAATCATAGCAGTACAGAGACGTACTCCCTCCGTTCCAAAATAGATGACCTAGGTGGGCTAGTTTGGCCTAGTGGGTTTCAGTGATATGATGTGGTACAGTGTCGTCCAGTCTTCGCATGTGGTAGCAGTATTGCGGGATAGTAAGTTTTCTTGAAGAAGCTGAATTCAACGAAGTCATGATGGTTCCTTCGTCCGACCAACTTACAGTGGGAAAAGTTGGGCCTGTGCTACGATCGGGGTGGACCAGGATGATTTTGTGCATGGCAGGTGGACCAGGATGGTCGACATCCCACATGTCAGTGAATGAAAGTATTCTTTCCGATATAGAGGACGAGCAACGAGTATTCATTGTTTATTTTTAATGAAAGATACTGTCTCCACTGTTACGATGGAGGAGTGTGAAACACGGAAGCCCAGTGAACTTGGCATGTGCACCACTCCCTCCTTCCTCATGTAATACTACCATAGTGTTGACTATAAGGTTGGCTATAAGGTTACAACTTTTTCTCACTTTCTCTCTATCTATTTCCTCTCAAATGTTTTTTACCTTTCTTTTTCTAGACACATTTTGTGCCTCTTTTTTTAGAATTAGTTTTTTTATACCTAGGAGCACATGTAGATACGGGCACTTGCAGAGCCTACTCCTTGACTTTGTCAATGCCTCTCTCTCCTCCACATAAGCGGGCTTATAGCCCAGTATTTTACTAATACTACTTGCTATGAATGCGGGCAGCTGGCGTCTGAGGGCATCTCCAACAGTTTGTATGTTATCTTGTTGGTAAAATATGCCATGTCATCAACCAACACCTTAACATACAACAACTCCAATGGGTTGTATCTAGTTTGCCCAATAGGATGTAGATAATAAATAAGGTGCTATCTCATTCTACATTGGAGCTTGTGCAAGGGGTGTTGGTTCATGTACATACAACCTTCCTCTCTTTCCTCATTTATTGTATGACACATCATCAAAATCCTGCATGGCAAAGTCTACCAACAACTATCTTACAACCATTGAAGATGCCTTGAGGGGGGAGCACGCGCGGGGAGGTGGGGGGGGGGGGTTTCTGGTGGGCTAGGGCGGTCAGAAGCGGGCTTGGAAGCGGTCTGGACTCCCCCATGGCCCACCTCACATTATCACCATATATTTCTTGGAGTCCATGTGCGGCGGGCGGGTGATCTCTTCTCCCTCCCCCGTCTCTCTCTTCTCAGCCGACGCCTGCCGAGTTATTAGATTTCGGCTATCAATGGTTTATTCAATTGCAGTCCCACATGTCAGTGAAACTACAAGACAACGCGTGTCCCCTCTGGTGAGCGGCGTGCGAGCCGGACCGTTGGGGGTGCGACGCGTATGAGTCGTAAGTGTGCCACCTTTTCCTTTTGAACTTGCAAAGCATAACATTTTCGTGCGATCGATCGATAGAAATCAAGAACAAAATGACGAGGGCGGTGCTTTCCCGCACGTTAGGCGGGCTAGTTTGAGTGATATGACGTGCTACAGTGCCGTCCACTTGCTCCAGTTTTATGTAAGCAAGAGTTTACACTCTTACGTGGGAGGAGTGCGAAACAAGGCGGATCTGATTTGGATCGAGGGATAACTGTTCCTTGCAAAATAATGGAACACTGTTAGCGATTATAGCATGATAGTTAGGGCATCTCCAGTGCTGGCCCGCAAATTTACACCGGCATTTGTCCAAGGACACTGATGGATGCCATCCGATGCTGCCCGCATACCTTTCGACAACTTTATGAACTAACCGGACGAAATTCATGCAAACAAAGCAAATTTCAAATTAACCGGATGAAATTCATTACATTTCGAAACTTTTCCTACAAACTGGACGAAATTCATTTCATATTTCGCATAAACCGTACTGAAACCTACTGTAAACCTAATCTAAACGATCACCGGTGCCCGACCACCATGTTCGGCCAAGAACACGAGAAAGCCGGCCATTGCCTTTGCCTCCTCCTCATCCGCCTTGATAACCGCCTCCTCTGGAGCACAAGGTTCTAAAGATTTCCGCCTCCACGTCGCCGTCAAGCGGCTAATCGGCCACCGATGTTTACCCCACCAAGCTTGGTGTCGACTGAGTAGAGTAGCGGTGGCCTTCCTGGGATCAGAGCGGCGGTGACCTACCGTGTACTACTCTTCCTCGTTACCGGTTGCGCCCGCGCACACGTGCCAGCTTCATGGTCATGGCGGTGGAGGGCGACCGGGGGGGGGGGGAGCCGGTGATCTCCTTCATCTGCTCCTGCGACAGTACATCAAAGAGAGCTTTGGAGCGCGCCCGGAGCGGAGACCGATGTCCTTCATCTGCTTCTGCGATAGTACATCCAAGAGAGCTTTGGAGCGCTAGGAGGCCATGGTTGGAGTGGTGCCGACAGAAGGAAGGGACCGGAGGAGAATGAGTGTGGGTCTTGGCTATGGCTGGGAGCTGGGGCTCAGGTTAATATAGCGGGCGAATGGCAATGAGCTACGGCAGACGGCTGTCGCCAGAGTAGGTTCATCGGGCGTGAATGCGGACGTTGCTTCAGTGATTTAACTGCAGGTGCGTTGGGTTACTAACATGTGGGCCCAACGGGCTTCTGGCCCGCATGTCAGTGACACACTAATTGCACCTGAAGTTAAGTCTGATGAATGCGGCATTGACGTTCTGGAGAGATGATGACCGTTTCAGGTGGGAAGCATGCGCTAGCGATGGAAGGGGTTTCGGTAGGCCAGGGCGGTCAGACGCTGGCGTGGTGGTAAAATGTGAACTCATGGATGACGAGCCTTTGAAGCGTATGTGGCACATATTGACAACTAGGCATCCATGCAACCGCACTTGTCGCCAGCTAGCCTTCGATGACCACCATTAGACACCACACAACCATGCATAACTTATGAATAATGGACGAATCGATCAGACACACACTCATGTGCAATGGCACTATGATCGTTCGCTCATGATAGTACATACTCCATACCATAGTACCTTCTCTATCTAGGATGTTTTATAGATTGTCGTTGTGATGGACGATATACATGAGCAAGGCGCTCCCGAGTATGACCATTGGTGTTGAGCCACGTGAATACATGCTCGGCATTCGCAGGGCCTCCATCAAAGCACCGCCGGGGCGCGCAGGTGATGGGCTTGCCGTTTGCGTTACGCCATGAGCAGGACTTTGATTGAGAGGGCAACATGCATGCATTAGCATGGTTTAACAGCTTGAGCGTGAGTGTCTGCACGCGTACATGCTACTTGCCTCTATGGACAGTGTGCACTAACGTGTGCATCACCTATAATATAAAAAATCCGTTTGTGCATTTAACGCAAAGTATTTCATTTTCATTTGGCGTGACGAGTCTGTGGTTTGATTCCTCACATACGCATAATTTTGGTTTTTATTTCTTTCTCCACTGACAGGTAGGCCCGCATAGATAGATAGATAAAGAACACGGGCTAATGAGGCGCATGCGGACTGTTTGACTGGTCAACCAGACAAATACGGAGCTATACGCTGAGCCAGTAACCGTATAATCACCATATCTCATATACAATGATCAAAGTGAGCTATCAAGACAAGTTCGATGACCGCCAATGCATTTTACTCAGTAATAAATTACCAGGATTGGCGGGGAATCTAAATTTCCTTCGTCTTCTGTCGTTGAGCTCTTGACAAACCAATGCACTATACGGTTGTCCGGCCACTCCACCCCAGAGCTCTCACCAAGCATCGTTCATGCCACCGCGCTGCACACTAACCGGTAAGGAAGCGATGGCATCCCGCCGCGCCGAGTTCGTTGCCACCCACGACCGCTCACAAAATGTTAGGGAAGCGATGGCATCCCGCCTTGCCGAGTTCATCGCCGCTCGCGACCTCACACCTATGTGGGCGGAATTTGAAGCTGCCAAGGCCGAATGGGAGGTAGAGCAAGAGGCGGCCAAAGCCGCCTAGAGGGAGCGGAAAAGTCAGAAAGCACTCAAGAAAAGAGAGGCCCGCCGCCGCAAGAAAGAAGAGGATGCACGCGCTACTGCAGAGAGGTCGATGGAGATTCAAGCACGGTGGGGTGTCACCGACAAAGCCGGGAAGGAGAACGACGGCATCTGGCCAGGATGTGAGAAGTAGTAGTACTAGTAGTTAGTGTGTGTGTATGTGTCTGAGTACGAGCAGGTACCAGTACTACTAGTTACTACTGTAGTTTTTAGAGCAAATTACCAGTACATTAGCCTAGACTCAATGGAAAAATTCCTATCCTATGCATCAAATGGCATCTCTTTCTCTATAGGAATTGAGATGCATGTCATCTCACTTCCTATGATTTCCATATTCCTATAAAATTCCTATCCTATGGACAAAAGGAGGCCTCTGCTGGAGTAACTACTGTAGCTAGAACTACTGCTGGTACAGTAGTTCTCTTCAAGAAGCGGAATTCAACGAAGTCTTGATGGTTCCTTCGTCTGAGCAACTTCACAGTGGGAAAGGTTGGGCCTTTGATTTGACGGCTCATTAGTCATTATTACTGTGGCGCGACAACTAGGGTGACTCTCCCTTGGAGTTCTGCGTGCATGGCAAGTGGACCAGGATGGTCGACGTCCCACATGTTGGCAAACGAAAGTATTCTTTTTGATATCGAGGAGCAAGGAAACCGCGTGGTATAGTATCACTGATGATTTATATTTATTTTTTATTTCTGATGAATGCTAGCGTTTCAACTCTTATGACGAAGCAGTGCCAAACATGGCACGTGCTATATGTCCCACACATCAACGAAAGGAGTGGAACATGAACAGCGTGGTAGAGTGTCTCCACTTCTTCCACTTCTGGGTCAGAGACCACACGTAGTAGTACTAGTGGTATGAACGATACAAAGTGCGACCCGGAGAGAAAGACACATCTAGTTGGAAGGTCTCGGAGCATACACTAAACAAATATAAAAGCTAATATGTGCCTCCAATTAATGTAGTAGTTGTAGAGTACTTAGGCACGTACTCCATAACATCATTGCGCATTGCACGTACAACATTTAGTGGTATGTAGTAAGAGACAAACGCCTATATGCCACACAT
Source organism: Triticum timopheevii (assembly GCA_963921465.1). Classification (NCBI taxonomy): domain Eukaryota; kingdom Viridiplantae; phylum Streptophyta; class Magnoliopsida; order Poales; family Poaceae; genus Triticum; species Triticum timopheevii. Next base: position 68,101,078 of record OY997266.1, read on the forward strand.
GTTCATACTATTTTTGCCTTTCTACTTCACTTCCCGCGCTACATTACTCAGGTTCGTACATCCACTCCTGGGTACATGTCTGTCTCGTAGTTCTAGTCCCACGTGTTCTTCATATAGATGGAATGATCCATATCATCGCAGCTAGTGTGGCTCCCCACGATGGAGACTCGTCCAAACTATGGCCCTATTTAGATCCATGGGTTAGAGTTAGTTTGAGCTAGTTGGGGCTCAAATAGCCCTAAAGTATCCAAACATTAGGGTTAAATTGGAGCAAGTTAGACTTGTTAGGTTCAATTGCCTCCCTAGGTGTTTGGAGAGGAATTGGCCAGCGCGAGGCGGTTCTATAGGTGGGCAGGCGGCTTGTAAGCAAAAGTTTCTCCTCGTGTTGTGAGCCACCGCGCACGTGTTGGCGAGGGAGAAGGCGTAGTAAGCAAGCTTCTTGTCGTTCTGCGAGTTGACGGAACACATCAAAGTTATTTAGTACATACTCTCTCCAAAAAAGGGCTGACCATGTCATGGCTACCATCCCGTGCTCTGTCATTGAGTATGTGCACTATTCATGTGCCATCGAGGAGAAACAATATTGCGTAGTAGGTGCCATCGAAGTGCACGACTCACTTACACACTTCTTATCTGATTATCTCCATTTTCTTGCATGGCACATGCACCTTGATGCTAGATGTCTCGCGTGTTGGCAAAAGGATGAACAAAGCTCACGTCAAAAAAAGAGTGGAAGAACATAGATTCCCGAAGACCGAGAAGGAGCAAGGAACCTCGTGGTGGAGCGTCTCACTCATAATATTTTATATTATTCAGTGATATAAAATCAACCAATCATCTCCACAGTGGACTGGAAGAGTACGAAACACGACAACCCAGTGTAGTTACATCATACTACATGGCTAACCCACGTTATCACCATATTTCTTGGCTTCCGTGCGACACCTAGCTCTAGTAATCCAGCAACACGTATCGCTTCTTGCTCCTCGTCTCTCTCAAAGTGCGGCGAGCTGGCATTTTGCCGTCTATTGAGGTCGGTTAACTCATCACATGTTAGCGACATGCCAAGAACATTCTAAAAAAATATTGTACTCTATTGTTATGCCAAGGAGAGGAAGCGCTTTGACCGATGGACCAAACGAAATAGGCGTGTCGTGCCGTGAGTGGGTCCAGTTTCTCATTTTGAACTCGTTTAGAACACTTGGTTTTGACTATTGATAAGATTTTATATAGGGCCTAATGTATTCTTCGAGGATGCCTTTGACTATTGATAAGATTTTATATAGGGCCTAATTTATTCTTCGAGGATGCCTTTGATTATTGATAAGATTTTATATAATGATAATATTTTATATAATTTTAAAATTATATTATTCGAAGATCCTTTCATGTTCCGTTTTAAAAAAAGATCCTTTCACGTACGAATTTGAGTGTATGCTTTGAGCAACTTGCATGTCCTATACTGCTCCTATTTGGATACTCTAACTTAGCTAGAGGTTAGACTAACTCATGACTAACCCTGAACTAATTGTAGCCAAAGAGGTGTTTGGGTGACAGGGTTAGATTGACAATAAATGCACTTGATGGAGAGAGAAAAGTGATTTTTCAATGGGCCCAATGAGAACTATCTCCAATTACCACCTCTTGGGTGGGATAGTTTTTTTGGGTGGGTTCGGTGCAACTTGCTCCAATTTAACTCTCATGCTTGGATACTTTAGGGATATTTAAGCCCCAACTAGCTCAAACTAACTCTAACTCATGGATCCAAACAGGGCCTATGGCCAGCCTCGACGCGAAGCAGTCGCATGCACCGGGAAGCGGCGCTCTCTCAGCCGTCGCGCTGCTTCAAAGCCGACGCCAGTGAGAGGTCGCCTTCGCTCTAGCCGGGCATTAATGCGGCACTGACGCTCTAGGGCGATGCTGACCGTTTCACGCAGGAAGGGCGCACTAGAAAGGGAGTATTGGTTTTGAACCATTTTAGGTGTAGTACTCGTAGTTTGCAAAACTACTCAATTATTGCACTCAGTTTCCTAAGAAATTGTGGTAAAAAATGTTACTCCACAGCCCACTTCCCTTCTCCTTCCTCTTCCACCACCCACGCACGTCCGCGGGAAGCGACCAGGCAACCCTTATATAGGAGTGGTAGCACAAAAATATGCATGCATAACCACTAAAATTTCCAGATTAAAGCGCTGCACCGGCGGGAGTATGGCATATGTCGTTATCTTCGGCCGGGCCATGGCTACCGGGTGACGGCGACCAGAGAAGAGGCGGCGGGAGGGGAATGAATGCAGCTACTATTTGGGTTCGCCGTCCGGCTTAAATAAATGTGCACCATCACGTGTACCCGCGGGTGCACAAATTGTAACATACGTGTCTGCTTAAGTGGGCGTCACGTAACTAGTGTGTGTGTGAGATTCTGAGAGACAGAGTGCATGTGTGCGACTCTACTATTCAGACATGTACTCAACCTTTTGCATCAGGATATAAGTATAATGGTATTACACTTTAGCTAGTGATTTACGTGGCCATGTTAAGATGGTTGTGTAAAAAATGTCACTTCCTGCTCGTGATTTGTGTTATATAATGACAAGCAAGATGCTCGTGCATTGCACGACATCAATATGTATTTTTTACAAAACACATGTTGTGATTGGCCCATGCAGGAGTAATCCCATGTGTAAAAACTAATAATATCTCGAGAATTTTATCGGAAAACTAGTATCTCGAGAATTTCATCGAAATAATGAAAGATGAGAAATAAGGTGAGGAGGAGTGGAGAGTGGTGGTGACTGGTGGTCGGACTGGGCGGAGGTATAGGGATGGACGGCGCTAGCAGGCGATGATACGTCTCCAACATATCTATAATTTTTTATTGTTCCATGCTATTATATTACCCGTTTTGGATGTTTATGGGCTTCGCTATACACTTTTATATCAATTTTGGGACTAACCTACTAACCAGAGGCCCATCCCAAATTGTTGTTTTTTGCCTATTTTAGTGTTTCGAAGAAAAGGAATATCAAACAGAGTCCAAACGGAATGAAACCTTCGGGAGCGATCTTTCTGGAACAAACACAATCCAGGAGACTTGGAGTGGACGTCAAGAAGCAGCCAAGGCGGCCACGAGGGTCCAGGGCACGCCCTAGGGGGGTGGGCGCGCCCCCCACCCTCATGGGCCCCTCGTGGCTCCCCTGACCGACTTCCTTCGCCTATATATATCTACATACCCCAAAAACATCAAGGAGCACCACGAAAACATATTTCCACCGCCGCAACCTTCTGTATCTGGGAGATCCCATCTTGGAGCCTTTTTCGGCGCTCCACCGGAGAAGGAATCGATCACGGAGGGCTTCTACATCATCGCCAAAGCCTCTCCGATGAGTTGTGAGTAGTTTACCACAGACCTTCTGGTCCATAGTTATTAGCTAATGGCTTCTTCTCTCTCTTTGAATCTCAATACAAAGTTCTCCTCGATCTTCTTGGAGATCTATTCGATGTAACTCTTTTTGCGGTGTCTTTGTCGAGATCCGATGAATTGTGGGTTTATGATCAAGTTTATCTATGAGAAATATTTGAATCTCCTCTGAATTCTTTTATGTATGATTGGTTATCTTTGCAAGTCTCTTCGAATTATCAGTTTGGTTTGGCCTACTAGTTGATCTTTCTTGTAATAGGAGAAGTGCTTAGCTTTGGGTTCAATCTTGCGGTGTCCTTTCCCAGTGACAGCAGGGGTAGCAAGGCACGTATTGTATTGTTGCCATCGAGGATAAAAAGATGGGGTGTATATCATATTGCTTGAGTTTATCCCTCTACATCATGTCATATTGTAATTTGTTCACCCGCCGTAATAATTTTGCTATCTTGAGAGAAGCCACTAGTGAAACCTATGGCCCCCAGGTCTATTTTCCATCATATAAGTTTCCTATCTACTTTATTTTGCAATATTTACTTTCCAATTTACATCATAAAAATACCAAAAATATTTATCTTATCTTATTATCTCTATCAAATCTCACTTTCGCAAGTGGCCGTGAAGGGATTGACAACCCCTTTATCGCGTTGGTATGAGGTTCTTGTTTGTTTGTGTAGGTACGAGGGACTTGGAGTGTTGCCTCCTACTGGATTGATACCTTGGTTCTCAAAACTGAGGGAAATATTTATGCTACTTTGCTACATCACCCTTTCCTCTTCAAGGGAAAAACCAACACATGCTCAAGAGGTAGCAAGAAGGATTTCTGGCGCCGCTGCCGGGGAGGTCTTCGCTCAAGTCAAGACATACCAAGTACCCATCACAAACTCATCTCCCTCGCATTATATTATTTGCCATTTGCCTCTTATTTCCCTCTCCCCCACTTCACCCTTGCCGTTTTATTCGCCCTCTCTTTCTCATTGACCTCTTTTTCGCTTGCCTTTTGTGTGCTCGTGTGTTAGATCGCTTATTTCATCATCATGTCTAGCTCTTTCCTACTTCCTTCATCTCCCGATTTTGAAGTCCTACACTTCAAGCAAAGACAAGGAGAAAACTTAAAAGATGCTTGGTATATGATGTTAGAATTGTATCGTAGTTGCATTATAGAAGGAGATTTCAAGATTTTACTTCGCAATTTTTATGTCGGGCTAACCGTATCCCATAGACAACTCCTTGATTTTGCCGCCAAAGGTAATTTTATTGAAATTGATCCTAGTTTTGCTTATGAAATTATAGAGGGGATAGTAGGAGTACTTCCCCTACAAAAGGGACCACCCCTTACTCAAGAAGGAACCCAAATCTTAGAGAAATCATGTGAATTGCAAAAATCTATTGAACCTCTTAAAAATGTTGGTGGGAATCTCAATCGCATGAATACTTTGATTACACGTTGCAATAAGTGATTGAATGCTCTATATCTAAAGATCTCCGAGCATGAAGGGAAACGCAAGGAACCTCCCAGATCCGAGCATAACTCTATTAAAAAGACGAATACAAAAGATGGAAATACTTAGATCTATTCTCGCTTTTATGCCTAGCTAGGGGCGTTAAACGATAGCTCTTGTTGGGAGGCAACCCAATTTTATTTTTGTTCCTTGCTTTTTGTTCCTGTTTAGTAATAAATAATTCATCTAGCCTCTGTTTAGATGTGGTTTTATGTTTTAATTAGTGTTTGTGCCAAGTAGAACCTATAGGATCATCTTGGGTGATAGTTAATTTAATCCTGCTGAAAAACAGAAACTTTTGCATGCAGGAGAATAATTTTAATAAATCACAGAAACGTGCTTTTTAGTTTATTATATTTGCAGTAGATTAATAGACAAATTACCTAGGACTTCCTGTTTTTGTAGGATTTTTAGAGTTCCAGAAGTATTCTAAAGTTACAGATTGCTACAGACTATTCTGTTTTTGATAGATTCTGTTTTTTGTGTGTTGTTTGCTTATTTTGATGAATCTATGGCTAGTATCAGGGGGTATGAACCATAGATAAGTTGTAATACAATAGGTTTAACACCAATATAAATAAAGAATGAGTCATTACAGTACCTTAAAGTAGTGGTTTGCTTTCTTGCACTAATGGAGCTCATGAGATTTTCTGTTGAGTTTTGTGTTGTGAAGTTTTCAAGTTTTGGGTAAAGATTTGATGGACTATGGAATAAGGAGTGGCAAGAGCCTAAGCTTGGGGATGCCCAAGGCACCCCAAGATAAATTCAAGGACAACCAAAAGCCTAAGCTTGGGGATGCCCCGGAAGGCATCCCCTCTTTCATCTTCGTCTATCGGTAACTTTACTTGGGGCTATATTTTTATTCACCACATGATATGTGTTTTGCTTGGAGCGTCTTGTATGATATGAGTCTTTAACTTTTAGTTTACCACAATCATCCTTGCTGTACACACCTTTTGGGAGAGACACACATGAATTGGAATTTACTAGAATACTCTATGTGCTTCACTTATATCTTTTGAGCTAGATAATTTTGCTCTAGTGCTTCACTTATATCTTTTTAGAGCACGACAGTGGTTTTATTTTGTAGAAATTATTGTTCTCTCATGCTTCACTTATATTATTTTGAGAGTCTTTTAGAACAGCATGGTATTTTCTTTGGTTATAAAATTGGTCCTAATATGATGGGCATCCAAGTTGGGTATAATAAAAACTATCATATAGAGTGCATTGAACACTATGATCAACTTGATACTTGATAATTGTTTTGAGATATAAAGGTGGTAATGTTAGAGTCATGCTAGTTGGGTAATTATGAAATTGAGAAATACTTGTGTTAAAGTTGGCAAGTCCTGTAACATGCACGTATGGTAAACGTTGTGTGACAAATTTGTTGCATGGGGTGTTCTTTTGATTGCATTCCTTATGTGTGGAGGTCGGGATCGTGCGATGGTTAACTCCTACCAACCCTTCCCCTAGGAGCATGCGTAGTAGTACTTTGCTTCGAGGGCTAATAAACTTTTGCAATAAGTATATGGGTTCTTTATGACTAATGTGAGTCCATGGATTATACGCACTTTTACCCTTCCATCATTGCTAGCCTCTACGGTACCGTGCATTGCCCTTTCTCACCTTGAGAGTTGGTGCAAACTTCACCGGTGCATCCAAACCCCGTGATAAGATACGCTCTATCACACATAAACCTCCTTATATCTTCCTCAAAACAGACACCATACCTACCTATTATGGCATTTCCATAGCCATTCCGAGATATATTGCCATGCAACTTTCCACCATTCCGTTTATTATGACACACTCCATCATTGTCATATTGCTTTTGCATGATCATGTAGTTGACATCGTATTTGTGACAAAGCCACCTTTATAATTCTTTCATACATGTCGCTCTTGATTCATTGCATATCCCGGCACATCACCGGAGGCATTCACATAGAGTCATATTTTGTTCTAAGTATTGAGTTGTAATTCTTGAGTTGTAAATCAATAAAAGTGTGATGATCTTCATTATTAGAGCATTGTCCCAAGTGAGAAAGGATGATGGAGACTATTATTCCCCTACAAGTTGGGATGAGACTTCGGACTTTATGAAAAATAAAAGAGGCCAAAGAAGCCCAAATAAAATAAAATAAAATAAAAAGAGGCCAAAGAAGCCCACCAAAATAAAAAATGAGAGAAAAAGAGAGAAGGGACAATGTTACTATCCTTTTTCCACACTTGTGCTTCAAAGTAGCACCATGATCTTCATGATAGAGTCTCCTATGTTGTCACTTTCATATACTAGTGGGAATTTTTCATTATAGAACTAGGCTTGTATATTCTAATGATGGGCTTCCTCAAAATTCCCTAGGTCTTCGTGAGCAAGCAAGTTGGATGCACACCCACTTAGTTTCTTTTGTTGAGCTTTCATACATTTATAGCTCTAGTGCATCCATTGCATGGCAATCCCTACTCCTCATGTTGACATTAATTGATGGGCATCTCCATAGCCCGTTGATTAGCCTCGTCAATATGATACTTTCTCCTTTTTATCTTCTCCACACAACCTCCATCATCATATTCTATTCCACCCATAGTGCTATATCCATGGCTTAAGCTCATGTATTGCGTGAGAGTTAAAAAAAGCTGAAGCACGTTAAAAAGTATGAACCAATTGCTTGGTTGAAACCGGGGTTGTGCATGATGGGAGTATTTTGTGTGACAAAAATGAAGCATAGCCTAACTATATGATTTTGTAGGGATAAGCTTTCTTTGGCTATGTTATTTTGATAAGACATTATTACTTGTTAGTATGCTTCAATTATTACTATTTTTATGTCAATATGAACTGTTATTTTGAATCATTTGGACCTGAGCATTCGTTCCACAATAAAGAAAATTACATTGAGAATTATGCTAGGTAGCATTCCACATAAAAAATGCTTGATATGTCTCCAGCGTATCTATAATTTTTTATTGTTCCATGCTATTAAATTACCCATTTTGGATGTTTATGGGCTTTACTATACACTTTTATATCATTTTTGGGACTAACCTACTAACCGGAGGCCCAGCCCAAATTGTTGTTTTTTGCCTATTTCATTGTTTCGAAGAAAAGGAATATCAAACGGAGCCCAAATGGAATGAAACCTTCGGGAGCGATCTTTTTGGAACAAACACAATCCAGGAAACTTGGAGTGGACGTCAAGAAGCAGCCAAGGCGGCCACGAGGGTCCAGGGCGCACCCTAGGGGGGTGGGCATGGCCCGCACCCTCGTGGCTCCCCTAACTGACTTCCTTTGCCTACATATATCTATGTACCCCCAAAACATCAAGGAGCACCATGAAAACCTATTTCCACTGCCGCAACCTTCTGTAACGGGAAATCCCATCTTTGAGCCTTTTCCGGTGCTTCACCGGAGGGGGAATCGATCACGGAGGGCTTCTACATCATCACCAAAGCCTCTCCGATGAGTTGTGAGTAGTTTACCATAGACCTTCGGGTCCATAGTTATTAGCTAGATGGCTTCTTCTCTCTCTTTGAATCTCAATACAAAGTTCTCCTCGATCTTCCTGGAGACCTATTCGATGTAACTCTTTTTGCGGTGTGTTTGTCGAGATCCGATGAATTGTGGGTTTATGATCAAGTTTATCTGTGAGAAATATTTGAATCTCCTCTGAATTCTTTTATGTATGATTGGGTATCTTTGCAAGTCTCTTCGAATTATCAGTTTGGTTTGGCCTACTAGATTGATCTTTCTTGCAATAGGAGAAGTGCTTAGCTTTGGGTTCAATCTTGCGGTGTCCTTTCCCAGTGACAGCAAGGGCGGCAAGGCACGTATTGTATTGTTGCCATCGAGGATAAAAAATGGGGTTTATATCATATTGCTTGAGTTTATCCCTCTACAACATGTCATCTTGCTTAATGCGTCACTCTGTTCTTATGAACTTAATACTCTAGATGCATGTTGGATAGCGGTCGATGTGTGGAGTAATAGTATTAGATGCAGGCAGGAGTCGGTCTACTTGTCGCGGACGTGATGCCTATATACATGATCATGCCTAGATATTCTCATAACTATGCACTTTTCTATCAATTGCTCGACAGTAATTGGTTCACCCACCGTAATACTTTTGCTATCTTGAGAAAAGCCACTAGTGAAACCTATGGCCCCCGGGTCCATTTTCCATCATATAAGTTTCCTATCTACTTTATTTTGCAATCTTTACTTTCCAATCTACATCATAAAAATACCAAAAATATTTATCTTATCTTATTATCTCTATCAGATCTCACTTTTGCAAGTGGCCATGAAGGGATTGACAACCCCTTTATTGCGTTGGTTGCGAGGTCTTGTTTGTTTGTGTAGGTACGAGGGACTTGGAGTGTTGCCTCCTACTGGATTGATACATTGGTTCTCAAAACTGAGGGAAATACTTACGCTACTTTGCTACATCACCCTTTCCTCTTCAAGAGAAAAACCAACGCATGCTCAAGAGGTAGCAGGCGGCAGCGGCCACCATGCTAGATTGTTCCAGAGACTTCCTTTTTTAATTTCTCAGCAATGAGGTTGTGGAGATAAGGATGTGGAGAGAGGTGCGGGTATCTTCTGTAAAATTATCATAGTTTGCTTTCTATCCATCAGATATAGATCGGACGGTCTATATTACAAGATGGTAGGCACACCATCATCACCAACTCGGTTTTTTTATAAGAGTAGAGATGATAAGTTTTCTAACTACTAGAGTAAAGTGGAATTTTTCCATGTTATACAAGTAAATTAAGGTGATTCTTTATCATACGAGTAAGGTTGGATGAAGGGTGGTAGGAACAAATGCTCCGCCTAGAGCATGTGTGTGTGAGATGGAGTCTTAGTGTGTGTGTGTGGGGGGGGGTGCACGCGCGTGCGTCTCTCTCTGTGTGTGTGTGTGTGTGTGTGTGATGGAGTCTTAGTGTGTGTGTGTGTGTGTTTGTGTGTGTGGGGTGGGTGGGTGGGTGTGTGTGTGTGTGTGTGTGTATGGGTGGTTGGGTAGGTGCATGTGTGTGTGTGATGTGAGGTCCTCGGTGGTGGATGTAATTTAAGTGTGCATGGCTTCATCATAGAGAGGTGATGTGTATGGCAGAGGCCACCAACAATGGGGTGCGAGAGAGAAAAGGCCCGTAGAGAGGGAAGCGAAGGTGTGTTCGCGCGAGAGGAGTCGACATCGAGAGAACGTGTTTGTTCGAGAGACACCGAGGAAGGATACTATATATCGATGGTGCATGTAAGCGGAAATTAAACAAAGGGATGGTCTTATTTGTGTCGGGGATATAGGGGAAGAGTGAGAGGGGGGTAGCTAGAAGGAGATTGTTAAGTGTGAGTGTGTGTTTTACCCATCCAGGCGGAAGTTATGTGCACACAAGAAGAGAATGATTCGATGTGGCGTTGGGGTTGAGGGTAATTAATTACGTATGGAGACATAGAGACCTCGAACGTGCATTTGCGAGAGGTATACATGTATACATGGGATGTGTGTGTGTGCGCGCACGTGATCAAGATAAAAAAAGAAGGCATAAGTCATAAGATCAACGACATGGGAGAGATGGATCGGTATTGCAATATGCCTGCATGTGAGAGTGCAGGGAAGAAGGCCCGACAATTGAGCATGTGTTTTTGTCTTTAAGAGATAGTGGAGTGGGCTGGAGCATGCATCTATGGCGAGCGGAGGGAGTGAGACACAACGATTGTGCAAAAGAGATCAACCTATAAATGCATGTATGGAGAGACATATATAGTGTGGGTGATAGGAGGCAAGAGTGCGTGTGAGAAAGAAATGTTGAAGGAGAAACTACAGATAGATATAGAGATGGAGATGCTAGCTAGAGGGACATCCGCTAGTTTGAGTGTTGGAGATGACCGCCGGGTGGTTCAGAGGGTGAAGTTATGTGTGTGAGAGAGAAAGATAAAAAGAGGGCACTTGACTGCATGTAGAGAGAAACATATGTAGTGTGCGTGATAGGAAGCAAGAGTGAGGGCGAGAAAGAAGGTTGATGGAGAAACAGATAAATAGAAAGATAAAGAGGCTAGCTAGTGTGCGTTAGAGATAGGAGTCGAGTGGATCAGAAGGCTACTTATGTGTGGTGGTGTGAGAGAGATAGAGAGAGGGTGCATGTGAGTCACATACAAACAAATATCAGAGAGAAAAGAGATCCCGAGAGATGGAGTTTTGTGTCTGCGAGAGAGAAAGATATTTCACAATGAGAGTGATAGCTAGAGAGACATATGAGAGAACGCAAGATATCTCCAGGGAGAGAGAGTGTGTGTGAGCGACATACAAGAGAACGGTGGAGAAATATGAGACCCTGGGAGACAAAGTTTGTGTTTGTGTGTAAGAAAGAGATATTTAAGAGGAAGGGTCGTAGCTTCTCATACATAAGGAGTGAAAGATGTCTCTGTGTGAGAGGGGGTGTGCGAGTGGCACACAGGGGAATAGTAGAGAGAAATGAGACCCCGGGAGACAAAGTTTTGTGTTTGTGTGAGAGAAAGAGATTCCACATGGAGAATCATAGTTAGAGACACATAGCAGGGAGCGAGATATACTTAAAGAGAGACAGAGTGATGAAGGTCGAGGGAGAGAATACCATCAGTGTGTTACAAAGATAAAAGATCATTGTCGACATAAAGGTAGCACGAGAGGTACCCGAGAGACGACGAATGTGTATAGATCTAGAGAGATACTCCTATATAAGCATGAGTGATAGCTATATGAGACGAATATCTGGATTAAAGGGGATTCAAATATTTAAACTGGAGATCACGACATCGATAATATCATAACACAAATTGGTGTATCAAACATGCATATTCATTTGAATTTGGGGACACGTGTAATGTTATATAGTTTATCAATATTAGTGCTCCATAGATTCTTTAATTAGAAACAATGCGTGGTTTATATGCAATTAATGTCTAAATTGGATTACCCTATATGCTGCGTGTGTGAAACACATTATACATGTTTGAGAAGTAAAAAAACCGCATGAAACACACATTAATTGGAGACAGTTAGCAAGGAATGCATACATTGGATTTCAAAATAAAGTGGTTTCAAATATTTGAAAATCCAAATTAAGATGGATACAGCCTTATGAATCTGAGATCATGCCATTTATAAACCATATTTATGTATAAAGGGTGTTGTGCTTTTGAAAGTATATATGAAAAATGATGTATATAGAATTTTATTCCAATCGAAAATGGATAATGCCCAAACAAAAATAGAATACAAACGAGATTCGAATTGAGTTGGCACGGTAAACGTGCACTTTGCAAAATTTGAACGAAGTGGGGAAAGTCGTAGTAACCGATTGAAACCAAAAGTGATCTATCAAACATGCATACTCATATGAATTCACGCGCATCTCTGTTATTTCATATGTAGATATTACTAATCCATACATTTTAGTAGAACATAATTTGGTTTAAATTTTTTGAATTCAACCTTATGATTTTGAGATCATTGTATTTGTAAATCATATTATACATATAAAGGAGCAGAATTCTTTGTTGTGCTTTTGAAAGTATATATATAAAAAATGATGTATATAGAATTTTATTCCAATCGAAAATGGATCCTGCCCGAACAAAAATAGAATACATTCAGGATTCGAGTTGAGTTGGCACGGTAAACATGCACTCTGCAAAATTTGAACGAAGCAAGGAAAGTCACAGTAACCGCCCGAAACCAAAATCTGTGAGATGGAAATTAATGCCTATCCCTGCCACGCAAAGCCTATCGGCTCGATTTCTATAGGTTTGAATAGCGGTAGGTTTGTAATTTCACTCAAACGTGACATAACCGCCTCTCACCCTGATTCATACACGGTGGGCGCCAAAACACAGTGTCTCCTTGGCTGAAATCAACTCCCTCCCCAATTCATACACGATGGGCGCCAAAAACAAACTCTCGTCGGCAAATATTTGGTGTATACGAGATTACTGTCCTATCCCCAACCGACTAATATTGTTGTGATGTAGGAAATTCGAAACGGGGGCTAAGTTTGTAAATTTCCTCGCATTTGAGACAAGTGCGCCCTGAAAACATGGTTCCCCCTGATACGTCTCTAACATATCTAAAATTTATGAAGCATTCATGCTATTATATTATCTGTTTTGGAAGTTTATGGGCTTTATTATACACTTTTATATTATTTTTGGGACTAACCTACTGACCGGAGGCCCAGCCCATATTGCTGGATTTTTTTTGCCTATTTCAGTGTTTCGAAGAAAAGGAATATCAAACGGAGTCCAAACGGAATGAAACCATCGGGAGAGTTATTTTTGGAACAGAAGCAATCCAGGAGACTTGGAGTAGACGTCAGGGAAGCTTCGAGGAAGCCACGAGGCAGGGAGGCGTGCCCTACCCCCTGGGCGTGCCCCCCACCCTCATGGGCCCCTCGTGGCTCCCCTGGCCAACTTCTTTCGCCTATATATGTCCATATACCCTAAAAACAGTGCGGAGCACAATAGATCGGGAGTTCCGCCGCCGCAAGCCTCTGTAGCCACCAAAAACCAATCGGGACCCTATTCCGGCACCCAGCCGGAGGGGGATCCCTCACCGGTGGCCATCTTCATCATCCTGGCGCTCTCCATGACGAGTAAGGAGTAGTTCACCCTCGGGGCTGAGGGTATGTACCAGTAGCTATGTGTTTGATCTCTCTCTCTCTCTCTTGTGTTCTTGATTTGGCACGACCTTGATGTATCATGAGCTTTGCTACTATAGTTGGATCTTATGATGTTTCTCACCCTCTACTCTCTTGTAATGGATTGAGTTTTCCCTTTGAAGTTATCTTATCGGATTGAGTCTTTAAGGATTTGAGAACACTTGATGTATGTCTTGCCGTGCTTATCTATGGTGACAATGGGATATTCATGTGATCTACTTGATGTATGTTTTGGTGATCAACTTGCGGGTTCGATGAACTTATGCATAGGGGTTGGCACACGTTTTCGTCTTGATCTCTCTGGTAGAAACTTTGGGGCACTCTTTGAAGTACTTTGTGTTGGTTGAATAGATGAATCTGAGATTGTGTGATGTATATCGTATAATCATACCCACAGATACTTGAGGTGACATTGGAGTATCTAGGTGACATTAGGGTTTTGGTTGATTTGTGTCTTAAGGTGTTATTCTCGTATGAACTCTATGAAAGATCGGACGGAAAGAATAGCTTCGTGTTATTTTACTACGGACTCTTGAATAGATAGATCAGAAAGGATAACTTTGAGGTGGTTTCGTACCCTACAATAATCTCTTTGTTTGTTCTCCGCTATTAGTGACTTTGGAGTGACTCTTTGTTGTATGTTGAGTGATAGTTATATGATCCAATTATGTTATTATTGTTGAGAGAATTTGCACTAGTGAAAGTATGAACCTTAGGCCTTGTTTCCCAGCATCGCAATACCGTTTACGCTCACTTTTATCATTAGTTACCTTGCTGTTTTTATAATTTCAGATTACAAAAACTTACATCTACCATCCATATTGCACTTGTATCACCATCTCTTCACCGAACTAGTGCACCTATACAATTTACCATTGTATTGGGTGTGTTGGGGACACAAGAGACTCTTTGTTATTTGGTTGCAGGGTTGCTTGAGAGAGATCATCTTCATCCTACGCCTCCCACGGATTGATAAACCTTAGGTCATCCACTTGAGGGAAATTTGCTACTGTCCTACAAACCTCCGCACTTGGAGGCCCAACAACGTCTACAAGAAGAAGGTTGTGTAGTAGACATCAAGCTCTTTTCTGGCGCCGTTGCCAGGGAGGTGAGTGCTTGAAGGTATATCTTTAGATCATGCAATTGAATATTTTTGTTTCTTGTTTTATCACTAGTTTAGTCTATAAAAGAAAATTACAAAAAATGGAATTGAGTTTGTCTCATACGGTTCATCTTTTTAATGTCTTTCATGAAAATGATGGTAAGGAAAATTGTGCTCAAGTGCTAGAAGAAGAAGTCTATAAAATGTTTGGCATAAAATATTTGAATGATGAGCATGATTGCAATGTTGTTAGTATGAATTACTTGAATATCCATGATGCTAATGATATGCAAAGACACAAGCTTGGGGAAGCTATGTTTGATGAAGATAATATTTTTTGTCCCCCAAATTTTGATGAGAATATTTATTATGATGAAAGCATTCCTCCTATTGATGATGATTATATTGGTGAAAGTGGATTTGAAGAGGTCATGACTTTATTTAGTGATGAATCCACTATTTCGGAAGAGGTTCCAATTGATTATGAGAACAAAGTTGCTATCTATGATGATTATTGTGATGACTTGTATGCTATTAAGAATAATGATAATCATGAAACTTGTCATCATGATTTTAGTTTTCAATTGGATTATGCTTCACATGATAGTTATTTTGTTGAGTTTGCTCCCACTACTAGTGATGAGAATAAATTTGCTTATGTGGAGAGTAGTAAAAATTCTATGCTTGTAGATCATGAAAAGGATGCTTTAGGTGATGGTTATATGGTTGAGTTCATTCATGATTCTACTGAAAATTATTATGAGAGAGGATCATATGCTTCTACATATTGCAATAATATCAAGTTTCCTCTCTATGTGTTGAAAATCTTGAAGATTTGCTTGTTTTACCTTCCTATGCTAGTTGATTATTGTTCCCATAAGTTGTTTGCTCACAAAATCCCTATGCATAGGAAGTGGGTTAGACTTAAATGTGCTAGCCATATTTTTCATGATGCTCTCTTTATGTTTCAATTCTTATCTTTTATGTGAGCATCATTGAAATCATCATGCCTAGCTAGGGGCGTTAAACGATAGTGCTTGTTGGGAGGCAACCCAATTTTATTTTTGTTCTTTGCTTTTGCTCCCGTTTCGTAATAAATAATTCATCTAGCCTCTGGTTAGATGTGTTTTTATGTTTTAATTAGTGTTTGTGCTAAGTAGAACCTTTGGGAAGACTTGGGTGAAGTCTTTGTGATCTTGCTGTAAAAAACGGAAACTTTAGCGCTCTCGAGATTAGCTGCCATTTTTTACTGGAGAGTGATTTCAGGTTGATTCTTTTTGAAGATGATTAATAGACAAATTCCTCAGGTCCACTAAGTTATTTCAGAATTTTTGGAGTTACATAAGTATTCGTATGATACAAATTACTACAGGCTGTTCTGTTTTTGACAGATTCTGTTTTCTATGTGTTGTTTGCATATTTTGATGAATCTATGAGTAGTATCGGAGGGTATGAACAAAATAGAAGTTGTAATACAGTAGATATTACACCAATATGAATTTATAATGAGTTCACAACAGTACCTAAGTGATGGTTTATTTTCTTATACTAACGGAGCTTACGAGTTTTCTGTTGAGTTTTGTGTCGTGAAGTTTTCAAGTTTTGGGTAAAGATTTGATGGACTATGGAATAAGGAGTGGCAAGAGCCTAAGCTTGGGGATGCCCATGTCACCCCAAGATCATTCAAGGACAACCAAAAGCCTAAGCTTGGGGATGCCCCGGAAGGCATCCCCTCTTTCGTCTTCGTTTATCGGTAAGTTTACTTGGAGCTATATTTTTATTCACCACATGATATGTGTTTTGATTGGAGCGTCATTTTATTTTGTTAGTATTTGATTGATGTTATTTAGAATAATGTTTTGAATCTCTATTTTCAATAGAAATGTCAAGGATAGCCTTTACCATGCTTATTTTGCAAGTATACATGTTGCTGTTTCAAAACACAAAGTTTACCGCTGTTGCAAAAATTCTCTAGAAAATTCAGAGAATGATATAATATTGAAAATTTTTGCATATTGAGCTCTGATAAATCTTATACAGTTTAGTATGTTTCTCATAATTTTTGGAGTTAGGGAAGTATGATGAATCTTGCATTCTTTACAGACTATACTGTTTTGGCAGATTGCTGTTATGTTTGCATTGTTTGCATATGTTTGCTTGTTTAATGATTCTATTTGAGGATAGGAGTATTAAATATGCAGAGACATTTAGTATGAAATGTTGAATAGTAATTTTAGTGATTTGTTACAGTAGAAAATGATAAGGTTTTTGCATTGGTTTATACTAACTTATCTCATGAGTTCTTGTTGAGTTTGGTGTGGATGAAGCTTTCAAGATTTAGGAAACCAAGATATAAAAGGAATTAAGGAGACACAAAAGCTCAAGCTTTGGGATGCCCAAAGCGCCCCAAGATAATATTCAAGAAGTCTCAAGCATCTAAGCTTGGGGATGCCCCGGTAGGCATCCCACCTTTCTTCTTCGACAATTATCGGTTAGTATCGGTTGAACCTAAGTTTTTGCTTCTTCACATTAGTGGTGCTGTCCTTGCAATGCCATTTTATTTTGTTTTGCTTGCTGCTTGAATAAAGTACTTAAGATCTGAAATACTTAAATGAGAGAGAGTCCTCACATAGCTAAATAATTATTTGACTACTCATTGATCTTCACTTATATCTTTTTGGAGTAGTTTGTCATTTACTCGTGTGCTTCACTTATATCCTATGAGTAAATGGTTGAATGATTTGAATATCATAAATCTGAAATTATATATGTTTCATATGCTTATTCCATGGGGAATAATGACTTCACATATAAGAAGTAGAGGTGGTAAATTTATTGAAGGTTAGCAAACATTGTATTGGTCACTTGAACAATTCATGAAAGAATATTGAAGGAAGAGAGATTTCACATATAAATATACTATCTTGGACATCTTTTATGATTGTGAGCCCCATTAATTATTTTCAAACCTGATAAAATTAGTTGAAATTGGATAAGGAAGACAACATAATGAGTTATGCTTGGGTATATTTGTATAGAAGTTATATTGTTATAGATCCTCCAACATGTGGTGCTTGCTGTTTAGAATCCTTTGCTAGCCAAATATCTGTACCTAAGCGGGAATACTGCTTGTGCATCCAAATTCCTTGAACCAAGTTTCTTCCATGAGTGTCCACCATATCTACCTATTTGCGGTATTTACCTGTCGTTCCAAGTAAATTTGCATGTGCCAAACTCTAAACCTTCAAATAATAATCTGTTTTGTATGCCCGAATCGCTCATGTAGCGACTAGGGGTTGTCAGTATCTTCCATGCTAGGTGGGTTATTCTCACGATGAGTGGACTCCGCTCATCATTCACGAGAAAAAGGGCTGGTAAGTGGGATGCCCAGTCCACTAGTGCAGAACCGGGCTATAGCACCGGTTCGTAAGGGCCTTTAGTGCTAGTTCTGTAACCGGCACTAAAGGGTGGGTACTAAAGGTCCCCCCCCCTTAGTACCTGTTCGGCATGAACTGCCACTAAAGTGCCACCACGTGGCACGAGCCAGGGCCGGGTGCGGGGAGACCTATAGTACCGGTTGGTAACACGAACCAGTACTAAATGTTCGGGGGGTTTTGGTTTTATTTTTTATTTTTCCTTTAGTTTTGTATTTTCAATTTAATTTAGAGATTTTTTTACATTATAATGAGTTGTTAAATCATTAGGTGAAAGTACCGCAGATTAGTTTCAACTGGATGCATGCATGGATCCTAGCTAAGTGATCAAAGTATATATGCCATATCCACATATATTACTTGATCACTTATATTAGGTGAGCAAGTAATATGGATATGGCATATACTTGATCACTTAGCTAGCTAGGATCCATCCAGTTGAAACTAATCTGCAGTTTATTTCATAAATGATATAATAACTCATCATCATCATATTAATATAAAAACTATTGCATCATATATGTCATCACCAACAAGACTAGTTAACGGTATACTAGCTAGCTAAAAATCATTATAGTCGTCATTACCACTATTTAATCATCATAGTCATTACCGCTATCTAATCACCACCAATACCAGCTGAAAGAAGAAACATTCACTTGTACCAGAAGGAAAGATATCATCGAGTTCAACATGATCACTCTTTGAGTTTAACTTCAGGACGAATAACACGGACATGAGAGGACAAGTACTAAGAGCATGCTAATCACTCTTGCTACTCTCTCTCGGGTAAAATGGCATAGAACATGTATAGCTCTCTTGATTCATCATATTAGAGCATGCAGATGAACCTGTCTCCCAATCGTGGGTTCCGCTTCTGATTGTTGCCTCCTAGTACTTCTCTGCGATCATTCACAATTTTGCTCCAGTCTTTCACTATTAAGCATTCCTCGGTTCTAGAAATCCTGTGCAATGTAGGATGTCTTGGCCGTAAGCCAACAATTGACATGCGACCGTTAGTCGAGATCCACTAAGGCACAACTATCATCGGGAGTCCCTGTTGAAGAGAACATCATATAGTATCATACTTATCAATGAAGTTTAGCTTAAAAAATAATGTATGCAAAAGATGCACTGAGGAAAAATGTTAAAAATCTTACCATCTTTCCTAAATACATGTGATCGTAGTTCAATACGAACACTATTGGTCGCACGTTTTGAGTACTAAGATTTGCAAGTCTAGGAAAATAATTTCTCTTGACAGCATCAAGATCCTCAAGCCATGAAACATATTGACTTATCTCCTCACAGTTTAGTTCAGCCCCGGGACAGCGGATGTTCTTGTCTACCAAGCGCTGGACATGTTTGCTTGAATGGAAATAAGTTGTCAATAGAAATTAGTTGTCAACTATTTTTGAAAAAACGATATCGAACATAAATATGGTTGAGAAACTCACATAATGGTAGAACTGGAGGCGTCTGCACATCGACCCAAATGTCTCTATTACCTTCAATATCATCTTCGGGGTGAATATCAAAGGTGAAAAACATATCAGGCTCAAATGCATAAGTATTGCATAGTGCTTGCCAAGTTTTGCATTCAAAATGGTGTAGGTTTCTTGATTGTATAATTTGACGTTGAAGGTATAACCATACTCGGTCTTCAAGTAAACTCTCTTTACCTCCATAGTTTTTTTAGGATTGAAACCTATCTTATCCAATACAAAAATTCTTGCATGGCAGGGGATACGCTAGTAGAATAGTGAAAATTTTAAATAATAAGTTGAAGCAAATGAAGCATATATAAGTCATGCTTAATTACAAAAAAATACTTGTCGTTGTGACTTACTGTATCCACTTCGAAGGTCTCATCCAGCTTGATGCTGAAGCGCCTATCATCAACTAGGAATTTTTTGTCGCACAGGCCACATTGGTATTCGTAGTCTTCGCACATAATGAAATCGTTTTCGTCGTCAGACGGCATTTCCTATGTTCATAGGTGAAACATTAAACACTTGTTGATTATATTAATTCAACTAATTAAACTAGTTTTATTAACTCAACTAGCTAGTTCAACTAATTAATTCAACTAAGCACTTACTAAAAATATACCTAAATAAAGTATAGCTCCTAATTCAACTAATTCAACTAACTAGTTCAACTAATTCAACTAAACTAGTTCTATTAATTTTCTTACGAAAAATAAAGTAGCTAGTTCTATATACTAAAATTTTAATTAGATGATCAAATCTCATATACCTAAATTTATTATATATTAATTCATCTAACATTAATATAAATTCATCTATAACTAAAAGTATAAAAAACTAACTCATCTAACATTATCTAATTCTTATATAATCTAACATTTACATAATCTAACATTTTGACATTAAACATTTGTGTGTGTGCGTGTGTGCATATATGTGCACAGGAGGCCGCCGGCGAGCGGCAGGGGGCTGGCTGGGGCACGCAATCGATCTTACAACGGGGGGGGCAACGACGATGACGACAGCAACGGGGGCGGCGCAGGGGCGGCGACGGGGCCGGGGGGCGCGATGGGGGCGACGACGACGGCGACAGGGGCGGCACAAAGACGGGGGCGGCGCATGGACGGGGATGGCGACGACAGCGACAGGGACGATGACGGGGGCGGCGCAGGGACGGGCGCGATGAAGATGAAGATGACAACTGAAAATTTTTGTAAGTGTTGGTTATATAGGGGAGGCCTTTAGTATAGGTTGGAGACAGGAACAGGTACTAAAGGTTAAATTTGGCCAGGCGCAGCTGTGGGAAGTGACCCCCTTTAGTACCGGTTTGTGGCTCCACCCGGTACTAAAGACCCACCCTTTAGTACCTGTTTGGGCCACGAACCTGTACTAAAGGGGGTGCGCTCCCGTCCGCGGTGCTCATTGTTTAGTCCCACCTCGCCGAGCGAAGGGCAGCCGCACTAGTTTATAAACTCAGTCGCGGCTGCTTTTTCGAGCTCCTATATAATGCAGGCCTCTGGGCCTAACTTTGCCGCGCTGCCCTGTGAGACTGTTGGGCCTTAGGGGCCTGCATATGCACGCCCAAGGCCGAGCAGGCCCACTGGGCAGCGCGGAAATAATTTTTTTTCATATAGTTTTTTTCTTTTGTGGTTTATATATTTTCTTCTATTTATTTGTGAGTAGTTTTTTGCTCTATTTAGAGTTTCTTATACTTAATATTAGTGGGTTTTATCATTATATTCATATTTGTAGTGATTTTTCAGTTCATTTTCTGGTGCTTTTCACTTTCACGGTGATTTAGCTCTGAAAACAAATTAGTAAATGCATCGAAAATAGCAAACTATGTTAGAAAGGGTTGAAAGATGATGACGTGGATTTAAATTGTGCAACTGAATGCAAAAAAGTCCGGAGTTGTACTAAGTTATTAAAATATTGAATAGCCGGTGTAACAGATGAGTTTTCGTCTGAAACCCTGATACTTCCTAAGAGATTGTCCAGTTTGTACACGAAGTGCATCCAGTTTTTGCCGTAACCCTCTCTAATTTTTTGCACATGTTATGCGGGTGAAATGATGATACCTTGCCAAGTTTCAACCTTTTCAGACTTCATTTTGTACTGCTTTTCACTTTCACGCCGATCTAGCTCTGAAAACAAATTAGTAAATGCATCGAAAATAGCAAATTATGTCAGAAAGGGTTGATAGTTGATGACGTTTATTTTAATTGTGCATCTGAACGCAAAAAAGTCTGGAATTGTACTAAGTTATTAAAATATTGAATAGCCGGTGTAACAGATGACTTTTCATCTGAAACCCTGATACTTCCTAAGAGACTGTCCAGTTTGTACACGAAGTGCATCCAGTTTTTGTCGTAACCTTCTCTACTTTTTTGCACATGCTATGCGGGTGAAATGATGATACCTTGCCAAGTTTCAACCTTCTCAGAGTTCATTTTGTACTGCTTTTCACTTTCACGGTGATTTAGCTCTGAAAACAAATCAGTAAATGCATCGAAAATAGCAAATTATGTCAGAAAGGGTTGAAAGTTGATGACGTGGATCTGAATTGTGCATCTGAACGCAAAAAAAGTCTGGAGTTGTACTAAGTTATTAAAATATTGAATAGCTGGTGTAACAGATGAGTTTTCGTCTGAAACCCTGATTCTTACTAAGAGATTGTCCAGTTTGTACACGAAGTGCATCCAGTTTTTGCCATAACCCTCTCTACTTTTTCGCACATGCTATGCGGGTGAAATGGTGATACCTTGCCAAGTTTCAACCTTTTCCGAGTTCATTTTGTACTGCTTTTCACTTTCACGGTGATTTAGCTCTGAAAACAAATCAGTAAATGCATCGAAAATAGCAAATTATGTCAAAAGGGTTGAAAGTTGATGATGTTTATTTGAATTTTGTGCCTGAACGCAAAAAAAGTGCGGAGTTGTATTAAATTATTAAAATATTGAGTAGCCGGTGTAACAGATGAGTTTTCGTCCGAAACCCTGATACTTCCTAAGAGATTGTCCAGTTTGTACACGAAGTGCATCCAGTTTTGCCGTAACCCTCTCTACTTTTTTGCACATGCTATGCGGGTGAAATGATGATACCTTGCCAGGTTTCAACCTTTTCAGAATTCATTTTGTACTGCTTTTCACTTTCACGCTGATCTAGCTCTGAAACCAATCAATAAATGCATCGAAAATAGCAAATTATGTCAGAAAGGGTTGAAAGTTGATGACGCGGATTTGAATTGTGCACCTGAACGCAAAAAAAGTCCGGAGTTGTACTAAGTTATTAAAATATTTAATAGCCGGTGTAACAGATGAGTTTTCGTCCGAAACCCTGATACTTCCTAAGAGATTGTCCAGTTTGTACACGAAGTGCATCCAGTTTTTACCGTAACCTTCTCTACTTTTTTGCACATGCTATGCGGGTGAAATGATGATACCTTGCAAAGTTTCAACCTTTTCAGAATTCATTCTGTACTGCTTTTCACTTTCACGGTGATTTAGCTATGAAAACAAATCAGTAAATGCATCGAAAATAGCAAATTATGTCAGAAAGGGTTGAAAGTAGATGACATGGATTTGAATTGTGCATCTGAATGCAAAAAAAGTCTGGATTTGTACTAAGTTATTAAAATATTGAATAGCCGGTGTAACAGATGAGTTTTCATCTGAAACCCTGATACTTCCTAAGAGATTGTCCAGTTTGTACACGAAGTGCATCCAGTTTTTGCCGTAACCCTCTCTACTTTTTTGCACATGCTATGCGGGTGAAATGATGATACCGTACCAAGTTTCAACCTTTTCAGAGTTCATTTTATAATGCTTTTCACTTTCACGGTGATTTAGCTCTGAAAACAAATCAGTAAATGCATCAAAAATAGCAAATTATATCAAAAAGGGTTGAAAGTTGATGACGTGGATTTGAATTGTGCATCTGAACGCAAAAAAAGTCTGGAGTTGTACTAAGTTATTAAAATATTGAATAGCCAGTGTAACAGACGAGTTTTCATCCGAAACCCTGATACTTCCTAAGAGATTGTCCAGTTTGTACACGAAGTGCATCCAGTTTTTGCCGTAACCCTCTCTACATTTTTGCACATGCTATGCAGGTGAAATGATGATACCTTGCCGAGTTTCAACCTTTTCAGAGTTCATTTTGTACTGCTTTTCACTTTCACAGTGATTTAGCTCTGAAAACATATCAGTAAATGCGTGAAAAATAGCAAATTATGTCAGAAAGGGTTGAAAGTTGATGACGTGGATTTGAATTGTGCATCTGAACACAAAAAAAGTCCGGAGTTGTACTAAGTTATTAAAATATTGAATAGCCGGTGTAACAGATGAGTTTTCGTCCAAAACCCTAATACTTCCTAAGAGATTGTCCAGTTTGTACATGAAGTGCATCCAGTTTTTGCCGTAACCCTCTCTACTTTCTTGCATATGCTATGCGGGTGAAATGATGATACCTTGCCAAGTTTCAACCTTTTCAGAATTCATTTTGTACTGCTTTTCACTTTCACGCTGATTTAGCTCTAAAAACAAATCAGTAAATGCATCGAAAATAGCAAATTATGTCAGAAAGGGTTGTAAGTTGATGACGTGGATTTGAATTGTGCATCTGAACGCAAAAAAGTTTGGAGTTGTACTAAGTTATTAAAATATTGAATAGCCGGTGTAAAATATGAGTTTTCGTCTGAAACCCTGATACTTTCTAAGAGATTGTCCAGTTTGTACACGAAGTGCATCCAGTTTTTGCTGTAACCCTCTCTACTTTTTTGCACATGCTATGAGGGTGAAATGATGATACCTTGCCAAGTTTCAACCTTTTCAGAGTTCATTTTGTACTGCTTTTCACTTTCACGGTGATTTAGCTCTGAAAACAAATCAGTAAATGCATCGAAAATGGCAAATTATGTCGGAAATGGTTGAAAGTTGATGACGTGGATTTGAATTGTGCATCTGAATGCAAAAAAAAGTCCGGAGTTGTACTATGTTATTAAAATATTGAATAGCCGGTGTAACAGATGAGTTTTCGTCCGAAACCTTGAAACTCCCTAAGAGATTGTCCAGTTTGTACACGAAGTGCATCTAGTTTTTGCCGTAATCCTCTCTACTTTTTTGCACATGCTACGTGGGTGAAATGATGATACCATGCCAAGTTTTAACGTTTTCGGAGTTCATTTGTAGTGCTTTTCAATTTCAGGGTCATTCAGCTCAAAACAAATTAGTAGATGCATGAATAATAGCAAATGAAGGCACAAAAAGTCCAGAGTTAAAATAAGTTATTAAAAATGAAAGAGAGACGCAATGCTCACCTGCACGTTGCTTATCTTCAGGCCTGGAGGAAATGGTGTAGACTGCATGGAGCTACCAGGGCTTGAAGCTAAGCAACATGCAGGTGAGCATTGTGCCTCTCCTTCATCGTCTCGGCACTTAGGGCTTATAAACCGATGCGATTGCCTCTTGCTTGGCGAGGTGGGACTAAAAAACAGCTGCAAAAAGAATCAACTAAAAAACTCTAGTACCGGTTCATGCCAAGAACAGGTACTAAAGGTGCTGGTGGGGCCCCAGCCTGCCACAGCCTCTTTAGTACCGGTTCGTGGCAGGAACCGGTACTAAAGGTTCACCATGAACCGGTACTAAAGGTTCACCATGAACAGGTACTAATTAGTGCCGGTTCATTTACAAACCAGGACTATTGTGCTTCACATTAGACCATTTTTCTACTAGCGTCCCATGATCAAAAGATCAAAATCAAATCAAAATAATTGCAAACAAAACTGCCCCAGGATTGTTGTTAGTTGGAGGCACCCATTGTTTCGGGCAAGCCATGGATTGATGATTGTTGGTGGAGGGGGAGTAAAAACTTAACATTATGTTTGGGAACCGCCTATAATGTATGTAGTATGGAAGATATTGGAAACTCTTGGTTGTTATGTTGACAATGAAAGCATACCTCTCAAAATTATTTATCTCTATTTCAAAATCGAGCTTTGGCACCTCTGCAAATCCCTGCTTCCCTCTGCGAAGGGCCTATCTTTACTTTTATGCAAGAGTCAGTAGTATTCCTTCTCATTCCAATCTACTCTTTATTTGGAAAGCATCATGTGATGGGGAAAGATCTAAGCATATATGTCCATTCAAATATATTTGATCATGAATTAGTATTGTTGACAATTATCTATATGATAAGTAAGTTGGGAGGCGAAACATTAAGCCCCTATCTTTCTCTGTGTTCGATGGATGCTATTTGTTCTAAAAATATGCTTTGAGTGGTAGCAATCATGGAAGACTATATGATAGTTGAGTATGTGGGATTTGCTAAATCAAAGCTCTTACATAGACCCTTCCTGAAAATAAGATGAATTGAAATTGTTTGATGACTGAGAACGTAGTTTGTTAGTTTTCAAGAAAGTTTATGGTATATGCTTTAACATGTGAATAGCTTGTTACTTGATCATGAGAAGTTTTATGAGATGAGCTACTGTTATGACATATAATGATGCTAGAAAAGGTGATTGAAATTTTCATTGATCAAACTTATGCACCTGCTAGCTTTCACACTTCATAAATTATTTCTTTTATCATTTACCTACTCAAGGACGAGCAGGAATTAAGCTTGGGGATGCTGATACGTCTCCAACGTATCTAAAATTTATGAAGCATTCATGCTATTATATTATCTGTTTTGGAAGTTTATGGGCTTTGTTATACACTTTTATATTATTTTTGGGACTAACCTACTAACCGGAGGCCCAGCCCATATTGCTGGTTTTTTTTGCCTATTTCAGTGTTTCGAAGAAAAGGAATATCAAACGGAGTCCAAACGGAATGAAACCTTCAGGGCAGTTATTTTTGGAACGGAAGCAATCCAAGAGACTTGGAGTAGACGTTAGGGAGCTTCGAGGAAGCCACGAGGCAGGGAGGCGCGCCCTACCCCCCTGGGCGTGCCCCCCACCCTTGTGGGCCCCTCGTGGCTCCCCTGACCGACTTCTTTCGCCTATATATGTCCATATACCCTAAAAACATCGAGGAGCACAATAGATCGGGAGTTCCACCGCCGCAAGCCTCTGTAGCCACCAAAAACCAATCGGGACCCTGTTCCGGCACCCTGCCGGAGGGGGGATCCCTCACCGGTTGCCATCTTCATCATCCCGGCGCTCTCCATGACGAGGAGGGAGTAGTTCACCCTCGGGGCTGAGGGTATGTACCAGTAGCTATGTGTTTGATCTCTCTCTCTCTCTCTCTCGTGTTCTTGATTTGGCACGATCTTGATGTATCGCAAGCTTTGCTACTATAGTTGGATCGTATGATGTTTCTCCCCCTCTACTCTCTTGTAATGGATTGAGTTTTCCCTTTGAAGTTATCTTATTAGATTGAGTCTTTAAGGATTTGAGAACACTTGATGTATGTCTTGCCGTGCTTATCTGTGGTGACAATGGGATATTCACGTGATCTACTTCATGTATGTTTTGGTGATCAACTTGCGGGTTCAATGAACTTATGCATAGGGGTTGGCACACGTTTTCGTCTTGACTCTCTGGTAGAAACTTTGGGGCACTCTTTGAAGTACTTTGTGTTGGTTGAATAGATGAATCTGAGATTGCGTGATGCATATCGTATAATCATACCCACACATACTTGAGGTGACATTGGAGTATCTAGGTGACACTAGGA
The DNA here is from genome assembly GCA_963921465.1 of Triticum timopheevii. NCBI lineage: Eukaryota > Viridiplantae > Streptophyta > Magnoliopsida > Poales > Poaceae > Triticum > Triticum timopheevii. Next base: position 68,128,400 of record OY997266.1, read on the forward strand.
TTTTGGTTGATTTGTGTCTTAAGGTGTCATTCTAGTACAAACTCTATGAAAGATCGACCGGAAAGAATAGCTTTGTGTTATTTTACTACGGACTCTTGAATAGATAGATCAAAAAGGATAACTTTGAGGTGGTTTTGTACCATACAATAATCTCTTCGTTTGTTCTCCGCTATTAGTGACTTCGGAGTGACTCTTTGTTGCATGTTGAGGGATAGTTATATGATCCAATTATGTTATTATTGTTGAGAGAACTTGCACTAGTGAAAGTATGAACCTTAGGCCTTGTTTCCTAGCATTGCAATACCGTTTACGCTCACTTTTATCATTAGTTACCTTGCTGTTTTTATAATTTCAGATTACAAAAACTTACATCTACCATCCATATTGCACTTGTATCACCATCTCTTCGCCAAACTAGTGCACCTATACAATTTACCATTGTATTGGGTGTGTTGGGGACACAAGAGACTCTTTGTTATTTGGTTGCAGGGTTGCTTGAGAGAGACCATCTTCATCCTACGCCTCCCACGGATTGATAAACCTTAGGTCATCCACTTGAGGGAAATTTGCTACTGTCCTACAAACCTCTGCACTTGGAGGCCCAACAACGTCTACAAGAAGAAGGTTGTGTAGTAGACATCACCCCCCCCCCTTCCTCTCTCCCTCCATTTCCCCATTCGTACTCCATGGGCGCCAAAACACCCTCTCCACCCCAGCCTCCTCTGTCCGCCACCCCATCCACCGTCGTCCTCCTCCACCATACCAGAGTTGATACCCCGACGCTGTCGTCCATTACAAGAGATCGACCTCTCCCATCCATGGCTTCGGACAGAGATCCTTGCATCCCGTCCTCTCGCTTCATCCCCGCCATCGTCCACCTTGCTGGTGCCGGTCCTACGACCGTCTCGTCCACCGTGCCCCGCTACCACCGTCTACCCTCCTAGATTTGCTTCCATGACGCCGATAGCTATCACTACCGCAGCACCGTCAAATTCTCAGCAGATGCATACACAGGGATGTACCAGAGGCGGTACTCTTTCGTATCCACTCAACTTTTTTATCGCAGCAAGAAAATAGATCGCCAATGCTTTACTCTAATTTTTCTAGTCCATCACTTACTTGCTAGTTGAAGCAAACATTGGTTGCGAAGTTGCCTTTGTCCGGTTTGAACCTTCAGATCCACCATGGCACGCCCAACACTATACTCTCAATGCTTATGGTTTTCCCCTTTTATATTCCACACTAGTTAAATCATAATAGACTAAATTTCAAATTGGGCCAGTCAATTTTTTAAAGCTCGCGGAGTTCGCCGGTGCGAAGGAAGGGGCTCGGTGGGGACGGTGGTTGTGGGGGGCGGTGGTGGGGCCTCGTCAAACGAAGAAAACTCAACGCGGGTGGGGGTAGGGGTGGGGGTGGGGTGGCGGAGAAACACAAGCGGTGAGGGACGGTGGTCCGGCCGGCGGCCCGTGCGGTGTTCTGTATGTGAAGAATCAGAGACAAGGAAGAAGAAGGGTTAGGAGACGTAGGATCTTCATCCAACCGCCTGAAATGGTCGACTGACCCAAATGACAAAAGTCACGCGACTTGCATGCAGACATGCCTTTATATTCAGTACCATCATCGTACCTGCTTAGCACTGCTCCTGAATCCATCAAGCTAAACAATGTGCCCCTCATAATTCCAAACCTGTGGCTCAAATATGAATCTGATATGATGCTGATATTACTGAAACAGATAACATTTAATTGGTCGGCTAATGTTCCTACTTTACTTTCGAAAAGCACATGCACCACATATAGAGAGACAGCAGGGAGTTGCATTCTTAATGCGCTCTGGTTCATCATGTGTGGGCAAAGCGCAACGAACATTTTATTATCCAAAATATGCTTGCTCTTCTTTAGCATGTTCCTCTTCCGTTCTTCTTTAATAAGTACTCTCTCTGTTCCTGAATACAAGTCTTTGTATAGATTCCACCATGGACTACATATGGAGAAAAATGAGTGAATCTACACTCTAAAATGTATTTGTATACATCTGTATGTGATCCATAGTGGAAATCTCTACAAGGACTTATATTTTGGAATGGAGGGAGTATGATAGTAGTACAGTATGTTCCTTGTAGTGAAGATGAGCAGGGACATTTGCAGTGTACAGGTCTATACGGTCGGTTGTGATGGACACTTTGAACTCTTCGGACCTCTTTGATTCGTAGGATTTTGTAAACATAGGAATAGGATTTGTAGTGGCCTGCCCACTTGAATCCTATAAGAATAGCAAGGAAATGTGGGGAGCTATGTCGCCTTTGAGAGTTACACTGATATTAACAGTACCGCACCTTCAGTTGAAGAGAGCTGGTATCCGAAGCCTTTCTAGCCGTACCAGCAATATGAACATATATTCCAGCAAGTTCCACTTTGCTGATTTTACTCTGATGCTTGCGGTTTTCCCGTTATATCTACACTATGATCTATGTAGCTGCTTTGTGTCGCACTAGCAGCAGTCCACTCTTGAAGCTAAACACTGCAATGACTTACAAAATTGGTACCAGGGCATTGAGTGCCATTCTGGATGCAATGAAACTCATACGCTCTCCATCTGTTGATTCTTGTTCAGAATATGATCCTAGTGACTTTTCTAACCTTGAGGAGTCAAAGGCAGATGGCCTGTCCTGTTCACCCATCAAGGTGCCTGTTCTAATTTGGCAAGGTTTTATTGATTGTGCATATCTTGCATATGTTGTCTTGCATTTCTTCTACTTTGTTGCAGTGCCATCTACTTAGTTTACTCATCATATATATCGAGATGCCATGCCCATCCATTATCAATACATATTCCATCTGTCATCATACCATGTTTTCCACTCAAATGTTGTTCTTGTGCATCAGACATCAAAAAGGAAGAGGGTGATTGTTGAACCTGAAGGAGCACCAGCAAAGTCCTTGAAAAATGTGGTGGTGCCGGAGAAATCAGACAGCACCCCACTTATATTGGTTGTACAACCAGTGACACAAAATGTAGGACCGACTCCAGCAGACTGTACCCATACTTCACTGGCCACACCACTAGCCCCACCACACAGGACCTGCACTCCAGCAAAAGGTATGCTGATTTCAGTTGCCATAGCACCAGCCGTACCACAGAAAAATTCCACTCCAGCAAAAAGTATAGCAAGTCCACCGGCCGAAGTCCTATCCCAACTATAGAGACAGCCAATTCCTGCAGATTGGAACCCCATTCCAGTTATTCCCAGTTTAAAAGACATTGCTTTCAATGTTGTTAGGGACTACGTGCATATATTCCCATCATGGGAAGATTATAGTGAAGACAAACACCATTTTCACATCTTCCTGTCCCACTTACGTGTAAGTGCTATTATTCATGGTGATTATTTTCTTGTTTTCTGCTAATTGAACACATCAATGATTTACATTACATTGTTGTAAGTAGGCCAGGGTCAATCTGGATAGTCATGACGAGCAAAGCTTGGTTGCGCTTTTCAAGGAAGCATTGCAGCAGTATCGGTGTTACCTGAGGAAATCACACTTTGATGGCAAGTCTATAAACGAATTTCCAGTGAAGTCTCATGTGCTAAATTTAGAAGACATTGAATGGAAAAACCTTGTTATGCACTGGTCTCGTTCCCAGGATGAGGTATTGTCTATGATATCATAGGACAATTTGAACTTCTACTTTTCCGCATGTGCCTTATGGATCTTTTTTGCAGGAAATCTGCTCGAAGAAGAATTCCGATTTGAAAAGAATGACAGGATATCGCAAATATGTTGCCCGCTGCTTTGCTCTTGTTAGTACTTGTTGTCCTGTATCACTGTACTTGCATACATACCTGGTTCATTATGTGATAGCAGTATGCATGATAGCTTGCTTATCAATTGTTCGCTCCAAACTATCTAATCTGTATGAATGGTTACATTAATGTAGAATATATCACTACAAAAAAAAGACACATCCGTGACATTTTGGGCCGAATGAAAAAAAATGTCATACTTATGACACTTCTATGACGATAATTGTGATAAAACACGGTATCATCATAGATGTGGTGGGCTCCTACTTCTATGACAAAAAATCATGACAGAAAATGGGATTTTCGTCCTGGGCGGGCCGGAGACGCAGTTGCATGACATTCTTTGGGCCGTCCATGATGGAAAAAACCATGGTAAAAGCGAGGGCGAGGAAAATTTCGGGGAGTTCCCAGTTACGGTGGGTGGTCGGGGGCCGAGCGATGCACATTTCTCTCGTACACGTACGCGTGTGTGTGCGAGGCATTGGGCTCTAACTGAACCCGAGCGAGGCGTCACCAAACTGAACTCGAGCGATTGCACTGCAGGCTACGCATTACTGAACCTGAGCGATCGAGCGATTCCTTCGCTACTGCTGCTAACTGAAGCCGAACGATGCTGCCTCTAGATGAACAGCGAGCGTTGCAGGGGGGGTTGGATGAATAGTGAGCGGTGGGGGTGGATGAACAGGACCCTGTGGCGTTGCCACAGGATGAACAGGACCCCGATTGATCGAGCCGGTTGGGGCTGGATGAACAGGACCCCGTGGAGGGCTGGATGAACAGGATGACCATGTGGAGGGCTGGATCAACAATAGATGGTGGAGGGGTGGGTGAACAGTAGCCCGTGGAGGGGTGGTTGAACAGGAGCCCGTGGAGAGGGGTGGTTGAACAGTAGCTGATGGAGTAGCGCGCGGTGGAGGCTGGATGAATAGGAGCCCGTGGATGAACAGTCGCAGGTGGAGGCTGGAGGAGGTCGATAGTGGATGAACAGTTGCCCGTGGAGGCTGGAGGAGGACGACGGTGGAGATGAACAGTATCCGTGGAGTCCCATTTTGCGGTACGCTACACCCCTCCCGATGAACAGGACCCTCGTTTCAACTGTAGCGCTCCAACACAAGTCTGTTTCGTCCGTTTTGCGGTACGCCACACCCCTCCCGATCAACAGGACCCTGTTTCGACCGTAGGAGGTCCAATACAAGTCCGTTTCCATCATTTTGCGGTACGCCAGACCCCTCCCGATGAACAGGATCCCATTTCGAACGTGGCCGGTCGAACACAAGGCCGTTTCCTCCATTCTGCGGTACGCCAGGCCTCGTTTCCATCGCATATTCTGTCCAAGCCGGTTGGCTCCCACGCGTTCTGTTGCCTCCCGATGAACACGACGCATTCTGTTGCCTCCCGATGAACACAACGCATTCCGTTGCCTCAACATGAACACGACGTCGATGCAGTTTCTCCGTTCCAACCCAGCCATGTACACGAGCCCTGGCCGTACGTATGCGTGAGTAGGCGTTCGAGACCCCGCCCGTATGTACGTGCATGGTCGTATTTACTTTCTTGCACCCTGGCCATTGTACGTACGTGTACATGCTACGTGCGCGCCTCTTCTACGACACGTGTGTGCCTCTACTAAGACACATGTGTGCCTCTACATCGACTAGTATGTACATACACGTTCGCGGCCAGAATGACAATGCTACATATGCTTCGACCAGGTGGGTCCCGACTGTCATGCACTTCCTTGCGTGCGAAGATGTAGCTGGTGGGTCCCAGCAGTCAGGGGCCGAATCTTTTTTTTTGCCCAGACGCACTTCCTTGCGTGCGAAGATGTAGCTGGTGGGTACCAGCAGTCAAGGGGGAAACTATAGGATCGAAAGTATGTCTAGAGGGGGGGTGATTAGACTACTTGACCAAATAAAAAACTTGCCTTTTTCCAATTTAGTTCTTGGCGGATTTTAGCAACTTAGCACAAGTCAAGCAATCAACCTACACATGCAATTCTAAGGGTATAGCAGCGAAATGTAAAACAGTTGCATATGAAGGTAAAGGGAAGGAGTTTGAGAAGCCAAACGCAATTGGAGACACGAATGTTTTTGTCGTGGTTCCGATAGGTGGTGCTATCGTACATCCACATTGATGGAGACTTCAACCCATGAAGGGTAATGGCTGCGCGAGTTCACACCGTGGTGCTATCGTTGATGGAGACTTCAACCCACGAAGGGTAACGGCTACGCGAGTCCACAAAGGGCTCCACCCACGAAGAGTCCACGAAGAAGCAACCTTGTCTATCCCACCATGGTCGTCGCCCACGAAGGACTTGCCTCACTAGGGTAGATCTTCACGAAGTAGGCGATCTCCTTGCCCTTACAAACTCCTTGGTTCAACTCCACAATCTTGTCGGAGGTTCCCAAGTGACACCTAGCCAATCTAGGAGACACCACTCTCCAAGAAGTAACAAATGGTGTGTTGATGATGAACTCCTTCCTCTTGTGCTTCAAATGATAGTCTCCCCAACACTCAACTCTCTCTCACAGGATTTGGATTTGGTTGAAAGAAGAATTGAGTGGAAAGCAACTTGGGGAAGGCTAGAGATCAAGATTCGTATGGTAGGAATGGAATATCTTGACAAGTGTAGGTGGTTCTCTCTCAGAAAATATATGTTGGAAGTGTAGGCATGTTCTGATGGCTCTCTCCACAAATGAAGAGTGGGTGGAGGGGTATATAGAGCCTGCACACAAAATCTAACCATTACACACAACTTACCAATCTCGGTGGGACCGAATCGTGAAACTCGGTCGGACCGATTTAGCAAATAATGTGACCGTTAGGATTTTCGGTGGGACCGACATGTCAACTCGATGGGACCGATATGGTTAGGGTTAGGGCATAACGTAATCTCGGTGAGACCGATTACACAAACTCGATGGGACCGATTTTGGTAATAAGCTAACCAGAGAGTTGGTCAGGCAAACTCGATGGGACCGATTCGCTCCTCTCGGTTGGACCGAAACGTTACGAAAGGGAAACAGAGAGTTTGCATTGCAATCTCAGTGGGACCGATCGCTCATCTCGGTTGGACCGAAACGTTACAAAGGGAAACAGAGAGATTACAATCCCATCTCGGTGAGACCGAGATCCCTATCGGTGAGACCGATTTGACTAGGGTTTGTGGCAGTGGCTATGACATCTGAACTCGGTGGCGTCGGATAGAAAGAATCGGTGGGGCCGAGTTGGACTTTTGGTTTGGGTCATATGTGGATGTGAGAAAGTATTTGAGGGCTGTGGAGCATATCACTAAGCATTTTGAGCAAGAACCTCATTAAGCAACACCTCATCCCTCCTTGATAGTATTGGATTTTCCTATAGACTCAATGTGATCTTGGATCACTAAAATAGAAAATGTAGAGTCTTGTGCTTTGAGCTTGAGCCAATCCTTTTGTCCTTAGCATTTTGAGGGATCCACTTTTCTCATCCATGCCATGCCAGTCATTGAGCTTTCTTGAAATATTTATCTTGAAATAGCATTAGCTCAATGAGCTATATGTTGTTAGGAATTACCAAAACCACCCAAGGATAGTTGCACTTTCAATCTCACCCTTTTTGGTAATTGATGACAACATATAGATCAAAGCTTCGACAAATGATAATAAGATTGAAAAACATTGTCGCTTTGAGAAGTATGTGAAAAGCAAGAGCTCCCCCTAAATTTGTGCATTATTTAAAATTTGCTTTGGACTGCAAATGCACAATGAGTTAGGATCATGGGTTACTCTTCCATGTCACATACATCTTGGTGGAGTGCTCAAAATGATAATAATTGAACACATGCACTCATCACTAAGCAAAGTGAATGATCATATGAGGATATAAGAGATAATATCATCCAATAAGCATAAAGTAGCATAGCATATGATCAAACACATGATCAAACAAGTATCTCACAAAAGGCATAATGTATCAAGTAGACACACAAATAACGAAGTTCAACCACCAAAAACAAGACAGATCAAAAGCAACACTCTCTCTCAAAGCCTATGATCTATACATTTTTCTCCCCCTTTGGTAACAAGTTACCAAAAAGTTCACAAAAAATGCATAGTGCTAAACGACTCTCAGGCTTGGTCTTCATGAGGTGGTGTAGAGATGACTCCAAGGACGAAAGCATCAGTTGATGTAGCTGGAGCTGATGGAGTGGCTGCTGAAACTGGTGGCACTGAAGCTATAGCTGGTGCAGATGATGTAGCTCTGGTGTCTGGAATAGGCACTACAGCAAATCTCTGTCCTTTGGGCACTCTAGCAAATGCATTTGTAGTAGACTTGCCCTTCTTATCCTCCACATCCTCCTGAAGTTGCTCAACTGTAGTTTGTATTTTTGTGACCTTCACATCAAGTGCCTAGAATTTCTGCTCTATGATTCTCTCCAAGCTCTCCTGGTTTTGATTCAGGGTGGCCAAGCCCTTCTCAATCCTCAAGGTGGAGGCAATCAAGTAGCCAAGCTGATCTTGCTTGCTCTTTAGGAAAAACTGAGATGCCTCTTCATCAGTTGGCATCTTTGCAGCTTTCTTAGCCCTTGCTTTCTCTCTCTTCTCATGTGCTTGCACAGATGATGGTTCCTCCTCATTCATCTCAACAGTGTTATCTTCAAATTCAGGGTATAGGGGTAGATGTTCCTTATCCAAAAGATATGTGCCAGTGCCCATCTTTGAGTTGATGAGCTCCTGAATGTGTGGAGCATACCCACAACTCCTCTTCTGATCAGCAGCAGTCCTTTTAATTGTTTACACAATCAGGCTCATGACTTTGAACTTTTGAGGTATATCAAATAGGTGCAGCAAGTTGATAGCATGACCTCTGGTCATCTTGTGATCACCTGATTTTGGCAGCAATGTGTGCCTAAGGATCCAATTGATTGTAGGCCGACCAGACAACAGGTAGTGTACAGATCCAAGCTTGTGAGTTTCCAAAGCTGTATCTGGGATCTCTCTGTACATGTGAGCCATAGTGTTGTGGTCTTTCTTCTTCTTGGCATAGACATCCAAGTCATCCTCATTCTCCTCTGGGGCATGTATCAACTAAGCCCATTCTTCAGCTGTGGATTGGTACATAGTACCTTCAGACATCCAGACAATTTTCCCATCTGGGTAGAAGTGAGTTGTGGAGTAAAACTCCATGATGAGCTTGTTATTCCACTTGGTGAGCTTCTGGGCAACAAAGTCATCAACTCCACAAGCCTTGAAGCTGTCATATACTCCTGGGAAGTGCTATTCATTCTCCTTGATGTATTCCCAGTCGATCCATCTCATGTCACATACAATGGGCTTCTTGTCAAGCAAAATAGTTTCATAAAAGTCTTGTTGCTCCTTTGTGTGATATCTGTAGTCAACTGTTGTCCTTCTCCTCACAGCATAAGGATCTGACTGTCTCCACAATCTCAGTCCGGCATCCTTTCTGATATGCATGTCTTCAGCAACAGGATGAGCATCATTGTGGTCAGGAATCTTCGGCTTCAACTTTCTCAGAACAAGAGAATCATCATCTTCTTCAGCAGCTTCAGGCACTAGGGCCTTGTTCTTCTCTGATGCAGGAATACTTCTGGTGTTCCTCCTGGGTGCAGTCTTTTGTGCTGGAGCTTTGGGAGCAAACTTGGGCTTTGATGGAGCAGCCCCTGACTTGATGGCATCTCCCATGAGCTTTTGAGCTTCAGGTGCTGGTGCAGCATCCTCTTCCTCTTCTACCATCATTGAGGGCTTCCCAACTACTCTGGCCATGGCCTTCTTGACCCTTTCTTTCCTTTTCTTCTGAGCCACAACTGGTTCTTTGGGTTCAGATCCCAAAGTTACTTGAGTAGAGGTTCTGGCCTTAGACATTGGAACTCTTCTTGCAGGAGCCTTGGTCTTCATTCCAGGCTTAATTGCAGCAGGTGAGGCAAACTCCCTTTTCAGCACCTTCTTCTTAGAAGTGGCCTCATCTTCAACAGCCACATAGTCCTCATCTTCAGAATCTGAGGTTTTCTTCTTCCTTGTTCTGGTGGCTGCTTTTGGCAAATTGTTGGGTGTGCTCCTGCTACCCTCATCTAAGGTACTGGAGGGACTAGTTACCTCACTCATATGAGCTTGTTCCTCTGACTTGTTCTGGCTATCACTTTGATCATACATTCTGCAAACTCACTGACAACAGACCCTGTGAATAGATATAGATGAGGTAGAGTAGATGAGCATCACAAAGCACAAAGGTTTTTTCAAAATAATTGAGTCAAAAACTTAGTTTTAGTTTTCCACAGAAAGCATTTTGGAGCTACCGATTTGTAATCTCGGTGATATCGAAGCAGCTTTTGGAACCTAAACTAGTGAACTCGGTAAGACCGAGTCACGGTTCAGTGGCACCGAGACTGCTAGGGTTTCACAAAGAATCGATCTCGGTCACACCGATTTGCAATTTTCGGTTAGACCAAGAATAACATGTGCAATGGCCTAAGCCAAATCGGTGAGACCGATTTCTACAACTCGGTCGGTCCGAGATGAATTCGGCGGAAACCTAACCCTAAATTTTCAAATAAAATCTAATCTACAGAGTGCTTTCGCTGGATAGAATGATTTCAAACGTGGCAAGATTCATGGCAATGCAATGTGCTAGGAATCAGAGTTAAGAATAGCACAAAGTTCAAGTCCATACCCTAATGCGGCGGTGGACTTTCTACGGCGGCAATGGTGGGGCAAAATGCCGTTGACGGCGGCGGAGACTAGTGACGGGAGGTCACTGGCAACGAGGAGGATGATCCGGAGGCCCGAAGAGGCAGAGCAGGCTGTGCGCGGGCAAAGGGTTTCGGAAGATTTTCCAAAATTTGACCTGTGAGTATATATAGCCTGACCCTGTCGGTGTGACCGAGTGGAACAACTCGGTGGCACCGAGATGCAAAACTGCAAGCAGTTATTGCAACTCGGTGTGACCGAAAAGTTCTAATCTGTTCCACCGAGATTGAAAACCTAGATCAACTTAGTGATCTCGGTATGGCCGAAAAGGATGAATCGGTCAGACCGAAACACACAAAGAGGTTTTGGAAGTTTAAGTCTATGACAAATTGGGGACTCCGAGTGCTCCTCACACAGAGTGGTTCGAATCTGACTTGATCAAACTTTGTGATGTAGCATGAATAGAGTTTGAGACAAGAAAAGCATAGATAGCTAGAGAAGGTTCTTAGGCATTCTTGTCCATCAACTTGGCAAAAGAAAAGAAACCAAACAATCAAATCAACAAGTGTATGTCCTCGAATGAGTAAAATATGCAACCAACATGCTCACACAATAAAATGGCAAATGAAATATGTGACAAAGCATGCACACACAATTCTAGCATCTATCAAGCAATTGGCGATGACTAGGTCATCTATATATGAGTATATTGACATAGGAGTCAAATGAGAACATTTGATCATAGGTCATACTCATCGTTTAAGCACAAGTGGGGTTACCACTTTTACATAAAGCATTGTTGTGTTCACACCATTAGAGTTGCTTTAGTTCATTTCTTAGAGTAAAGCTCCCCCTAGATGTGAGATCCCCCCTAAGAGGGATGAACTAACCTTGAGTTTTGTCGATGATGACTTCATGTAGGTGTTGAAGATGTGGATGCTCAATGTTGATGTAGATCATTCAGAGCAATCCATTGGAGTGAGTTGCACTTTCAATACTTACACGGGTTAATTAGTCCCACAAGGAACAAACAAGGATATCCATAGACATAGAGTGATGCACACACAAGATGATGTTCATGAAAGCATTAGGTTACCTTGTCCCTTGTCTTACCAACAAGAGGGTTTGTGACTCCATGAACTAGTGCAAGATATGGAAGTTGATTGCACTTGTCCTCGCCAAAATAATAAGAGTGAAGTATGTTGGCGGAGTCACCCTCAAGAACACACTAGTTCTTCTTCTTCGTGATCCACATCATCTTGATGGGAATCCTTGGAGTTGTACTCGTACTTGATGAAGTAGAACTTGATGTAGTCTTGGGAACCCACTTGACCAAGGCCTTAGGAGCTTCTTCAAATGCATCAATCTCCTCTTGAAGCTTGTCCTTGCCTTTTTGCTTGTGGTCTTGTGGTGGAAGATCATCTTGAGCTTGTGTCCCTTTGAAAGAAGTAGGATCATACTTCTCCTGTTGAGGAACAAACTTCGTCTTGGGGTATTGATCTTCTTCCCACTCAACTCCATTGGCATTGAACTTTTGTTCAAAACCAACACCTTGGTTCTTCCGGTGCCTTCCTTGCTTGCGTACAATTTCCTCGAATTTCTTACTCCTGGTAAGGCTCTTGTAAACACCTTTCTCTATAATTCCCTTCAAAAGGCTATTTTCTTGCTCAAGTGTAACTTGGCTAAGAGAATCATTAGTGGAATCAACAGAACTACAAGAAGCAACAAAATTGGATTTAGCATGATTATTGTTACTAGTAGAAGAAGAATCTTTCTTGTTCCTGTTACTAGACTTGACTTGAGGCATGTAAGTAGATAAGAGTAAACGCTTGGCAATGTAAGAAGAACTTTTCTTGCGAAGATCATCATTGATTGCCTTTAAAAACTCATGTTCTTGCTCAAGATTGAGCTTTTCAAAGCGTAACTTCTCATGAGTCCTTAAAAGTTCTTGATGATCTCCTAAGATAGTTTCATGAGCTAACTTAAGAGTGTTTAGTTCTTTAGTTAGGAACTCAATCTTCTCCTTATCATTGCCATTTGTTTTATCTTGATTAGCATGATTATTTGGCGTTTCATCATAGTATTCATCACTAGAGTTGTCAACAAGTAAATCATCATCACCTAACAAGTCATCTTCATCACTATTGAAATCAACATACTCGGGGTGTGATACCTTTGGGCCTTTAGCCATGAAGCATCTTCCAATTCCTTCATTTGGTGAGTCAAATATGTCGTAGGAGTTGGTTGATACAAGTGCTAGACCGGCAACACCTTCATCTTGAGTATATTCGAAGTCGGAGTGATAGCTTCTCTCGGAGTGATTGTCGGAGTCGGAGCCGGATACCCATTCACCAACATGAGCTTGATGTCTTTGTTTTGTGTAGCCCTTTGATGACTTGTCCTTCCTTTTCCGAATCCTTGCTTCTCAGGGATGTTCTTCGTTCATAGCGATCATCTCTATTCCTTCTTTCTCTAGATGGTGATTCTTCTCTTCTACTTCTTCTTTTTGGAGAATCTTCTCTTCTTTTGTAGGGAGCCGTACACTCATTGGAATAGTGTCCAGGTCTTCCACAACTATAGCAATTACGCTCACGACTAGAAGTCCTTTTGTCATTGTAGGACCTTGACTTGGAACTTCTTTCCTTGCTCTGAATCTTGTAGAACTTGTTGAAGTTCTTCACCATTATGCTCAATTCTTCATTGAAGGTTTGTTTCTCACTTGATGATGTGGGAGCTTAACATGAGGCTTTTTAAGCACTTGACTTGTTGTGGAGCTCTTCCTTATCCTTGAGTGACATCTCATGAGCAACAATTCTTCTAATGACTTCCGTTGGCTTGAGATCTTTGTAATTGGGCATCATTTGGATCAATGTGCACACGGTATCATATTTTCCATCCAAGGCTCTTAGCATCTTCTTGATGATGCATTTATCGGTCATCTCTTCACTTCCTAAGCCGGCAATCTCATTTGTGATGAGAGCAAGCCTAGAGTACATTTCAGCGACACCTTCACCATCCTTCATTTTGAACTTGTCAAGTTGACTTTGAAGCATATCCAATTTGGATTCCTTGACGGAGTCGATACCTTCGTGCATGTCAATCAAAGTATCCCAAATTTCCTTTGCATTCTCAAGACGGCTGATTTTGTTGAATTCTTTGGGGCACAATCCGTTGAAGAGGATATCACAAGCTTGAGCATTGTATTGCAGCATCTTCAACTCTTCTGCTGTAGCTTCATGGTTCGGTTCTCTCCCATCAAAGAATTCACCTTGCAAGACAATACACACAATAGCCCAAACGGCGGGGTTATGTCCAAGAATATGCATTTTAATCTTATGCTTCCAACTAGAAAAATTAGTACCATCAAACTAAGGACCTCTACAGTGGTAATTTCCCTCGCTAGACGCCATACTCTCCAAGGTTGTGAAACCAAGGCTATGACTACCAAAAGCTATGGAAATCAAAGCAAATGGAGACCAAAGCTTTGATACCACTTGTAGGATCGAAAGTATGTCTAGAGGGGGGTGATTAGACTACTTGACCAAATAAAAACTTGCCTTTTCCCAATTTTAGTTCTTGGCAGATTTTAGCAACTTAGCACAAGTCAAGCAACCAACCTACACATGCAATTCTAAGAGTATAGCAGCGAAATGTAAAACAATTGCATATGAAGGTAAAGGGGAGGAGTTTGAGAAAGCAAACGCAACTGGAGACACGGATGTTTTTGTCGTGGTTCCGATAGGTGGTGCTATCATACATCCACGTTGATGGAGACTTCAACCCATGAAGGGTAATGGTTGCGCGAGTCCACGGAGGGCTCCACCCATGAAGGGTCCACGAAGAAGCAACCTTGTCTATCCCACCATGGTCGTTGCCCACGAAGGACTTGCCTCGCTAGGGTAGATCTTCACGAAGTAGGCGATCTCCTTGCCCTTACAAACTCCTTGGTTCAACTCCACAATCTTGTCGGAGGTTCCCAAGTGACACCTAGCCAATCTAGGAGACATCACTCTCCAAGAAGTAACAACTGGTGTGTTGATGATGAACTCCTTCCTCTTGTGCTTCAAATGATAGTCTCCCCAACACTCAACTCTCTCTCACAGGATTTGGATTTGGTCGAAAGAAGAATTGAGTGGAAAGCAACTTGGGGAAGGCTAGAGATCAAGATTCGTATGGTAGGAATGGAATATCTTGACCTCAACACAAGTGTAGGTGGTTCTCTCTCAGAAAATATATGTTGGAAGTGTAGGCATGTTCTAATGGCTCTCTCCACAAATGAAGAGTGGGTGGAGGGGTATATAGAGCCTGCACACAAAATCTAACCATTACACACAACTTACCAATCTCGGTGGGACCGAATCGTGAAACTCGGTCGGACCGATTTAGCAAATAATGTGATCGTTAGGATTTTCGGTGGGACCGACATGTCACTCGGTGGGACCGATATGGTTAGGGTTAGGGCATAACGTAATCTCGGTGAGACCGATTACACAAACTCGGTGGGACCGATTTTGGTAATAAGCTAACCAGAGAGTTGGTGAGGCAAACTCGATGGGACCGATTCGCTCATCTCGGTTGGACCAAAACATTACGAAAGGGAAACAGAGAGTTTGCATTGCAATCTCGGTGGGACCGATCGCTCATCTTGGTTGGACCGAAACGTTATAGAGGGAAATAGAGAGATTACAATCCCATCTCGGTGAGACCGAGATCCCTATCGGTGAGACTGATTTGACTAGGGTTTGTGGCAGTGGCTATGACATCTGAACTCGGTGGTGCCGGACAGAAAGAATTGGTGGGGCCGAGTTGGACTTTTGGTTTGCATCATATGTGGATGTGAGAAAGTATTTGAGGGCTTCGGAGCATATCACTAAGCATTTTGAGCAAGAACCTCATTAAGCAACACCTCATCCGTCCTTGATAGTATTGGCTTTTCCTATAGACTCAATGTGATCTTGGATCACTAAAATAGAAAATGTAGAGTCTTGTGCTTTGAGCTTGAGCCAATCCTTTTGTCCTTAGCATTTTGAGGGATCCACTTTTCTCATCCATGCCATGTCAATCATTGAGATTTTCTGAAATATTTATCTTGAAATAGCATTAGCTCAATGAGCTATATGTTGTTAGGAATTACCAAAACCACCCAGGGATAGTTGCACTTTCAGAAACATTTTTTCGCGAAATATGGTGGCCCGTCCGGTGGGTCCCTGCTGTCAGCTGGAGGAATAATTATTTTGCGCGTAATAAGGAGGCACTTCCTTGCGGCCGTCGTGGACCCAGTTGTGAGTTTCTCCACGTACAGTACTCTTTCGATGGAAGTCGTTCCTTGACCATGTTGACCACGCCGCACCGAGAGCACCAGGGCGGTGGACGACAGCGAGGCCTCGGAAGGGGACGACGTGGAGCCGAGGAAGATGCGGCAGTGGAAGCCCGCGCGGAGAGGAGTACGAGGGTTCACTGGTTTGGCTGTGGTGTGAGGCTGCCGTCGCCGCAGAATAACAGGGGGTGTGGGTGAGTAGAGGGATAGCCTGGCCAGCGGTGGGAGTAGTAGGGGGGCGGTGAGGCCTCCGCGGCATTACAGCCGGCCACAAGAGGTAGGAGCACGCGGCACGACCGGTGCTGGTTTGGGTGGCTGGAGCAAGAAGACCAGAGGTTGAAGAAGCACTACGGCCGTTGGATGGACATCGTACGGTCACTGGAGCTAGAATCGTTCATATTGACTAAGTTGACAAAGCCCTCCGTCCCCGTCCACTTAGTTGGCCCACAAGTCATCCTCCCACTATGGTGGGTCCCAGCTAGCAGGGGTATTCATTTTTTGTGCGTAATAAGGAGGCACTTCCTTGCGTGCGAAGATATAGCTGGTGGGTCTGACCTGTCAGCGGGGGGGGGGCATTTTTTCGCGAATTACAGAGGCCCTTCCGGTGGGTCCCAGCTGTCAGGTGGAGGAATCATTATTTTGCGCGTAATAAGGAGGCATTTCCTTGTGTGTGGCCGTGGACCCAGCTATCAGCCTCTCCACGTACAGTCCACGTCTGATGGATGTCGTTCGTTGACCACGTTGACTAGGCCGCGCCGAGAGCACCATGGCGGTGGACGACGGCGAGGCCTAGGAAGGGAACGACACGGAGCTGGGGAAGACTCGGCAATGGTTGCCCACACGGTGGGGAGTACGAGGGTTTACTGGTTCGGTTGTCGTCGCCGGAAAATAATAGGAGGTGTGGGTGAGTAGAGGAATGGCCTGGCCAGCAATGAAGTAGGGTGGAGCGGTGCGGCCTGTGCGGCAGCACAACCGGCCACGAGAGAGGGGAGCAGGCAGTCCCACCGGTGCTGGTTTGGGCGGCTGGAGCAAGAAGATTAGATATTGCAGAAGCAGCACGGCCGTTGGATTAACATCCAACGGTCACTGCTGCTAGAATCGTTTGTGGACTAAGTTGACAAAGCCAAAGTACATGTCAACCTAGTAGACCCACAAGTCAGCCTCCAAATCTATCCCAAACAGCATACAGCCCGAAATTTCTAGCCAGATTCAAATTAATTTTAAATCTAAATATACCTTAATTTAAATTCAATGAAATTTTACCCGCACAAAAACAATGAAATTTAAAATATCAAAATCCGAAAGAAAACAGTATTTTGGAACTAATTGCATGTTTGCTGTATTTTTTCATTTTATAGCCCATTTATTATTACTTATAGCCCATTTCTTATTACTTATAGCCCATTTTATGGGCAAAATGCACCCCTCCTCGTCTTGAAAGATTTCCGGCCTAGCAGGGCGTAGAAAAGCAGGTAGGCCTACGTTGGTTATTCTGCAAAAAACAAAATAGCTGGCTAGCCATTTTCAAAAAGGAAAACAACAAACTAGGCTGGTCATGTGCTAAACATATGAAATAAAAGCCTAGGCTAGACGGGCCACGGGTCCAGCACAACCCAGTTGATACCCTTCTCCGTCCCGAAAAAACAAAATTACTGTGTGCGCTCCTGGGTCCCTACTGTCATCCTCACCATGTACAGTCATCTCCTTATTCCTCTCGGTTGTTGACCATGTTGACAACACCGGAGGGCGGCACCGTGGCGAGTGAACCAAGGCGGAGGACGATGGTGAGGCCTCGGACGGGAACGAACAGGAGCCGGGGAAGATGCGCAGAGTTTTAGGGTGCGATGTGGCCACAATGCGTGTGCGACAGCACAGCCAGCCATGGGAGGCGGGAGCAGGTGGTCCCGCCGGCGCTGGTTTGGCTTTGGTGGCTCGAGGAAGAAGAGACTGAAGAAACATGATAGACGTTGAATGTCAATACAGTCAAGGTTGGCACAATCATTTGTTGACTAAGCCGACACCAAGTAGCATACCTTTTTATATATAGGAAGAAAAGAAAAACTAGGCTCGTTGGCCTGATAACATTCTCGAAACTGTGACCATTCGACCTTGTGTCGCAACTAAAACTGCGAGGAAAATGCGTTCGTCTGCCGTCCTCCTCCCAGGGAACGTTCGCCACATAAGTGACTAGCACCCTTGGTTTCAACCGAGAGGTTTTGGGTTCGAGTCCCAGGAACTCTCAATTTTGTCCTCCTTCCTTCCTCGCAAAAAAGGGAAAGAAAATCAAAGACTTGGGAAGGCGTACAGAACAAGCTAGTGTACCAGTAAAGAGACATTGCCGAGTTTTAGAAAAAAGAGAGACGTGCTCCTGTAGCTGGTTCAAATCCAAACCTAGACTATGACTATATATGGTGCTATGCTACTCTGCAAGTAATGAAACTGACATATCCGATGTTCGCTTCTCCTCTTCTCTACTTACTCTGCCTAGCATCAGAAGCTCTGGCTGCAGCAACCATGTTCACTGGCTACTCGTCCACCTACTCTTCAGAAGGCAACAACCAGATATGTGCCAAGTCACCACCCGTACCATTGCCTATGGGTCTCATCACACCCCCGCCGGCACGCGCACCGCAGCCGATTGCTCATCGCAACCCGCTGCCATTGGTGTGGTGCCACTGCTACAAATCACGCAGAGTCATCCGTCGCGTCTCAACCACAATTCTTTACCCTGGTCGAGTCTTCTACAAATGCCCGAATCATGGGGTAATAATATGTTTAAGTGTTGTTCTGCTGCTTTCAGTTGCTGATTTTTTTAATAGTTTGGCTGATGATCTTCCAATTTGATTCGTGCAGAAAAGGGAAGATTCATGTGATTTGTATTTCTGGGAAGTTGCTGATGTGGGGGAATGCAACTACGCTGATTATTTGGTTAGCCGAGGAATCCCAATACCAGCAGGTTGGGGTGTTGGACAAGTAACTGAAGGAACGGCAGAAGAGGAAGATGCAGAGTAGAAGGTTAAAGATGCAATTCCTCTGATCATGGCCAAGCAACAGCTGTTGAACGGCCTTGACAGCAATGAGGAGATGAAAGAGCTTGTGAAGATAATGGGCAAAATCGATGTGCTCTGTAGGATGATTGTCTCTTTATTTGCAGTGTATGTAGCACTCAAGATGTATTCAGTGGCTATGACATGAGCACTTTGCTGAAACTAGTAATGAATGAAACCTGTGTAGCAGGCTGGGCGTAGTGTTGTGAACATCTAATGATTTCTATTGACGGAAATCAGGGGATATCCCCTTTTGCTCATAAATAAATAAATAACAGAGGCCCTGTCGGGTCAGCTTTGTTCTCATTCGAAGACATCGAGCAAATTGCAGTCCAACAGCAAACTATGTCATCAAATTCAAGTTTCACAGCCAAATATGAGTACAACTAAACAACAATGCCATCATGTTTTAGTCGTCATACAATCACCAAACACAAATCAGCATACATAACAAGTGATGTTCTCACAGCAAAATACTAAACAACATGTTCATCAGGTTTCAGTTGTCATAGCAAACACAATTTCACATAGTAGATAAAAAAACGTCTTCTGACAGGCAAATACGACAAAAGCAATGTAATCATCATCCGCAGCAGTAGCGTCAACATCTTCGCCATGTGTATCAGTCTGAATCGTAATTCCCCATGGTGTCATCTTCCTCTTCGTCCTCAACGTCCTCGAACGTTGGCTTCTTCTTGATCAACTCTTGTATGTCCACAGCACGACAGGCAATCTTTTCGCCGGTGTCATTGACGTGATGGTTCTCAAAGATATTAGGAACATCTGTGTTATCTTGTACATCAGGAGCAGTGTAAGCATCATCTTGTTGTGCAACTTCATTAAACGAATTCCTCTGCTCAAACCTTTGCAATACTCTCCAGTCATCACTACGTGCAAATGTGTCTTCCACGAAAAATATCTCTGTTGCTTGATTTGCCAAAATAAAAGGCTCGTTGGTCTGGTACGCCGCCTTGACATTGATGGATTTGAAATAATCATCAGCTCTGGGTTTTGCGATCCTGGAAAATAGCTTATACCAATGACAGCACAACAGAACCACACATAGATGATCCTCGAAACTGGAGATATACTGCAACTGAACAATGTCTGTTATGTTAGCATACATTTCAATTATCTCTTTGTCATACGTATCAGTGCTCATGATGGCACTGTTTTGTGTCTTCCTACCTTCGTCTCGTGCAAGGGTGTTCTAGCGCACATCTCCAACAAAGCAACATTCATAATGTGTTACCCGAGTATCAGGACCCATTGCTAGTGAGTAAAAGGCATCATCAACTGCCTGCCCATCCTCCCACATCTTCTTAACCTATGGTTAGAAAATAGACAAGCTAATCATCTTATGTACTCAATATATTAAAAAAACTAACAGTGCAATTCAAAAGCTTACATGGCTCTTGAACCATTTTGCAAATCCTTCCATAACCAGTTTGTCAATGTTTCTTGGATTTTGCGGCAGTAACTTCTTTTTGTAGATGCTGCACAACATAGTGATCGTGTCAAACATCTAAATATATAAGAATGTGTTGTAAGTTTAGTAGATTATGATGTATAAGCTGCAGTACTTAGCACTTACTTGATATAAGGTAGTATCTCAGGAGTTATTCAACACATACCAAACCATTTTGTCCAAATATTTAGGTTTGTCCTCTTGTCGACTCTTCCGTGTAACTCGAACAGAATAATCGAAAACATTGAGCCCGGGATTGTCTTCACCCACCTCTTTGCTAAGCTGATCAGCTGTTTCAATGTATTTTGAGCAGAATGTCAACGCTTCTGTACCAATGTAGGCCTCTGCAATGGAACCCTCGGGCCTAGCTCTGTTCCTAACATAGCCCTTGAAAGTGCCTAGCCGCCTTTCAATAGGGTACATCCAGCCATACTTTACTGGACCTCTAAGTAGTGCCTCATCAGGTAGATGAACAGCCAAATGCACCATCACATCAAAGAAGGTTGGAGGATATATTTTCTCAAGGTCGCATAGGATAGTTGGTATCTTGTCTCTAAGACGCTCCAAAGCATCTATCCTGATATTTCTACTGCAGAGTTCCCTGAAGAATTGTCCCAACTCTGCAACTGCTCTGTATAAGTCAGGGCGGCCCAATCCTCTAAGGATAACAGGTAAAACCCTTTGAAGTAGGACGTGGCAGTCATGAGTTTTCAACCCTTGTACCTTGTTTCCATTTGCACTGACTCTCCTTTCAGGGGTGGAAGCAAATCCATGTGGGAATCTCACACGTGGCAGGACCTCGCAGAATTCTTTTCTTTTTACCTTGTCCAAGGTGTACACAGCTGGTGCCATATCCCGTGGTTTACCTTCATCTTGCACCTACAAATCCTGTCTGATACCCAGGTGTGTCAAATCAATCCTAGATTTTAAGGTATCTTTCGTCTTGCCTTCAATATTAAGAAGTGTGCCGATAATGTTGTCACATATATTTTTCTTGATGTGCATCACATCAAGATTATGCCGCAGATCCAAATATTTCTAATACTCCAAGTCCCACAAAGTGGACCTACGGGTAAACAATAATCTCTCTTCTGCCCTGCCACGCTTCCTTTTCATGCTACCATTACCAGGATGGTTTCCTGGTGCAATATGCTTGACCTTCTCTAATTCCACTTGCAACTCATCGGCGGTGAGCCACTTTGGTGCATCACGGTTTTCATGCTTTGCGTTGAACACATGTCTTCGGTATTTTCTAGGATGCGGCTTTTCCTTTGCAAGGAAACAACGGTGTCCAATGTAACAGATCTTGCTAAGTATTGCGTATGACAATGGATTCCTGTCACAGCAAACACATACATTGTAACCATGTGTCGTTCGCCCTGAGATAGTGCCCAAAGTTGGATAATCATGGATGCACCAAATTATAACATCACACAGAAAGAAATCAGCTGGTGGGCTGCTATATAGGTCTCGAGTGAGAACACCCCTCCACAGCTGTTGAAGTTCCTCCACAAGAGGCTCCATGAACAAATCAAAATCCTTTCCAGGACTTTTTGGACCTGGAATGAGCAAGGCCATCATGTAGTTTGATTCGTTGGTGCAGATATTTGGAGGCATGTTGTAAGGGATAACAAGCACTGGCCACATGCTATATGTGGCGCTCTGGTGGCCAAATGGGTTAAATCCATCTGAAGCTAAGCCAAGTCTAATGTTTCTCGGGTTAGCAGCAAACTTTTTGTGTTTATGATTAAAGCTTTTCCACTCACTACCATGAGGTGGATGGCTCATTACATTCTGATCTCTGTACTGCTGGTTCCTAAAATGCCACGGTACATCCTCTCTTGTTTCAGCATCATGAAACAACCTCTGCAATCTTGGTATAATTGTAAAATGTCTCAGAACATTATGAGGAATCCTCTTCACATCATCGCCATCTTTCCATCTTGATGATTTGCATTTCGGGCATTCACTTAAGTTGGCATAATCCTTCCGGAACAGAATACAATTATTCTTACAAACATGGATCATATCATATCCAATTCCAACTGCATGAAGGAAATTCTTCATTTTACTGTAGGTGTGTGGCAGCTCAAACGCATCTGGGAAAGATTTGCGGAAAGCAGCCAACATCACATCGAATGATTTGTTGGTCATCCGCTCAGATGTCTTCACCTGAAGAAAGGGGACCATAGCTGAGAATACTGACAGCTTATTTCCTGGGGTGACAGCCACGTTGCATTGTTCCAACATGCGGGCCCACCGTTTTTCTTCTGCAGGTGAAAGTTCACGGAATGCATGAGCATTTTGTAGCATTGTTTCAATGTTGGTCAAACTCATTGGCTCCACCACCACCTCCTCCTCCTCCTCTTCCACCTGAGCATCAGGCAGATCAAGATGGTGATCTGCTGCTTCCACATAGTCAATAACATTGACGTTCATAGTTTCACCATGATGAACCCACCTAGTATATGTGACCGACATCCCATACAAGTGTAGATGATTTTGCATAGTTGACTGGGGTCTTGTAACTGAATTCATACAACTGCTACACGGGCAGAGCACATCTGATTTCGTACCATCGTACTCAGCTCTGATAAAGTTCATGAAGTTTTCAACCCCCTCGACATATGCAGCGGAGAATCTTCGAGCAGAAGTTATCCAAGTCATGTCCATCTGTTAGACATACAAATTAGTTCTTCTACTAGATATTACAGGAAAAACATATATGCTTTTTTATGAAGTCCAGAAAAAAATACCTAGGTCGATGTCTAAAGTTATGGCAAGATATTTGGACGAGCAGATATAAGTAACGAAATATATGTAAAGCTAATTCAACAAACAGACTTGAGTGCTAAATTATGGCAGGCTGTTTCAGCAGTCAATGAGGCCGAGCACACAGCCATCAAACTATCGAAGGCCATTGCAGCAACAAAGATCAAGTATAAAACGGTGTAGAGCTATTTCACCTAACAGATTGGCTACTAGACCATGGAAATCTACCTTACAATAAATATATGGCATGATATTTTAGCAAATAATCGGCCTTGGCATGCCATCTCAGCTAAGCAAATTGAGTGCAGAACAGGGCAAGGAAGCTTCTTAAGCAGAGCATATTGACTGTAAACTACTTCGGCAAACAGTGAGATTAACATCGTCTATCAGCTAACATTCAGCGCTACACCGACATGAACGGGGCCTCAGTCTAGAATGCGCAAACCGTGGGAGAAGCTGACCATCGTGCGTCTCCACACGAACGTCGCAAGTAGTGGCGGTGCTGACCGTCGTGCGCCTCCACAAGAACATAGCCAGCGGTGGCGACGTGGCTAGAGGACGGCAGTCTACGAGAGCGTACTGTGGGAGCGAGAGGATCGCCGTGCGTCCCCTCGACGAACCGCGGTGCCGACGTATCGGCACGGCGAGGAGGGCGGCTTTGGCGGAGTGAATGGAGTAGAGGAGGCGGGGGGAGGGTGAGGGAGTCCTGGATTAAGGGGTCCTCGTACAGTCGGACTATATATTTTGGCCGGACTGTTGGACTATGAAGATACAAGATTGAAGACTTCGTCCCATGTCCGGATGGGACTCTCATTTGCATGGAAGACAAGCTTGGCAATTTGGATATGTAGGTCTCCTTCTCTGTAACCGACTCTGTGTAACCCTAGCCCCCTCCGGTGTCTATATAAATCGGAGGTTTTAGTCCGTAGGACAAGAACAACATTCATAATCATGGGCTAGCTTCTAGGGTTTAGCCTCTACAATCTCGTGGTAGATCAACTCTTGTAATACTCATATCATGAAGATCAATCAAGCAGGAAGTAGGGTATTACCTCCATCGAGAGGGCCCGAACCTGGGTAAACATCATGTCCCCAGCCTCCTGTTACCATTAACCTTAGACGCACAGTTCGGGACCCCCTACCCGAGATCCGCCGGTTTTGACACCGACATTGGTGCTTCCATTGAGAGTTCCACTATGCCGTCGCTATAGGGCTTGATGATCCTTCAATCATCTTCAATAACGCGGTCCAGGAAGAGGTTTTTCTTCCCGGACAGATCTTTGTATTTGGCGGCTTCGCACTACGGGCCAACTCGCTTGGCCATCTGGAGCAGATCGATAGCTACGCCCCTGGCCGTTAGGTCAGGTTTGGAAGCTTGAACTATACTGCCGACATCTGCGGAGACTTGATCTTCGACGGATTCAAGCCCATGTCAGGTACACCGAACAGTCACGACGCGCATGACTTAGATCTGCCATCGGACAGTATTCGGGTGATCGCGCCTGCGGCTACCCCGGGAATCAATCCGGAGCAGATTGTGCCATCCGAGGACGGGTGGATGGACCCCGCCATGGAGGCCGCACACTCATCGGCCTTGGAGCCGAACACTGATCCCACCTCCTATGAGGCCAGCCTCATCGGACCCTTGGACTCGTCTCCGGCTGCAGGATCCGAACCGCGTACGCCCGTGCCTATCAAATCTGATTGGGTACCAGTCATGGAGTTCACCTCCGCAGATATCTTTCAGCACTCTCCCTTGGGTGACATGCTAAATTCATTAAAGTCTCTCTCTCTGTCAGAAGACTCTTGGCCGAACTATATCCGGCTCGAGTGGGAAGCGGACGACGAAGAAATTCATTCCCCACCCACCACCCACTTAATAGCCACTGTCAACGACTTAACCGACGTGCTTGACTTCAACTCCGAAGACATCGACAGTATGGACGACGATGCAGGAGAAGAACAGGAACCACCGCCTATAGGGCGCTGGACAGCCACCTCATCATACGATGTATATATGGTGGATACACCCAAAGAAAACAATGGCGAGGAACGGAAGGACGCAACGGAGGATAATCCCCTCAAGCAGAAACCAAAGCGACAACGTAGGCGCCGCCCTAAATCCCGCCACAGCGATAACAGCACAAGAAAGAACAACACCCCGGTCGACTCCAAAGGAAACGATGACCCCATGGACCCAGCGATGGAGCAGGATAAGTCAGGGGACGATGAACATAGTCCGGAGCCTATGTTCGATAACGGCGATACTGAGGGGAAAACTCATCAACCTGTCCCCGAAGAGGAGAACAGTCCGGACGACGATGCACTCATCATCCCGAAAAAACACTTTGAATAAGAGAACCTCCATCGAAGGCTTATTGCCATCGCGAGGAGCTTGAAGAAGCAGAAGCAAAGGCTTAAGGCCGTGCAGGATGCGCTCAACCGCAGATGGAACAAAGTGCTCGACACTGAAGAAAAATATGGCGACGATCACCACACAAAGAGCTACCCAAAGCGCAAGATGCTGCCCGAATTCTACGATGAGGCCATAGAGCCCATTCTTCCGAAAAAAAATACGACCGATTAGCCGGACCGACCACCCCGTGGCTGTGATAGGGCGGCTAATGACGCCGCATACAAGTCAGCACGTGATTTATGTGAGCTTCTGGACCAAAAAGCCGGTGTGGCCAGGTCCATTTATGGATCTAGAAAACGTGCTCCGGCATAGGATCACAGCCACCAAAACGATAGTATCGATCAAATACCAACTCGGAATCAACAGCGAACACAACAACCATCGACAGCATGCCATGACACATCCAAATACAGGAGTGTCGCGCACCCACTATGCTTCACCGATGAGGTGCTGGATCATGAATTTCCAGAGGGATTTAAACCCGTAAATATAGAGGCATACGACGGAACGACAAACGTTGGGGTCTGGATTGAGGACTTTATCCTTCATATCCACATGGCTCGCAGAGACGATCTCCACGCCATTAAATACCTGCCCCTCAAGTTGAAAGGACCAGCTCGGCATTGGTTGAAAAGCCTTCCCGAAAACTCAATTGGAAGTTGGGAGGAACTTGAGGATGCTTTCAGGGCCAATTCTCAAGGGACCTATGTCCGACCTCCGGATGCAGACGATTTAAGTCACATAATTCAACAGCCCGGAGAGTCATCCCAAAAACTTTGGAACAGATTTCTTACTAAGAAGAATCAAATTGTCGACTGTCCGGATGTCTAAGCCTTAGCGGCTTTCAAGCACAGTATTCGAAACGAATGGCTCGCTAGACACCTCAGCCAAGAAAAGCCGAGGACAATGGTAGCCCTATGACCCGCTTTTGCGCGGGCGAGGACAGCTGGTTGGCCCGTAGCGGCACCAGCGACCGAGGCACATCCGAAGTCAGGGATGGCAACAGGAAGCCGCGACACAATAAAAACAAGAGTCGAAACAATGAAAACAGCCCGGATAACACGACGGTCAACGCCGGATTCAGGGGCTCTCGACCCGGTCAATGGAAGAAGCCATTTAAAGGCAGTAGAGATGGACCGTCCAGCCTAAATAAGATTCTAGACAAGTTATGTCAGATTCATGGCACCCCCGAAAAACCTGCAAATCACACCCACAAAGAGTGTTGGGTTTTCAAGCAGGCCGGCAAGCTAAATGCCGAACACAAGGGGAGGGAGACGCCAAGTGAAGATGAGGATGAGCCTCATCAGTCGAACACTGGGGGACAGAAAAATTCCAACCAGAAGTCAAAACAGTGAATATGATTTACGCAACTCACATTCCAAAGAGAAGGCCCAAACGCGCACTCCGAGACGTATACGTTGTAGAGCCCGTCGCCCCCAAATTCAATCCTTGGTCGACCTGCCCGATCACTTTCAACCGCAGGGATCATCCGACTAGCATCCGGCACGGAGGATCGGCTGCCTTGGTGCTCGACCCAATAATTGATGGATACCATCTCACCCGAGTCCTTAAGGACGGCGGTAGTAGTCTTAACCTGATATATCAGGACACTGTCCGCAAAATGGGGATAGACCCATCAAGAATCAGCCAAAGCAATACTACCTTTAAAGGAGTGATACTAGGCATCAAGGCCCGCTGCACGGGCTCTCTAGTTCTAGAGGTTGTATTCGGTTCTCCCGACAACTTCAAAAGCGAAGAAATACTCTCCGACATCGCTCCATTCCAAAGCGGCTATCACACACTATTTGGGAGAACGGCCTTCGCTCGTTTTAATGCAGTACCGCACTATGCCTACCTTAAACTTAAGATGCCTGGTCCATGCGTCATCATTTCAGTTAGCAGAAATACAGAGTGTTCCTTACGTGCAGAAGAATATGTGGCGGCTCTAGCAGCCAAACACTGAGCGGCCACTCCAACCAGAATAAACGATCGGTCGTCAGGACCACGGACACGATTAGACGAGTCTGGCACCCCGCCAGATGTAACAGCTCAGATGAACCTGAGCTTGGGTTGATAGATATACCCCCATAGGTGGTACTAGGGGCTACTCATAAAAAAAGAAGCCCATGGTTCGGCTCAACCCTATTAATACAATAACATATTGCATTTTCATGGTTCGTTCAGATTAACCAACTCTTCGCACAAAGTCTTTCACCTGGGTTTTTCCTTTTTTTACAGATGATCATCGTGTTACACCCTTCCAGGATACGGCACAACGGAGACACAGGCGCAGACGTGTAGAAGGGCCCCGCTCATAGGTTTCTTTTTAGATTAAGACCCTACGTAAACCTTTTTTACTGTCTCTTGTTACTTCATACCCTCCGGATACTTAACACAACCGGGAGGGATGCTGATGTTATTGGCATTTCAGCATGCCAGACCTATGCATGTATCTGGAAATTCAGGGCTCGTTATTGAGGGCGTTACTCAGGCCAGTATATGTTGTAAAGTCTGAATACCTTAGGGAGTGTTCGGCGTCGCGAGTTTAGCCTTATATGCATCAGCTCTGAATCATGTCTTTGGTCAAATGTTGGGTTTGTCCGGCTCCCGTGTTTTGCTTCCTTATGTTCCGCTCAATCGGCTAAGGCGGCACCGAGAGAACTACTGCGATTGTGCCCTGGTTCATCTGGATGAGCACCTTAATAGAGAAAGCCGAAAACTGACTGTCATGATAAAGCGGGAGACTGGTTAACCACTCGATGACTCAGTGGAATCTTCGCGATTCCTCTGCATTAACGAAGGACCGGTTTCCCGGTCATGTATGTACGCGCACCGTATTCGGATGAACGCGGAAGTACCAGGGGCTATATAGTAGCCCCACCGTCAAACTCCTATGGCTAAGTGAAAGTGTTAAAGCTATATAGTCCGATTGCGTGGTTCGCCACGCTATCACCTCCTTAATGGACCAAGACGTTGGATCAAGTGTGATTACGCGCCTTTTCGAACACCCCCGCATTATATGCGTGGGGGCTGAAGCCGGCGACTGCTAACTTTCAGGTTATATACATACATACATAAACGGCTGCACAGGAGGCACTATAACACTTTCAGGCAAAAGTATAAACACAGCCTTTATAATCAAAATCGCATTGTTTTTACAATAGAAATACATGGCACTCGAACATGGCACTCTTCGAGCACTAAGCCTCTATTAAGCGGGCACCTTCTAGGACTTCTTCAAAATAGTGCTCGGCCGGGTCCTGGCCTTCCGCCGGACCCCGGGTTGCGATAGTGGTGGCATCCATCCTTGCCAGTATGTCTTAACACGGGCATATTATAGATACAAGCATCATGCTCCTCTTAATATTTGCTGACAAGCCGAAAATACATACCCTGGGCCTCGTCAATTCACAAGCACGATGTCGGCATCCGCCACGTCAAGTTGCCGCTTTAGTTCGGCAAATCAGCAGTCTGGTCAGCCGCCGGACCCTCAGCCGCATGCACATAAAAGCACTGCGGTCATTACCTGGGACTATGATCCTCTGTTTGCCACCTCTGGATGGCAACCAGAGTCTCAGGGGCTACTATCTACACAGAGCACACCTAGCGTGTGCGGTACAGCTGAAAATATACATATTACTTGGCATACCTCAAAGCCTCTTAACAGGCTAGTAAAAGCTTCATTCAACCCGCTTTTTGCGGATAAAATCCTCTCAACCACCGTACCCATTAGGGTACGATGCGCCTCTGAGATAGCCGCTTGCCCCAAAAGACCCATCGGTGTATCTGGCTGTGCACCGGACGGTCCCGGACTCTTTCTATTGCTCTCCTTGGGAGCCGAATACTCCGGACTTTGGGCTGCTGAAGAGTTAACTTCTGGCCTTGGCGGATCAGGAGAAAACCCCCGTGATGACACCTCAGGGTCGTCCGCCCCATGAGGCAGGGAGGCAGGAGGAGGCGTTTCCTCTCCATCATCTCCAGAAGAAGATCCCCTGAAGACGAACTCTGTTGAGAAGGGCTGCGAGCCAGACTACAAGACATACGTCTTGGTTATTATTCTCGGAAGATGAAGCAGGATATATTTATCAAATTCCTTTTTCATTCACTTACAGCTCGATTGAGGGCTGGCCCCCTTGCGGGCGCTGTGCGGTAAGGACGCCTTCTGTGGCAGGGCCCCCGGGCGAGGGTTTCTTCCCTCGTTTGGAAACCTCCGTCTCCAAGTCTTCGGAGGCGGCCCTTTTCTTCCCGTGGGGGGAGGGGTTTTCTGATTCACCTCCCCGATTATCCTCCTTTTTGGAGACATCAATTCCCCCGGTATGGATGTATAAAGTGTGAAGCCCGCTCTCGGCTTCTCTATGCCTCCCTTCATCTTCTCCTGATGGCACTTGATAAGGTGCGCGCTCGAGCATCCTGGTTAGCACGGGGTCCGGCGAGCCTTCGGGAAGAGGGGGCGAACACCTGATCCGCTCCGCCTTTCTTAGCCAATCCTGGCCACGGACAGTTTTCAAAATAATGTTATGATAAACATAAACAGCGTGTTTGGTTGCGGAGTTACTTATTTGGGTATCCGGACGATTGCAGTTCAAGCCCACATCCTCGGTGGTGTCCGGACACTTTATTCATGATCCGAAGAATAACCGATGCATCCCTTCGAGCGTCATGCCAAAGAAGTGCTGAATAGTTCGCGGTCCTTCTGGATTGAACTCTCACATACGGAGAGGTCGACGTTTGCACGGCAGGACCCGACGGACTAGCATTACTTGAATTGTTTTAATGAGGCTGACATCCCTCTCAAGAAGATCCCGAATGCGGCTTTGCAATGTCGGTACATCATTAGCAGGCCCCCGGTCCAGTCCCTTGTTGACCCATGATGCCAGTTGAGGCGGAGGGCCCAAGCGGAAAGCAGGGGAGGCCGCCCATTTTGTGCATTGAGGAGCGGTGACGTAGAACCACTCCCGTTGCCATCAGTCAGACACCTCCGGAAGGAACCCTTTGGCCATAGGGCGTCGGCGCCTTTGCTTATTATAGCACCTCCGCACTCCGTGTGATGCCTGTCGATCATCTTCGGCTTCACATTGAAGGTCTTGAGCCATAAACCGAAGTGTGGGGTAATGCGAAGGATGGCTTCACACACGATGATAAACGACAATATGTGAAGAATGGAGTCCAGAGCTAGATCATGAAAGTCTAGCCCGTAATAGAACATGAGCCCTCTAACAAAGGGATCAAGACTAAAACCTAGCCCTCGGAGGAAGTGGGAAACAAATACGACACTCTCATTGGGATTGGGAGTGGGGATGACCTGCCCTTGAGCAGGAAGCCTATGCAGGATGTTGGCGGTCAGATACCTGGCCCCCCTGAGCTTCTTTATGTCCTCCTCTGTGACAGAGGAGGCCATCCACTGGCCTTGAAGGTTGGATTCGGACATGATTGAAGGTCCGAAGCACTCAAGCCTGAGCCTTGGGTGTTGGAACTCGAGGTGGGGACGAGGAAGGATCGAGCGTGGGAAGAGAAGGACAGGCCTTGATCCCTTTATAAAGGTGGTGAATATCAAGCGTCCCCCACGTGACCGTTTGGAACCTTCCTAAAATCTAGGAGTCATATTAACTAACACGGTTGGGTTACCCATGCCCATATTGATGAGAATCTCGCAATAAGGGGACACGATCTCTGCTTCGACAAGACGTGCCAAGGAAACTGCCTCGCAATATGTGCAGTAGCTGGTTGTGAAAAAATGGTTCGAATAAAGACCGGGCCGTGGCGTGATGTCACGCTACGAAAAGTTGTCGGCAGATTAGATTTGTGGAACATTGTTCTCTCTACGGTGGTATGTGGAATTTGTTTTGCAGAGTCGGACACAACTCTCGTGTTCAAAATCTTCTATGGAGTATTCAGAGAAGGAAACCGCCTTGCAATGTCGAAGACAATCTGCGCGCCGGACTCATCGTGATTGAAGCCTGGTTCATGGGCTACTAAGGGAGTCCTGGATTAAGGGGTCCTCGGAAAGCCGGACTATATACTTTGGCCGGACTATTGGACTATGAAGATACAAGATTGAAGACTTCGTCCCGTGTCCGGATGGGACTCTCCTTTGCGTGGAAGGCAAGCTTGGCAATTCGGATATGTAGATCTCCTTCTCTGTAACCGACTCTGTGTAACCCTAGCCCCCTTCGATGTCTATATAAACTGGAGGGTTTAGTCCGTAGGACAATAACAACAATCATAATCATAGGCTAGCTTCTAGGGTTTAGCCTCTACAATCTCGTGGTAGATCAACTCTTGTAATACTCATATCATCAAGATCAATCAAGCAGGAAGTAGGGTATTACCTCCATCGAGAGGTCCTGAACCTGGGTAAACATCGTGTCCCCAGCCTCCTATTACCATTAGCCTTAGACGCATAGTTCGGGACCCCCTACCCGAGATTCGCCGGTTTTGACACCGACATGGGGGTTTGGGGAATATTATTGGCTAGTTGGCCGAAGGGCGGTTGAATCAGATTTGGGGGGAATTTTTGGGCGGGGGGGAGGATTTTCGCACGGTGGGCGGGGGGAGTTTGGCGCATGGTCGGTTTCTCCAAGTGCAGTCCCACATGTCAGTGAAGAGGCAAGCCGAAGCGCGTTCCGTTTGCGTGAGCCGTGTGCAGGACAGAACGTGTGTGGGGTGCAATGCGACCGCGACAGGAGTGTTGTGAGTGTACCGCCTTTTTTCCTTTTAAACTAGGTGCTTCGCCCCCTCAAAAAAAACTTGTTGCTTAGTGCGATCCATCGATACTACTAGTAGTAATCCGGTAATCCCGACTAAAACGGTGCGGCCGGGTCTTTTCCCGCGCGGTATGCTGGGAGGTTGGCTTAGTTGGGTTTTCTAGGACGAGTAATGCTACACCTACGTAATCCCAGTTACGTAATTAACGTAATGTGAAACGTGTGAGCTGTTGATTGTAGATTGGGGGGAGGGAGGGGGCCACCACCATGAAAATCAGGGGAGGAGAGAGAGAGGCAATTTACGTTAACCCTTTCGTAGGTTCCCGTAGATGTAGAAAGATGTGAAATGCATGAATGTCTAGTGGACGTACTATTGGAGTGCCTAAGATAAATTTTTTATGTATAGACCTTATGTGTTTATTTTACTTCGCGTGTTAGATTTGTCTCGGTTCAATAAAAAGCAGAGTTGGTGATGATGGTGTGCCTATCATCCTGCAATATAGGTCGTCCGATCTATATCTAACGGATAGGAAGGAAACTATGAAAATTTACCCGAACTCCTCTCCAAATTTGTAGATAAGGCTTTCCCTCATTCATCCTTTTCTCCCACAAGATCTTGATCTTCCATGCAATGCACGGGCATCTTGCTAGTACTCCTACAATATACTATATTATTGTGAAAGTTCATATACACCAGCCAAGATTAATGCAAAATGGCAGATTTTCATTACATCTCGAACTTTTATAGGACAGAAAAATAAAAGAAACCTGACCCTAAACCTATTCTATGGCAGCGACCGACGTCCTCCATCTGTGATATCTATGTACAGGGGCGGGGTTCAAGACCCGTGAAGTGAAGGTGCGGTCTCCGGCGAGGAAGAGTAGAACATGGAATACGGACTGGCCAGTTGGCACACCATGCCCTGCCGCCTCCCATGCCCTACTCATCCTCGAAGGAGTCCCCGACCTCGGCGGTGCCGGATGTTGGACGGCGGCAAGTAGGACGCGTGGCTGACGGTGCTCCCGTCGTGGGCCGCCAGCGTGGCCACCGCTTGTGCGGTCGCGTCCATGTCCGGCTACGCCGCTATTGCGTCGCGAGAGGCGACTTGAGCGAGGGCGGCGACCTCGAGCTTCATCCCCGAAGACAAGCTCTCCCGCAGAGCGTTCGCGCTTGCGGTCATGGCGGATGTGGTGCCAGGTAGGAGGACGATGCGCTATGTTGTGGAGGTTAGCTGGGTGTTGCCGCTTTAAGTAGCACATTCCGGTGAGGCCAAGCATCCAGGTGCATCATTAAGTCGCCGGAGTTGGTTCCTCGGGCACCGAGCCTCTTAACGGCATGAATGCGGGCAGCTGGCGCCGGCTGGGAACGCACCGCGTGACAGCGCGAGAGACGAGGGTTTTGGTGTGCCAGGGTAGTCAGCTGCGGTCGTGGCAACATTGGAGATACCCTTTGCTCACATGCGATCCCCGCATGTCATTCAAAAAGCAAGACGACCCGGCATGGTCTCAGGTCCTGAGGATGCAGTTGGCCGTGCTACACCACTCTGCAGACGCGTCACGGCACCCCGTGCATCCTTGACGAGCCGGGTGTTGGGATGTGTTTGGATTGTGGCCAAAGTGCACCTTACCAAAATTTTGGTCATGACCCAAAGATTGGTCTTTGTTTGGATGGTTGCCATTTTTTTGGCATGCCAATGAACTCTAGCCAACTCTAGTTCATTTTTCTTGCCAATGTCGGCCAAATCATGGGTAACCAATACCTCAACCAAAATTTTGGCTACCCAATGCTTTGATCGGGCAACCTTGGGCACAAACCAAACATACTGTTGGTCTTGCCACGGCACTAACGCCACCCTCGGCTTACTGAAACCGACCGTCTCTAGCGACGATGAGCGTGTCGCTCACCGCGGTCGCCGTGTCCAGAGGCGGTGTTGGAGCTGTGCCACATTGTTGGCCCCAACGACCCACATGAACTATTGTCGGTGGCGAGGAGGTCGTGGGCCAGCTCCTCCATTGGACTAGTCTGCGCTACATCGTCCCGACGGGTGTGCCCCACATGTCGGTTTCCCTGTTTTCCCGACCATATTCGAGTGTCAGTGCTCCGCGTTGCGCATTAGGCCTTTCACTATGTGGGCCAAGCGAGACAACTTATTGTTTATTTGAGCCGTTCAAGTATAATCATCTGGCGTTTGCTTATTTCTCATTCCTCTCCAACCCTCTTCTCCATCGATCATGTCGCCCTTCGGTTGAGTCAATCCTCCCGCATGCCTCATTTGAACATTTCGCCGAGTATCATTCGCATGTAGCCACCCTAGTCCTCTTTCAATCGATCTCCGGACCCCGAGATGAAATCAAGAGAGAATGAGTGGGGGCACATGATACCTAAGGCGGATTCAAAATTTTGTACCGGTGATCATAGCATCCACAAATCATATATAAAGGGTATTCAATGTTCATTTTGTTTTTGAACGTACAATATACTCCCTCCTATCCTTTCTAGTTTACATATAAGTTTTATGTGTAGTCAAAGTATCTCTACTTTGATCAAAAAAGTATCAACATTCAACAACGCCCAATCAATATTGTTAGATTCGTACGTACTCCTAGATTTGTACTTGAGATGGTTTCCAATTTGTTTTCAACCACGTGAATGTTCTTGTTCTTGCGCATGCTCTTCCTACTAGGATTGCACCACGTATAGCCAGTCCAATAGTAACTTTTTTAAGCTCCCTGTCCAATAGTACATGTGGAGTACTGACAACATATGTACTAGAGTATGCAGTGCTCATAGTAGTACTCCCTCCTTCCATTTATATAGGGCCTATGTGGAGGAGAGAGATGTGAAAAAGTAAGGGGAGTGAGCTCTCATGCAAGAGCCTAGCTACATACGCATTCCTAGTTAAATACAATAAATATGAAGAAAGAGATAGAGAGGAGATGGAAAAAAGTACTAATACAATAGCCAACCTTATATATTTTTTTGCGGGAAATAGCCAACCTTATAGCCCACACTACTGTATGAGTGCATATAATAGATGATGGCTATAGATGACATGGCAGTCCCTCATAGCCATCGACTGGTGAGGGAGTCCTGGATTGGGGGGTGTCCGGATAGCCGGATTACCATCATCAGCCGAACTATCATCGGCCGGACTATCATCATCGACCGGACTCCAAGACTATGAAGATACAAGATTGAAGACTTCATCCCGTGTCCGGATGGGACTTTCCTTGGCGTGGAAGGCAAGCTTGGCGATACGGATATGTAGATCTCCTACTATTGTAACCGACTCTATGTAACCCTAGCCCTCTCCGGTGTCTATATAAACCGGATGGCCCTAGTCTGTAGGACATACATTACAACAATCATACCATAGGCTAGCTTTTAGGGTTTAGCCTCCTTGATCTCGTGGTAGATCCACTCTTGTGAACATCCACAATATCAATATCAATCAAGCAGGACGTAGGGTTTTACCTCCATCAAGAGGGCCCGAACCTGGGTAAAACATCGTGTCCCTTGTCTCCTGTTACCATTCGCCTAGACGCACAGTTCGGGACCCCCTACCCGAGATCCGCCGGTTTTGACACCGACATTGGTGCTTTCATTGAGAGTTCCTCTGTGCCGTCACCGATAGGCTGGATGGCCTCTTCAATCAACAACGACGCGGTCCTGGGTGAGACTTTTCTCCCCGGACAGATCTTCATATTCGGCGGCTTCGCACTGCTGGCCAACTCACTTGGCCATCTGGAGCAGATCGAAAGCTACGCCCCTGGCCGTCAGGTCAGGTTTGGAAGCCTAAACTTCACGGCCGATATCCGCGGGGACTTGATCCTCGACGGATCCGAGCCACAGCCGAGCGCGCCGCACTGTCACGATGGGCACGACCTAACTCTGCCACCGGACAGCGCCTTGGAGGCGGCACTCGAATCCGCTCCGATCTATAGTCCGGGGCCGATCGCGCAGATCGAGGACGGGTGACTGGACACCGCCTCGGGGGCTGCAACTTCTACGGCGATGGAGCCGAACACTGACCTTGTCCCGCATAAAGCTCATGACTCCGAGGTGCCGGACTCTTTACCGGACTCCGACCCTCCTACGCCCGCGCCAGTCGAATCCGATTGGACGCCGGTCATGGAATTCACCGCTGCGGACACCTTTCAGCACTCACCCTTCGGCAACATCCTAAATTCACTGAAGCATCTCTCGTTATCCGGAGAGCCCTGGCCGGACTACGGCCGGGATGGTTGGGACGTGGACGACGAAGAAATTCAAAACCCACCCACCACCCACTTCGTAGCCACCGTCGACGATTTAACCGATGTGATAAACTACGACTCCGAAGACATCGACGGTATGGACGACGATGATGGAGACAATCCAGAACCAGCACCTACAAGGCACTGGAAGGCCACCTCATCACATGACGTATATATGGTGGATACCCCAAAAGGGAGCGACGACGAGGATCAATGGGGCGCGGCAAAGGATAATCCCGCCGATAAACAACCAAAGCGGCGACACAAGCGCCGCCCTAAACCCCGCCTCAGCAAGAACAGCATTCCCAATGACCCAGCGTTAGAGCAGGGCCAACCAGTGGACGACGAACATGCAACCAAGCAACCGTCCGGACAAGACGAACCGGATGATCAACCCCTTCCCGGAGCAACCAACAGTCCGGACAACCTCACACCGGAGCACAAAAACCTTCACAAAAGACTCGTCGCCACTGCAAGAAGTTTGAAGAAGGAAAAACGGAAGCTCAAAACAGCGGAAGACATACTCAGAACGAAGTGGAACAAAATACTAAAGACCGCAAGCAAATATGGCAATGGCCATCACACAAAGAGCTACCCGAAGCACAAGCTGCTGCCAGAATTTGACGAGGAAGCCATAGAGCCCTCACCATCAAAGAACAAAGAGGCCGCCTAGCCGGATAGACGGCCGGACGACAGGCCAAAAGCGGCAAATGGCGCCGCACACAAGCTGACCTATGACCCTGGGAAAATAGACGGCCCAACTAGGTCCATCTACGGGCCAAAAAAGAGGGCCCCAGGAAGTAACACAACACGACAAGTGTCTGAAGACAGCAGCACACCCAAATACAGGGGCGCCGCACACCCGGTATGTTTCACCGATGAGGTGCTGGATCATGAATTCCCAGCAGGGTTTAAACCCATAAACATAGAAGCATATGACGGAACAACAGACCCTGGAGTCTGGATAGAAGATTACATACTACACATACACATGGCTAGAGGAGATGATCTCCACGTCATAAAATATCTACCCCTCAAGCTCAAAGGGCCAGCTCGGCACTGGCTCAAAAGCCTCCCAGAAAACACTGTTGGAAGTTGGGAAGAGCTTGAAGACGCATTTAGAGCAAATTTTCAAGGGACTTATGTCCGCCCTCCGGATGCAAACGATCTGAGTCACATAACTCAACAGCCCGGAGAGTCAGCATGCAAATTTTGGAACAGGTTCCTTACCAAAAAGAACCAAGTAGTCGACTATCCGAACGCGGAAGCCCTAGCAGCTTTTAAACACAACGTCCGAGACGAATGGCTCGCCAGACACCTCGGCCAAGAGAAGCCAAGAACAATGGCCGCGCTAACAAGCCTCATGACGCGCTTTTGCGCGGGAGAAGACAGCTGGCTAGCAAGATGCAGCACCAGTGACCCGAGTACATCCGAGAGCAGAGATGGAAACGGAAAATCACGGCACAGGAAAGATAAGCGCCGGAATAAAGAAAAAACCCCAAAGAGCATGGCGGTCAACGCCGGATTCAAAAGCTCGCGGCCAAACAATAAAACACTGCCTCTTAAGGACAACAGTGACGAGCTATCCAACTTAAACAAAATTTTGGATCGGATATGTCAGATCCACAGTACCTCCAGAAGGCCTGCAAACCATACCAACCGAAATTGTTGGGTTTTCAAATAGTCCGGCAAGCTCAACGCCGAACACAAGGGGCTCGACGCGCCAAGCGAGGACGAC
This sequence comes from Triticum timopheevii, assembly GCA_963921465.1. Classification (NCBI taxonomy): domain Eukaryota; kingdom Viridiplantae; phylum Streptophyta; class Magnoliopsida; order Poales; family Poaceae; genus Triticum; species Triticum timopheevii. Next base: position 68,166,610 of record OY997266.1, read on the forward strand.
GACGCACCACATCAGCAGAGCAACGGAAGTCAGAAGACTTTCCCACAAGAAGTCAAAATAGTAAACTCACTTCATGTGATAGTATGGAAAACCAACACGGCACTCACTAAGACAAGTGCCGCACAGTCCACCCCAGCGGAACACCGGGATTGGATGTCAAAACTAATCACTTTCGACCATCGGGATTATTCCAGAAGTATCCGAAACGCAGGATGGACTGCTCTGATATTGGATCCCATAATAGACGGACTGCGATTTACGCAAGTTCTGATGGACGGCGGCAGTGACTTAAACCTGCTATATCCGGACACAATCCGCAGGATGGGGATAGACCCTACTACAATTCGACATAGCCGCACTTCCTTCAAAGGAGTGGCGCCAGGCCCTTACGCCAGGTGCACAGGTTCATTATTACTAGAAGTTGTGTTCGGGTCACCTGACAACTTCCGACGAGAAAAGCTAACCTTTCATGTCGCCCCATTCAAGAGTAGCTACCAAGCACTACTGGGACGAGAAGCTTTCGTCCGCTTTAACGCAATACCACACTACGCGTCTCTTACGCTTAAAATGCCCGGTCCACGTGGCATTATTTCATTAAAAAGGTCGGCTAAGACCCTGGACACGGCTGGACGAGTCCGGAATAAATAAGCTAGGGGCTACCTAGCCGCACACCCTTGCAAGGGTTTGTGTATATAAGCTATAATGGGCTACCATATGCTCAGCTTTCTACATTTATATTTCAATTTTTTTTGTAACTTTTCGCACAATTTCTTTTTCAAACTAAGTTCCTCTCTTTTTATAGATGAAGAACGTGCATACCCGTCCAGGATACAGCACAACGGAGACACGAGCGCAGACGTGCAGTAGGGACCCGTTTCAAGGACTCTTTTCAGACTAAGACCCTACGTAAACCTTTCTTACTGTCTCTTGTTGCTATAATCCCCTGGTTTCCCATTATAACCAGAGTGGAGGCTGGCGTTTTGGCATCGGCCGCGCCAGAGGAACCTTCCCGTACCTGGACACAAGGGGCTTAGGGCATTATTCTGTCCGCTATTGTAAAAAGACCGAACACCTTCGGGAGTGTTCGGCGTCTCGAGTTAGGCCTTATATGCATCAGCTCTGAATCATGTCTTTGGTCAAATGTTGGGTTTGCCCGGCTCCTGTGTTTTGCTGCCTTACGTTCCGTATCATCGGCTAACGCGGCACCAGGAGAACTACTGCGATTGTGCCCCAGTTCGGCTGGGCGAGCGCCTCAGTAGAGAAAGCCAAAAACTGACTGTCATGATGCAGCGAGAGACTGGTCAGCCACTCGACCGACCAAGGGAATGTCTAGAATTCCTCCGCTTTGACGAAGGGCCGTTTCCCGGTCAGGCACATACGCGCCCCGAATTTGGAGAGCGCGGTGCCCCAAGGGGCTATGTCGTAGCCCCACCCTCGAACTCCATGGCTAAGTGAAAGTGATAAAGCATTATAGTCCGGTTGCCTCGTTTGCTATGCTACCACCTCCTTTACAGGACCGAGACGTCGGATTAAGTGTGAAAATGCGCTATTTTTTGCGAACACCCCCGCACCTTGTGCGTGGGGGCTGAAGCCGACGACTGCCATCTTTCAGGTTATACACACGTATACATGAACGGCCGCATAGGAGATATTACATTACTTGAACGCACAAGTATAAAAGGCGCTTACATCATAAATATTATTTTACAACATAAAACGTTCATTTGTATGTAACATTTTTTGAACACTGCGACTCTATTACACGAGCACCACGCAACACTTCGCCAAAATAGTGCTCGGCGGGTAACCGGCTATCGTCCGAACCCGAGGTCGCAACAGCGGTGGCATCCATCTCTGTCCAATGTGTCTTCACACGGGCGAGTGCCATCCGCGCACCCTCTATGCATGCCGACCACTTCATCGCCTTCATATGCGGCACCGCCCCAAGAAATTGCTGCAATAAGCCAAAGTAACTCTTCGGCTCGGGCCTATCCGGCCAGACATGGGTCACGATATCCGTCATGGCAAGCCCAGACAACCTATTCAGCTCAGCCCACTCGACCAAACGGTCGGTCAGCGGAAGTGAACGCTCCGGACTATGGAATTGAGACCAAAACAACTCTTCCATCTCGTGATCCTTCTGGCTTTGAAAATGCACAATGGCATCCGCCGCACTCGCTGCTAAGTCCATATAAGGGTCCTCCGGACCCCACAGTTGGCCCAACTGAGCATACTTTGGATCCGTAAACCTTCGGCGCAGCAGAAAAGGCTTGCCAGCTACAATGTCTCCAGCCTGGCGCAGCTCTTCCTTTATAGCCCGCATCGCAGAGCGGGCATCCTTGGCTTCGGCGGTGGCCTTCCCCAGGTCTTCTTGCACCACCAGGCGCTCCTTCTCAAGAGCCTCATTGCGGTCGGTAGCATCTTTTAACTTCATGGCCATTTCAGCCACCTCTTCCCTGCTTCGGCAGTGTGCGGCCCTTTCGGCCGCTAACTCTTCGGCCGCCCTCGAGGCCGCCGCATCACTCCTTCTGGCCTGCTCCTTGGCTTGAGCAAGTTCGGCCCGAAGGCTCTCCACAGCAGCGGCGCTATCTGCATTTCACACACATGTAAGGAGACGGCTTCGGCTCCCTTACCAAGTGACCGCACAGGAACACTTACCTTGCGACTCATCAAGCCGCCTGTTGACCAGCGTGATGTCTGCATCCGCAACGGTGAGTTGCCGCTTTAGTTCGGCAACTTCATCAGTCCGGCTGGCCCCCGGACGATCCGCCACCTATATAGGTATGGCGAAAATTTAAACCTGCGATTTTGATCCTCGGCACGCTGTCGCTTTCGACAACCTACCGAGTCTCAGGGGCTACTACCCATACAGGGCGCATTCTATATGCAAAACTGTCCAAAGGTGTGTCATTTTTACGTACCTCAAACCCCGCCAGCAAACTACTGACGGCATTATGCAACCCGCCTTCGGCGGATGAAATCCTTTCAATCACCACACTCATCAGTGCATGGTGATCTTCTGAGATAGACGCCTTCTCAAGCAGATCCTTCAGCCGTACACTAGCTGGCGCCGAACTATCCGGCTTCGCCAAACCCAGGGGCTCCCTCCTCGACGACACTTCTGGCTCGTCCGCCCTATCCGACGGCGCCCCGGACGGAGGCGTTTCGCTCTCCACCATATCCGAACGAAGGTCCCCCGAAGTCGAGCTCATTTGTGAAGGACGGAGATCCGAAGTATAAGGTAAAAACTTTAGTTATCCTCAGAAGCACAAATAGGGATGCCCTTTGCTATAAAAATCCTTTCTTTTTACTTACGGCTCGTTGGAGGGCTGATCCTTTAAGGGAGACTGTGCGGCCGGGGCCTCCCCGGACGCAGGACCCTCTGGCGAAGATTTCTTCCCCCGTTTAGGGGCCTTGGCCCCCAGGTCCTCGGAGGCAATCCTCTTCTCCCCTTGGAGGGAGGGATTCTCGATCCCCCCTCTTTCAAAAGCCTCCTTAGGCGAGGCAGTAGCTTTTTCACTTTCCCCTTTGCCTTCCTCTGGAAGCGCAACCTCCAACATTCGGACCAGCGTGGAATCCGGCGCGGTCTCTGGGAGGGGGCCAGACACCATATTAATTTTGCTCCCGCTATCCACTCCTGTTTAGAAGGAAGTTGGTCATAAGGTGGACCACCAAAGGGCAAACAAATGATGTGTCCGGACTCGGAGCTACTTACCTGAGTATCCGGGCGATTGCAGCTTAGGCCAGCATCCTCGGTCAGTTCCGGACGCACCTCTTGCGATCCGAAGAATAATTTGTACATCTCTAGGGGTGTTGTACCCATGAAATGTTGAAGAATCCGAGGTCCCTCCGGATTAAATTCCCATAGTCGGAGAGGACGGCGTTTGCAGGGCAAATAACGCCTGATCAGCATAACCTGCATCACCACGACCAGATCGATCTCCCTCGCCTGGAGATCTCGAATCCGGCCCTGCAATAGGGGCACGTCCTTTGACGGCCCCCAGTTGAGCCCTTGGTTGACCCACGACATCAACCGTTGTGGAGGTCCCGGGCGGAATAAGGGCGGCGGCTTTTGTTTGCGGCCCCTTGGAACGGTGATATAGAACCACTCTTGCTACCACAAGCCGAGCTCCTCTTGGAAGGAGCCTGCGGGCCACGGGGCGTCGGCCCTCCTACTGACGACCGCCCCGCCGCACTCCGCTTGACACCCCCCAAGCATCTTCGGCGTCACATTGAAGGTCTTCAGCCACAAGCCGAAGTGAGGGGTGACACGGAGGAAGGCTTCGCAGATGACGATAAACGCGGAGATATGGAGGATGGACTCCGGAGCCAAATCGTGGAATTCCAACCCATAATAGAACATGATCCCTCTCACGAAAGGATCTATCAGGAAGCCTAAACCCCGACGGAGGTGGGATACAAAGACGACATACTCGCCGGGCTCAGGGGTAGGGATGGCCTGCCCTTCTGCAGGCAACCTGTGCGAAATCTCGTAAGTCAGGTACTTGGCTTCCCGCAGCTTTAGCACGTCCTCCTCCGTGACGGAGGAAGGCATCCACCGGCCCTGGAGGTCGGAGCCGGACATTGTTGAAGGTCCGAAGCGCTCGAATCTGGAGCTCTAGGTGCTGGAACTTGGGGCGGGAGGAGGATTCGATGGAGGGTTGAAGAAAAGAAACGAGCCTTGGTCCCGTTATAAAAGAGGGAAATACCAAGAGTCGTCTCCGTGACCGTTCGGGACTCGCCTTCGATAGAGGGGGCGTGGCAACGGGCGCGGTTGGGTTACCCACGTTCGTATTGATGAGAATCCCGGATTAAGGGGAAACACGATCTCTCCTTCGACAAGACGTGCCAAGGAAACCACTTCGCTAAATGCGCTGAGGTGGTAAAATAAAAAACATAATGGCTTGGTAGTGGTGTGACGTCACGCCGCAAAAAAAGGTCAGCAGATTGAACTTGTGTATATTTGTATATTATTCTCTCTACGGTGGAATGTGGAATTTATTTTGCAGAGCCGGACACTATCCTGGTGTTCACAATCTTCTATGAATTATTCGGAGGAGGAACCCGCCTTGCAATGCCGAACAATATGCGCGCCGGACTCATCGTCATTGAAGCCTGGTTCAGGGGCTACTGAGGGAGTACTGGATTGGGGGGTGTCCGGATAGCCGAATTACCATCATCAGCCGAACTATCATCGGCCGGACTATCATCATCGACCGGACTCCAAGACTATGAAGATACAAGATTGAAGACTTCGTCCCGTGTCTGGATGGGACTTTCCTTGGCGTGGAAGGCAAGCTTGGCAATACGGATATGTAGATCTCCTACTATTGTAACCGACTCTATGTAACCCTAGCCCTCTCCGGTGTCTATATAAACCGGATGGCCCTAGTCCGTAGGACATACATTACAACAATCATACCATAGGCTAGCTTTTAGGGTTTAGCCTCCTTGATCTCGTGGTAGATCCACTCTTGTGAACATCCACAATATCAATATCAATCAAGCAGGACGTAGGGTTTTACCTCCATCAAGAGGGCCCGAACCTGGGTAAAACATCGTGTCCCTTGTCTCCTGTTACCATCCGCCTAGACGCACAGTTCGGGACCCCCTACCCGAGATCCGCCGGTTTTGACACTGACAACTGGCTATATTATTAACCATGCTCTAATGCGTTTTTAAAACCGCATTTGACTATTGACAAGATTAATAGTACATGATATGTATAATGTGAAAATTATATCATTGGAAACTCCTTTCACATATGAATTTAACCGTATGCTTTGTGTAAGTTGCATGTCATATATTATTACTCTAACATTTGGTCAAAGTTAGCCTCAAAAAACACATTAGGCCTTGTATAGTAAATGGAAGGAGGGAGTAGTAGTGGAAGTGGATCCTCTGATGTAGGTATCCCTGCCTTACACCCTCCCTTTCAGTCACTTACTGGCGGACCCCATGCTTGCTAGGCCCTGCATGTCAGTTACTCAATGGGTTCGGCCACGTCAGGGGATCCTCATCCATAGTATACTCCCTCTGTTTTTTTACTCCGCATAAAACGGAGGGAGTGGTAGTATAATAAATGACGCGGGCGGGGGAGGGGGAGGGATGTCGGTTTGCTCTCAACGGTGGTCCCACAAGCGAGCGAAAACGCAAGGCGAAGTGCGTTCCATTCGGTGAGCGACATGGAGGGTCCAGCGTGCCGGGCTGCAACGCGAACACGACAAGAGCGATGTACAGTCAAAACCGATTGACCGGTCGTCACCGGAACCACTATTCACACCAGAACCTTCGCTGCTCGGCCTACGCCAGCCACTGCCCTAAAACCACACCTAATCTCCAGCCCATTCCCCCACCTTTCGATCCCCTAGCTCGCATCAAGCATCCCCTAGTTCGCTGGAAAGCCATGTTGCGTCGTGAGATCACTTACTATAAGATGCTGACACCAGAGCGCCGAGCAGAAATCGGGGTGCTGTTCAGCACCACAGACCTCCGTTCCCAAGCTCGCTTTGCGGCGGGCCAATCCCCGAGTTCTCTAGAGCCAAGCTACAAGGAGGAGGAAGCCGATCCAATGTTCATGGCGGAGGTCGCAGCATAGAAGGCCCCCGATGGGTATGACACGATGGACGTCGACTTCGTGCCGGCGTCCGAGTCCCCCATGGTGCAGGTGGACCAGTGGTTCAACATGGCGATACTAAAGGAGGACCGGGAGGCAGAGGCTCAACTCGAGATGGAGCGCGCGCATGCCGCTACCATCGAGGCTCTCCTGCAGGCAGAACCGGATGTCGTGGATGTGAACCCAGCGGTGGAGGCTCAACTTGAGGCGGAGCGCGCGGATGGCGCTGCCATCGAGGCCCTCCTGCAGGCAGAACCGGACGTCCTGGACTTGAACCGGGCGGCAGAGGCTTGACTCGATGCGGAGCGCGCGGATGCCTCTCTCATCGATGCCCTCCTACATGCAGAACCGGACGTCCTGGACTTGAACCGGGCGGCGGAAGCTCGACTCGACGCGGAGCACGCGGATGCCGCTGGCATCGAGGCCCTCCTACAGGCGGAACTGGATGTCCTCAACTTGAACCGGGCTGTGCTCTCATCCGTGCAAAGCGCCCGCACGCTCCGCATGAACGAGTAGCTGGAGGCCGAGGACAACCACAGTGCAGAGACACACGTCGGCAGCTACGGCTGGTTCGTGTCGGCAGCCAAAGACAATGAGGTCGTCTCATTCCACGAGTAGTGATAGTTTTTCTTTATGTTGTTGTTTTTATGGATTTTTTGCTGTGTAAAAACATATATTTGTTATGCAAGTCGCCTGACTTGGGTCAGTCTACCATTTCAGGCGGTTGGATGAATATCCTACATCTCTAACCCTTCTTCCTCACCTCTTCTTCTTCCCCAACAGACCACCGCACGGGCCGTACGGATACTCCCCAACATGCGGTTGGATAAACATACTCTATGAACAAAATTATGTGTCAGCAGTAGGATGGCTGAGTTTGGTTTGTTCACATGCGATAGCACGTGTCAGTGAGGGTGCGTTCCCTTGGTTGGGTTTGCGGCGTGCAGGAGCGACTGTGTGAGGGTGTGGTGCGACTGCGGCATGCAGGAGCAACCGTATGAGGGTGCGGTGCGACCGCGACAGCCGTGCGCAAGTGTACCTCCTTCTCATTTTGAAAACTTTAGGCAAGCTTGGCAAAAATGTGTGGCGAAGTATGGCAATGCAAGGCCTAGACCCAAACAGGATAAGTACGTACGTACTAGGAGTACTAGTGTTAAAAAAGAAAGGCGGGGTTTTCCTTCGCAGGATTTAATTGATACAAATCCTCATTTCACGTGTCAATTAATACGTATTTTTTTCTCAACAATATGATTATTGATGCTAAACACAGATATAAAATTGAGCACTTCATGGAAATCATGATTCTTGGATGCTGGAGCATATGGAACCAAAGGAATGGGATGATTTTCGAAGGGATACCATGTTCAATAAATGAATGCAAGAATGATTTTATCAGATGTTTCAAAATGACCATGCTGAGGGCTAAACCCACTCTAAAATAGGGCATGTCCTCATGGATAGACAATATTTAATTTTTCAATAATTACCTTCTACTCTCCCTCTAGATTGTACCTACTTGGTTGTCCCCCCAACAACCATTTATTTATGTACTTTGGATACTCTTCTTTATAAATGAAAATGACTCACAGTAGGGGATTTACCCTACTGTTCTTTGGTCAAAAAAATCATCTCACTCCTCATCGCTTGATTAATGCAGCACCATGCAAACCAACCTTCTCACTTCCGCATGCATGCAGGGGATATTAATGTCCTTGGTTGCTAGTACGAGGCAAACCCCATCAATTTTGCCTCGATTAGTGTTAGTGGCCTTTTGCAAATTGTAATTTTTATATACTGGCCTTGTGTACAAAAGAAATGGAGGTAGTAACTATATTTGAATTCCTTCCCCATTGCGGTGACGTCGACGATATCACGAATATTGTGGTTTGGTGAAGTGCGTTCGACGGAGAACACCATTGAGGCCTTGAGGGAGACCACGGTAAGTCGTTCGCAAGTGCCGCCTGCTAGCCGAGACAACCGCCTTATTTGCATCCAGGAAGTCCGTTGAACCAAAGGACGCGTAAATGTACTAGTACTACTAGTACACAATAGCGTCGTCCGTCCAGCTTAGTGCGGTGAGATGGTTTCTCAAAGAAGACGATGGAGAAGCGGAGTCAGCAAAGAGTGAAATGATGGTTGCTTCGTCCGTGCTTTTGTGATTTGACGCCTCGCTGCTTTGTGATTTGTGATAGAAGGGACGGGGGAGTAGACTCTGTGCTCTATACTGTACTACATGCGTCCAAGCATGGGAGAAAGAGGAGAGGCGTTGCGTTTTTCTATTCCTTCAATCAATCAATCAGGGAGCTTCGGTTCCATCTTTTTGGCTTTGGCAATACCGTCCACAATGGTTCCCACGATGCCAAAAGCTATTTTCACATTTGGCTACACATTTTGGATGCCCTTAACCGTACCACTTGGTTTTGCTCCTGTGTGCTATCTATACAAATCTCAATTATATTGATCTAAAAAATTATAGAATCAAGATTAGTAAAAAAGGAGGTGATTTTGCCGCGCGGATGGCGGGGAGGTTTCTTATTTTTAGAGGACATTGTCCTGGCGGTTTGCTAACATGCGGTCCCACGTGTCAGTGCTTTACCAAGCCAATCTGCATCCCACATGAGGCAGAACAATGGCAGAAGCAACACGTGGTTAAGTTGAAGAAGATGAGGGAGAAGCGGATTCAGCAACGAGTGAAATGATGGTTGCTTCGTCCCTCCAACTTCTTTTTTAGCATTATTACTTCGTCCCTCCAACTTAACTGCGAGAAAGGTGCAGCTTTGTGATTTGATGCCTCATTGCTCATTACTACGTCGGCGCCATGACTGGGGTGCTTCACCCCGGCTACTCTGCACTGTATTCCGGTATGGCATGTGGACCCAGTAGCTTGATGTCCCACATGTCGGCGAAAAAGGGACTAGAAGATTTATGAAAGCGAGCACTCCACTCTTACGATGGAGGATTACACAACACGACGGCCCAGTGAACTGTCACTTGTACTGTATAGTACTATAGTTTTGTTGTTTCGCAGGATCCATCGATACAAACCCGATTAAACAGGAAAGGGCGGGATTTTTCCCGCGCGGTAGATGATACTGGCCATACATTTCAAAGGCAATTTTAATGTATGCAAGCTGAATAATTAAGTAACAATATGATATCTAGTAAAACTAAAAACACATATGATTTATTGTGTTAGAGTGCAGTAGTAGTGTTGTATTGCATAGTTGTTAGATGTAACATGCGAGAACGTGTAGAGATGTAGTTTTGGAGGGCCTACAGAGAGAAAAGCGTAATACGGTCACCGAACTTCAGAATAAGCTGATTACGGTCACTATATACGTTTTGCGGTGATTATACAGTCACTTGCTCACGGCTCAGCATCGGATTGCACTCTGTTAACCGGCCAAATAGTCTGTGTGGCGCCATGTTGACTAGTTAAATTGACCACATTCCTTGTGGGGCCCACATGTCAGTTCGCATAGGGAAAAGGTAAGATAAACACAAATTTACACAGGCGCGACAAGACTCCAACCCGTGCACGGGAATCACCTGGTTGTGTATGTGTCTGTCAGGGCCTGATGTGTGTGCATGCACGTGTAGGTTGAGCACTTGAGCATGAGAGAGTGTGTTGGTCGTGTGGTGTACTGGTGTGTGCATGCATGCGTGCATGTGTGCGTGTGAGTGTTGCGTGCGTGCGTGGCTGCGTGTGTACGTGTGAGTGTTGCGTGCGTGGGTGGGTGCATGTGTTTGTGTGAGTGTTGCGTGCATGCAGTTCGTGTGCATGCGTGCGTGTGTGTATAATCACCGCACCAGCTCCTGTGTGTTAAAACAGACGGCTCAGCATACCAATACAAGGCCACCTTGTCCACTGTGCCCGTGGTCATGACTTCGAACCACCGTCCAAATATTTTTTTGTCGTTTGTTTTCATTCTTACTAGCAAGATGCCTGTGCGTTGCACGTAACATCAAGATGCATTTGTATGACTAGTTTATCTTGTGAGAGAAAAGGATGAACGAGGGAAGGCCTTATTTGCAAATGTGGAGAGGTGTGTGGGTACCTTTTTGCAAAATTGCCATAGTTTCTTTCCTATCCGTCAGATATAAACCGGACGGTCTATATTGCAGGATGGCAGGCACACCATCATCACCAACTCTGTTTTTATAAGAGTGTAGATGTAGAGTAGATACAAGCCGACGGGTGGGCACGATGGTAGTGAGATAATGTGATGCGACACTAGAGATGCCACGTGGAGTGTTTAACTGGTTAACTAGTCATGTCTTGAGCAAATACGGAGTTGTACGGTGAGCCCGTGACTGTATAATAACCACTAAACGTAAATGGTGACCGTAATGAGTGGATTCTAAAGTCCAATGTACGTATCGTGCTTTCGCTTCAGATACAATGATCGTCATTGTATATATCGCGAGAGAAAGATGAAACATGCGTGAATGTGCTGGGGGCTTACTTTTAGAGGACCTGGAGATAGTTTGTGTGCATACGTGAAAGGGGTGTATAGGAGAGGGGGTATGCGATGGAGAGAGAGATGCTCTTTGTTTCTCTTTATTATGACTAACTTTGTATATAGTATAAAAATATACAAATTCACAGTGTGGAATAAATATCATTGTGGGCACCATGCAATGTAAATTAGCGTTCATACTCCTCCATATAACTTTGTAATGTTGTATATATGTAGAAATTCTAAAATATTTTTTTGGCCACACATTATTCAAAAGGAATGTTGTATGCGAAATAAACGTGAAGAGAAGGCTTTTTAGATCAATGGGGTACGTGATGTAACATGTGTGAATGTGTAGTTGATGCATTTGGCGGGGCCTAGAGAGGTATGTGTGTGTATTACGTATTCGAGAGAGGCATGGATAGAGGGGCCGGCGGGGGGCGTGGGAGAGATAGCACGAGAAATGAGAGTGGTCTAGAGAGAGAGAGAGACGAACATGACGTCACGACGAGAGATTCCCTTCCCTTGAGTGTGTATATGCAAGGGGGAGGGGATAGAGGCACCGGGAGAAAAAAAATGTGTGTGGTGTTTGTGTTGGAATGTGTGGGTGTGAGAAGATAACAAGACGTGGGGGCAGAGGGTGTGTCACCGCGTGAGGTTCGGTGGGTCGAGGTGCGGCCCTTCGTTCGGTTCCATCCTGCGCCACATTGGTCGGCCCGTGACGCATTTAGGAAGACCCATGGATGACTAGTCGTACAAGACAAATATAGCAGAATTGTGAAGGACTCTGTGTCCACTAACAAAGTCGGCTAGGATTTGTAACCCTAGGTTCTCGGACTAAGGTAACCCCTTTATCTCTGATATTACTATTCATCCAACCTAACTTTAAGGGGCATCCTACAGAATGCTCTACTAGAATCATACTCGTCGATTAGGAAGAGAGGTGTGAGACAATGTGTGAGAGACAGGCCTAATGATAATGTGCGTACATGAGACACGTAGGCAGGTCCATGTATATAGAAAGGGTCGATGGGGATTGTGCGTGTGTATGCTTGCGAGAGGAAGAGTGCTTGTGATAAAGGTTAGTGAAAACAGTTGTAAATGGTTACGAGAGGGAGGGAGGGTTATATCTAGAGCATGTGTGCGAGAAAGACACCTCGGGAGAGAGTGTGTGAGAATGTGTGAGAGACCACCGATGGAGAGTGAAACTACACGTAAAAGACTAATGTACATTGGTTAAAGATATAAATTGTATCCAAATATTAGGATGGGATCATGATATTTGCAATTCCGTAAGGAACGGTCATTGATCCATCAGACATCTAGATTCTATCGAATTTGAGCATGTCTATGTTATTATTTGACACAATTAATCCACATAGTTAGTATTTTGAACTCCAGACAATGCATCGCTTTAGCAATCGAATATAAACATGAGTATAGTTCATGTTGTGTGTGTAAAGCACATTATACATACGAAAGTTACATGATGAACATTATAAATAGCTACCTATGAACTAGCATACATTTGAATTCAACTTAAGGTGGTTTAAAAAAATTGAATTCAACATGAAGTCCATTCAATTATTTGAATTTGATATCATGGCATTTGTAAATCATACCTAAATTATGGGGGCACCAATCTTTGCTCTGATTTTGTACATAATAGCATATGTAGTCGTGTACAAAATAGATTCAAATTTAGCTCCTCCATTCTAAAATAATCGTAGTTATAGGATTTTCAAGTGTCAAAATTTCAAAAATAAGCGGATAATTTAATGAGGTTTTCAAACATACAAGGTCAAATATAACATTGTCTATTTAGGTCAATCCTCATAGTTCAAGAGTACTCTAAACGTGAATGCTTGTGTTTCAAAATTTCGAACGAAGCGCCAAACGAGCCTCTACTAGCCCGAAACCATGTGAGACCAATGTTTGGTAGTACAAGGAAATTACTTTTCTAATAACTCTGACCCGTGAAACCTACCGGCCCGACGTCCAAAGGTCTAAACCGGGGTAGGTTTGTAGCTTCATCTAGACGCCACGCAACCGCCTGCGAAAAACATCCATACACAATGGCCGCCTAAGCACACATGCGTGCGGCCGAAATCGCTCCCGTCCACTATTTGGGACACCTGGGATTACCATCCTACCCCCGACCCGCAGTAGGTCCGAAATTTAAGAGGGGGGGAAGTTTTTACTTCTCCCAAATTTAAACAAGCGCGTCCCATCTTCTGTTCAAAAAAGCCAAAAACAAGCGCATCCCAGACCGAAACATGGTCCCCCCCCACCCGTCCGATTCCCCATTCGTACTCCATGGGTGCCAAAACTACCTCTCCACCAGCCACGAAACCCCGGCGCCCTCCGTCCGCCACCCCATCCCACCCATCAACCGCCGCCATCCTCCATCACGTCGGAGCCGATACGCCGTCGTCGTCGTCCACCGCAACCTCAACCGCAACGCCCTCCACGTCTAGTAGTTGAAGCCGAGGCCGAGCCGTCCGTACCCGAGCCAGTTCAACCACGTCGTCCTGTGCCTCACCGCTGCCACTCCAACTTCGCCACCATCCACTGCACCGGAGTTGTTCCTGCTACACCATCCTTCACCGCCTCGGATCTGCTTCCCCTCCGCCGATATACGGCCATAGCAACACAATCAGCAATTTGGCCATGGGTTTTTTCAAGGATCCATGGCTCTCCAAAACATCGGTTCCCCCGGGAAAAACAAGAAGATCGTCGCGACATATTGACACCACACTGGCAACCGATAAGGGTACTCCTCTTCCCTTATTCGTGCAAATCTTACGTGTCTGCTTGCACAGTATTCATCCCACAGAAGACACTAGTTGACTGCTTCTTCTTCATACTAGATGTTCCTAGTAACTCGCGATGCACAAGGTTTCTCCTCATATACTATTTCACCTTAGCTAGAGGTCCTTCGCCCCCCTGAATTTCAATTTCTGGTCAGTTGATTCCCAATTAACGGAAGCATTCCCCGGCGTAACAGGCACTAGTACGCCTATTACGCCAGGGAAGCAGCGTCTTGGTGTTTATCTTAGGGGCGTGTGGGGCCTAGAGCTACTGGCTCCCGATCTGGAGGTCGGCCAGGATTAAAGGGATGGCCTAGGGGCGCTGCCAAGCACGGCGGTGGTGTGAGGTCGAGGGGAGGGCGGGGCGGCGGAGGCAGGGGTCTGGGCCGGTGGTCGCTGGCGGTTCGGAAAAGATCGTCAACAGTGACTGGCGGGAGGTAGACGAAGGCCATCTGCCTGTTCCTTATAGATCGGACGGTTCATTCAAAAAATCGACTGACCTATTTATTTTCAGTCGACTGTTATCTTAGATATGACCACATGTGGTGGTGTGCTAGAGGAGTACCTGCATTTCCTGTTCTCATATATTACAAAATCATACGGAGTAGAATCTAATTTTGTTTGCCATGCAATGTTGTAGAGCTATCATATGTCTCTTGTCATTTATTTTTCAGCCACCTACTATCTGCTACTTTTATAGTGCACTATTTCTGCACACACTTCACCCATACTCTCACTATTGTGTTTTTTATGCAAGGGTATTTCAGAGTCTGCCTCGAGAGAAGCAAAAAAGAAAAGAGACAAGTCGTGCTAGCTTTCTACGCGACTAGGCACGGCACGTTACAGTACTATAAAGGGTGCAGTGTAAGCAGATGGAGAAGGTAAACATAGCTCTGGAGTTGACGACCTCGCTTGCAATGAACCACCATCCTAGGTGCTTGCTTTAACTTCACGGTGTCATATGTGGTTGCATGTTCCATATGGTGTCTAGATTGTATTCGAAAGGCCGAAGTCGGTCTTTATTAAGATAAGGAAAGATAATTTTTACATGAACCACCATCCCTGAGCACCAGAAGACAAATAGCTAGTCGGGGCACTGGCTGAGCCAGTGACAAGCCCAGCAAAGACAGGCATCACCTGGAAGCCAACTAAAAAGCCGCGATGGTGGCGAAGCAGCCCGCCTCCCACCAGGCTCTCAGGTCCTAGATGATCATGCTCACCACTCCAGCCGGATGTCGAGCTTGTATTGCTTCCAATTTTGTTAAATTGCATTTGCTTAGCTTACACATTATACCTTTGAATATGACATGCCTTTCTGTTTTTGGTACATACTAGTACATCTGTGTATTAACCATGTTCTTACATCAAACTAATATTCTTGTGTATCCCTCATCAATCACTTATGATGAGGTAGGCAGGCAAGTGGACTACTCCTCATTTAAAGAATGCAGCGTCAGCCTCCCAACATGATTCTCAAGAAACAGCAAGGCTAGATGAAGATAGTGAACATAGCTCTGTAGTTGATTACAGCATTTCCCCTACACTAGCATCGCAGGTGCTTGCTCTAACTTGGCAGCGTGATATGTGGTTGCATGTTGCATATGGTGTCTAGATTGTAATTCTTCCAATCTGGTTAAACTGCATGTGCTAGTCTGCTTAGCTTATACATTATACCTGTTAATGTGACATGCCTTCCTGTATTTAGTATATAGTACATCTGTCTATTAAGCATGTCCTTACATAAAACTATTTTTTTTTGTATCCCTCATCAATCAATATGATGAGACACCTTTAGTATATGCAGTGCGATATTAGTTACATCTTTCATATGATTTATAGCATGCGCTGCTTTTAATTTGTTGAAATTTCATTTATGATGGGACGCTTTTAACTTGGCAGGGTCATATTGGTTGCATCCTTCATGTGGTGTCAAGCTTGCATTGCTTCTTATTTGTTGGAATGGTTTCTGCTTAGTTTACACAAACAGTTGTGAACATGCCAAGTCGTCCTGTTTTTCGTACATATTCCATCCTGGTACCATGTGTTTGCCTTACATCAAAGTAGTGATTGTCAGTATCATGCATGAATGAGTTCTGAAGAGAGAACTTTATTGCTTTTTCTTGTCGATTTTACTTGACAATTCAAAATCAATAAAGCGGAAGGAAGTTAGCAAGGCAGCGGATAAAGGTGCTCCTTCCGAACGGAGGGCCTCTATAGTTTCTACTCCTCCACACCCCTAAGATGATTTCCAAGACAACACATGCATAGACACTCAAAAAAGTTGTGTTTATGATGAGCACGTCTCCCCTAGTACACCATCACCGGTGCTCCCTCTAACTTGGAACTGTTATATGTGGTTGCATGTTATGTGTGATGTCTAGCTTGTATTGCTTCTAATTTTTTTGAATTCCATCTGCTTACTTTACACATTATAATTGGATAAGACATGTGTTCCTGTTTCTAGAACATACAATATTTGTCTATCACACCATGTTCTTACATCAAATTACTACTGTTGTGTAACCTGCAAAAATCACTTATCATAAGACACGTTTGACTTCGGAGTGTGATATAGGTTACATCTCGCATTCTTTTCTAGCTTGTACTACTAATTTGTTGAAATGGCACTTATGACGTGACAGTTTTAACTTGGTAGAGTGATATTCGTTGCATCTTTCATATGGTGTCTAGCTTCCATTGCTTCTAATTTGTTGAAATTCCTTCTCCTTAGTTTACACATCATAAGCTGTGAATATGCAATGCTGTGAATATGCAATGGCACTAATGATGAGAGACCTCTAACATGGTAGTGTGATGTTGTTTGCATCTTGCATATGATTTATTTCTTGTACTGCTTCACATTTGTTTAAACGCCATTTATGATGAGACACTGTTAACTTGGCAGAGCGATATTTGTAGCATCTTTCATATGGTGTCTACCTTCCATTGCATTGCTTCTATTTTGGTGAAATGTCTTCTGCTTAGTTTACACATCATAGTTCTGGTTATCTCTTCCATCCTATTTTCATACATATTACATCCTCCTATCATGTGGTTGTCTAACATCAAAGTTCAGTTCGTCTGCATCACGCATCAATTTGTTCTGAAGAACTAAATTGTTATTCGTTTTTCTTGTCGGCTTGACTTAACATGGCACAGAGAAAGAGGAAGAAACACAGAATGGCATGGAATGAGAAGCGGATGAATCCTGCAGATTCTGCTGGTACTGATGGTGCAATAGAAGGTCAAAGTCCAACGGAAAATTCTACAAACAGGGCATCCCATGCTACACGAGCTGCAAAAAAAGGCAAACAGAAACAAATGGCTGCCACCAAACAAGTAGAGACAGCCCTAGTTCTTGCAACACCTACCACAATACTACCAGCTGCACGAGTTACTCGTGCGTCAACTGAGCTAGCAGGATGTTCCCAAGCTCCCTTGCCACCTAACACTACTTCCCAAGCACTCTTGACACAAGACGAGTTGGCAATATCATATGAACCTTGTGAGCTTCAACAGCAAGAAGGTAGTTGGTGGAGTCAAGTTACAGTTGCATGCTCCTTTATATGTAGTCTCACAGTTTGATGTACACTAACACTTCCTATGTTCGTTGTTGGACTAGCACCTAGTCGCAAGAGGAAACAAACATCAGGGATAATGCTCGATAGGTTAACTAAATCTAGAGGAGGAAGAATGGAGATCCATTTTGAGGCAGGTTTAAAAAGGCCACGTGATGCTACAGAGTCAGCCAAGTTAGTATTAGAGGCAGCGGTTGCCATTAGGTGTCATGTACGTATCCTCCCAACATTGATTCAGTACAGGAATGACTAAGACGAAACCCAGTTCAACATCTTCCTCGACCATTTATCTGTAAGTATGGTTATGTATGGAAACTAGTAATATCGTCTTGCTCTGTCCCATACTTTCTAGGTTGCTGATAATGAGACTCCCATAATTTTCAACATATGAGGTTCAAGTTGGATAGCCAAGATTATGCGACCAGACAAGCTTGCACCCATGTTTTCAAGTCTGCTCTGCGACAGTATCGGTATAACTTGAGGAAAACTCACTTTGAAGGCAAGGCTAACAGTGAACTTTCCCAAACATCTCCAGTGGAAAATATATCGAATGAAGACTGGAGGGGCCTTGTTAAACACTGGTCTGATCCGAAGTATCAGGTACATTATATATATATATATATGTGTGTGTGTGTGTGTGTGTGTGTGTGTGTGTGTGTGTGTGTGTGTGTGTGTGTGTGTGTGTGTTTGTGTGATCAGATCACATGTTGAAGTCCTATTTACGCATGTGCCACACAAATCTATCTTCTTGTAGGTGAACTATTCAAAGAACAAGGCCAACCGTACGAAAGTGAAATTCCAACAGATAACAGGATCTCGTAGCTATATTGCACACTGCGACGCTCTTGTAATTAGTTGTTGTTTCACTCTTTTTGTTGTACCATATTATCAGATCTATATTGACTTGTTCCAAATGCAGAGAAAAGCCCGCAAGGACCAAAAAGTACTTGAACCAAATGTTGTGGAAATCTTCAAGGACTGTCACACCAGCAAGAAGAAGGGCATGATTACACCAGTCAAAACCGATGTTGTAAGTCCTTAATCCTCATGCATTTTAACTACTACTTACTCTGACTTATGCCTTGAACTGCGTGGTTTGCAGCCAATGTCTATTACTCTTTTCAATTTTATACACAATTGTCTTAGCGTATCATTGCACCTTACAAGGTTTAAAAGAGAGGAGTTATGTTCCTTTGATCTTGACCCGTAATCTAGTTCCGTGCTGGACTTGCCCGCACAACATTACAATTGCATGTTTGTCTATTCTCAGTTGTTTTGTGATATGAATGATGTCATACTATGCTTACCGTATTATAAACTTCGTCTCTTTATCCTTAGCCCTCAATACAATGTGAAGAAATAGACAATACATTAGCGATGGTACATGGTCATATGTTTGGAACCTGGTTTTATTGTGTACTTTGCAATAAAATACAACTAATATTTTACATGGGTTCACCAGAATAACTTCTGTATATAGACCAAAGCTATTTTGTTTGGTTCTGCTGCCTCCTTAATATCTTCTGTTCTGGTACTACTAATGTAAAAACTCAACTTTTCAGTGAGCTATGGAAAAATGGTGGAACTGCCACCTTCAAGGCAACTATAACCGCAATGTCAACTCTTTCTACAGTGGGTCAGTACCTGTCCACTAACAGTGCCAAAAGCATGTTCCTACGTAATATAGGGTTGGTTGTTAAGGCAATCTCGTCCAAATTGCCTCATGATCAAGATATGCAAGCTCAAAGCAATGTTGTATCTGCGCTCCAGACACAAGTCCATTCCCTAACAGAGACCCTTTGTGAAACAAGGAGAGACATTGTTCAATGTCGTCAAGATATGCATGATTTTGAAACCAGAATATCGGACATTTGCTATGTTGTTCAGGAGCCTAGGAGAAATGAAGGCGAGGGTTGTGGTGCTCCATCGGACAATACAGCATGAAAACATAACAGTCAGGTCAAATGAACTAAGCTTCTAAACTTCTGGTGGTGCATTTATCTGCTAGACTGTTAAGTTTTATGCCAACCTTCCTCTTGTTATATAGTTGTAATTTGTTTTGGTGCGATACAAAATTTATTCTTAACGTGCAGCCACCGGCTGAAGAAAACAGCAAGCCATTTTTGTGTAGTGTAGGGTGTTCCCTATAATTGCACTGGTGGTGATCTTTGATGCCGAGTGGATGTAATCTGTGCAATGGCCTTAATAGCCTAGCGTTAGTTTCGGCCTCATTTATTTCCTAGTCTTCTTTTTCCCTGGTTTGCTAGTGGTCGCAACAACCATGGGCCATATATGGGCCGTAGGATCCATGGGTCTCCTACGGGCCTTCGATAAATGGGCCTCCAACAGGGTCGTAGAATCGGTGGGCCTCGGGCCGTCAGATAAATGGGTCTACATGGGCCGTAAACGGGTGTAATTGGTATCGGCCCAGCACGGTAACGGGCCGTTAACAGGCCAAAGGATAGCAAAGGCTTAATTCTGTCACAGGCATAACGGGTCATTAATGGGCTAGAATATAAGACGGGTTGTAAACGGCACAACGGGTTAACAGGCCAGAAACGGGCTGACTCTTGCCATGGGCCGAATTTGGCCCATTAGGGGAACAGACTAGTAACGGGCCGGAAGTAATCGACGGCCGGAAAGGAGCCCAAGAACGTATGGGTCGTCAATAGGCCGAAAGCTAACACGGGCTGGAAACGGCCCATGTGAATCATGAGCCGTTAACGGGTACAAAGAAAATTACTGTTCATTATGGGCTAGAGTCACCGTGGGCCTCTAAAGGGCCTAAAGATACGAAGGCCTCATATGGGCCGAAAGACGTCATGGGCCATACATGGGCCGAAAGTGAAATGGGCTGGTGTTATATTCGACGGCCCACATGACGTTGTTGGGGCGATTTCCTTTAGGGCCTAACGGGCCGTGAGTTACCGGGCCGTAAAATGGGCTATTTGCGAAGAGATCGTTAACAGGCTTTTCATGGGCCAGCCCGTTAACTTTTGACCAAGTCAAACGGGCCGGATTTGTAAGCTAAATGGGCCAGTGGTGGGCCGTGGCATGTGTCGACATATCATAGGCGCCTATCTGACCCACTGACAAGCTGACACGTGTTTCGTCCGGCCAATAAGAATTTTACGCGTGGAAATTTCCCATTGGACGGGGCTGTTAACGGGTTATCGGATCCAAACCCGACCCGATAGCTTAACGGTGTTCCGTTATGGTGGATGCCACGTGTCGGTCACCCTTGACGAAAGCACTTCTCTGATGCGCGACTTATCGTCATGGAAGTGGACACTTCCGTGATGATAATTTTCGTAATGTCATAGAACACTTCTACGACAGCACGGGTATGACTATCTTGATTCTATCATAAAATCGTCATGGATGTACATGCATGACAAAAACGCGACCTACTATGACAAACACGTATCATCACGGAAGTGTTTTTTTTGTAGTGTATCCAATGCCAATGAAAATTTTTAGCTCTGCATTATTCGTGTAAGTACCTGCTGTCCTTTATCAGTATACTTATATTGACAGGTAGTTGTTCATCTACCATCACTCTGCAGCTTATTTTCCTTTGCCCTCCATTTTCTACACATCAGATCTATATTTACTCTTACCATAAGGTTGGATAACACTGATGGTACTGAAGAAGTTTAGCTCTGCATTGATCTTGGCTGTACCTTTTGCCTATATCGATGTACTTACATTTATAGATGCTTGGTTATGTAGCATCACTCTTCATCTTATCTTAAATATTCTCCATTTTTTCTTATATTATCACATCTATATTTACTCTTAACAAAATGTAGAATAAAGGCAATGCTTATGAAGAATATTCTATGGTAAACTTCTTGAATTCCCCCCCCCCCCCCATCAGCATGGACAAGGGCTTTATAGAGCCTGTCTTCATCGATAATGTAAGTTTGTCCTTCTCAAGCCTTCAAATTTTATTGTGTATATTTGGTTAGGCATGACTGCAATAGCTGTTTATTTTTGGTGTTTGCATCAAATTGCATGTTTAAAGTTTATTATGTAGTTCATAAACAAAAGTTTGTCCTTCTCAATTTAAGTTTTCAGTTGTACAACCAAGTTCCTTTTTCATACCATGTAAATTAAACTATACAGAGCAAGTGATCTTCTTTTGCACTGCGTGTATGCTTCTGTTCTTGATCCGTAATCCAGTGGTGTGGTGAACCTACCCACTACAGCACAATGTCATATTCTGCAATGTCTTAACTATGAACAATATCATATCATTCTACTATTATTTAAACCGTCTCTTTATTTGCCAATCTGAAATGGGATGAATTGATAGCACACTAACCATTGATACTTATGAGTTCTTGATTTGTAATCCAGTGGTGTCGTGAAGCTGCCAACTCCTTCAGAATGTCATTTCCTGCCATGTCTTGACCTGAACAATACCATATTGTGTTAATGCTATTTTAAACTGTGTCACTTTGTTCGTTAGTAAGAAATGTGATGAATTGCCAGCACTGATACTTATATGTGCAAAACCTGTCATCTGTTTGCTTGTTTATCTTTCAGAGTGAGGAGGATCTAAGTGCCAAACAAGCGCGGTCTCATCAGCTTGCTTAGCTGCTTGCGCTGCAGCTCCTGAGCAGGGCTAACCTTTCTTGAACTCTATTGAAGTGTTGTCGGTTTTGTATATTATTTTGTCGGTGTGTTTATTTGCACTGGTGGCGATCTTTGATGCCTAGTGTATGTAATCTGCTTGTGCTTTATTATCATAGTGACGAACTTTGATACCCAGTGGATGTAATATGCCATAATTTCTTTATTGTATAGTCTAGGTTTTTTCTTATTCATGATGTTGCAGTTATTTTACTGTATATTTATCATGTCTTCGCAGTAAACCGGCCAAATTACGGTGCATAATCGAGCCGTCATGCAAATCACTATGTATGATCCGCATCATGGGCCCCGTCATCTTGGTCCATTAACAGGCCTAAATGTAAAGTGGCCCACTAGTAGATTCGAACCTTTAATAGGCCGAGTAAACCGCTGGCCCTATTTTCGCAAGAAAACTCAATGGGATTTTAGGAGGCTGAAAAGTAGGTTGGGCCTGAAACGTGCCGAACAGCTCACGGGCCGGTAGCAGGCCGAAATAGACCCCGGCCCATGATTGTGTCAATCACATCATGGGCCGTTACTAGGCCAAAATTGTCTCGGTCCTTCTTTGGCCCAATCAGATTATCGGCTGTGAGCAGGCCGGATGCAAACCGGGCCATAGTTAGGCCCAACTATATGACGGGCTTTTAACAGGCCAAAATAAATATAGGGCCGAAATATTAAACGGGCCTTTAACAGGCTGAAACTAATATCAGGCCAAATTACTAAATGGGCCTTTAGCAAGTGGGCCCAAAAGCATAGCGTCCAGTTGACGGGCCGAATCTGATATGGGCCATAATTTAGCCCAAAGCCTCTTAATGGGTCGGATGTGATCTGGGCCATAATTTGGCCCAGAACATGGTAGGCTTTTAACGGGATGGATCTAATGTGGGCCTTTATTAGGCCCATAACATGGCAGGCTGTTAATGGACCGGATCAAATATGGGCCAGCATTTGGCCCAAAACATTGCAGCCTGTTAATGGGCTGGCCCACTAGTATCCTCAAAATCTTGTGGGCCTTTAGTTGGGTCGGTCCATTATGGTTGGCGAAATCTCATGGACCTTTAGCTGGGGCGGCCCATTATGGTCCGCAAAATCTTGTGGGCCTTTAGCTGGGCCGGCCCATTATGATCCACAAAATCTTGTGGGCCTTTAGCTAGGTCAGCCCATTATAGTCCGCAAAATTTTGTGGGCCTTTAGTTAGGCCGGCCCATTTTATCTTTATGGGCCACTTTTGGGCCGGTCCACGTGTCAATATATCATAGGCGCATCTCGCCCATTGGATGAGTGACACCTGTGCCAACGCAGAGCTGACACGTGGTTCTGTCGGCCAATGAGAATTTTACACGTGGAAAATCGGCATTGGTCGTGGCTGTTAGCGGGTTATCGGATCCAAAACCGGACCCGATAGCTTAATGGTGTCCTGTTATGGTGGATGCCACGTGTCGGTCACCCTTGACGAAAGCACTTCTATGATGCGCGATTTATCGTCATGGAAGTGGACACTTCCGTGATGATAATTTTGGTAATGTCATGGAACACTTCTACGACAGCACAGGTATGACTATCTTGATTCTGTCATAAAATCGTCATGGATGTACATGCATGACAGAAAACGTGACCTATTGTGACAAACACGTATCATCACGGAAGTGTATTTTTTTGTAGTGAAGACAAGGATTTGGTAGACCAGTTCCACTTCTATGACAACTGTACGTCTGGTTAGGGAGGCTGAGATTGAACTCAGAAGATTGTGTCCTCACCTTATTCCCCTAGAGCTAAGAACACTTAGTCCTCACCCTATCACTCGGGTAAGTCTTCAAGGTAGACTTCCAAACCTTCACAGACCTTGTTCACGGGCAATCCACAATGACTCTTGGATCCTTAGAACGCGACGCTTAACCGGATGGAGGATGCACAGTCCTCAAATGTAACAAGTCTTCAGATCACGTGGACAGAAAGACTTCAGTGATGTCTAATACTCTTTGGATCTGGGTGTTTTGGGCTTTGTCCTCGCAAGGATCTCTCTCTCAAAGGCTTCGGAGGTGGGTTGCTCTCAAACGACAAAAGTCGTGCACTAACTCTAAGCAGCCACCAATTTATGGTATAGGGGGTGCGCTATTTATAGCCAAGTGGCAACCCGACCTGATATGTCCGAAATGACCTTGGGTCACTAAGGAACCGACAGATGTCCAATGGTCGGATTTCAAACACACGTGGCAGCTTGGCTTGGGCTACAAGCAAAGTTGACTCATCCAACTCTGGATAAGATTTGCTCTAATTGTCTTCGCTCGAAGACATAGGATTTGGTTGAGCATCACATCAGTCACTCTGACTTTGTTCACTTGGACCCCACTTAACAGTACGGCGGTTCCTATGACTCAATATAAGAAGAAAAGGAAACTACAAAACAACTATGTTTTCGCACTCCATAGTCTTCAAGTGAATGTCTTCACACGTCATTATCTTCATCGTGAATGTCTTCACGACCCATCATTGTCTTCAATGTCTCCACATATTTTTAGGGGTCATCTCTGGTAGGTAAACTGAATCAATGAGGGACTACTACCTATATTATCATGCAATTCTCACAAACACATTAGTCCCTCAACCACGTTTGTGGTCAATACTCCAAAACCAACTAGGGGTGGCACTAGATGCACTTACACCTTCATCTATGGCAAAGGGTGCAAGAAGTAACGCTACAGGAAGGCATGGATGACATCATACCTTGGTCTTTGGGAGGGCGACGACAAGTTTTCAGTCCGTTCAGCTTATGCTGCGAAGTTCGCTGGTAGAGAGGTGTCGGCCACATCGCAATTCAGGTGGAAGTCTAAAGCACCATTGCGTTGTCGCTTCTTTCTATGGCTAGCCATGAAGAACAGGTGTTGGACGGTGGACCGCCTAGCGCCGTGAGGCCTACTGCATCCGGATGCATGCTCGTTCTACGACCAGCAAGTGGAGACCTTTGACCACATCGAATTGACATGCGTCTTCGCAAGGACGGTATGGAGGACCTTGTGCACCACGATCAGCAAGCCATCATGGACGCCCATGAGCCACGACACATGACACGTTGGCAGGTTGGTGCGCGAACAAGCCAAAGAACATGCGCATCATCGTAACCATAGTATTATGGGAGCTTTGGAGCAATGGAGCATCGTATGGCCGTTTCTCCCTCGCTTGATGGGCTGACTGAGAGGATAGTGGCGGAAAGGAATGACTCGCATCGTGCTGGATTGCTTAAGGGAGACTGGAACAACATAGCAACAGAGCTATTAAGGTGGGCGAGCGACAAGTAGTCCTAGATTATGTTTTCCAAGTAGACATAGGAGCTTGGCTCATGATAGTTTATATGTACTCTCTCCGTTTCTTTTTACTCCGCGTATAAAATTTGATCAAAGTCAAACTACACAAAGTTTGACCAACTTTATATTAAAAAATATGAATGTCTCCAATACTAAAACTATATAGTATGAAAATACATTCAATGGGGCATCTGATAATATTAGTTTCATATTATGAATGTTGATATTTTTTAATATAAAGTTAGTTAAACTTTATAAAGCTTGACTTTGCCAAACTTTATATACACACTAAAAAGAAACGGAGGGAGTATCATCGATGGTGGACTTGGTCCACCCATTTCTATAAAGTAAGCTCGTGCGTATTAGAGAAAAAATTTAGATGATTTTCGGAAAGATTTTTTGTCACACGAGATGAACGGCCGACTACTTACTGACACGGTCGTACGCCAGGACTTGTGTAGCACGGGAATACGCAGGGCCCAACAGTACATGGGCCCAACATATTAAAATATTCTAGTAGAGTATTGGACCGAATACCGCCAAAAGCAGCCAGGCCAGCCCAACTTCCCTTCCTCTCCGTGCTCCGCTCGTCCACTCACTCACTCACTCACCGCCACCGCCACCGCCACGGCAATGCCGCCGCCGATGGGAATGCGGGCGCTTCTGCTGCTCCTGATGCTCGCCTTCGCCGCCGGCACGACCAGTGCCCGCCCTAGCGGAGAAAGCCCGATCAAGAACGTGGTGGTGCTGGCGCTGGAGAACCGGTCCTTCGACCACATGCTGGGCTGGATGCGCCGCCTGCTCGGCCTCCCCATCGACGGCCTCACCGGCGCCGTGTGCAACGTCGACCCCACCAACTCCTCCCTCCCGCCCGTCTGCGTCTCCGCCGACGCCTCCCTCGTCGTCCCCGACGACCCCGGCCACTCCTTCGAGGACGTGCTCGACCAGGTCTTCGGGTTCCGCCCCAACTCCACCGCCGGCGCCGCCGACCAGCCGGCTCCCCCCACCATGTCGGGCTTCGTGCGCTCCGCGCTCTCCGTCAACTCCCTGCTCTCCTCCGCTGTCATGCGGGGCTTCACCCCGTCCCTCCTCCCGGCCTTCTCCGCGCTCGCCGCCGACTTCGCCGTCTTCGACCGCTGGTTCTCCTCCCTCCCGGGCCCCACGCAGCCCAACCGCCTCTTCCTCTACTCCGCCACCTCCCACGGCGCCGTCGCGCACGACAAGTGGAACCTCCTCCGCGGCTACCCGCAGCGCACCATCTTCGACTCCCTCGCCGCCGACGGCCGCCGCTTCAACGTCTACTTCAAGACCATCCCCACCACCCTCTTCTACCGCAACCTCCGCACCGTGCGCGCCGCCGCCCAGAGCTTCCACTTCTACGACTCCGCATTCAGGGACCACGCCCGGAGGGGGCGGCTCCCGGCGCTGTCCGTCATCGAGCCCAGGTACTTCGACCTCACCGGCACCCCCGCCGACGACGACCACCCGGCCCACGACGTCGCCAACGGGCAGAGGCTCGTCAAGGACGTGTACGAGACGCTGCGGGCCAGCCCGCAGTGGAACGACACCCTGCTCATCGTCACCTACGACGAGCACGGCGGCTTCTACGACCACGTCGCCACGCCCGTCGCCGGCGTGCCCAGCCCCGACGGCCTCAGGGGCCCCGTGCCATTCTTCTTCAAGTTCGACCGGCTCGGGGTCAGGGTGCCGACAATGATGGTGTCGCCGTGGATCAAGAAGGGGATGGTGGTGGGGCGACCGCCGAACGGGCCGACGGCCACATCCGAGTACGAGCACTCCTCCATCCCGGCGACCATCAAGCAGATCTTCAACCTCAGATCTGATTTCCTCACCAAGAGAGACGAATGGGCAGGCACATTTGAGCACATCTTCACCCAACTTAACCAACCAAGGACAGATTGCCCAGGTACTACTGCTGAGGATCTCTCACATGAACACAATGGGGAATTTGGCAGATTTATAGTCAAGGTTCACTTAATTTAGAAGTATTATAGTCAGAGTTCACTTAATTTAGCAGAATTATAGTCACGTTGCACTTAATTTGGATCCTCTGTCCTCTCTACTTAATAATACTGAGGATGTTCTCAAAAACAGATATACTACTGAGGATCTCTCACATGAACACAATGGGGAATTCATTTCAGCAGAATCATAGTCATCACAATTCCACTTATTCAGATGCTCTCTACATAATTTGAAGCTTAAGAGTATGAATGAAGAATGGGAAATTTGGCAGAACTATAGTCACAATTCACTTAATTTGGATGCTCTCTGCTTAGTTTGAAGCTTACAGTATGAATGAAGAAACTTTGTTCTGTTTTCATCGTTTACAGAGACTTTGCCAGAAGTGCCATTTGAGAGAACAACACCAGCAAAAGACCACGGAATTCTCTCGGATTTCCAGCGTGAGCTCGTCGAATTAGCAAGCTTCTTGAATGGCGACTACATGTTGACGAGTTCCGCTCAGGAGACGCAGAAAAAGATGACCGTGAAGCAGGCCGACACATATGTGAGACGAGCCATCAAAGGTTTTCTGCAGGCAAGTAAGCAGGCCAGACGATTAGGCGCAAATGAGTCTGCAATTGTTACCATGAGGTCATCTTTGACAAGTAAGAGTACCACCTCAAGTCCTTAATTAGATAACTCAAAGGCTTAGCAAGGCTAGCATCTATGATGTTGTGAAATATTAGTATATATGAAATGCCATGTAACACAATTATAACCGAATAGGGGGCTGCAAGAACCCTAACTTTACAACCCCTTTTGCCAATGTAATACTCATTTTTACCTCAAAAATGTAGAGTGCACATCTGGGGATCATTTCCTTGAATTTCGTTATGGAGGAATACATTATGATATATTCATTACCGAGGAACATATTATTATATATAACAAAAAATTACGGAGGCCAATTGTCTTTGACAAATGATTACCTGGGGTGTTTGTTTGTTTTAGTTTATTGTTCACTGAGACTGATTGGAGGGATGTATAAAATTTATCTTCTTATTTATTTATTTTAGAGTGGACATTGTTTGGTTTATATGGGCCATAACCCATTGAGCTTCTGATATCTCACCCTCTCTGTGGCAAAGCCTATTAAGTAGTCAACTTTTCGATCGTTATTTGTACTTCTGTGAGCATGATCATCCATAGCAGACACAGAAGAGGGGGAATCAGGAGTATTAACTAGTTGGTTGACCCAGTGCTGGATGCCTGGATCGGTCAAGTACCTTGTGACATAATTATAACTGAATAGAGGCCTCCAGTAGCCTTCATGATACAGCCCTGTTTGCCAGTGTAACTAATTTTTACATTGAAATATAATGCACATGTGTGAACCATTTTCTTGAATTTCGTTAAAGAGGAACATATTATATATAACGAGAAATTACGGGAGACAATTGTCTTTGGGAAAATGGTTATCTATGGTGCTTTTTTTAAAATTTGCTGTTCACTGAGAAAGTTAGACTGATTGGAGTGGTAGGGTGCATGATTTTTATGGACATAATCAAGCTTAGATTCTTATTTATTCATTTTAGATTGGCCATGTTTTGGTTCATATGGATCCTGACCCATTGGGATTATTACATTTCAATGTTTCTTCCGCAAAGCCCAGCTAGTGCAGTGGCAGCTACTGAGGAGGGATCTATTCTGACAAGCATATTTGTTTGTTAATAGAGACAGGATTTCTTCCTCGAACATTTCAGTCGTTTGTTGTGTTTCTATGGACATGATCATCCGCAACACCTTTGCTGATGCTGGATTCACCTTTGCGTCTGTCTTTAAGACTCTGTTTTTGTTTTATCAAGTGATTGTGCTTGTTACCAACCTCATCGTTTAACCTGCAACGAAAACTTGAAGTTATTTTTCCATTTTACTTTGTATTCGTGTAAGTCGTAGATCGCTATCATTGTGTAAAGCAGGGGACCTAGAGTAAGTAATGAAGTTCCTGATAAACCTGGAGTTAAAACAAGGTCCCTTTCATGCTTTTGATTTGGAAAGCAAGCAACCAAAGCCTTCATCATGCATGCATGGTCCATTCAGCACACCACTAGTCCATTCTTGTTTTTGCTTTGGTAGCCGACGCCGACATTCCACTTACTCCCTAACCGATATATATTCTCAGTCTCACCCACGGACACACGCAGTGATCTAATCTTGTCAATGTGACAGACCTATGAACAGCATGCTTTAACCTGTCAAGTCACGACAAGACAAGGACTTGGCATGAGATTTGCGGGGGTCCGGACTCTTCTGCTACTTCACCATCATCTTTCATGTTCTCGAGCGCACATCTAAATGCGTGTCATTTTAATTATGATCATCTTTCATGCTTTTGCTTTTTTGCAAGAGAGGATCCTTATGAAGAAGACAACGCGCAAATCGCCAGTAACTATTGTCTATCGCTGTAACTTGGTAACACGGAACTTGCGTTTGCTTGCTGTTTATCAGGAACCATTTCTGTGTGGTCAGGAAAGTTAGTAAGACTTGGTGTGTGGCTATTTAGGTGTCCTCTGCCTACCCAGTTCATCGGTCTGCTTAAGTAGTTAGCTGCCCACCAAAACCAACCAATGGTTAACCTAGCTGACCTTCCTTTCTGAAGCCATGTACTCCTACATAGACAACTTTTTTTAGACAAATTCCCCTTACCAACAATAAGTATACTCTTATCAGCTCCTATGCATGCAGTTACCTGTTGAGTTTCCTTTTTCATCAGCCTTACAAACACATCTGAATTATGTTCTACATGGTTTATTGTGAGACAGAAACATGATTGGCATGACATACTCCCTCTGTAAAAAAAATATAAGGGCTCTTATATTGCTTTACGGAGGGAGTACTAGTTAGCAGTTACTTCTGTTAACTACTCCAGCACCAATTATTGATCCATTTAATTTACTGGACACCAGATTGCTTAGGAACAGAAAATTCCAGCCTTTACAACTGCCTCTTAACTGCTCAAGTGAAAAGTAGTCCATTTTTAGTGCTTATGAAAGACTTAGACTGCCCTTGCCCTTGCCTGGTGTGGTAACCCTAAAGAGGCCACGTTTCTTCCTGGAATGAATGGAATGTGCATGCATGAAAGCTCTGCTGCAACCTCCTTTCCTCCATCTACTGGCATTGTATGGCCACCATATAGCACTGCTGCACAAAGAGACCGAGCATCTTCTGTTCTATCCGAGGAGGAGGCGGAAGGTAGAGAGGGGAGAAGATGCAGAACTGGTCCTGTTGACATTATTTTTAACTAAAGTGACAGTTTGATTATGAAGGAAATTATCAGTATCTTGGTAACTAAAATGACATTTTAATTAGCAGTAACTGTTGAGATTTAACAAGGAACTTACAAATAACATGCTTTCACCTGTCGAGTCACGACGAAGATTTGCGATGGTCTGGACTCTACTAGTGGATGCTTTAACCATCTTCTTTCATTCTCTCGAATGCGTGTCTAATCGCGTGTCATTTTTAGTTACCATCGTCTTCCATGCTTTTGCTTTTCACCGAGACAAATTTCAAATTATCAGTAGCTATTGTCTAATCGTGTGAGTTGGTAACAAGGAACTTGCTTTTGCCAGCTGTTTTATCAGGAATCCTTTCTGTGTGGTCAGGAAATCTTTTTCGTGAGGATCTCCATTTAGGTGTCCTCTTCCTATCCAGTTCATTGGTCTGACTTTGAAGTGCCAGCTTAATTAATTATTAGGTGCCCTCGCCAACCAATGGTTAACCTGGCTGAACCCCCTTTCTGAAGCCATGTATATACCCCTACACAGGCAGCTTATTCCCCTTGCCAACAATTAGTGTCTCCTAGCTCCTATGCATGCAGTAAGTAACCTGCTGCCTCCCTTTTGGATCAGTCCTATTAAAACATCTGAATTACTGCTGTGTAATGCATGGTATGTTGTGAGACAGAAACATGAATCAGTGCTACTACATCTGTTAAATACTCCAACACCAATTATTGATCCTTCATTTATTCTACACCAGATTGGCTAGCGACAGAGAAGCATGAATAGCATGTTTTGTGAGACTGAAAAACATGAATAGCATGAGAAAGCATGAACAGCATGCCATGCTTGTTGCTACATCTGACCAATTGCTGATCCAATTAATTAATTTATTCTGCACCATATATATTGTTTAGGAACAGAAAATTTCCAGCCTTTCTAACTGCCTCCAACTGCCCAAGTGAAAAGGGGTCCATTTTTGGTGCTCATAAAAGGCTCGGCTGCCCTTTGCCTGTTGTGGTTAAAGTAGAGAGGCCGTGTTTCTTGTTCCTGGAATGATGGCATGTGCATGAATGAAAGCTCTGCTCCAACCTCCTCCTCCTCCTCCTCCTCCATCTACTGGTATCCATTGTATGGCCATTATATAAAGACTGCACAAAGAGATAGACTGGCTAGCTTAGCTGCTATATAGACAGGGTCCTCCTCTGCAGTGTGTCAGAGCATACTCTGTTCCAGCTACCTTAGGAGTCAAGAAGAGTAGAAGGTAGGAGAGAGTGAGGGGGGGGAGAAGATGCAGGACTGGGCTGGCGTGTTCATCCCTCTGGTGCTCTTCATCCTGCTGTCGCCGGGGCTGCTGTTCCAGATCCCCGGCAAGTGCCGGATCATCGAGTTCGGCAACTTCCACACCAGCGCCGTGTCCATCATCGTCCACGCCATCATCTTCTTCAGCTTCGCCGCCATCTTCCTCATCGCCGTCGGGGTGCACATCGACCTCGGCCCCTGAACCGAACTCGGTGTTTCGTGTTTTCGCCATCCATCCGTCAGCTGAGCATGTAGTTTGGCTGAGTTCTCTGAAAGTTTAGGGTCTTGTTTCTGTGGGTTCATGCATAATAGTGTCCCTCGCTCGCTCACCGTGTCGGTCGGCAATGTCGCCGTGGCGACCGAGGATGAAACTGGTTCTTTGCTTGTAGCTAGATTCACTTACCTCAAGATAAATAAAGCTCTGTTTCTGTGACACCTCTCATCATTCAGATTGCTTGCATTTCCCTTGTGCCTGAAGCTGCTTCAGGAGAGGACGAAGCAGGTTAGCAGTACTAGTTACAGTGTCTGTCAGATACAGTGTGGGTCTGATACAAGGATTGTTTGGTGTGGAGTCGCGGTAGGATGTGAGTGGTGCAGGAAAGGAACCAAATGGAGAGCATCCAGCAAAGTCCCCAGCTGAGGGTGAGTGTGACCTCGTCCTAAAAGAAACGCACAGAGTATTCAGTGAAGAACTGAGCCTGGTTTTGAGAGTGATATGAGAAAGAAATTTGTTCCTAGCTTCTAGCTAAGATTCAGTCACCTCTCAAAATGAATTTCTCATTGTGTATCTTCCATTCTTGTTCAGATTGTTTGCATTTCTCTCCTCCCTGAAACTGCTTCAGCGCCGCTGCTGCGCCGAGGAAACAAGGTCAGTAGTTACAGCGTGTGTGGTGTAAAATGAGCTCAGGTAACAAAGGAGGGTTTGGTGTCGAGTCGCGGTGCTGTGTTGGCTTTTATCTACAAAGCGGTGCGAAAGCCTGCTTTCTGGGTAGCGAGTGGTGCGGGAAAGGAACAAAATCCAGCTTAGGTGAGCGTGACCTCGTGTCGAAAAGGAACAGGAATAAAAACGTCGCCGCTCCAGCTTTGGAACTGGTGTGTGTGTCAGTGTGTGTGTGTGTGTGAATTGGTCTGAAAATGATTCAGAGAATGGTGAAGAGCTGCTGCTGCTTGTGCTTCAGTCAATCCTTGCATTCAGGCTGCAAGTGATTCAGAGAATGATGCAGAGCTGCTTCAGTGAAGAGCTGAGCCTAGTCTTCAGAGACTCAGAGCGAGGATGTGGTGGACGGTGTCTGTCTTGGCTAGTGTAGCTGGCTGGTGCGCGTGTTGTGTAGCCATGCTGACAAGTGAGCATGCATGCAGGCTGCGTCGTTAAGCTTCTGACAGTGACATACAATCTGCACACACACACACACACACATACATACACCAGTCAAGTGTACAGTAGTTAGTTAGTAGCATCAGGAAACACAGATCACATGTTCAGCTCAGCTGGTGTAGTACACGAGGCGAGGCAAGATGATGAGAGACACAAGTGATCTTCTTCCAGACTGCAAATAAGTTGCCTAGGTCTCACGAGATGTAGTAGTCGCCTTTGGGGTCTCAGAAGCCGTGATGTGATGGATGCCTTTTGTCTTGTTGCCTCGGTCCACCCAACACTTGAGCTCGCCTGCTAATGACAATTCCTCGCCGGCCGGCCGGCCGGCCGCCACTACCTGGACGGCACGGCAGCTCGGCCGATCTGGTCACGCCAGACGCCACACTGTCATCACCGTCGTCGTCATCGTCCCGCCAACGTTCTATTTATAGATGGAGACCTAGCTAGGAGAGCAGCACGGGTAGATACACAGAGCTCTTGAGGAGAGAGGGGCACTCGCGCTCACCGTTGATTGGACGAACATGTCGGGCGACTGGGGCCCGGTGCTGATCGCGACGGCCTTCTTCGTGGTGATGCTGCCGGGGCTCATCTGCGAGATCCCCGGCGGCGGCGGGCGCGGCCGGCCCGAGTTCCACAGCATGAAGACCAACGGCATCGCCATGTTCGTCCACACCGTCATCTTCTTCGCCTTCTGCGCCATCTTCATGGTCGCCGTCGGCGTCCACGTCTACGCCGGATAGCCCTCCCGCGCCACACATTCTACCACAAGACCACCAGCTAGCTATCTTGTGTGTCCCATGTTTGATTTGTTCTCTCTTTTTTTATCTATGTATGCTCGGGATTGTCTGTCAGTTCATCAACCTGTGATTTATTGAATGGTTGATTTGAGCCATACCCCCAAAAAATACCCAAAAAAAAATAAGTGCAATTCGGTATCACCAGTCAAAGAGGGCTAAAATTGCTGAGTGGATTTCATCGACCCAAGAAAAAATATCTAAGAAAAAAAATGAGACCATATTGGCATGTTCAAGTTTCACATCTTTGATTTAAAAAAAACTTTGATTTACATGCGAACAGACACATCACAACCAACTTTTGTTCCTTCTTCCTTCAGTGGAACCAACAGAGCTTCCACCTCTCTACATAATTTAATCATGAGAAAACAATTGCATCAAACTGCGCTGAATTCCCACAGAATTCAGCGCTACCACAAACATCCGGCAGGGAACCAATCACCGGTCGGTCACCAGCGTCTTCGCAAATGGGGTTATTGCCTCCTGCTGCTGCTGCTGGAAGGAGAAGAGGCCATCTTTCCCTCGACGTACTGAGCGAATTTCACCCTTGGGCCCTGAATTCATTCAAAGACACAGTTGCTTAGTTAAACCGACTCCATCGAGTTCTCATGGCAAACCGTTGCGCAAGGTAGAGGGAGGCCACTCACAGGAATTTTGCAGTGAGAGTTGAGCTCGGCCAGCATCTGCTGCCGACGCTCCTTGGCCACCTCCTCTACCCGCAACGCCCTCTGGCAAGCTTCCATCTGCTCCTGCTGCAGATTTAACAGAAATGTTTCTTCAGTACTGACATCTTTTTGAAACAACAGGCAATATATTGCAAGTCACGGTAATGCTACAGGCAGCTAAAATCTTCAAGCAGGATTACCATCCATGATGGGTTAACAGGCAAAATAAATTATAAGCTGAGGAAGGACAGGTCAGATTACAGGCATTGCACTCCCAGGTTTTAATTTAGTGTTGAAAGCAGGTTTCCTAATATGTTTTACTAGTATGTGCTCACAAGAGTTGCACACACAAATAGAATACACTAGTGCCATGCAGAGGACTCATGTCAGGTATAACCATGATTTGAAAACTGCGGCCAAGTTTAAAAAATGCATATGTGGGTGACAGCCTGAATTAAGTCTTGGTCCTGACAATGAATTTTCATTTAGGCGGATGATGATCGACTTAAAACAAGTAGCAAAGCAAAATATACTATTCAGTGTTTCTACTTTGGAAAAAATGCGAGTACAACTTCATCACAAGGACGAGAAACTGAAAGTGAAGTGCCAGTGAATACACTTACTTGGCCAGAAGATTTCTCCGCCAGACTCCTAAGACTTGCCACCTCCTCCAGTAAGTTCACTATTATATCGTCTGCCTCTTGCATCTGCTTCCTAGAGAACTCAAAGGCTCTATCAGCACATAGACGAAATACGCTGCAGTCCAAGCACATGCAGATGCCCCTGCACCCCATTGTATGCCTCTTAAGTATTCCCTTCTTTGGAGAAAGTTTCTTCAGAGAAAAGCCCCGTTTCTTCAGAAAAGAGGCGCCGCTGAAAGCGCCACTGCTAGGGGAGGGTATCTTCGGAGAAAGGCGTTGTTGTTCCAAACAAGGAGAACCCAATGGAGACGGTGTGCCCACTTTACTCAACCCTGATTCAGCATGTGCAACACAACCAGACATTCCCTCTGCTGATAAGGGTGAGCCAATAGAAGGTTCAGAAGGCTTGCTGATCATTCCCACATCAAGCAGTAGGCCACCAAGAGAAGCCACAGAATCATGTCTCTCTGGTGCACCGTGTGGATCAGCTCCACCATCCACCATTACTGTCTTGATAGAACATCCTGACTCTGGGCTCTGGCATTGTTGTGCTACAGCAAGATCAGCATTGCATTGTAACTTCTTTGAGTCACATGCTTGAGGCTGATCTTTCATCAGAAACTCACCCTTGTCTGATGCTAATCCACTTGACTCATCTCCATCTGCAGTCAATGCTGGTTTCTCTGTTACATCTTTCATTTCATCTGTATCACCATCCTCATGAGATACTTCAGAGACAGCAGACTGGATATCTCTGCCGTTAAGAACAGAATTCCCATCTGATTTTGTTGCCTTTTCTTCAACTATCCTCTCAGCTTCAGCTACATCACTTTCCCTAGCAGAGCCATCTGAGACAGCAAGCTGACACTGTCCACCAGCCAGGACATCATTCCTCTCTGATGTTAGCTCACCCTTGTCTGGGGATAATAGGTCTCCATCTGAAGCCAACACTTCTTGTGTGACTTCCTGCACTTCAGCTGTACTGACATCCAGAGAGACTTCTGCAACTGGAACAGCAGACTGAAGCTGTACACCCTTCAAAAGATAGTTCTCATCTGGTATTGATGATATTTCTTCTACAATTCTGTCAAGTTCAGCTTGGTAGCATGCTTCAGGAGAGCCTTCTGAGACAGAAAGATGATTTCCACTAGCCAACACATCATTTTCAGGCAATGTTAATTGCTTCACTTCCGAGACTGTTTGAAGTTTGGCCATGTCTTCTTTCTGAGTAGAGGTTTCTGATACAGAAAGATAACAGCACACTATAAGAACAAACAACTCTAAAATAAGTGTCGCAGATCATAAAGAGCAAAATACAGCATGGGCTCACCATTCTGCATGAGAAATGGCAGCATCCTCTTGTAGCTAAATGAGCTTCGATGGGGAACAAACTTTGACCTCATGCAGCGGGTTATGGACTGAAACAGGCATAAGAATACATGATGTCAATTGTCATAACTATACAGGAAATGCAGTTAACATTGTTTAATTTACACGTGCAAATAAGAGACATGGTTTCAAGAGCTCACCGGCTTGCTGCTTGCAAGATCACCAGGTACAATCTTGGTTTCCTCTTTCACACTGTCACAGCAATCCTTCGCCTCCTGAGTTCCTTCAGCCTTCACAACAGGCGGCTCTACAGAATCCATAGGAACAGGCTTCTCATCTGATTTTGATGCCTTCTCTTCCACAGTGCTTTCAACTTCAGCTACATTTCCTTCATCAGGAGTGTCTTCTGAAACAGGAAGCTGGTTCTGTCGACCGGATGGGACAGCATTCACATCTGATGCTAATTCACCCTTCTCTGAAGACAATGGGTCTCCAACTGAAGCTAGCTCTTCTCCTTGTGTGGCTTTCTGCACTTCAGCTGCACTGGCATCCAGAGAAACTTCTACAGTGGCAGGCTGGATCTGTCCACTGGCTTGGACATCATTCTCGTCAGATGTAATTTGTTTCTCTTCAGACAATCTTCTGAACTTGGCCCTGTCTCCTTCCTGAGAGGAGATGTCTGGTACAGAAAGATAATAGCGCACTATTAGAAAGCCGAACTTGAAGAGAAGTGCGGTCAGTAAGGTCACAATCAGCTGCACGCAGCAATCGACTCACCGTTCTCCATGAGAAATGGCAGCATCCTCTTGTAGCTGAATGAGCTCGGGTGATGAACAAACTTTGACCTCGTGCAGCGGGCAAGAGACTGAAACGAGCAGAGGCACAGATTATCTCACTGCTATGCAGGAAATGTAACCAGCCCTGCGTAATTTACAGATGCAAACAAGAGACGTGGTAGTATCAAGAAACTCACGGGCTTGGTGCTTGCGAGATCAGCAGCAGGAACAACCTTGGTTTCTTCTTTGACACTGTCACAGATCTCCGTATCTGCTACAGCATTCACAACAGGCGGCGGCTCCACGGAATCCAGAGCAGCAGCTCCGCCTTGACTGCCGCCCACAGGAGGCATCTCATCAGCCAATCCAGAGTCAGATCTGTTGAGCTCCTTGTTTGGGATGGGAACCTTGTTTTCTGAGGGCATGTCCTTGACGCTTGAGATATCTGAACCTGTAAAACACAGTCGGGGAAATGGGGAATGAAATGCGAGCCCAAGCACACGAACACGGGGGGAGGGAGACCAAGTAAGATGGTGGGTGGTGCTGCTACCTTTGTTGGCCATCTGGTTGAGGAAAGGGAGCAGCCGCCGGTAGCCGAAGGAGCCCGGGTCGCGCACGAGCTTGGACCGCGGCAGGATCTGATCCATTCACCAACAAAGCGGGATGAGATGGGGAACAGCAGAGAGGTCGAGAGATGCGTAAGGAAGGAACAAGATCAAGAAACGGCGGGAGGACTCACCGGCTTCCTCTCGCGGTCTTCGGCCGCCGCCGCCGGCTCCGGCTGGGTGCTCTGGATCTGGACGGATCCGGGCTTGGCGGCGGCGGCGGCGCACTCTGGGGAGACGTCGAGGGTCGCGGACGCGGGAGGGACGACGCGGCGGAGGCGGAGGTCCTTGACGGACGCGCCGCCGGCGGCGGCGGCACCCCCGTCCCCTTCGACGAGGTGGAGCAGGAGCTTGGCGTGGCGGCGGGAGGTGATGCCGCCGACCGGCGTGGCCGGGATCTGCTGGCTCGGCATGGTGGTGGTGGTGGGGGCGGCGGCTGCGTTCGCGCGCGCCTCGGGCTCGGGAGCTGTCTGGGCGGGATTGGGCGATGGGAGAGGGAGGGTTTGGGGGGAGAAGAGGACGGGATTGGGCGGCAAAGCTGGGCTCTTTTGGCGCCAAAACGGGTTCGAGGCGGGGAGGCGGGCTGGTGAAATTGAATTCTTTCTTTTTACGGGGAAAGCCGCGTAGGTTTTTCGAAGCTTGAACGGTAAAAAATGCGGGGTGCCCCGCGAGAGTTTATTTCTTTCTAAAAAAAAATAAACGAGATTTCGTTTCTTTCTGATTTTAGAGGATTTTCCGTATGATCAAATTTCCACTCTTGTTCCTGCATGAAAGCTGCCAAAAAATGGTGAAATTTAGCTAATGTGTGATGATACTACTATATGGGTGTACTCATTATGTAAAGAAATATAAGAGCGTTTGCTGGGGGAGTAACAGGCAGATGTTACCTTGAGTTGCGAGGCGGCTAAGTTGTTGAGAAATGTAGGGCATGTTTTGGTTATTATGGCATCTCCAATGCCGACCCCAAAACGGCCACGGTGTCCATCCACAGATTGTCCACACGAGTCTGCGGATATAGATGCAGGTATTTTTGGAACACCAATGGGCATATTAGATTAATATTATTAAATTTAATGAATTGATCATCCAACCATGTCTGCATACATTTTCAAAGCCAAATTGAATGGACAAATTCCATACAACCTGGTTGATTTTCACTTAAGCTGGATCGAATTCATTACATTCTTGACATATTTCCACTAAACAATAACTCGACTAGGCTTTTTTAACCTGGTCTAAATAATCGCCGGCTGCGGCGGCAACCGTTTCTCACGACATGTCTTCCTCATGTTCGTCAAGCTCACCGGCTGGCCGTGAATGAAACTTCGTCGGAAAGGGAAGAGTAGTGGTCGTCCTCAGACCCAAGCCACGACGGCTACCGATGTGCTACTCTTCCTCGCCAGTGTCCTCCATGTCGAAGGCGTCAGACGTGGATGTGTCGGCCTCGCCGTCGTGGCGACGGGGTGTGAACGGCGGTGGCAGCACGGCAGACACGAAGCTGACAACATCTGTGATCTCCTGCTCTTCCTCC
The DNA here is from genome assembly GCA_963921465.1 of Triticum timopheevii. Lineage (NCBI taxonomy): Eukaryota > Viridiplantae > Streptophyta > Magnoliopsida > Poales > Poaceae > Triticum > Triticum timopheevii. The sequence continues at coordinate 68,206,281 of OY997266.1, forward strand.
TCCCTCGCGTCAATGCCCGCGAACAGGGCGTATTTCTTCGCCCATAGGACGTTGGTACGTCTCAAACGTATATTTTTTTTATTGTTTCATGCTATTATACTACCATTCTTATATGGTTTATATGTCATTCTATATCTTTCTGGACTAACCAGTGTCAATTCATGTTTTTTGTCTATTTGTTTTGCAGAAAAACGGTACCAAATGAAGTCCAAACACGATGAAACTTTACGGTTTTCTAGACCAAAAAAGACCCTAGAAACTTCGAGGAGGGACCAGAAGATGCACGAGGGAGAGACAAGCTCACACAACGAGCCCCAAGGGGGTAGGCGCGTTGTCAGCCTTCTGGTGCCCATGTAGCTCCGTTCGACCTAATCTCAGGCCTATAGATTCCCTAATATTCCAAAAACATCAAAGCAAGACCTGAAACAAATTTATCACCGCTGCAAGCCTCTGTTCTTCTGTGATCCCATCTGGAGGCCTTTTTGTACTCTGTCGGAGGGGAAACCTGGGGAGGCAATCTTCATCGACCTTGTTGCCTCCATGATGATGTGTGAATAGTTTCCACAGGACCTACGGGTCCATGGCAGTAGCTAGATGGTTTTCTCTCCCCCTCCCTTTGATCTTCAATACAATAATCTCTTCAGAGATCTATTCGATGTAAACTTTTGCGGTGTATTTGTTGGGATTCGATGAATTGTGGGTTTATGATCAGATTATTCACTAAACATTATTTGAGTCTTTTCTGAGATTTATATATGTGTGATTTTATAGCCTTGTATTTCTCTTTGATCTATCTGTCTTATTTGGCCAGGTAGATTGATTTATCTTTGTGGGAGTGGTGCTTGGTCGTAGGTTCAATCTTGCGGTGCCCTTACTCTATGACAGAGGAGTTGCAAGGCGCATATTTTATTGTTGCTACTAAGGATAAAATGACGGGGTTCGAACATATTAATTGGTTTTATTTTGTCTATGTTATGTCATCATGTTTAAGGTGTTACTTTGTTTGACATAAACTTTTTGAGATGTGTGTTGGATAGAGGTCTTGGGGTGCAGTAATAGTAGTAGATGTAGTTCGATTATATGTTCAACTTATCGCGGGCATAATTCCTATATATTTATCATGCCATGAAGAATCATAACTATGCGCTACTCTGTCAATTGCCCAACAGTAACTTGTTTACCCACTGATGATATGTTTATGAGAGAGGTGCCTCTAGTGAACCTATGGCCCCCGGGTCCATTTTACATGGTTACTAAAACCCTAAATTTGCTTGTTGTTTCTATTTTATTTTATATATCTACGACTATCAGATTTAATCCTTACAATTGGCGAGAACAAGGGGATTGACAACCCTCTTGCCTTCGTTGGGTGCAAGCATTTGCTTTGTGTGTCTGCAGGTACCGCTTATCTTATTTGTGTGGCGTCTCATATTGGTTCAATAAACCTTAGTTCTTAACTAAGAGAAATATTGTCTGCTACTGTACTACATCACCCTTCCTCTTCGGAGAATCCCAACACCTATCATAAGTATCAGAAGAAATTTGGGCGCCGTTGCCAGGGAGGCTTCACCAAACAAGTTCAGGTTCCTTCGCTCACATTTATCAATTTGCTTGTTTTTATTTTCTTTGCCATTTGCCTTCTCTTTTTCATCCCCCCTCCTCTAAAAAAATATAAATACCATAAACACTTGTGTTGCTATCTTTGCTTGAATCGTTACCATGGAAACTACTCCTCATATTCCTCCATTTTTTGAGAGGGCTCTGAGGTCCTAAACTTTAGACAACCCCATGATGAATCCTTGACAGGAGCCTGGCATATAATGCTAGAAATATATGAAAGAGCTACCCCAAATGCCATGTCATGATTTTCTTGAAAAGTTTTATGTCGGTTGTCCCTTCGTCATAGACATATTCTAGATTTAATATTTGAAGGAGATTTTATTATAACAACGTCTTTGACTAATATGAAATATTGAAAAAATTGTTAGGGAAACCAAGAGTAGGAATTGTCGAGCTCCCTCATTCTAGTAATCCGAAGACAAACTGAACTTCTAAGTGAAACTAAAACTAGTATGGATGCAAATTTTAAGGTGTTGTACAACCTTACCAATAAATTGAATAGCCATATTTTTCACTCAAAACAAGAAGTATGATGTATTGGATTTTTTTTGAGAATTAACATGTAAAGGTGGATCATCTATTACAAGCGATTAATGAGTGCAAAGAAAATAGCTTGGGGAAGCGTAAGGTTGGAGATGACAATACCTGATAATATGCGTTATTCCTTTTATTTCCTTTTTATTTTTGTGGCTCCCAACATGATTATTAATATTGTAATGATTATTTTTTATATCTTTGCTTTTCGATTTTGTGCCACGTAAAGCCTTTAGGATGATCCTGTGCAGAAACGGAAACTTTTGCATCCGGTATATGAATAATCATTATGTACTGGAGCGTGATCAACTCCTGAATTTTTTACACAGTATTGGGCTACAATTTTTTTATGTTGTCCTAATTTTTAAGAATTTTAGAGTTACATCAGTATGACTAAATATTTCATCATTACGTGTTGTTATGTTTTAGACAAATTCTGTTTTTATTGCATAGCGTGCTTGTTCTGAAGTTTCTATGGATTGTATCGGGGGGTATATGATAACCCACAAGTATAGGGGGTCGCAGCAGTTTTCGAGGGTATAATATTCAATCCAAATTTATTGATTCGACACAAGGTGTTGGAGATATAACTCACGGCATGACCCGACCACGACATGACTCGGCCATCGTTCGGGAGCTCATAAATGATCTTGCTGTTTAGGCCATGATGAGTTAGAATTCAGGGCCCAAGAGGCGGTTTGAAGATGAGGCCAGCTCATGGCCTAGTGTTGGGCAGCCCAGCTTGATGAGGAGGCCATAAGGAATCTCCCTTGCTTGAGGGATAAGATGAGTAGAAAATATACTAAGACACGGGTTGTAGTTTGACCCGGATTCTGTTGTGACCTCAGGGCCTCAACCTATATATAAAGGGGAGCCCCTGAGGCAGAAAGAGTAGGTTACAATCAATCGAGAGCTAGGTTAGCAAATCCCCATCCTTGTAATCAAAATTCCCAGCAATATCAATCAAGTAGGAGTAGGTCTTTACCTCCACCATGAGGGGCCGAACCTGGGTAAACTCTGCGTTCTTCGTTCCCGATCAACCCCTTCAAGCAACCACCTAGTTGTGATGGCCTCTAGACTTAGTCCTTTTTTGAGGACATCTGTCGTGAAAAAACCACGAAAGTTGGCGCCCACCATGGGGCATGTGCATGGTGGTGTTGAGTTCTTGGAGGGAGCTCTCCTAGGGATTAAGGGATATGCAATCGGCCGGATGACCAAGGGTCACCGCGGAAAGCTCTACATTGACGATTCAGGCTGGGGTCCCGAGGCCGACTCAATTGAGTACGGGTACCGTGTCCCCTTTGGCAAAGTCCACGTCTTCATCGGCAAAATCGGCGAGTTAGATCCCGAGGCAGACATCTGCACTGACATCGTCGAGCCGGCTAGGCGCTCCCAACCCGGCCGGGCTCAAGACGGCCAGATTCACGTCTTTGTCGGCTTCACTCAGGGGGTCGATCTCGTGGAGAATTCTGCATCCGGTGGGGAGACCCTCATATATTCTGATGGCGAGTCCTTGGTTGGAGACACTGAGTTGATTCTTCCACTCTTCCATGGAAAGCTTGGGGTCTACTCCGACAATGAGACCATTCCAGAGGACTCGAGCTGCCTCGGCGAGCCGCCGTCTTCATGGCAGGGACAACACTGACCCTCAACTGCACGACGACTGGTGTAGTGACTGGGACTGGCACTTCAGCGCCGACTCCAAACGCAGTCGGCTCTGCCAAAACTTCGGCTCAGGCTATGGCCGACTTAATGGCTGCCATGGCGACGCTTCTGGAAACCCCGGTAACCGCGGAGAATTAGGCGGAGCATAACACCGAGATGACCAAGATTCGCGAGCAGATGGCTACAGTTTAGGAGGATATCAACGCTAAGAATATTCGCATGGCTGAGGTGCAGACTCACATCCACAACAAGGGCGAATGCCTGAAGGTAGAAACCTGGCATCTGGGTTTTTGGTCAGAACGCTTCAAATGGGGTTCATCACAGGAGACATGTAAGCCGCCTGCCCTTTAACTATGAGACTACATGCCTGTTCAGCACACCACAGTATGCTCGAGTCACCGGTTATACCCCAATTAACCAGGGTAGAGCCCCCAAATGCAGGGGTTGGGCAGCCGCAGCCAGCTCAGCCTTGTTTCCAGACACCGGTGGGTCACTTTTCCAATCCTATGGATAATATGCTGGAGGCGACTCATAATCTTATTGCACTTCCGATCATTGGGATCACCCCAATTGAGATTGAAGCTAGGAACGCCATCGAGATGTTAAAGACCGCGGTCACCCAGCATGCAAACTACTCCTATAGTCATGACTAGGTTCACTCTACCCCACATGAAAGTCGCAGCAGGAGTCACACATGGAGTAACCCGCATTTTCTAGTAGTAAATGTAGGCAGCGTGCTCAGAACCCTCTAGCCCGGCCATCAGTGTTAGACGCACGGGAAATTGTAGATACAACTCGGGCTACAAGGGAAGCAGAAGCAGCAAACGCAGGGGTCGTTCAGACACCTCCCATTACAACACCATTGGTTTCACAAGGTACATGTTTAGGTACCAGAACCATTGGAATACCCTGTATCACGCCAGTTTTACGTAATGAGCGCATGCCTAAAGACTTCAAAGGCCCTCGCAAGGTTCCCAACTACACAACTGATCTTGAACTGGCCGCATGGATCGAGAGCTACGAGATAGCCATGGACATGCTGGATGTTAGTGATGCGGTCTGCACCAAGTAATTGACTATGATGTTGGAAGGGCCGGCTCGTACATGGCTGAAAAACCTGTCCCCCGACTCAATCAATACCTGGGCGAAGTTAAAAGATAGCTTCATAAAAAAATTCCAAGGAATTTGCAAGCGTCCGATGACCATTGTTGACTTGAAGCATTGTGTCCAGTGCGAGCATGAGTCTGCTCACCACTGGTCTTGCCGGGTCGTAGAGATCATTCACTCTTCCGACAGTATAACAGCCGTTCAAGCCGTCTTAATCTTGGAAAAGAACTGTCACTTTCAACCCCTCATTCAGAAGCTTGGGCGCCTCAATTGGAAGGTCCAAGACACGGGTTACCTCATGGATGTCCTTACCTGGTATGTTGAGTCGGACAACACAAAAGATCCTGGTGCAGGCGATGACAAGTTCGTCAAAGGCAAGAAAAATAGCGATGGCAAGGGTCACCAACAAAACACTCCAGGGAATAATGGAAACCATGGTAGTCAAGGCAATGGTGGTAAGCGCAAACATCCAGAGGGAGGATCAGACTTTGTTGCCTACACCAATGTTGGCTTCAAGGGCCAGAGGAGGAACAACAGCTCTGAGAGATCCTATAATGGGAACAAGCCTCGTAATTATGAGGAAGCACTTAAAGGCCTTGCCCCAAGCATAGCTTCCCAGACAAGTCGGCCAACCACTCATGGGAAAACTGCTTTATCATGCAGGAATTTCGCAATCAGGCTTATCAGGATCATCACATCGGTGGTGGCGGCGGACACATGGGTCAATCGGCCCTAGCGGGTTTGGGGTCAGCTTCCCAGGAGCCAGCTCATCCAGAGGAAATTCTGGCTTGCAAGGGTCAGGCGGCTGAGGAGCCGACTTTCAGGGGTCTGGCAATAACACAAGTGGAAATCAGTGCCCTGGTCAGGGAAATCAGCAACAAAGCAATCAGTCTGTTTTTTAGAGCAACCCTAAATAGTTAAACATCAGGCAATATCATGCATTCACAACGAGCACTTGTAAGCGTGACCGCAAGCTTCAACAGAGGGCCCTCAATATGGTTGAGTCGGCTATTCCCGAATACTTAAATTGGTCAGAACAACCAATCACATGGCGCAGAGATGATCATCCTCATCAGGTTGATAATCCCGGTTGTCTTGCTCTGGTGGTGGCACCTCAAGTTGGAGGTTATAAGCTCACGAAAGTATTCATGAATGGTGTGTTGTGGTTTTCTCACGGCAGATGTCCTAGTGTGAGGACTTAGTCGTGAAGCCATCGCAATTAGATAATAGCTTGAACGGGGTTGACCGGAATCGAGAGACGCGAGTTTTACCCAGGTTCGGCCCCTCACGGTGGAGGTAAAAGCCTACATCCTGCTTGATTTATATTGATCATCATGGTCTCGATTACAAGGGCGCTATTTAGCTGCCTCTATCTCGAGAACCCTTAAAACATCTGTCTCGAGACCTACTGAAACGTCTGTCTCGAGACTTGTCTATCTAAGACCGGGCGGCTTACATGTAGAGTCCTAGTAGGACTTGGACTTAGCCTATTCTGGCTTCTTATCGCGGGCTTCTTACCGCGGGGACTTAACGCGATCTTCTTATCTTGGGCTTCTCACAGTGGGCTTCTTACGTCAGGCTTCTTATCTCTAGGACTCATCTTGCCGGGTTAAGATCCTGGTTACCCAATCTGCCGGGTTACCCAATCTGCCGGGTTACACAATCTGTCGGGTTACACCTACCGGGTTACGCCTGCCGGGTTAAGTAAGATGTCGGGTTAAGTCCAGAAATGACTTAATAGGGTTGATTAAGTTCAAAGATGACTTAATGTCATGAGCCGGGTTTACCCGCGGGTAATTCCCCCGACATTAGCCCCCGGATTAGCTTGAATACAGGCTTGGCATGCAGTCATGCTAAGATTCTTGAAATAAGAATAGATAGTGAACCGACTCCTGAAAATCTGGGTCCACTACAAAAGAAAGACACATCCATGATATTTTGGGCCGAACAATTTTTTTTTCTGTCATGCTTATGACACTTCTATGACGATAATTGTGACAAAACCACGTATCATCACAGATGTGGTGGGATCCTACTTCTATGACAAAAAATCACGACAAAAAAGGGCTTTTCATCCTAGGCGGACCGGGGACGCACCTGCATGACATTCTTTGGGTCGTCCATGACGGAAAAAATCGTGGTAGAAGCGAGGGTGAGGAAAATATCGGGGAGTTCCCGGTTACGGTGGGTGGTCGGGGCCAAGCGATGCACGGAGGTTTGCGCGTTTCTCTCATACACGTATGCGCTTGTGTGCAAGGCACTGGGCTCTAACTGAACCCGAGCAAGGCATTCGCTTACTGAACCTGAGCGATTGCACTAGCTACGTACGCGCGTTACTGAACCCAAGCGATCAATCCCTTGGTTGTTAACTGAACCTGAGCGATTCTTCCTCTACTGCTGCTAACTGAATCCGATCGAACCTACCTCTTGGTGAACTGTGACCATTGTTCGTGGTTGGATGAACAGTTCCCGGTGGGGGGTGGATGAACAGGACCCCTGTGGTAGTAGAGGCACCCGTTCCCGCTGCATGAACAGGACCCTGATCGAGGAGGTGGGTGGATGAACAGGACCCCATGGAGGGCTGGTTGAATAGTAGCCGATGGAGGTTGGATGAACAGTAGCTCCTGGAGGCAAGAGGAAGGTCACGGTGGATGAATAGTAGCAGGTGGAGGCTGGAGGAAGTCGACGGTGGATGAACAGGAGGCCGGAGCAAGGCAACAGACGGTGGATGAATAGTAGCCCATGGAGTACCGTTTTGCGGTATGCCACCCCTCCCGATGAACAGGACCTAGGTGCTCCAACACAAGTCCGTTTCCTCCATTTTGTGATACGCCACACCCCTCCCAATCAACAACACCCCATTTCGACCGTAGGACCTCGAACATAATTCTGTTTCCTCCGTTCTATGGTACGCCACACCCCTCCTGATCAACATGACCCCGTTTCGACCGTAGGAGCTCGAACAGAAGTTCTTTTCCTCTATTATGCGGTAGCCAGACCTCGTTTCAGCTGTTCCGTCCAAGCTGGTTGGCACCCGATGAACAAGACATATTCTGACCCAGTCTGTTGCCTCTCGATGAACATGATGTTGTTTTCTCCGTTCCAACCCAGCTGGTTGGCTGCCGATGAACAGGACATTGTTTCTGTACGCGTTAGAGACCCCTCCCGTATGTACATACATAGCCATATTTACTTTCTTGCAGCATGGCTGCACGTACGTGTACACGATATAGACAGGACTACGTGACATGCTACGTCCGCGCCTCTACTACGACACGTGTTACTCCTTACTCGGCAATGGTTCATCGCCGCAGAGAGACCGATTAACCAGTATGTTCGTACATGTTCGCGACCACACAGACAAACCTACATACGGTTCAACCGGGTGGGTCCCAACTGTTAGGGAGGATAAGGAGGCACTTCCTTGCGTGCGAAGATATAGCTGGTGGGTCCCAGCTGTCAGGGGAGGAATCATTCTTTTGCCCGTAATAAGGACACACTTCCTTGCGTGCGAAGTTGTTGCTTGTGGGTCCTAGCTATCAGGGGGAAACATTTTTTCGCAAAATACGGTAGCCCTTCTGATGGGTCCCCTCTGTCAGGTGGAGGAATCATTATTTTGCGCGTAATAAGGAGGCACTTCCTTGCTGCGACCGTGGTCCTGGCTGTCAGCCTCTTCACGTACAGTCCTCTTCTGATGGAAGTCATTCCTTGATCACATTGACCACGCCGCGCCGAGAGCACCAAGGCAGTGGACGACGATGAGGCCTAGGAAGGGAATGACCCAGAGCCGTGGAAGACTCGACAGTTGTTTCCCACGCGGACGAGAGTACGAGGGTTTACTGGTTCGGCTTCCATCGCCGGAGAATAACATGAGGTCTGGGTGAGTATAGGGATGGCCAGGGCAGCGATGGGAGTAGGGTGGGGCGGTGAGGCCTGCGCGGCAGCACAGTCGGCCACGGGACGCAGGAGTAGGCGGCAAGGCCCGTGATGGTTTGGGCAGCTAGAGCAAGAACACCAGAGGTTGAAGAAACACGACGGTCGTTGGATGGACATCATATGGTCACAGGAACTAGAATCGTTTATATTGACTAAGTTGACAAATCTTGCGTCCGCGTCAACTTAGTAGGCCCACAAGTCAGCCTCCAAATATGGTGGGTCCCAGCTAGCAAGGGAGTATTCATTTTTTTGTGCGTAAAAAGGATGCACTTCCTTGCTTGCGAAGATATATAGCTGGAGCGTCCGAGGTGTTAGCAGGAGGAACTTTTTTTTGCGAAATAAAGAGGCCCTTTCGGTGGTGAAAGTGCAACTAATCCCTGGGTGGTTTTGGTAATTCTTAACAACATATAGTTCATTGAACTAATGCTCTTTCAAGATGAGCATTTCAGAAAGTTCAATGATTGGCATGGCATGGACCAGAGATGTGGACACCTCAAAATGCTAAGGACACATATTGGCAACAAGCTCAAGACTCTACATTTTCATTTTAGTGATCCAAGATCACATTGAGTCCATAGGAAAGCCAATACTATTTAAAGGGGATGAGGTGTTGCTTAATGGCTTGCTTGCTCAAAATGCTTAGTGATATGCTCCAAAACCCTCGACCACTTTCTCACATCCACATATGTCCTAAACCTAAAATTCAAATTCGGACCCACCGATTTGATCTATCTGGCGCCACCGAGCTTCATTTTACATAGCCACTGCCACAAACCCTAGTTACTTCGGTCTCACCGATAGGGATCTCGGTCTCACCGAGATGGGATTGCAAACTCCCCGTTTCCTTTTTGTAACATTTCGGTCACAATGAAATGAGCAAATCGGTCCCACTGAGTCTGCATTGCAAACTTCATGTTTCCTTTTCGTAACACTACGGTTCCACCGAAGTGAGCGAATCGGTCCAACCAAGTTTGCCTGACTAACTCTCTATGTGCCTATTCCTGAAATCGGTCCCACCGAGTTTATGCGATCAGTCACACCCAGATTATGTTATGCCCTAACCCTAGCACATCGGTCTCACCGAGATGACTAAGTTGGTCCCACCGAAAACTCTAACGTTCATATTTTTACCTGGATCAGTCTAACTGAGTTTTAGGATTCGGTTCCACCGAGTTTGGGAATTTGTGTGTAACGGTTAGATTTTGTGTGGAGGCTATATTGTTGGGGAACGCGGCAATTTCAAAAAAAATCCTACGATCACGCAAGATCTATCTAGGTGATGCATAGCAACGAGAGGGGAGAGTGTGTCCACGTACCCTCGTAGACCGAAAGCGGAAGCGTTATGACAACGCGGTTGATGTAGTCGTACATCTTCACGATCCGACCGACCCTAGCACCAAAGATACGACACCTCTATGATCTGCACGCGTTTAGCTCGGTGACGTCCCACGAACTCTAGATCTAGCTGAGGTCGAGGGAGAGTTTCATCAGCACGACGGTGTGGTGACGGTGATGATGAAGTTACCGACGCAGGGCTTCGCCTAAGCACTACGACGATATGACCGGGGTGGAAATCTGCGGAGGGGGGCACCGCACACGGCTAAAACAATTATCAACTTGTGTGTATACGGGGTGCCCCCTCCCCCGTATATAAAGGAGTGGAGGAGGGGGAGGGCCGGCCCTCTATGGCGCGCCCAAGGGGGGGAGTCCTACTCCTAGTAGGAGTAGGTTTCTCCCCTTCCCTAGTTGGAGTAGGAGAAGGAGGAAGAGGGAGAGGGAAAGAAGGAAAGGGGGGAAGGTCCCCTCCCAATTCAGATTGGGCTTGGGGGGTGCCCCCACCTTAGCTGCCTCCTTCTCTCTTCCACTATATCGCCCATTAAGGTCCATTGACTCCCCGGGGGTTCCGGTAACCTCCCGGTACTCCGGAAAAATGCCCGAACCTCTCGGAACCTTTCCGGTGTCCAAACATAGCCTTCCAATATATCAATCTTTATGTCTCGACCATTTTGAGACCCCTCGTCATGTCCGTGATCACATCCGGGACTCCGAACAATCTTTGGTACATCATATCACATAAACTCATAATACCAATCGTCATCGAACGTTAAGCGTGCGGACCCTACGGGTTCGAGAACTATGTAGACATGACCGAGACACGTCTCCAGTCAATAACCAACGGCGAAACCTGGATGCTCATATTGGTTCCTACGTATTCTACGAAGATCTTTATCGGTCAAACCGCATAACAACATATGTTGTTCCTTTTGTCATCGGTATGTTACTTGCCCGAGATTCGATCGTTGGTATCATCATACCTAGCTCAATCTCGTTACCGTCAAGTCTCTTTACTCGTTCTGTAATACTTCATCCTGCAACTAACTCATTAGTTACAATGCTTGCAAGGCTTATAGTGATGAGTATTACCGAGAAGGCCGAGAGATATCTCTCTGAAACACGGAGTGACAAATCCTAATCTCGATCTATGCCAACCCAACAAACACCTTGGGAGACACTTGTAGAGCACCTTTATAATCACCCATTTATGTTGTGACATTTGGTAGCACACAAAGTGTTCCTCTGGTATTCGGGAGTTGCATAATCTCAAAGTCTGAGGAACTTGTATAAGTCATGAAGAAAGCAGTAGCAATGAAACTGACACGATCATAGTGTTAAGCTAACGGATGGGTGATGTCCATCACATCATTCTCCTAATGATGTGATCCCATTCATCAAATGACAACACATGTCTCTGGTTAGGAAGCATAACCATCTTTGATTAACGAGCTAGTCAAGTAGAGGCATACTAGGGACTATATGTTTTGTCTATGTATTCGCACATGTACTAAGTTTCCGGTTAATACAATTCTAGCATGAATAATAAACATTTATCATGAATTAAGAAAATAAATAATAACTTTATTATTGCCTCTAGGGCATATTTCCTCCAGTCTCCCACTTTCACTAGAGTCAATAATCTAGATTACATAGTAATGATTCTAACACCCATGGAGCTTTGGTGCTGATCATGTTTTGCTCGTGGAAGAGGCTTAGTCAACGGGTCTGCAACATTCAGATCTATGTGTATCTTGCAAATCTCTATGTCCCCCTCCGACACTTGATGACAGATGGAATTGAAGCATCTCTTGATGTGCTTGGTTCTCTTGTGAAATCTAGATTCCTTTGCCAAGGCAATTTCACCGGTATTGCCACAAAATATTTTCATTGGACCCGATGCACTAGGTATGACACCTAGATCGGATATGAAGTCCTTCATTCGCTGCTTCTGAAGTAGCAATGTACTCCGCTTCACACGTAGATCCCGCCATGACGCTCTGCTTGGAACTGTACCAACTGACAGCTCCTTCATTCAATAAAAATACGTATTCGGTCTGAGACTTAGAGTCATCCGGATCAGTGTCAAAGCTTGCATCGACGTAACCGTTTACGACGAGCTCTTTTTCACCTTCATAAATGAGAAACATATCCTTAGTCCTTTTCAGGTATTTCAGGATGTTTTTGACCGCCGTCCAGGGCTCCACTCCGGGATTACTTTGGTACCTCCATGCTATGCTTATAGCAAGACATACATCAGGTCTGGTACACATCATTGCATACATGATAGAACCTATGGCTGAAGCATAGGGAATGACTTTCATTTTCTCTCTATCTTCTGCAGTGGTCGGGCATTGAGTCTGACTCAACTTCACACCTTGTAACACATGCAAGAACCCTTTATTTGACTGATCCATTTTGAACTTCTTCAAAACTTTATCAAGGTATGTGCTTTGTGAAAGTCTAATTAAGCGTCTTGATCTATCTCTATAGATCTTGATGCCCAATATGTAAGCAGCTTCTTCAAGGTCTTTCATAGAAAAACTCTTATTCAGGTATCCCTTTATGCTATCCAGAAATTCTATATCATTTCCAATCAACAATATGTCATCTACATATAAGATTAGAAATGCTACAGAGCTCCCACTAACTTTCTTATAAATACAGCCTTCTCCAAAAGTTTGTATAAAACCATATGCTTTGATCACACTATCAAAGCGTTTATTCCAACCCCAAGAGGCTTGCTCCAGTTGTCGGGGGTTGGGTGCGACATATGCCAATGGATGGCTTATCATGGTGGGAGCGAGTAGAACGTCGCCGGTGCCTGGAAGCGGGATAAGGCGTAGACACGAATGCCGGCGTACTTTACCCAGGTTCGGGGCTCTCCTAGGAGATAACACCCCTAGTCCTGCTCTGCGGGATCTCCGCATGATCACTAAGGCACAAGTGATACAATGGCGCTCCTTCAGCTGTATGCTAGAGGAAATAGGAGGCAAGGCTTAGCCCTCTTCCTGCTCTGATCGGTGGCTAGTTCTAATGGGGCCAAACACTTTGCATGGGTGGCCTGGGGGGTTTATATAGGCCTACCCCCAGGGGTACAATGGTAATCTGGCCGGCTACTGGGCCCGACTGTCAGCGTCTCCAGCCTCCGGCTTCTCCGCCGACCGCTGGGGCCCGCCGCCTGGCGGGCCCCGCCGCCTGGCGGGCCCCGCCGACTGGTTGGTGGCTGCTTACTGTAGCCGTGTTGTTGGTGACGAGAGCTTGGTCACCTTTGCATGGCTATAGTCCCGCCGCCTGGCGGGAGATCACTGTAGCCACACCTGGTCTCATCAGCTTAATGGTATGCATGTCTCAGGATAAGGGACGGCCACCTGCTGGAGGCCGGCTCCTCTTGAATCCGCTTGGTCGAGCTTCCGCCGTCTTCCTTGGGGTCGCTACCAGATAGGGCCCGCCTCTGGCGGGCCATACTGATAGGCCATCGTGGGGAACAGGACTCCGCCTGCCCGGAGCAACGTCAGGGTAGATATGGCATAGTGCTCTGTCGTGCGGGGTTCTCCGTATGTACGGAGCACTGTAGCCACGCCCGTCTCGAGCGTGGGAGGCAACGTGCTTCATTGTAGCCATACCTTTCCTTGTACCCTTGAAGGGAGCTCGGCCGCCCGTAGTTGTGAGGTGGCCGCCTGCCCATTGCCGCCCTCTTAGGAAGGCGGTCGCCAGGAGCCGGCCAACCGGAGCGCCGTAGTCTTGGGTTACCCGCCCTCTGGCAGCCGGCCACTGATCCAGCCGGCCCCAGAGGACGGAGTTTCGTCTTGGGGCCCAGCTAGGCGAAGCTGGCCCAAAGTCTTGGTAAATCTTGGGGCTCGGGTGAGCCTACTCGTGGCCCATTACTCCGACAGTAGTCCCCGAAGCCGGTGATGCATCGTGGTCGAGGGGCCGCGAGGTCTCAGCGGCTTCTCCCCTCCCCGTGATCTGGGAAAACGTCGATCGTCTGGTGGCCAGTCGACCGCTCAAGCCGGCCTCTCCCAGGCGGAGCTATGTGGTCGATTTTGAACTCCAAGGCGGGAAACAGGTGGTGTGCCTGTTAAGCTTCCCCAAGCAGCCGCCCGCTGCAGATGCGCCATGCGGCGCACGTCAGCCTGACAAGCCTGCCATCCCACGCTCTGGATGGGACATGACTCTGGGCCGGGCCTGCCACTACCATGCCTCGGCAACCGGGCGGATTTACTGTGCCGGAGGGGGCGGTTGCCATCCCCACGACTATTCACGATGGGGTGAATGCGCGCGGGAGACGGGGGGTCGTGGGGATGTGGGTGCAGTAAATCCCACGACGCCACGCCCCACCCCCTCGGCTACGTAGCCCGGGCGCTATAAGTAGGGAGGGGGAGAGGTGCGGCAAAGTTCCTGCGCCCCCTCCCACTCTTCTTCTTCTCCTCTCAGCCTCTACTGCTGCTGCCATAGCACTGCCGCTGTTGCTCGTCGCCGACGCGTCTCTCCCCTCCACGCCGCCGGTCAGAGCCATGGGCGACTGGGATGGGTCGACTGTGATCGAGGACCACATCGCCTTCCTTCGGGACACGCGCCAGATGCCCAGCGCGGCCTTTGTTAAGGCGCGGGTGCCGCCAGAGTCGGAGATCTCACCGGCGCCTCAAGAAGGCGAGCGGGTCGTCTTCCACTGCATTTCCTGCGGGGCTTTGGCCTCCCTGCGAGCAGCTTCTTCCGCGCCTTCCTCAACTTCTACAACCTTCAACCCCATCATCTTACGCCCAACGCCGTGACCCTGCTCTCCGCCTTCATCACGGCATGCGAGGGCTACCTCGGCATCCTCCCCACCATCGAGCTATGGGGAGCATTCTTCTATGGGAAGTTTGGCACCTCCGCCAAGGAGACGGCGGCCGAGTGCGGGAGCTTCGTTGCCGTGCGCCGGCCGGCGTAGAGAAACGCCTTCCCCGTCATCAAACTGGCGCAGTCGGTGAAGATGTGGCAGCAGTCCTATTTCTACGTCGAGAACATGGACCCTGCTGCCGACTTCCTCAACCTGCCGGCCTTCGAGGCCGCCCCCCTCACCGGAGCTCGCGTCTCCTGGAAGTACAAACCGAGGCCGGTGTCGGCGGATGCTGCGGCCGCCATCGGCCGACTCCGAGTGCTCCAGGAGTCGGAGGGCCTCGTGGCCTCCGACCTCCTCATCGCCTTCGTGGAGCATCGGATCCTCCCGCTCCAGAGCCGCCCTCACCCGATCTTCCGGATGGGTGGACACTGCGATCCGTGCCGGCTGTGCACGAAGGGAATGCCGCCTACCGAAGTCTTGCGGATGGTGAACGAGATCTCCGACCTCAAGATGTCGGAGAAGGAGTGGCGGTACAGGAAGTGGTCATACTCTCGCCACAACCCGCCTCCTGCGGTAAGTTTCTTGTCTTTGTCCTTTGAACTGCTTTCTTCTGCTTTGTTTCTTTTTATGGCACCGCCCTTCAAGACTTGATTCCTTCTTGGTTGCAGATTTATATGTGCGAGGCAACGGCCGCCCTCCTGGGGCCGGGTGATAACCTCCAGGTGGACAGGGCAGAGAGTGACGTGGATGACCCCGACTTGGGGGCGGCCGCCCTGGTCGACGATGCGACAGGCGGCGGAGGCAGAGCGGACGGCGGTGGCGGAGCAGGCAGTTCCGAGGGGGGCGGCAGTGTGGAAGCTTGGCCTAATGATGATGAAGACGACAAAGAGCCCCGCCCCGCCCAGAGCTCTGCCACCACCGGCGCCGACCCCTCTTCTGGGCCACCCGCCCCAGGCGGCAAGCGCAAACGGAAATAGGGCTCAACCCTGTTTGGTAGCGCTCCTAAGAATCCCAAGAACCCGGTCGCGGCGACCAGGCGGAGAGAGACCGCGACCAAGGCGACCCAGTACCAGAGGCAGCCAAAGGCGCCCGTCATGTTGTCGGCGTAAGCATCATTCCCTTACTTATTGTTTTTTCATCAATCTGTCGTAAAAATCTTCTGACTTGTCTTCTTATTTCAGGGCCCCGCTGACCCTTGAGAAGTCGGGTGCCGGCTCGGTCCTCAGGTCGGCAGCGACCTCCTTGACCAGCCGGCGCATCAACCCGGCCGCCGACCTCCGGGAGGCAACAGAGCGGAATGCGTGGGAGGCGCGCGATGAGGCGGAGGCTGATTGCCTGGCCAAGGAGCAGGCGGACCTGTCCGCCGCGTCTGCCGTGAGGGCGCTGGCGCAGGCGGAAGCTCAGGCCGCAGAGAAGGAATGGCTCGCGGAGGCCGCCCGCCGCCAAGAGCCACTACTTGTGCCCCCCCCTGAACACTGCGCCGCCTCTGCCTGATTTCGAGGCGACAGCCGGAGGAGCCGGCGGCGACTACCCGATCCGAGAGCAGGGGGCGGCGACGTAGCCATGCTGGACGTCTTCGTGCCGCCGCCCCCGCCGCCCCCGCCGCCGCCTCTGCCAGCCAGCGAGCCGCGGGACGAACAGCCAGTGGCGCCGCCGGTGCCACCGGTCGGGACTACAGTGGCAACGGTCTTGGTTCCCGCGGTCCGCATTCCCACGCGCCGCTATCTGGAGAAGGCGGCCTCGGCGCCGCGGCCGCAGGAGATCGGTGCCTCGAGCTCGTCGGCTCCTGACACCGAGGCGACCAGTGCCGCGCCCGCGGGCTGGGTACGTGGGGGTGGAACTGGCGCCCTGAACGAGGCATCCCTTCACGTCCAGGCCAAGCTCCGGGCGGAGGCACTGGCACTCAAGCGCTGCAACGAGGCCTACTTGGAGTCGCGCACCGCCATCCGGGTAAGCCATCTTCTGGTTTTCTCCCCGAATGTTCTTCTTTGCTTCTTTCGTGGGGGCGCGCAAGCGCACCCACTGGGTGTTGTCCCCAAGTTCCGGGTCGGCTGCTGAGCAGGCGGGTCGGAACTTTAACTTGTAGTTGCCGATTGCTGATTTCGTTTTGTTGTTTCTTCTGCAGGATTATCACAACCTCCGCGTGACTGCCTACAACTCCAAGGTTCGGGAGCTGGAGGCGCCGACGGCCCATCTCGCCGAAAGCCGGCGTAAGTCTCTTTCTTCTTTCTTCGCGGGGGCGCGCTGGCGCACCCGCGGGCTGTAGTCCCCGAGGTTCGGGCCGACTGCTGAGCAGTCGGGCCGAATCTCCTCAGTTGTTCTTTTTCCCTTGTTGACTACTTCCATTCCGCGGGGGCGCGCTGGCGCGCCCGCGGGCTGTAGTCCCCGAGGTTCGGGTCGACTGCAAAGCAGTCGGGTCGAATCTCCTCGGTCGTTTCTTTCCTTCGTCTTTTCTGCTTGACTGATGTCTTCTTCTCTTCTTTCTTTCTTCAGAGGCTAATGCCGCCCTGCAACAGCAGCTAGGCGAAGCCAAAACCGTCCTTCTTGGCAAGGAGGTGGAGTGTAACAAGCTGGCGAAGGAGCAGGACCGCCTGGTCGCCCAACTTGCCGAACATGCGGAAACCCTCGAAGCGGCCCAGCGGAAGGTGGAGACGGCGGAGACCAGCCTCCTTGCCGAGTTTGAGCTCGAACGCTCTGTTTGGGCTGACAAGGAGGCCCAGGTGATGGCCTGCTTCAGCAATATTGAAGACTTGGTCGACAGTAAGCCTTGCTCCCTTGATTTCTTGCTTTGAGCAACCGGCCCCCGCTTATGGTCTTGTCCTTTTTTCTTCTTCTGCCCATATAGACTTCTTCCCGGGCCATTCCGTAGTCGCGATCCAAATGATCAAGGCCCAACGCGAGGAGCGAAGAGCAGGAGGTGTGCAGATGCGCTGCAGATGCGCCACGGACTCTTGGCGAATAGGTCCTCAGCATCCAGGCTCGGCTTCGACCTGCCCACCGCCTGCTGCGCCGCCTCCAGCGCGCTGGAGCCCAGGCGGTCTCCGCCCTCTGGCCGGGCCTGCTGGCTCCACGCACCCCAAGTCGGACTGCCGACTGGCTGGAGGTGGCGGCCGACCGCTTGGAGGCCTGGAAAGGCTCAGCAGCCCGGGCAGGAGCACGCTGGGCCTTGGAATTTGTCAAGGCGTGGTACCCTGGGCTAGATCTAGCCCAGTTAGCCACGTTCCGGCTGGAGGCGCAGGAGGAGCTGGCGGCGGTGGAAGCCGAGCTCGTTAACAAGGCGGCGGCGATCACCGACTTCACCGACACTAATGTCTTTCTGCCAGAGGTGGTCGAGGAAGGCGGCGAGGCTCCGCACGAGTGGCTCGGGCTGAACCCGGAGGACAGCGAAGACTCCGCCGAAGTCATCGACTCTAGCGACGAAGGGGAGGACATGGAGGAAGAAGAGGGGGAGGAGGAGGAAGAAGAAGATGAAAGCGACGTCGACATGCCGGAGGTCGGGGCGGACGGTCAGCCCCAACCTGACCGGGCCTCAAGCAACGAGCCACGCACCGAGGCGCCACCCGCTACTAGAGGCGTTCAAGTGGGGGCGGACCTGCCGCCCGTTCCTCCGACGGATGCCACCAACTCCGTCCTCCAGCACTCCAATGCCCCGCCTGCTGCCGACGATCCCTTTGCCCAGCTGGAGCCGCTTGCCGCACCAGGTGGTGCGGCCGACTCTAGCGTTCAGCCGGAGCCCTTGGTCACATCATCCGGCACCGGCCAGCCGGATCCTTCTGCCGTGCCAACCGGCCCCGCCCAGCCGGAGTCCTCTGCTGCGCCTTAGGATTTTATCTGCTTTCTATTTGCTGCTCTGAACATTTTGTTAAATTCGTGCAATTCCACCCTCGGGGTGTATGTCAAACCCTGTTTGAATGCTGGCCACAGGCCTTTATCCATGTAAGAATATTTTATCATTGCTTGTGCTTGCTGTGCCGACCTCCACTCTTCTTTCCTTTTTCTCCTTGGTTTTTCCCTTGCCGCCGACCCTTTGGCTTTGCTTTCACCGGCCAGGCGGCCGCTCTGCGGACCGTGGCTGGTTCGAGCACTCTAGCCGTTTGTGAGGGGGGCTAGGTTTTAACCATTCAGAGCTTCGGGTAGTAAGGTGGGGGCCGGCCGTTTGGCCGCCAGGCGGCCAGACGACTAGGCGTGATGCCGCCTTCTACTATATGCGCCTTCTTCCTTAGTCATTTTTTCATGTGGGGCACTTCTTTTCCACCTTTGCCCGCCATGCAGTCGCTCTGCGAGCTGTGGCTTCTAACAAAGGAGGCTTTGGTGCCGGCACACTACTTGTCCGGCTGTAGGAGGCAGCATATTGTAGAAGGCGGCGAGGCTTCGGGCCGACTGGTCGAACCCGGTGCCAGGCGGAAGAAAAATAGAGTATACATTCTCATAGGCATGACACTTATCATATAGATAAAAAGAGGGCGGTCCCCGAGCTCTTCTCGGGGGACCCGGAGTCTTTATACATAGTACAAAAGATAGCGTGATACATACTGCTTTCAACTATAAAACCTTCGGAGGAGGTTTGCGTTCCACGGCCTCTCCGTTTCTTTGCCTGAATCATCTCTCTTGCGCTCTCTGGGCTTCTGGGCATCGATCAGATAGTAGGCATCGTTGCCTAGTACCTTACTGATGATAAAAGGGCCTTCCCAAGGTGCCGAGAGCTTGTGCTGTCCGGCTGTTCGCTGGATCAGCCGGAGCACAAGGTCTCCCTCCAGGAAGGACCTTGGCTTTACCTTGCGGTTGTAGTATCAGTGCAGACTCTGCTAGTAGATGGTCGACCGGCTGAGTGCCAATAGCCGGCCTTCCTCCAGCAGGTCGACGCCGTCTTCTCGTGCTTCCTTGGCGTCCGCCTCGGTGAACATGGTGACCCTTGGGGAGTCAAATTCGATATCCGTCGGGATGACGGCTTCGGCACCATAGACGAGGAAGAAAGGCGTGAAGCCTGTTGATTTGTTTGGAGTTGTGCGCAAGCTCCAGAGGATGGCCAACAGCTCGTCGAGCCAGCAGCCGGCCGAACGCTCCAGAGGCTCGACCAGTCGGGGCTTGAGGCTGGACAAAATGAGGCTGTTTGCGCGTTCCACCTGGCCATTTGACTGGGGGTGGGCAACAGACGCTAAGTCCAGGCGGATGCCCTGTGTTGCACAAAAATGGGCCAAGGCTCCCTTGGCAAAGTTGGTGCCGTTGTCGGTGATGATACTATGAGGGATGCCATACCGCGTGGTGATGTCGGCGATGAAGGTCACGGCAGTCGGCCCATTCAGCTTCTTGATTGGTTTTGCCTCTATCCACTTGGTAAAATTGTCCACCGCAACCAGCAGGTGAGTCATGCCACCGAGGGCCGTCTTGAATGGTCCCACCATATCCAATCCCCACACGGCAAAGGGCCAGGCTATGGGAATGGTCTTGAGTGCAGAAGCCGACAGGTATGGCTTGGAGCGGAACCTCTGGCACCCTTGACACTTCTGAACTAGCTCCTTGGCCTCTTCTAGGGCAGTGGGCCAGAAGAACCCATGGCGGAAGGCTTTGGCCACCAGGGCTCTTGAAGCCGCGTGGTGGCCACACTCGCGCTGATGGATATCTCTGAGTATTGCTTGGCCTTGGTCTGACTCCACACACCGCTGATAAACTCCTGTGACGCTTCTTCGCACCAGCTCTTTGTTGACTATGGTATAAGCCAAAGCTCGCCTATGTACTTGTCGGGCTAAGATTTCATCGGTTGGCAGCTCCTTGTTCACCAGGAACTTGAGGATCGGCTGAGACCATGAGGGCGCCGCAATTTCTTTGACTGCAACTTCTGCGATTTGTACGAGGGCGGTTGGGCCAGAAGGCGGTGGGCCGGCGGCGGCTTCTGCCTGCTGTGCTGAAGAAGTCCCCGGGCCGACTGGTGAAATCCCCGGGCTGGGCTCCAAAGTCCCCGGGCCGGGTCCTGAAGTCCCCGGGTTGGTCATGGCTGTAACAGCCCCCGGGCCGCCTGTCAAAACCCCCGTGCCGGCCTCTGGAGCCAGCAAGTCGGATTTGACTGCTTCCGGGGGCCGACACAAAGATGGAGTCTGAATCAGGAGACGGCTTGACAGACGGCTTCAGAAGACGGTGTAGGGCGACGCCGGCCGGTATTGCTTGTCGGGTGGAACCAATCCGTGCCAAGGCATCTGCTTGCTCGTTGTCATTCCTTTGCACGTGAAGGAACTCACATCCATCAAAGTATCCGCTGAGTTGCTGCACCAGGAAGCGGTAGCTCGCCATGTTTGCATCCTTGGCGTCCCAGTCGCCTGAAGACTGCTGGACCACCAAGTCGGAGTCACCATAACACAGGATCCGGCGAATGCCGAGTTCCTTGGCAAGCCGGAGCCCGTGTATGAGTGCCTCATATTCTGCTACGTTGTTGGAGGCGGCAAAGTGGACTTGCAGTACGTATTTAAGCTTGTCGCCTTTGGGAGAGGTGAGGACGATGCCGGCTCCCAGACCAGTGCGCATTTTTGAACCATCAAAATGGCCAATGGGTGGAGTCTGGCGCAGGTGACAAATATTGGGTTTCCGCCCAGTCGACGAGGAAGTCGGCCAACACTTGTGATTTGATGGCGGTGCGAGGCTAGTAATAGATGGTGTAAGGGGCCAGATCAATAACCCATTTGGCCACTTGGCCTGAAGCATCCCGGCTTCCAATGATCTCAGCAAGCGGGGCTGTGCAGACGACAGTTATGGGGTGCTCTTGGAAGTAAGGCTTCAGTTTCTTGGCGGCAAAATGCACGCCGTAACACATCTTCTGGTAGTGGGGGTAGTTTTGCTTGGAGGTGGACAATACTTCGCTCAAGTAACACACCGGTCTCTGGACCGGCAATGCTTTGTCCTTCTCCTTGCGCTCTACTACCATGACTATGCTGACAACCCGACTGGTGGCTACAATGTAGAGGAGCATGGGCTCCTTCTCAGTTGGTGCTGCCAGGACTGGCGGGGTTGCCAACATCTTCTTGAGTTGGAGAAATGCTTCATCCGCCTTGTCGTTCCACTCGAAAAAAGTGGTCTTCTTCATGAGTTGGTACAGGGGAAGGGCCTTCTCGCCCAGCCGGTTGATGAAACGGCTGACTAACGCCAAGCAGCCGGTGAATTTCTGCATGTCCAGTAGTCGGGTGGGCACCTTCATCATCTCAATTGCATTGATCTTCACAGGATTGCACTCTATGTCACGCTCTGAGACCAGGAAACCAAGAAGCTAGTTGGCTGGTACTCCAAAGACACATTTCTCCGGGTTGAGCTTAATCTGGAATCGGCGCAGGTTTTCAAAGGTCTCCTTGAGGTCCTCTAACAGAGTGCCACGCTTCTCCGTCTTTACCACCACATCATCCACATATACATGGGCATTTCTGCCGAGTTGCTTGAGGAGGCACTTTTGCATGCAACGCTGAAACGTGGCGCCGGCATTTCTCAAGCCGAACGTCATGGTCAGGCAGCATAAGGCTCCAAACGGTGTGATGAAGGTGGTCTTCAGCCTGTCGGCCGGGTTCAGCTTTATCTGGTGATAACCTGAGTATGCATCCAAGAAACTCAACAACTCGCATCCGGTTGTGGAGTCTATCAATTGATCAATCCTTGGCAGAGTGAAGGGATCCTTGGGGCAAGCTTTGTTGAGGCTGGTGTAGTCAATGCACATGCGCCACTGCTTGTTCTTCTTCAATACTAAAACTGGGTTGGCCAGCCACTTTGGAAAGAATACTTCCATGATGAATCCGGCTGTCAGGAGTCGGGCTATTTCTTCTCCAACAACTCTTCTCTTCTCTTCTGACAAACGGCGCAAGGGTTGCCTGACCGGCTTGACATTAGGTCGGACATGTAGTTTGTGCTTGGCGAAATCCGTCGGAACACCCGGCATGTCCTTGGGGGACCACGCGAAGATGTCCCAATTCTCATGGAGGAAATCGACGAGCTCGCCTTCCTATTTGCTGTCAAGGCCTGTGCCTATGACAGCGTGCCTCTATGGGTGCTCTCGGTCCAAGGGTATTTTCTTTGTTTCTTTGGCCGGCTTGAACGAGCCCTCAGCTTCCGACTCCTGGGGTGTGGGTGGCATTTCCGGCTTCTTGCGTGCCAACGCCACCACTCGGTCAAGGAGCTGCTTTTCGGCTGCAATCACGAGGGACTCGGCCAGCCGGCTGCTATCTGCGGCGCAAGCGATCGACTTCTTGTAGTCTCCGACTACCGTCAGGATTCCCTTGGTACTCGGCATCTTCATCTTAAGGTAGGCGTAGTGGGGGACCGCCATGAATTTGGCTAGAGCAGGTCGGCCTAGCAATGCATGATAGGGGCTCTGGAGGTCCACCACTTCAAACCAAACTGGCTCTTGGCGAAAGTGATTCTTGTCCCCGAAGAGGACATCAATCTGGGTCTTGCCGATTGGTGAGCAGGAAAGGCCAGGGACTATGCCATGGAATACAGTCCGACTAGGGATGAGCTGCTTCTGCTTGATTCCCAACTTCTCCATCGTATCACGATACAGGATGTTGATGCTGCTGCCTCCATCTATCAAGACTCTGGAGAAACGGGCTGCTCGCCTCTCCATTGCAAGGGTAGCTTCTTGGACCAGGGCGTACGGACTAGGAGAAGGCATCACTTCTGGGTGGTCGGCCCTGCTCCAATTGATAGGCTTTTCGGACCAATGCATGAACTCTGGGGTACTGGAGGCCACTGCTTGCACTTCTTGTTATTGTTGCCGTCTGCTGCGTCTGTCGTCAGCCATGCTGGTGAACACAACATAGGCCCCGTGTTCCTCTGGGTACTCATCTTGGATGGCACCGACTGGCCGAGCCGCCGGCTGCTGGGGCTGAGGAGGCGGCGGTCCGGCAGGCGGAGGAGGCAGGAGTCCGTCTCCCTTGGCAATTCTGGTGAGCCAGTGACACTTCCGAGTGGTGTGGTTGGAGGGCTTCGTGCCGCTATGGAATTTGCAAGGCGCGTCTAGGGTCTGTTCGTAAGAGAAGGCGGGCAACCAATTGGACTTGCCGCCCTTCTGCCGCTTGGGGGCTGGCTGCCCTTCTGGCTGCTGATCCTCGACCGTCGCCACCTGCCGGCTAGTGGAAACCGGCTGAGTGGCCTTTCGCTTGTTATCTCCTGGCTGCTGTCGCCGACTGGTGTCACCAGCCGGAGTCCGAGGTGCCTGGGGAGCCACCTTTCCGGACGCGTCAACCAGGATTTCCGCCTTCATGAAGGAGTCAGACGTGGCGTGCTTGTCGGCGATGACCAGCAGCTCATCGAGGGTCTCGAGCTTGTCGCAGAGGAGTTGATGCTTGAGGAGGGTGCCCTCTCAGCACCCGGCAATAAAGTACTCGATTGCCTGCACCTCGTGCACGCCTTCGCCGAAATTGCGTAGCTCGGTCCAGCGCGTGAGGTAGTCGCGAGTTGACTCCGTGGGCCCTTGGACGCATAAGGAGAGCTATCAGGGCTTGGGGGCCCGCTTGTAAGTGCTGGTGAAGTTGCGGATGAAGACCTCGGTGAAATCAACCCAGCTGTTGATGCTGCGGTGCTTTAGGCTGTTGAGCCACGTCCGAGCAGTGCGTTGAAGCATGAGCGGGACATATTTCATGGCAACGCGCTTGTTGCCGTTTGCTATGCTGACGGCGGTGGAGTAGTCGACCAGCCAGTCCTCCGGATTCACGGAGCCGGTGTATTTGGGCGTGTCGCGTGGGAGGGTGAACCCTTTGGGGAAGGGCTCATCACGGATTCGGGGGCCGAAGCAAGGCGGGCATAGTGCATCTTCTTCTTCGAGCGCCAGGGATCGGTTGAGATGGTCGATCCGGTGGCGAGCATCGTTCTCTCCGACTCCCTCTCGGCGGCCAAGGCGGTCGCTGAGAGTCGGGTGCATGACAGGAGGCGGAGTGGGGTATCTCGCTCCACGAGGCGGGGGAGGCGGCAGGTCGCCTCGCCGCTCTACTGCACGAGGGCGGCCCTCCTCGTCCTGCTCAATGGAGATGCATGTCTGACTGCGGCTAGCAGCCGGCTCATTGCCCTTTCCTCCGCGGGTGCCGCCAGTTGGCATCCGGGAGGTCGCCCCATGGTCTCGGCGTGGGGGCGGCTTGTGCTGCGCCGCCGCCACGTCCAGGAGCTGCTGGACTCGTTCCGTCATGTGGCGGAGTTCGTCGCCGTTGTACTTGTTCAGCTCATCTGTCACCGCCTGGGCGGCCCGGATGTTTTCTGCAGGCGTGGCGTAGACGGGGCGCTCCACCCCGAACATGGTGGCGATGGTCGCGCCACATTGTCGAACAGTGCCGAGGCGGCTGGGCTCGCCAGGAGCCGGCGTGCCGCCTACAGCCTGGTCCATCTCGCGCCGATAGGCGTCTGATAGCCCGCGCATGCTGGCCAAACGGCCAGCGCTCTCGACAAGCTGAAGGCGGCATGCCTCCAGCACCTCAGCATCCGCATCCTCGGGAATGGGCGCCGTGAGGTCGCGCAGGGTGGCCTCGAGGGGATCTTGAGCACGCCCGTCCGAGTGCTCCTCGCTGTTGATGATGATCACCTCTGTGATGGTGCTCCCTCCGCTGTACTCGCGAGGAGGCGGCTCATCATAGACCACCACGTTAGTGGGAAATGCGTCGAGCGACGCCGTGTCGGAGTCGACGATCATCGGATCGGTCGAGCCGACGGACTCCAGGTCCACAGCGGGCTCGCTGGTGACATGGAGCTGGTCGAGGAGGCTGACGAGGCAGCTCTCAGGGCAGCTTGTTCCCGCGTCGGAGGCCGGCTCATCCGAGAGGTCGATCTCGCCGACGAGGTCAGCGAGGCAACTCGCCGCGCAGGCGATCTCCGTGCCATGCAGCGCGTCGAGGCTGACACCGTCGGGCGTGCTGGGCTGGCTTCGCTCGCCAGGAAGGAACAGGGTTCCCGTCCAAAGCAGATCTCCGGGAGATGGTGCACCTCACCCCACGGTGGGTGCCAAATGTCGGGGGTTGGGTGCGACATATGCCAATGGATGGCTTATCATGGTGGGAGCGAGTAGAACGTCGCCGGTGCCTGGAAGCGGGTTAAGGCGTAGACACGAAAGCCGGCGTACTTTACCCAGGTTCGGGGCTCTCCTAGGAGATAACACCCCTAGTCCTGCTCTGCAGGGTCTCCGCATGATCACTAAGGCACAAGTGATACAATGGCGCTCCTTGAGCTGTATGCTAGAGGCAGTAGGAGGCAAGGCTTAGCCCTCTTCCTGCTCTGATCGGTGGCTAGTTCTAATGGGGCCGAACCCTTTGCATGGGTGGCCTAGGGGGTTTATATAGGCCTACCCCTAGGGGTACAATGGTAATCTGGCCGGCTGCTGGGCCCGGCTGTTAGCGTCTCCAGCCTCCGGCTTCTCCGCCGACCGCTGGGGCCCGCCGCCTGGCGGGTCCCGCTGACTGGTTGGTGGCTGCTTACAATAGCTGTGTCGTTGGTGACGAGAGCTTGGTCACCTTTGCGTGGCTATAGTCTCGCCGCCTGGCGGGAGATCACTGTAGCCACACCTGGTCTCATCAGCTTAATGGTATGCATGTCTCGGGATAAGGGACGGCCGCCTACTAGAGGCCGGCTCCTCTTGAATCCGCTTGGTCGAGCTTCCGCCGTCTTCCTTGGGGTCGCTGCCAGATAGGGCCTGCCTCCGGCGGGCCATACCGACAGGCCATCATGGGGAACAGGACTCCGCCTGCCCGGAGCAACGTCAGGGTAGATATGGCACAGTGCTCCGTCGTGCGGGGATCTCCGTCTGTACGAAGCACTGTAGCCACGCCCGTCTCGAGCGTGGGAGGCGACGTGCTTCACCGTAGCCATACCTTGCCTTGTACCCTTGAAGGGAGCTTGACCGCCCGTAGTTGTGAGGTGGCCGCCTGCCCGTTGCCGCTCTCTTAGGAAGGTGGTCGCCAGGTGTCGGAGTAATGGGCCACGGGTAGGCTAACCCGAGCCCCAGAGCCTTTCAAGACATCGAGGCAGGCTGCGCCCCTCAAGCCGAGTCCCAGGCGCGACTCCAAGATAAGCCAAGTCCCAGGCGGCGACTCCAAGATAAGCCGAGTCCTAGGCAGTGACTCCAAGAAGAGCCGAGTCCCACGTGCGACTCCAAGATAAGCCGACTCATGGCCGGCGACTTCCAGAGAAGCCGGCTATAGAGAGTCGGCCCGCGACTCCACCCGTCACCTACCTTCGCCATGATAGGCGGGGCGGGGTACGGTCACAGCGTGGCTGTCGCCCCCTGCTTACGAGGAGCTAGCATGGCTACAGTGCGCCATATCGCTGGAGATCTCCATTGAGGCGCGGCACTGTTGCCATGCCTGCCCTGACCTCAGCCTCAGTGGGCGGCGCACTGTGCCCACGTCGGCCTACCTGTACGACCCAGAGACGGTGGGACCCGCCCGTCAGCGAGAGCACAGAAGACGGCGGGTACGCCCCGAAGACAGACCCGTGGGAGTCGGCCCCCCTGGAGTTGGCCGGCCCCTCCCACGGGCCCCCCACGCCATTAACTAGACAAGACAGGGAATGGCGACAGTGGTAGTCCGATAGACGGCGACACTGTTGCCACGACCCCATGACCAAGCCTGCGTCATTAGAAGCGCGGCTACAGTACCGGTCTGTCGGCGGGCCCCAGCAGTCGGCGGAGAAGACGGCGGCCTGAGAGACAGATGGCTGGGACCCGTGCCCAGCCGGATTACCATTGTACCCCCGGGGGGTATGCCTATATAAACCCCCCAGGGCACCCATGCAAAGGGGTTGGAATCCATTAGCACTAGACCATAGCAGATAGGAAGGAGAGAGCTAGCCCTGCCTTCTCCTACCTCCAGAATACAGCTCGAGGAGCAACCTTGTACTCACTTTGCCTTAGTGATCATGCGGAGACCCCGCAGAGCAGCAATAGGGGTGTTATCTCCCCGGAGAGCCCCGAAGCTGGGTAAGATCCGCCGACGTGCATGTCTTCGCCTCATTCCGTTTCCTGGCACCGGCGACGTTCTACTCGCTCCCACCATGATAAGCCATCCTTTGGCATATGTCGCACCCAACCCCCGACATTTTGCGCCCATCGTGGGGCAAGGTGCACCGTCGTCTGGAGACCTGCTCTGGACGGGAACCCTCTTCCTCCCCAGTGAGCGTAGCCAGCCCGGCACGCCCGATGGCGCTTGCCCCGACGCGCTGCAAGGCATCAACGATGCCTACGCGGCGAGCTGCCTTGCCGATCTTCTTGGCGAGGTTTGCATCTCCGACGACCCTGCGTCCGACGCAGGCACGGGCGGCCCCGAAAGCCTCCTCGCGGGCCTCCTCGACCAACTCCACATCGCCGACGAGCCCGCCGTGGACTTGGAGTCCGTAGGCTCCACCACCCCGATACTGGTCGACTCCAACAGCGTGTCGCTGGACACGTTCCCCACCAATGTGGTGGTCTACGACGAGCCACTCCCTCATGAGGAGAGCGGCGGAAGGGCCATCACGGAGGTGCTCGTTATCAATCACGGCGAGCACTCCGGTGAGGGAGCTCATGACCCACTCGACGCGGCTCTACGAGACCTGACCGTGCCCATTCTGGAGGACGCTGACGCCGAGACGCTGGAGGCGCGCCGCCTTCAGCTCGTCGAAGGCGCGAAGAAGTTGGCAAGCATGAGACGCTTGTCAGAAGCCTACCAGCGTGAGATGGATCGCGCTGTGGGCGGCTCGCCGGCCCCGACTGGGCCTAGCCGCCTAGGCACGGTCCGGCAACACGGCTGTCGAATTTCGGGTTTCGGCAGACCCTTGAGGTTCGAACACCGGGGTGCGCACGGAGATTCGACCCCCTACCGACTCGCTCCTCACCGAATCGCAGGGACCTAAAACTACCAAACTGAACAACACAAGAGACACAAGATTTATACTGGTTCAGGCCACCATTGCAGTGTAATACCCTACTCCAGTGTGTGGTGTGGTGGATTGCCTCTTGGGCTGATGATGAACAATACAAGGAAGAACAGCCTCGCAAGGGTCTGTTCTTGGTTGAGGCTACTTGGATCTCGGTTCGGTCTAGCTCTCTCTGCCTTCTGGATGCCTCCTCGATGCCTCTACCCTGGGGGTGGCTAGTCCTATTTATAGGCAAAGGCCCGGGGCCTCTTCCCAAATATTGAGCGGGAAGGGCGCCAACAATTGGCCATTTTGAAGGGGAACAGTGGGTACACTTATCCTGACTAAAGTTGGTCCTCGCCTGTCAAAGGCTCTGGTGGTGACGCCGGCTTGGGCTCCACAATGACTCCCTTCCGGCCGTTGGGCTGGTCTTGGTCTCGTTGCACCGAAATGGACGCCTTTGTCCGATGCTCTCACTTGCGCTTGCCCCCTTTGCACCAAAGAGGAAAGGAGGACACTATGCGGGCTGGCGCCCGATTGGCGCCCTTGGTCGTCATGGCTTGCGTCATGGGCACCTCACGAGGTACCCCGCCTTGAACTCTCCGCCTCCTCATGAGCCAGGCTGATGAGGTCGTGCATGAGGAAGCTCCTGGTCATCCGCCCCGCGAGGCTTGGCCCCTCGCGAGGGTCTTGAGCTTGTGTTGATGAAGATGGGCCGCGCTGGGCCCCCTTTGAGCCACGCCGCAGGCCGCAGGCAGGCAAGTCTGGGGACCCCCGTTCCCAGAACGCCGACAGCGGTGTGGCCATTGCCAACCTGTTCGGGGCCGATCGCCCCGTGTATGCCACGCCTGCGGAGAACATCCGCGCCGCCCAGGCGGCGGCGGACGAGCTAGACAACTTCAAAGGCGAAGAGCGCCGCCTGATGACCGAGCGGGTCCAGCGGCTCCTCAAAGCAGCTGTCGCGCAGAACGAAGCCGGCTGCCGCACAGAGGCGCCACAACGACAAAACGACGACTTACCTCCCCGCCGAGATCAAGGCGCGACGTCTCGGACGCCGACTGGCGGAGTTCGCGGAAGAAAAGAGAAGGATCCGGCTGTCAGCCACAGTCGGACTCGCATCACCATCGAGCGCGACCAAGATGGACGCCCAAGAGCAGTGGAACTGCAGGGCGACTATCTGCCTCCCCCACCATGAAGAGAAAGGCGAGTCTCCCCGCCACCTGTTGAGCATCCGACTCTCGGCGACCGCCTTGGCCGTCGAGAGGGAGTCAGAGAGAACGACGCCCGCCACCGGATCGACCGACTCCACCGATCCCTGGCGCTGGAAGAAGAAGACGAGCTGGGTCCTCCCTATTTCGGACCCCGCATTCGAGACGAGCCCTTTCCCAAAGGGTTCACGCTCCCCCGAGACACGCCCAAGTACACCGGCTCCGTGAAGCCGGAAGATTGGCTAGTTGACTACTCCACAACCGTCAACATAGCGAACGACAGTAAGCATGTTGCCGTGAAGTATGTTCCCCTCATGCTCGAGGGCACGGCCCGGACATGGTTGAATAGTCTGAAGCCCCGCAGCATCAACAGCTGGGTCGACTTCACCGAGGCCTTCATCCGCAACTTCACGAGCACGTACAAGCGACCCCCCAAGCCGCGCCAGATTTCCTTGTGCGTGCAAGGTCCCGACGAGTCAACTCGTGACTACCTCACTCATTGGGGCGAGCTTCGGAACTCCTGCGAGGGCGTGCACGAGGTGCAGGCTATCGAGTACTTCACCACCGGGTGCAGAGAAGGCACCCTCCTCAAGCACAAGCTCCTCTGCGACGAGCCGGAGACCCTCGATGAGCTGCTGGTCATAGCAGACAAGTATGCCACGGCCGACTCCTCCATGAAGACGGAAATTCAAGTTAGTGCGACTGGCAAGGTGGCCCCTCAAGCTCCCAGAACCCCGGCTGGAGACGCCAGTCGGCGACAGCAACAGAATGATCACAAGCGCAAGGCCCCACACCCGGCTTCCAGCAGCCGGCAGGTTGCGACAGTCAAAGACCAACAGCCGGAGGGGCAGCCTCCGGCGAAGCGACAGAAAGGCGGCAAGTCCAACTGGTTGCCGGC
Source organism: Triticum timopheevii (assembly GCA_963921465.1). Lineage (NCBI taxonomy): Eukaryota > Viridiplantae > Streptophyta > Magnoliopsida > Poales > Poaceae > Triticum > Triticum timopheevii. Next base: position 68,237,245 of record OY997266.1, read on the forward strand.
CTTCTCTTACAAGCAGACTCTAGATGGTCCCTGCAAGTTCCACAGCGGCGCGAAGCTGTTAAACCATACCACCCGGAAATGCCACTAGCTCACCAGAATCGCCAAGGGAGATGGCCTTCTTCCTCCTCCGCCTGCTGGGCCGCCGCCTCCACCGCCGCCCCAGCAGCCGGCTGCCAGGCCAGTCGGCGCCGTGCAAGATGAGTACCCGGAAGAGCATGGAGCCTATGCAGTGTTCACCAGTGTGGCTGATGATCGATGCAACAGACGGCTGCAGCAGTAAGAAGTAAATGCAGTAGCATCAGATACTCCAGAGTTTATGCATTGGTCCGAGAGGCCTATCAGTTGGAGCAGAGCTGATCACCCAGAGGTGATGCCGAATCCGGGCTCCTACACCTTGGTTTTAAGCGCCACCTTGGCCACAGATAGGCGGGCCGCTCGCTTTTCGCGAGTGTTGATAGACGGAGGCAGTAGCATCAACATCCTGTACAAGGATACCATGGAGAAATTAGGAATCAAGCAAAGACAGCTTCAGAGTAGCCGAACTGTGTTCCACGTCATTGTACCTGGCCTTTCTTGCTCACCAATCGGCAAGATCCTGATGGACGTCCTCTTCGGAGACAAAGATCATTTCCACCGAGAGCCAGTTTGGTTTGAAGTGGTGGACCTTGAAAGCCCATACCAAGCGTTGCTTGGCCAACCTGCTTTGGCCAAGTTCATGGCGGTCCCCCACTACGCCTACCTCAAGATGAAGATGCCGAGTTCGAAGGGGATTCTGACCGTAGCCGGCGACTATCAGAAGTCGTCCGCTTGCGCGGCCGAGAGCAGTCGGCTGGCCGAGTCCCTGGTGATCGCAGCTGAGAGGCGGCTCCTCGATCGGGTTGTGGCGATGGCCGGCAAGCAGCCAGAGATGTCGCCCGACCCCAAGGAGTCGGAAGCTGAGGGTTTGTTCAAGCCGGCTAAAGAAACAAAGAGGATACCTTTGGACCCGGAGCACCCGGAGAGGCATGCTGTCATAGGTGCAAACCTAGACAGCAAATAGGAAGGCGAGCTCGTCGATTTCCTTCGTGAGAATCGAGCCATCTTCGCATGGTCCCCTAAAGACATGCCAGGTGTACTGACGGAATTCGCCGAGCACAAGTTACATGTCCGATCTGATGTGAAACCCGTCAGGCAGCCCTTGCGCCGCCTGTCAGAAGAGAAGAGAAGAGTTGTTGGGGAAGAGATAGCCCGACTCCTAGCGGCCGGCTTCATTATGGAGGTGTTCTTTCCAGAATGGTTGGCAAACCCGGTCCTAGTGTTGAAGAAGAACAAGCAGTGGCGGATGTGTATCGACTACACAAGCCTCAACAAAAGCTTGCCCCAAAGACCCATTTGCTTTACCAAGAATTGATCAGGTGATAGACTCCACAGCCGGATGCGAGCTGTTGAGCTTCTTAGATGCCTATTCAGGATATCACCAGATCAAGCTGAACCTGACAGACAGACTGAAGACTGCCTTCATCACGCCGTTTGGAGCCTTCTGCTACCTGACTATGACGTTCGGCTTGAGGAATGCCGGCGCCACCTTTCAGCGTTGCATGTAGAAGTGTCTCCTCAAGAAACTCGGCAGAAACGCCCACGTCTACGTAGATGATGTGGTAGTGAAGACAGAAAAGCGTGGAACATTGTTGGAAGACCTCAAGGAAACCTTTGAGAACCTGCGCCGATTCCAGATCAAGCTCAACCCTGAGAAGTGCGTCTTTGGAGTACCAGCCGGCCAACTCCTTGGCTTCCTGGTCTTCGAACGCGGCATAGAGTGCAACCCTGTGAAGATCAAAGCCATCGAGAGGATGGAAGTCCCCCGCCGACTGCTAGATGTGCAGAAGTTCACCGGCTGCTTGGCGTCCATCAGCCGATTCATCAGTCGGCTGGGTGAGAAGGCTCTCCCTTTGTACCAACTGATGAAGAAGACCACCTTTCTCGAGTGGAACCACAAAGCGGAAGAAGCATTTCTCCAGTTGAAGAAGATGTTGACTACACCCCCTGTGCTGGCGGCTCCGACTCCTAAAGAGCCTATGCTCCTATACGTTGCCGCCACCAGCCGGGTAGTCAGCACAGTCATCGTAGTTGAACGCAAGGAGGAAGGCAAGGCACTCCCTGTCCAGAGACCGGTATATTACCTGAGCGAGGTACTATCGACTTCCAAGCAGAACTACCCCCACTACCAGAAGATGTGCTACGGCGTGCACTTTGCCGCCAAGAAGTTGAAGCCTTACTTTCAAGAGCATCCAATCACTGTGGTCTGCACAGCTCCACTGGCCAAGATCATTGGAAGCCCAGATGGTTCGGGCCTAGTGGCCAAATGGGCCATAGATTTGGCTCCCTACACCATCTACTACCAACCCCGCACCGCCATCAAGTCGCAAGCACTGACCGACTTCCTTGTCGACTGGGCCGAGACCCAGTACCTGCCCCCAGCGCCTGACTCCACCCATTGGCGGATGCATTTTGATGGCTCCAAGATGCGCACCGGCTTGGGAGCCGGCGTCGTCCTCACCTCCCCTAAAGGCGACAAGCTCAAGTATGCGCTGCAAATCCACTTCGCCGCCTCCAACAACATTGCCGAATACGAGGCGCTCATTCACGGGCTCCGGCTCGCCAAAGAACTCGGCATCCGCCGGATCCTGTGCTATGGCGATTCCGATTTGGTGGTCCAGCAGTCGTCTGGTGACTGGGACGCCAAAGATGCAAACATGGCGAGCTACCGCTTCCTGGTGCAGCAACTCAGCGGATATTTCGAGGGGTGCGAATTCCTTCACGTGCCAAGAAATGACAACGACCAATCAGATGCCCTGGCACGAGTCGGCTCCACCCGCCAAGCGATACCATCCGGCGTCGCCCTTCAGCGCCTCCTCAAGCCGTCTATCAAGCCTTCACCAGAATCAGACTCCATCTTTGTGCTGGCTCCCCCCGAAGAAGTCGGATCCGACTCAAGAGCACCAGCAGACGGCACGAGAATTCTTATGGACGGCTCCAAGAATACCGCAGTTGAAGCCGGCCCGGTGACTTCAGAACCCGGCCCGGGGACTGCGACGGTCAGCCCAAAGACTCCAGAGCTCAGCCCGGGGACTGCGCCAGTCGGCCCGAGGACTTCGCCGATCTAGCAAGCGGCCGCGGACTCCAGCCCGCCGCCTCCCAGCCCAGCCGCCCTTGTACAAGTCGCAATAGTGGAATTGAAGAAATAGCAGCACCCTCATGGGCCCAGCCCATCCTCAAGTTCCTAGTAACACAGAGAGATGCCAGCTGATGAAATCTTGGCTCGGCAAGTGCAACACCGAGCGGCAGCCTACACCATAGTCAATAGAGAGCTGGTCAGGCACAGTGTCACTGGTGTCTACCAACGCTGTGTCGAGACAGAACAAGGCCAAGCAATTCTCAGAGACATTCATGAAGGCAAGTGCGGCCACCATGCGGCTTCAAGAGCACTCGTCGCCAAAGCCTTTCGACACGGTTTCTTCTGGCCAACTGCCCTAGAAGAGGCCAAGGAATTAGTCCAAAAATGTAAGGGATGCCAAATATTCCGTTCCAAGCCGCTTCAGCCGGCTTCCGCACTCAAGACCATCCCCATCGCCTGGCCATTTGCAGTTTGGGGCCTGGACATGGTGGGACCATTCAAGACGGCACGAGGTGGCCTAACTCATCTACTTGTCGCGGTGGACAAGTTCACCAAGTGGATAGAAGTAAAACCCATCAAGAAGTTGAATGGTCCGACTTCAGTGACTTTCATCGCCAACATCACGATTCGGTATGGCATACCACATAGCATCATCATCGACAATGGCACAAATTTTGCCAAAGGCGCCTTGGCCCGTTTCTGCGCGACGCAGGGCATCCGACTGGACTTAGGGTCCGTTGCCCATCCGCAGTCAAACGGCCAGGTGGAGCAAGCAAACGACCTCATCCTATCTAGCATCAAGCCTCGACTGGTCGAACCACTGGAGCGTTCGGCCGACTGTTGGCTTGAGGAGCTGCCAGCCGTCCTCTCGAGTCTACGCACGACTCCAAACAAGTCAACCGGCTTCACACCTTTCTTCCTCGTCTACGGTGCTGAAGCCGTCATCCCAACGGACATAGAGTTCGACTCCCCGTGAGTCACCATGTACACCGAGGAGGAAGTAGAAGAAGCACGTCAAGACGACGTCGATCTGCTGGAAGAGGGCCGACTGTTGGCACTCAGCCGGTCCGGCATCTACCAGCAGAGCCTGCGCCGATACTACAACAGGAAGGTCAGGCCAAGATCTTTCCAAGAGGGCGACCTTGTGCTCCGACTGATCCAGCGGACAGCCGGCCAGCACAAGCTATCAGCACCTTGGGAAGGCCCCCTCATTATCAGCAAAGTGCTGGGCAACGACTCCTACTACTTGATCGACACTCAGAAGCCCCGAGCACGCAAGAGAGACGACTCCGGCAAAGAGTCGGAACGGCCATGGAATGCAAATCTCCTCCGAAGATTTTACAGTTGATGCAGTATGTACCATGCTACCCCTTTGTATTAAAGTACCAAGACTTCGGGCCCCCCGAGACGAGCTCGGGGACTGCCCTTTTTGTTATCTGTATGATAAGAATTATGCCTTCGAGTATGCTACTCCTTGCTACGCTGCTTGGCGCCGGGTTCGACTAGTCGGCCCAGGGACTCGCCGTCTTGCGCTATGAAATGCTTCCTAAAGTCAGACAAGTAGTGTGTGGTGCCTAAGCTGTCTCCCGCCAGAAGCCGCAGACTCGCAGAGCGACTGTTTGGCGGGCAGGAGTAAGGATGAATGGGCGCCCACACGAAAAATGGCTAAGGACCTAAAGCATTAACATAGCTTAAGCCGGCTTCCAGCCCCTTTTCGCAAAACCGACTCGTGAGTAGTCGGCTTGCCGCTTTCTATCCAACTTGTTAAAAAGACTCCAATGAATGGCAAGTACTTGCTTTCTCCAAAGTAGCCAGGCATTTGATCCAGCGGCAGTCCGCGGAGCGGTCGTCCGGCTGACAAGACGGCGACTAGGGGAAGGCGGCAAAGGAAAAAGCCAAAGGAGTAATAAGCAAGGAAGATAGAATTCAGACTGATATTTACATAACATAGGCCCTTGGCCGAATCTTCAAATACACCCCGCGGGTGGAATTGTGCAAATTAACAAGTTCTTCAAAGACTTTTTAAAGCAGATAAAATAAAAGCCAGAGGGCAGCCTAGGGAGCGGCAGACGTGTTTGGAGGATCGGAGGAGACGACGGTGTCAGGCGCCGGGGCGGCCGGCTGGGTAGTCTCGGCTCGATCATCACCAGTGGCAGCCGGCCCGGTCGGACGCGGCTCGTTGCTGGAGGCGCGGTCGAGCTGAGGCTGGTCGCCCGCTCCATCTTCTGGCGCCTCCATCTCGCCTTCGTCCTCCGCCTCGCCTTCCTCCTCGGTGCTGGAGTCAATCACCTCCGCCGAGTCCTCGACGTAATCCGCGTTCATCCTGAACCACTCCGGTGGCACCTCCTTGCCGCCTGCAGCCCGCTACAGGGACAAAGACGCTGGTATCTATGTAGTCGGTGATTGCCGCCGCACGCTCGATGAGGGCGCCCTCCACAGCCACCAGCTCCGCCTAGGCCTCTGACCGGAACGCGGCCAGCCGGTCCAGGTCCAGCCCCGGATACCACACCTTGACGAATTCTAAGGCCCGACGCGCTCCGGCCCGGGCCGAGGAACCCTTCTAGGCCTCAAGACGGCCAGCTGCGACCTCCAGCTAGTTGGCAGTCCGACTGGCAGTGCGCAGAGCCGGCATGTCTGGTCACAGAGCGGCAACTGCCTGGGCGCCGACACGCTGAAGCCGGCGCATCAGCCGATGGGCCGGACGAAGACGGGCCTCGATGCTCAAAAGCTGCTCGTCGATGGTCAGGGGGGCGTTAGCGGCGATCTCCATGCCATTTTCCCTTCGTGCCTCGCGATCAGCCTCGATGGCCTGAGTGACTGCCTGCGAGTGGCTAGGGAAGAAGTCTGCCAAGACAAAAAAGAAGCAAGTCAAAAAATCAGAAGTCAGCCTGACCCATAGTCGGAAGCTCAAAGAAAGAAAGGAAGAAAAGAAACTCACCGTCGACGATGTCCTCGATCTCATGGTAGCCGGAAGTCAGCATCGCCTCCTTGTCAGTCCAGGAGGAGCGCTCGCTCTCGAATTCGGCTAGGAGAGCAGCCTCCTTCTTCTCGGCCTCGTCCTGCGCCTTCTTGAGCAGCCCCTTCTGCTCGGCCAGCTGCGCAGCCAGCAGGTCGCGCTCCGCGGCAAGCTTGCTGCACTCCTCCCCCTTGACGCGCAAGGCGGTGTTGACTTCGCCCAGCTGCTCTTGAAGAGTGGCATTGGTCCCTGAAGAATGAAAGAAAGAGACGTTAAGTCGTCAGCAAAGAAGGTCGCCGGGAAGATCCGGCCCGACTGCTCAGCAGTCGGCCCGAATCTCGGGGACTACAGCCCACGGGTGCGCCAGCGCGCCCCCGCAAAGAAGAAGAAGAACAAAGAAAGTCACTGGGAAGATCCGGCCCGACTGCTCAGCAGTCGGCCCGAATCTCGGGGACTACAGCCCGCGGGTGCGCCAGTGCGCCCCCGCGAAGAAGAAGAAGAACTCATTCCGGCTCTCCGTCAAGTCGACAGTCCGCTTGCCCAACTCCTCAACATTACGGTTGAAGGCAGTGGCGTGGAGGTTGTGATACTCCTGTAATAAACATTTCAGACAAAGATAAATACTTGGAACTCGCCAGAGGGAGTTCCGAACCGCCTGCTCAGCAGCCGGCCCGAAACTCGGGGACTACATCCAGTGGGTGTGCTGGCGCGCCCCCACAGAGAAGAACAAGAAAAACAAGAATCAAAAAGGAAAGCATACTCGGATGGCCGTTCGCGATGCCAGATGCGCCCTGGTGCAATTCTGGAGGGCGTCACCCTCGGCTCGCAGCTTTGCCTGGACGTCCAGAAGCGCCTGGTTCAGCGGACCTATGTCGCCTCCGTGCACCCACCCAACAGGCGCAGTGCTCGTCGCCTCGGCGTCTGGGATGGCCGAGCTGGCGGCACCGACCTCCAAGGGCCGCGGTGCCGAAGTCGCCTTCTCAAGACGGCGGCGCGCTGGCGAGGCGACTTGAAGGAGCAGCGTTGCCACAGCCTCGTCTTCAGTCGGCGGCACTAGCGGGCCCGCCGGCTGTTTTCCACGCGTGCTCCTAGACGGCGGCGGAGGCGGCGGTGGCGGCACGAGCGTATCCGACATAGAGGTCTCGCCGCTTTCCTTCTCCACGATGGGGTTCTCGGTGCCGGCTTCTCCAGTCTGCCCCATGAACTCCAGAGGCGGCGGTGCGGAGGACAGCAGGAGGACGTGCAACGCCGATTGGCGGCGCGCGGCCTCCTCAGCTCGCCGTCTCACTGCAATAGCGGCTTCAGCCTCTTCCAGCTTCTTCTGGGCGGAGGCCGCCACCTTCTCAGCCTCCGCCTTCTCCAGGCGGTCGGCCTCCTCCTCATCGCGCTTCTCCCGCGTGTTTTGCTCCGTCGCCTCCCGGAGGTCGGCGACGGGGTCAACCCGCCGTGTGTTGGCGGACATCTCTGCTGACCCCATGACTGAGGGTGCGGCGACCCTCTCAAGGGTAAGGGGAGCCCTGAAGCAAAAAGAAAGTGTAAAAGAAAAACTCGGACAAGATTCACCAAAGGAAAATAAGACAAAGGCGGAAACACTTACGCAGAAACTAGCGGCGGCCTCTTCACTTCCTTGCGGAAGCGGTTGGCCTTTGCGGCCGCCTCCTCCCGCTTGGTCGCGGCGGCCGCCCCCTTGAACTTCTCCGGCTTGCTGCCGAGCAAGCTCGGCCCGGCGTGGCGCCTCTTCACGCCGCCTTGGCCGACCAAGCCGGCGGAGGAACTCGCACCCGGCTGGCCGACTCTTGGCTGGTGGCGTGGGACGACTTCCCCTTCGGCGTCGTCTTCAGGCCAGTCGGTGAAGGTGGCCGAGGGCCTGAGGCCACTTCCCACTCCTCCCCCTCCGCCTTCGGCATCGGCCTCCATCGCTGCCGCCCCCAAGTCGGGGTCGTCAACGTCGCTCTCCGCTCGGTCGGGGACGAACTCGCGGGGCGGTCTCGCGACGCCGGCTGCAGGCTGAATGAGGGGGTTCTGGCTCAAAGAAACCGAAAAGATCAGGAGTCGGATTCAGCTACAAAGAAAACAGAACAACAAGAGATGCGACTTACCACCGGAGGGGGGTTGTCGCGCGAGTATGGCTTCTTGCCGAACTGCCAGTCCGCCGCGAGCTCGCAGTTCGCGATGTGGTTCAGCATGTTCGCCACTTCTGCGCGGGGCATCTCCCTGGTGCACATCCGACTCGGGTCCCGGTGGTCGCTCATCTGACTGATCAGATGAGGCCGGCCTTGGAGAGGGAGGACTCGGTGCGCCATGAAGGCGGCCAGCAAGTCGGCCCCAACCAGGCCCTCCGACTGCATCAGAACTCGGAGTCGCGCTACGGCGGCGGCTCCGGTGGGAGTCAGCGTCTTGACTCGATGGGACCAGCTGGGGAGCCTCCCAGCCGGTGTGCCGGCTTCGTAAGGCGGCAGATTGACCCAGTCGCCGTCTGGGGTGACGTTCTTCACGTAAAAATATGACCGCTGCCACATCTTCACCGACTTGATCAGCGGGATGGAGGGTAACGGATTGTCGGCTGTCGATCGCCGCATCGCGATGAAGGCGCCGCACTGGGCCAGCACGCCGGCGACATGCGTGCCGAGCTTAGATTGGAAGAATTCTCCCCACAGCTCGATGGTGGGGAGAACACCGAGAAAGCCTTCGCACAGGGTGGCGAAGGCAGCCAGCAGCACCACCATGTTCGGGGTGAGGTGGTGCGGCTGGAGCCCGTGGAACTCCAAGAAGGAGCGGAAGAAGCCGCTCGCCGGCAGCCCCAGGCCGCGCATGAGGTGCGAGCAGAAGATGACCCGCTCGCCCTCCTCCGGCGCCGGCGATATCTCCCTCGCCGGCGCGCGCGTGCTCGCATGAGGTTTGCACCGGGGAGGCGGCGCGTCTTGCGAAGAAATTCGATGAGGTTGTCGTCCACTTCGGAGCCGTCCCACATGCCGGAGCACACGGCAGGAGCCACGGCGGCAGAGGAAGAGCTCATCGCTGCGGGCGCGGTGTGGTTCGGCACGACGGCGGCGAGAAGGAGAAAGGAAGCAGAGGAGGCAAGAGGAGGCGGGGGAGCAGGGAATATGGGCGCGCGTGCTTCGCCGCTCCACTCCCCCCGCCTACTTATAGCCTCGTAGGCTGAGAAGCCGATGAGGCGGGCGTGGGATTAACTGCGCACGGGACCCCACGCCCCCCCACGATTTACCCCACGAAGTTACTGCGCGCAGTAACGACGTGGGAAACCCAACCGTCCGCACGGCCGCAACGGATCTGTTCGTGTGCCGAGGCGCGGTAGTGGTGGGCCCCGCCTGACGGCCTGTCCCATCGCATGCGTGGGTAGGAAGACTGTCCTTGCCGCGTGGCGCCACGCAACAAGACCGCGGCGGGCTGCTACGGGGAAGCGTATCAGGCACGCCGCCTGGTTTCCCGCCACGACTTTCGAACTCTTTACGGAGCAAGACGGCCCTCTGCGAATCCGACTCCGGATAGTCGGCCAGAGGGAAGACGGCAAACAAAGCTCAGATTCCACCACCAGAAGAATGAAACTGTTGAGGCCCCACAACGTATCACTCTCGGAGCCTCACCAGCTTCGGGGACTACTGTCAGAGTAATGGGCCACAGGTAGGCTAACCCGAGCCCCAAAGCCTTTCAAGACATCGGGGCAGGCTGCGCCCCTCAAGCCGAGTCCCAGGCGTGACTCCAAGATAAGCCGAGTCCCAGGCGGCGACTCCAAGATAAGCCGAGTCCCAGGCGGCGACTCCAAGAAGAGCCGAGTCCCAGGCGCGACTCCAAGATAAGCCGACTCATGGCCCGCGACTTCCAGAGAAGCCGGCTATAGAGAGTCGGCCCGCGACTCCACCCGTCACCTACCTTCGCCACGATAGGCGGGGCGGGGTACGATCACAGCGTGGCCGTCGCCCCCTGCTTACGAGGAGCTGGCGTGGCTACAATGCGCCATATCGCTGGAGATCTCCATCGAGGCGCGGCACTGTTGCCATGCCTGCCCTGACCTCAGCCTCAGTGGGCGGCGCACTGTGCCCACGTCGGCCTACCTGTACGACCCAGAGATGGCGAGACCCGCCCGTCAGCGAGAGCACAGAAGACGGCGGGTACGCCCCGAAGACGGACCCGTGGGAGTCGGCCCCCCTGGAGTCGGCCGACCCCTCCCACGGCCCCCACGCCATTAACCAGACAAGACAGGGAATGGCGACAGTGATCGTCCGATAGACGGCGGCACTGTTGCCACGACCCCATGACCAAGCCTGCGTCATTAGAAGCGCGGCTACAATACCGATCCGTCGGCGGGGCCCACCAGTCGGCGGGCCCCAGCAGTCGGTGGAGAAGACGGCGGCTTGAGAGACAGACGGCTGGGACCCGCGCCCAGCCGGCTTACCATTGTACCCCCGGGGTGTAGGCCTATATAAACCCCCCGGGGCACCCATGCAAAGGGGTTGGAATCCATTAGCACTAGACCATAGCAGATAGGAAGGAGAGGGCTAGCCCTGCCTTCTCTTACCTCCAGAATACAGCTCGAGGAGCAACCTTGTACTCACTTTGCCTTAGTGATCATGCGGAGACCCCGCAGAGCAGCAGTAGGGGTGTTATCTCCCCGGAGAGCCCCAAAGCTGGGTAAGATCCGCCGGCGTGCATGTCTTCGCCTCATTCCGTTTCCTGGCACCGGCGACGTTCTACTCGCTCCCACCATGATAAGCCATCCTTTGGCATATGTCGCACCCAACCCCTGACACCAGGAGCAGGTCAACCGGAGCACCGTAGTCTTGGGTTACCCGCCCTCTGGCAGCCGGCCACTGAGCCAGCCGGCCCCAGAGGGCGGAGTTTTGGCTTGGGGCCCAGCTAGGCGGAGCTAGCCCAAAGTCTTGGTAAATCTTGGGGCTCGGGTGAGCCTACCCTTGGCCCATTACTCCGACACCAGTCCATAAATGGATCGGTGGAGCTTGCACACTTTGTTAGCACCCTTTGGATCGATAAAACCTTCTGGTTGCATCATATACAACTCTTCTTCCAGAAATCCATTCAGGAATGCAGTTTTGACATCCATTTGTCAAATTTCATAATCATAAAATGCAGCAATTGCTAACATGATTCGGACAGACTTAAGCATCGCTACGGGTGAGAAAGTCTCATCGTAGTCAACTCCTTGAACTTGTCGAAAACCTTTCGCAACAAGTCGAGCTTTGTAAACAGTAACATTACCGTCTTCGTCAGTCTTCTTCTTAAGGATCCATTTATTTTCTATGGCTTGCCGATCATCGGGAAAGTCCATCAAAGTCCAAACTTTGTTCTCATACATGGATCCCATCTCAGATTTCATGGCTTCAAGGAATCTGGGCTCGTCATCGCTTCCTCATAGTTCGTAGGGTCATCATGGTCTAGTAACATGACTTCCAAAACAGGATTACCGTACCACTCTGGTGTGGATCTTACTTTGGAAGACCTACGAGGTTTGGTAGTAACTTGATATGAAGCTTCATGATCATCATCATTAGCTTCCTCACTAATTGGTGTAGGAATCACAAGAATTGATTTCTGTGATGAACTACTTTCCAATAAGGGAGAAGGTACAACTACCTCATCAAGTTCTACTTTCCTCCCACTCACTTCTTTTGAGAGAAACTCCTTCTCTACAAAGGATCCATTCTTAGCAACAAAGATTTTGCCTTCGGATCTATGATAGAAGGTGTACCCAACAGTTTCCTTTTGGTATCCTATGAAGACGCACTTCTCTGATTTGGGTTCGAGCTTATCAGGTTGAAGCTTTTTCACATAAGCATCGCAGCCCCAAACTTTAAGAAACGACAACTTTGGTTTCTTGCCAAACCATTCATAAGGCGTTGTCTCAACGGACTTTGATGGTGCCCTATTTAAAGTGAATGTAGCCGTGTCTAATACATAACCCAAAAACGATAGCGATAAATCAGTAAGAGACATCATAGATCGCACCATATCCAATAAAGTATGATTATGACGTTCAGACACACCATTTCATTGTGGTGTTCCAGGTGGCGTTAATTGTGAAACTATCCCATGTTGTTTCAAATGAAGACCAAAATCGTAACTCAAATATTCTCCTCCATGATCAGATCGTAGAAACTTTATTTTCTTGTTATGATGATTTCCACTTCACTATGAAATTCTTTGAACTTTTCAAATGTTTTAGACTTATGTTTCATCAAGTAGATATAACCATATCTGCTCAAATCATCTGTGAAGGTAAGAAAATAACTATACCCACCACGATCTTCAATACTCATTGGACCGCATACATTGGTATGTATTATTTCCAACAAGTCAGTAGCTCGTTCCATTGTTCCGGAGAATGGAGTTTTAGTCATCTTGCCCATGAGGCATGGTTCGCAAGCACCAAGTGATTCGTAATCAAGTGATTCCAAAAGTCCATCAGCATGGAGTTTCTTCATGCGCTTTACACCGATATGACCCAAACGGCAGTGCAACAAATAAGTTGCACTATCATTATTAAATTTATATCTTTTGGCTTCAACACTATGAATATGTGTATCAGTACTATCGAGATTCAAAAAAAATAGACCACTCAGTAGGGGTGCATGACCATAAAAGATATTACTCATATAAATAGAACAACCATTATTCTCTGATTTAAATGAATAACCATCTCGCATTAAACAAGATCCAGATATAATGTTCATGCTCAACGCTGGCACCAAATAACAATAATTCAGGTCTAAAACTAATCCCGATGGTAGATGTAGAGGTAGCGTGCCGACCGTGATCACATCGACTTTGGAACCATTTCCCACGCGCATCGTCACCTCGTCCTTAGCCAATCTTCGCTTAATCTATAGACCCTGTTTCGAGTTGCAAATATGAGCAACAGAACCATTATCAAATACCCAGGCGCTACTGCGAGCATTAGTTAAGTAAACATCAATAACATGTATATCAAATATACCTTTCACTTTGCCATCCTTCTTATCCGCCAAATACTTGGGGCAGTTCCGCTTCCAGTGACCAGTCCATTTGCAGTAGAAGCATTCAGTTTCAGGCTTAGGTCCAGACTTGGGTTTCTTCTCTTGAGCGGCAACCTTTTTGCCGTTCTTTTTGAAGTTCCCCTTCTTCCCTTTGCCTTTTTTCTTGAAACTAGTGGTCTTATTGAACATCAACACTTGATGCTCCTTTTTGATTTCTACCTCGGCGGCCTTTAGCATCGCGAAGAGCTTGGGAATAGTTTTGTTCATCCCTTGCATATTATAGTTCATCACAAAGCCTTTATAGCTTGGTGGCAGTGATTGAAGAACTCTGTCAATGACACAATCAACTGGAAGATCAACTCCCAGTTGAGTCAAGTGATTATGGTACCCAGACATTCTAAGTATGTGTTCACTGACAAAACTATTCTCCTCCATTTTGCAGCTGTAGAACTTGTTGGAGACTTCATATCTCTCAACTCGGGCATTTGCTTGAAATATTAACTTCAACTCTTGGAACATCTCATATGCTCCATGATGTTCAAAACGTCTTTGAAGTCCCGATTCTAAGCCGTAAAGCATAGCACACTGAACTATCGAGTAGTCATCAGCTTTGCTCTGCCAGACGTTCTTAACGTCATTAGTAGCATCTGCAGCAGGGCTGGCACCCAGCGGTGCTTCCAGGACATAATTCTTTTGTGCAACAATGAGCATAATCCTCAAGTTACGAACCCAGTCCGTGTAGTTGCTGCCATCATCTTTCAACTTAGCTTTCTCTAGGAACGCATTAAAATTGAAAGGAACGATAGCACGTGCCATTGATCTACAACAACATAGACATGCAAAATACTATCAGGTACTAAGTTCATGATAAATTAAAGTTCAATTAATCATATTACTATAGAACTCCCACTTAGATAGACATCCCTCTAATCATCCAAGTGATCATGTGATCCAAATCAACTATACCATGTCCGATCATCACGTGAGATGGAGTAGTTTTCAATGGTGAACATCACTATGTTGATCATATCTACTATATGATTCACGCACTACAAGATACCTGTTATATATGATGGATTTCTGGTGACAATTTCAGAAACCGTCACTCATGGTATTCCATCAATGATGGTTAGCCTAGATCCATCATGGATCGTGCAGAGGACGATGGCCCCTGAAAACTAGTGACAGTTTTATGACAAATGTTGTCTCATTGTCATGATCCCAATATGTAAATCGTCATGGATTTACCGGGCTTCTGTTCATTTTTTACCCCATCTGAACAGTCATGAATTTCAGTCTTTGATGTGTCATCTCATGATAGGCCATGTTATCGAAGTGCTTCCGGCCCAACCTGTTAGGTTGATATGGGATGCAAATCTCAGGTTGTCATAGGACCCGGACTGGTTGGTTTGCCGTGGACCCAATCATCATGAGCCCTTGTTTTTTTGTTTTTTCTTCATAATGTTCAAGATTTCAAACAAAAATTCTAATTTGAAAATCTTCATGAATTCAAAAAATGTTATCGAGTTCAAAAAAATGTTCATCAATTCAAAAAATGTTCATGAATTACAGGTTTGTGAATTTCAAAAAATGTTCGTTTATTAAAAAATGTTCATGAGTTCATAAACATATTTATGAATTTAAAAATAAAAGATCTAAAATTTTCAATGGTATCTTATCTTGAACAAATGGATAAAGTAAAATTCATTTTGGGTATTGTATACGTTCTTTCTTCATAGTTACTGAATCTGAGGCGACCATGAATACAGAAGTAAGCTTGCTGCATATATGTTGTTTTCAAGGAGAAAAATACAAAGATGAAAGGAGTGCCACTACATCAACAAGAAGAAAGGGTACAGAGTCACCGTACAATCTGCAATTGTAGGTCAGGGTTCAAAGACTGCTAATCATATCACAATGCTTACTTTCTTTTAGTAGATCCAATAGTACAATAATCAATAATTGTAAAGTCAGCCTAAAGAAAGGTAGAATAATAATTTGACCTTAAAGCAACTAGTTTTTTCTGTATTATTCTTTGCTTCTTATATTAATCTGATCCACTTGGCAACCATTGAATGATTCATACATGGGTTCAATTTTTCAGGGTTGAGCGCAACATGCTTATATTGTGTGCATCGTTGCAGGGCAGCGGAGCGCGTCATATTCTATTCATGGATATGAATCCAAGCATTTTTGTTGTGGGTAGTTTGTGGCACCAGAGTGATTGTTGTTTCATATTTATGTTGGATCAGACCATGTGTGATCTAAAGCTGGAACTTAATTTCTGTCATCATATATGTGTTGTGATCTGTTGCTGGATTAGAATCTATATTGTTGTTCATATATAACAATTTTTTGGCGCTAAAGTTTATGTATAACATTATGGGATGGTTTAGTTTTACAGTTTTGGTGGACTGGAACTGGGCTAAAATGTGCTGGTTAGCCACACCAAACTAGGCTGAATTGGCTGGCTAACCAGACCGAAACAAGCAGACATAGAAATTATGTATTGTTAAAAAATGGGCTCAATGACGTGAACTTTTGGGTTGGGTGATGCACTATAGTTGGGCCGAAATTGGCTAGCAAACACAACAAAAATAAGCAAGCCCAACAATTGTATACTAGATCAGAAAATGCAATGGGCCGAAAAAGGCAAAGCTTAAATGGGCTGAAATTAGATAGTGCAACCAGACAAAATTAATGGGCTGGACTTGAGGAAACATGCTAACGGATCGGACTGGGCTGAAAATAGGAGGCCGAAAGTCTAATTGGGACACATCTTGTAGGCTATCATGTCCATCTACGTGCCACGTCATGAAATTCTGTGACGGTTCGTGTTGTCACAAAGGCCTAGGCTGGGCTTAGGCCCTACCCAAACTGGATGGGCTCATGGTTGATCTGTGACCACCAAGGATCGTTACGGGTCAGCATAATTTGTGAGGATTTCGGCCCTTCGTCATGAAGACCAATCTATGACAAGGAATATATGATGGTTTTCAAAAACGTCATCGATGGGCGTTTGTGATAGTTTAGCAGCAATCTGTGAAGGTTCAGGGCCGTCATGGATCAACAACATTTTTGTAGTGACGTTCGACCTTTCGGTCTTAGTGTTCCGAGGCCATATCTGCATATGCTATGCTCATCAAGTTTAACCCGAGTATTCTGCGTGTGCAAAACTGGCTTGCACCCGTTGAATGTGAACATAGAGCTTATCACACCCGATCATCACGTGGTGTCTCGGCACGACGAACTGTAGCAACGGTGCATACTCAGGTAGAACACTTGTACCTTGAAATTTAGTAAGGGATCATCTTATAATGCTACCGACGTTCTAAGCAAAATAAGATGCATAAAGGATAAACATCACATGCAATCAAAATATGTGACATGATATGGCCATCATCATCTTGTCATCATGATCTCCATCATCACCGACGCGACACCTTGATCTCCATCGTAGCATCATTGTCGTCTCGCCAACTATTGTTACTACGACTATCGCTACCGCTTAGTGATAATGTAAAACAATTACATGGCGATTGCATTGCATACAATAAAGTGACAACCATATGGCTCCTACCAGTTGCTGATAACTTTGTTACAAAACATGATCATCTCATACAACAATTTATATCACATCATGCCTTGACCATATCACATCACAGCAAGCCCTGCAAAAACAAGTTAGACGTCCTCTACTTTGTTGTTGCAAGTTTTATGTGGCTGCTACGGGCTTCTAGCAAGAACCGTTCTTACCTATGCATCAAAAACCAAAACGATTTTTCATCAAGTGTGCTGTTTTAACCTTCAACAAGGACCGGGCGTAGCCACACTCAATTCAACTAAAGTTGGCGAAACAGACACTCACCAGCCACCTATGTACGAAGCACGTCGGTAGAACCAGTCTCGCGTAAGCGTACGCGTAATGTTGATCTGAGCCGCTTCATCCAACAATACCGCCGAATCAAAGTATGACATGCTGGTAAGCAGTATGACTATTATTACCCAAAACTATTTGTGTTCTACTCGTGCATATAACATCACGCATAGACCTGGCTCGGATGCCACTGTTGGGGAACGCGGTAATTTTAAAAAAATCCTACGATCATGCAAGATCTATCTAGGTGATGCATAGCAACGAGAGGGGGAGAGTGTGTCCATGTACCCTCGTAGACCGAAAGCGGAAGCGTTATGACAACGTGGTTGATGTAGTTGTACGTCTTCACGATCCGATCGATCCTAGCACCGAAGATATGACACCTCTGCGATCTGCCCACGTTCAGCTCGGTGACGTCCCATGAACTCTAGATCCAGCTGAGGTCGAGGGTGAGTTCCATCAGCATGACGGTGTGGTGAGGGTGATGATGAAGTTACCGGCGCAGGGCTTTGCCTAAGCACTACGACGATATGACCGAGGTGGAAATCTGTGGAGGGGGGCACCGCACGGCTAAAACAATTATCAACTTGTGTGTCTATGGGGTGCCCCCCTCCCACGTATATAAAGGAGTGGAGGAGGGGGAGGGCCGGCCCTCTATGTCGCGCCCAAGGGGGGAGTCCTACTCCTAGTAGGAGTAGGTTTCCCCCTTACCTAGTTGGAGTAGGAGAAGAAGGAAGAGGGAGAGGGAAAGAAGGAAAGGGGGGGCGGCCCCCCTCCCAATTCGGATTGGGCTTGGGGGGGGGGGGGGGCGCCTCCACCTTGGCTGCCTCCTTCTCTCTTCCACTATGGCCCATTAAGGCCATTGACTCCCCGGGGGGTTCCGGTAACCTCCCGGTATTCCAGAAAAATGCCCGAACCTCTCGAAACCTTTCCGGTGTCCAAACATAGCCTTCCAATATATCAATCTTTATGTCTCGACCATTTTGAGACTCCTCGTCATGTCCGTGATCACATCCGGGACTCCGAACAATCTTCGGTACATCATATCACATAAACTCATAATACCAATCGTCATAGAACGTTAAGCGTGCGGACCCTACGGGTTCGAGAACTATGTAGACATGACCAAGACACGTCCCCGGTCAATAACCAACAGCGGAACCTAGATGCTCATATTGGTTCCTACATATTCTATTAAGATCTTTATTGGTCAAACCGCATAACAACATACGTTGTTCCCTTTGTCATCGGTATGTTACTTGCCTGAGATTCGATCATTGGTATCATCATACCTAGCTCAATCTCGTTACCGGCAAGTCTCTTTACTCATTCCATAATACTTCATCCCGCAACTAACTCATTATTACAATGCTTGCAAGGCTTATAGTGATGAGTATTACCGAGAGGGCCCAGAGATACCTCTCCGAAACACGGAGTGACAAATCCTAATCTCGATCTATGCCAACCCAACAAACACCTTCGGAGATACCTGTAGAGCACCTTTATAATCACCCATTTATGTTGTGATGTTTGGTAGCACACAAAGTGTTCCTCTGGTATTCGGGAGTTGCATAATCTCATAGTCTGAGGAACTTGTATAAGTCATGAAAAAAGCAGTAGCAATGAAACTGACACGATCATAATGGTAAGCTAACGGATGGGTCATGTCAATCACATCATTCTCCTAATGATGTGATCTCGTTCATCAAATGACAACACATGTCTATGGTTAGGAAACATAACCATCTTTGATTAACAAGCTAGTCAAGTAGAGGCATACTACGGACTATATGTTTTGTCTATGTATTCACACATGTACTAAGTTTCCGATTAATACAATTCTAGCATGAATAATAAACCTTTATCATGAATTAAGGAAAAAAACAATAACTTTATTATTGCCTCTAGGACATATTTCCTTCATATATATACCCCTCCACCCATTCCTCATTCGTGAGGAGAGCCATCAGAACATACCTACACTTCCACTACTCATTTTCTGAGAGAGAACCACCTACTCATGTGTTGAGACCAAGATATTCCAATCCTACCACAATAATCTTGATCTCTAGCCTTCCCCGAGTTGCTTTCCACTCAAATCATCTTTCCACCATAGCCAAATCTGTGAGAGAGAGTTGAGTGTTTGGGAGACTATCATTTGAAGCACGAGAGCAAGGAGTTCATCATCAACACACCATCTATTACCTTCTGGAAAGTGGTGTCTCCTAGATTGGTTAGGTGCCACTTGGGAGCCGCCATCAAGATTGTGGAGTTGAACCAAGGAGTTTGTAAGGGCAAGGAGATTGCCTACTTTGTGAAGATCTACCCTAGTGAGGCAAGTCCTTCATGGGCGATGGCCATGGTGGGATAGACAAGGTTGCTTCTTCGTGGGCCCTTCATGGGTGGAGCCCTCCGTGGACTCGCACAACCGTTACCCTTCATGGGATGAAGTCTCCATCAACGTGGGTGTACGATAGCACCACCTATCGGAACCACGCCAAAAATCTCCGTGTCAACATTGCATTTGCTCCCTCCTAACTCCTCCCATTTACTTTCTTGCAAGTTGCATGCTTTACTTTCCGCTGCCCATATACTCTTTGCATGCTTGCTTGAATTGTATTGAGATTGCTTGACTTGTGCTAAGTTGCTAAAATCTGCCAAGAACTAAAATTGGGAAAAGGTTAAGTTTTATTTGGTCAAGTAGTCTAATCACCCCCCTCTAGATATACTTTCGATCCTACAAGTGGTATCAGAGATTTGGTCTCCATTTGTCTTGATTTCCATAGCTTTGGTCTCCATTTGTCTTGATTTCCATAGCTTTGGTGATCATAGCCTTGGTTTCACAACCTAGGAGAGTATGGCGTCTAGCAAGGGAAATTACCACCGTAGAGGTCCTTACTTTGATGGTACTAATTTTGCTAGTTGGCAACAAAAGATGAAAATGCATATTCTTGGACATAACCCCGCCGTTTGGGCTATTGTGTGTATTGGTTTGCAAGATGAATTCTTTGATGGAAGAGAATCAAACCGTGAAGCTACCGCAGAAGAATTGAAGATGTTCCAATACAATGCTCAAGCTCGCGATATCCTCTTCAATGGATTGTGCCCCGAAGAATTCAACAAAATCAGCCGTCTTGAGAATGCAAAGGAAATTTGGGATACTTTGATTGATATGCACAAAGGTACCGACTCCGTCAAGGACCAAGTTGGATGTGCTTCAAAGTCAACTTGACAAGTTCAAAATGAAGGATGGTGAAGGTGTCGCTGAAATGTACTCTAGGCTTGCTCTCATCACAAATGAGATTGCCGGCTTAGGAAGTGAAGAGATGACCGACAAATTCATCATCAAGAAGATCTTGAGAGGCTTGGATTGAAAATATGATACTGTGTGCACATTGATCCAAATGATGCCAAATTACAAAGATTTCAAGCCAACCGAAGTCATTGGAACAATTGTTGCTCATGAGATGTCACTCAAGGACAAAGAAGAGCTTCACAACAAATCTAGTGGTGCTTACAAAGCCTCATGTGATGCTCCTACATCATCAAATGAGAAACAAGCCTTCAATGAAGAACTTCAACAAATTCTACAAGAGTAGAAGCAAGGAAAGAAGTTCCAACTCAAGGTCCTACAATGACGAAAGATCTTCTAGTCGTGAGCGAAATTGCTACAATTTTGGAAGACCCGGACACTACTCCAATGAGTGTACGGCTCCCTACAAAAGAAGAGAAGACTCACCTAAAAGGAGAAGCAAAAGGGAAGAATCACCTCCAAGAGAGAGAAGGAGTAGAGATGATCGCTATGAACGAAGAACCACTCGAAGAAGCAAGGATTCAGAAAGGAAGGACAAATCATCAAGGAGCTACACAAAACAAAGACATCAAGCTCATGTTGGTGAATGGGTATCCGGTTCCGACTCCGACCACCACTCCGAGAGAAGTTATCACTCCGACTCCGAATATACTCAAGATGAAGGTGTTGCCGGTCTAGCACTTGTGTCAACCAACTCCTATGATATATTTGACTCACCAAATGAAGGAATTGGACGATGCTTCATGGCTAAAGGCCCCAAGGTATCACACCCCGAGTATGTTGATTTCAATAGTGATGAAGATGATTTGCTAGGTGATGATGATTTACTTGTTGACAACTCTAGTGATGAATACTATGATGAAAATGCTATTAATCATGCTAATCAAGATGAAACGAATGACAATGATAAGAAGGAGATTAAGTGTCTAACTAAAGAACTAAACACTCTTAAGTTGGCTCATGAAACTACTTTAGAAGATAACCGAGAACTTTTAAAAACTCATGAGAAGTTACGCTTCGAAAAGCTCAATCTTGAGCAAGAGCATGGGTTCTTAAAGGCCATCAATTATGATCTTCGGAAGAAAAGTTCTTCTTACATTGCCAAGCGTTTACTCTTGTCTACTTACATGCCACAAGTAAAATCTAGCAACAAGAACAAGAAAGATTCTTCTTCTAGTAGTAACAATAATCACGCTAAATCCAATATTGATGCTTTTAGTAGTTATCTTGATTCCACTAATGACTCTCTTAGCCAAGTGACACTTGAGAAAGAAAATAGCTTATTAAAGGGAATCATAGAGAAAGGTGTTTACAATAGCCTTGCCAGAAGTAAGGAATTTGAGGAAATTGTACGCAAGCAAGGAAGGCATCGGAAGAATCAAGGTGTTGGTTTTGAACGAAAGTTCAATGCCAATGGAGTTGAGTGGGAAGAAGATCAATACCTGTCGGGGGGATGAATCCCGGGCAGGCAACGGAACCCGGATCCTTTTCAAAAACAACAGGGCCAACATTGCCCCTCAAGCCGGTCCGCGCTTGGCCTGGTCACTCAACCCGGCAAGCCCCTCGACCCGGCCGAACTCTTCGACCCGGCCAGGCTGCTCGACTCAGCCCCAACCACAAGCTCAAGGCGATCGAACCCGGTGCACCAAGACTTCCCCAGCAAGACAGCTCCACCCTTGGTGTGTTCCGCAACCCAGCCATGGGTCAGCTCCCGTCCCATCCAAACCGTACGATGGGACGAGTCTTCATCCACCG
Organism: Triticum timopheevii; assembly: GCA_963921465.1. NCBI lineage: Eukaryota > Viridiplantae > Streptophyta > Magnoliopsida > Poales > Poaceae > Triticum > Triticum timopheevii. The sequence continues at coordinate 68,259,289 of OY997266.1, forward strand.
ATGACCGAGGCAACAGTGCTCCGCCCATGCCTCTGGTCAGGCGGAGCATGGCAACAGTGCCCCTCACCTACCCGCTGACCAGGGACGACATGGCAACAGTGCCCCCATCGTCACCACTGACGCCAGCAAGCGACGACCTAACGGAGCGCCATTGTACCCGGCTCGACTCGACCACTCCCTGACAATCAACAAGACGGCGAACAATTCCCCTAGGAACGCGAGGCCCGCACCTAGGGGAACCTGGCGAACCACAAGCACCCGGCGGGTCCTAGCCCCGGGTCCCCAGACGTCGACGACCCGGCCCTATGGCCTTGTAGCATTACCATTGTACCCCTATTGGGTTGGCCTATAAACCCCCACAGGAGCCCTCACGCATACGGGCAAGCAGCAAGCGAACAGGGAAATAGCTAACTAATCAGTTTAACACACCCAAGGAGAAGGAGTAGCCTAAGCCTTTGCCAGTCTTCCTTCTCCCTCCACACAGCTCTAGGAGCAACTCTATATTGTTGCATATCAACTACACTCGACAGGACTAGGTGTATTATCTCTCCGGAGAGCCCCGAACCTGGGTATGTCTTGCGTCCCGCGCTCGCTCATGCCGACCTTGCCTCTAGAGCCCACCAGTGCCCTCAAGCCTCCTCCTCTCTTTAGCCATTCCATGGCATCTGCCATGCGCCCACCATGACAGTTGGTGCCCACCGTGGGGCAGCTTGAGGTCCTGGCCGGAAGCATGCTTCAGACGGGGATCTTCTCCGACTCCGACGAGCCCGTCGCACTGGCGGACGATGTCATCGACGCGCTCGCCGCCTCCTTTGCCGCACTACGCATCTTTGATGCGCCCGTGTGTCACGACCGACTTTTCAATAAAATGCTTATTGAGAAAATCGATCTTTAGATCCCAGTATAGGAAAGGTTATCCTTACTAGTAGACAAATACTTGATAAACAGAGGACCAGTAGCATTAAATATATTACAGGGTTGAGCTGAGGCTGCTCAACAAATTATTACAAACTCGCCAATATCTTACATAAGGGCGGTTATGACACAGGGGTGTGGTGGCATGCTACTAGCTCGAGATAAAAGTGGTGGTGGATAACTTGACTCCCAACTGGCAGCTCATCGAGCGTCGAGGTGAGGCTCGATGAATTTATTCTGTGGTGGCGGAAGCGAATATGATACAGTGACCAAAGCAAGATCACACAGGACTGACTGAGACTCCTCTAGGCATCAGACTCGCTATCGAACTCTGCATCCATGAGATCGCCTTCATCAACATCTGGCCAAATCAACAAGCCAGGTGAGTACTTTGAAAGTACTCGCAAGACAGTTCGGACAAAAGATATAATAAATGTAATGCATGAATGCATCATGAACAAAAATAATGATGCTCATCCCAATAATAATATTTTTGCATGACTTGATAAATAAAACAAATGACTGAAAACCGATCGGGTGTCTGGAGCGACGCCTCGAAAGGTAAACAAATAAAACTCATGCCGCAGTCGGGAGTCTAAGCGACACCACATAAAGGGCTTATAAAAGAAATGCCACAGTCGGGCGTCTTAGCGACACCACTTAAAGGGCTTATAAAAGAAATGCCACAGTCGGGCATCTTAGCGACACCACATAAAGGGCTTATAAAAGAAATGCCATAGTCGGGCATCTTAGCGACACCACATAAAGGGCTTATAAAAGAAATGCCACAGTCGGGCGTCTTAGCGACACCACATAAAGGGCTTATAAAAGAAATGCCACAGTCGGACATCTAAGCGACATCACAAAAAGGGCTTGATAACCGAGGTAAATAACAGGTATGCCACAGTCGGATGTCTGAGCGACATCACAGAGAGGGCTTATAACAAAAGTAGATAACAAGTATGCCACAGTCGGGCGTCTGAGCGACGTCACAGAAAGGGCTTATATCAAATGTAAATAATAAGTATGCCACAGTCGGACGTCTGAGCGACGTCACAGAAAGGGCTTATATCCAAAGTAAATAAGAAGTTAGTCCATCCACAAGAATAAACTTTTAACCGGATTTACACACATGTAGTCCATCGGAGTTTTGTCACTGAGGCTGATATCTGACAAGATAAGATGAATACAGTACTTGGACAAGTACAAGATGATTTAAAGAATTTGTGACTCTGCAGAGTTTGTACTAACTGACCACAGCCAACGGATTTCCGTAGCCACGAAGGACTAGTTCCGTTTATGGTATTTCAGTAGAAACACATTTAACCAGTACACACCCATTCCACCTCATGATGCCAGGAATCACCCTAGACAACGTTCAAGAAAAACTATGAGACGGGGAGGTCACAACCTCGAATAGCATGGGATCAAATTTCTATACGCGCGCTGTAAGGGGTGCCCCCCTCTCGGTCCCAACCGGAAATACCCATGCCGCTTGACCGGATGACGGGCTTTAATCCAAGGCCATGGAACCCTCATCCCGGCCTCTCTACTTGGTGTGTACCAGGAAAACGGTTTGCAACTTACTAAGCCATATTCCTTGCGGAAAACAAGTGGCAGTACAGGAAGGAAATGAACGGGAGTGTGAATTTGATTCACGATGACACTGAAGTCAAATAGACTGGCATAAGACTGGCATGCCACAACACTGCCATCTTACCCATCCTCTTGCCATCACATGGCCATGCAAATATGTATCCAACAACATATGGCTTTCCGAAACTTACTTTCCATTTTGTGCATGAAATATAACGTTCAAGAAATATTCATAAATATGCCATGAAACTCCTAAATGCAAACATGCAACAAACACTCATCATATCAAGAGTTCAAACATGCTTGCCTGGTTCGGAGTAGTCGGAGTCTAACTGGGTGAAGTTCGCGGCTCCGTCACCTCCTCCGGTATCTACGGTATAAGAAAAATACGCACGTAACGTAAATACCGCGAGGTGCACAAAAAGTAATCCAAATAATTTTCAAATAAATCTGATAAAAAACTAGACAAAATTTTAAAGAGAATAGAAAAAGCATCAAACAAAAATACTATTTTGTTTAAAAGATATAAGGGTTGTGGTTCAAGGACCTTTCTGTAATGAAACAGAAAACTTCCAGGGGGTTCTGCAGAAAAGTCTAGAAAACGGTTCGTTTAAAAGAAAAGAACTGAGAGGCTGACAGGCGGGCTCCACCCGTCAGGTTTGAATATTCAAAAGAGGCGGCAGCGCTCGACGGTGCCCGAGAGCCGCGGTGGTCGCCAGCGGCGATCCACGGCAAGGCAGGGGGATCGGGGGTTACCTCCGTGCTCACTGCACCTTTCCGCGTCGGTGGGTGGTGGTAGAGGTCGCCGGCGAGCACTGTGTCAACGGCGGCCCTTGCTCCAGCGGACGGTGGTTCGGGTCGTCGTGGGCCTCATTGGAGAGAGTTGCGGGGGTCAAATTGGAGTGGTGGTTAGCCTCCTAGAGGTGCCATGGGACTACAGGCAAGAGTAGGGCGGTGGAGGAGTTCTCACCGAAGAGAACGTTGCCGGAGCCCGAGGCGGACGGAGGTGGCCGGAGTTGAGGAAGAAGGGCCCCTCGAGGCTCTTCTAGTGGCTAGGTGGGGTCTGGAGAGGTGGTGGAGGTGTGCGGGGGCGAGAGCAAGCTCGGGGGTGCTATTTATAGCCGGCCCGAGGCGGTTGCCGTGAACGGATAAGTCCGGCGAGCGATTACGGTGGCGTTGTGGCTGGAGGGTTGGATTAGGGGCTTGAGCATCGACTAGACGAAGCACTGGTGCCATTCCAGTGTCCAACTCAGCAAGGAAGGGGTGGTTATGGCCTGTCCTCGACGGAACGGCCGCACGACACGTCGGCGGCAGAGAACGCGCTCTGCGCGTGCTAGGCCACGGCGACGGTGCTGCATGCGTGCGCTGGCAAGGAGATGGCCACGCAGAGCTTGATAAAGTCATGTACCTAGGGTAGGGTCACAGACCTATCCAAAGTACCCTCCCCAAGGACATCTTCAGAAGAAACTGCCTTCCAGTCGACCAAGAGGGATTCCACTCGACCATGAAGATTCACTCGACCACCAGGAGATCAAGAGCCACTCTGCATCCGAACGGTCTTTAATTTAATAGTCTTTATGGTCATGATGACAGTTTATGTAAGGCGTTACCAGTAATGCCCATCTTTATGTACTTTAAACCCTGCATAACTGAGGGTCGGAGGGGTCTGGCAGACACTATATAAGCCACCCCCCTCCTCAGTGTAAAGGGTTCGCACCCCTGTAACTTACACACTCATAATCCAGTCGACCGCCTCCGGGCTCCGAGACGTAGGGCTGTTACTTCCTCCGAGAAGGGCCTGAACTCGTAAATCCCTTGTCTGTACAACTACTCCATAGCTAGGATCTTGCCTCTCCATACCTACCCCCCATTCTACTGTCAGACTTAGAACCACGACAGTTGGCGCCCACCATGGGGCAGGTGTCTTAGCGATTTTTGGAGAAGTTGCAATTGTTCCGATTGCTTTCGTCATGGTTTCGGGTGGAGTTTTGGTTGAGGGCCACGAGATCCGTCTCGGCGCGCTCACCTTCATCGCCGACGACTCTGCTTGGCTCCAGGAGGCTCCACTCGACATCGACGTGCTCCCCGTCCGTGGTGCGACGCATTTTCGGGCGTGTGTCCGCGGCGTTCTGCTGCGGCAACCGTCGACTCCGTATTGGACGGCTCTCGTGTCATCCTCCCTCCCTGTTTCCCACCAGCGCAAGTGCACTGGTCGGTCGAGGCTTCAGCGGTGGGTGAGGCACGCAGTGGCTCGCCAATCGGCCACCACCCAAGTCGCGGCAATCGAGCCCGACGAATCTCTCTATGGCCTGTTCGATCTATCGACTGGCTCCGTAGAGACTGCATCCGAGTGCGACAACAGTGATCCAGCGGCGGAGGTCCTGATGGTCAACGGGCCTCGTAGCCCTCCCGGCTTCCCCCGCGACGACGGGGTAGACGGTGGAGGCGACCCCGCTCAGGCACATGAGGAATATCAACCCGAGCCACTTACTTCTCTGCAAAGGGAAGAACTTCGCCGCAGGAACATGGATGCCCTGCATACTCCCATCGCAGGAGAAACTCCTGAGGCTCGAGCCTTGGAAGAGGCGCGTTTGGCCAATTTGGCTGAACACACTCGACTGGAGAACCTCCAGCAAGCTCTTGACGAGCGTGCACGGCAACGAGTACCCGACTCCAGTCGACGTCAACTCTTTCCGCAACCGACTCAGGTATGTCGAACCCCGATTTAGAATTTAGCAGCTGTAGCCCGTATAGCAGAGTCAATTCAGCCCTCTCAGTCAGAGGCTGGTAGAGGCTTGATGCAGATCAGGGACTTGCTTAGAGCAGCAGGAGATCAGAATTCAATCGTGTCACAGTCGCGCAACAGGATTCACAGTCGATCCGTTGCTGCGAATACTGTTCAGTCGGCTGACAGCCCAAGGTCGCCTCCGAGGCGCGAGGGATGTGAAGGCCGGCAGGATCACTATGATGACCGATTTGATCATGATGATAGGCGTCGAGTGCCCACTCCTCCCCCGAGAGGTGGGTCTAATGTCCATCGACAGCAAGATGACAGGCGCCAGCTCAGTGTTGGGCGAAGAGCTCCGGTCGATCTCAGAGAACCAGGCTTTGATGTGAGATCCATCATCGTGCAAGGTCTAGTCGATCGGAACAGAGCTCACAGAGGTGGACATGATAGAGATGTGCCACTAGCAGTCGAGTCCATGTTTCAGGTCCAGAATGCTTTAGCAGAGCCATCAGAGCTGCAGTGATACCCCCCAACTTCAGGTTGGCGACTGGGGTAAGTAAGTTCACTGGAGAGTCCAAGCCTAAAACTTGGCTTGAAGACTACCGAGTGGTGGTACAGATTGGTGGCGGTAATGATGCGGTGGCCATGAAGCATTTGCCACTCATGCTAGAGGGTTCGGCCAGGGCGTGGTTGAATCAGTTAGCTCCTAGCAGCATTTATACTTGGGAAGATCTTTCCCGAGTGTTCGTCAGGACGTTCGAGGGAACTTGCGAGCGACCGGCCGGATTGACGGAGTTGCAAGTCTGCGTACAAAAGTCGAGTGAAACATTGAGAGATTACATCCAGAGATGGATCACTTTGCATCATACCGTGGAGAATGTGTCGGACCATCAAGCGGTCTGCGCCTTCAAGGATGGCGTCAAGAATAGAGAGTTGAGCCTGAAGTTTGGTCGGACCGGGGATATGACCTTGAGTCGAATGATGGAAATTGCCATAAAGTATGCCAATGGTGAAGAAGAGGACCGACTCCGGAGTGGCAAGTACAAGCCGAGTCAGTCGGAGAAAGGAAACTCCAGTCGGAAGCAGAAGCGGAAGGCCGAGCCAGCTGCTCCTGGAGAGGCTCTGGCCGTGACTCAGGGCAAATTCAAAGGAAAGCCCAAAGGATCTTGGAACCCCAAGAAGGTAAAGGATAAAGAAGGAAATGACGTGATGGATCTGCCGTGTCACATCCACACAAAGAAAGACGAAGAGGGTAACTTCATTTACCCAAAGCATACAACTCGCCAGTGCTGGCTCTTGATCCAGCAGTTTCAAGGCAAGCAGCCTAAGGACAAAGAGAAGGAGTCGGACAAGGCTGAGGACAAGGAGGACAGTGATGGAGGTTACCCCATGTCAATTCCACCCTGATGATTTTTGCTGATGTAGAGAGCAAAAGTTGACTGAAAGTGATCAACCGCGAGGTGAATATGGTCGCCCCGGCGACACCAAGCTATCTGAGATGGTCGCAAGCTCCCATTACGTTCGACCAGTTCGATCACCCCACTCACATTGCCACCCCTGGGAGGCAAGCGCTGGTGGTCGACCCAGTCGTCGAAGGCACTCGGCTGACGAAGGTATTGATGGATGGCGGCAGTGGATTGAATATACTGTATGAAGAGACGCTCAAGGGAATGGGCATTCCGATGTCCAGGCTCATCTCCAGTAACATGAGTTTTCACGGAGTTAGTCCTGGAAAGAAGGCTGAGTCACTCAGCCAAATAGCTCTGGATGTAGTGTTCGGCGACTCGAAGCATTTCCTCAAAGAGAAGCTGACATTTGAAGTCGTGCATTTTCAGAATGCTTATCATGCTATTTTGGGGAGACCTGCTTACGCACGGTTCATGGCTTGACCATGTTACGTGTACCTCAAACTGAAGATGCCCGGCCCCAAAGGTGTGATCACTATCACTGGCAATCGGAAGAAGGCAGAAGAGTGTTTTCAGAAAGGCTCGAAAATTGCCGATTCCCAGATAACAATGGTAGAGCTGGAAGGGTACAAGAAAAATGCAAATCCGAGTGAGTTGTTGTGGGCCAAGAAGCCTGCCACAGAATCAGCATTTCAGTCGTCTGGAGAGACGAAACCTGTTCACGTTTACCCGACCGATCCCAACGCAGCTCCGACCCATATTTCCACAACACTCGACTATAAATAGGAAGAAGCGCTCATCCAGTTCCTCCGTGAGAACTGGGACATCTTCTCATGGAAGCCAGCTGACATGCCGGGTGTTCCCAGGGGGTTGGCTGAGCATCACCTTAGAGTCGACTCAAAAGCAAAACCTGTTAAAGAACATCTTCGACGGTCTGCCGTTCAGAAGAAGAAAGCCATTGGCGAGGAGGTGGCTCGACTCCTTGCAGCAGAGTTTATCCGAGAGATATACCACTCCGAGTGGCTCGCCAATGTTGTCATGGTTCCCAAGAAGGATAACTCACTTCGCATGCGCATTGATTTCAAACATATCAATTAGGCCTGCCCGAAAGATTATTTTCCTCTCCCTCGCATCGACCAAATTGTCGACTCGACTGTGGGGTGTGAGAGATTGTCTTTTTTAGATGCCTATTCCGGGTATCATCAGATCCGTCTGTATGGACCTGACGAAATCAAAACAGCTTTCATCACTCCATTCGGGTGCTTCTGCTATATCACCATGCCATTTGGTCTCAAGAATGCCGGAGCCACGTTCATGAGAATGATTCAAAAGTGTCTACTCACTCAAATCAGTCGGAACGTGGAAGCGTACATGGATGATATCGTGGTCAAGTCACGAAAGGGTTCCGACCTGTTGACTGACCTAGATGAAACATTTGCCAATCTCAGGAGATACGATATCAAGCTTAATCCATCAAAGTGCACATTCGGAGTACCTGGCGGAAAGTTACTCGGTTTCCTCGTTTCAAAACAAGGAATCGATGCTAACCCAGAAAAAGTTGGCACCATACTCTGAATGAAACGCCCTGTGCGTGTGCACGATGTCCAGATGCTTACTGGATGCTTGGCCGCGTTAAGTCGATTCATCTCTCGCCTCGGTGAAAAGGTGTTACCTCTTTACCGACTGATGAAGAAGGCAGACAAGTTCGAGTGGACTCCAGAAGCTGATGCAGCGTTTGCCGAGCTAAAAGCTCTGCTCTCCACCCAGCTGGTGCTTGCTGCTCCAATCAGCAAAGAGCCTCTGTTGCTTTACATTGCAGCCACAGGACAGGTCGTCGGTACAGTACTTACGGTCGAGCGGGAAGAGGAAGGTAAAACCTTCAAAGTTCAGCGCCCAGTGTATTATCTCTCGGAAGTTTTGACTCCATCGAAGCAAAGATATCCTCATTATCAGAAGCTCGTATATGGAATCTACATGACCATGAAGAAGGTTGCTCATTATTTCTCTGATCATGACATTACAGTCGTCAGCGACACACCATTGTTAGAGATTCTGCACAACAGAGATGCAACTGGTCGAGTGGCTAAATGGGCGATTGAACTTCTTCCCCTTGATATCAAATTTGAGGCAAAGAAAGCCATTAAGTCCCAGACTATAGCTGATTTCCTTGCCAAGTGGATTGAACAACAGCAGCCGACTCAAGTTCACTCGGAGCATTAGACCATGTTCTTTGATGGCTCTAAGATGTTAAATGGTTCTGGTGCTGGGGTTGTTCTGGCTTCCCCCCGAGGAGATAAGCTCAGATATGTGCTCCAGATCCACTTTGATTCCTCCAACAATGAAGCAGAGTATGAAGCACTCTTGTATGGGTTGCGCATGGCCATCTCACTCGGCATCCGTCGCCTTATGGTTTATGGCGACTCAGATTTGGTGGTCAATCAGGTGATGAAGAGTGGGATGTTAGAAGCCCAGCCATGACTGGATACTGCAATGTAGTGAGGAAGCTTGAAAAGAAATTCGAAGGGTTGGAGCTCCATCACATACCCCGACTGAAGAATCAAGCGGCTGATGATTTGGCGAAGATAGGTTCCAAGAGAGAAGCCATTCCTAGTGATGTGTTCTTGGAGCATATCCATACTCCGTCAGTCATAGAAGATCGTTTTACTGAAGAAGCTCCGCAGCCCAAGAGTATCACAAACCCGACTGAAGTCGAAGTGCCAGTAGTGGTCGACCTGATCATGGAAGCTTTGGTGATCACTCCCGATTGGACAGTACCATACATCGCGTATATCTTGATGAAAGAGCTCCCGGAAGACGAATAAGAGGCTCGACAGATCGTCCGCCGATCTAAAGCCTTTACTGTGATGAGGGGACAACTGTATAGAGAAAGCGCGACTGGAGTCAGTCAGAAATGCATAACACCAGAGGAAGGTCGAATAATTCTGGATGATATCCACTCGGGGATCTGTGGCCATCATGCGTCCTCTCGGACCATCGTGGCCAAAGCATACCGAGCCGGATTTTATTGGCCAAGAGCGAACTAAATGGCAAAGGAGATAGTCGACAAGTGTGAGGGATGTTAATTTTACTCCAATATGTCACACAAGCCCGCATCAGCTTTGAAGACCATACCACTCGTCTGGCCCTTCGCAGTATGGGGGTTGGATATGGTAGGGCCCTTGAGAACAGGCAGAAGCGGTTTCACACGTGTGCTGGTAGCAGTCGACAAGTTCACCAAGTGGATCGAGGCTAAACCCATCAAGAACCTTGACGCTGGTACTGCTGTCAGCTTCATCAGAGAATTGATATCCAGATATGGAGTCATGCACAACATCATCACTGACAACGGGTCAAACTTCGATTCGGAGGAATTCAGGGCGTTCTGCACTTCTCAGGGCACACGAGTCGACTATGCTTCAGTCGCCCATCCTCAGTCGAATGGACAAGCAGAGCGGGCTAATGGCTTGATTCTCAAAGGGTTGAAACCCCGACTGATGCGTGATCTCAAGCATGCGGCTGGAGCATGGGTCGACGAACTTCCCTCGGTGCTTTGGGGGTTAAGGACCACGCCTAATCGGTCGACTGGGAGAACTCCGTTCTTCCTGGTCTATGGAGCTAAAGCAGTCTTGCCGAGTGACCTTCTCTATAATGCTCCTCGGGTCGAGCTCTACACCGAAGCTGAAGCAGAACAAGCACGGCAGGATGCAGTCGACCTTTTAGAGGAAGAAAGGGAGATGGCTCTGATCCGATCAACCATTTATCAACAAGACTTGCGTCGCTTCCACGCCAAAAACGTGAAGAGTCGAGCCTTCCAGGAAGGAAATTTGGTTCTCCGAGTGCATCAGCAGAAACCACATAAACTTGCTCCTTCTTGGGAAGGCCCCTTCATCGTCACCAAGGTTCTCCACAATGGAGCGTACCGTCTTTACAACGTCGAGCAGAACATCAACGAGCCCCGAGCTTGGAACGCGGAGCTTCTCCGCCCCTTTTACACTTAAGTATTCACTCGAATGAGTTGTAATAAAAATACTTCTATAGTTTATTTATCAAAGACAAGGGCTTTATAATTTTCCCAGTAACTATCATTACTTTTGTTCACATAAAGCAATCCCCCAGTGGGTGGCTTGGCTGCGAATCTGATTCGCCTAAGTCTGTAAAAAAAATCCTAACCGAGTGGTGAGCCGGCCTCCCACTCGGGGGCTTAGCTGCGAAATCCGTTTCACCTAAGTTAAACAAAATCCTACCAAGTGGTAAGCCAGCCTTCCACTCGGAGGCTTAGCTGCAGTCCAAGTACTCGCCTAAGTTAAACAAATTCCTACCGAGTGGTAAGCCAGCCTTCCACTCGGAGGCTTAGCTGCAGTCCAAGTACTCGCCTAAGTTAAACAAAATCCTACCGAGTGGTAAGCCAGCCTTCCACTCGGAGGCTTAGCTGCAGTCCAAGTACTCGCCTAAGTTAAACAAAATCCTACCGAGTGGTAAGCCAGCCTTCCACTCGGAGGCTTAGCTGCAGTCCAAGTACTCACCTAAGTTAAACAAAATCCTACCGAGTGGTAAGCCAGCCTTCCACTCGGAGGCTTAGATGCAGTCCAAGTACTCGCCTAAGTTCAAAAACAACATGCGCTATGCAAGGAGGACGAGGTGTAGGTCAACTGCTACCCTCTCCTTCCGAGCTACCCCACAAATACGACGTGCACTACGCAAGGAGGACGAGGTGCAGGTCGACTGCTACCCTCTCCTTTCGAGCTACGCCACAAATACAACGTACCCTCTGCAAGGAGGACGAGGTACATGTCGACTGTTACCCTCTTCTCTAGAGGTATGCCTTGAAAATCCTACCGAGTGGAGAGCAAACCTTCCACTCGGGGGCTTAGCTGCAGCCCAGTGCTCGCCTAAGTTTTTGAAAATCCTACCGAGTGGAGAGCGAACCTCCCACTCAAAGGCTTAGCTGCAACCCAGTGCTCGCCTAAGTTTGTGAAAATCCTACCGAGTGGAGAGCGAAGCTCCCACTCGGGGGCTTAGCTGCAGCCCAGTGCTCGCCTAAGTTTGTGAAAATCCTACCGAGTGGAGAGCGAACCTCCCACTCGGGGGCTTGGCTGCAGCCCAGTGCTCGCTTAAGTTTTTGAAAATCCTACTGAGTGGAGAGCAGACCTCCCACTCGGGGGCTTGGCTGCAGCCCAGTGCTCGCTTAAGTTTTTGAAAATCGTATCGAGTGGAGAGCAGACCTCCCACTCGGGGGCTTAGCTGCAGCCCAGTGCTCGCCTAAGTTTTTGAAAATCCTACCGAGTGGAGAGCAGACCTCCCACTCGGGGGTTTAGCTGCAGCCCAGTGCTCGCCTAAGTTTTTGAAAATCCTACCGAGTGGAGAGCAGACCTCCCACTCGGGGGCTTAGCTGCAGCCCAATGCTCGCCTAAGTATATTGGGGAACAAGTCGATTGCAATGAGCACCTCGCTTTAACATGCAGAAGACACCTCAAACCGAATGCAAACATATTCAACGACGAACCCAGGTTTGGATAAAGCCTAACGGAACCGAAAGTGCTCAGGTTCTAAGCCTGTTAAGGTTTGTCGGTTACAAAAACCACTCGGCATACCGAGGCAAATTTAAAGTATCAAGCTCAGAAGTTTTTTACCCCTCCTGTGGAGGGCTGGAAGGTGCAACTAACTCGTCCAGGTCGATTCCATCTACAATCCGAGTGGCAGCGGTGATGAAGGTCTCCATGAAAGATCGGAAGTCATACTTCTTGGTGTTAGCCACCCTGAGGGCCGCCAGCTTGTCCTCTCGTGCATCTTTGCAGTGAACGCGGACCAAAGACAGAGCAACATCCGCACCACACCTAGCAGAAGACTTTTTCCACTCCTACACTCGACTTGGGACTTCGTTCAGTCGAGTCATTAGGGACTCGAGGTCGTTCTGGAGCGTCTCTCTTGGCCAAAGTGTTGTGTCGATGTGAGAAGTTGCGACCTTTAGGCTTGCGAGATAGTCGATGATAGCAGCAACACGAGATTCAAGCCGGAGCATGTTCATGGCAACTTCATCTTTCACGGGAGAATTGATGGGATCCAAGTTTACTTCCAGTCGACCAGTCTCCTCTTCAAAGTTCTGGCAAAATTCTGCAAAGTTCAACCACCGAGTCAAGACAACAGTCGAATGGAAGGATCACAGTTAAAGTGTCTGTTTGGTACGAAAGATTACCTTCAAGCATGAGGAATAGCTTTTTGGCGAGTCCACCCAGATAAGCCTCCAGATCGTTCTTCTTTCCCGCCAACTCACTGGCCTTGTCATTCAGAGCAATCTTATCGCTTTTCAGTCGACTGACTTCCTTGTTGGCAGCATCAAGAGCAGCTTTCAGATTGGCATTTTCTTCTTCGAGCTTGGTGACTGAAGCCAGCTTCTCGTCTGCGAGCCTGGTCTTCTCTAAAGCCGCTTTTTGCATCTCAGCCAAGTCAAGGTCTTTCTTCTTCAGGGCATCATTCACTTTGTCTACAAAGTTACTGTGAGATTAGACTCTGAAACAAACGAGAGGCAAAGGCAGTCGTCGAAGACCTCACCAAACATACCTTTAGCTTCCTCCTTCACCTTCGTTAAGTTCTCTTGGGTCAGCTTCAGATCAAGCTCGAGCTGGATGTGTTTGTTCTCCATCTCAGTATAATGAGCCGCAAGATCGCAAGATTTCTGCGAAGAACCAATCGACAGATGTCAAAGACAATTCACTTCCGAGTGATTAAAGAAAAATCATAGCGTTTCTAAGACTACGGCCGAATACAAACATTCGACCATAGTCTCGGGGACTAAACCCAGTGGGTGCACTCAGCGTGCCCCCACTAGTTTTGTATGAGAGTCGACCAGTCGACCAACACAAAAAAAACGGGAGGTGTTCTTTAGACTATCATCGACTGCCAGCAATCGACCATAGTCTCGGGGACTACACCCAGTGGGTGCACTCAGCGTGCCCCCACCGGTTTATGAATCCATCGACCTAGTCGAGTAAGGAAAAAGCTTAAGACATAAAGACTATGGTCAACTACCAGCAGTCCACCATAGCCTTGGGGACTACACCCAGTGGGTCCACTCAGCGTGCCCCCACTAGCTCGGAATTTCAATCGACACACCCAATGGGTGTAGGACAAACCCTAGGAATTTTAGAAAGAAGGATTTTCAGATATCATATCCTAATAGAACAGGCGGTGACCGACTGACCTGAAAGTTACTCTGAAGAGCTGAACTGGCGTCATAAGCTGCCTGGCTGGCTTCTCGGATTGCCTTCACTTGCTCCATCATGACCCCCGCCTGGCATATTGCTTCTTTAGTAGCGCTAGCTTGGTCTTCTGGGACGTGGTGGGTTGAGAAAAGCAAGGGTTGAGCAGCACTCGACGATGAAGGGCGAGCACTCGTCAACGGCACCGCAAAGGATACGGTAGGCCGAGTGATGTTGTCTCCCTCCACGATCAATGTCTCGGGTGCTGGCGCATCCTGAGTCGCCTTACCAGCAAACGCTTTCCTGTTCCTCCTCCGCCTCAGTGGTTCCTCGTCGTCGTCATCAGGAAGGTCAATAACAATGTTGGATGAAGCTGCGGAAAAGAATCGAAATTAGAGACAAGAAGTCAATCGACTGAAGACAGAACTACCAGAGTCATACCAGGTCTTGAAGTAACAGCATCCTCCATCTCGTGGTCTTCGGCCCTGGCCGAGGTATCAGAAGTAGCAGCACTGTGGTTCCATAAGTCAGTCGATTAGCTCACGAGTCGACCAAGAACAAGTTCATGAAACGGGAAAACTCAAGTTACACCATTACCCTGAGATTGTGGGGATCACCATCTTCATCTTCGGCAAGACTTTCGCCGGCTTCGACGGCACCACTCGAGATTGCTTCGGAGCTTTCTCAGTCGGTGCCGGAGAAGTAGTCCGAGGGTGCTTGGCCGATTGTGTGGCGGTTGCGACCCCCTTACCGCACTCGGCCGCAGGGTCATGGACAAGCTTCAAACATCTCTCCGAGCGAGGAGGTACAACTTCCTCCTCCTCCTCCTCCTCTTCCTCCTCGCCAGAGTCATCACCCTCGTCGTCGTTGTCAGCATTCGATTCCCACTCCTCTGGGCTTTCGCCTCCACTTCCTTCCTCCTCTTCAGTCGGCGTTTGCGCTCCATTGGGCATTGAGTATAACTCAGTGGTGTCCTGACAGACAACAAAACAAAGGTCAATCGACCGATTCGCAGCAAAGCAGAACGAATGAAGCAAGATTACAATCGGAGATAAGTGGTCATACCATGTCCGGTGTGTAGGAATGGTCGAGTGGTGGGATCCTCCTAGCCCCTCGTGAGTTGTCCTTATTCCCTGTGATTGCGGCCACCCACCTCTCCAGTGTGGCGTCGTCGACCGCTTCTGGATGGACCCGAGTGGTGTCTTCAGTACCACAGTACAACCACATCGGATGGCCTCGGTACTGAAGCGGTTGGATACACCGTCTCAGGAAGACCTCCAGAAGATCCATACCCATCACTCCGTCTCGAACAAGCTGGACTACGCGCTCCATCAACATTCTTACTTGAGGTTTCTCCTCAGGAAGCACCTTCAGAGAAGAGGGTTTGTTCACTCGGTCCATGGAGAACGGAGGGAGACCAGTCGACTGCCCCGGTGTCGACTCGTCTTGGCAGTAGAACCAGGTCGACTGCCACCCTCTGACCGACTCAGGAAGGGTCATGGCCGGGAAAGTGCTCTTACTCCTCATCTGAATCCCAAGACCCCGCACATTTGGATAACCCTAGTCCTTTTATCGTCCGGACTCGCCTTTTTCACCGTCTGTGAGCGACAGGTGAATATGTGCTTAAAGAGACCCCAGTGTGATCGACAACCCAGGAAGTTCTCGCACATGGACACGAAAGCAGCAAGGTAGGCAATGGAATTGGGAGTGAAATGATGGAGTTGCGCCCCAAAGAAATTCAGAAACCCTCGGAAGAAAACACTCGGCGGCAGAGAGAATCCACGATCTACATGTGTGGCTAGGAGAACGCACTCACCCTCCTGCGGCTGCGGTTGCCACTCGGACCCCGGGAGCCTCGCCGACCCGTGGGGGATCAGACCCTCGTTGGCCAGGTCATTGAGGTCCGCCTCGGTGATGGTCGAGCGGATCCAATCCCCTTGAACCCAACCTTGCGGCAGGCGGGACCTTGACGAAGATCCGCCCCGACTGGGCGCTCTCCCCTTCGCTTTCCCCGTCGCCATCGCCTTCTTCGCGTGCTCCAAGGCCACCGTCTTCTCCTTCACCATTGTTGTCGGCGAAGCACGCGAGGAGAGGATAGGCGAAGGCGAGAGCAGGCGCAGCAGGCGGAGGCGGAGAGGGCAGAGAGAAGAATGAGAAGGCACTGTTCAAAAACCCTCGCCCGACGCTTTATATAAAGTCGCCTCCGAGTGACTGACAAGTAGGCCCGGGCGATCCTGTCACATCCCGAAACAGTCGCACACGCGTGATACGTGGCGAAAAAGGCAGCGCGAAAATCGAGGCGTCCACGCCCTATCCCATCCGAGTACAGCGGGCCGCCCCGCTTCGCGCGCTTCCCAAAATTCAGCTCCCACAAAATCTGCTAATGGCAGATCAATCTGTCAGACGATAGTCCGTCGCTCGGAAGTTCACTCAGTTCAAAAGTTCACTCGACAGAAGAAAGGAATGGATCAAGGCGACTGAAAGAAAAGTTGCTGCCATCATTGCAAAAGATTATTGGTCCAAGATGAGACATGTTCAGAACACAAAAACGGGTCGGAAAGATTATCAACTCCTTCCTCACTCAAACCTCGATCCATTCGGGGGCTAATGATGAAGTCATGTACCTAGGGTAGGGTCACATACCTGTCCAAAGTACCCTCCCCAAGGACATCTTCAGAAGAAACTGCCTTCCAGTCGACCAAGAGGGATTCCACTCGACGGACTCGAAGACACTCGACCATGAAGATTCACTCGACCACCAGGAGATCAAGAGCCACTCTGCATCTGAACGGTCTTTAATTTAATAGTCTTTATGGTCATGATGACACTTTATGTAAGGCGTTACCAGTAACGCCCATCTTTATGTACTTTAAACTCTGCATAACTGAGGGACGGAGGGGTCTGGCAGACACTATATAAGCCACCCCCCTCCTCAGTGTAAAGGGTTCGCACCCCTGTAACTTACACACTCATAATCCAGTCGACCGCCTCTGGGCTCCGAGACATAGGGCTGTTACTTCCTCCGAGAAGGGCCTGAACTCGTAAATCCCTTGTCTGTACAACTACTCCATAGCTAGGATCTTGCCTCTCCATACCTACCCCCATTCTGCTTCAGACTTAGAACCACGACAGAGCTCTCAGGAGGTTTGGGCGGTGCCGAACGGCGTTATGCCGCAGGGTGCCCCTTGTCGGCCGTTACAGTGGTTCTGCCGCCGCAAGACACGCCGGCGCAGGCGGGCCAGGGTGCCACGGTCGCCAGGAACGAGCCAAGCGCGCGTGTGGTGCTCCGGATAAGGAGGAGGGGCTGTGTGCAACGCGCCAGGCGCACTGTCGACGCGTGACTGAATCCCTGACGAAGAAACAACACTGAATCTCTGAATTTTACTGAAGATGTACAGTAATAGTGTAGGCCAGGTGTTCGACAAAATGATTTTGGTATGTGGGAGTTTCTCCTTGAGCTGGTTTTTGGTGGAGTGGTCTCTCATTGCAACTAGAGGTTGCCTGAATTTTGGTGGAATTTTTGGAGAAGTGTAGATATGAATTTCACCAAATTTGACAAATCTGGTCCAAACTTGCAGAGGGTAAATTTTGAAAATTTTGAAAAGAAGAAGAGTGGATCTTGATGGTTCTAGGTTGTGGGTGCTAAGGACTATCCAGAGGAGTTGATTTGAGATCAAATCTCAAAGGCATTAAGGTATTTGCTTTGCAAATTACCTAGGTTCTAAATAAAAGACAGAATTGTTTTGGGAAAAGAAATAAATGGAGTAAAATCCAAAAATGGATTTTATTGGTTTGAACAGAAGGTTTGGGTTGTTCCAAAGTGGAAGGAGGTGTTTTGGGGAGTTTTTTTTACCATAAGAGGCATGGTAAAACAAGAATGGATCAAAACCAAATAAAAGCCCAAAACCAAAAAGGTTTTCTTTTTAGAAGAAACTAAATCCAAGAAAAGATTTTTAGAGGGCAAACTTAGAAGAGGGTTTTTGAGAAGGGTTTAAATGACCTTCTTCAAACCAAGCAAGGCTCTTGCTGAAAACAAAAACCACAAAAAATTTGGAGTGTCACACCGCGGCCGATGAGTACCCCAGCGAGGTACTTAAATTCTCTAACTCACCCCTCTCCCTTGGCGGCAGCATTCCCGCCGGGGCAATGGACATCCACGTGGAGGTCTTCATCACCGGCACCGACGCCTCCTCCTCGTCGAGCACGATGAGAAAGGCCGCCGAAGCCAAGGCCGCAGCAGAGTGGGCCGCCTCGTCCAACCCGTTGCCTGCCGTGATGCAGAGCCTCCGCGTCCCCATCGGCACCGACATCGATGCCTCCAATGTTGCCGAGGCCCGGGCCCAGCTCGAGGAGAGACGCCAGCACCTGCTGGACCTGACCGAGACGCTCGCCGCCACGCAGCATTGCCTGGATTCCGCTCAGCTGGAGCGCAATGCCGCCTACGACTTCAAGCCTACCGCGGCCGAGCCAAGCCGGGTCGCCGATGTGCGAACCCGGGGCGGCACAATCGGCCGTGCCCTCGGCGCCATCCCGACCGTCTACGAGACTCCTGCGAAGAACATGTGCGCTGCCCAGGCGGCCGCGATCGACCTGGACTAGCTCACAGGAGAGGAGTTGAAGGCGCGCATCAAGCGGATGAACAACCTCCACGACATGGCCAATGCGCAGCAAGACCGCCTTAACCAGCTCGCCAAGCCGGCCGGATCCGGCTCCGCCTGCGTTGTCGGACCCGGCGATCATCAGCACACGATGCCCTCACCGCCCGGCGAGGCGCACTCCGGCCGCACCCGGACCCGCCCCCGACGGTCGCCGGCGGCTTAGGCGACGAGCCAGCCCCAGAAAACTGACGCGGACCCGGCCAGCCTGGTCGGCGTCCGGCTCCAACCGACCCGGCCCTCCGTGGCCTGGTCGCCAGCCGACTCGGCGCACGCGCCATCAATGACACCGACGCTCGCCACCGCCTTGACCGGCTCGCCTTCTCCCTGGAAGTGGAGGAGAGCAGCGCTGTAGGGCCGGCGTGCTTCGGCCCATGCATCCGGGGGGAGCCCTTTTCGAAAGGGTTCACGCTCCCCCGTGACACCCCCAAGTATAATGGAACCATGAAGCCGGAGGACTAGCTCACCGACTACACCACCGCCATCAGCATCACCGGCGGCAACCACCGACTCGCCGTACGCTACGCACCGCTCATGCTCCAAGGGCCGGCATGCACCTGGTTGAATAGTCTGCCGGTGGGCAGCGTCAACACGTGGGTCGACTTCGAGCAGGCTATCATCCGCAACTTCACAAGAACCTACAAGCGACCCGGCCGCCCCAGCCAGCTCGCCATGTGCGTGCAGGGGCCGACGAGACCGGCCACGAGTACCTCGCATGCTGGATCGAGCTCCGGAACAACTGCGAGGGCATCCACGAGGTTCAAGCGATCCAGTACTTTGTCAATGGGTGCCAAGACGGCACCCTCCTCAAGCACAAGCTCTTGCGCTCCGAGCCGACCACCATGGTCGCGCTCATGTTAACAGCGGACAAGTATGCCAATGCCGACTCCGCCATGAAGATCTAGGTGGCACTGGATGTAGCCGGCAAGGCAAAGCCGGTGTCCCCTCCGAAGCCGGCCGACGAGAGCAGCCGACAGCAGCACCAGCAGAAGAACAAGCACAAGGCCGACCAACTGGCCCAACGCTACGACAACTGACTCGTCGCGGCCACCGAGACCGCGGCGGACCCGGCAGCCAAGCGCCGGCAGACCAGCAAGACGGCGTGGCAACTTGCCATGAGCTTTGAAGAGATGCTCAACGCCCCCTGCAAGCACCACAGCGGTGCGAGGCCGTCCACGCACATGCTTCGGCGGTGCGGTGTCACCAAGCGCATTATGAGGGGCGACGTCCCGCCCCCTCTGGCTCCGGATCCGGGCGCGGGTCAGCCGCCTCCGCCGCCGCCCCCACCCGGCGGAGCAATGCGCGATGACGCCTACCCGGACCAGAATGCAGCCTACGTCATCTTCACCAGCCTCAACGACGACAAGCGCAGCAAGCGCCTCCTTCAGCAGGAGGTGAACACCGTCGTCCCGGCCATGCCGGAGTACATGAACTGGTCGGACCGCCCGGTCACATGGACCCGGGAATACCACCCGGCTATCATGCCAAATTTGGGTGGCTACGCCCTCGTCCTCAACCCCACCATTGTCACGCGGCGCACGTGCAAGTTTTCCTGAGTCCTCATTGACGGCGGCAGCAGCATCAACATCCTCTACCATGACACCATGACCAAGCTAGGCCTCGAGGCCAAGGGCCTGGAGCCGACCCGGACGATCTACCATGCCATCGTTCTCGGCCTCTCCTGCTCTCCCATTGGCCGGGTCTGGCTCGATGTCATGTTCGGCGACATCAATCATTTCTGGCGTGAACCGATCTGGTTCGAGGTGGTGGACCTGTCCAGCGCATACCACGCATTGCTGGGCCGACCCGCACTCGCCAAATTCATGGTGGTCCCCCACTACGCATACCTGAAGATGAAGGTGCCGGGTTCGAAGGGCCTCATCACCGTCACTGGCGACTATTGCAAGTCCCTGGAGTGCGCTGATAACCCACAAGTGTAGGGGATTGCAACAACTTTCGAGGGTGAAGTACAACCCAAATTTATTGATTCGACACAAGGGGAGCCAAAGAATATTCTTGAGTATTAGCAGTTGAGTTGTCAATTCAACCACACCTGGATAACTTAGTATCTGCAGCAAAGTGTTTAGTAGCAAAAGTGGTATGATAGTAATGGTAATAGTAGCAAAGGTAAAGATAAATGTTTTTGGGTTTTTGTAGTAGTTGTAATAGTAGCAACGGAAAAGTAAATAAGCGAAGAACAATATATGAAAAGCTCGCAGGCAATGGATCAGTGATGGATAATTATGCCGGATGCGATTCCTCATGTAATAGCTATAACATAGGGTGACACAGAACTAGCTCCAATTCATCAATGTAATGTAGGCATGTATTCCATAAATAGTCATACGTGCTTATGGAAAAGAACTTGCATGACATCTTTTGTCCTACCCTCCCGTGGCAGCGGGGTCCTAGTGGAAACTAAGGGATATTAAGGCCTCCTTTTAATAGAGAACCGAACCAAAGCATTAACACATAGTGAATACATGAACTCCTCAAACTACGGTCATCACCGAGAAGTATCCCAATTATTGTCACTTCGGGGTTGTCGGATCATAACACATAATAGGTGACTATAGACTTGCAAGATAGGATCAAGAACACACATATATTCATGAAAACATAATAGGTTCAGATCTGAAATCATGGCACTCGGGCACTAGTGACAAGCATTAAGCATAGCAAAGTCATAGCAACATCAATCTCAGAACATAGTGGATACTAGGGATCAAACCCTAACAAAACTAACTTGATTACATGGTAAATCTCATCCAACCCATCACCGTCCAGCAAGCCTACGATGGAATTACTCACGCACGGCGGCGAGCATCATGAAATTGGTGATGGAGGATGGTTGATGATGACGACGGCGACGAATCCCCCTCTCCGGAGCCCCGAACGGCCACTAGATCAGCCCTCCTGAGAGAGATTAGGGCTTGGCGGCGGCTCCGTGTCGTAAAACGCGATGAAACTTTCTCTCTGATTTTTTCTCCGCGAAACGGAATATATGGAGTTGCAGTTGAGGTCGGTGGAGCTCCAGGGGGCCCACAAGATAGGGGGCGCGCCCTAGGGGTGGGTGGGGGGGGGGGGGGCGCCCCCCTGTCTCGTGGACAGGCCCTGGGCCCCTTGATGTATTTCTTTCGCCCAGAAATTCTTATTAATTCCAAAAAGTGCCTCCATGGATTTTCAGGACATTCTGAGAACTTTTCTTTTCTACACATAAAACAACATCATGGCAGTTCTGCTGAAAACAACGTCAGTTCGGGTTAGTTTCATTCAAATTATGCAAGTTAGAGTCCAAAACAAGGGCAAACGTGTTTGGAAAAGTAGATACGTTGGGGATGTATCAACTCCCCCAAGCTTAAACCTTTGCTTGTGTCCTCAAGCAATTCAGTTGATAAACTGAAAGTGATAAAGAAAAACTTTTACAAACTCTGTTTGCTCTTGTTGTTGTAAACATGAAAAGCCAGCATTCAAGTTTCAGCAAATATCATGAACTAACCATACTCACAATAACACTTAGCTCTCACAATTACTCATATCAATAGCATAATCAGCTAGCGAGCCATAATAATAAAACTCGGATGACAACACTTTTTCAAAATAATCATAACATGATATAACAAAATGGTATCTCGCTAGCCCTTTCTGAGACCGCAAAACATAAATGCAGAGCACCTTTAAAGATCAAGGACTCACTAAACATTGTAATTCATGGTAAAAGAGATCCAGTCAAGCCATACCCAATATAAACCAATAGTAATGAATGCAAATGACAGTGTGCTCTCTAGCGGGTACTTTTTAATAAGAAGGGTGATGACTCAACATAAAAGTAAATAGATAGGCCCTTCGCAGAGGGAAGCAGGGATTTGTAGAGGTGCCAGAGCTCGATTTTAAAATAGATATTGAATAACATTTTGAGCAGCATACTTTCACTGCCAATGCAACAATTATGAGATGGCTGTATCTTCCATACTACATGCATTATAGGCAGTTCCCAAACAGAACGGTAAAGGTTTATACTCCCCCAACCACCAACAAGCATCAATCCATGGCTTGCTCGAAACAACGAGTCCCTCCAACTAACAACAGCCCTGGGGGATTTTTGTTTAATTATTTTGATTTGCTTTGATCTTTTTGGATCATGGGACTGGGCATCCTAGTTATCGGCCCTTTCTCGTGAATGAGGAGCAGAGTCCACTCCTCATGAGAATAACCCACCTAGCATGGAAGATATAGGCAGCCCTAGTTGTAACATGAGCTGCTTGAGCTTACAAAATAGAATTTCATTTGAAGGTTTGGAGTTTGGCACATACAAATTTACTTGGAACGACAGGTAGATACCGCATATAGGAAGGTATAGTGGACTCATATGGAACAACTTTGGGGTTTAAGGAGTTTGGATGCACAAGCAGTATTCCCGCTTAGTACAGGTGAAGGCTAGCAAAAGACTGGGAATCGACCAACTGAGAGAGTGATGTCTACTACACAACCTTCTTCTTGTAGACTTTGTTGGGCCTGCAAGTGCACATGTTTGTAGGACAGTAGCAAATTTCCCTCAAGTGGATGACCTAAGGTTTATCAATCTGTAGGAGGCGCAGGATGAAGATGGTCTCTCTCAAGCAACCCTGCAACCAAATAACAAAGAGTCTCTTGTGTCCCCAACACACCCAATACAATGGCAAATTGTATATGTGCACTAGTTCAGCGAAGAGATGGTGATACAAGTGCAAAATAGATAGTAGATAAAGGTTTTGTAATCTGAAAATATAAAAACAGCAAGGTAACTAAAGGTAAAAGTGAGTGTAAACGGTATTGCAATGATAGGAAACAAGGCCTAGGGTTCATACTTTCACTAGTGCAAGTTCTCTCAACAATAATAACATAGATAGATCATATAACAAGCCCTCAACATGCAACAAAGAGTCACTCCAAAGCCACTAATAGCGGAGAACAAACGTAGAGATTATGGTAGGGTACGAAATCACCTCAAAGTTATTCTTTCGGATCGATCTATAAAAGAGTTCATACTAGAATAACACCTTAAGACACAAATCAACCAAAACCCTAATGTCACCTAGATACTCCATTGTCACCTCAAGTATCCGTGGGCATGATTATACGATATGCATCACACAACCTCAGATTCATCCAACCAACATAAAAGTACTTCAAAGAGTGCCCCAAAGTTTCTACCGGAGAGTCAAGAACGTGTGCCAACCCCTATACATAGGTTCATGGGCGGAACCCGCAAGTTGGTCACCGAAACATACATCAAGTGGCACATGATATCCCATTGTCACCACAGATAAACACGGCAAGACATACATCAAGTGTTCTCATAAAAGACTCAATCCGATAAGATAACTTCAAAGGGGAAACTCAATTCATCACAAGAGAGTAGAGGGGGAGAAACATCATAAGATCCAACTACAATAGCAAAGCTCGGGATACATCAAGATCGTGCCATAGAGGGAACACGAGAGAGAACACGAGAGAGAGAGATCAAACACATAGCTACTGGTACATACCCTCAGCCCCGAGGGTGAACTACTCCCTTCTCGTCATGGAGAGTGCCGGGATGATGAAGATGGCCACCGGTGAAGGATCCCCCCTCCGGCAGGGTGCCGGAACAGGCTCCCGAGATGTTTTTGGTGGCTACAGAGGCTTGCGGCAGCGAACTCCCGATCTATCTTCTCCGTGGATGTTTTTAGGGTACGTGGGACTATATAGGCGAAAGAAGTCAGTCGAGAGGTGCTCGAGGGGCCCACGAGGCAGGGGGCGTGCCCCTGTAAGGGGGGTGTGCCCTCCTATCTCATGGAGTCCTCGAGTATCTTCTGACTTGAACTCCACGTCTCCAGGATGTTATTCTTCCAAAAAATCACGTTGCCGAAGGTTTCATTCCGTTTGGACTCCGTTTGATATTCCTTTTCTTCGAAATACTGAAACAGGCAATAAAACATCAATATTGGCTGGGCCTCCGGTTAATAGGTTAGTCCCAAAAGTAATATGAAAGTGTATAATAAAGCCCATAATCATTCAAAACAGATAATATAATAGCATGGAACAATCAAAAATTATAGATACGTTGGAGACGTATCAAGCATCCCCAAGCTTAATTCCTACTCGTCCTCGAGTAGGTAAATGATAAAAACAGAATTTTTGATGTGGAATGCTACCTAGCATGATTCTCAAAGTAATTTCTCTTTTATTGTGGCATGAATGTTCAGATCCAAATGAGTCAAAATAAAATTTCATATTGACATGAAAATGGTGATACTTCAAGTATACTAATCAAAAGTAATCATGTCTTCTCAAAATAACATGGCTAAAGAAAGTTATCCCTACAAAATCATATAGTCTGGCTGTTGCTCTATCTTCATCACACAAAGTATTTAATCATGCACAACCCCGATGACAAGCCAAGCAATTGTTTCATACTTTAATAATCTCAAACTCTTTCAACTTTCACGCAATACATGAGCGTGAGCCATGGACATAGCACTATATGTGGAATAGAATGGTGGTTGCGGAGAAGACAAAAAGGAGAATATAGTCTCACATCAACTAGGCATATCAACGGACTATGGAGATGCCCATTAATAGATATCAATGTGAGTGAGTAGGGATTGCCATGCAACGGATGCACTAGAGCTATAAATATATGAAAGATCAACAAAAGAAACTAAGTGGGGTGCATCCAACTTGCTTGCTCACGAAGACCTAGGGCACTTTTGAGGAAGCTCATCATTGGAATATACAAGCCAAGTTCTATAATGAAAAATTCCCCCTAGTGTATGAAAGTGACAACATATGAGACTCTCTATCATGAAGATCATGGTGCTATTTTTGAAGCACAAGTGTGGAAAAAGAGATAGTAGCATTATCACTTCTCTCTTTTTCTCTCTATTTTTTCTTTTTTCACTTTTTTTCTTTCTTTGGCCTTTTTCTTTTTCTTTTTGGCCTTTCTTTTTTTTTCTTTTTCCCTTTTGTTTCTTTTTGTAAAGTCCGAAGTCTCATCCTGACTTGTGGGGGAATCATAGCCTTCATCATCCTTTCCTCACGAGGACAGTGCTCTAATAATGAAGATCATCACACTTTTATCGATTTACAACTCAAAGGTAGAACAAAGTATGACTCTATATGAATGCCTCCGGCGGTGTACCGGGATACGCAATGAATCAAGAGTGACATGTATGAAAAATTATGAAGGTGGCCTTGCCACAAATACAATGTCAACTACATGATCATACAAAGAGCAATATGACAAAAGTAATGCGTGTCGTATGAACGGAACGGTGGAAAGTTGCATGGCAATATATCTCGGAATGGCTATGGAAATGCCATAATAGGTAGGTATGGTGGCTGTTTTGAGGAAGGTATATGGTGGGTGTATGGTACCGGCGAAAGTTGCGCGGCACAAGAGAGGCTAGCAATGATGGAAAGGTGAAAGGGTGCGTATAATCCATGGACTCAACATTAGTCAAAAGAACTCATGTACTTGTTGCAAAAATCTAGAAGTCATCAAAACCAAAGCACTACACGCATGCTCCTAGGGGGATAGATTGGTAGGAAAAGACCATCGCTCGTCCCCGACCGCCACTCATAAGGAAGACAATCAATAAATAAAATTGTGCTCCAACTTCATCACAAAGCGGTTCACCATACGTGCATGCTACGGGAATCACAAACTTTAACACAAGCATTCTTTAAATTCATAATCACCCAACTAGCATTACTTTCATATTATCACCTCCATATCTCAAAACAATTATCAAGCATCAAACTTATCTTAGTATTCAATGCACTAAAAAAGAAAGTTTTCACATATCTTAAATACCGAGTATATTATCATTAAGCAAATTACCATGCTAATAACGACTCTCAAAATAATCTAAGTGAAGCATGAGATATCAATAGTTTCTTTAAAACAAATCCACCACCGTGATCTAAAATATCTAAGTGAAGCACTAGAGCAAAAATTATCACGCTCAAAAGATATAAGTGAAGTACTATGAGCAAAACTATCAAGCTCAAAAGATATAAGTGAAGCACATAGAGTATTCTAACAAATTCCAAATCATGTATGGCTCTCTCAAAAGGTGTGTATAGCAAGGACGATTGTGGTAAACTAACAAGCAAAGACACAAATAATACAAGACGCTACAAGCAAAACACATGACATGTGGTGAATAAAAATATAGCTCCAAGTAAATTACCGATGGAAGTGGACGAAAGAGGGGATGCCTTCCGGGGCATCCCCAAGCTTTAACTTTTTGGTGTCCTTGGATTATCTTGGGGGTGCCATCGTCATCCCCAAGCTTAGGTTCTTGCCACTCCTTGTTCCATAATCAATCAAAAGACTTCACCCAAAACTTGAAAACTTCACAACACAAAACTTAGCAGAAATCTCGTGAGCTCCGTTAGTGAAAGAAAACAAAAGACTACTTCAAGGTACTGTAATGAACTCATTCTTTATTTATATTGGTGTTAAACCTACTGTATTCCAACTTCTCTATGGATTATAAACTATTTTACTAGCCATAGATTCATCAAAATAAGCAAACAACACACGTAAAACAGAATCTGTCAAAAACAGAACAGTCTGTAGCAATCTGTAACTAACGCAAACTTCTGGAACTCTAAAAATTATACCAAAATAGGAAGTCCTGGAAACTTTGTTTATTGAATAGCAGCAAAAAGAATCAACACAAAATCAAGTTCCTGTGATTTAAGAAAATTATATTCGTGCGTGCAAAGTTTCTGTTTTTCAGCAGAATCAAATCAACTATAATCGTAGGTTATCCTATAGGTTCTACTTGGCACAAACACTAATTAAAAGACAAAACCACATCTAAACAGAGGCTAGATGGATTATTTATTCCTAAACATAAACAAAAACAAAAAACACAAAATAAAATCGGGTTTCCTCCCAACAAGCGCTATCGTTTAACGCCCCTAGCTAGGCATAAAAGCAAGGATAGATCTAAGTATTGCCATCTTTGGTAGGCAATTCTTCAATGAGGCATCTACATCCTTTAGAATTTTCTTTCTTTCTAGTAATTGTCAAATTTTCAGGCAAAATATCGAAAAATTCATTCATAGCAAAAGGTTCCTTAATGATGGTAAAAAGATTGGGATGAACACTTATAGATTTAAGATCCGAAGTATCCTTACTAGATGATTCACCCTTATTCTTAGGAACATAAATGAGCTTGGTATTTTTAGTAGATGAACTTGGAGTGTTTTGTGCGGAAGAAAAAGCGGTTCCCAAGTTGGTAATGATACCCTCAAGTTTATCGATTCTTGTGGAATCTAGATTTATTTTCTCACTAACTATGGGTTATTTCTCTTTAATATTTTTCAAAGTCATTCCTACCTTAGATCCATATTGCGTAATTTGATTCTAGATCTTTTTATCATCAAGATTTTCAATTGATTCAATGGTAGCAACTTTATTCTCAATAATTTCAAGTCTTTGCATAACATGCTCCAAAGTTAACGTAGTTCCATTAACCAAAAGAGGGAGTGAGCCAAATAAATCTATTAAAGCATTATAAGAATAAAAAGTATGGCTACCCAAGAAATTCCCTCCGGTAATGGTATCAAGGATATATCTATACCAAGGATTAGCACCTACGTAAAAATTACGAAGAAGAACTGAAGTAGATTGCTTCCTGGTAGATCTATTTTGAGCATTGGAAATTCTATACCAAGCGTCTTTCAGATTTTCTCCCTCCCTTTGCTTAAAATTTAGAACTTCATTCTCGGGAGATAACGGAGAAGATAAGAGACTAGTCATAACGACAAGCAAGCAAACTAGCACACGAGCAAACAGAAAGGCAACGGGAAGAAGGCAAAAGAAAAAGAGAGGGGGAGATTGGGAAAGAGAGGGCGAATAAAATGGCAAGGGTGAAGTGGGGGAGAGGAAAACGAGAGGCAAATAATGTAATGCGGGAGATAGGGATTGTGATGGGTACTTGGTATTGTTGACTTGCTTGCGTAAGCCTCCCCGGCAACGACGCCGGAAATTCTTCTTGCTACCTCTTGAGCACTGTGTTGGTTTTCCCCGAAGAGGAGAGGATGATGCAGTAAAGTAGCGTAAGTATTTCCCTCATTTTTTGAGAACCAAGGTATCAATCTAGTAGGAGACCACGCACAAGTTCCTCGTACCTACACAAAACGATAGCTACTCGCAACCAACGCGATTAGGGGTTGTCAATCCCTTCACGGTCACTTACGAGGGTGAGATCTGATAGAGAAGATAAATAAAGGAAAAAGGAAAAAGGCAAAGTAAAAATAAAGCGAGTAAATAAAGTGATGGAGATTGATATGATGAGAATAGACGGGCCATAGGTTTCACTAGTGGCTTCTCTCAAGAGCATAAATATTCTACGGTGGGTGAACAAATTACTATTGAGCAATTGACAGAATTGAGCATAGTTATGAACATATCTAGGCAATGATCATGTATATAGGAATCACGTCCGAGACAAGTAGATCGAAACGATTCTGCATCTATTACTATTACTCCACTCATCGACCGCTATCCAGCATGCATCTAGAGTATTAAGTTAAAAACAGAGTGTCGGTGTCAAAACCGGCGGATCTTGTGTAGGGGGTCCCGAACTGTGCATCTAGGCAGATGGTAACAAGAGACAAGGGACACGATGTTTTTACCCAGGTTCGGGCCCTCTCGGTGGAGGTAAAACCCTACTCCTGCTTGATTAATATTGATGATATGGGTAGTACAAGAGTAGATCTACCACGAGATCAGAGAGGCTAAACCCTAGAAGCTAGCCTATGGTATGATTGTTATTCGTCCTACGGACTAAAACCCTCCGGTTTATATAGACACAGGAGAGGGTTAGGGTTACACAGAGTCGGTTACAATGGTAGGAGATCTACATACCCGTATCGCCAAGCTTGCCTTCCACGCCAAGGAAAGTCCCATCCGGACACGGTACGAAGTCTTCAATCTTGTATCTTCATAGTCTTGGAGTCCGGCCAACGGTGATAGTTTGGCTATCCAGACACCCCCTAATCCAGGACTCCCTCAGTAGCCCCTGAACCAGGCTTCAATGACGACGAGTCCGGCGCGCATATTGTCTTCGGCATTGCAAGGCGGGTTCCTCCTCCGAATACTTCATAGCAGGTTTTGAACACAAGGATAGTGTCCAGCTCTGCAAAATAAGTTCCACATACCACCGTAGAGAGAATAATCTTTACACAAATATAATCTGCTGACGTATTTCGTGGCATGACGTCACACCACGACCAAGCCTTTATGCGAATTGTTTTTATTGTTCCACCTCAACGCGTTTAGCGAAGCAGTTTCCTTGGCACGTCTTGTCGAAGCATAGATCGTGTCCCCTTATTCCGTGATTCTCATCAATACGGGCGTGGGTAACCCAACCACGCCATTGATTATGGCGCTTGGGAGATAAGCGAGTTTTATCAGGCTGGTGGGGACGCATAGTTTCGTCCATCCATATAAGGGGATAAGGATCCACCTTGTTACCTACGCCTTCTTCCTCCTTTGCCTATCCATCTCCGCGCACTCGAGCTCCAGCGCCCAAGCCCGCACATCTCGCCTCGACCTTCTCCAACCATGTCCGGAGCGGGAGGCAAGTGGATGGCCTCCTCCGTCACGGAGGGGCACATCAAAAGGTTGTGGAAAGCCGGGTACCTGCACAACGACATTGCGCACCGGCTTCCAGACGAGGGGCCGCTCGTCCCCACCCCCAAGCCCCATGAGAGGGTGGTATTCCTTCCCCATTTCCTCCGCGGATTGGGCTTCCCACTCCACCCTTTTGTCCGAGGGCTCATGTTCTACTACGGCCTGGATTTCCATGATCTGGCCCCAAATTTTATCCTCAACATCTCGGCGTTCATCGTCGTGTGCGAGGCCTTCCTCTGCACCCAGCCCCACTTCGGCTTATGGCTGAAGACTTTTAATGTCAAGCCGAAGGTAGTGGGCGGCTGCCAAGCGGAGTGCGGAGGCGCCATGGTGGGCAAGATGCCCAACGTCACATGGCTCGAAGGCGCCTTCGTGGAAACCATCAAAGGGTGGCAATCGGGGTGGTTCTACATCACCGAGCCGCGTGACCCTGAATGGGCAGCGGCCCCCGAATTCAGATCTAGCATCCCCACACGGCTCACCTCCTGGAAAGAGAAGGGATTGACATGGGGCGATTCGGACGAGCTGACCGGACTCCAAGCCTGCGTCCAAAAGCTAGTGAACAAGAATCTCAAGCTTGTCAATGTAGTCCAGGTCATGCTCATACGCCAGATCCTCCCGTGCCAATAGCGGGCTTTCAACTTGTGGGAGTTTGATCCGGCACAACACCAGACCTTGAGCAGGCTCTTCGACACTACGTACGAAGACACCTGGAGGGTGCTGTTCAAGGGCGCCGAGGCTCCCGCATCCGCTACCGAAGATCGCGGATTCAGCTCACAGCATAAAGCCGACGAGGTAAGCTATTTTACCCTTTACAGGACACTTTTTCATAGTTTGACACTATGCGAGATCTAAACTCCCTCACCTTTGACAGGACTGGCTGAAGAAGTCCGGGCAGGTTAACTGTCCGGCTCCCTTACCAGAAGACCTAGCAGGCGCCCGATTGACGGGGCTGCTGGTTCCGGCACCTTATGTGGTACCGGAGAAGAAGGCCAAGAAGAAGGCCGCAGGAACTCGGAGGAGTTCCCGGCTCCAGGTGTTATCGGACTCATCGTCCGATGACTCCGAGGCGGACTCCTCCCACGAAGACGAGGAGGAGAAAAAGGAGGCTTCTCCCCCAGCGGGGGGAGAGAAGAAAAGGAAGGCCTCCCCAACTGGGGAGACCGAAGGGTCCAAGAAGGGAAGGACCCTTCCTCCGGACTGTTCCACCAACACCGACAACGGCGAAGAGGAGTGGCCCTCGAGGGCCAAGCCCCTGGCGAGATCGTAAGTTTCCGGATTCCAGAATAACTCATGATTTTTTATTTGTCGCATGATGTCTTCTAACGCCGAATACAACCTTGTAGCCCGCCCAAGGACGATCTCCCCGCTTCATCGAGCGGGTCCCTGGGTTCATCGGATGTGAAGAGCACTTCACTTCCGACTGCCTCCTCTCCTCGTGACACAGACGACACCGAGATGGGGTCCTAGAAGGGGCCCATCCAGGAGGAGGTGGTCCTGGAGGCACCACAAGGCGACCTTCCGGACTCTGGGCGAAAAGAGGGCGGAACCCCCGAGGGTTCCAAGTCCGGCCCTGTGCCGGACTCCATACCGGAACCTGCAGTGGTTCCGAAGTCCGGCGGGCGGCCCCTTCGTGAGAAGGGCGAGACTGCGACACCGGTGGCCTCCGTCCAACCGGAGGTGCCGGATAATTTGCTGGAGGCGCTTAACGGCGCCTCCATCGACAAGGAGCACTGCACTGTTATGAGTGCGGTGATCCAAAAATTTCAGTCCGCCCAGAGTGGGCTGACTGAAGCCTGTACCAGCCTTCTAACAGGCTTTGAGGTAAGTAATTTAAGATATGTAAAAATTGTATCGCATAGACAGTAGCCCCTGATGCTCAGTTTGGTGTTCGGAAAGAAAATCCAAGCTGAGGATCTAAAAAGATATACGCATGAGTCTAACAGAAATATGTCAATATGGGAATGCAGGCTGCGCTGCTGACCTCTGCCGCACTGACTGCGGAGGTCAATGCATTGAAGCAGAGCCTCGAGCGGTCCGAGAACGAGCTCGGCCTTGCCAAGAAGCAGCTCAAGGACATGGAAGGTAAGTAATACCTTATTAAAGTAGTACCTTATAGAAAAGGATTTGGTTGCAAAAAATGACAGGAATAATGTGGGTATTGCAGGGGCCACGAACGAGGTGGCGACCCTAAAGGAGGCGGTGTCCAAGGCCGAAAGCAGTGCGGCCTTGGAGAGCACCGAGCGAGAGAGGCAGGAGGCGCGGGTGGCGGAGGTGCGGCAAGAGCTCCAGGCTCTCGTGGAAAAACACGAGAGTTTGGAGCGTGACTCGAAGACTCAAGAGTCCGAGCTCGCCTCGGCTCTTGAGAGTGCCAAAGCCGCCAAGGCCGAAGCCCAAAAAGCCCTCCAGGAAATTGAGGCGATAAATAAGATAGCGGCGGGTAAGGCCTTCTTCATGCAAAGCAAGCACGTGAAATTGAATTACTTGTTACTTACCCGAATCCGGAGCTCTCCAGGAGCATTCGCAGATCTGCCCCGCAGTGTGTCTGATGCTGCCGCATTCTACCAGGCCGAGGAAGGAAGCTCGACGGAGAAGGTATTCTGGTCTCAGTATGCTGAGGCCGGACATCCGGCGCCCTTAGCGACCAGCTGAAGCAGCTGGTCGAGCTCCACAAGATGGCCGAACAGGCCATGAAGGGCCTCATAGTTCGGCTGTGGCCTAAGGAAGCCATGCCTGGGAGCTAATTCGGTCTGGTGCGGCGGCTGGTGGACGCCTGTCCATGGATTGAATTCATCAAGCACTCCGCCTGCATTGAGGGTGCCCGTCGGGCCCTTGCCCGTGCTAAAGTGCAGTGGGGCAAGATGGACGCTGAGAAGCTTGTGACGGACCCGCCACCGCCGGGCAAGGAGTATTGCACGCCTGAGATGTATTATAAGGGCGTCCCGAAGGGTGCCCGCATTATAGCGGGTGAATGCTCCAAAGATGTAATTTTTGAGTAGACTCGCATGTTGTTATCCTGTGCGCTGAAAACTTTGTTCATATGCGCTAAGCAACGCTTGTTAATTTAAAATATTACCTTCTGTGCGGCCGTTTATCAAACTTGAGAGATGGCAAGTCGTTGGCTTCAACCCCCATGCCACGAGTGCTGGGGTGTTCGGGATAAACTTGAGCGCTCTTTTTTCCCATTTTTGGGTCCTTCGAGGGAGGCACTCAACACAACGAACGAGGCAACCGGACTTATAATGCTTGAACACTCCCACTTAGCCATAGAATTCTATAATTTTAAATTTCGGCGAAGCCCCTAGTGTTCGGAAGGCCGAATTCGGGGCGCTATCCACGCCTGGGCCGGACAAAGCCGGCTCCTCGCTCTAAGCAGCATAAGTCTTTAGGGACTCGAAAAAACCTCTCGAACAGCGACCGGCTCTCGCCGCATCATGACGGTCAGTTTTAGCTTTCTCCACTGAGGTGCGCAACCCAGCTCAACTGGGGCACAATCGCAGTGGTTCTCCCAGTGCTACCTTCGCCGATATAGCGGAACTTAAGGTACCAAAACATGGGAGCCGGGCAAACCCAACTATTGACCCAAGACATGATTCGGAGCCGATGCATATAATGCTATAAGTTCGGGGTGCAGCACTTGTGAAAGTGTTCGGACTTATCACACCATACTTTGGGGAACTTAAGCCCCTGGTGTATTTAGCCGTACCAAAGCGTACGGGTGCAACATGTCATAAGTGAACATATATAGATAGAAAAAGGAATGCAATGATAGGCAAAAAGCGATGCATTGTTTATTCAAAAAATACTGCAATGAAAGCAGAACGATACAAATAGTGCGATAAGCGAGGGATGGGACTATTTAACATGTCCCCCTCCAGGGGTAGGCTGCGGAATGGTATGCAAAACAGGTATAATGCTCGTAATGGAGACCACCTGGATACTCGACGTAGCTTTTCTGCTTCCCTGGCTGTTGCATCGTGAGTTCGGCAAGTCTACTGCCGGACAGGGCTTTTGGAAACGGAGTCCTGAAAATAAGAAGAAAGCAAAAATGACACAATTGGAAGCCCCTGGTGCGGTTGAGCCGCACTCTGGGCATTCCGTGGTCGTGCCCCTCCCCCTGTGCCCATGGTATCTCCAGAGCGTAGTTATGTACGCGTGGTACTGGTTTCACGATTTCGCGAGGGCTGGGGTTGGGGCCGCATTGCTAGGCATGCTCAGAACGTGCCAGGTGGTCTTGTTGTAGGTTACTCCGGGCGCGCTTGATGGTGTCCGGCCGCTTAACAGCCGGACTCGAGAATTGCCTTAAGAGGCTGCTTTGTACTTCCGCCGCGAGAGCCGCTGTATGCTCCTCCGTTCGGAGAGAGCGTTCGGTGTTTCCGTTGACCGTAATGACTCCTCGAGGGCCTGGCATCTTGAGCTTGAGGTATGCGTAGTGCGGCACCACATTGAACTTTGCAAATGCGGTTTGTCCGAGCAGTGCATGATAGCCACTGCAGAACGGGACTATGCCGAAGATTAACTCCTCACTTCGGAAGTTATCCGGGGATCCGAAGACCACTTCAAGTGTAACTGAGCCTGTGCAGTTGGCCTCTACACTTGGTATGACGCCTTTGAAGGTCGTCTTTGTGGGATTAATCCTTGAGGGGTCTATGCCCATTTTGCCCACTGTATCCTGATAAAGCAGGTTCAGGCTGCTGCCGCCGTCCATCAGGACTCTAGTGAGGTGAAATCCGTCGACGATTGGGTCTAAAACCAATGCGGCGAATCCGCCATGGCGGATGCTAGTGGGGTGGTCCCTTCGATCAAAAGTGATCGGCAGGAGGACCACGGATTGAACTTGGGGGTGACTGGCTCCATCGCGTATACGTCCCTGAGTGCACGCTTCCGCTCCCTTTTGGGTATGTGGGTTGCGTATATCATGTTCACCGTCCGCACTTGTGGGGGGAAACCCTTCTGTCCTCTATTGTTCAGCGGCCGGGTCTCTTCCTCGTCATCGCTATGCAGCCCCTTGTCATTGCTTTCAGCAATTAACTTGCCTGCCTGCTTGAACACCCAACAATCCCTGTTGGTGTGATTGGCAGGCTTTTCGGGGGTGCCGTGTATCTGGCACAAGCGATCGAGTATCTGGTCCAAATTGGACGGGCCCGGAGTAGTTCTTTTGAATGGTTTTTTTCGCTGACCGGGTTTGGAGCCTCTGAATCCGGCGTTGACTACCGTATCTTTAGTATTATCGCCGTTGATTCGGCGCTTGTGCTTATTGCGACGCGACCTGTCATTGCTGTCCTTGGTATCCGAACTACCGGAGTTTTTGGTCAGGTTATTACTGCAAGCTAGCCAGCTGTCCTCTCCCGCACAGAAGCGGGTCATGAGTGATGTGAGGGCTGCCATGGATTTCGGCTTTTCCTGTCCTAGGTGCCGGGCAAGCCACTCATCGCGGATGTTATGTTTGAAGGCTGCAAGGGCCTCTGCATCCAGACAGTCAACGATTTGATTTTTTTTGGTTAAGAACTGTGTCCAGAATTGTCTAGCCGATTCGTCTGGCTGCTGAGTTATGTGGCTTAGGTCATCGGCGTCTGGTGGTCACACATATGTGCCCTGGAAGTTATCAAGGAATGCGGCTTCCAGGTCTTCCCAACACCCAATTGATTCTGCTGGCAAGCTGTTGAGCCAATGTCGAGCTAGTCCTTTGAGCTTGAGTGGGAGGTATTTGATGGCGTGTAGATCATCACCGCGGGCCATGTGGATGTGAAGGAGATAGTCCTCGATCCAAACCACAGGATCTATTGTGCCGTTGTATTACGGGTTTGAAACCCTCAGGGATTTGATGATCCATTACTTCGTCTGTGAAGCATAGTGGGTGTGCGGCGCCTCTGTATTGGGCTATATCGCCGACGCAGCTCAAACGAGCTTTGTCTACTGTGTTCGGCCCGGCCGGCATTGCTGTACCCGGCGCAACGGTTGTTGTCACGTATCGTGGGGCGCCCACGCGATCCGTAGATCCATCTTGTTTGTCTTGCCTTATCCTCCAATATGTCTCGTAAGTCCGGTGCATTCCCCCATGGCTGTGTACTTTTCGAGCGACGCCGGGGTGCGGCTTTAGTGGAGGGCCTAGAGGCCTCTCTGTCGCGGCCATGAGGTGGCCGGTCGGCCGTATTGTGTGCTGGTGATGTAGGTTTATGTGCTTCCTCCTCTAATCGGGGTAGCAGCTTGCGTTTTGGGTAGCTTTTGGAGGGGCGTTCGAGTTCATGCTCTTCGGCCGCAAGGACTTCAGTCCATCTGTCGGCTAGCAAGTCTTGGTCAGCTCTAAGCTGTTGCTGCTTTTTCTTGAGGCTGCTTGCCTTGGCCACAAGCCTGCGTTTGAAACGCTCTTGATCGACAGGATCCTCAGGCACAACAAATTCGTCGTCGTCGAGGCTTGCCTCATCTTCGGAGGGAGGCATGTAGTTATCGTCCTCTACCTCTCTGTCTGCCGCTCTCTCATGAGGGCTGGTTTCTCCATCCTCCTGTGCTGAATCTTGCTGGAGGGGGTTGTCTTCGGCACTGTCCGGGGTGTTATTGTCTTCGGTGCCGGAATCTCCATTTTTGCTGTGGCGGGATTTAGAGCGGCGCCGCTGACGCCGGCGCTTGGGCTGTTTCTTGGAGGGGTCATCCTCCGTTGTTCCATTGCCATTCCCATCCTTTAGGATGTCCACCATGTATATGTCGTGTGACGAGGTTGCGTTCCAGTGCCCTGTAGGCGCTGGTTCTTGGTCGTGTCCGGCATCGTCGTCCATACGTCGATGTCTTCGGAGTCGAAGTCTAGCATGTCAGTTAAGTCATCGACAGTGGCTATGAAGTGGGTGGTGGGTGGGCTTTGAATTTCTTCGCCGTCCGCATCCCGACTGCCCTGACCATAATCCGGCCAGGGCTCTCCTGATAAAGAGAGACACTTTAGCGAATTCAGGATGTCGCCAAAAGGTGAGTGCTGAAAGATGTCCGCGGCGGTGAACTCCATGATCGGCGCCCAATCGGATTTGATTGGCAGGGGCGCAGAAGGTTCGGGGTCCGGAGAGGAGTCCGACACCTTGGAGTCACGAGCTTCACAAGGGACAGGATCGGTATTCGGCTCTATCGCCGTAGAGGTAGCAGCCCCCGAGGCGGTGTCCAGCCACCCATCCTCGATCAGCGCAGTCGGCTCCGAGCTGAGGGTCGAAGCGGACTCTTGTGCGGCCTCTAGGGCACTGTCTGGCAGCAGAGCTAGATCATGCCCATCGTGACAGTGCGGCGCGCTCGGCTGTGGCTCGAATCCGTCGAAGATCAAGTCTCCGCGGATGTCAGCCGTATAGTTCAAACTTCCAAATCTGACCTGATGGCCAGGGGCGTAGCTTTCGATCTGCTCCAGATGGCCAAGTGAATTGTCCCGCAGTGCAAAGCCGCCGAATACGAAGATCTGTCTGGGGAGAAAAGTCTCACCCTGGACCGCGTCGTTGTTGATGATCGAAGGAGCCATCGGGCCTAGAGGTGACGACACAGAGGAACTCTCAATGAAAGCACCAATGTCGGTGTCAAAACTGGCGGATCTCGGGTAGGGGGTCCCGAACTGTGCGTCTAGGCAGATGGTAACAGGAGACAAGGGACATGATGTTTTTACCCAGGTTCGGGCCCTCTCGGTGGAGGAAAAACCCTACTCCTGCTTGATTAATATTGATGATATGGGTAGTACAAGAGTAGATCTACCATGAGATCATAGAGGCTAAACCCTAGAAGCTAGCCTATGGTATGATTGTTGTTCGTCCTATGGACTAAAACCCTCCGGTTTATATAGACACTCGAGAGGGTTAGGGTTACACAGAGTCGGTTACAATGGTAGGAGATCTACATATCCGTATCGCCAAGCTTGCCTTCCACGCCAAGGAAAGTCCCATCCAGACACGGGACGAAGTCTTCAATCTTGTATCTTCATAGTCTTGGAGTCCGGCCAACGGTGATAGTTCGGCTATCCGGACACCCCCTAATCTAGGACTCCCTCACAGAGTAACGCCTTAAGCAAGATGACATGATGTAGAGGGATAAATTAATGCAATATGATAAAAACCCCATCTTGTTATCCTTGATGGCAACAATACAATACGTGCCTTGCAACCCTTTCTGTCACTGGTTAAGGACACGTTAAGATTGAACCCAAAGCTAAGCACTACTCCCATTGCAAGAACTACCAATCTAGTTGGCCAAGGCAAACGGATAATTCAAAGAGACTTGCAAAGATAACTCAATCATACATAAAAGAATTCAGAGAAGAATCAAATATTTTCCATAGATAATCTGAATCATAAACCCACAATTCATCGATCTCAACAAACACACCGCAAAAAGAAGATTACATCAAATAGTTCTCCACAAGAGAGGGGGAGAACATTGTATTGAGATCCAAAAAGAGAGAAGAAGCCATCTGGCTACTA
This sequence comes from Triticum timopheevii, assembly GCA_963921465.1. NCBI lineage: Eukaryota > Viridiplantae > Streptophyta > Magnoliopsida > Poales > Poaceae > Triticum > Triticum timopheevii. The sequence goes on from OY997266.1 coordinate 68,297,900, forward strand.
GCTATGGACCCGAAGGTCTGAAGTAAACTACTCACACTTCATCGGAGAGGCTATGGTGTTGATGTAGAAGCCCTCCATGGTGGATGCCCCCTTCGGCGGAGCTCCGGAACAGGCCCCAAGATGGGATCTCGTGGATACAGAAAGTTGCAGCGGTGGAATTAAGTTTTTGGCTCTCCTTCTGATCTGTCGGGGGTACGTAGGTATATATAGGAGGAAGGAGTACGTTGGTGGAGCAACATGGGGCCCACGAGGTAGGGGGGCGCGCCCAGGGGGGGGGGGGGGCGCCCCCACCCTCGTGACCTCCTCGGTTACTTCTTGGAGTAGGGTCCAAGTCCCCTGGATCATGTTCGGAGAAAATCACGTTTCCGAAGGTTTTATTCCGTTTGGACTCCGTTTGATATTCCGTTTCTTCGAAACACTGAAATAGGCAAAAAACAACAATTCTGGGCTGGGCCTCCGGTTAATAGGTTAGTCCCAAAAATAAAATAAAAGTGGAAAATAAAGCCCAATATAGTCCAAAACAGTAGATAAAGTAGCATGGAGCAATCAAAAATTATAGATACGTTGGAGACGTATCACCCTCCACTCTCGTGGCCTGGTGCTTGCCCCTCCTACAGTGATTTCAGTGCCTAAAATCCTCAAATATTCCAGAAAAAAATATACTAAATTTGCGGGGCATTTGGAGCACTTTTATTTTCGGACTATTTTTTAATGCACGGATAATTCAGAAAATAGACGGATAATACTATTTTTGCTTTATTTATTCTAAATAACAGAAAGTAAAAAGAGGGTATAGAAGGTTGTGCCTTCTAGTTCCATCCATCTCATGATCATCAAAATGAATCCACTAAGAAGGTTGACCAAGTCTTGTTAACGAACTCATTCCGAATAATACAGAACCGGAGAAATTTCGAATAACACTAAGTTACCTCAACGGGGATATGAAAATCCCCAACAATAAGAATATCATACTTTTTCTTGACAGTAGGGAGAGGAAATTCAAAACCTCCAAAAATAATAGTTGGAACTTTTTCAGTGGAATTGATGCTATGAACTTGAGATTGTTTCCTCGAAAGGTGTACCATATGCTCATTACCATTAACATGAAAAGTGACATTGCCTTTGTTGCAATCAATAACAGCCCCTGCAGTGTTCAAAAAAGGTCTACCAAGGATAATAGATATACTATCGTCCTCGGGAATATCAAGAATAACAAAGCCCGTTAAGATAGTGACATTTGCAACCACAACAGGCACATCCTCACAAATACCGACATGTATAGCAGTTGATTTATCAGCCATTTGCAGAGATATTTCAGTAGGTGTCAACTTATTCAATTCAAGTCTACGATATAAAGAGAGAGGCATAACACTAACACTGGCTCCAAGATCACATAAAGCAGTTCTAACATAATTTCTCTTAATGGAGCACGATATAGTTGGTACCCCCGGATCTCCAAGTTTCTTTAGTATTCCACCCTTAAAAGTGTAATTAGCAAGCATGGTGGAAATTTCACCTTCTGGTATCTTTCTTTTCTTTGTAATGATATCCTTCTTATACTTAGCATAAGGATTTACTTTGAGCATATCAGTTAAGTGCATACGTAAGAAAATAGGTCTAATCATTTTAGCAAAGCTCTCAAAATCCTCATCATCCTTTGACTTGGATGGTTTAGGAGGAAAGGGCATGGGTTTCTAAACCCATGGTTCTCTTTCGTTACCGTGCTTCCTAGCAACAAAATATCTCTTATCGTAACGTTGATTCTTTGATTGTGGGTTATCAAGATCAACATCAGGTTCAATCTCTGCATCATTGTTTTTGCTAGGTTGAGCATCAACATGAACATTATCATTAACATTATCACTAGGTTCATGTTCATCACCTGATTGAGTTTCAGCATCAGAAATAGAAATATCATTGGGATTCTCAGGTGTGTCTACAGTAGGTTCACTAGAAGCATGCAAAGTTCTATCGTTTTTCTTTTTCTTCTTTTTAGAATAACTAGGTGCGTCTAAATTATTTCTCTGAGAATCTTGCTCGATTCTCTTATGGTGGCCTTCAGGATACAAAGGTTCCTGAGTCATTCTACCAGTTCTAGTAGCCACTCTAACAGCAAAGTCATTTTTATTGTTTAATTCCTCAAGCAAATCATTTTGAGCTTTAAGTACTTGCTCAGCTTGAGTAGCAACCATAGAAGCATATTTGCTAACGAGGTGAAGTTCATCTTTAACTCTAGCCAGATTATCACTTACACGTCCTATCTTGAAAGCATTATTCTTTAACTCTCTACCAACATAAGCATTAAAACTTTCTTGTCTAGCCATAAAGTCATCAAATTCATCTAATCATGGGCTATGAAATTTAGTAGAGGGGATTTCAACTTTATCATATCTATAGAGAGAATTTACCTTTACTACCTATGTTCGGTTATCAAGACAATATGGTTCTTCAACAGGTGGTATATTAAGACCATGTATTTCTTCAATTGGAGGTAATTTTTTAATATCTTCAGCTTTAATACGTTTTTCTTTCATTGATTTCTTTGCCTCTTGCATATCTTTAGGACTGAGAAATAAAACACCTCTCTTCTTCGGAGTGGGTTTAGGAATAGGCTCAGGAATGGCTCAATTGGTTCAGGAATCACTTCAAGAATGGGCTCGGGAAGAGTCCAATTATTTTCATTAGTCAACGTATTATTTAGTAATATTGCAGCTTCGTCGATTGTTCTTTCCCTGAAAACACAACCAGCACAACTATCCAAGTAGTCCTTGGAAGCATCGGTTAGTCCATTGTAAAAGATATCAAGTATTTCATTTTTCTTAAGAGGATGATCAGGAAAAGCATTAAGTAACCGGAGAAGCCTCCCCCAAGCTTGTGGGAGACTCTCTTCTTTGATTTGCACAAAATTATATATTTCCCGCAAGGCAGCTTGTTTCTTATGAGCAGGGAAATATTTAGCAGAGAAGTAATAAATCATATCCTGGGGACTACGCACACAACCAGGAGCAAGAGAATTATACCAAGTCTTAGCATCACCCTTTAATGAGAACGGAAATATCTTAAGGATATAAACACAGCGAGACTTCTCATCATTAGTAAACAGGGTAGCTATATGATTCAACTTGGTAAGATGTGCCACAACAGTTTCAGATTCAAGGCCATAAAAAGGATCAGATTCAACTAAAGTAATAATTCCAGGATCAACGGAGAATTCATAATCCTTATCAGTAACACAAATAGGTGAAGTAGCAAAAGCAGGGTCAGGTTTCATTCTAGCATTAAGAGATTGCTGCTTCCATTTAGCTAATAATTTCTTAAGATCAGATCTATCATTGCAAGCAAAGATTTCCCTAGCAGCTTCTTCATTCATAACATAACCCTTAGGAACAACAGGCAATACATAATCATTGGGAGAACCTTCATCATCACTATCATCAATAATAGCATCTTCAAAATTTTCATCCCCCCTAACTCTAGCAAGTTGTTCATCAAGAAATTCACGTACTGGCAAAGTAGTATCACGCACAAAAGTAGTTTCATCATGCATAGTAGAAGTGGCATCATCAATAACATGCAACATATTAGAATTCATAGCAGTAGCAGGTTTAGGTGTCGCAAACTTACTCATAACAGAAGGAGAATCTAGTGCAGAGCTAGATGGCAGTTCCTTACCTCCCCTCGTAGTTGAGGGATAGATATTGGTTTTAGTGTCTTTCAAGTTCTTCATAGTGATCAACACATATAAATCCCAAGTGACTCAGAGAATAGAGCTATGCTCCCCGGCAACGACACCAGAAATTAGTCTTGATAACCCACAAGTGTAGGGGATCGCAACAGCTTTCGAGGGTGAAGTACAACCCAAATTTATTGATTCGACACAAGGGGAGCCAAAGAATATTCTTGAGTATTAGCAGTTGAGTTGTCAATTCAACCACACCTGGATAACTTAGTATCTGCAGCAAAGTGTTTAGTAGCAAAAGTGGTATGATAGTAATGGTAACAGTAGCAAAGGTAGAGATAAATGCTTTTGGGTTTTTGTAGTAGTTGTAACAGTAGCAACGGAAAAGTAAATAAGCGAAGAACAATATATGAAAAGCTCGTAGGCAATGGATCAGTGATGGATAATTATGCCGGATGCGATTCCTCATGTAATAGCTATAACATAGGGTGACACAGAACTAGCTCTAATTCATCAATGTAATGTAGGCATGTATTCCGTAAATAGTCATACGTGCTTATGGAAAAGTACTTGCATGACATCTTTTGTCCTACCCTCCCGTTGCAGCGGGGTCCTAGTGGAAACTAAGGGATATTAAGGCCTCCTTTTAATAGAGAACTGGACCAAAGCATTAACACATAGTGAATACATGAACTCCTCAAACTACGGTCATCACCGAGAAGTATCCTGATTATTGTCACTTCGGGGTTGTCGGATCATAACACATAATAGGTGACTATAGACTTGCAAGATAGGATCAAGAACACAATATATTCATGAAAACATAATAGGTTCAGATCTGAAATCATGGCACTCGGGCCCTAGTGACAAGCATTAAGCATAGCAAAGTCATAGCAACATCAATCTCGGAACATAGTGGATACTACGGATCAAACCCTAACAAAACTAACTTGATTACATGGTAAATCTCATCCAACCCATCACCGTCCAGCAAGCCTACAATGGAATTACTCACGCACGGCGGTGAGCATCATGAAATTGGTGATGGAGGATGGTTGATGATGACGACGACGGCGAATCCCCCTCTCCGGAGCCCCGAACGGACTCTCGATCAGCCCTCCCGAGAGAGATTAGGGCTTGGCGGCGGCTCCGTGTCGTAAAATGCGATGAAACTTTCTCTCTGCTTTTTTCTCTGCAAAACGGAATATATGGAGTTGGAGTTGAGGTCGTGGAGCTCCAGGGGGCCCACGAGATAGGGGGCGCGCCCTAGGGGGGGAGGGGGGGGGGGGCGCTCCCCTGTCTCATGGACATGCCCTAGGCCCCCTGATGTATTTCTTTCGCCCAGAAATTCTTATTAATTCCAAAAAGTGCCTCTGTGGATTTTCAGGACATTCCGAGAACTTTTCTTTTCTACACATAAAACAACATCATGGCAGTTCTGTCAATGTTCTGGGAATGGGGGTACCCAGACTTGCCTGCTTGCGGCCTGCGGCGTGGCCCAGTACGGCCCATCTTCATCAACACATGCTCAAGACCCTCGCGAGGGGCCAAGCCTCGCGGGGTGGACGACAGGAGGCTTCATCGGGCACGGCCTCGTCGGGCTGGCTCATGAGGAGGTGGAGAGATCAAGGTGGGGTACCTCGCGAGGTGCTCATGATGCAAGCCATGATGACCAAGGCCAGGTGGGCGCCAGGCGGGCGCCGGCCTGTGCAGAGTCCTTGTTTCCTCTTTGGTGCAAAGGGAGCAAGCGCATGCAAGAGTATCAAGCAAAGGCAACCATTTCGATGCAACAAGACCAAGACCAGCAAGACGACATGATGGAGGTCATCGGGGAGCCCAAGCCGGCGTCATCGTCAGGGCCTTTGGCAGGCGAGGACCAACTTTAGTCACGATAAGTGTACTAGATGTTCCCCTTCAAAATGGCCAATTGTTGGCGCCCTTCCCACTCAATATTTGGGAAGAGGCCCAGGGCCTCCCTCTATAAATAGAGCTAGCCACCCCCAGGGGCTCGGATGGGCTCTGATTGGATCTGGGGGTTCTGATATGATCTGTGGGCTCTGATCTGATCTGGGGGTTCTGATCTGATCTGATCTAGAGGCATCAGGAAGAGAGAGATAGAGAGAGAGAGAGGCGACTGAACTCCCCGAGCAGTTCATCACACCAGCCAAGAACAGACCCTCGCGAGGCTGTTCTTCCCTTGTATTGTTCATCATCAGCCCCAGAGGCAATCCACCACACCACACACTGGAGTAGGGTATTACACCACAATGGTGGCCTGAACCAGTATAAATCCTGTGTCCACTGTGTTGTTCTTCGTGTAGTTAGATCCTTGCGAGGCGACGAGACATGGGTAGGCAGGGGATGTGATCTCCGCGTGCACCCTAGAGTTCGAACCTTGAGGGTCAGCCGGAACCCGAAATCCGACATTTGGTGCGCCAGGTAGGGGTGCATCGGAATCCGCCTTTTGTTGCCTCGTGTTTCGCCGCCTGTCGCATCATCATCATCATGTCCGGCGACCCAACGGGCAATCCCGATCCCTGGGCAGCCTGGCCCGCCCGCGCAGAGCCGCTTGCCTAGGGCGACCTCAACCCTATGCCCCAGGCAGCCCGCGGTCCGCAGGGTGCTATGGGCTGCGGGAGACGCAGCCAGGCGGCACCAGCTCTCACGCCGCGGCAGGTGCGGTCGGCAGCAAGGGCCTCAAGCCACACCGCGGCCATGGCGCCGTACACCCGGCGGGAGCAGGCAAACTCAAGGGCCACGCTCACTGTGGCCCGAGAGCTACTGCGATGCAGGCTACTAGAGGGCGGCCGCGACGTGCTCCTGAAACGGGTGGCGGAGCTCCTAGGCTCCGCCGCCTCAGGGGCTCACCCCTTCGGCGCCTAGCTACGGCCTCAGGCCCAAGGCGGACCGCACGGAGGCCCCACACGCGCCCGCGCAGCTTCGAGCGGTTTCCAGGGCCACTCCAACACCACCCTGGCCGTCGGCGCCTGGCTGCCGCTAGTGCCACCTCCGCCTCCGGCCAGCGAAGGGGGATCCACTGCAGTCCACGGTCCCGGTGGGCCGCCGCGCTACCACCCCCAGGCGGGCACCTCGAGCGGGACCGCGTAGCACACGGGGCACTACAGCGAGGCATTCGGGGCGGCGGCCCCAGAAGCGTATGTGCCCCACATGGTAGATCAAGGACACGCGCAGGAGGAAGACCATGTCTCGTTCCTTTGCCCAGGCTGGGGGGAGGAGATGCACGAAGCCGAACTCTTTCAAGAGCCCAGGGAAGGCCTCGTCGACCGCACTGGAGGCAGCGACTATCGGGTACTGCTAATCCCTCAGGAACAGGCATACTGTAACCATGGATCGCAGGAGGTACAGGTCGTCACGCCGGATGGCCGCCCCAATCCATCAGCTTCCAACCCCTCAGGAGGAGGGCACTGGGGGATGCAGGAGGGGGGACGAGATCCGGCCTCGCCCACGCGGCGCTCGGAGCAAGGCGTCCTCAGGAGGTAGGCCCTCTGCCGGGGAGGTGCCTCAGGGCCTACCCCCGACAGAGGACCCGTGGTTGTCGGGGGAACCGCTGGCGACCGCTCTATCCCGTCGGTGGCGTCCTCGGTCTCCGGCCATCATCGATGGCGATGGAGTGTGGCGCAAGGCAGGGCCCTCGTCTGGTGATATGAAGCAAGGCCGGTACCTGTGAAGAAGGCCCAGTGCCTGTGAAGCTCGCCGCCCCGTGACACTCTCACGTAATAATGAGTGGGGCTGTACACGCCCCGGAGTCTCCGAAGAGCCGCCCTCGGGCCTCGGGGGCTCCCGCCCACGCCCAGTGGCAGCACTTAGCTCCACGCTGGTGAGAAGACGTCGAAGACTAGACTAGGTGCCGGACGTGACCTTTCTGCTTTTTCTGCCTTTCCTTTGGTTGTTGTTTCCCTCCATTCGGATTTAAGTTGGATTTGAGCTTGAAACTTGCGTGTGTTCGGGGAAGGGGTGTTTAGTCTCGTTCGAGCAATTTCTCGCGTTCTGGTTACCACCTTGCGTTCATCCAGCCTCAGCCGCCTCCCCTCGCGAGCCCCTCGCGGGCCGGTCCAGGCCCAGCATGCGCGCAGCCCAGACTGCCATCGCCACGCCCTCTCAGGAGGTTCTCCTTGCCGGTTCAATAAGCTCGTTCAGGAGGCACTCAGGACACCACAACCCTCCGCAGGCTAGCTCGGGGCCCATGCGGGTCAAAGGTAAACGAGCCAGTCGACTCGCCATGAAACCAGCCGACTGGCGCAGGCACGCGGGTGATGTCATGTCTATAAATACGCTAACTGCAAGTTTTTACACGAGGGGCTCCCCCTCCCAAAATGCTCTTACAACCCTCTGGGCCAAGCCCGAACTCTCCTTGCGCAGGGTACAAGCAGGAACAGCACGCGGTCAATCGGATAAATCCCCCAATGCATCCTCAGGGACACCTCCGGAGTCGCCACTGGCATCACTGGCCTCGCCATCGCCTTCTGCGCCGCCGCTGTCAGCGCCTGGGCCGTTCACCACTCCGCCCTCATCAACAGCTACGACCACACCGTCGTTGTCGGTGGTGAAAGCCCTGACAAGGGCGTCCACATTGTCTTCCACCCAACGCGCCAGATCGCCCCGGAGTGCCAGGGGTACCAGTGCGATGGCGACATCAAAGTCAAAATGGGGATCCATGTTCTGGAGATGACTGAAGACGCGAGAAAAGGCACGCCCCAGCAGGGCACGGCTCCTCTCCTCCACCAACCCGTCGGCTCTGCCCGACCGAGTCTCCATCTGCGTCACCACGTCGGTGAAGAACTGAAGGTTACTAGCAAAGTTAACCATGTGGGGCTCCCCGACGGCTGCCTCACAGATGTTGCTCAGGGCCGTGTTAGCTCTTTCCCGGAGCGTGCGGAGTATAGGGCCATGCTCGTGCTCCAAGGTCTGCCTCTGGCGTATCTCGTCCTCGCTCCGCCGCGCAACGACCTCGACCGCGTCCACCCTTTGACGGAGAAGAAGCACCTCGGCGCGGGAGGAAGCCAGCTCCACCTGCGCCCTGCCAAGGGCGGCTCGGGCAGCATCCACGCGCCGCGTCACTTCGTCCAGCTTGGCCTTCAGGGCAGCGGTCCTACCCTCTGCTTCGAATTTATCAACTCCAGCCTCTCCTGAAACTCGCGCTCAAGGTTCAAGCGGGCCGCCACCACCCGGCGATCAACCTCTTATGAGGCTCGGGCTTCCCTCGCGGCAATGTCATCCTCCGCCCGCGCCACCAGGCGCTCCCTCGTCCCCAACCGCTCGAGGTCCAGGGTGCGCTCGGTGGCCTCCACCGTCAGTGCATCCTCACGTATCTGGAGCTCTGCCTGGTCGACCGAAGCCCCCTTCATCGACGCAAGGGCCGCCTCGCACAACTCCACCTGCTCCTCTAGGGAGCTACTACAGGCCCGAAGCTCCCACGCCCGCTCCTCAGCGGCCCTACGCCGCTGGTCAGCCTCCCGAGCCTCCTTGACGGCCCGGGAGCAGGCCTCCCGAGAAGCCGCTAGCGACACCTTGGCTTCCTCGTTGTCAAGGTCACGCTGATGGCGCGCAAGGGCAATGCCCACCTTCAGCTTGCGCTTCTCCTCAGCTAGGCGCAAGCCCTCGGCCACAAGGCGCGCGTCCTCCTCAGCAAGCTCTACACCAAGCTGGCTCACTGCGTCAGCCTCCCTCCAGAAGAACTCTTGGCGGAGGGTGCGGCACTCCCGAGCACGCTCGAGCACGTCTTCCGCATCATCCTCCGCCCCAGGAGTGCGCGGAGGGCCACGGACCAGCACTCTCCCTCTGGGCAGGGGCTGGGGGCTGGCGCCCTAGCGATGGCCGGATGCGCCTCGCCAAAAGCATGGCCCAGAGCCGGTTCGTCCCCCAAGAAAGAACGCAAGACCGACCTTAGCCTGTCGTCATCCATGACCAATTGAAGAGCCCATGGCAGGCTGGCTATGCCCCGGGAGGGTTCGCGAAGGATGGACGTGAGGTGCGCAGAATCATGACGCATCACAGGATGGCTGACCTCTCCAACCGACCTCACCACTAGGGCAGTGCTTGAGCCCGGGGCGCCTGGGGATGGTGGAGAGGGCGAGGCCTGGAGGGATGGTTCCTCAGCCATCTCCGTGAGCTCGGCAGGAAGGGCCCTGCAAGGCAATGATCAGTTGAAGCAACAAGAAAGTGAGGGAATGAGAAAGGGGAAGGCTTACTCATCGGTGGCGAAGTACTTCCTGCGCTTCAATAGGCGGCAAGGGTAATCATCACCCAAGGCCTCCCTTCTCTTTCGGAGAGCCTCAAAGTCCACCCAGAAGCGGCCTAGGAGCTTGGCGCACGGGTCATCCTGCGACGAGGAGGAAGCGCCAATGAGATCAACGTCGGGGGCATCGCCCTGGCACCCGCTGCCAGACGCTGCACCATGGAGGGTGGCCGGGGCCTCGGGAGCCTCTGCCACAGGAGCCGCAGGTTGCGGCTCAACACCCTCAGCCGCCACAGGGCGGGCCTCAGGAGCTGCCACCTCAGGAGTCCCGCTTGGCGTCATCATCCCGATGGCGGCCCCCTCAGCCCCTGAAGACCCTTGCCTCCCAGATCCACCACTCGAGGAGGGACCATCGTGGGCAACCGGAAGGGCAACCACCACGACAGGGTTCTCGCGAGGTCCCCTGAGGCCTACGGGGCGCAACCCCCATTCATCGAAGCTGGGCATCTGCTTCACAAAATCAGCCCGGTTTGAGCAAAGGTACAACAGGGCGCCCCCATGCCGGATGCTGCCAGGGGAAGGGTCCCCAGTCAGGATCACAAGGACCTTCCTCAGCACTTCAGGCGTCAGATCTTCCTCTTGGAGCCTCATGCGGTCTTCACGCCCCCCGAAGGCCCACATCCGGTGGGAATGATGCTGGAGAGGGGCAATGCGGCACAGGAGGAACTCCTTCACCACCTTGGGTGCCATCACACCGAGCGCCCTCAAGTACGCAAAGTGATGCCAGACGAAGACGAACCGAGAGCTTGTGAGCGTCTCCTGGCCCCAGCCCGAATTGGGGATAGCGGGCAAGGTGGGCCCCGAGAGCAGGGGGCTGGGCACTCCGACATCCACGTACAACCACCGCTCTCGGAACCCAGTCGCAGGCGGAGGAAGGCTGAAATCAATTCCCAAAGCCGTTGTTTCTGGTGCGGCAAGGAAGCTCACGCACCCCGAGCATTGGGTGGGGTCGCTGAGGCGCAAGGAGAAGAAGTGGCGCAGCAAGGCAACTGAAGGAGGAATGCCCATCATCGCCTCGTAAACAAAAGCAAAAACGACAAGAAGAGTAATGGATTCGGGACCCAAATGCATCATGTGGATCTGGTAGTGGGAAAGAACGACATTGAAGAAATCGGAAAAGGGGGGGACCAATCCCGCCCACAGGGTGTCAGCAAAGTACTGGACCTCGGTGACTATCCTATCAATGGAGAAGTGAGACGCGGGCTAGACCATCGTCCTCCCACACTCGTTGAAGATGGTGGCAAGGGCAGAACTGACCTTGTCCAAGCCTTCCAGGTTGAGTATGACCGACTTATCAACAGCAGGAGCCATCGACGGTGACGGGCCGGATGAGGGCACCGACTGTTGCTCTTTCCCCTTCTTCGTCGGAGCCATGGCGACAGGAAGATGGAGGATTCGAGATTGGATGGGAAACAGAGGCTGGAGCTCGAGAGAAGGAAGAGAAGGGGGCGCGCGAGCGGCAAGAAGAGGGGAGACTGTGTGCAACCACGGGTCCGCCTAGCAGGGGCGCAAAATAAGGAGGCGTGGGGGAATAGGGACGCCCACGTCCAATCAACCGCCACGCGGCACCCAAGGCCGCAGGCTATTGGGGCCCGCGGTGCTTCGCACTTGCCCCTTCGCTTCTCTGCTAGGCCAAGTCCGGGCGCGCCTTGGGCCCGGGGGATACTGTCGGCATTCTGGGAACGGGGGTACCCAGACTTGCCTGCCTGCGGCCTGCGGCGTGGCTCCAGGAGTGGCCCAGTACGGCCCATCTTCGTCAACACATGCTCAAGACCCTCGCGAGGGGCCAAGCCTCGCGGGGCGGACGACAGGAGGCTTCCTTGGGCACAGCCTCGTCGGGCTGGCTCGCGAGGAGGCGGAGAGATGAAGGCAGGGTACCTCGCGAGGTGCTCCTGACGCAAGCCATGATGACCAAGGCCAGGCGGGCGCCAGCCTGCACAGAGTCCTTGTTTCCTCTTTGGTGCAAAGGGAGCAAGCGCAGGCAAGAGTATCAAGCAAAGGCAACCATTTAGGTGCAACAAGACCAAGACCAGCAGGACGGCAGGATGGAGGTCATCATGGAGCCCAAGCCGGCGTCGTCGTCAGGGCCTTTGGCTGGCGAGGACCAACTTTAGTCAGGATAAGTGTACTAGATGTTCCCCTTCAAAATGGCCAATTGTTGGCGCCCTTCCCGCTCAATATTTGGGAAGAGGCCCAGGGCCTCCCTCTATAAATAGAGCTAGCCACCCGCAGAGGCTCGGATGGGCTCTGATCGGATCTTGGGGTTCTGATCTGATCTGGGGGCTCTGATCTGATCTGGGGGTTCTGATCTGATCTGATCTAGAGGCATCAGGAAGAGAGAGATAGAGAGAGAGGCGACTGAACTCCCCGAGCAGTTCATCGCACCAGCCAAGAACAGACCCTCGCAAGGCTGTTCTTCCCTTGTATTGTTCATCATCAGCCCCAGAGGCAATCCACCACACCACACACTGGAGTAGGGTATTACACCACAATGGTGGCCTGAACCAGTATAAATCCCGTGTCCTCTGTGTTGTTCTTCGTGTAGTTAGATCCTTGCGAGGTGACGAGACATGGGTAGGCAGGGGGTGTGATCTCCGCGTGCACCCCAGAGTTCGAACCTTGAGGGTCAGCCGGAACCCAAAATCCGACAAGTTCTGCTGAAAACAACGTCAGTCCGGGTTAGTTTCATTCAAATCATGCAAGTTAGAGTCCAAAACAAGGGCAAAAGTGTTTGGAAAAGTAGATACGTAGGAGACGTATCAACTCCCCCAAGCTTAAACCTTTGCTTGTGTCCTCAAGCAATTCAGTTGATAAACTGAAAGTGATAAAGAAAAACTTTTACAAACTCTATTTGCTCTTGTTGTTGTAAACATGAAAAGCCAGCATTCAAGTTTCAGCAAATATCATGAACTAACCATACTCACAATAACACTTAGCTCTCACAATTACTCATATCAATAGCATAATCAGCTAGCGAGCCATAATAATAAAACTTGGATGACAACACTTCCTCAAAATAATCATAACATGATATAACAAAATGGTATCTCGCTAGCTTTTCTGAGACCGCAAAACATAAATGCAGAGCACCTTTAAAGATCAAGGACTGACTAAACATTGTAATTCATGGTAAAAGAGATCCAGTCAAGTCATACCCAATATAAACCTATAGTAATGAATGCAAATGACAGTGTGCTCTCCAGCGGGTGCTTTTTAATAAGAAGGGTGATGACTCAACATAAAAGTAAATAGATAGGCCCTTCGCAGAGGGAAGTAGGGATTTGTAGATGTGCCAGAGCTCAATTTCAAAATAGAGGTTGAATAACATTTTGAGCGGCATACTTTCACTGTCAACGCAACAACTATGAGATGGCCGTATCTTCCATACTACATGCATTATAGGCAGTTACCAAACAGAACAGTAAAGGTTTATACTCCCCCAACCACCAACAAGCATCAATCCATGGCTTGCTCGAAACAACGAGTGCCTCCAACTAACAAAAGCCCTGGGGGAGTTTTGTTTAATTATTTTGATTTGCTTTGATCTTTTTGGATCATGGGATTGGGCATCCCGGTTACCGGCCCTTTCTCGTGAATGAGGAGCGGAGTCCACTCCTCGTGAGAATAACCCACCTAGCATGGAAGATATAGGCAGCCCTAGTTGTAACATGAGCTGCTCGAGCATACAAAACAGAATTTCATTTGAAGGTTTGGAGTTTGGCACAGTCAAATTTGCTTGGAACTGCATGGACCCCCAAGGACATACCGAGTATCCCGAGGAAGTACGCCGAGCACAAACTCCATGTCTGCAAGGACGCCAAGCCTGTTTGTCAACCCCTGCGATGTTTCTCCGAAGAGAAGAGAAGAACCATCGGTGAAGAAGCCGCCAAGATCTTAGCGTCCGGCTTCATCATGGAAGTGTTCCACCCCGAGTGGCTGGCCAACCCAGTCCTCGTCCGGAAGAAGAACAAGACCTGGCGCATGTGCATCGACTACACTAGCCTGAACAAGGCCTGTCCCAAGGATTCGTTCGCCCTCCCCCGGATTGACCAAGTCATCGACTCGACCGTCGGGTGCGAGCTCCTGTCCTTCCTGGATGCTTACTGCGGCTACCACCAGATCAAGCTGGACCCGGCCGACGCCCTGAAGACGTCCTTCATCACGCCCTTTGAGGTGTATTGCTACATCACCATGTCATTCGGCTTGAAGAACGCCGGCGCCACCTTCCAGCGCTGCATGCCGAAATGCTTGCTGCCGCAACTCGTCCGCAACATCCACGTTTACGTGGACGACATCGTGGTGAAGACCAAGAAGCACATCACGCTCCTCGACGACCTGAGGGAAACATTCGCCAATCTGCGCGAATACAAGGTCAAGCTCAACCCAGAAAAATGCGTTTTTGGCATCCCGACCGGAAAGCTACTTGGCTTCCTCGTCTCGGAGCGTGGCATTGAGGCGAACCTGGAGAAGATCAAGGCCATCGAGCGCATGCGCAAGCCGGCTTGGCTGCGCGATGTCCAGAAATTCACCGGCTGCTTGGCCTCAGTCAGCCAGTTTCTCAGCCGGCTGGGCGGGAGGGCCCTGCCCCTGTACCAGCTGATGAAGAAGACGACGCCGTTTGAATGGAACGACCATGCGGACGAGGCCTTCCAAGACCTCAAGCGCATGCTCTCCACCACACCAGTCCTGGCCGCGCCGGCCGAGAAGGAGCCGCTGTTGCTCTATATTGCTGTGACCTCATGGTCGATCAGCACAATGCTGGTGGTCAAGCGACCAGAGAAGGGCAAGGTCCAAGCCGTCCAGCGCCAGGTCTACTACCTGAGCGAGGTGCTCTCCGCCTCCAAGCAGAACTACCCGCACTACCATAAGATATGTTACGACATGTACTTCACCGCCAAGAAACTGAAGTAGTACTTCCAAGAGCATGTTATCACCGTGGTCAGCACGGCCCCTCTAGGCGAGATCATCAGGTGCCGGTACGCCTCCGGCCGGGTCGCCAAGTGGGCGCTCGAGCTAGCCGACCACACCATCCTCTATGAGCCCCACACCACGATCAAGTCCCAGACCTTGGCTGACTTCCTCGTCGACTGGACCGAGACCCAGTACCTACCGCCGCCTCCGGACTCGACGCATTGGCGCTTGCACTTCGACGGCTCCAAGATGCGACCCGGCCTAGGGGCCGACATCGTGTTGTCCTCCTCGAAGGGCGACCGACTCCGCTACACACTCCAGACCCACTTCGCCACCTCCAACAACGTCGCCGAGTACGAAGCCCTTGTGCATGGCCCCCGGCTTGCCAAGGAACTCAGCATCCGGCGCATCCTGTGCTACGGCGACTCCAACATCCGGTGGTGCAACAGTGCTCCGGCGAGTGGGACGCCCGCGACTCCAACATGGCAAGCTATCTCTTCCTCGTCCAGAAGCCGTCCAGATCCTTTGAGGGCTGCAAGTTCCTCCACATCCCGCGCGCGGAGAATGAGGCAGCCGACACGCTCGCCAAGATTGCCTCGTCCCGGTAGTTCATCCCATCCGGCGTCTCCCTCGAGCACCTGCACAAGCCGTCCATCAAGCCGTCTCCGGACTCCGAGTCCATCCACGTCCCGGATGACCCGGCCGCGCCTCAACCCGGCCCGAGGACTGCTGAACCCGGCCCGGGGACTGCCAAACTCAGCCCAGAGACCGAAGCCGCCAACCCGGCCACCATCACCCTCGACCCGGCCATTGCCATCCCCGACCCGGGGGCTGCTCAGCCCGGCTCGGGGGCTGCCAACCCGGAACCCATCCTGGTGGCCGTCTTCGCCGTGGTGACGGCCCCGTCTTGGGCCCTGCCTATCTCGGAGTTCCTGGAGAACGGGGTCCTCCCCATGGACGAGACCGAAGCCTGGCAGGTGCAATGCCCGGCGTCCGCCTACAGCATCATCAACAACGAGCTCGTCAAACGCAGCTCCACTGGCGTGTTCCAGCGCTGCGTCGAGCAGGACCAAGGCATCGACATCCTCCTCGACATACACCAGGGTGAATGCGGGCACCACGCCGCATCGCAATCCCTGGTAGCCAAGGCTTTCCGCCATGGTTTCTACTGGCCTACGGCCCTGCAAGACGCCGAGTCACTCGTCCTCAAGTGCGAGGGATGCCAGCGCTTCAGGAAGCGTAACCACCAGTCGGCGTCAGCGCTCCGCACCATCCCGATCGCCTGGCCCTTCATGGTCTGGGGACTCGACATGGTGGGACCCTTCAAAACCGCTCGAGGCGGCATGACGCATTTACTGCTGGTGGTGGACAAGTTCACCAAGTGGATCGAAGCACGGCCAATCAAGAAATTGGATGGGCCAACAGCCTTCCGGTTCATCAAAGACATCGCAATACGCAACGACATGCCAAACAACATCATCACGGACAACGGTACCAACTTCGCCAAGGGCGCGCTCGTGCAATACTGCTCCGTCTCTGGCATCTGCCTCGACCTGGCCTCTGTTGCACCCCCGTAGTCCAACGGGCAGTTCGAGCGGGCCAACGGCCTCATCCTATCCGGCATCAAGCCACGGCTTGTCGAGCCGCTCATCCGCTCACCCGGCTGCTAGCTCGGTGAGTTGCCGGCCATCCTATGGAGTCTCCGAACCATGCCAAACCGGTTGACCGGGTTCACCCCATTCTTCCTCGTCTATGGAACCGTAGCCGTCATCCCGACCGACGTCGAGTTTGACTCGCCACGCATCATGATGTACACTAAAGCCAAAGCCAAAGAAGCCCGCGAAGACGGCATCGACCTACTCGAAGAAGCCCGCCTCCTAGCGCTCAGCCATTCGGCCATCTACCAGCAAGGCCGGAGGCACTACCACAGCAAGAAGATCAAGCCCCTCGCATTCCGTGAGGGCGACCTCATCCTCCGACTCGTCCAAGAGCAAGCCAGCCAGCACAAGCTGTCCCCCCATGGGAGGGCCCTTTCATCGTCAGCAGGGCCTTGTGCGACCGCAACGCCTACTACCTCATCAACGCACGCAAGTCAAACAAGTGCAAGAGAGACACCGCCGGCAAAGAAACGACCCAGCCGTGGAATGTGGGACTCCTCCGCCCATTTTACAGTTAGTCATACCAATGTATGAATCGCTGCCTTTTGTAAATGCATGAAACTATGGGGTCCCCGAATGATGCTCGGGGCTGCCCTTTCCCGACCAAGTTATTGTGTCTCCTACTTTTATGCATCACTTTGCTCCTAAACCTGGCCACCGGTCTGACTCGCTCGACCCGGGGGCTCGGGGGCTGGCCGGCTTGGTCGCCACCCGCCGCCTTCCTTGGCGATTCCTGACGCGCTAAGGATGTCGCGGCCCCAAACTTCGCCCTAGGCCACAAAACCGGCTTCGGCTATTGGCTGGCAAGCACAACGGGCCAAAGCTCCAGCACGCCTCAAACACTAAGTCAAAGGCCGCCGGGTCAACCAACCTGGCCTGTCACTTTAAAAATAGCCGCACGACCGGCTGCTCGCCAACCGGCTCTGCCGGATTGCTGCCAGCCGGCCCAGTGGGTGTTTTGCTCGCGCTCAACGTTTTGAAAAACCTAAGTACCGCACGCTCCTCTCAAAAAACTAAACTCCTTGTCATGGACCAATGCCTCGGCCATCAGACTCGCGGGGGGGGGGGGGGGAGGGGGGGGGAGGGGGGGGGAGGTTCGAGAGAGGAAAAATGGAAGAAATCGGTTCAAAAAGCGAGAAGCAAGAGCACAGGCATTCACAAAATATTTAAGAACAGGCCCACGGCCAAAGTTCATCACCCGGAAACCCCCAGTGGGTGGGTGGACTTGCTACCTAATAGCAAATTCTACTAAGTCATAACAGGACAGCCTCAGGCGTCTCTAGCGCCAGGTCGCGCAGTTGACGGCTCCCCCACAGCGGCCTCCGGGTCCGCCGAAGTGCCGGTGTCCTCCTCCTCGGCACCCCTGTCGCGGTAGACGTCCGTCTCCTTGGAGCTACCCTCCGGGTCGTGCAGAAGCATGCCGTAGTCATCGCCAGCCACGACTTCGCCATCTTCTGCCCGCTCCAGGTGGGACTCGTCGTGGAAGGTGAACCCAGTGATGTAGCTGGCCTGGGAAGCAATCCGGCCGGCTTGCTCCTGCAGCTGCTGCTCCGAGCTAGCCCGCTGGCCCATCAATGCGTCCAGCTGCAGGTCCGGGTGCCAAGACAGCATGAACTGGAGCGCCATCTCGGTGCCGACACGAGCGGCGGAGATGCGCCACTCATGGAGCCGGTCCGGCCCCATCTCCAGCCAGCGCGCCAGCCGCGTGAAGCTGCTCGGTGCAACGGAGCCCGGCCACAAGGCCGCCGTCATTACCGTGCCGGCCTGGGGCAACCACCCCATCTGATCACCCAAGACCCGTAGGCGAGCCTCGGCGGCGGTCACGATCTCTGGGAAGGTCCACGCCACCTGCGGGTTGGTCTCGGAGCCAACGACCCCCAACGGGTTGCGCTGGAAGCGGACGGCCTCCTCCGCCAATTGATGTGTCTTCGAGAAGGCCCTTGTTAGAAAATAAAGCAAGTCAGAAAAAAGACATCAAGGACAAGAAGCCGGATCCCAACCTGGCTGAACTCAAGAAAAGCACTTACTGGAGAAGGATTCTTCCAGGTGCTGCGCTTCGAGCAACGTACCACGCCGCTCCCAATCAATGATGTGGTCGCGCTCCTGGAGCGCCTTCTCCGAGCCGGCCACCTTGGCAAGGGCCGCCTTCAGCTCGACATCCTTGTCCTCGGCCGCCTTCTCGTCCGCCTCACGGCGGTGGGAATCCTCCTGGCGGGCCTCCTCCGCCGCGGTCACCTGCCCCTTCAAGCGCTCCACCTCGGCCTAAAGCTGGCCCTTGTCGTCGACCAATTTGCCGCGTTGCTGGTCTGCCTCGGCCAGGGCCCGCTGTGCCTCCACCACCTTGGCAGCCTCCGCCTTGAGGTGCTCCACCTCGGCCTCGAGGCGGCTCTTGTCGCCCGCCAACTAGTCCCGCAGTCGGCTGGCTTCGTTGAGCGACCGCCGGGCCGCCACCGCCTCCGCCTTTGCTTGCGCCACCTTGGCTCCAAGACGTCCGGCATCAGCGACAAGCCAGTCATAGTGATGGCCGGCCCGAAGCAGCCGGGCCCGCAGAGACAACACCTCGGCTGCAAAAAGAAGATTCAGAAAAGAAGAGCAAGATTTAAGATTTGACCCAACTGTTACACAGTTGGCCCAAATCTCGGGGGCTACACCCAGTGGGTGCACTAGCGCTCCCCCACTAAAAAAGAGCACGAAGATACCTGCGGCGATGTGGAGCTCCTCCTCCTTGACAGCGAGCTGCTCCCTGAGCTCCAGATACGGCCTAGGAGGTGGTTGAAGGCGCTGAGCCGATAGGCGTCCAGTTGCTATAAAAAGCAGCGATAAATACAAAGGCGCCATTCCAAAGATTTGACCCAACTGCTACATAGTTGGCCCGAACTTCGGGGGTTACGCCCAGTGGGTGCGCTAGCGTGCCCCCACAAAGAAGAAGCTGCAAAGGAAGAAATACCAGAAAGCCAAAAGGGAGCTTACCAGCATGGCGTGCTCCAGCTCCCGTGTCCGCTCCACCTCGGCCTGGGCGAAGGCCTCAATCCGGTCCGTCCGCCCGCGCAGACAGCGGCTGGCGACATCCATCGCCGCCTCCTCCTGGGTCTGAGGCCCGAAGACCATGGCCGCCCCTCTTCGTGCCGGCTGCGACACGGCGGCCCGATGTCCCCCTGGACTGGGCACCAGGACACGCTCTCCGCCGGCCGCTCCCGCCACGGCCGGTGCCTCCTCCGACGCCCTCTCCGGCGCCGCCACCGACTCGGCTGCCGGGGTGGCCTGCGACGCCACCATCGGCTCGACAGCTGGGGTGGCCCGCGGCACCACCACCAACGGTGTCCCGTTCGCGGACACCTGGGGCGGCCCCTGTGGCGCCACCCGTGGCACGTCCTCCAAGATGGTGTCGCCACTGCCTCCGTCGACCCCCGCCCGCTGGACAGCGCCAACCCGCAGCGGGGTGTCGTCCTCAACCTCCACGACCTCTCGGTCAAGGTCTAGGACCTCTACCCGGCCTCCTTGGTCGCTGAGGGAGTCCTGGATTAGGGGGTGTCCGGATAGCCGAACTATCACCTTTGGCCGGACTCCTAGACTATGAAGATACAAGATTGAAGACTTCGTCCCGTGTCCGGATGGGACTTTCCTTGGCGTGGAAGGCAAGCTTGGCGATACGGATATGTAGATCTCCTACCATTGTAACTGACTCTGTGTAACCCTAACCCTCTTCGGTGCCTATATAAACCGGAGGGTTTTAGTCCGTAGGACGGACAACAATCATACCATAGGCTAGCTTCTAGGGTTTAGCCTCTCTGATCTTGTGGTAGATCTACTCTTGTACTACCCATATCATGAATATTAATCAAGCAGGAGTAGGGTTTTACCTCCATCGAGAGGGACCGAACCTGGGTAAAAACATCGTGTCCCTTGTCTCCTGTTACCATCCGCCTAGACGCACAGTTCGGGACCCCCTACCCGAGATCCGCCAGTTTTGACACCGACATTGGTGCTTTCGGTGAGAGTTCCTCTGTGTTGTCATCTTTAGGCCCGATGGCTCCTCCGATCATCAACAACGATACGGTCCAGGGTGAGACTTTTCTCCCTGGACAGATCTTCGTATTCGGCGGCTTTGCACCGCGGGCCAATTCGCTTGGCCATCTGGAGCGGATTGAAAGCTATGCCCCTGGCCATCAGGTCAGATTTGGAAGTTTGAACTATACGGCTGACGTCCGCGGAGACTTGATCTTCGACGGGTTCGAGCCACAGCCAAGCGTGCCGCACTGTCACGATGGGCATGATCTAGCTCTGCCGCCAGACAGTGCCCTGGAGGCCGCACAAGTGTCCGCTTCGACCCTTAGCTCGGAGCCGACTGCGCCGATCGAGGACGGGTGGCTAGACACTGCCTTGGGGGCTGCTATCTCTACGGTGATTGAGCCAAACACCAACCCTGTCCTTTGTGAAGCTCGCGACTCCAAGGTGCCGGACTCCTCTCCGGACTCCGAACCTTCCGCGCCCCTGCCAATCGAATTTGATTAGGCACCGATCATGGAGTTCACCACCGCGGACATCTTTCAGCACTCGCCCTTTGGCGACATCCCGTTCACTAAAGTCTCTCTCTTTATCAGGAGAGACCTGGCCGGATTATGGTCAGCAAGGTTGGGATGCGGACGACAAAGAAATTCAAAGCCCACCCACCACTCACTTCGTAGCCACAGTTGAAATTTTAAACGACGTGCTCGATTTCGACTCTGAAGACATCGACGGTATGTACGACGATGTAGGAGATAAGCATGAACCAGCACCTATAAGGCACTGGACAGCCACCTCATCTCACGATGTATACATGGTGGACACACCTAAAGGAAGCGACGATGAGGAACAACGGGACGCCACGAGGGATCATTCCCTCGAAAAGCAGTCAAAACAGCGACGTAAGCGCCGCTCAAAATCCCGCCTCGACAAAGACAGCATCCATACAGACCCAGCCATAGAGCAGGGTGAACCAGTGGACGACAAACATGCCATCGAGCAACCGTCCGAACAGGACAACCTGGATAAACAATCCGTCCCCGGTGAAGATAACAGTCCGGATGATCTCACGCCGGACAAGTTGCTGGAGCAGAAGAACCTCCACAAAAGGCTCGTCGCCACTGCGCGTAGCCTGAAAAAGCAGAAGCGGAAGCTCCAAACAACGGAAGATGCGCTCAGAATCAGATGTAGCAAAGTACTCAACACCGCAGACAAATACGGCGATAGTCGCCGAACAACGAGCTACCCGAAGAGAAAACTACTGCCCGAATTTGATGAGGAGGCCGTAGAGCCCCCGCAATCAAAGAACAAATAGACCACCCGGTCGGATAGACGACCCCATGGCAAACATAGAGCGGCAAACGGCGCTGCACACAAGCCAGCACGCGACCCACACACGGATTCACATCAAAAAGATGGCCCAGTTAGATCTATCTACGGGCCAAGAAAGCAAGCTCTAGTAAGCAATGCAACACATCAAGTATCGGAATATTGCGGTACACCTAAATATAGGGGTGCCGCACACCCCCTATGTTTCACCGATGAGGTTCTGGATTATGAATTTCCTGCGGGATTCAAGCCCGTAAACATAGAGGCATACGACGGAACAACAGACCCTGGAGTCTGGATTGAGGATTACATCCTCCACATACACATGGCTAGAGGAGATGACCTCCACGCCATAAAATACTTACCCCTCAAGCTCAAAGGGCCAGCCCGGCATTGGCTCAAAAGCCTCCCCAAAAACACCATTGGAAGTTGGGAAGAGCTCGAGGATGCTTTTCGGGCAAATTTTCAAGGGACCTATGTCCGACCTCCGGATGCAGACGATTTAAGTCACATAACTCAATAACCCGGAGAGTCAGCCCGAAAATTCTGGAACAAATTCCTTACTAAAAAGAACCAAATAGTCGACTGTCCGGACGCCGAAGCCTTAGCAGCTTTCAAACACAATGTCCAAGACGAATGGCTCGCCAGACACCTCGGCCAAGAAAAGCCAAGAACAATGGCCGCATTAACAAGCCTCATGACCCGCTTTTGCGCGGGAGAGGATAGCTGGCTGGCAAGATGCAGTACCAGTGACCCAAGTACATCCGAAGTTAGGGATGGAAACGGGAAACCGCGACGCAGCAAGGACCAGCGTCGGACCAAGGGAAACAACCCGAAGGGCACGACAGTGAACACCGGATTCAAAAGCTCTCGGCAGAATCATAAAAAACTGCCCCTTAAGGATAACAGGGATGAGCTATCTAACTTAAACAAAATCTTGGACAAGATATGCCAAATCCACAGTACTCTTGGGAAGCCTGCAAACCATACCCACAGAGATTGTTGGGTCTTCAAGCAGTCCGGCAAACTCAACGCCGAACACAAGGGGCTCGACACACCAAGCGAGGACGATGACGAACCCCACAAGCAGAGCACCGGAAAACAAAAGAATTTCCCACAAGAAGTCAAAACAGTAAACTCACTTCACGTGACAAAAGGGAAAAATAGAGCGGCACCCATCGAGGTACGCGCCACACGGCCTATCCCAGAGGAGTCCCGCCACGGGTTGTTAAAACCAATCACCTTCGACCATCAGGATTACTCTAGAAGTATCCGGAATGCAGGATGGACTGCCTTGATATTAGATCCGATAATTGACGGACTCCAATTTACACAAGTCCTAATGGACGGCGGCAGTGATCTAAACCTGCTATACTAGGACACAATCCGCAAAATGGGGATAGACCCAACCAAAATTCGCCATAGCAACACCTCCTTTCAAGGGGTAATGCCAGGCCCATATGCCCATTGTACGGGCTCTCTACAGCTAGAAGTTGTGTTCGGCTCACCCGACAACTTCCGCCGCGAAAAGTTAACCTTCCACCTCGCCCCGTTCACAAGTAGCTACCAAGCACTACTGGGACGTGAAGCTTTCGCCCGCTTTAACGCAATACCGCATTATGCATCCCTTACACTTAAAATGCTTGGTCCGCGAGGCATCGTCTCCTTAAAGGGAAATACCGAGTGTTCCTCGAGCGCGGAAGATGGTGTGACTGCCTTGACAGCCACACACTAAGACGGCTTCACCAATCAAAGCACCTAAACAGGTCGTTCAGACCCCGGACACGGCTAGACGAGTCCGGCGTAAACATACAAGGGCTTACTAGCCGCATACCCCTGTACAAGGGGCTCCGTGCATGTACAACAAGAGACAATAAAGCTCAATTTTATTCATTTTTTGAATTGTACTTTGTTTATTTAGTATAACGTACATTTTCGCATGATCTTTTTCAACTAAGTTCCCCTCTTTTAGAGATGAACACCATGCTACACCTGTCCAGGATACGGCACAACGGAGACACAGGCGCAGACGTGCAGTAGAGACCCGTGACAAGGATTCTTTTCAGATTAAGACCCTGCGTAAACCTTTTTTACTGTCTCTTGTTGATACACATCCCCTGGTTCCTTGCCATAACTGAGGAGGAGGCTGGCGTTTTGGCATGGGCCACGTCAGAATTTTGCGCGTCCTTGGACACCAGGGGCTTATTACCAAGGGTGTTGTTCGGCCCGCTTTCAAAAAGACCGAATACCTTAGGGAGTGTTCGACGTCTCGAGTTAGGCCTTATATGCATCAGCTACGAATCATGTCTTTGGTCAAATGTTGGGTTTCCCGGCTCCTGTGTTTTGCTGCCTTACGTTCCGCTCTATCGACTAAGGCGGCACCAGGAGAACTACTGCGATTGTGCCCCGGTTCGGCCAGGCGAGCACCTCAGTAGAGAAAGCCGAAAACTGACTGTCATGATATAGCGTGAGACTGGTCAACCACTCGATAACCCACCGGAATCTATTGGATTCCTCCGCATTGACGAAGGGCCGTTTCCTGGTCAGGCACATACGCGCCCCGAATTCGGGTGAGCGCGGTGCCCCTAGGGGCCATATAGTAGCCCCACTGTCAAACTCCTATGGCTATGTGAAAGTGATAAAGCATTATAGTTCGGTTGCCTAGTTTGCTGCGCTACCACCTCCTTTATAGGACCAAGACGTTGGATCAAGTTTGAAAATGCGCCTTTTGCAAACACCCCCGCATTATATGCGTGGGGGCTGAAGCCGAAGACTGCCATCTTTCAGGTTATATATACATATACATTAGCAGCCGCACAAGAGGTATTTTAATTCTTGAAAGGCACAAGTATAAAAAGCTTTTATATTCCATCGACAGATTGTTTCACAATAATACATGTTATTCGACCATAATATCCTTCGAGCACTGCATCTCTATTAAACGAGCGCCCTGCAGAACTTCCTGAAAATAGTGCTCGACAGGTACTCGGCTTCCGTCCGAATCTTGGGATGCAACATTGGTGGCCTTCATCTCCGCCCAGTATGTCTTGACGCGGGCAAGAGCCATCCGCGCACCCTCTATGCATGCCGACCTCCTCATTGCAGTGATATGCGGCACCGCACCAAGGAACTGCTGCACCAAGCCAAAATAACTCTTCGGCTCGGGCCTCTTCGGCCACAAAAGACTCATGACATACTTCATGGCAAGTCCAGATAACCTATTCAGCTCCGCCCATTCGGCCAAGAGATCGGTTAATGGAGTGGGCGCTCTGGATTATGGAACTGCGACCAAAAAACCTTTTCCATTTCGTGATCCTTTTGATCTCGGAAGTGTTCGGCCGCATCCGCGGCACTTGCCGCCAAGTCCAGATAAGCA
Source organism: Triticum timopheevii (assembly GCA_963921465.1). Classification (NCBI taxonomy): domain Eukaryota; kingdom Viridiplantae; phylum Streptophyta; class Magnoliopsida; order Poales; family Poaceae; genus Triticum; species Triticum timopheevii. The sequence continues at coordinate 68,323,114 of OY997266.1, forward strand.
TCCTCCGCACTCCAGAGCCGGTCCAACTGAGCATATTTAGGATCCACGAATTTCCTCCGCAGCAGAAAGGGCTTTCCAGTCGCGATATCTCCGGCCTGACGTAGCTCCTCCTTCATAGCTCTCATCGCAGAGCGAGCATCCTTGGCCTCGGTAGTGGCCTTCTTCAGGTCCTCTTGCACTGCTCGATATTCTTTTTCATGAAGCTTACAGTGGTCGGCAACATTCTTCAACTTCACGGCCATCTCGGCCATTTCCTTCTTGCTTCGGTAGTGAGCAGCCTGTTCGGCTTTTAGCTCTTCGGCCACCTTTAAAGCAGCCGCATCACTCTTTCTGGCCTGCTCCTTGGCTCGGGCGAGCTCCACCCGAAGGTTCTCCATGGCAGCAGCACCATCTGCATCAAGAATACATGTTGTAAGGAACGGGCATCAAGCTCCCTTACCAGGTGTCCACGGAGAAATTGCATACCTTGTGACTCATCAAGTCGCTTATTGACAAGCGCGATGTCGGCATCCGCCACGTCAAGTTGCTGCTTTAGTTTGGCAAATTCATCAGTCCGGCTAGCCACCGGACCCTTCGCCACCTACATAGGAAGGGCGACACATTATACCTGGGAATATGATCCTCGGCGCGCTGTCATTTTTGACAACACACCGAGCCTCAGGGGCTACTATCTACACAGGGCGCATTTTATATGCGGAACTATCAGAAGGTACATCATTTTGCGTACCTCAAAACCTGTCAGTAAACTTCTGACGGCTTCGTGCAACCCGCTCTCAGCGGATGAAATCCTTTCAATCACCATACCCATTAACGCACGGTGATCTTCTGAGATAGACGCTCGCCCGAGCAGATCCTTCAGCTCCTCCGACCGTACACCAGGTGGTCCGGACTCGTCCGATGGCCTTTTTCGAAGGCCAGACACGGAGGGCTTTGAGGGGACATACGACTGCCTTCTAGCCCCGCCGGACTCAGAGAAACCCTCCGTGACGACACCTCAGGGTCGCCCGCCTCACAAGACAGTATGGTAGGGGGAGGCGTTTCGCTCTCCATCATCTCCGGACGAAGATCCCCCTAAGATGAGCTCTGCCGAGAAGGGGTGAGATCCGAACTACAAGGTAAAATTTCAGTTATCTTCATCAGAAATAGGGCAGGGATATCCTTTATTTTAAAAACAACTCCCCTTTTTACTTACGGCTCGGTGGAGGGCTGATCCCCTTGGGGGCACAATGCGGCCAAGGCATCTCTCGGCGCAGGACCCTCTAACGAAGATTTCTTACCCCGCTTTGAGACCATGGTCTCCGGGTCTTCAGAGGCGGTCCTCTTCTTCCCTTGGATGGAGGGATTCTCGATCCCTCCTTTCCTGACAGCCTCCTTCACGGAGGCGGTAGCTTCCTTGTTCCCCCCTTCACCTTCTTCTGAAGGCGCAACCTCCAGCATCCTGGTTAACACGGGATCCGACGTGGTCTCAGGGAGGGGGGGCGGACACCTGATTAACTTTGCTTTCGCTATCCACTCCTGTTCAAGGAACAACTCTTTTAAAGGGCAAGTTCGTGATAAATATGGGATAGCGTGTCCGGGTACAGGGCTACTTACTTGAGTATCCGGGTGATTGCAGCTCAGACCTGCGTCCTCGGTCAAGTCCGGACACATCGCTTGTGATCCGAAGAAAAGCTTGTACATCTCCACGGGCGTCGCGCCCATAAAATGTTGGACAGCTCGTGGTCCCTCCGGGTTATATTCCCACAGGCGGAGGGGGCGACGTTTGCAGGGCAGGGTGCGACGAATCAGCATGACCTGCGCTACTACGACCAGAGTGATCTCTCTCTCTAGGAGGTCTTGAATGCGGCCCTACAACAAGGGCATGTCCTTGGACGGCCCCCAGTCAAGTACTTTATTGACCCATGACGCCAGCCGCGGTGGAGGACCCGAGCGAAAGGCCGGTGGCGCCACCCATTTGGTGCCCCTGGGAGCTGTGATATAAAACCACTCTTGTTGCCATAGGCTGAGCTCCTCTTGAAAAGAGCCCTCGGGCCATGGAGCATTGGCATTCTTGCTTATAACAGCCCCTCTGCACTCTGCCTGCTGCCGCTTGATCATCTTCGACTCCACTTTGAAGGTCTTGAGCCACAATCCGAAGTGAGGGGTAATGTGGAGGAAGGCTTCACATACGACAATGAACTATGAGATGTCGAGGATGGACTCCGGATCCAAGTCATGAAATTCTAACCCATAGTAAAACATGAGCCCCCTCACGAAGGGGTCCGTCGGGAAGCCTAGCCCCCGAAGAAAGTGAGACGCGAATACCACGCTTTCACCAGGCTTGGGAGTGGGAATAACCTGCCCTTGGGCAGGCAGCCTATGCGAAATTTCGCCGGTTAGATACATGGCATCTCTTAGCTTTAGCACGTCTTCTTCCGTAACGGAGGAAGGCATCCACCGGCCTTGCAGGTCGGAGCCGGACATCATCGAAGGTCCGAAGCGCCTAAATCTGGAGCTTTGGGTGTTGGAACTCGAGGCGAGGGGCAGATTCGATTAAGATTGAAAGAAAGGAGTGGGACCTTGGTCTCTTTATAAAGAGGTTGAATACCAAGAGCCTTCCTCGTGACCGTTCGGGACTCGCCTTCGATAGAGGAGACGTGCCAATGGGCACGACTAGGTTACCCGCACCCGTATTAATGAGAATCCTGGAATAAGGGGACACGATCTCTGCTTTGACAAGACGTGCCAAGGAAATAGCCTTGCTAAAAGCGCTGAGGTGGGATAGTAAAATGATTCGAATAAAGGCTTGGCCGTGGTGTGATGTCACGCCACGAAATACATCAGCAGATTGAATTTGTGTAAATATTATTCTCTCTACGGTGGTATGTGGAACTTATTTTGCAGAGCCAGACACTATCCTTGTGTTCAAAATCTTCTATGAAGTATTCGGAGGAGGAACCCGCCTTGCAATGCCGAAGACAATATGCGCGCCGGACTCGTCGTCATTGAAGCCTGGTTCAGGGGCTACTGAGGGAGTCCTGGATTAGGGGGTGTCCGGATATCCAAACTATCACCTTTGGCCGGACTCCTGGACTATGAAGATACAAGATTGAAGACTTCGTCCCGTGTCCGGATGGGACTTTCCTTGGCGTGGAAGGCAAGCTTGGCGATACGGATATGTAGATCTCCTACCATTGTAACCGACTCTGTGTAACCCTAACCCTCTTCGGTGCCTATATAAACAGGAGGGTTTTAGTCCATAGTACGGACAACAATCATTCCATAGGCTAGCTTCTAGGGTTTAGCCTCTCTGATCTTGTGGTAGATCTACTCTTGTACTACCCATATCATCAATATTAATCAAGCAGGAGTAGGGTTTTACCTCCATCGAGAGGTCCCGAACCTGGGTAAAAACATCGTGTCCCTTGTCTCCGGTTACCATCCGCCTAGATGCACAGTTCGGGACCCCCTACCCAAGATCCGCCGGTTTTGACACCGACAGTCGCGCTCCCTCATCGACGACGGCTTGAAGACCGTCGCCGCCACCATCGTGCACTCCGGCATCTCCCGCCACACCGGCTCCTCGCCGGCCCGCGCCCATGTCGCCGCATCATCGGTCCAGGTCCGGACCGACGTCGCCTCCAGCTCCGCCTCGGCCCTGTTCTGGTCCCGCCAGGCCAAGCCTTCAGCATCGGACGGGTCCAGGCCGAGATCCGGATCTTCCGGCTCCTCTTCCTCGTCCTGGTCGATGGTGCCGGATCGGCTCCTCCGGAACACGTCGCCTCAGCGGCCGCAGCGTCGGCCGCCGCCCTCACCAGCGCAATTGGCGACCTGAACTCCAAGGCAAAATGAATAACGAGCGAGGCCGACTCGGTCACTCAGATGCAAGCAGAAGAAAAACTCACCCCGACAGAACCAGGACGGCGGGCCTCGCCGGCCTCTCCTGCATAGCACCACGCCTCCTCTTGGCGGCCGGCATTGCATCCCTGGCCGGGTCCACCACGTGCTTCACAGCCGGAGGCCGTGGTGTGACGATGTCCTTCTCGTGCAGCCAGCTCGGCGCCGGCCCTCCCCGCGATGACCCAGCTCCGCCCGCACCGCGCCTCCTCCTCCCAATGCCACTGCATCGACAGTTCGCATCAGCATCGCCCGCACCGCGTCACACCCAGCAACTCAAGGAACATGAAAAAGAAAGCAAAAAGGAAGACTTACTCGCGCGGTGCCCTGCGCCAACATCGGTGGCCTCCTCCTCCCCTCCACCGTGGGTCATGGGCTCCTCCGATGCCGCCTGCACCACCTACAACGGTGCCCAGGCATAAGGGTGCCGGATGGCATTCAGAAGCACCTCCCACATCGCATTGGGACAGATGAGAAGATGCACAACAACAAAATATGAAGACCAGAGACTCACCATGGGCACCGGATTCGAGTGGCTGTACGGCGGCTTGCCAAACCGTCAGTCGTCCCTCAACGCGGCCTTGGAGATGTCATTGACCCCGCGCACGATCTGGTCCACCACCAGGCGCGTGGCCGCCAGGCGGTTGGGGTCCTGAAGGCCGGTCATCTCGCTGATGAGGCAGATGCGCTGCTGCAGTGGAAGAACCCGGCGTATAATGAAGGCGGCGATGAGGTCGGTGCCATTGAGCCCCTCCCACGCCTTCATCACCGACACCCGCTCGCAGAGGTTGAGAATCTCCTATGACGGGTGCCTGGGGTAATAACTCCCGTTCATCTTCGCCCACTGCGGCGCGATGGCGAAGGCCGACAGGTTGATGCAGTCCGCGCCAAGGTTGCAGACGTAGAAGAAATAATTCTTCCATTTCTTGGTAGAATCCTCCAACAGAATCTTGGGGCAATCAGCGCCCGACCGCTTCAAGATGACGGCGGCCCCGCCGTCAAAGAACTCCCCAGCCGCCGGTCCCTGCTGCTTCAAGGAGAAGAAGCGCGCCCAGAGGTCGATCGTGGGCGCGACCCCCAGGTACCCCTCGCAGAGGGTAATGAAGCCCGAGAGCTGCACGATGGCGCCGGTGCCAAGATGATGGGGCTGGAGCCCGAAGAAATCCAGGAAGTCGAGGAAGAAGGCGCTCGCCGGAAGACCGAACCCGCGCTTGAAGTGCGAGAAGAAGACCACGTGCTCCGTGCCTTGGGGCAGCAGCCTCTGCTCGCCTTGCGGCAGGCGTAGGCGACCTCCTTTTCCCCCGGCAAGCGCCGGGTGGTGCAGAGGTAGGAGATATCATTGGTGGTGACGGTCGAGCCCATCCATGAGCCCGACGGCAGCGCCATCGACAGAGATGAAAGGAAAGAAGGAAGATGGATAGCAATGGAGCTCTTCTTGAAGCAGCAGGCGTCGCAGCGCGGCGGTCGCAAGGAGCAAAGGAATGACAAAGAGGTAGGGGAGCGCAAGTGAGAATGATGTCCGCCGCCCCCTCGCCCCAATTTATAAGCCCTGGTTCGAACGTGGGGGAGTGGGATCGTTTGCGCTCACCTTTCCCACTTCCCCGCAATAAGTGCGCACGTGCGCGCACAATAACTGCACAAGGAAGAGCAACCGACTTGTAAATGCCGCAATAAATCCGCGCGCATGGGCCAAGGGCACGCGGCGACAGGCCCCAGCACGTCGCCCAGTCCCGTCACGCATGTGACCTGTCAGGCCCCTCCGACTTCCAGGCGCCATGTGGCACCCATGCGAAGCTCGAGGGATTGCCCCAAGATTCGATGGACTCTCTGGTTTCCCGCCACTGTCGGGATGTCGCGATCCGGTTTCCAAAAGCCAGCACACAGTGGGTGTTGCCAGACCCGACGGTCACAGGATTCACCTCTTCAAGGGGGAAACTACGAAGGCCCTCCCATTCGAAGACGATGGACCTTCACAGCTTCGGGGACTACTGTCGGGGGGATGAACCCTGAGCAGGCAACGGAACCCGGATCCTTTTCAAAAACAACGGGGCCAGCATCGCCCCTCAAGCCAGCCCGCGCTTGGCCGGGTCGCTCAGCCCGGCCAAGCCCCTCGACCCGGCCGAACTCTCCGACCCGGCCAGGCTCCTCGAGTCGGCCCCAACCAGAAGCTCAAGGCGCCGAACCCGGCGCACGAAGACTTCCCCAGCAAGCCAGCTCCACCCTTGGCGTGTTCCGCAACCCAGCCACAAGTCAGCTCCCATCTGATCCAGGCTGTACGATGGGACGAGTCTTCATCCACCGATGACCGAGGCAACAATGCCCCGCCCATGCCTCTGGTCAGCCGGAGCGTGGCAACAGTGCCCCTCACCTACCCGCTGACCAGGGCCGGCGTGGCAATAGTGCCCCCATCATCACCACTGACGCCAGCAAGCGGCAACATGACGGAGCGCCACTGTACCCGACTCAACTCGGCCACTCCCTGATGATCGACAAGACGACGAACAGTTCCCCTAGGCACGCGGGGCCTGCACCTAGGGGAACCCGGCGAACTACAAGCGCCCGACGGGTCCCAGCCCCGGGCCCCTAGACGCTGACAACCCGGCCCTATGGCCTTGTAGCATTACCATTATACCCCTGGGGGGGGGGGTTGCCTATAAAACCCCCAGGAGCCCTCACGCATACGGGCAAGCAGCAAGCGAACAGGGAAATAGCCAACTGATCAGTAGAACACACCCAGGGAGAAGGAGCAGCCTAAGCCTTGGCCAGTATTCCTTCTTCCTCCACACAGCTCCAGGAGCAACTCTGTATTGTTGCATATCAACTACACTCGGCAGGACTAGGGGTATTATCTCTCCAGAGAGCCCCGAACCTGGGTATGTCTTGCGTCCCGCGCTCGCTCATGCCGACCTCGCCTCTAGAGCCCACCAGTGCCCTCGAGCCTCCTCCTCTCTTTATCCATCCATGGCATCTATCATGCGCCCACCACGACAATACCCCAAGACGAAGTTTGTTCCTCAACAAGATAAGTATGACCCTACTTCCTTCAAGGGGACACAAGCTCAAGATGATCTTCCACCACAAGACCACAAGCTAAAAGGCAAGGACAAGCTTTAGGAGGATATTGATGTATTTGAAGATGCTCCGAAGGCCTTGGTCAAGTGGGTTCCCAAGACTTCATCAAGTTCTACTTCATCAAGTTCATCTACAACCCCAAGAATTCCCATCAAGATGATGTGGATCCCGAAGAAGAAGAACTAGAGAGTTCTTGAGGGTGACTTCGCCAACATACTTCACTCATATTCATTTTGGCAAGGACAAGTGCAAACGACTTCCACATCTTGCACTAGTTCAAGGAGTCACAAACCCCCTAGTTGATAAGAAAAGGGGCAAGGTAACCTAATGCTATCATGGACATCATCATGTGTGTGCTTCACTCTATGTCTATGGATATCCTTGTTTGTTCCTTGTGGGACCAACCCATGTAGGTACTGAAAGTGCAACTCACTCCAATGGATTGGTTCAAATGATCTACATCAACAATGAGCATCCACATCTTCGATATCTACATTAAGTCATCATCGATAAAACCCAAGGATAATTCTTCCCTCTTAGGGGGATATCACATCTAGGGGGAGCTTTACTCTAAGAATTGAGCTAAAGCAACTCTAATGGTGTGAACACAAGAATGATTTATGTAAAAGTGGTAACCCCACTTGTGCTTAAACGATGAGTATGACCTATGATCAAATGTTCTCATTTGACTCCTAAGTCAATATACTCATATATAGATGACCTAGTCATCGCCAATTGCTTGATAGATGCTAGAGTGACTGTGCATGCTTTGCCACATATTTCATTTGGTATTTTATTGTGTGAGCATGTTGGTTGCATACTTTTCTCATTCAGGACATCCATTTGTTGCTTTGATTGTTTGGATTTTCTCCTTTTTGCCAAATGGATGGACAAGAATGCCTAATAACTCCCTCTATCTATCTATGTTTTTCTCTTCTCAAACTCTATTCATGCTACATCAGAAAGTTTGATCTAAGTCAAATTCAAACCCTCTGTGTGAGGAGCACTCGGAGTCCTATTTTGTCATAGACTTAAAACTTCCAAAACCTCCTGTGTTTTTTGGTCTGACCGACTCCTCCATTTCGGCCACACCGAGTTCACTGGGTTGATCAAGTTTTCAATCTCGGTGCAACCGATTAGAACTTTTCGGTCCCACTGAGTTGTAGTAACAGCTTGCAATTCTGCATCTCGGTGCCACCGAGTTGTTCCACTCGGTCACACCGACAGTGCCAGGATATATATACCATCGGGTCAGAATTTGGAAATTTCTCCAAACCTCTTCGCCCGTGTGTATCCTTCTCTGCTGCCTCGGGTCTCCGGATCATCTTCTCGTTGCCAGCGACCTTGCGCCTTTGGTCTCCGCCACCATGAACGGAAATACTCCCCTCCGTTGCCGCCGTAGCGAGCTCATCACCAAGCTAGGGTATGAACTCAACTCCTTGTGCTTTCTTTTAACTACAATTCCTAGCACAAGGGCAATGCCAAGTTTCTTTCCAAGTATGAGATTGATCTATCCACAGAAACCATCCTCTAGATTAGATTTGAGTTGAAAATTTAGGGTTAGGTTTCCACCGGAATCATCTCGGACCGACTGAATTGTAGGAATCAGTCCCATTGATTTGGCTTAGGCCAGTGCACAAGTGATTTTTGGTCTGACCAAAAATTGCAAATCGGTGTGACCGATACCAGGACTTGTGAAACCCTAGCAAACTCGGACTCACCAAACTGTGTCTCGGTCTGACCGATTCCACATGTTTAGACTCCAAAGTTGCTTCGTTGTCACCGAGTTTTACAAATTGGTAGCTCCGAAATGCTTCCTGTAGAAAACTAAAACTAAGTTTTTTTGACTCATTCTTTTGCAAAAACTCTGCACTTTGTGATTCTCATCTACTCTCTCTCATCTACAACTATCCACAAGGTCAGTTCTCAGTTTGCTGTGCAGAATGTCTGATCAAAGCGATAGTCAGAACAAGTCAGAGGAGCAGATGGACTTCAGTGAGGGCAGTAGTCCCTTTGGAAGCTATGATGAAGGTAGCAGGAGCACTCCAAGCAACCTTCCGAAGGCTCAGACTAGGCAGAGAAAGAAGAAAACATCTGACTCTGAAGATGAAGACTTTGAGATTGAGGAAGTCAACTCAAAGAAGAAAGTGCTAAAGAAAGAATATGGTGATGCTGCTTCCACCAAGCCAAGAAAGAATGTGAAGGCCCCTGCCAGGAGAGTACCTATGTCTAAGGCCAGGGGAGCAACTCAAAAGACCATGACATTCTCACTTGAGCAAAGATCAGGTGAAGAAGGGAAGAAGAGAGTCAGGAAAACCACCACTAGAGTGCTTGGAAATCCATCCATGAGGAGAGACTCTACTAGTGAGGAGTCACAAGCACCTCCAGCCAAGTCTCAAAAGCTGATGGGGGATGCCATCAAGTTTGGGGCAGCTCATTCAAAGCCCAAGATAGCCCCCAAAGCTCCAGCTCAAGCCACCAAGACAGCTCCAAAGAGAAGCACAAGAAACATACCTGCTTCAGAGAAGAACAAGGCCCCAGTGCCTGAAGCTGCAGAAGATGCTGAAGCCCGAGTGCTCAGGAAGCTCTAACCTAAGATTCCAGACCATGATGACAATCACCCAGTAGCTGAAAACATGAAGGAGAGAAAGGATGTAGGTCTTAGAAGATGGAGACAAGCAGATCCATATGCTGTGAGAAGGAGGACTGCAGTGGACTACATGTTCCACACCAAAGAGCAACAAGATTTTTATGAGACGGTTTTGCTGGACAAGAAGCCCATTGTAGGTGACATGAGATGGGTTGATTGGAAATACATTGATGCAAATGCAGATCATTTCCCAGGAGTGCATGACAGCTTCAAGTCCAATGGTGTTGATGACTTTGTTGGTCAAGAGTTAACAAAGTGGAATGATGAGCTCATTATGCAATTCTACTCAATAGCTCATTTTTATCCTGATGGAAGGATTGTGTGGATGACTGAAGGTTAGAGGCACCAATCTACAATTGATGAGTGGGCCAAGCTCATAAATGCTCCTGAAGAAGAACATAATGACATTGATGTCTATGCTAAGAAGAAGAAGGATCATAACTCCATGGCCAATATGTATAAGGAAATTCCAGATAAGGCCTTGGAAACACATAAGTTTGGGTCAGTCTACTACTTGTTGTCTGGTTTGGCAACCATAAACACCATATTGAGGCACACTCTGTTGCCCAAATCTAGAGATCATAGCATGATCAGAGGCCATTCCATCAACTTGTTATAGTTGTTTGATGTTGTGCCACAAAACTTCAAGGTTATGAGCTTGATTGTTGAGACAATAAAGAGGACAACAACTGACCAGAAAAGATCATGTGGGTATGCACCACACATTCAAATGTTGATCAATTCCAAGATGCCCAAGGGAGTGTACCTGTTGGACAAAGAGCGTCTGCCTTTGCAGCCAGACTTTGAGGACAACACTGTTGTCATGACAGCTGAAGATCCCACTTCTCTAGAGGCACAAGAAAAGAGACAGAAAGCCAAAGCAGAGAAAGCAACAAAGATGCCCAATGTTGCAGAAGCTTCAGAAGTGTTTCTCAAGTCAAAGCAACACCAACTTGGATTTCTGACTCAATCTACCTTGAGGATTGAGAAAGGACTGGCCACCCTGACTCAGAACCAAGAGAGCTTGGAGAGGATAATTGAAACTAAATTCTATGATCTAGAATTGAAAGTGAACGAGATTCAGACAACAGTTGAAGAACTCCAGGAAGAAGTAGAGGAGAGGAAGGGCAAAGCAACTACACAGGTGTTCCATAGAGTACCTAGAGGACAGAGGTCTGCAGCAGTGCCAGTGCTAGACACAAGAGCAACAACTTCAGCACCTGCAGCCACAGCTCTCACAACTCTAGTTGCCCCTCAAGTGGCAACCCCTCCAGCTACAACATCTTCTGCTGATGGTTTTGTCCTTGGAGTCATCTCAACACCTCCTTACGAATATCAAGCCCAGAGAGACACATAGCGCTATGCATTTTCAAGCTTTTTGGTAACTTGTTGCCAAAGGGGGAGAAAGTGTATAGATCATAGGCTTTGGAGAGAGAGAGAGATTTGCTTTTTTGCTACTTATTTGCTTTGCTTAGTTGGTTGAGATACTTTATGCCTGTGTGTGAGATACTTTGTATGATGATGTGTTTGATCATACTATACTTAATGTTTGTTCTTGAATGATGACATTATCTATCTCTTGTATGATCATTCACTTTGCCTTGGTGATGAGTGCTTGTTCTTATTTCTTATCATTTTGAGCGCTCCACCAAGTTGTATGTGACCTGGAAGAGTAACCCATGATCCTACTTATTTGTGCAGTTGCATTCAAAAGCAAATCTTAAATTATGCCCAAATTTAGGGGGAGCTCTTACTTATCACATACTTCTGAAAGCCACGATGCACTTCATTCTTATTATCATTTGTCGAAGCTTTGATCTATGTGTTGTCATCAATTACCAAACAGGGGGAGATTGAAAGTGCAACAAATCCCTGGGTGGTTTTGGTAATTCTTAACAACATATAGTTCATTGAACTAATGCTCTTTCAAGATGATCATTTCAAAAAGTTCAATGATTGGCATGGCATGGACCAAAGACGTGGACCCCTCAAAATGCTAAGGACACATATTGGCAACAAGATCAAGACTGTGCATTTTCATTTTACTAATCCAATATCACATTAAGTCCATAGGAAAGCCAATAATATTAAAAGGGGATGAGGTGTTGCTTAATGCCTTACTTTCTCAAAATGCTTAGTGATATGCTCCAAAACCCTCGATCACTTTCTCACATCCACATATGCCCTAAACCTAAAAGTCAAATTCGGCCACACAGATTTGATCTATCTTGTGCCACCCAGTTTCATTTGACATAGCCACTGCCACAAACCCTAGTTACTTCGGTCTCACCGATAGGGATCTCAGTCTCACCGAGATGGGATTGCAAACTCCCCATTTCCTTTTTGTAACATTTCGGTCACACCGAAATGAGCAAATCGGTCCCATTAAGTCTGCATTGCAAGCTTCCTATTTCCTTTTCATAACACTTCGGTTCCACCGAAGTGAGCGAATCGGTCCCACCGAGTTTGCCTGACCAACTCTCTATGTGCCTATTGATGAAATCGGTCCCACCGAGTTTATGCGATCGGTTGCACCGAGATTACGTTATGCCCTAACCCTAGCACATCGGTCTCACCGATATGACTAAGTCGGTCCCACCGAAAACTCTAATGTTCATATTTTTACCTGGATCGAGTATTATGATTCGGTCTGACCGAGTTTTATGATTCGGTCCCACCGAGTTTGGGAATCTCTGTGTATCGGTTAGATTTTGTGTAGAGGCTATATATACCCCTCCACCCATTCCTCATTCGTGAGGAGAGCCACCAGAACATACCTACACTTCCACTACTCTTTTTCTGAGAGAGAACCACCTACTCATGTGTTGAGACCAAGATATTCCAATCCAACCACAAGAATCTTGATCTCTAGCCTTCCCCAAGTTGCTTTCCACTCAAATCATCTTTCCACCATAGCCAAATCTGTGAGAGAGAGTTGAGTGTTTGGGAGACTATTATTTGAAGCACAAGAGCAAGGAGTTCATCATCAACACACCATCTATTACCTTTTGGAGAGTGGTGTCTCCTAGATTGGTTAGGTGTTACTTGGGAGCCTCCGTCAAGATTGTGGAGTTGAACCAAGGAATTTGTAAGGGCAAGGAGATCGCCTACTTCGTGAAGATCTACCTTAGTGGGGCAAGTCCTTCGTGGGCGATGGCCATGGTGGGATAGACAAGGTTGCTTCTTCGTGGACCCTTCGTGGGTGGAGCCCGCTGTGGACTCGCGCAGCCGTTACCCTTCGTGGGTGGAGCCCTCTGTGGACTCACGCAGCCGTTACCCTTCGTGGGTTGAAGTCGCCATCAACATGGATGTACGATAGCAGCACCTATCGGAACCACACCAAAAATCTCCGTGTCAACATTGCGTTTGCTCCCTCCTAAGTCATCTCATTTACTTTCTTGCAAGTTGCATGCTTTACTTTCCGCTGCCCATATACTCTTTGCATGCTTGCTTGAATTGTATTGAGATTGCTTGGATTGTGCTAAGTTGCTAAGATCCGCCAAGAACTAAAATTGGGAAAAGGTTAAGTTTTATTTGGTCAAGTAGTCTAATCACCCCCCTCTAGACATACTTTTGATCCTACAGGTGGGTCCCCGCTATCAGGTGGAGGATCATTATTTTGCATGTAATAAGGAGGCACTTCCTTGCGTGCGGCCGTTGACCTAGCTGTCATCCTCTCCACATATGGTCCTCTTCCTATGGATGTCATTCGTTGACCATGCCGCACCGAGCCGAGAGCACCAAGGCGATGGACGACAGTGAGGCCTAGGAAGGGAACAACCCGGAGCCGGAGAAGACTCGGCAGTTGTTTCCAACACGAAGGGGATGATGTTGGCTAGAACTATGTCGGTATTTCCCTAAAGAGTCAGGGATGATGCAACACAACAACGGTAGGTATTTCCCTCAGTGATGAGATCAAGGTTATCGAACCAGTAGGAGAACCATGCAACACCACGTAAACAATTCCTGCACACAAAGAACAAATACTTGCAACCCGATGTAAGAGAGGGGTTGTCAATCCCTCACGGGTAAAAAGATAGGTAAAATTGTAGTAGTTTGGATAAATAGATCTCGTGGGAATGCAAGATAAAATAAATAAATAAAAACTGCAGCAAGGTATTTTTGTATTTTGGGTTAATAGATCTAAAAATAGAAGTAAATAAAAATAGATATCAAAGGCAAGTATAATAAAGAAGAGACCAGGGGGCGTAGATTTCACTAGTGGCTTCTCTCAAGAAAAATAGCAAACGGTGGGTAAACAAATTACTATTGGGCAATTGATAGAACTTCAAATAATCATGATGATATCTAGGCAATGATCATTGTATAGGCATCACGTCCAAGATTAGTAGACCGACTCCTGCCAACATCTACTACTATTACTCCACACATCGACCACTATCCAGCATGCATCTAGTGTATTAAGTTCATGGAGAAACGGAGTAATGCAATAAGAACGATGACATGATGCAGACAAGATCTATTTATGTAGAAATAGACCCCATCTTGTTATCCTTAATACCAACGATGCATACATGTCGGTTCCCCTTCTGTCACTGGGATCAAGCACCGTAAGATAGAACCCATCACAAAAGCACCTCTTCCCATGGCAAGAAAAATTGATCTAGTGTGGCACCACGGCTCAGAGCGACCGGTTTACCTTGCATTGCCAGCCTAGAGACCTTGTCTTCTGGTAACACACAACAACATGGTACAGAAAACAACTACTTTATTCATGCTAGCGGAACAAAGTTCATATTACAACGGTTAGCGAGGCCAGGCAGCACACACGGTGCGGCTGAACAATATGTACATTATTTAGTGAACATAAATGTCACATCCCTAGTGCTGGTATGTCCTAGACTAGCTAGTCCTTTGTGCATCATGTTTAAATTCCATTTAAACTTGAAGTGAGGATTGGTGAAACCCTCAGAATCATTTTTGAAATGACCCAAATAAAAATTTTCTCCAAAAAGGTCCAAGATAATGCTCATGCTGCTCTCTGAAAATATTGGGCAGAGATAAAAATCAAACTAATATTTTTAGGAGCTCATAAGTATTTATTTTGGCCATTTGGAATTAATACAGTAATTATTTTCTTTGGATATATATTGTTATATATATAAAATATTGTCCAAAAACTATGCCATTTATTAAGGAGCTCTGGAATAATATAACTAGCTTCTATAAAAATTGGCATAAGAAAATAAGGTGATTTAGTATTTTTATTAAATCAAAACAAATGTCAGAAAAATAGAAAAAGCAATAAAAGAGGAAAACCCTACCTAGACTTACCCGCGGCCTGGCACTGTGTGGCCTGGCCCTGCGGCCCAGCAGGCCGGCCCAGCCAGCTGGCCGACGCCAGTCGTCCCCTTCCTCGCGCCAGGAGGATAGGGGCACGCGCTCACCGCATGCGGCCACGCGCCCGGCCACCACCTGGTCGCCTGCCTGCTTCCCCCCCCCCCACGTCGACGCCGCGGATAGATGCACGGGTGCCGTCTGGATCGAGCTCTTCCCTTCTTTCACTCCCTATCGCTCTCTGCCGCTCTCTCTCTCGCTAGCCGAGCGCTGCCGTCGCCGCCGCTCGCCGTTGCCGTAGCTACCGCCTTCCCCTCGCCTCTCCGACAAGTCCAACAGCTCCGTGCCGTCGTCCTCGTCCTCTCCGTCAAGCCACGTGTCGCCGGACGCCCCGTGGAGCCTTCACCGCCGTTGTCTTCATCATCGGCCGCCGGAGATCGCCACCGACATGCCGTCGTTTCCAAGCCGTCCCCGAGCGCGCTGAGATCACCGAAGGCCTCACCGTGAGCTCCTCTACCAAACCCCTCTTCTCCCCCTCGTTTTTGCGCTCCGTAGCCCCATCCCCCTTCACGGCCGTAGCTCCTCGCCGCCGTCCATGTCGCCGCCGTCGCCCTGGCCACCGCAGCCCGCAACCGAGCACGTCACCGTGCTCCTGGTGACGCCAGGAAGCCGTAAAGCCTCTCTGCTCACTACCCCGTGCCCTGCAGCACCTGCGCGCACCCGGCCGAACTCCGGCCGCCGCCCCGAGCTCCGCTCCGGCGAGCTCCGGCACCCCCACGGTCTCCCGCGTGTCCCACTGGATGCGCGCGAGCACCAGCTCTTCGGAGATGGTCTCCGCGGCCCTTTTGGTTGCCGGAGACGCGGTTCCGAGCCCCTCCGCCGCGTTCGACCTCGCCGGCGGCCTAACGCCGGTGGGGTTGACCGTTTGACCTTGCCGGGCCGTCAGGTGGGCCCCGTGGGTCAGGTGATTAGCTTAAGGCTAATCACCGTTAACTAACCCCCCCTGACGCTGACCAGTGGGCCCCAGCGCCACTAAACTTTTAATTAGGATTAGACTAACCCTTGTTTAACCCCCCTGTCACTGATGTGTGGACCCCACACGTCAGGTTTGACCAGTCAGCGCTGTTGACTTGCTGACGCAAGCATGACACAGTGCTGACGCAATTATTTGTTTTCTGGTTTTAAAATTAATCAGGAAATTCCAGAAAATGATTAAAACTTCAAAAAGTCATAGAAATTCAACCGTAGCTCAGATTGAAATAAATGCAACCTATCCATCTGTACCAGTTTCATGCATGAAAAACCAAGTTATACCTGCTGTATAGGTGAAACACTAAAATGGCTTATATAAAGAGCTTATTTGGAGATGCATTTGAACCTTTGGTTCAAATGTACTTCAAACCAAATGAATACTAGTTGCATTGGCTCAAACAGCATCACATCTTCATGCTATGTTCATGCATCATATTGTTGCATATGCTTGTGTATTGATTGTTGGCACCGTTCCTTCTTGATAGGTCCTGCTCCGGAGACCGTTCCAGAGTACCTGTCTATGAAGCAGTGCCCCCTTGTTGATCTACCAGGCAAGCAAACCCCCCTGTTCATTCCGATAAAATCCTACTCTCTCGCTCCTGCTCTCAGTTATTGCATTAGGACAACAACGATTCATCTGCTACTTTGTGCTGCGGTAGTTGAACCCATTCCTCTGCATGACCTATCATTGCCACAGTAAATAGTTGAAACCCACTAGCATGTGTAGGAGTTGATTGAAGCCATTGTTGTGTTCCTACCATGTTATGCCTGCTATTTCTTAGAGTTGTGTCAGCTCTGATTCATTGGGAATGAATTGGAGTGTTATGATATGTTCTGGTGCTGAGAGTTAAGTGTGTGAACACGATTTGGTAAAGGTAGCGGTGAGAGGCCATGTAGGAGTACATGGTGGGTTGTCTCACTGGAACCGTCCTTAAGCACTGAGTTCTATGTATGTTGTCCAATGACTCGATACTACCACACATTGGGCTCCGGGCGCTCCAAGCCCTCTCGACTTATTAACCAACTTGATCTCTGTCTAGGAGTCGCAACTAGTTTCTGGTGTCTGTAGGTAGTGTTAGTAGTCTACCAAGTGGCACCCGGCCAGGTGGGCTTGGGACAGGCTAGGCACAAGTGGCACGGTGTACCAAGCGTAGATCCATCCGGCGAGGTGGGCTTGGGAACCCTGTTCACATCGTTTGGGGCCGTGAGCGACACCCCGGCCGGATCTCCTTGCGGATGGAACCCGAATAGGCGATAAACCTGGACTAGAGTCTTGTGTGGTTAGTCAGGTCGTGGCCAACACACTCGCCAGGCTTCCGCTTGAAGGTTGCCGAGATACATGACGTGTGCATGGCGGTAAGTGGCGAGAGCGTGTGTGAAGAAGTACACCCCTGCAGGGTTAACATGATCTATTCGAATAGCCGGGTCCGCGGATATGGACTTCTTGGATGCTTACATGGTACATAGACAACTTGAAGTGGATACTATAAAATGCTCAAGACAAGTGTGAGTGTTATGGATGGCCTTCTCGTAGGGAGACGGGAATGAATCTATAGTGGTGTATTGTGTGGCGATTAGTGGACTCGTGTGCGCCATATCACCTCAAAGAAGTTCTGGTAGTCGTAGAACAGGATAGCCACAGAGTCAAAGCTGGCTGGCTGCAACTAAACCCCACATTACTCTCTTGATACAAGTGCATGTGTGATAGGATCTGATGTAAGTCTTGCTAAGTGCCTTTGTACTCATGTTGCTTTATTTATGTTTTTGCAGCGGAGACTTCGGTCTTACTAGTGTTCTTGTGGACTTCGACAAGTAGCTTGTACCTCAGCTACGATCTTGATCGGACGTTGTAGATAGTCAGGCTCTTCAGCCTTTTTCATTTGTAGATGTCTGTACTCAGACATGTAAGGCTTCCACTTATTGCTTGATTGCTCTGAATGTTGGGTCTTGTGACCCCTGTTTGTAATAAATACTATGATGGCTCTTCTGAGCCTTTGTCTATATGAGTTGTTGAGTTATGCCGTGATGCCATGTTGTACAACACATACTTGCATGTTATGCGTACGTGTAATGTGTATTGCTATGTGTGGGATCTGACTATCTAGTTGTCTATCCTTAGTAGTCTCTCTTACCGGGAAATGTCTCCTAGTGCTTCCACTGAGCCCTGGTAGCTTGCTACTGCTCCGGAACACTTAGGCTGGCCGGCATGTGTCCTTCTTCATTCCTGGGTCTGTCCCTTCGGGGAAATGTCACGCGATGAATGCCGGAGTCCTGTTAGCCCGCTACAGCCCGGTTCACCGGAGTCTTGTTAGCCCAGTGCCACAGCCTGGATTCACTCGCTGATAACCGACACGTTCGATGCTGGGTCATGGATGCCTGTCCCTGTAAGTTTGTGCCACTTTGGGTTTACGACTAGCCATGTCAGCCCGGGCTCCTTATCATATGGATGCTAGCAACACTGTCATATACGTGTGCCAAAAGGCGCAAACGGTCCCGGGCAAAGGTAAGGCAACACCCGTGGGGATACCGTGCGTGAGGCCGCAAATGATATGAGGTGTTACATGCTAGATCGATGTGGCATTGAGTCGGGGTCCTGACAATAAAGGGGCCTCGATCATGACAACTACTCGGTAGCAGAACAACGACGTAGCGGGACTCCATAGCACAAGGACACTGACGTGGACACGGTCTAGACTCGGACAGCACTCCTTTCCAACGGAACTTTCCTGAAATCTGGCATGACACGCCAGGTCAGTACATTGAATGTACTTGCAAGCTCACAATAAACATAAACATGATGACAGACAATATTTATCCAATTAATCAACAAAGCAACTATATATATATCCAACATGTTGTGACCATGCTCAACAGGTACTCATTCTCCCGACTTGCTTACCAGAGGTGACCAACAAACATGATATTACCAAAACATACTCGTGATTCTTACGGCAATCACCACCCGACCATCTCATGGCCCGTGATCCTTATGGCGACACAACCCGACCAACTTGTGGCCCGTGATACTTACGGCGATCACAACCTGACAACTCATGTCCAACTCAACACGATGACCTCACGGTCATCCATAGTGCAAATTAGTGTGCATATTTATTAAGTGTTGACCCATGGTGTACCTTACTTCCGAGCGTGTCCGTAATCGTGGACTCGACTATCGATAGATTAAAAATACTCTGCAGAGGTTAGTACACTGTACCCACACTACGGAACCCATGGCCTCGCACTCCCATTCGGGTGGACCATCAGCATTCTGACAAAACCATTTCACTATCATGACACTCTCTCGGCCCTTCTGACTCAGACCCCACCGGGCTAGTCCTGGGTGGCCCCGTGTCTACCTCCAGACACCTCGACCACCATCGTGGCCACGATCCACTCTGGGATCCAGTACCGAAATTTACTTAACAACGGGTTCACAAGGTTATGCTTGCCTACCGGGCCAGGGTACAACACGCCCATAACCTTCCCTAAACTGAGGCACCGACCAGAGGCATGACAATGAAACACATTAAGGCCGTCCCGTACCGGCAAATGTGGTTGCACTGGGAAAGACTCGTTTCAGCGGCGCCACGACCCGGTCAACAACATGTTCAAGTTGAATTATTAATCAGGTTCAACTTAATGTGAAAAGAAAATAACCGGTGTCGTACTGCCATACTATGCATCACTTAACATATGCATCACATAACCGTGCAAAAACTGCACCAACCACGCTCCTACGGAGCCATCATAAACTCATGCTACTATCCTGGTTAAAACCTTTCTTTACTTATACCAGAACCATTTCTAGCATTAGCATCATTATACCTCATGCAAAAATAATATTTAAATTACTCATCAAATTCTATGACCACATTATTTATTTATCAGTTGCAACTAAGTTCTCCTTATCTTGCCAACCATATATACTTCAAACATTCTGAAGTTCAAGCATTTTAACATAACAAGCATATAACAGAATATATTTATTATATAGCTAATTTAAATGCATTAATAATCCTAGGTTCAAGTATGAAAATCCTAAATATTGAAGTGGCGCCATAAAAATGTTACTGTGGCTTGCCTTAGTACTGATGAGGTTCCCAAGGCTCCTGGTGATCCTCAAGACAAGCTGGTTCTTCTGAAAACATTCAAAACCACAAAAGAAAAATATCAAGAAACCTTCTGAAAATTGCCAGAAAATATAGACAGCAAGAAAAAATCCCATCTTCTGGGTGCTGTTAGATTTTTGGACACAGAACACGATGCAAAAAGAATCAATGCATTTGGACTCGTAGAATAAAAGTTATGGCTGTTTGAATGCTACTGGAATTTAAATGAATTTGAAAAAGAAAATAGAGGGAGGGGTGACGTTGAAGGCGTATTCTCCCGGGGCACCACAACTCATACCGCTTTGTGCGCGTAATGAGTGGCTGACTAGCGGGCCCCGCTAGTCAGGACGGGGGGAGGGGAGAAGGAAACAGAGCGGCGCGGCTCTTCGCCGGAGCTTACGCCGGTGTTGAGGCTTCTTGGAGGCAAACGAGAGGGAGGGATCGATGGAGAAGACTATTGCGCACCTGCCCATACCCGTAGCGTGGCTAATGATGGTCGGACGGCGTCGGATTCTTCCTTGCAAGCGGAGGCAGAACACGGTGGTCGCCGGAGGTGAGGAAGACGACGGCTAGGGGCGGCTCCAGGGGCTCTAGCTAGGTGCGTTGGCTTCACGGAGGAGAGGCGGAGGCCCTAGCAGGGTCGCCTTGTCTTGGGGAGGGCCGGAGCTGCGGGGACGATCCAGAGGGGATCGCCGGCGAGGTCGGCTCCGGAACGGTAGCCCGCGGCCTGCCCGGTCGGGCTGCGGCTTCCTACTAGTTTGTGGGGTGGGAGAGAGTGCGGGATGGTGCTCGAGGAGGCTGGGGGTGGCTCCTTATATAGGCGCACGGCGAGGGGGTTTCGGGCTCTGCCGGTGGACACCTGTCCACGGCACCCGGTGATCAGCGGCGTCAGAGAGAGAGGGGGAAGGCGACGGGGGTCACACGGGAGCTGTGCACGAACGCGGACGTGCACAGGATCGAGGAGGAAAGGGACGAACACAGTGCGCTGCGCACTGTGCCATTAGCCGGACCGTGCCCATGCTCGCTGCGGTGAGCTCCGGCGTTGGCGAGCGGCAGGGAGGAGTTATGGAGGCGGAGACAAGGATGGGGGTGAAGGTTGGCACGCTGCGGCAGGCTGGGCAACGAGCACACGCTCTACAGAGGCGCCGGCGACGCGCAGAGCGCGCGTTTGGCATGCCAGCCCCCTCGGACGAACACGGTCACTGCGTGGACTGTGACATCAGGCTACCTACTCACTAACAAGCATGTCTGGCGTGTAGTCCTTAGTAAACTTAGGTGTTACCAAGGCTCGGTTTGGTTCCAGGTGCAGTAGAAGTAAAATGGTGATGAGGTTAAGTTACTGGACAGAAACTTTGGGGAGTTACTATGGTCAAACCACAGGGATTCAAGGGCTGAGCTTTGGGGTTTTGCTGACTCTTACTAAGGTAAATAAGCTTAGGGAAAACCAGGTACATTGGAGCTAGTAAAAAGGTAGTTGCTGTAGAAACTACCATTTTAGCCCAGAAGTGATTTTATTTTCTGTAGCCAAAATATTCCAAAGAATGGTAAAATATTTTTGCTCAGAAATGTGCCCTAGGGCCCAAAGAATATTTGGGATTTTTCTCAGGATTTTTGGGGCAACAGAAATGAGGGTTGCTTTGGAGGTCAAGGAGTTTAGCTAGGGTTTTGGAGGCAAAATGAATATTTTTCATTTGAGAAAAATATTCCAAGCAATATTGTTGGGTTGGCCAGGGGTGAAATGATGGATTTGAGGAGGAGAGGGAACACTTGGGTGAAAATCAAGGGATACCCAAGTGGTCAAGTCCAAATGGAATGATTCAAAACTCCAAATCCAAAATCAACTCAGCTGAAAAATCAAGCAAAGAAAAAAGGGCAAAAACCAGGCTGTGACAAACCTCCCCCACTTAGAATGAATCTCGTACTCGAGATTCTGTTGCTTGGGAAAACCATTCTGGATAACATGCCCTTAGAAATTCTTCTGATTCCCAGGTTGATTCTGACTCGGTATGATGCATCCATTGAACCCTATAAAACTTTCGTGACTTACTGCGAGTGACCCATTCCATCTGATCCAAAATTTTCACCGGCCTCTTTTTGTAGGTTAAGTCCTTTGCCAGTTCTATCTCTGCCAAATCGGTCTTCTTCTCGGGTGGTGAGATGCACCGTCGCAGCTGTGAAACGTGGAATACGTTGTGCACGTCTGACAGTTCCGGAGGCAGCTCCAACTGATATGCCACAACACCTACTCGTGTCATGACGGGAAATGGACCAATAAACCTGGGTGCCAATTTTCCACGGGTTTGGAACCTTTTTATTCCCTTCATGGGTGTGACTCGAAGGTATACATGTTCTCCGGGTTCAAAACTGATCTGCCGGTGCTTTGCATCGTAATAACTTTTCTGTCGTGATTTGGCCAGTTGTAATCTGTCGCGGATCTCCTTGACTTGTTTTTCGGCTTCCAGCATGAGATCTGTTCCGAAAACACGGCTATCTCCGGTTTGAGACCAATTTAATGGAGTGCGGCACTTTCGGCCATACAAAGCTTCATAAGGTGACATCTTTAAACTGGTCTGGAACCCATTGTTATACGAGAACTCGGCGTACGGCAAGCAATCTTCCCATTGTGGCCCTTGGGATAAAACACAAACTCAGAGCATATCTTCGAGTATCTGATTTACTCTTTCCGTTTGCCCATCCGTCTGAGAATGATAAGCGGTGCTGTATTTTAATTCCGTTCCAAGAGCTTGATGGAGACGGGTCCAGAAAGCAGATGTGAAAAGTGAACCTCGGTCAGTAGTGATTGTTCAGGGAACTCCATGCAAACTGACAATCCTGGATACATACAGTCGGGCAAGCTCATCTGCTCGGTATGAGGTTTTGACTAGGAGGAAGTGGGCCACCTTGGTTAATGTGTCCACTATGACCCAGATCGCATTGTTGCCTCGTCGGGTCCTGGGTAATCCTGTGACGAAATCCATACAGACATCATCCCATTTCCATTGTGACACGGGCAGTGGTTGGAGAAGTCCGGCTGGTTTCTGATATTCCGCCTTAACTTTGTTGCATATGTCGCAATAGGCCATGAAATAAGCAATGTCTTTCTTCATTCCATCCCACGAGTATATTTGTCAAAGGTCTTCATACATTTTTGTGCCTCCAGGGTGGATTGAATACGAGGATTCGTGGGCTTCTGACAAAATTTTCTGCTTTAGATCAGCTTGATTAGGCACACAAATCCTTCCCCTGAATTGGAGGGTACCGCACTGATCCTTCGAGAAATTGGATGACTTGATGCGTTTCTGGAAATCGGCATTGCTTGGCTGGGCCTTGCGGATTTCTTCCTCAAGAGTAGGGGTAACCGCCAGAATATTGGCAAGGGCAGCCTCAACTATGACCAAGTTGAGATGAGCAATTTCTTCTTTAAGTTCGGAGGGCAAAGATTCCAATATGACGTTTAAACTGACGGGCTTTCGACTGAGTGCATCGGCAACCACGTTGGCCTTACCCGGATGGTAATTTATTCCAAGGTCATAATCCTTGACCAACTCAAGCCATCTTCGTTGACGGAGATTTAAATCCGGCTGAATAAATATATACTTGAGGCTTTTGTGATCGGTAAAAATTTGGCACCTTTTTCCAATGAGGTAGTGTCTCCAAATTTTTAAAGCATGAACTACCGCGACCAATTCCAAATCATGAGTGGGGTAATTTCCTTCATGGGGTCGTAGCTGCCATGAGGCATAAGCTACTACCTTGCCATCTTGCATAAGCATGCACCCAAGTCCTTGCCGGGAAGCATCGCAATATACGTCAAAGCTGCGGTAGATATCTGGAAGTGTTAATACTGGCGCAGTTGTTAAGCGCTTCTTTAACTCGGTGAAACTTTTCTCACAGTCTGACGTCCATTCAAACTTCTTATCCTTTTTAAGCAACTCAGTCATGGTCTTAGCAATCTTGGAGAACCCTTCAATGAAATGACGATAGTATCCGGCTAATCTAAGAAAACTCCGGATCTGAGACACGGTGGCGGGTGGCAACCACTCGAGCACGTCTTTTACTTTGCTCGGGTCCATGGCTATTCCTTCAGCGGATAGCACATGCCCAAGGAATCCAACTTGCTTGAGCCAAAACTCGCATTTACTGAACTTAGCGTACAACTGTTGCTCACAGAGTCGTTGTAACACTGCACGGAGGTGTCCTTTATGCTCTTATTCACTTCTTGAGTAAATAAGTATATCATCGATAAAGACGATCAGGAACTTATCAAGGAAATCCATAAATACTTTGTTCATCATGTGCATGAAGAAGGCGGGGGTGTTTGTGAGGCCGAAGGACATGATGGTATATTCATAAAGACCGTAGCGAGTGGTGATCGCAGTCTTGGGAATATCCTCCTTTCTAATTTTGAGCTGGTAATATCCAGTCCGCAAATCAATCTTTGAGAATACATTGGCTCCACTGAGTTGATCAAACAAATCATCAATTCTTGGCAGAGGGTATTTGTTTTTGATCGTGACATCATTTAACTGTCGGTAGTCCACACACATATGAAGGCTGCCATCTTTCTTGTCCACAAAAATAGCGGGTGATCCCCATGGCGAGGAATTGGGGCGGATATATCCTTTCTGGAGCATTTCATCAAGCTGTTTCTTTAGCTCTACCGATTCGTATGACGGCATTCGATAATATTTCTTGTGTATTGGTGTGGTTCCGGGCACAAGTTCTATTGCAAACTCAAGCTCTCGGTCAGGTGGCATGCCTAGCAGTTCTTCTGGGAATACATCAGGAAACTCACTGACCACCAGAATTAATTCCATTTCTGCTATTGCTGTAAAAACCATTTACTTGGAAGGTATGCTTCTACGAGCAATAAACTTGGTAGCTTGTCCATCTTGTCCGGTCAAGTTGACTTCTCGGGTCGCACAATTTATGCATACTTGGTACTGAGTCAGCCAATTCATACCCAAGATAACATCCAATTTATCAGACTCAATGAGTATCAAAGACGCCGGGAAACGGATTTTGTTGATACTGACTTCCAGATTGCGGCAGACAAGATTGCTTTGAATAATAGATCCCAGGGTTTGTACCAGCATATTCTTTCCCAAAAGTGAACAAGGAAATTTGTTTTGGGCAACAAAACTCCGAGAAATAAAAGAGTGGGAAGCCCCAGAGTCAAATAAAATTATTGCAGGTATGTTATTAATAGGAAACATACCAATGACAACTTCAGGATTTTCTTGGGCTTTGTCGGCTGAAATATGATGAATGTATCCCGTGACGTCGTGTTGACTTGGACCGGCTTCCAAATAATGGATTTGAGGCTTGAACGTAGCATTAGTCCGGTTGTTCTTGGGACACTGTTTGGCATAATATCTGGTTTGTCCGCAACTATAACATGAATTGTTGCGCAGGCGATTCTCCATAACTAGGTTGAGCACATCATTCTTCACTCGGGTGGTGGTCTTGTTAACATTTTGTTGCCAACCAGGCTGGTACGCCACCGGACTTGGCTGGCAGGTATGAACCTTCTGCACCGGTTGCATTTCCTT
The DNA here is from genome assembly GCA_963921465.1 of Triticum timopheevii. NCBI lineage: Eukaryota > Viridiplantae > Streptophyta > Magnoliopsida > Poales > Poaceae > Triticum > Triticum timopheevii. Next base: position 68,348,706 of record OY997266.1, read on the forward strand.
TTTGGGCTCAAACTTGCGTTTGTGATCGTTATGGGCAGACTTATTATCTGACACGAGCTTGTGTTCCCTTTCAGCAATGAAAGCCTTGTTCACCAGTGTTTGGAAATCTGGAAAAGCAAACACACTAAGAGCACAGCAAAGTTGCGGGTTTAATCCCCCAAGAAATCGGTCCATCTTCCTTTCTTAAGTGGCCACGTCATATTGAGAGTAACGTGACAGGTGATTGAATTTTTGTAAATATTCTCCCACTGACTGACTTCCTTGGAGGAGCGCGAGAAATTCACGCTGCTTAGTCTTCATAATACCCACAGGGATGTGATATTTCTAGAATTGCTCCTTGAATCTTGACCAGGTAATTGCTTCATTTTCAGTCCCTATGGCCTTCTCACTTTCCCACCATATGGCAGCAGCGCCTTCCAGATAATGTGTTGCAAATGGAACTTTATCCTCTTCATCAGTTCGAGCAACCTCAAGTTTCTTTTCCATAGTTCTTAACTAATCGTCTACATCCAAGGGATCAACGGCCTGACTGAAACTGGGAGGCTTAGTCCTTTGAAAATCAGATAACTTGGAGTGAGAGGCAGGCTGATTTCCATTCTGTCCAACCATCGCTTGCATACCTCTAAAGATTTCCATTAGATCATGGTTTCGTCGTTCCTCAAACATACGCATAATTTTCTCAGTGGAGGGCGGATTTGGTGGTGGAGGCGGTGGTGGAACGTATGGCTCAGGTGTTTGCCCTGCCTGTCGTGCGGAACACCGAACAGGAGAACCCTCGCGAACGTTGCTACTGCAGCCTCCCCGCGTCATCCTAATATGATTTTTCCAAGTTAATGCAACCGAGATGAGAAGCATTCAAAAACAACTGGGGAGAAGCCAACAACAAATACCAAGCGAAACTGAAAAGACGAAGAAAATACGGCAAATAAAATAAAGTCCAACATAATTATACATTAACTCATACATGAAAGATCACAACATGCCAGGTCCAACTACTCTCATACATGAAACAAAACATCATGACCCGTATGACTACATCCATACTCCATCCCGATGACTGAGAATACTCGAAAGCTCTACTGCTCGGTTGGCGCTGCGGGGTCCTCTCCTGAAGCGGACTCGGATCCAGAACTGAGAGGGTTAACGGAGACCTCGGGGTTAAAAGTGACACGATGACGCTGCCTTGAGGGCTCTCCCTCAGGGGCAGGTGGAGGGTGGATCATCGGGGCTGCAAGAGTGGCGATGAGTGAAACCCACTCGGCAGGAGCACTAAGTGGACTCGCAGTCGCGGTGCCCGAGCTACTCGAGGGAGTAACCGGAGAAACTGGGGATCTAGAACTGGCAGGAACATAGGGAATAAATCCCACAGATGGAGAAGTAGTGGCTAAGCGAGCAAAGACTAAAGTAGAGGCTAAAGCAGTACGGGCACGATTCAGCTCACGAGCCAGCTCGTAGATCAGAAGATAGCTAACTGTGATCTAGCGAGAAAGGTGGCTAGCTACACTATTAGACTCCGGATCTAAAAGTGCAACTATCCCTAGGTGGTTTTGGTAATTCATAACAACATATAGCTCATTGAGCTAATGCTATTCCAAGACTATTATTTCAGGAAAGCTTAATGAATGGCATGGCATGGATGATGAAAGTGGATCCCTCAAAATACTAATGACAAAGGATTATATCAAGCTCAAAAGCTCAAGACTCTTCATTTTACATTTTAGTGATCCAAGATCACATTGAGTCTATAGGAAAAGCCAATACTATCAAGGAGGGATGAGGTGTTGCTTAATGAGCCTCTTGCTTCATGTGCTTGGTGATATGCTCCAAAAACCCTCAACTACTTTCTCACATCCACAAATGACCTAAACCTAAAGCCAAAATCGGTCACACCTATTCTTCCTATCCGGCGCCACCGAGTTCTAATGTCATAGCCACTGCCACAAACCCTAGGCAAATCGGTCCTACCGATAGGGATCTTGGTCTCACTGAGATGGGATTGTAATCTCTCTGTTTCCCTTCGCAACGTTTCTGTGTAACCAAAGTGAGCGATCGGTCCCACCGAGATTGCAATGTAAACTCTCTGTTTCCCTTTTGTAACATTTCGGTCTCACCGAAAAGAGCAAATCGGTCCCACCGAGTTTACCTGACCAACTCTCTGGAAAGCTTATTACCAAAATCGGTCTCACTGAGTTCGTGTAATCGGTCTTAGCGAGATTACGTTATGCCCTAACTCTAACCATATCGTTCTTACCGAGTTGCATTTCTGTCCCACCGAAAATCCTAACGGTCACTAGGTTTACTAAATTGGTCCGACTGAGTTTGATGATTCGGTCCCACCAAGTTTGGTAAATTGTGTGTAACGGTTAGATTTTGTGTGGAGGCTATATATACCCCTCCACCTCCTCTTCATTCGTGGAGAGAGCCATCAGAACAAACCTACACTTCCAACTTACCATTTCTGAGAAAGAACCACCTACTCATGTGTTGAGGCCAAGATATTCCATTCCTACCATATGAATCTTGATCTCTAGCCTTCCCCAAGTTGCTTTCCACTCAAATCTTGTTTCCTCCATATCCAAAACCTATGAGAGAGAGTTGAGTGTTGGGGAGACTATCATTTGAAGCACAAGAGCAAGGAGTTCATCATCAACGCACCATTTGTTACTTCTTGAAGAGTGCTGTCTCCTAGATTGGCTAGGTATCACTTGGGAGCCTCCGACAAGATTGTGGAGTTGAACCAAGGAGTTTGTAAGGGCAAGGAGATTGCCTACTTCATGAATATCTTCCGCTAGTGAGGCAAGTCCTTCGTGGGCGACGACCATGGTGGGATAGACAAGCTTGCTTCTTCGTGGACCCTTCATGGGTGGAGCCCTCTGTGGACTCGTGCAACCGTTACCCTTCGTGGGTTGAAGTCTCCATCAACGTGGATGTATGATAGGACCACCTATCGGAACCACGCCAAAAACATCCATGTCTCCAATTGCGTTTGAATCCTCCAAACCCTTCCCTTTACTTTCTTGCAAGTTGCATGCTTTAATTTCCGCTGCCTATATACTCTTTGCATGCTTGCTTGAATTGTGTGATGATTGCTTGACTTGTCCTAAGATAGCTAAAATCTGCCAAACTCTAAAATTGGGAAAAGGATAAGTTTTTAATTGGTCAAGTAGTCTAATCACCCCCCCTCTAGACATACTTCAAGGTCCTACAAGTGGTATCAGAGCTTTGGTATCCATTTGCTTTGATTTCCATAGCTTTTGGTGGTCATAGCCTTGGTTTCACAACCTAGGAGAGTATGGCGTCTAGTGAGGGAAATTATCACCGTAGAGGTCCTTACTTTGATGGTACTAATTTTGCTAGTTGGAAGCATAAGATGAAAATGCATCTTCTCGGACATAACCCCGTCGTTTGGGCAATTATTTGTATTGGCTTGCAAGGTGAATTCTTTGGTGGGAGAGAGCCGAACCGCGAAGCTAATGCGGAAGAATTGAAGATGCTGCAATACAACACTCAAGCTTGTGATACCATCTTCAACGGATTGTGCCCCGAAGAATTCAACAAAATCAGCCGTCTTGAGAATGCAAAGGAAATTTGGGATACTTTGATTGATATGCATGAAGGTACCGACTCCGTCAAGGAATAAAAGTTGGATGTGCTCCAAAGTCAGCTTGACAAGTCCAAAATGAAGGACGGTGAAGGTGTCGCTGAAATGTACTCCAGGCTTGCACTTATCACAAATGAGATTGCCGGCTTAGGGAGTGAAGAGATGACCGACAGATTCATCATCAAGAAGATCCTAAGAGCATTGGATGGAAAGTATGATACCATGTGCACATTGATCCAAATGATGCCAAACTACAAAGATTTCAAGCCAACGGAAGTCATTGGAAGAATTGTTGCTCATGAGATGTCACTTAAGGATAAGGATGAACTTCACAACAAGTCAAGTGGTGCTTACAAAGCCTCATGTGAAGCCCCCACATCATCAAGTGAGAAACAAACCTTCAATGAAGAATTGAGCTTAATGGTGAAGAACTTCAACAAATTCTACAAGAGTAGAAGCAAAGAAAGAAGCTCCAAGTCAAGGTCTTACAATGACAAAAGATCTTCTAGTCGAGAGCGAAATTGCTACAATTGTGGGAGACCCGGACACTATTCCAATGAGTGTACGACACCCTACAAAAGAAGAGAAGATTCTCCAAAAAGAAGTAGCAAAAGAGAAGAATCACCACCAAGAGAGAGGAGGAGTAGAGATGATCGTTATGAACGAAGACCCTCACGGAGAAGCAAGGATTCAGAAAGGAAGGACAAGTCATAAAGGAGCTACACAAAACGAAGACATCAAGCTCATGTTGGTAAATGGGTATCCGGTTCAGACTCCGACAATCACTCCGAGAGAAGCTATCACTCTGACTCCGAATATACTCAAGATGAAGGTGTTGCCGGTCTAGCACTTGTGTCAAGCAACTCCTACGACATATTTGATTCACCAAATGAAGGAATTGGAAGATGCTTCATGGCCAAAGGTCCAAAGGTAACACATCCCGAGTATGTTGATTTCAATAGTGATGAAGATGACTTGCTTGTGGATGATGATTTACTTGTTGACAACTCTAGTGATGAATACTACGATGAAACGTCAATTAATCATGCTAATCAAGATAAAATGAATGACAATGATAAGGAGAAGATTGGGCTTCTAACTAAATAACTAAACACTCTTAAGTTGGCTCATGAAACTATCTTCGAAGATCATCGAGAACTTTTAAGGGCTCATGATAAGTTACGCTTTGAAAAGCTCAATCTTGAGCAAGAGCATGAGTTCTTAAAAGCAATCAATGATGATCTCCGCAAGAAAAGTTCTTCTTACATTGCCAAGCATTTACTCTTATCTACTTACATGCCTCAAGTCAAGTCTAGTAACAAGTACAAGAAAGATACTTCCTCTAGTAGTAACAATAATGTCAAATCCAATATTGTTGCTTCTAGTAGTTCTCTTGATTCCACTAATGATTCTCTTAGCCAAGTTACACTTGAGCAAGAAAATAGCTTATTGAAGGGAATTATAGAGAAAGGTGTGTACAAGAGCCTTGCCGGGAGTAAGCAATTCGAGGAAATTGTACGCAAGCAAGGAAGGCACCGGAAGAATCAAAGTGTTGGTTTTGAACGAAAGTTCAATGCCAATGGAGTTGAGTGGGAAGAAGATCAATACCCCAAGACGAAGTTTGTTCCTCAACAAGAGAAGTATGATCCTACTTCCTTCAAAGGAACACAAGCACAAGATGATCTTCCACCACAAGACCACAAGAACAAAGGCAAGGACAAGCTTCAAGAAGAGATTGATGCATTTGAAGAAGCACCTCAGGTCTCGGTCAAGTGGGTTCCCAAGACTACGTCAAGTTCTACTTCATCAAGTACAACTACAACTCCAAGGATTCCCATCAAAATGATGTGGATCCCGAAGAAGAAGAACTAGAGAGTTCTTGAAGGTGACTCCGCCAACATTCTTCACTCATATCTTTTTGGCAACAACAAGTGCAATCAAGTTCCACATATTGCACTAGTTCAAGGAGTCACAAACCCTCATGTTGGTAAGGCAGGGGACAAGGTAACCTAATGATTTCATGGACATTATCTTGTGTGTGCATCACTCTATGTCTATGGATATTCTTGTTTGTTCCTTGTGGGACTAACCCATGTAGGTATGTTGAAAGTGCAGCTCCAAAGGATTGCTCCAAATGATCTACATCAATCTTGAGCATCCACATCTTCAACACCTACATGAAGTCATCATCGACAAAACCCAAGGTTAGTTCACCCCTCTAAAAGGGGATCTCACATCTAGGGGGAGCTTAACTCTAAGAATTGAGTCAAAGCAACTCTAATGGTGTGAACACATCAATGCATTATGTAAAAGTGGTAACCCCACTTAAGCTTAAACGATGAGTATGACCTATGATCAAATGTTCATTTGACTCCTAAGTCAATATACTCATATATAGATGACCTAGTCATCGCCAATTGTTCTGATAGATGCTAGAATTGGTTGTGCATGTTTTGCCACATATTTCATTTGCCATCTTATTGTGTGAGCATGTTGGTGCATATTTTACTCATTCGAGGACATCCACTTGTTGTTTTGATTGTGTGGTTCTTTTTTATTTTTGCCAAGTGGATGGACAAGAATGCCTAAGAACCTTCTCCAGCTATCTATGCTTTTCTCATCTCAAACTCTATTCATGCTACATCCCAAAATTTGATCAAGTCAGATTCAAACCACTCTGTGTGAGGAGAACTCGGAGTCCCTGATTCGTCATAGACTTAAACTTCCAAAACTTCTTTGTGATTCTCGGTCTGACCGATTCCTCCATTTCGGTCCCACCGAGATCACTAAGTCGATCTAGGTTTTCAATCTCGGTGCAACCGATTTGAACTTTTTGGTCACACCGAGTTGTTGTAATTGTACACAGTTATGCATCTCGGTGCCACCAAGTTGTTCCACTCGGTCACACCGACAGGGTCGGGCTATATATAGTCACGGGCAAAAATTTCGAAATTTCTCCGAACCTCTTCGCCCGCGCAATAGCTCGCTCTGCCATCAGGGTCTCCGGATCGTCTCCTCGTCGCCAGCCGCCTCCTGTCACTGGTCTCCGCCGCCGTCAACGGATTTCACCCCCGCCATTGCCGCCGTAGCGAGTTCATCGCCAAGTTAGGGTATGAACTCGATCACAGTGCTATCCTCGTCCGATTCCTAGCACATTGTGTTCTTAATGATTCTTGCCATGATTGAAACACTCCTATCCATTCAATGCAATCCTTAGATTAGATGAGATTTGAAAATTTAGGGTTAGATTCTTGCCAAAACCATCTCGGACCCACCGAGTTGAAATACTCGGTCCCACCGATTTGGCTAATGCCATTGCACTAGTAACCCTCGGTCTGACCGAGAATTGCTAATTGGTGAGACCTATTTTAGGACTTTGTGAAACCCTAGCAGTCTCGGTGCCACCGAACTGTGACTCGGTCCAACCGAGTTCATCAGTTTAGGTTCCAAAAATGCTTCGGTCTCACCGAGTTTGAAAATCGGTTGATCCTAAATGCTTTCTGTGGAAAACTAAAACTGAATTTTTGAATCATCCTTTTGCAAAAATCTCTGCATTTTGTGATGCTCATCCACTCTATCTCATCTATAACTCTTCACAGGGTCAGCAGTCAGTGATTTGCAGCATGTCAGACCAAAGTGATAGTCAGAACAGGTCAGAAGAGCAGATGCACATGAGTGAGGGCACTAGTCCCTCTAGCACTTCATATGAAGGCAGCAGGAGCACCCCAAGCAACCTGCCTAAAGCTGCCACCAGGACAAGGAAGAAGAGAACCTCAGATTCTGAGGATGAGGATTATAGAGCAGAAGAGGATGAGGCTACTTCCAAGAAGGTAGTGCTCAAGAAGGAGTATGGCTCAGCCAAGACCACTAAACCTGGACTCAATAGGAAGGTTCCTGCCAAGAGGACACCTATGCTGAAGGTCAGAGGATCTACTCAAGTGCCTGAGAAGCCTGATCCCCAAGAGCCTGCTACAGAAGGAAAGAAAAGGAAAGAAAGGGTCAAAAAGACCATAGCCAGAGTTGTTGGGCAACCTTCCATGATGGAAGAGGAAGAAGAGGTTGTTGCACCAGCACCCAAGGCACAAAAGCTTATGGGTGATGCAATTAAGTCAGGGGCTGCAACATCAAAGCCCAAGGAAGCACCCAAAGCTGCCCCCAAGCCCAAGCTTGCACCAAAGAGGAATACCAGGAGTATTCCAACTCCTGAGAAGAACAAGGCCCCAGCGCCTGAAGTTGCTGATGAGGAAGATGAAGAAGGACAAGTCTCGAGGAAGCTCAAGCCCAAGATACCAGACCATAATGATGCCCATCCTGTGGCTGAGGACATGAACATCAGAAGAGACTCAGGGTTGAGGCTATGGAGGATGACAGATCCATATGCCACAAGGAGAAGGACTGCTGTTGATTACAGGTTCCATACAAAGGAACATCAAGACTTCTATGAGACAATTTTGTTGGACAAGAAGCCCATATTGTGTGATATGAGGTGGGTCGACTGGACCTACATGAAAGAAAATGAAGAACACTATCCTGGAGTGCAAGACAGTTTTGTTGCTTGTGGAGTTGCAGATTTTGTTGGGCAAAAGCTCACCAACTGGAATGATGAACTCATTATGCAATTCTACTCCACAGCACACTTCTATCCAGATGGGAGGATAATTTGGATGTCTGAAGGTACAAGGTACCAGTCAACCGTTGAGGAGTGGGCAAAACTGATCAATGCCCCAAAGGAGAGTGGAGATGACTTGGATGTCTATGCCAAGAAGAAGATGGACCACAATTCCATGGCATATATGTACAAGGAGATCCCAGACAAAGCCATTGAGACACATAAGTTTGGGTCAGTCCACTTTCTTCTGTCAGGGCTGCCAACAATCAACTGCATCCTAAGGCACACTCTGTTGCCTAAGTCTGGTGACCACAACATGATTAGAGGGCATGCAATTAACATGTTGCATTTGTTTGATGTGCCACAGAAATTCAAGGTCATGAGCCTTATGGTTGAGACCATTAAGAGGACAGCAGCAGATCAAAAGAGAAGCTGTGGATATGCCCCTCGGATTCAGGAGTTGATTAACTCAAAAATGGGCACAGGAAAATATCTATTGGATAAGGAACATTTTCCTCTTATCCAAACTTTGAGGACAATCAGGTTGTCATGAATGAGAATGAACCATCATCAGTACAAGCTCAAGAGAAGAAGGAGAAGGCAAGGAAAGAGAAGGCTGCCAAGATGCCAACTCAAGAGGAGGCATCTGAGTACTTTCTGAAGAACAAGCAGGAGCAGCTTGGTTACTTGATAGCATCAACACTGAGGATTGAGATGGGATTGGCGACCCTCACTCAAAATCAGCAGAGCTTGGAAAGAATCATGGAACAAAAATTCTATGATCTAGATGTCAAAGTAACTGAGATTCAGTCAGTTGTGGAGCGCTACAAGATGACATGCAGGAGAGGAAGGGCAAGACTACCACTAATGTATTTGCCAGAGTGCCCAGAGGTCAGAGGTCAGCTGTAGTGCCTGTGCCAGACACCAGAGCCACATCATCTGCACCAGCTACAGCTCCTACAGCTCCAGTGCAACCAGCTCTAGCAACGACTCCTCCAGCTCCCTCTACTTCAATTGAAGCCTTCATTCTTGGAGTTCTCCGGACACCACCACCTGAAGATCAAGCCTGAGAGTCGATCTAGCACTATGCATTTTCTATGAACTTTTTGGTAACTTGTTGCCAAAGGGGGAGAAAAATGTATACATCATAGGCTTCGAGAGAGAGAGTGTTGCTTTTGTTCTCTCTTGCTTTGGTGGTTAAACTTTGTTTGCTTTTGATTGCTTGAGATACTATGCTGTTTTTGTGAGACATTGATGCATGTGTTTGATCATAAGCTACACTTATGCATGTTTGATGATATTATCTTATCTATCCATATGTGATCATTCACTTTGCTTGGTGATGAGTGCATGTATTCAATCTTTATCATTTTGAGCGCTCCACCAAGATGTATGTGACATGGAAGAGTAACCCACGAGCCTAATTCCTTGTGCATTTGCAGTCCAAAGCAAATCTTAAACTATGCACAAATTTAAGGGGAGCTCTTGCTTATCACATACTTCTCAAAGCGACAATGTTTTTCAATCTTATTATCATTTATCAAAGCTTTGATCTATATGTTGTCATCAATTACCAAAAAGGGGGAGATTGAAAGTGCAACTATCCCTAGGTGGTTTTGGTAATTCATAACAACATATAGCTCATTCAGCTAATGCTATTCCAAGACTATTATTTCAGGAAAGCTTAATGAATGGCATGGCATGGATGATGAAAGTGGATCCCTCAAAATACTAATGACAAAGGATTGGCTCAAGCTCAAAAGCTCAAGACTCTTCATTTTACATTTTAGTGATCCAAGATCACATTGAGTCTATAGGAAAAGCCAATACTATCAAGGAGGGATGAGGTGTTGCTTAATGAGCCTCTTGCTTCATGTGCTTGGTGATATGCTCCAAAAACCCTCAACTACTTTCTCACATCCACAAATGACCTAAACCTAAAGCCAAAATCGGTCACACTGATTCTTCCTATACGGTGCCACCGAGTTCTAATGTCATAGCCACTGCCACAAACCCTAGGCAAAACGGTCCTACCGATAGGGATCTCGGTCTCACCGAGATGGGATTGTAATCTCTCTGTTTCCCTTCGTAACGTTTCGGTCTAACCGAAGTGAGCGATCGGTCCCGCCGAGATTGCAATGTAAACTCTCTGTTTCCCTTTTGTAACATTTCGGTCTCACCTAAAAGACCAAATCGGTCCCACCGAGTTTACCTGACGAACTCTCTGGAAAGCTTATTACCAAAATTGGTCTCATTGAGTTCGTGTAATCGGTCTTAGCGAGATTACGTTATGCCCTAACCCTAACCATATCGGTCTTACCGAGTTGCATTTCGGTCCCACCGAAAATCCTAACGGTCACTAGGTTTACTAAATCGGTCCGACCGAGTTTGATGATTCGGTCCCACCGAGTTTGGTAAATTGTGTGTAACGGTTAGATTTTGTGTGGAGGCTATATATACCCATCCACCTCCTCTTCATTCATGGAGAGAGCCATCAGAATAAACCTACACTTCCAACTTACCATTTCTGAGAGAGAACCACCTACTCATGTGTTGAGGCCAAGATATTCCATTCCTACCATATGAATCTTGATCTCTAGCCTTCCCCAAGTTGCTTTCCACTCAAATCTTCTTTCCTCCAGATCCAAAACCTATGAGAGAGAGTTGAGTGTTGGGGAGACTATCATTTGAAGCACAAGAGCAAGGAGTTCATCATCAACGCACCATGTGTTACTTCTTGGAGAGTGGTGTCTCCTAGATTGGCTAGGTGTCACTTGGGAGCCTCCGACAAGATTGTGGAGTTGAACCAAGGAGTTTGTAAGGGCAAGGAGATTGCCTACTTCGTGAAGATCTACCGCTAGTGAGGCAAGTCCTTCGTGGGCGACGGCCATGGTGGGATAGAAAAGGTTGCTTCTTCGTGGACCCTTCGTGGGTGGAGCCCTCTGTGGACTCGCGCAACCGTTACCCTTCGTGGGTTGAAGTCTCCATCAATGTGGATGTACGATAGCACCACCTATCGGAACCACGCCAAAAACATCCATGTCTCCAATTGCGTTTGAATCCTCCAAACCCTTCCCTTTACTTTCTTGCAAGTTGCATGCTTTAATTTCCGCTGCCTATATACTCTTTGCATGCTTGCTTGAATTGTGTGATGATTGCTTGACTTGTCCTAAGATAGCTAAAATCTGCCAAACTCTAAAATTGGGAAAAGGCTAAGTTTTTAATTGGTTAAGTAGTCTAATCACCCCCCTCTAGACATACTTCAAGGTCCTACAGGATCAATGACAGGGAAACGGACATGACCATTATCGTGGAGAGAAGGGTAGTAATGGAAACCTGGGTGATTCTGCATCCGGACCTCGTTGTAGTGGAGCTCAACAAGTACCTCGAATGCAGCAAACTGGACAGCCTGAGAAGCGGAAGAAGCGTAGCCGCTACGAGAGGTACGAGTGTAAGAACTGGAATCAGAACTGGTGCGTAGAGTAACCACGGCGTGATACTCATACACTGAGTCAGCTAGGTGCTCCCGATACACATGATAGACTGGATCGTCTCCGTGAGGGTACAGCCGACGCCACACGTTACGCAGGAGATGCGACGACGTGTATGACATCAGCTGCAACTGGCACGGATACAGCATCGGAGCCATCTACACTCACAACAATTAGCAGGTTAGCATAGAAAAAAATATAATCAATGCAAACAATGCAACAACCAGCTACAGTCATTACCGACACTCAGCTACAACTTGTATCTAGCGTCCAGTTAACTCGTCTTAGTCTGTGGCCTACAGTCAGCGCGGCTCTGATACCAAGCGTTGTGGCACCCCAGCTCAGAGTGACCGGTTTACCTTGCATTGCCAGCCCAGAGACCTTGTCTTCTGGCAACACACAACAACATGGTATAGAAAACAACCGCTTTATTCATGCTAGCGGAACAAAGTTCATATTACAACGGTTAGCGAGGCCAGGCGGCACACACGGTGCGGCTGAACAATATGTACATTATTTAGTGAACATAAAGGGGCCTCGATCATGACAGCTACTCGGCAGTGGAACAACGACGTAGCGGGACTCCATAGCACAAGGACACCGACGTGGACACGGTCTAGACTCGGACAACACTCCTTTCCAACGGGACTTTCCTAAAATCTGGCGTGACACGCCAGGTCAGTACATTGAATGTACTTGAAGCTCACAATAAACATAAACATGATGATAGAAAATATTATGATATTTATCCAATTAATCAAGAAAGTAACTATACATATATCCAACATGTTGTGACCATGCTCAACAGGTACTCATTCTCCCGACTAGCTTACCAGAGGTGACCAACAAACATGATATTACCAAAACATACTCGTGATCCTTACAACGATCACCACCCGACCATCTCATGGCCCGTGATCCTTACGGCGATCACAACCCGACCAACTCGTGGCCCATGATCCTTACGGCGATCACAACCCGACAACTCATGTCCAACTCAACACGATGACCTCACTGCCATCCATAGTGCAAATTAGTGTGCATATTTATTAAGTGTTGACGCATGGTGTACCTTACTTCCGAGCATGTCCTTAACCATGGACTCGGCTATCGATAGATTAAAAACACTCTGCAGAGGTTAGTACACTGTACCCACACTACGGAACCCATGGCCTCGCACTCCCATTCGGGTGGACCATCAGCATTCCGACGAAACCATTTCACCGTCATGACACTCTCCCGGCCCTTCCGACTCAGACCCCACCGGGCTAGTCCTGGGTGGACCCATGTCTATCTCCAGACACCTCGACCACCGACGTGGCCACGATCCACTCTGGGATCCGGTACCAAAATTAACTTAACAACAGACTCACAAGGTTATGCTTGCCTACCGGGCCAGGGTACAACACGCCCATAACCTTCCCTAAATTGAGGCACCGACCAGAGGCACGACAATGAAACGCATTAAGGCCGTCCCATACCGGCAAATGTGGTTGCACTGGGAAAGACTCATTTCAACGGCACCACAACCCGGTCAACAACATGTTCAAGTTGAATTATTAATCAGGTTCAACTTAATGTGAAAAGAAAATAACCAGTGTCGTACTGCCATACTATGCATCACTTAACATATGCATCACATAACCGTGCAAAAACTGCACCAACCACGCTCCTACGGAGCCATCATAAACTCATGCTACTATTCTGGTTAAAACCTTTCTTTACTTATACCAGAACCATTTCTAGCATTAGCATCATTATACCTCATGCAAAAATAATATTTAAATTACTCATCAAATTCTATGACCACATTATTTATTTATCAGTTGCAACTAAGTTCTCCTTATCTTGCCAACCATATATACTTCAAACATTCTGAAGTTCAAGCATTTTAACATAACAAGCATATAATAGAATATATTTATTATATAGCTAATTTGAATGCATTAATAATCCTAGGTTCAAGTATGAAAATCCTAAATATTGAAGTGGCACCATAAAAATGTTACTGTGGCTTGCCTTAGTACTGATGAGGTTCACAAGGCTCCTGGTGATCCTCAAGACAAGCTGGTTCTTCTGAAAACATTCAAAACCACAAAAGAAAAATATCAAGAAACCTTCTAAAAATTGCCAGAAAATCTAGACAGCGAGGAAAAATCCCATCTTCTGGGTGCTGTTAGATCTTTGGACACAGAACACGATGCAAAAAGAATCAATGCATTTGGACTTGTAGAATAAAAGTTATGGCTGTTTGAATGTTACTGGAATTTAAATGAATTTGAAAAAGAAAACAGAGGGGGGGGGGTGACGTCGAAGGCGTATTCTCCCGGGGCGCCACCACTCATACCGCTTCGCGCGCGTAATGAGTGGCTGATTAGCAGGCCCTGCTAGTCAGGCCGGAGGGAGGGGAGAAGGAAACAGAGAGGCGCGGTGCTTCGCCGGAGCTTACGTCGGCGTTGAGGCTTCTTGGAGGCAAACGAGAGGGAGGGATCGACGAAGAAAACGATTGCGCACCTGCCCGTACCCGTAGCGCGGCTAACGGTGGTCGGACGGTGTCGGATTCTTCCTTGCAAGTGGAGGTAGAACGCGGTGGTCACCGGAGGTGAGGAAGACGACGGCTAGGGGCGGCTCCAGGGGCTCTAGCTAGGTGCGTTGGCTTCACGGAGGAGAGGTGGAGGCCCTGGCGGGGGTCGCCTTGGCTTGGGGAGGGCCGAAGCTGCGGGAATGATCCAGAGGGGATCGCCGACGAGCTCGGCTCCGGAACGGCATCCCGCGGCCTGCCCGGCCAGGCTGTGGCTTCCTACTAGTTTGTTGGGTGTGAGAGAGTGCGGGATGGTGCTCGAGGAGGCTGGGGGGTGGCTCCTTATATAGGCGCGCGGCGAGGGGATTTTGGGCTCCGCCGGTGGACACTTGTCCACGGCGCCCGGTGACGAGCAGCGTCAGAGAGAGAGAGGAGGAAGGCGATGGGGGTCACGCGGGAGCTGTGCACGGACGCGGACGAGCACAAGATCGAGGAGAAAAGGGACGAACGCAGTGCACTGTGCACTGTGCCGTTGGTCGGACCGTGCCCATGCTCGCTGCGGCGAGCTCCGGCATCGGTGAGCGACAGGGAGGAGTTATGGAGGTGGAGACGAGGATGGGGGCGAAGGTTGGCGCACTGCGGCAGGCTGGACAGCAAGCACGCGCTCTACAGAGGCGTTGGCGACGCGCAGAGCGCGCGTTTGGCATGCCAGCCCCCTCGGACGAACGCGGTAACCGCGTGGACCGTGACATCAGACCACCTACGCACTAGCAAGCATGTCTGGCGTGTAGTCCTTAGTAAACTTAGGTGTTACCAAGGCTCGGTTTGGTTCCAGGTGCAATAGAAGTAAAATGGTGACGAGGTTAAGTTACTGGACAAAAACTTTGGGGAGTTACTGTGGTCAAACCATAGGGATTCAAGGGCCAAGCTTTGGGGTTTTACTGACTCTTACTAAGGTAAATAAGCTCAGGGAAAACCAGCTACATTGGAGCTAGTAAAAAGGTAGTTGCTGTAGAAACTACCATTTCAGTCTAGAAGTGATTTTATTTTCTGTAGCCAAAATATGCCAAAGAGTGGTGAAATATTTTTGCTCAGAAATGTACCCTAGGGTCCAAAGAATATTTGGGATTTTTCTCAGGATTTTTGGGGCAACAGAAATGAGGGTTGCTTTGGAGGTCAAGGAGTTTAGCTAGGGTTTTGGAGGCAAAATGAATATTTTTCATTTAAGAAAAATATTCCAAGCAATATTGTTGGGTTGGCTAGGGGTGAAATGATGGATTTGAGGAGGAGAGGGAACACTTGGGTGAAAATCAAGGGATACCCAAGTGGTCAAGTCCAAATGGAATGATTCAAAACTCCAAATCTAAAATCAACTCAGCTGAAAATCAAGCAAAGAAAAGAGGGCAAAAACCAGGTTGTGACTTCTAGTTGGCCTAACTAAACCAAAGATTCAAAGAAGAAATATGAGGCTATAAGTAATCATGCATATAAGAGATCGAAAGACTCAAATAACTTTCATTGATAAAAACATAGATCTGATCATAAACTCAAAGTTCATCGGATCCCAACAAACACACCGCAAAAAGAGTTACATCAAATAGATCTCCAAGAGACCATTGTATTGAGAATCAAGAGATAGATAGATAGATAGATAGAGAGAGAGAAGAAGACATCTACCTACTAACAATGGACCCGTAGGTCTACAATGAACTTCTCACGCATCCTCGGAGAGGCGCCAATGAGGATGATGAACCCCTCCATGATGGTGTTTAGATTGGTTCTGGTGATTCTGGAACATGCGGTTGCTGGAATTGATTTTCGTCGACTCACCTAGGGTTTCTTGAATATTGGGGTATTTATAGAGTAAAGAGGCGGTGCGGGAGGTCATCGAGGTGGGCACAACCGATCAGGGTGCGCCTGGGCCTCCAGGCGCGCCCTGGTGTCTTGTGCTCACCTCGGGCCCCTCTTCGGTACTTCTTTGGCCCAATGGATGTCTTGTGGTCCAAAAAAATCCACAAAAAGTTTCGCAGCGTTTGGACTCCGTTTGATATTGATTTCCTGCGATGTAAAAAACAAGCAGAAAACCGCAACTGGCACTTGGCACTATGTCAATAGGTTAGTCCCAAAAAAATGATATAAAGTTGCTATAAAATGATTGTAAAACATCCAAGAATGATAATATAATAGCATGGAACAATAAAAAATTATAGATACCTTGGAGACATATCAGCATCCCCAAGCTTAATTCCTGCTCGTCCTCGAGTAGGTAAATGATAAAAACAGAATTTTTGATGTGGAATGCTGCCTAACATGTTCATCACATATTCTTTTCTTTGTAGCATGGACATTTGGACTTTTATATGAATGATACATCTCCAACATATCTATAATTTTTGATTGTTCCATACTATTATATTATCTGTTTTGGATGTTTAATGGTCTTTAATATGCTATTTTATATTATTTTTGGGACTAACCTATTAACCGAGGGCCGAGTGTCAGTTTCTGTTTTTTTGCCTATTTTAGAGTTTTGCAGAAAAGGAATACCAAACGGAGTCCAAACGGAATGAAACCTTCGCGATGATCTTTCTTGGACCGAAAGCAAACCAGAAGACTTTGAGATGAAGTCGGAGACACAACAAGGAAGCCACGAGGTAGGAGGGCGCGCCCAGGGGGTAGGCGCACCCCCCACCCTTGTGGGCCCCTCGTGGCTCCCCTGACCAGATTCCTTCGCCTATATATACTCTTATACCCTAAAAACATCAGGGGGAGCTGTCGGAGTCAAAATCGGCAGATCTGGGGTAGGGGGGCCCAAGCTGTGCGTCTGAAGATCAATGGTAACAATGGAGAAGGGACATACTATTTACCCAGGTTCAGGCCCTCTTAATGGAGGTAAAACCATACTCCTGCTTAATTATATTGGAGAGAATAGGGGTTACAAGAGTTGATCTACCTTGAGATCGATTCGGCTAACCCTAGATAGCTAGCCTAGCAATGTTGTCATCCTGCCTCCGATCTAACCCTCCAGTTTATATAGACACCGAAGGGTCTTAGGGTTGTACAAAGTCGGTTTTACAGAAAGGAATAAAATATTCGGACACCTATACTAGCCATCCACGCATGTGAGAGTCCCCATCAGACATGAGAGATAATCTTCTGTCTTGTATCTTGACGGCCCATCAGTCCCGCCCACATCAATAGATCGGACGCCCGAGGACCCCCTAATCCAGGACTCCCACAGTAGCCCCTAAACCTGTCTTCAATGATGATATATTCGGTGCTCAGATTGTCTTCGACATTGCAAGGCGGGTTCCCTAAGGAATATACATCGACTTTCCTCTGTCAAAGAATTGTATCCGGCTTTTCGCAATAAACACAACCCTTAGCCACGAAGGCAGGATATGTAAAAAATGAGAACAATGTCTTTTACTAACAACTTTTTCGACAAAGCGTCAGACTTGACCTTTTGGTATTTTGAACCGTTTTCACACCCCGTGTTCCGTGTTTTGAGGCCACGCCTCATTGGCATGTCCCGTCAAAACAGAGATCGCGCCCACTTAATACGAGATTGCATATCAATGATATTTGGGTAATCCAATCGACTGTGGTGCATACCCACATTGGGAATAGGCAAGGTTTTAAGGCTAGGGGAGCGGGTGTTTGGCATTCACGACCTATATAAGAGGACAAAGATCCATCCTTTCTTTCTCACACCTTCTTCCTCCCTCAGTCCTCCCACCTTCGAACTCCAGCGCCCAAGCTTTGATCCTTCCCACCGCCACCAACCTCTTGACCCAAGCTCCAGGATGCGGGGTACCTGAGTACGGACATCGCGTATAGGATCATTGCCAAGAAGCATGTCATCCCCACCCCGGAGCCTGGCGAAAGGGTGGTATTTATCCCCCACTTCCTCAATGGACTAGGGTTTCCACTTCACCCTTTTGTCCGCGGCCTCATGTTCTATTACGGGCTAGATTTCCATGATCTAGCCCCAAACTCATTCCTCCACATCTTGGTGTTTATCGTCGTATGCAAGGCGCTCCTCTGTATTCCCCCCACTTCGGCTTCTGGCTCAAGGTCTTCAACATGAAGCCAAAGGTGGTGGATGGGGAGCACGCAGACTACAGAGGCGCGATGGTGAGCAAACTTCCCAATGTCACCTGGCCCAAAGGGACCTTCGCGGAAACTGTGAAGATATGGCAGCATAAGTGGTTCTACATTACCGAACCTCGCAGCGCCAACTAGGCGGCTGTCGGTGTCAAAACCGGCGGATCTCGGGTAGGGGGTCCCGAACTATGCGTCTAAGGCCAATGGCAACATGAGACTGGGGACACGATGTTTTACCCAGGTTCGGGCCCTCTCGATGGAGGTAATACCCTACTTCCTGCTTGATTGATCTTGATGATATGAGTATTACAAGAGTTGATCTACCACGAGATCGTAGAGGCTAAACCCTAGAAGCTAGCCTATGGTATGATTGTCCTTCTCGAGAAGCTCATACCGGCCGGCGGCGTCCCTCAGCTCCACAGCCATCTCGGCTATGTTTTCTTCACTTCGGCGATGAGCAGCCTGTTCGGCTCTCAAGTCTTCGGCTACCTTTAGGGCAGCCGCATTGCTAACCCCGGCTTGTTCCTTGGCTAGAGCAAGTTCCGCCCTTAGGGCCTCAATGGTAGCAGCTCCGCCTGCAGCCACATCGTATAATATTTATATTTCAATCCTCTTCATATTTCCTAAAACAAATGAGGAAAAAACGAGCGCATACTCTGTGACTCGTCAAGCCGCTTATTTACAAGTGTGATGTCGGTATCCACCACATCAATTTGTCGCCTCAGTTCGGCGGATTCAGAATTTCGGCCTATCGCCGGACTCTTAGCCACATGCGCATGAATGCAGTATGATCATTACGAAAGAGTGTGATCCTCCGTTTGCCGCCTAGGGCTGGCAACCAGAGTCTCAGGGGCTACTATCTATACGGATCACACCTAGTGCGTGCGGAACAATAAAAAATTACGTATTTTATCGCGTACCTCGAAGCCTTTGAGCAAACTTCCAAAAGCTTCATTTAACACGCTTGTGGCGGATGAAATCATCTCTAACACCGTACCCATCAATGTACGGTGACCCTCTGAGAGAGCAGCTTGCTCCAGGAGGCCCGCTAGCGTGTTCGACCGGGCACCACACTGTTCCGGACCCTTCTCATCGCCCTCCAAGGGAGCCGAACGCGCCGGGCTCGGGGCGGCCAAAGTGTTAGTTTTTGGCCTCAGCGGATCTGGGATCCTCCGTGATGACACCTCAGGGTCGCCTGCCCCATGGGATGGAGAGGCAGGTGGGGTTTCACTCTCCATCATCTCCGGAAGAAGATCCCCCGAAGACGAACCCTGTTGAGACGAGCTACTAGCCGAACTGCAAAAAAAATATAGATCCTGGTTATTTTTCTCAGAGGAAACAACAATAGCTTCTTGTTTATCATTAACTTACAGCTTGGTGGAGGGCTGGCCCATTTTCGGGCACGATGCGGTGAGGACGCCCTTCGGGACAGGGACCCATGGTGAAGCTTTCTTCCCTTGCTTAGGCACCTCCGTCTCCAAATCTTCGGAGGCAACCCTTTTCTTCCCGCGAGGGGAGGGAACCTTGGAAGAACCTCCTCGATTATCCTCCTTCACGGAGACAGTAATTCCCCCGGTTTGGATGTGCAACGTGTGGAGTTAGGCTCCTCTATTCTTCTCTTCCCCTTTCCCCGAGGGCACTTGGCTCAATGCGCGCTTAAGCATCCTGGCTATTGCAGGACTAGGCGAGCCTTCGGGAAGTGGGGTCAGACACCTGATTCTCTCTGTCTTGCTGAGCCAATCCTGGCCACGGACAAGTTTTCAGAATAATGTTGTATTAAACATATGCGAAGTGTTCGGTTACAGGGTTACTTACTTGGGTATCTGGGCGGTGGCAGCTCAGGCCCGCATCCTCGATGGTGTCCGGACACCTCGCTTGTGGTTCGAAGAATAACTTATACATCCCTTCGGGTGTCATGTCGAAGAAGTGCTGAATGGTTCACAGACCTTCTGGATTGAACTCCCACATCCGGAGAGGCCGACGCTTGCATGGCAGGATCCGCCGAACCAGCATTACCTGAATGATTCTGACAAGATCGATATCCCTCTCAAGAAGCTCCCGAATATGGCTCTGCAATGTTGGTACATCATTAGCAGGCCCCCAGTCCAGTCCCACATTGGTCCATGACGCAGTTGAGGCGGAGGACCCGAACGGAAGGCAGGGGCAGCCACCCACGTTGTGCCTCGGGGAGCTGTGATGTAGAACCACCTCCGTTACCACAGATCCGACACCTCTGGGAAGGCACCTTCTGGCCATGGAACATCGGTTTTTCTGCTTATTGCGGCGCCTCCGCACTCCGCGTGTCACCCCTCAATCACCTTTGGCTTCACATTGAAGGTCTTGAGCCATAGGCCGAAGTGTGGGATGATGTGGAGGAAGGCTTCACACACGATGATACACGACGAGATGTGGAGTATGGAATCTGGAGCTAAGTCGTGAAAATCTAGCCTGTAGTAGAACATGAGCCCTCTCACAAAGGGATCAAGAGTCAAGCCCAAGCCTTGGAGGAAGTGAGAAACAAATATGACACTCTCGTTGGGTTCGGGAGTGGGGATGATCTGCTCAGGGGCGGGAAGCCTGTGCTTGACATCGGCGATCAGATATCTGGCCTCCCTGAGCTTCACAATGTCCTCCTCTGTGACAAAGGAGACCATCCACCGACCTTGAAGGTTGGATCCGGACATGATTGAAGATCCGAAGTACCTAAGCTTGAGCTTCGGGTGTTGGAACTCGAGAGGCAGAAAGCGCAAGCATGGTAAGAAAGAGATAGGCCTTGACCCCTCTATAAAGGGGGAGGATATCAAGCGTCCCCAACGTGAAAGTTTGGGACTTGCCTAAAAACATGGAGTCACACCAACAGGCGTGGTGGGTTTACCCATACCCGTATTGATGAGGATCCCACGATAAGAGGGACACGATCTCTGCTTTGACAAGACGTGCGAAAGAAACCGCCTCGTTATGTGTGTAGTAGCTGGTTGTAAAAAATGGTTCAAATAAAGGCCGGGCCGTGGCGTGATGTCATGCTACGAAGGGTTGTCAGCAGATTAGATTCATGGATTATTGTTCTCTCTACGGTGGTATGTGAAATTTGTCTTGCAGAGCCAGACACGATTCTTGTGTTCGGAAGTTACCTTGAAGTATTCGGAGATGGAACCCACCTTGCAATGCCGAAGACAATCTGCGCGCCGGACTCATCATCATTGAAGTCTGGTTCAGGGGCTACTAAGGGATTCCTGGATAAGGGGGTATCCGGACAGCCGGACTATGTACTTTGGTCGGACTGTTAGACTATGAAGATACAAGATTGAAGACTTCGTCCCATGTCCGGATGGGACTCTCCTTTGCGTGGAAGGCAAGACTTGGCGATTCGGATGTAGATCTCCTTCTCTGTAACCGACTCTGTGTAACCCTAGCCCCCTCCGGTGTCTATATAAACCGGAGGGTTTAGTCCATAGGACAAGGACAATCATACCATAGGCTAGCTTCTAGGGTTTAGCCTCTATGATCTCGTGGTAGATCAACTCTTGTAATACTCATATCATCAAGATCAATCAAGCAGGAAGTAGGGTATTACCTCCATCGAGAGGGCCCGAACCTGGGGAAAACATCGTGTTCCTAGTCTCCTGTTACCATTACCCTTAGACGCACAGTTCGGGACCCCCTACCCGAGATCCGCCGGTTTTGACACTGACAGCGGCCACTCCTGAGTTTAGATCCGGACCCCCAATGTGGCGACCATCATGGATCAACAAGGGTCTGGACTGGGGGTCAGCTGATGAGGTGTTGATGCTACAAAAGCGCATCAAAAATATCATAGAAAGGAACACCGACCTCACCGGCGTGGTTCATGTGATGCTATTCCGCCGGACCCTTGCCTGCCAGCGCCAGCCTCTCCACATGAGGGAGTTCAATCCGGAAGGGCCACGAACCCTGCAACGATTCTTCAGCACGATGCACGAGGATATCTGGAGGCTGCTTTTCAAGGCCCAGAAGCAGAAACCATGGCCAGAGACGACCGACGACATCGGTCTCGACTGTGATCACCCAGCTACTCTGGTAAGTTTCTTAGTTTCCGAACATAACTTAGTACAAAAATCATAGGGGTGTATTGAGATCTTCATACTTTAAACAGGGCTGGACAAAGAAGGCGGAGCGGATCAAGTGTCCGGCTCTGCTGCCCGAAAACCCAGCTGACCTTCTGCTGATGAGGATGCTGGTTCCGGTGCCGTACCAGACACCGGAAAAGAAAACCAAGAAGAAGGGCACGGAGGCCAAAAGCGGCCCCCGCCATAAAGGTCCTCCGGATGCTATGTCTGGGGATTCCGAAGCCTTTTCCTCCCACGAGGGAGATGAAGATGAAAAGTAGGAGGAAGAACAGAGCAATTCTCCCCCTAAGGGGTGGAGGAAGAAAAGAGCGGCCTCTGAAGACCCAGAGGCGGAGGCGTCCAAGAGGGGGAAGATATCCCTCCCGGATGACTCGGATTCGGATGCCGAAGTTATCCCCGAGCGGCGCCTCAGGTCGAAGCCCTTGGCCGACTCATAAGTATCCAAGGATGCCTTCTCATATATCGGCCTTTATGATTTGTAGTTTCTTAATACACTATATTGTGCATTTCAGTCCGACCCACAATTTCCCTCAACTATTGTCTCCCGGGAATTTGCTGGAGCCAGGGATGGTGGAGAGCGAGACACCGCTGCGGGCTTCCCCGCCAACCTCTCCGGGCGACACCTAAGTCTTGTCCCGAAGAGCCTCTTCGGGTCATGGAGAGACGCAGGAGGCCGACAGGACGGCGCCAGAGGGTAATACCTCGGCTGCCGAAGACTAGGGAGGGCCAACCCCCATGGAGACTGATGATGGGGGCCATGAGCAATCCGGCCCCCAGCCGAACATTATTCCGGAGACCCACTTGGCCCCGGAATTGGGCGAGCGACCTCCTTTGAAGGAGGGGGGGGGGGGAGCGTCGATTACAACGACGGCCTCCATCAATTCAGATGCACCGGATACTTTAACGGAAGTGCTTCACCATGCTTCCGTCATGGAGGAGCACCGTACCCTGACGGGTATGGTGGCTGCGAAGATTCAGTCCGCCAAAAGCGGGCTGAATGAAGCTTTTACCAGCCTATTAATAGGCTTTGAGGTATGCGATGTAATATTTCTAACTAATTTTAATAAAGGAATATGCCTGTATATCGATAGTAGCCCTTGTGACTCTGTCCGGGTCTGACAAAGCCGGAAAGAGGATCACATAGTGCTCGGATGAGGTGACAGTTTACTCTATTGTGCAATAGGCTTTCCTACTGGCGGCGAGCGCCCAGGCCGCCAACGTTTCCGAACTCACTCGGAAGCTGCGACTGGCCGATGAAGAAGTAATCCGCATCAACAAGCGGTTTGAGGAGACGCAAGGTATGCATGCATTGAGTATATAGCTCCAATTGCATATGTGTTAGTTGTTTGAAACAGACTAAAAAATGTTTTAACTATGCTCGCAGTTGGCGCCAATGAGGTTGAGTCCCTCAAAAGCGCCCTCAGTGAAGCCAAGAGGGAGGCAGAGGCGAGCAAGGCAACCGCGGACAAGGCGGCCAAAATCTTAGAGGAGGAGCAGACCACCCGCCAACGACATAGGCGTGGGTGGGTGAGGTTGATAAAGAGCTCAAGGACGCCATTTCTAGATGTGAGTCCTTGGAGCAGACGAGTTCGGAGAAGGCCTCTGAACTCGCCAAAGCCTATGAGAGCCTAAAGGAAGCCCGAGCTGATGTCCAAGATGCTCGACAAGAGATCCAAGAGGCAAGGTGGATTGCGGCTGGTAATTAAGGCCTTTATTATGTAGAGTAGGTATGCCAGTAGGAGATATATTTTACTAACCCGAGTTCGGATTTCTCTAGGCGCCTTTGCCGACCTGCCAAGGAGCATTGCGGCCGCCACCGCATTTTTTCGAGCCGAAGAGGGGAGCTCAACGGAGAAGCTGTTCTGGTCGCGGTACCTTGTGCCAGAGCTTCCAGTGCCCCTGACCGACCAGATGAAGCAGCTGTCCGAACTGCATAGGGTGGTGGGCCTGGCCATGAAGGACGTAATAGTCTGTCTGTGGCCAGCCGAAGCCGTACCTAGCAGCCACTTTGGGCTCATGAAGAGGCTGGTGGAGGCGCTACCTCGGATTGATGCCCTTAAGCAGTCATCCTGTATTGAGGGTGCTCGGATGGCTTTTGCCCGTGTGAAGGTTCAGTGGGCGAAGATGAAAGCCATCGAGATTGCCACTGCTGGGCCACCTGAGGGCAAGGAGCACGGACAGCCGGAGAGGTACTTCGATGAGGTCCTCGAGGGGGCCCGTATTGTAGAAGGCCAGTGCTCCAAGGACATAATATTTGAGTAGTTTGTGTCCGGTTGTAAGTGTCATGTAATGAGCTCATGGTGTATGATATTTATGATTTAGTTTATCCTCCTATTTTGTTGTTTATATGTCTGAAAATTTACTAGTCGTCGGCTTCAGCCCCCATGTAGATATTAAGGGGTGTTCATGATCGCATGACCGCACTTAATCCAATGTCTTGGTCCAATGTAGGAGGCGTCTTGCAAAGTGAACTAGGCAATCAGACTATGCGGCTTTAGTACTTTCACTTAGCCACAAGAGTCCATTGGTGGCGCTAAGTAATAGCCCCTTGTTGCATTGATCAGTGAGCCGGAGTACGGCGCCCTTGCAACACGGCTGGTCAAAAACCCAGCCCCTTGTATGACACGACATAAATCATGAGCGATTTGTAATGTAACACTAAGTCGCCGGATCGCTGACCCGCTCTCGCTTACCATGACAGTCAGTTATCGGCTTTCTCTACTGAGGTACTTGATCGGACAAACCGGAAATACAATCGCAGTAGTTCTCCCTTTACTACCATAGCCGAACTTGCGAAATGTAAGGTGGCAAACAGAGGAGCCGGGTAACCCAACTATAGATCAAAGACATGATTCAGAGCAGATGCATATAATGCAATATCCAGGATGCCAAAGAGTTCCCTATGGGTGTTCAGACTTTAGGATTTAGCGGGGCCGAATACAACCCCTAGTATGAAGACTATGTCGAACCACATGTGTCAGTCGAACATAAGGAATAGCGCAGATGACAAGGAAAAAATATAACACCCAACCAAGAAGGTGGCGATCATCTATGCCTCTTTATTGATATTTCGATGACAGACAATGTTGTTCAATACTAAGGTCATGCCCAAAAAGGAGAAAATTTTACCTAAGGGAAAGTCTAACACAGGGCCTAAAAAACTATAGTTCAAAAAAGAAACTCCAATGATGCCCTGCCGCACGCCTGCACCTTTCCTCCTTAGTAGTGAGTCCTTTGAGAGGAGCGTTTGATGGTTCGGATATGCTATCCTTAAAAGGATCTCATGCGACAACCATCTTGTAAGTAGGGCTCTCGATGAACCTACGTTAAAAGAAAAAAGGGGCATGCGGTCCATTTATGGTCAAGCCATGTAATGGACCTATTCTGAAGTGTGCCTCCAGCGTCGTCCAGGGTATTTTTAGTGCGTAATTATTTACGTGCAGTACATGAGACGCAACCTGGTGGGGCGATCGGCAGAGGCCGAACTGCTAATTAGTGTCCGGATTTGCTGATTTATGTGCGGATCGGACTTTGGGTACGTCACTGGCTTTAGTGGCCTGTGGACTGCTCGGCTTGATAAGGCCGTTGTACACTTCGGCTGCAAGGGCCGCGGTGTGTTCTTTAGTATGGAGTGAGTGCTCCATATTACCATTGACTGTAATAACGCCCCGAGGTCTGGGCATTTTGAGCTTCAAGTAAGCATAATGTGGGACTGTGTTAAAGCAGGGGAAGGCAGTTCGGCCGAGCAACACATGGTAACCACTGCGGAAAGGGACGATGTTGAAGATTAACTCTTCGTTGCGGAAGTTATCCGGGGAGACGAATACTACCTCCAGTGTGATTGAGCCCGTAGAATAGGCCTCCACTCCTGGTATCACACCTTTATAGGTAGTGTTACTAGGCTTGATTCATGATGGGTCGATCCCCATCTTACGGACAGTATCTTGATAGATCAAGTTGAGACTGCTTCCTCCATCCATGAGGACTCTAGCGAGGTGGTATCCATCAATGATTGGATCAAGAACCAGGCAGCCGAACCCCCGTGATGGATACTAGTTGGGTGGTCCCTGCGATCAAAAGTGATCGGACAGGCTGACCATGGGTTAAACTTGGGGGCGGCATGCTCTATGGCATAGATGTCCCGTAATGCGCGTTTACGCTCCCTTTTGGGGATGTGAGTGATGTATATCATGTTCACTATCTTCACCTTGGGGGGAAATTGTTTCTGACCCCCAATGTTCGGCTGACGGGGCTCATCATCGTCTTCGCCTGGGGGCCCTTTTCCCTTATGTTCGGTATTTAACTCACTGACATGTTTGAAAATCCAACAATTCCTGTTGGTATGATTTGCAGGCTAATCAGGTGTGCCATGAATCTGGCAGGGCCTTTCGAGGATTTTGTCTAAGCTAGATGGCCCGTCCTGGCTGCCTTTAAAAGGTTTCTTCTGCTGACCAGACTTAGGGCCGCTAAATCCGACATTCACTGCCGTATCGTCTGCGTCGTCATTGTTGTTATTCCGACGTTTGTTTTTATTGCGGCAGGGTTTACCGTTGCCGTCCTGCACTTCTGAGGTGTCGGGGTCACCTGAGCTGTTGCTTCTACGAGCCAACCAGCTGTCTTCACCTGCACAAAAGTGGGTCATGAGTGCCGTTAAGGCTGCCATGGTCTTCGGCTTTTCCTGCCCAAGGTGTCGGGCGAGCCATTCGTCTTGGACGCTGTGCTTAAAGGTTGCTAAGGCTTCAGCATCCGGACAGTCTACAATCTGGTTCTTTTTAGTTAAGAACCAATTCCAAAGCTTGCGGGCTGATTCGCCTGGCTGTTGGATTATATGACTCAAGTCATCGACATCTGGTGGCCGGCCATAATTGCCCTGGAAGTTAGCCCTAAAGGCATCTTCCAAGTCTTCCCAGGTTCCAATGGAGTTTTCTGGGAGGCTGTTTAGCCAGTGTCGTGCTGGTCCGTTCAGTTCTAGAGAGAGATATTTAATGGAATGGAGATCATCCCCTCGAGCCATGTGAATGTGGAGAATAAAATCCTCAATCCAAACGGCCGGGTCTGTCATACCATCGTATGGTTCGATGTTTACGGGTTTAAACCCTGCCGGAAACTGATGTTCCATAACCTCATCAGTGCAGCATAGGGGGTGTGCGGACCCTCTATATCGTGTAATGTCGCGGCGGAGATCGGTTGACATCTGAGTTCAGTACTAATCCCGAACATAGTAACGGTCGTCACTGATGTCTACTACACAACTTTCTTCTCGTAGACGTTGTTGGGCCTCCAAGTGCAGAGGTTTGTAGGACAGTAGCAAATTTCCCTCAAGTGGATGACCTAAGGTTTATCAATCCGTGGGAGGCGTAGGTTGAATATAGTCTCTCTCAAGCAACCCTGCAACCAAATAACACAGAGTCTCTTGTGTCCCGAACACACCCAATACAATGGTAAATTGTATAGGTGCACTAGTTCGGCGAAGAGATGGTGATACAAGTGCAATATGGATGGTAGATATAGGTTTTTGTAATCTGAAATTATAAAAACAGCAAGGTAACTAATGATAAAAGTGAGCACAAACGGTATTGCAATGCTAGGAAACAAAGCCTAGGGTTCATACTTTCACTAGTGCAAGTTCTCTCAACAATAATAACATAACTGGATCATATAACTATCCCTCAACATGCAACAAAGAGTCACTCCAAAGTCACTAATAGCGGAGAACAAACGAATAGATTATGGTAGGGTACGAAACCACCTCAAAGTTATCCTTTCTGATCGATCTATTCAAGAGTCCGTAGTAAAATAACACAAAGCTATTCTTTCCGTTCGATCTTTCATAGAGTTCATACTAGAATAACACCTTAAGAAGAAAATCAACAAAAACCCTAATGTCACCTCAAGTATCCGTGGGCATTATTATATGATATGCATCACACAACCTCAGATTCATCTATTCAACCAACACAAAGTACTTCAAAGAGTGCCCCAAAGTTTCTACCGGAGAGTCAAGACGAAAACGTGTGCCAACCCCTGTGCATAAGTTCACTGAACCCGCAAGTTGATCACCAAAACATACATCAAGTAGATCACGTGAATATCCCATTGTCACCACAGATAAGCACGGCAAGACATACATCAAGTGTTCTCAAATCCTTAAAGACTCAATCCGACAAGATAACTTCAAGGGGAAAACTCAATTCGTCACAAGAGAGCAGAGGAGGAGAAAGATCATAAGATCCAACTATAATAGCAAAGCTAGCGATACATCAAGATCGTATCACCTCAAGAACATGAGAGAGAGAGAGAGAGATCAGACACATAGCTATTGGTACATACCCTCGGCCCCGAGGGTGAACTACTCCCTCCTCGTCATGGAGAGCGTCGGGATGATGAAGATGGCCGCTGGTGAGGGATCCCATCATGCACAACCCCGGTTTCAGCCAAGCAATTGGTTCATACTTTTTAACGCGCTTCAGCCTTTTCAACCCTCACGCAATACATGAGCGTAAGCCATGGACATAGCACTATGGGTGGAGTAGAATATGATGATGGAGGTTGTGTGGAGAAGACAAAAAAAAGAGGAAGTCTCACATTGACGCGGCTAATCAACGGGCTATGGAGATGCCCATCAACTGATTTCAATGCGAGGAGTAGGGATTGCCATGCAATGAAAGCACTAGAGCTATAAATGTATGAAAGCTCAATAAAAGAAACTAAGTGGGTGTGCATCCAACTCGCTTGCTCACGAAGACCTAGGGCATTTTGAAGAAGCCCATCATTGGAATATACAAGCCAAGTTCTATAATGAAAAATTCCCACTAGTATATGAAAGTGACAACATAGGAGACTCTCTATCATGAAGATCATGGTGCTACTTTGAAGCACAAGTGTGGAAAAAGGATAGTACATTGTCCCTTCTCTCTTTTTCTCTCATTTTTTTCTTTTTTTCTTTTTTTTATTTGGGCTTCTTTGGCCTCTTTTTTATTTGGACTTATTTGGCCTCTTTTATTTTTCATAAAGTCCGGAGTCTCATCCCGACTTGTGGGGGAATCATAGTCTCCATCATCATTTTCTCACTTGGGACAATGCTCTAAATATGAAGATCATCACACTTTTATTTATTTACAACTCAAGAATTACAACTCGATACTAAGAACAAAATATGACTCTATGTGAATGCCTCCGGCAGTGTACCGGGATATGCAATGAATCAAGAGCGACATGTATGAAAGAATTATAAAGGTGGCTTTGCCACAAATACGATGTCAACTAGAAAATCATGCAAAAGCAATATGACAATGAGGGAACATGTCATAATAAATGGAACGGGGGAAAGTTGCATGGCAATATATCTCAGAATGGCTATGGAAATGCCATAATAGGTAGGTACGGTGGCTGTTTTGAGCAAGATATAAGGAGGTTTATGTGTGATAGAGCATATCATATCACAGGGTTTGGATGCACCGACAAATTTTGCACCAACTCTCAAGGTGAGAAAGGGCAATGCACGGTACCGTAGAGGCTAGCAATGATGGAAGGGTAAGAGTGCGTATAATCCATGGACTCACATTAGTCATAAAGAACTCATATGCTTATTGCAAAAGTTTATTATCCCTCGAAGCAAAGTACTACTACGCATGCTCCTAGGGGAAGGGTTGGTAGGAGTTAACCATCGCGCGATCCCGACCTCCACTCATAAGGAAGGCAATCAAAAGAACACCCCATGCTTCAAATT
This sequence comes from Triticum timopheevii, assembly GCA_963921465.1. Classification (NCBI taxonomy): domain Eukaryota; kingdom Viridiplantae; phylum Streptophyta; class Magnoliopsida; order Poales; family Poaceae; genus Triticum; species Triticum timopheevii. The sequence continues at coordinate 68,378,870 of OY997266.1, forward strand.
TGTGACACAACTTTTACCATACGTGCATGCTACAGGACTTGCCAACTTTAACACAAGTATTTCTCAATTTCATAATTACCCAACTAGCATCACTCTAACATTACCACCTTTATATCTTAAAATTATTATCAAGTATCAAATTGATCATAGTGTTCAATGCACTCTATATGATAGTTTTTATTATACCCAACTTGGATGCCCATCATATTAGGACTAATTTTATAACCAAAGCAAATACCATGCTGTTCTAAAAGACTCTCAAAATAATATAAGTGAAGCATGAGAGATCAATAATTTCTATAAAATAAAATCACCGCCGTGCTCTAAAAAGATGTAAGTGAAGTACTAGAGCAAAATTGTCTAGCTCAAAAGATATAAGTGAAGCACATAGAGTATTCTAATAAATTCCGAATCATGTGTGTCTCTCCCAAAAGGTGTGTATAGAAAGTATGATTGTGATAAACTAAAAAACAAATACTCATATCATACAAGACGCTCCAAGCAAAACACATATCATGTGGTGAATAAAAATATAGCCTCAAGTAAAGTTACCGATAGACGAAGACGAAAGAGGGATGCCCAGGAAGGCATCCCCAAGCTTAGGATTTTGATTGTCCTTAAATTTTACCTTGGGGTGCCTTGGTCATCCCCAAGATTAGGCTCTTTCCACTCCTTATTCCATAATCCATCAAATCTTTGCCCAAAACTTGAAAACTTCACAACACAAAACTCAACAGAAAATCTCATGAGCTCCGTCAGTGCAAGAAAGCAAACCACCACTTTAAGGTACTGTAATGAACTCATTATTTATTTATATTGGTGTTAAACCTACTGTATTCCAACTTCTCTATGGTTCATACCCCCCGATACTAGCCATAGATTCATCAAAATAAGCAAACAACACATAGAAAACAGAATCTGCCAGAAACAGAACAGTCTGTAGTAATATGTAACTCTCGAATACTTATGTAACTCCAAAAATCCTAACAAATTAGGAAAACCTGAGAAATTTGTGTACCAATCCATATAAAAAATAATCAGATCAAAATCATGTTTCTGTGAATTATCAAAACTAATTTACTGGGTGTAAAATTTTCTGACTTTCAGCAGGATCAACACAACTATCACCGTAAGCTATCCTAAAGGTCTTACTTGGCACTTTATTTAAAAAAAGATATAAAACATGATTACTACAGTAGAATAATCGTGTGGACACACAAAAATATTAAGGGTAAATATTGGGTTGTCTCCCAACAAGCGCTTTTGTTTAATGCCTTTCTAGCTAGGCATGATGATGACAATGATGCTCACATAAAGATAAGAATTGAAACATAATGGGAGCATCATGAAGCATATGACTAGCAAATTTAATTCTAACCCACTTCCTATGCATAGGGATTTTGTGAGCAAACGACTTATGGGAACAATAATCAACTAGCATAGGAAGGCAAAACAAGCATAACTTCAAGATTTTAAGCACATAGAGAGGAAACTTGATATTATTGCAATTCCTACAAGCATATTTTCCTCCATCATAATAATTTTCAGTAGCATCATGAATGAATTCAACAATATAACGATCACATAAAGCATTCTTTTCATGATCTACAAGCATATAATTTTTATTACTCTTCACATAAGCAAAATTCTTCTCATTCGGAATAGTGGGAGTATCATAAGAGACATGAATACTATAAATTGTTTCCATATTAAAAGAGTAATGCTCAGAAAAAGGGTAATCATAATCATGACAAGTTTTATAAATATAATCATCACTACTTTTTATAGAATAAGTTTCAACACAATAATCATCATAAGTAGCAACTTTGTTTTCATCATAGTCAATTGAAACCTCTTCCAAAATAGTGGATTCATCACTAAATAAAGTCATGACCTCTCCAAATACACTTTCATAAATATTATAAGATTCAACACCCTCCAAAATAGTGGGATTATTAATTCCTAAAGTTGACACTCTTCCAAACCCACTTTCATCAATATAACCATCATAAATAGGAGGCATGCTATCATCATAATAAATTTGCACATCAAAACTTGGGAGGCTAAAAATATCATCTTCAGTAAACATAGCATACCCAAGCTTGGGACAAACATTAATTGCAGCAAATATATTCTCAAACATGTCATTCTCATCAAACATAGCATCCCCAAGCTTGGGCCTTTTCCTATAATAAGCATAATCACTCTCATCATTAATAGTATGGATAGCACTAATAGTATAGCAATTATCATCATCACAATGAGTAATAGGAGCAACCTCATTTGGGAGGGATACATTTCTACCTTTGCTTCTCCATCTTTTCTTTTTCTTCTTCACATCATGTGTGGGCTTAACCCTCTTTTTTGAGCTCCTTATTAATGAGATTGGTTGAATAAAAAGCTCCTCCTCGTCACCTGATTCATCATAAGAAATAATAGAAGGATATTGGAAAGTCTCTTCCCTTTTATTAGTATTCTCTTAATCTTCTATTTGCTTTATTTTCTTTATGTAATTAGCAATATAAGGGTTTTCAATGCAATTCACCGCACAATACATAAAAATTTCTTCTAGATCAAAATCAAGAACTTTATCAAGGACAAATTCTGGCATATCTTTATACGTTTCATTTCTTCATAACCCAAAAGCAAACTAAGTTCATTATGATGTGCAAGGGAAATCAAGTCATCACAATTTTTGGACACGATACGATCATGAAACAATTTGCATTGGGGATTTAAATGATCACGTTCATTGCAAAGTTCACAAGGATGGCAAAGAAATTTTAAATTTTCAGCACAAGCATCTAGCCTTTCTTGCAACCAGTTAGTTTCTAAATACTTATGCCTCTTACAAAATCTATCTTCCCTATTTGGTGTGTACTTGCAAACTCTATGTACTCCACAAAAATTGACATGCTTATAAGAGACATTTTCATCATGACTAGTGCAATCATCATTAATACCATGTGTTGACACCAGATTTTGGCACGGTCAAGAACTTATTTAAGATGGCCTCAAATGGAGAAGTGATTTTCATGAAAGATTTCTGTATTTTTGATATGAGCATCTTTGAAATTTGGGTCATCGCCGTCCGATTTAATCTCGAAGGCCGAACTATGCTCAAAGTACTAAGATCTTATATTCAGAGTACAGTTTGGGCGATTATGTCCCGAAGATGACCTCAAATGGAAAAATGATCTACACGAATTGTCTTCGTCTCGTCAAAACGATAGATTTTGATATAACAATCGTCCAAATCCGAGTTCATATGCAAAAGTTAGAGCCATCGGAATACAGCCCTGTCAGGAGGCAAAAACTTGCGCGCCCCACAAAACACCCTGTCTGATAGGTAGCGCGAATAATAGCCTGTTTTGCGCGACCAATTTGTCCCTAAAGATTAGCTCTGATAAAAAAATGTTCAACATGAAAGTTGTTCGCCTCGTCGAAATGGTTAAGATTGCTTTTAGGCTCGTTTCCATCCAAGATCGTTTACCACCTCAAAAATTACTCGCAAGGTACAGCCAGTTTAAACCGAACAGTTTTGGAAAGTTCGGACAAAACCAATCCGAATTTGACTAGGGTTTTGGACATGAATCCAAGCCTTTTCCTTGCATGGGAAGTCCAGCCGCCTCTTATATATCTAAGGGGTCACGGCCGATTGAACAACACACAATCGACAAAATCATCTACCACTTTTTATCTTTTCTCCTTAACCCTAGTTCTTCTTCTTCCTCGTTCTTCGTTTGTTCTTCTTGTTGTAGGGCGGCGAACCTCGAGGACCTAGGGGCGGTCAAGTCGACCTAGGGCAGCCCATAGCCGCCGCGCGCCCAGACGGGGTCCCTCCCGGGCGTGTGGGGGTTCGGGTCCTCAAAAGCACCCGCCGGATTGCCTGCGTACCGCGCTTCCGGTCGGGTCTCCTTCAACGTGAGTTGCGGTGCATCACCCTCGGCGTTGGAGGTACACGGTGACGTGTTCGTGTGCGAACACCATGGATATTCAAAGAGTTCATAATAACAACATTGCAATCATGCTCCTCATTCAAAGATTTAGTGCCAAACATTTTATAGACTTCTTCTTCTAGCACTTGATCACAATTTTCCTTTCCGTCATTCTCACGAAAGATATTAAAAAGATGAAGCGTATCAGGCAAACTCAATTCCATTTTTTTGTGTAGTTTTATTTTATAAACTAAACTAGTGATAAAACAAGAAACTAAAAGATTCGATTGCAAGATCTAAAGATATACCTTCAAGCACTCACCTCCCCGGCAATGGTGCCACAAAAGAGCTTGATGTCTACTACACAACCTTCTTCTTGTAGACGTTTTTGGGCCTCCAAGTGCAGAGGTTTGTAGGACAGTAGCAAATTTCCCTCAAGTAGATGACCTAAGGTTTATCAATCCATGGGAGGCGTAGGTTGAAGATGTTCTCTCTCAAGCAATCCTACAACCAAATAACAAAAAGTCTCTTGTGTCCCCAGCACACCCAATACAATGGTAAATTGTATAGGTGCACTAGTTCGGTGAAGAGATGGTGATACAAGTGCAATATGGATGGTAGATATATGTTTTTGTAATTTGAAGTTATAAAAACAGCAAGGTAACTAATGATAAAAGTGAGCGCAAAAGGTATTGCAATGCTAGGAAACAAGGCCTAGGGTTCATACTTTCACTAGTGCAAGTTCTCTCAACAATAATAACAGAACTGGATCATATAACTATCCCTCAACATGCAACAAAGAGTCACTCCAAAGTCACTAATAGCGGAGAACAAATGAACAGATTATGGTAGGGTACGAAACCACCTCAAAGTTGTCCTTTCTGATCGATCTATTCAAGAGTCCGTAGTAAAATAACACGAAGCTATTCTTTCCGTTCGATCTATCATAGAGTTCGTACTAGAATAACACCTTAAGACACAAATCAACCAAAACCCTGTTGTCACCTAGATACTCCAATGTCACCTCAAGTATCCGTGGGCATGATTATACGATATGCATCACACAATCTCAGATTCATCTATTCAACCAACACAAAGTACTTCAAAGAGTGCCCCAAAGTTTCTACCAGAGAGTCAAGATGAAAACGTGTGCCGACCCCTATGCATAAGTTCACTGAACCCGCAAGTTGATCACCAAAACATACATCAAGTAGATCACGTGAATATCCCATTGTCACCACACATAAGCACGGCAAGACATACATCAAGTGTTCTCAAATCCTTAAAGACTCAATCCGACAAGATAACTTCAAGGGGAAAACTCAATTCATCACAAGAGAGCAGAGGGGGAGAAACATCATAAGATCCAACTATAATAGCAAATCTCGCGATACATCAAGATCGTATCACCTCAAGAACACGAGAGAGAGAGAGAGAGAGAGAGAGAGAGATCAGACACATAGCTACTGGTACATACCCTCAGCCCTGAGGGTGAAGTACTCCCTCCTCATCATGGAGAGCGTCGGGATGATGAAGATGGCCACCGGTGAGGGATCTCCCTTCCGGCAGGGTGCCGGAACAGGGTCCCGATTGGTTTTTGGTGGCTATAGAGGCTTGAGGCGGCGGAACTCCCGATCTATGGTGCTCCTGGATGTTTTCGTGGTATATGGGTATATATAGGCGAAAGAATTCGGTCAGGGGAGCCATGAGGGGCCCACGACGGTGGGGGCGTGCCTAGGGGGTAGGGCGCGCCCTGGACCCTCGTGGACACCTTGTGCTTCCTTGACGTCTACTCCAAGTCTCCTGAATTGCATTTGTTCCAAAAATAACTCTCTCGAAGGTTTCATTCTGTTTGATATTCCTTTTCTGCGAAACACTGAAATAGGCAAAAAACAGCAATAGGGTCTAGGCCTCCGGTTAATAGATTAGTCCCAAAAAGAACATAAAAGTGTATAGTAAAGCCCATTAAACATCAAAAACAGATAATATAATAGCATGGAACAATAAAAAATTATAGATACGTTGGAGACATATTAGTCACGCTGGGCTTCATGGCCATTATCTTGCACCGGGGCACGCCCCCTTGATTTGTAGATTGATTTGGTCTGACCAGGTTTATTGGCTAGGTCACGTTGCAAGTCGTATGTATATCCCGCGACTGCAGTCTCCCCGCCTCTTCGCCGAGGGGGTGCGGGTTGGTGGTTCGGCTTGATATGCCGCTTTATCCCGTCAACGTGGTGGTCGGTCTGGTTGATCTGCCTAATTATATTTCGATGGTATTTGTTCAAGGACTTCATCGTTGAATTGAGGCAGTAGCTTGCGCCTAGGGTAACTTTTGACAAGTCGCTCTTGGCCATATTCCTCGGCGGCCAGGACCTTAGTCCACCTTTCATTCAGCATATCTTGTTCTTCTTTGAGCTACTATTGCTTCCTCTTCAGGCTCCGGACTGTAGCAATTAGTTGTTGCTTGAAGCGTTCTTGGTCGAGGGGTTCCTCTGGGACGATGAATTCCTCGTCACCGAGGCTGACCTCCTCTTCGGATTCTGGCATATAGTTGTTGTCCTCCTCATATTCACTGTTCGCGCGTTTGGGACTATGTTCACCCTCTTTCCGCTTGTCCTGTTTGGGATCTTTGCCAATGTCCAGAGTCTCGCTGTCTCCAGTGTCGGTATTACTATCCTTCGCCCGACGCGATCGTGACCGGTGCCACTAACGTCAGCGCTTTGGTGGTTTATCGACGGGTCTATCCTCATCTGGGCTTGGGTTCTCCTTGTCATTCTTCGGGGTGTCCACCATGTACACATCGTAGGTTGAGGTGGCCGTCCAACGCCCAGTGACGGGTGGGACTTGGCTTGGTTCAGCATCGGCATCGTCGTCCATGCCGTCGATGTCTTCGGACACATAATGTAGCATGTCGGTTAAGTCCTCGACAGTGGCTATCAAGTGTGTGGTGGGTGGGACGTAAAATTCCCCTCTCTCAGCCCCCAGTCCAAGCTAGGTGCAGTTCGGAGGTAAAGCCTCCGTGATGGCAAGAGACTACATCAAACCCAACGCCTCATCTAAGAGCGGGAGTGGGACGGGAGACCGCGGGTCTGCCATGTTGTGTTCGGCATGGAGCGCCTGATTGGGCCCACTAAGTGCAGACCTCAGCAGTTCGGAACGGTTGCCTAGAGCCAAGTCCATGCCTGCGTCTGGGTCTTCGGTAGGAAGTTCGATAAAGGGAAGAAGTCCGGTGGGGCTTATGCTCTCGTCTTCGGACGATGAGTGTCGTGGAATTGTCATGGCAGATGTAGTTGTGAAAGGACTTAGTCGTGGAGCTATGGCAACTAGGAAGCTTAAAGGGGTTAAAACGGGACAAAGGACACGGGAGTTTATACTGGTTTGGACCCTTGTGGTGAAGGTAATGGCTTAATCCAGTTTGAGGTGGGATTGCTTATGTCTCGATTACCAGGTAGTGAATCCGCTTGACCTAGTTCTGGATCTGATGTTACTTGCCCTAAACCGCCACCGGGTCGTCCCTTTATATACAGAGGTTGATGCCCAGCGGCTCATAGAGTCCCGGACGGCTCATAAACAGTGTCCGGTTCGGTTTCTCTCTCTCTCTCTCTCTCTCTCTCTATATATATATATATATATTCTTGCCTTACAATACAAGTTACATACATATTGCGGTTTATCTCTACAGGCCTTGAGTCGCCTTTGGGCTTTGGGCCCTTAACTAAACCACCATCTTCGAGTGTCGTCTTGGGCTTCATGAATCGTCATAGGTATAACTCGGCCCCTCCTGGGCGAGTCATACCTAATAGTTATATCCCCAACATTAGGCCCCAGATTGATTTGAACTGGTTCATGTCAATCTTCAACACTAAGAAAAAATCTTCTGCTCTTCATTTGTACGAAGGTTTTGTAACCCGCCATAATGTCATCCTCTAGATCTGTGGTAACCCGCCATGACGTCATCTGTCTTTAATTCACACTTTGCCCAACATATCTCAACGGATCCTTATCTTAATGACCATCCCGAGAATCAAGGCGTCCTAGTAGATGGATAACCATATTTTCGGCCTCCTCGTTTTGGCACCCACTTATCAGCATTTCCCTTATAAATAGCCACGACCTAGTCTTTCCTCATTCTCCCCCTTTCCAGCGTCTTCTTCCTCTCGCAACCTGTCGGGGGGGATGAACCCCGGGCAGGCAATGGAACCCGGATCCTTTTCAAAAACAATGGGGCCGGCATCTCCCCTCAAGCCAGCACGCGCTTGGCCGGGTCGCTCGACCCGGCCAGGCCCTGCGATCCGGCCGAAGTCTCTGACCTGGCCAGGCGCCTCGACTCGGCCTCAACAACCAGTGCAAGACAACCGAACCCGGCACAACCAAGGCTTCCCCAACAAGCCAACTCCACCCGTGGCGTGCTCCGCAACCCAGCCACGGGTCAGCTCCTGTCCCATCCAGGCCGTGCGATGGGACGAGTCTTCATCCACTGATGACCGAGGCAACAGTGCCCCGCCCATGCCTCTGGTCAGCCGGGGCGTGGCAATAGTGCCCCTCGCCTACCCGCTGACCAGGGCCAGTGTGGCTACAGTGCCCCCGTCGTCATTGCTGACGACAAAAAGTGGCAACCCGACGGAGCACCACTATACACGACTCGACTTCGCCACTCCCCGACGATCGACAATACGGTGCACAGTCCCCCTAGGCATGCGGGGCCCACACCTAGGGGAACCCGGCGAACCACAGGCCCCCAGCGGGACCCAGCTCGAGTCCTCAGACGCTGACGACCCAACCCCACAACTTGTAACATTACCATTGTACCCCTGGGGGGTTGGCCTATAAAACCCGCAGGAGCCCTCATGCATACGGGCAAGTAAGAAAGCAAGCAAGGATAGAGAAATTAGCCACCCACCAGTAGAATCCACCCTAGGAGAAGGAGCAGCCTAAGCCTTGGCCAGCCTTCCTTGCTCCTCCAACACAACTCCAGGAGCAATGCTGTACTGTTACATATAAACCACACTCGGCAGGACTAGGGGTGTTATCTCTCCGGAGAGCCCCGAACCTGGGTATGTCTTGTGTCCCGCGCTCACTCATGCCAACCCCGCCTCTGGAGCCCACCAGTGCCCTCGAGCCTCCTCCTCTCTTTAGCCATCCCATGGCATCTGCGTGCGCCCACCACGACAGTTGGCGCCCACCATGGGGCAGCTCGAGGAGCTGGTCGGGAGCATGCTTCAGACGGGGCTCCTCTCCGACTCCGATGAGCCCGTCATGCTGGCGGACGACATCGTCGACGCACTCGCCGTCTCTTTCACCGTGCTGCGCATCTTTGATGCGCCCGCGGCCGACGAGTACCCAAGCGAGGTACTCAGCTACTCTGACTCCCCCCTCTCCCTCGACGGCCGCATTTCCACCGGGGCAATGGACGTCCATGTGAAGGTGTTCATCACTGGCACTGACGCCTCTTCCTCGTCAAGCTAGACGAGGAAGGCCGCGGAAGCCAAGGCCGTAGCGGAACCGACCGACCTGTCCAACCCGTTGCGCGCCATGATGCAGAGCCTCCGCGCCCCCATTGGCACGGACATCAACATCACCAACATCGCTGAGGCCCAAGCCCAGCTCGAGGAAAGGCGCCAATAGATGCTGGACCTGTCCGAGACGCTCGCCGCCACCCAGCGTCGCCTGGACTCTGCTCAGCTGGAGCGCAATGCCGCCTACGGATTCACGCCCGCCGCAGCCGAGCTGATCCGGGTCGCCGACGTGCGAGCCCGGGGAGGAGTGATCGTCCGCACCCTCGGCGCCATCCCAACCGTCTACAAGACCCCAGTGAAGAACATGCACGCTGCCCAGGTGGCCGCAGTCGACCTGGATCAGCTCACGAGTGAAGAACTAAAGGAGCGCATCGGGCGGATGCGCGACCTCCTCAACATGGCCAACACACAGCAAGACCGCCTCAACCAGCTCACCAAGCCGGCGGGATCCGGCTCTGCCCGCGTCAGCGGACCCGACGAACTTTAGCACACGACGTCCTCGCCGCCCGGCGAGGCGCATTCCGGCCGAGCCCGGACTCGACGCGACCTGACCGCTACGATCACCTACTGTTTGGGATACAAGCCCGTCCTGGAGAACCAGCGTGGACCCGGCCAGCCTGGCCGGCGTCCGGCTCCAACCGACCAGGCCCCCCGTGGCCTGGTCGCCAGTCAACTCGGCCCGCATGCCATCGACAACACCGACGCTTGCCACCGCCTCGACCAGCTCGCTCACTCCCTGGAGGTGGAGGAAAGTGGCGCCATCAGGTCGGCGTGCTTCGGCCCATGCATTCGGGAAGAGCCCTTTCCCAAAGGGTTCATGCTTCCCCATGCCACCCCCAAGTACAATGGGACCGTGAAGCAGGAGGACTGGCTCACCGACTACACCACCGCCATTGGCATCACCGGCGCCAATTGCCGACTCGCCGTTCGCTACGCACCACTCATGCTCCAAGGGTCGGCCCGCATGTGGTTGAACAGTCTGCCAATGGGCAGCGTCAACACGTGGGTCAATTTTGAGCAGGCCTTTGTCCGCAACTTCATGGGGACCTACAAGCGACCTGGACGCCCTAGCCAGCTCGCCATGTGCGTGCAGGGACCCACAGAGACCGGCCACGAATACCTCGCACGCTGGACCGAGCTCCGAAACAGCTGCGAGGGTGTCCACGAGGTCCAAGCAATCTAGTACTTTGTCAATGGGTGCCGAGACAACACCCTCCTCAAGCATAAGCTCTTGCACTCCGATCCGGCCACCATGGCCACGCTCATGGTGACGGCGGACAAGTACGCCAACGTTGACTCCTCCATGAAGATCCAGGTGGCGCTGGATGAAGCCGGCAAGGCAAAACTGGTTCCCCCTCCAAAGCCGGCTGGCAAGAGCAGCCGGCAGCAGCACCAGCAGAACAACAAGCGTAAGGCCGACCAGCCGGCACGGCAATCTGACAACCAGCTCGTTGCGGCCACCGAGCCTGCGGCGGACCCGGCAGCCAAGCGCCGGCAGACCGGCAAGACGGCGTGGCAGCCTGCCATGAGCTTCGAAGAGATGCTCAACGCCCCTGCAAACACCACAGTGGCATGAGGCCGTCCACGCACACGCTACGGCAGTGCAGCATCACCAAGCACATCATGAGGGGCGACGTCCCGCCTCCTCCGGCTCTGGCCTCCAGGCGCGGGCCAGCCGCCTCTGCCTCCACCACCGCCTCCAGCTGGCGGCGTGATGCGCGACGACGCTTACCAGGAACAGAACGCGGCCTACATCGTCTTCACCAGCCTCAGCGATGAAAAGCGCAACGAGCGCCTCCTTCGGCAGGAGGTGAACACCGTCGTCCCGGCCAAACCAGAGTTCATGCACTGGTCGAACCGCCCGGTCCCCTAGACCCGGGAAGACCACCCAGCTATCATGCCGAACCCGAGTGGCTATGCCCTCGTCCTCAACCCCACCATTGTCGCACGACGCACATGCAAGTTTTCCCGAGTCCTCATCAACGGCGGCAGCAGCATCAACATCCTCTACCGCGACACGATGACCAAGCTCGGCCTTGAGGCCAAGGACCTGGATCCGACCCGGACGATCTTCCACGGCATCGTTCCCGGCCTCTCCTGCTCTCCCATTGGCCGGGTCTGGCTTGACGTCCTGTTCGGCGACAACAACCATTTCCGGCGCGAGCCGATATGGTTCGAGGTGGTGGACTTGTCCAGCGTGTACCACGCGTTGCTGGGCCGACCCGCGCTCGCTAAATTCATGGTGGTCCCCCACTTCGCGTATCTGAAGATGAAGATGCCGGGTCCGAAGGGCCTCATCACCATCACCAGCGACTACCGCAAGTCCCTGGAGTGCGCCCGAGACGGCGCCAAGCTAGCCGAGTCGCTGGTCATTGCCAAGGAGCGGCGCCAGCTCGACCGGATCGTTGCCATGGCGGGCGAAGTCTCGGCCGCATCGATCCCGACCGAGGAGCCGGCCGACGAAGCCGCCTTCAAGCCCTCCAAGGAGATCAAGAAAGTAAAGCTGAACCCACAAGACCCCAGCTGCAGCAAGTACGTTGTCGTAGGCGCCCGGCTCGACAACAAATAGGAAGGCGAGCTCGTCGACTTCCTCCGTGAGAATCGGGATATCTTTGCATGGACCCCCAAGGACATGCCGGGTATCCCGAGGAAGTACGCCGAGCACAAATTCCATGTCCGCAGGATGCCAAGCCTGTCCGTCAACCCCTGCGACGTTTCTCCAAAGAGAAGAGAAGAACCATTGATGAAGAGGTTGCCAAGCTTTTGGTGGCTGACTTCATCATGGAAGTGTTTCACCCCGAGTGGCTGGCCAACCCAGTCCTCGTCCTGAAGAAGAACAAGACCTGGCGCTTGTGTATCGACTACACTAGCCTCAACAAGGCCTGTCCCAAGGATCTGTTCGCCCTCCCGCAGATCGACCAAGTCATCGACTCGACCGCCGGGTGCGAGCTCCTGTCCTTCCTAGACGCTTACTCCGGCAACCACCAGATCAAGATGGACCCAGCCGACGCCCTGAAGACGTGCTTCATCACGCCCTTCGGGGTGTATTACTACATCACCATGTCATTTGGCTTGAAGAACGCCGCCGCCACCTTCCAGCGCTGCATGCAGAAATGCCTGTTGCCACAACTCGGCCGCAATATCCACGTTTACGTGGACGACATCATGGTGAAGACCAAGCAGCACCTCACGCTCCTCGACAACTTGAAGAAAACATTCGCCAACCTCCGTGAATACAAGGTCAAGCTCAACCCGGAAAAATGCATTTTCGGCATCCAGGCCGGAAAGCTACTTGGCTTCCTCGTCTCGAAACATGGCATTGAGGCAAACCTGAAGAAGATCAAGGCCATCGAGTGCATGCGCAAGCTGGCTCGGCTGCACGATGTCCAGAAATTCACCGGCCGCTTGTCCTTGGTCAGCCGGTTTCTCAGTCAGCTGGGTGAGAGGGCGCTACCCCTATACTAGCTGTTGAAGAAGACGACGTTGTTTGAATGGAACGACCAGGCGGACGGGGCCTTCCGAGACCTCAAGCGCATGCTCTCCACTGCACCAGTCCTGGCCCCGGCCGACAAGGAGCCGCCGTTGCTCTACATAGCCGTGACCTCATGGTTTGGGAACACGGTGCTGGTGGTCGAGCTACCAGAGAAGGGCAAGATCCAAGCCGTCCCGCGCCCGGTCTACTACCTGAGCGAGGTGCTCTCCAACTCCAAGCAGAACTACCCGCACTACCAGATGATGTGTTATGGTGTGTACTTCACCGCCAAGAAGCTAAAGCGGTACTTCCAAGAGCACATCATCACCGTGGTCAGCACGGCCCCTCTCGGCGAGATCATCGGGTGCCGGGATGCCTCTGGCCGGGTCACCAAGTGGGCGCTCGAGCTAGCCGGCCACACCATCCTCAATGAGCCCCGCACCACGATCAAGTCTCAGGCCCTGGCCGACTTCCTCGTCGACTGGACCGAGACCCAGTACCTACCACCGCCTCCCGACTCGACGCACTGGAGCATGCATTTCTACGGGTCCAAGATGCGACTCGGCCTAGGGGCCGGCATCGTGCTGTCGTCCTCAAAGGGCGACCGACTCCGCTACGCACTCCAGATCCACTTCGCCTCCTCCAACACCGTCGCCGAGTACGAAGCCCTTGTGCACGGCCTCCGGCTTGCCAAGGAACTCGGCATCCGGCACATCCTATGCTATGGCGACTCAGATCTAGTGGTGCAACAGTGCTCCGGCGAGTGGGATGCCCGCGACTCCAACATGGCAAGCTACCGCTTCCTCGTCCAGAAGCTGTCTGGGTCCTTTGAGGGTTGCGAGTTCCTCGTTCCGCACACAGAGAACAAAGCGGTCGACACGATCGCCAAGATTGCCTCGTACCGGTAGTCCATCCCGTTCGACGTCTCCCTCGAGCACCTGCACAAGCCGCTCGTCAAGCCGTCGCTGGACTCTGAGTCCATCCACGTTCAAGACGACCCGGCCACATCCCAACCCGGCCCGGGGACTACCGACCCCGGCCCGGGGGATGCCCAGCTCGACCCGGCCACCATCGCCCTGGACCCGGCCGTCGCCATCCCCGACCCAGGGGCTGCTCAACCCGGCTCGAGGGTTGCCCACTTGGAACCCACCCTGGTGGCCGTCTTTGCCATGGTGACGGCTCCGTCTTGGGCCCTGCCAATCTCAGAATTCCTGGAGAATGGGGTCCTCCCCATGGATGAGACCGAGGCCCGGCAAGTGCAACACCGGGCGTCCGCCTACAACATCATCAACAACGAGCTCGTCAAGCGCAGCTCCACCGACGTGTTCTAGCACTGCGTCAAGCAGGAGCAGGGTGTCGACATCCTCCTCGACATACACCAGGGAGAATGCGGGCACCACGCCGCGTCCCGATCCCTGGTGGCCAAGGCTTTCCGCCACGGTTTCTACTGGCCCACGGCCCTCCAAGACGCCGAGTCGCTCGTTCTCAAGTGTGAGGGATGCCAACGCTTCAGCAAGCACAGCCACCAGCCAGTGTCAGCACTCCGCACCATACCGATCGCCTGCCCTTCGTGGTCTGGGGACTCGACATGGTGGGACCCTTTAAAACCGCTCGAGGCGGCATGACGCATCTGCTAGTGGCGGTGGACGAGTTCACCAAGTGGATCGAAGCACGACCGATCAAGAAACTGGACGGGCCAATAGCCGTCCGGTTCATCAAATACATAGCGGTTCGCTACGGCATGCCGCACAACATCATCACGGACAACAACACCAACTTCACCAAGGGCGCGCTCGAGCAATACTGCTCCATCTTCGGCATCCGCCTCGACCTGGCCTCCATTGCACACCCACAGTCCAATGGGCAGGTCGAGCGGGCCAACAGCCTCATCCTGTCCGGCATCAAGCCACGATTCATCGAGCCACTCATCCGCTCACCCGGCAGTTGGCTCGACGAGTTGCCGACCGTCCTCTGGAGTCTCCGAACTATGCCAAACCAGTTGACGGGGTTCACCCCGTTCTTCCTCGTCTATGGAGCCAAAGCCGTCATCCCGACCGACATCAAGTTCGACTCGCTGCGTGTCACGATGTACACTAAAGCCGAAGCCAAGGAAGCCCACGAAGACGGTGTTGACCTACTCAAAGAAGCCCGCCTCCTGGCGCTTAGCCGTTCGACCATCTACCAGCAAGGCCTGAGGCACTACCATAGCAAGACGATCAATCCCCTCGCATTCCGTGAAGGCGACCTCGTCCTTCGACTCGTCCAAGAGCAAGCCGGCCAGCACAAGTTGTCCCTCCATGGGAGGGTCTGTTCATCGGGAGCCGGGCCTTGCGCGACCACAACGCCTACTACCTCATCGACGCACGCAAGTCAAACAAGCGCAAGAGAGACACTGCCGGTGAAGAAACGACCCGGACATGGAATGCGGAACTCCTCCGCCCATTTTATAGTTAGCCGTACGAGTGTATGTATCGCTGCATTTTGTAAACATATGAAACTATGGGGTCCCCGAACGATGCTCGGGGGCTGCCTTTTGTCGACCAAATTATTGTATCCCTACTTTTATGCATCACTATGCTCCTGAACCCGGTCACCGGTCCGACTCGCTCGACCCGGGGGCTCGGGGGCTGGCCGGCCCAATCGCCACCCTCCGCGTTCCTTGGTGATTCCTGATGCACTAAGGGCGCCATGGCCCCCCACTTCGCCCTAAGCCACAGACCCGACTTGGACTGTCGGCTGGCAAGCACAACGGGCCAGCACGCCTGCACGCTTCGAACACTAAGTTAAAGGCTGTCGGGTCGATCAACCCAGGCTGTCACTTTAAAAAAGAATAGCCGCACGGCCGTCTGCTCGCCAACTGGCTCCGTCGGATTGCCGCCAGCCGGCCCAGTGGGTGTTTCGCTCGCGCTCAATGTTTTGAAAAACCTAAGTACATCGCGCTCCTCTCAAAGAGCCGAACTCCTTATCACGGACCGGAGCCTCAGCCGTCTGGCTCGCGGGTGGGGGGGAGGTTTGAGAAAGGAAAAAGCGCAATAAATCGGTTCAAAAAATGAAAAGCAAGAGTAAAAAACATTCACGACATTTACAGATAAATATTTAAAGGCCCACGACCAGAGTTCATTACTCCCAGAAACCCCCAGTGGGTGGGTGGACCTGCTACTTACCAAATTCTACCAGGGCTGGGTCACGACGTCGACGGCTCTTCCCTAGCGGCCTCCGGGTCCAGTGAGGTACCAGTGTCCTCCTCGGCGCCCCCATCACGCTAGACGCCTGTCTCCTTGGAACTGCCCTCCGGGTCATGAAGAAGCAGCCCGTAATCATCACCGGCTACGACTCCGCCATCTTCCACCCGCTCTAGGTGGAACTCGTCGTGGAATGTGAACTCAGCGATGTAGTTGGCCCGGGAGGCAATCCGGCCGGCTTGTTCCTGCAGCTGCTGCTCCGAGCCGGCCCGCTGGCCCATCAGTGCGTCTAGCTGCAGGTCCGGGTGCCAAGACAGTGCGAACCAGAGTGCCATCTTGGCACCGGCACGAGCGGCGGAGACGCACCACTCATGGAGCCGGTCTGGCCCCATCTCCAGCCAGCACGCCAGCCGCGTGAAGCTGCTCGGCTCAATGAAGCCCGGCCAAAGGGTCGTCATCATTGCTGTGCCCGCCTGGGACAACCACCCCATCTGCTCCCCCAGGACCCGCAGGCGGGCCTCGGCGACGGTCATGATCTCTGGGAAGGTCCACGCCACCTGTGGGTCGGTCCTGGATCCAACGGCCCCCAGCGGATCGCGTTGGAAGCGGACGGCTTCCTCCACCAGCCGATGCGCCTCCGAGAAGGCCCCTGCCAGAAAACAAAGCAAGTCAGGAAAAAGGACAACAAGGACGAAAAGCCGGATCCCAACCCGGCAAAACTCAAGAAAAGCAATTATTGGAGAAGGATTCTTCTAGGTACTGCGCTTCAAGCAACATACCGCGCCGCTCCCGATCAATGGTGCAGTCGCGCTCCTGGAGCGCCCTCTCCAAGTCGGCCACCTTGGCAAGGGCCACCCTCAACTCGGCGTCCTTGTCATCGGCCGCCTTCTCAGACGCCTCGCGACGGCGGGCCTCGTCCTGACGGGCCCCCTCCGCCGCGGAAACCTGCTCCCTCAGGAGCTCCACCTTGGCCTGGAGCCGGCCCTTGTCGTCGGCCAGCCGGCCGCGTTGTTGGTCCTCCTCGACCAGGGCCTCCTGCGCCTCCACCACCTTGGCGGCCTCGCCTTATGGAGCTGCACCTCGGCCTCGAGGCGGCTCTTGTGGCCCGCCAACTGCTCCCGCAGCTGGTTGGCCTCGTCAAGCAAGCACCGGGCTGCCGCCGCCTCTGCCCTCGCCTGCGCCGCCTCAGCAGCAAGACGTCCGGTGTCGGCAACAAGCCGATCATAGTGATGACCGTCCCGGAGGAGCCGGGTCTATCGGGACAACACCTCGGCTGCAAAAAGGAAGATTCGGGAAAGGAAAAACCAAGACTTAAGATTTGGCCCCACTGTTACACAGTTGGCCTGAATCTCGGGGGCTACACCCAGTGGGTGCGCTAGCGCGCCCCCACTAGAAAAGAGCACGAAGATACCTGCGGTGACGCGGAGCTCCTCCTCCTTGGTGGCGAGCTGCTCCTTGAGCTCCCGGTATTTTCCCAGGAGACGGTTGAAGGCGCCAACCTGGTAGGCATCGAGTTGCTGAAAAAAGGCAGCAATCAGAACAAAAACAACATTCTAAAGTTTCAACCCAACTACTATGTAGTTGTCCCGAACCTCGTGGGCTACATCCAGTGGGTGCGCTAGCGCGCCCCCACAAAGAAGAAGCTATAGAAGAAGCTTACCAGCACGACACGCTCCAAATCCCGCGTCCGCTCCACCTCGGCCTAGGCGAAGGCCTCGAGCCGGTCCGTCCGTCCGCGCAGGCGGCGGCTGACGGCGTCCATCGCCTCCTCCTCCTGGGTCTGGGGTCCAAATACCACGGTGCTCCCGCTCCGTGCCGGCTGCGGTGCGGCGGCCTGACGTCCTCCTTGCCGGGGCACTAGGGCATGCTCCCCGCTGGCCGCTCCCGCCGCGGCCAGCCCCTCCTCCGGCGCCCTCTCCGGCGTAACCGACGACCCGGACACTGGGACGGCCTGCGACGCCACCGCCAGCTTGGCAGCCGGGGTGGCTTGCGGCGCCACCACCCATGGCGCCTCCTCCGATGCCGGTGGCGTCCCCTGCGGCGCCACCCACGACACCTCTTCAAAGACGGCGCCGTCGCCACCTCCACCGGCCCCCGCCCGCTCGACAGCATCGACCCGTGGCGGGGTGTCGTCCTCCACCTCCATGACCTCCTCGTCGAGGATCACCACGTCAGCCCGGCCTCCTCGGCCGCGCTCCTTCACCGACGACGGCTCGAAGACCATCGCCGCCGCCACCATGCCCTTCGGCATCTCGCGCCATGCCGGCTCCTCGCCAGCTTGCGCCCATGCCACCACAGCGTCGGTCCAAGCCCGAACCGATGCCGCCTGCAGCTCCGCCTTGGCCCTGTTCCTGTCCCGCCAGGCCAGGCCTTCGGCGTCGATCGGGTCCAGGCCGAGGTCTGGGTCGCCCAGCTCCTCCTCCTCGACCCGGTTGACGGGGTCGGACCAGCTCCTGCGAAACGCGTCCTCCTCAGTGGTCGTGGCATCCGCCGCCACCATCGCCAGCGCGATCGGCGACCTGAAGAAGAAGATAAAATGAGCAAAAGCAAAGTCGGCTCGACAGCTCGGTTGTAGACAAGAGAAGAAACTTACCCCATCAGGACCGGGACGGTGGCCGGCCTCCCCTGCCCGGTGCCACGCTTCCTCTTAGCCGGCCTCGTGCTCCCGGCTGAGTCCACCGCGCGCTCCGGGTCCCGGGGTCGCGGTGCAACACTATCCTTCCCATGCGGATGGCTCGGCGCCGCTCCGTGCGATGACCCGGCTCTGCCCACGTCGCCGCCCCCTCCGCCTAACGCCACTACATCAGCAATTGGCGTCAGCGTCGGCCGCACCGTGTCGTGACCAACGACTCAAGAAACACAAAAGAGAAGGCAAGAAGGCAGAACTTACCCGCGCGACTCCCAGCGCAGGCGTCGACCTTGTCCTCCTCTCCTCCGCCGTGGGCCGTGGGCACCTCCGACGCTGCCCGCACTACCTACGACGGAGCCTGGGCGTAAGGGTGCCGGATGGCATTCAGAAGCACCTCCCGCGCCGCGTCAGGGAGAACAAGGAGAAGCGCAGGAGCAAAATAAGGAGACCAAATACTGACCAAAGGCACATGATTCGATTGGCTATACGGCGCCTTGCTGAACCGCCAGTCGTCCCCAAGGTTGGCCTTGGAGATGTGGTTCACCCAGCGCGCGATCTGGTCCGTCTACAGGCGCGCCGCCCCCATGCGATTGGGGTCTTGGAGGCCGGCCATCTCGCCTATGAGGCAGGTGCACCACTACAACAGGAGGCCCGACACATGATGAACGCAGCGATGAGGTTGTTGCCAGTGAGCCCCTCCCGCGTCTTCATCACCGCCACCCGCTTGCAGAGATTGATAATCTCCTGTGACGGGTGCCTGGGGAAGTAGCCCCAATTCATCTTCGCTCGCGGCGGCGCAATGGCGAAGGCCTGAAGATTGATGCGGTCCGCACCCAAGTTGCGTACGTAGAAGAAGGAATTCTGCCACTTCTTGGTAGAATCCTCCAGCGGAATCTTGGGGCAGTCCACCCCCAACCGCTTCGAGATAACGGCGGTGGCGCAGTCGTCAAACTCTCCGGCCGTTAGCCCCTGCTGCTTCAGGGAGAAGAGGCGCGCCCAGAGATCGATCGTGGGGCTCGACCCCCAGGTACCCCTCGCAGAGGGTGACAAAGCCCGATAGCTGGACGATGGCACTAGCACCAAGATGATGGGGCTGGAGCCCGAAGAACACTAGGAACATGCAGAAGAAGGAGCTCGCCCGGCAGTCCGAACCCGCGCTTGAAATGCGGGAGGAAGACCACGCGCTCCGTCCCCTGGGGCTGCGGTCTCTTCTCGCCGTGCGGCAGGCAGACATCGACCTCCATCTCTCGCGACAAGCGTCGGGACGCGCGGAGATGGGCGATGTCCTCGATGGTGACAGTCGAGCCCATCCAGGAGCCCGATGGCAGTGCCATCAATGAAGATGAGAAGTGGGAAGAAGATGGACGACAACGAGGCTCTTCTTGAAGCAACGAGCGTCGCAGCGCGGCAGTCGCAAGAAGCAGAGCAAGGGCAAAGAGGCAGGAGGGCGCGAGTGAGAATGATGTCCGCCGCCCCCTCGCCCCAATTTATAGCCCTCGGTTTGACCTAGGGGGAGTGGGATCGTCTGCGCTCGCCTTTCCCACTACCCCACAATAAGTGCGCATGTACACGCACAATAACTGCACGGGGAAGAGCAATCGACCCCCGGACGCTGCAATAAATCCGCATGCGTGGGCCAAGGGCACACGGTGGCGGGCCCCAGCCCGTCGCCCAGACCCATCATGCACGTGGCCTGTCAGGCCCCTCCGACTTTCGGGCACCACGTGGCGCCCGTGCGAAGCCCGAGGGATTGCCCCAAAGATTCGATGGACTCCTCGGTTCCCACCACCGCCGAGATGCTGCGATCCGGTTTCCGAAAAACCAGGCACATAGTGGGTGTCGCCGGACCCGACGCTCGCAGAATTCGCCTCGCTTAAGGGGGAAACTGTGAAAGCCCTCCCATCCGAAGACGCCGGACCTTCACAGCTTCGGGGACTACAGTCAGGAGGATGAACCCCAGGCAGGCAACGGAACCCAGATCCTTTTCAAAAACAACGGGGCCTGCATCGCCCCTCAAGCTGGCACGCGCTTGGCTGGGTCGCTCGACCCGGCTAGGCCCTACGATCCGGCCAAACTCTCCGACCCGGCGAGGCGCCTCGACTCGGCCTCAACAACCAGTGCAAGACTACCGAACCCAGCACAACCAAGGCTTCCCCAACAAGCCAACTCCACCCGTGGCGTGCTCCACAACCCAGCCACGGGTCAACTCCTGTCCCACGCAGGCCGTGCGATGGGACGAGTCTTCATCCACTGATGACCGAGGCAACAATGCCTCTCCCATGCCTCTGGTCAGCCGGGGCATCGCAACAGTGCCCCTCACCTACCCACTGACCAGGGCCGGCGTGGCTACAGTGCCCCTGTCGTCATTGCTGACGACAGCAAGCGGCGACCTGATGGAGCGCCATTGTACACGACTCGACTCGGCCACTCCCCGATGATTGACAAGACGGTGCACAGTCCCCCTAGGCACGCGGGGCCCACACCTAGGGAAACCCGGCGAACCACTGGCCCCCGGAAGGACCCAGCTCGGGTCCTCAGACGCTGATGACCCGGCCCCACCAACTTGTAACATTACCATTGTACCCCTGGGGGGTTGGCCTATAAAACCCCCCAGGAGCCCTCATGCATACGGGCAAGTAAGAAAGCAAGCAATGATAGAGAAATTGGCCACCCACCGGTAGAATCCACCCCAGGAGAAGGAGTAGCCTAAGCCTTGGCCAGCCTTCCTTCCTCCTCCAAAACAGCTCCAGGAGAAACGCTATACTGTTACATATAAACCACACTCGACAGGACTAGGGGTGTTATCTCTCCGGAGAGCCCCAAACCTGGTTATGTCTTGCATCCCACGCTCGCTCATGCCAACCCCGCCTCTGGAGCCCACCAGTGCCCTCGAGCCTCCTCCTCTCTTTAGCCATCCCATGGCATATGCCGTGTGCCCACCACGACACAACCCTTCTGTCGCTCGAGCTCCGCCGCCGCTGTAGAGCACCTCGTCTTCCTCAACCTCGGCCACTGCATCAACGTGAGTCGATCCAGAGAATGGCGGCGACCCTCCGCAGTAGATCTGCAGCCGTAAGTTCTCACCTTTCCGTACCTCAGATTCACATTAGGTTTTGCGAGTTTCTCTGTGTTCTTCGCTGTTCATCGTAGTTCATCTTGAATGCTCATACTGTGAACCTTTTTGATCTGAAAATGGTGTATAACCAATGCAGTAGCTATTTTGTTTCCACTTTTGATACTAGTAGATCCCCTTTCCTATGAGAAAAGATGTTGTGCGAGCTCATGAACTTATCTGTACTGGTTTTTAGGTCTAGATTTATTTTCTTTTTCTGAACAGTCGTTGATCCAAAATAATAGCTGCATCATGTGAAACTTGTTTGTACAACACTTAGCCAAAAACTGCATTTTGTTAGATCCATCTAGCCATGGCGGCTCAAACTGTCGACTTAAATCGCAATGCTCAATAGTCATCATCCAACTAATCATGGCAGCTTAAATAACCTGCACTGCTTCATGGCGGTTTATGTAACCTGACGTAATTAGCCATATACCATTAGGCCCCTTTATAAGCCGCCATCTTGAATATGTACTATAATGTTTTTCCCTCCGGCTTAATTTTGAACCAGCAATTTTATTCTTTGTTAGGCTTCTTTGTTTACAATGCCGCCCAAAACAAGCACTTCATGCAACTGGGTTCCATCCATCGTCATTGATAGTACCCTTGATGATTTTGTGAAAACCGACTATCTGCCAAAGAAGGAATTCATGTCATACCGTGCTCCTGACCCGATAGAGGAAAAGCCTCAACCCAAAGAAGGGGAAGTCGTCATTTTCACTGATCAGATGATCCGGGGCTTTTCACCACCCGACTCAAAATTCTTCAGAGATGTTTTGCACTTCTTTGACCTCCGTCCTCAAGACATCAGACCCGATTCCGTGTCTAATATTTGCAACTTTCAAGTGTTCTGTGAGGTATATCTTGGAGAAGAGCCCAACTTGCTACTCTTTAGAGAGTTATTTTATTTGAATCGCTAGAATGAATGTGCCAATGGACCTAGTTTGGAGCTTGGCGGTGTCTCGATCCAGCGACGAGGAGACGCCATCTTCCCTTATGCCAATCCACCAAGCCACCCCAAAGACTGGAACCAGACATGGTTCTACTGCCAAGATACTTCTCCGGCTGATGAGAATCCTCTGCCCGTCTTTCGCGCCCTGCGCTTGGAGTGTAATCATTCTCTTCCAGACAAGTTGTCAGCTGTGGATCACCAAAAAATCGCCTCCACCATGGCTAAAGCAAGGCTCTTTTGGGGAACGACTTAAATGGCATTGACTTGGTCCGGGTTTGGGTTGCCTGGCGGATCATTCCGTTGAGCCACCGCTCTGGTTTCATGTGCACCTACACAGGCAAGAAGAATGACCCTCTGCGGCACAACCCTGACGGTTTACCTGACCACGTCGTTGATGACATGACAAAGTCACTTTTGAATGAAAGCCTAGCAGATTGTGGTAAGGTGGGCTTAAGCCCCTTCTGCGAAGCTAACCCGGCTCCAGCGGTAAGCCGCCAACCTGAGTAAATTACCTTCATCCTTGATATTTTTCTGTACTCAACCTTTGCTGATTATAAATTTTGGAAGACAAAGTATGATCATGAGGCTGCGAAGAAAGCCAGGAAGGACAAGAGAGCCGCCAGGAAAGCCGCCGCTAAGAAGAAGGGAAAGAAGGCCAGCGCCTCTGACTTGCTTCCATTAGAAGAATCCTCTGAGTCGAAGGTAGCTCTTGACTCTCTTGGCTCCTTTTTAACCACCTTATTGACACTGATTATCATCAGGGTGACACGGGAACAAGTCGCGGAGTGGACGAAGAAGTAACTATTATTTCCTCCGACTCCGAGCCTTTGCCAAGACAGAAAATCCGAAGAGTAAACCGGAAAGTAAGATTTTCACATCCCTTAGCTTACCAGGATCCTCAATTTCTTTTGAAGCGACAGATTCATGAGAGCTGGAGGCAGACCCGGACCAGCAAGGATGCGGAACTCTCCTCCGGCTTACCAAACACACTTAGGAAGCGCCGAAACAAGGTCACCTCCGACTTAAATCCTTTTTATCCTTTGGTGGGTCTTACTTGTCAACCACTCAACTCTTCTGATTCAAATTAGCAGGCAACTTCACCTTCCTCCAGCGACTCAATCCAGTCCAACTTGTCGGCTTTCAAGACCGCTCTAGGGTAATTACTACTTACTTATCCTGTATTCATTTCAATTCTTTATATTTGTACTGATCTTCTGATCTTATGTAGCGGAAAAGCAAAGCCCAGCAAAAAGGCGAAGAAGAACAAGTCGGCCGAAGAGCCGGAACTCTAGACGGCCGCGCCTGAGGCCTTTGTTCTTGAGCCGCCACCTGAACCGGCTCATGACACGCTGACCCGCCTGCCGAGCAAGCCGCCGATGGCTCTGAAAACCCTGAAGTCTCTAGCCCGACCAAGACAAATGACCCCCAAGACACTGATGTTGAAATTACCAAGACTGGCTACACTAAGCTGGGGAGACCTACTATGCTGGCCAAGTGTTCTGCCAAAGAGGAGCACCTGGAACACCGTAAGGTCAGATTTGACATTGCTGATTATTCTCACATGAGCATTGGGGAAGTTTTTTCTGGCTATCTTAGCCAAGTGCACAACAGCCGTGACGTCGAAGTTGATATGGTGAAGCAAATGCACCAGAAATTTGAGGTATAAACTCTTCCCTTCACTGAATTATCCTTACTATGCCAGCCCCCAAGTCTATTGCTTATGATGAATATGCCATAGACTTAAAATGACTTTATGAGCCTTAGCAATCTCCTTTGATAAAATCCTTAAAATTCCGACTTAATCCATAGTCCCCAAGGGCCGGTTTAATCAGCATGAATGAGCCGGTCCTTCTCATG
Source organism: Triticum timopheevii (assembly GCA_963921465.1). Taxonomy (NCBI): domain Eukaryota; kingdom Viridiplantae; phylum Streptophyta; class Magnoliopsida; order Poales; family Poaceae; genus Triticum; species Triticum timopheevii. Next base: position 68,403,534 of record OY997266.1, read on the forward strand.
CTTGTCTAGAATATAATACTTGTGTAGATTTAACAGCAATATGCATTAGCCTCCAAGTGCCAAGTATTCTTGCTTGCAAAGTGCTTGGGACTTACTCTCATGAACCGCCACGTAGATAGAATCTTTCGATAGACATTAGCCCCCAAGTGCCAAGTGTTCTTGCTTGCAAAAGGCTTGGGACTTAATATTGTATCATAATACTCACGATTTTGACCCTGTATTTGTATAGGCCACCAGTACTCAACTTCAAGCAGAACTATCTAATTTGAAGAACCGCCTGGAAGCACAGGAGACTGAAACCCAAAGAGCCAACTCCAAATTTGAATTCAGTGTGTCTGAACAAGAGAAACTGACAAAAGATTTTGAAGTGGAGAAAAAGGCCTGGGCTGAAGAAAAGATCGCCTTGACCAATCGAGCTGAGAAGGCAGAGGCGGCTCTCGAAGAGGTGACCACCGAATTATCCGGCTTAAGACGTCATGTATCTCAGATGGTCTCAGCAATATTTGAATCTTTCTAGTGATCATATAAATTGCTATTAACTCACCTGACATTGCTATCCAGGCCCCAGGAGCTCAAATCTCAATCAAGACATGCTGGTGAAGCTGAAGGCGGTTTATACGCTCGTGGACCAACTTTACACCGGATCTCACCGTTCCTTAGACACAGTTGCCCTGTCAAACAAAGTCCCCACACTCCTGGTGGATGTGCTAAAGAAGCTTTCTGTGCTGCCTCAGCGGTTAAATGAATTAAGGTGGTCGTCTGCAAGAGCCAGAGCCGTGGCTGCTTTAAGCCGGGCCAAAGCTTGGCTACCGGAATTAGACCCGGCCGACATCGTCATGGGGTATCCAAGCCTGAAGGAGGATGGCACTTCTTTTGAACAGGAGGACTTCGCCGCTTGTGTGAAAGAAATACACCCTGTGGCCACTCTGATTGCTAATGAGGCAGATCTCACCAGGTACCAGCCGGGTTATGACACGGAGAACCAGAGGATACCAACACCGCATTATAAAGTGACCAGCCTGATCCCACCAATCCGTAAGCATACCTTTGCCCATGAAGTTGACTCGGCCAGACTAATTGATGATGAAGCTGAATTTGAAGCTTTGGATGGCATTGACTGGTCATCATCAACCTTCCAGGACAGGGAACAGGGCGAAGGAGCGGTGAGGGCTGACCCGGAAGCTTCGGGTCAACAAGAGAATTGATCCGACGGGCGGCTCATATTTGTAGCCTGCTGAAAAAACAACTTAATCATTTGGAAGCTTCGGGAGTCATGTAATAGGGTAGAAATGACTTTGCTTTGTCGTGCCATCGTGCACATTTTGGTGCTCAACACTGTTAAGCCGCCATCTTATATTCGCCCCTTTTTATACTTATCATCTGTTTTCCTTATGCTAAAGTCTTTGAACTGTCCTGCACACAGAAATAGATCACGAGAACCCTTGGCGGCTTACCGCAGGGTGGGTCATAATATCTTACATATAACCCCTAATATAAAAAAGAGTCATAGATAAGCCTATTATGAATTATAGCTTTGAAACACAACTATAATATCATACCTATGATGTTGAATTTGTACTGCCGGTTTATGTGACCTGAACAGTAAGGGTGATAACCCAATTCTTAGAAGCCAACACTTCCAAATATATGATGATTGTCATATGTTGGCAACTTATCGTCCAAAACCAAGCCGGGTTAAATTTAAACCATACTTACACTTAGATCTGAACAAAAAAGTCTCAAGACAAAACAAAGGTTGCTTTCAAACAAAACTTAAGCCAAATAGAAAGAAAAAATCGAGGCTTCTGATTCGAATACGATCAGTAAACCGTTCCAAAGGGGTTAATCTAGGATTCGAATACGATCATGTAGCCCCCCAGTGGCTTTGGCATCGCGTGATCAAGAAGGTACCGACAACTGGTGTCTACTACACAACCTTCTTCTTGTAGACGTTGTTGGGCCTGCAAGTGCACAGGTTTGTAGGACAGTAGCAAATTTCCCTCAAGTGGATGACCTAAGGTTTATCAATCCGTAGGAGGCGTAGGATGAAGATGGTCTCTCTCAAGCAACCCTGCAACCAAATAACAAAGAGTCTCTTGTGTCCCCAACACACCCAATACAATGGTAAATTGTATAGGTGCACTAGTTCGGCGAAGAGATGGTGATACAAGTGCAATATGGATGGTAGATAAAGGTATTTGTAATCTGAAATTGCAAAAACAGCAAGGTAGCAAGCGATAAAAGTGAGCGTAAACAGTATTGCAATGGTAGGAAACAAGGCCTAAGGTTCATACTTTCACTAGTGCAAGTTCTCTCAATAATAATAACATAGATAGATCATATAACAATCCCTCAACATGCAACAAAGAGTCACTCCAAAGCAACTAATAGCGGAGAACGAACGAAGAGATTATGGTAGGGTACGAAACCACCTCAAAGTCATCCTTTTTGATCTATCTATTCAAGAGTTCGTAGGAAAATAACATGAAGCTATTCTTTCTGCTCGATCTATCATAGAGTTCATACTAGAATAACACCTTAAGACACAAATCAACCAAAACCCTAATGTCACCTAGATACTCCATTGTCACCTCAAGTATCCGTGCGAATGATTATGCGATATGCATCACACAATCTCAGATTCCTCTATTCAACCAACACAAAGTACTTCAAAGAGTGCCCCCAAAGATTCTACCAGAGAATCAAGACGAAAACGTGTGCCAACCCCTATGCATAGGTTCATGGGCGGAACCCGCAAGTTTGTCACCAAAACATACATCAAGTGCACATGATATCCCATTGTCACCACAGATAAACACGACAAGACATACATCAAGTGTTCTCAAATCCTTAAAGACTCAATCCGATAAGATAACTTCAAAGGGAAAACTCAATCCATTACAAGAGAGTAGAGGGGGGACATCATAAGATCCAACTATAATAGCAAAGCTCGCGATACATCAAGATTCGTAGAGAGAACACGAGAGAGAGAGAGAGAGATTAAACACATAGCTACTGGTACATACCCTCAGCCCCGAGGGTGAACTACTCCCTCCTCGTCATGGATAGCGCCGGGATGATGAATATGGCCACCGGTGATGGGTTCCCCCTCCAGCAGGGTGCCGGAATGGGCTCCCGAGAGGTTTTTGGTGGCTATAGAGGCTTGCGGCTGCGGAACTCCCGATCTATCTTCTGTTTTGATGTTTTTAGGGTACGTAGGCTTATATAGGCGAAAGAAGTCGGTCAGGGGAGCCTCGAGGGGCCCACGAGAGGGTAGGGCGTGCCCAGGGGGTGGGCGCACCCCCTATCTCGTGGCCTCCTCGAGGATCTTCTGCCGTGAACTCCAAGTCTCCCGGATCATATTCTTCCTAAAAATCACGCTCCCGAAGGTTTCATTCTGTTTGGACTCCGTTTGATATTCCTTTTCTTTGAAATACTGAAACAGGCAATAAAACAGCAATATGGGTTGGGCCTCCAGTTAATAGGTTAGTCCCAAAAGTAATATAAAAGTGTATAATAAAGCCCATAAACACCCAAAAGGGGTAATATAATAGCATGGAACAATAAAAAATTATAGATACGTTGGAGACGTATCAACAACTATGTTCTCTTTGGTTCGAATACGACCTATGTTTGAACAGGAAGCCCTCAAATGACCTTGAGAGTTTTTTTAACGACTCTGATTCGAATACGATCATAGTCGGACCCAAAAGGAGTTAAGCTATGATTCGAATATGATAAAGAAGCCCCCTAGTGAGTTTGGCATTGTGCCGATCAAGAGGGTACCGACAACTATGTTCTCTTTGGTTCGAATACGACCTATGTTTGAATAGGAAGCCCCCTAGTGATCATGAGGTTTAACGGCTAGATTTGAATACGACCATGAGCCGGACCAAGAGGGTTAAGCTAGATTCGAATACGATCAGCTCCCAAATGGTCGTTTGAAACTATGATGATGAAAACATATGATCACTGAGGATGAAAAGGACAGAGGTCATGCGTTATTACTTATCATAATATATACATCATCAAAATATGTACATCATGAGAGCGGGTGGCTCAAGTGTAGTAAGGCCGAAGATGAGCGATATTCCATGGTCGGCGGGTCTCTTCCTCCGACTTACGTGAGTCTTTATGCTCTCAAACATCGATAAGGTAGTATGACCCATTGTTCAAGTTCTTGCTGACCACAAAGGGCCCTTCCCAAGGTGGGGATAACTTGTGTGCATCAGGTTGATCCTGGATGAGACGGAGCACAAAATCACCTTCTTGAAAGGTTCTGCACTTAACTCGGCGGTTGTGATAACGGTGCAGGTCCTATTGGTAAATCGCCAAGCGGCCTGCTGCCAAGTCACGCTTTTCATCTAACAGGTCAAGTGCGTCTTGACGGGCGTGTTCGTTATCAGCTTCAACGTAAGCCGCCACACGGGGCGAGTCATGACGGATGTCACTAGGTAGAACCGCCTCTGCTCCGTAAACCATGAAGAAAGGCGTGTAACCCGTAGACCTGTTGGGAGTAGTACTGATGCTCCATATCATAGAAGGTAACTCCTCCACCCAACAACCCGACATCTGTTGCAAAGGAACCATAAGCCGGGGCTTGATGCCTTTCAAGATTTCCTGATTGGCTCTTTCAGCTTGACCATTGGATTGAGGGTGAGCTACTGATGAAACATCAAGCTGGATATGCTCACATTGACAGAACTCATCCATGGCACCCTTGGATAGATTAGTACCATTGTCAGTTATAATGTTGTGAGGAAAACCAAAGCGAAAGATCACCTTTTTCATGAATTGAACCACCGTGGCTGCGTCACACTTACTAACTGGCTCTGCCTCAACCCACGTTGTAAATTTGTCAACCGCCACCAAGAGGTGGGTCTTTTTACCTTTGAACCTTTTGAAAGGCCCAACCATGTCAAGACCCCAGACTACAAATGGCCAAGTAATTGGATTCATCCTCAATTCTTGAGACGGCACATGAGCTCTTCTTGAGAATTTCTGACAACCGTCGCATTTACTGACCAAATCCTCCGCATTAGCGTGCGCTGTCAGCCAATAAAATCCGTGATGAAAAGCCTTGGCCACAAGGGACTTTGAACCGGCATGATGGCCACAATCTCCATGAATCTCACATAGAATTTCTTGACCTTCCTCAGGAGAGACACAATGCTGAAACGCCTCAGTGACACTGCGATGATGCAACTCGCCATTGGCAATTGTCATTGACTTAGACCACCGGGTTATCTGCCTGGCCAAGGTTTCATCCTCAGGCAACTCGCCCCAGGTCATGTAAGCCAAATATGGCACTGTCCAATCTGGGATGACATGAAGAGCCGCCACCAATTGTGCTTCCGGGTCAGGAACAACCAAGTCTTCCTCTATAGGTAACTTGGTAGAAGGGTTATGCACAATATCTAAGAAAGTGTTGGGCACCGGCTTACGCTAAAACCCCAGCCAACTTAAAGCATCGGCCGCCTCATTCTTTCTGCAATCAATGTGCTCCACTTGGTAACCCTTGAAGTGTCCAGCAATGGCATCAACTTCACGGTGATAAGCCGCCATGAGAGGATCCTTGGAATCCCACTTGCCTGATACTTGTTGATCCACCAAATCTGAGTCGCCAAAGCACCTTACCCGGCTTAAGCTCATCTCCTTAGCCATCCGAAGACCATGGAGCAAGGCCTCATACTCAGCTGCATTGTTAGTACAGGGAAACATAAACCTTAGCACATAACAAAATTTGTCACTTCGAGGGGAAGCTAAAACAACTCCAGCCCCAGAGCCCTCCAATTGCTTGGACCCGTCAAAGTGAATAGTCCAATATGTGTTGTCCGGCTTCTCTTCAGGCATCTGTAGCTTTGTCCAATCGTTAATGAAGTCCACCAGTGCTTGAGACTTGGTAGCAGTGTGTGGCACATACTTTAAGCCATGAGGCCCAAGTTCAATGGCCCACTTGGCGACTCGTCCTGTGGCCTCTCTGTTTTGAATGATATCTCCTAAAGGAGCAGAACTGACCACAATGATGGGATGACCCAGGAAATATTTCTTAAGCTTCCGGCTTGCCATGAACACCCCATAAACGAGCTTCTGCCAATGTGGATATCTTTGCTTGGACTCAATAAGCACCTCACTCATGTAGTAAACTGGCCGTTGAACCAGATGTTCCTTGCCAGCCTCCTTGCGCTCCACCACAATGGCCACACTGATAGCACGTGTGTTAGTAGCCACATATAACAATAAGGGCTCCTTATCAATAGGAGCAGCAAGGACCGGCGGCTCAGCTAGCTGTCTCTTCAAATCTTCAAAGGCAACGTTAGCAGCATCACTCCAGACAAAGTCATCCTTCTTCTTCATCATCTGATACAGCGGTATGGCCTTCTCACATCACCGGCTTATGAACCGGCTTAAAGCAGCAATACGACCCACCAAACGCTGAACGTCATTGATACATGCTGGCTTAGCTAAGGAGGTGATGGCCTTGATCTTCTTCGGGTTAGCTTCAATATCTCTGTTAGAGACCAGAAAACCCAAAAGCTTGCCCACTGGCACTCCAAAAACACACTTGGCCAGGTTAAGCATCATCTTGTAGACCCAGAGATTATCAAAGGTTTCCTTTAGATCATATACCAAGGTCTCCTTGTCTCTGGACTTCACCACAATGTCGTCCACATAGTCATGAATGTTGCGCCCAATCTAATTGTGAAGACAGTTTTGCACACATCGCTGATAAGTCGCCTGGGCACTCTTGAGCCCAAAAGGCATGGATACATAGCAGAAGGCTCCAAAAGGAGTGATAAAAGCCGTCTTCTCCTGGTCCTTAACTGCCATCTTGACCTGATGATAACCAGAATAAGCATCCAAAAAGCTCAAACGCTCACAACCCGTCGTAGCATCAATGATTTGATCAATACGAGGGAGAGCGAAAGGATCAGCTGGACAAGCCTTGTTTAAGTCCATGTAATCCACACACATACGCCAGGTGCCATTCTTTTTAAGCACGAGCACCGGGTTAGCCAACCACTCTGGATGAAAAACTTCAACAATAAACCCGTCCACTAAGAGCTGGGCCACTTCCTCACCAATGGCCTTACACCTCTCCTCATTAAACCGCCAAAGAAACTATTTGGCCGGCTTAAATTTTGGATCAATATTGAGAGTGTGCTCCACGAGTTCTCTCGGTACACCAGGCATGTCAGAAGGTTTCCATGCAAAGATGTCCCAGTTCTCACGGATGAACTCGATGAGCATGCTTTCCTATTTGGGATCTAGGTTAGCACTGATACTGAACTGCTTAGATGAGTCGGCCGGAACAAAATCAACAAGCTTGGTGTCGTCGGCCGATTTAAACTTCATCACGGCTCATGCTTTGTGGTTGGTTTCTTCAAAGACGTCATGTCCGCCGGGTCAACATTGTCCTTGTAAAACTTCAACTCTTTTGTTGCACAAACAGACTCAGCGTAAGCAACATCGCCTTCCTCAATTCCAGGGCTATCTTTCGACTCCAATGCACTGTGATGGTACCCTTATGACCCGGCATCTTGAGCTGTAGATAAACATAACACAGCTGTGCCGTGAACTTTGCATAAGCCGGCCGCCCAAACAGAGCGTGATATGGGCTTTTGATTTTGACCACCTCAAAAGTTAACTTCTCAGCCCTAGAATCATGCTCATTTCCAAAGGCCACTTCCAGCTCAATCTTACCCACTGGGTATGCCGACTTACCAGGTACTACTCCATGGAAAACAATGTTGGACGTCTTAAGATTTTTATCAGTCAACCCCATGCGACGGAAAGTCTCATAATAGAGGATGTTGATGCTACTGCCTCCATCCATGAGCACCTTAGTGAATTTATATCCACCAACCTGAGGTGCCACCACCAAGGCCAAGTGACCCGAATTGTCAACCTGGGGAGGGTGATCTTCCCTACTCCATAGAATAGGCTGCTCAGACCAGCTCAAATAACGAGGAACTGCCAGCTCAACAGCGTTCACAACCCTCTTATGAAGCTTCTGGTCCCGCTTGCACAAGCTAGTGGTAATCACGTGATACTGTCCTCTATTCAGCTGTTTTGGATTACTCTGATATCTAGATTGCTGCTGCTAACCTCCTTGGCAAAATTGCTGATTATAACCACCTTGATTACCTTGAGGACACTGAAAATTGGAATTTGAACCGCCACCCGGGCCATGAAAACCGCCGCCACCTGAGCCGCCGCCCGGCCCATGATTGCCATCAAACATGTTAGATTTCTTGAAAGCCTTCATGATCGTATAGTCCTTCCACAGGTGAGTGGCTGGTTTCTACTGAGTACCGTGCCTTGGACAGGGCTCATTTAGCAACTGATCAAGAGTGGGACCTGACCCGCCGGACCGAGGAGGTGGTCTCCCCTTACGTCATTGATTGTTGCCCTGCGCATTGGTGTTAGCCACAAACTCCGAGCTACCATCAGCCTTACGTTTATTATTGCCTCCTTGATTTGCCGGGTTATGCTGAGAACCCTTGGCATTACCGTTCTTCTTTCCCTTCCCTGTCTTCTCATCGTCAGACTCGGTATCCTTGGTACTATCAGAGTCGGCATACTTGACTAGAGCCGCCATCAGCTGGCCCATGTCATTACAATCGCGCTTGAGCCGCCCCAGCTTCTGCTTCAGAGGCATGAAACGACAATTTTTCTCCAACATTAAGACTGCAGAGCCAGCATCCATCTTATCAGATGAATGTATTATGGCTTTGACCCGGCGCATCCAATGGGTCGTGGACTCACCCTCCTCTTGCTTGCAATTAGTCAAATCCACAATTGACATGGGCTGCTTGCATGTATCTTTGAAGTTCTGAATAAACCGGGCCTTTAACTCTACCTATGAACCGATGGAATTAGGTGGCATCCCCTTCAACCAAGTGCGGGCTGTTCCATCCAATATCATGGTGAAGTACTTGGCTATTGCAGCGTCACTGACTTCCAGTAGCTCCATGGCCATCTCATAGCTTTCAATCCATGCCCCAGGCTGTAAGTCGGCCGTGTAATTAGGCACATTTCGAGGCCCCTTGAAATCCTTGGGCAAACACTCATTACATAGAGCCGGCACCAGACAAGGGACATCTCCAGTCCGCGTGGTCATGCCTGCCTCAATAGAAGTCATCGGATAAACAGGAAAAGACTGGTAAGCCGCCCACTGAGCCGCTTGCTCAGCCGCATGCTGAGCCGCTCGCTTAGCCTCTTGACGTATTATGTGTTGATCAACCAAGTTAGGAGCTCCATCACGAGCCGGGTCATGCCCGCCTGGCTGGTCACGGCACCGGGCGTTGCTTGAAACAGCCGTTGAATCCATGTGCCTGCTATAACTCGGGCGAGGGGTCGAATGAATCCTGTCTCGGCTATAAGAGTATGCCTCCTGCTATGCCAAAGCCGTCTGAAGAAGCTCTCTGTCCCTTCGTGTTTCAACCGCCGTCAGAGAGTCGCCATCCACTGGGAGAGCCTTCAATCATGCCGCCGCGGCGATCATGTTTTCTAAAGGGTTAGAATAATGACCCAGTGGTGTTGGTACATAGTGAGGTGGAGTAGTATTCAGATGGGGAGGTTCCATCACCCATAGCTGAACCGGCGTCCCAGCCCCGGGCGTTGCAATCCGGTTTACCTCCGGCGGGTTACTGGGCCCGGCACCGGGTGTATGGAAGAGGTTTCGAGGATCATAAACCGGACGCAGACGGGATTGAGTCTTTTGGTACCTTCTCCTCATGACCTCATTTGACGCTTCTGATCCATCGTGAGCTGGAAAGCCAGTGACTGAATCCATTGAGCTTGAGCGTCCAGAGCCGCCTGCTCTGCGGTCATCTTGACATCTTCCGCCGCCAGGTCTTCCTTAGCTTGCACTATATCCTGCTTTAACTACACCACTTCTGCATCATGTTGAGCTTGATCCACCGGGTTGACCGCGGCGGTTAATAGAGCCGTCATCTTATCCATCAAATCCATCAGAACCTGAGCCGACGGGCGCACATGGCCTCCTGCCTTGGCTGCCGCTGACTCGGAGGTTCTCGCTACTACAGCCGTAGAGTTTTGAACGGGTTGCATGCCAGCCATGAAGATCCCAACTCTGCTCGACGGCTCAAAGGTGTCCGAAATACTGCTGCCATCAGAACAGCCCCCAAGCCCGCAGTCTTGCAGTTGATACAACGAATCTGTCTCACCCGTGGACGACTCATCATTAGAGTAGATGGTTGTCTCACCGCCAGACACAGATCCTTCAGAGAGCTCCCCTCCATGGATGCATCCCATGAAGGCACGCCTCACAGCAGGCTGAGCCCGGGCGGGTCTCGCACGCTGAGCTGTCTCGACAATGTCGGTGCAGATGTCCGGCTCAGGGCCCGGCTCGCTGATCTTGCCGATGAAGACGTGGATTCCGCCGAAGGGGACCCAGTACCCATACTCAATTGAGTCGCTGTTGGGGCCCCAGCCTGCGTTGTCGATGTAGATCTTGCCGCGACGACTCTTAGTCATCCGGCCCATAGCGTATCCCTTGAGCCCTTTGAAGCTGCCCTTCAAGAACTCAAATTCACTGTGCGCTGGCCCCACGGTGGGCGCCAACTGTCATGGAATTGTCACGACAGATGTCCTAGTGAAAGGACTTAGTCGTGGAGCCATCGCAACTAGGAAGCTTAAAGGGGTTAAAACGGGACAAAGGACACGGGAGTTTATAATGATTTGGCCCCTTGCGGTGAAGGTAATGGCTTAATCTAGTTTGAGGTGGGATTGCTTTTGTCTCGATTACCAGGTAGTGAATCCTCTTGACCTAGTTCTCGATCTGATGTTACTTGACCTGAACCGCCGTCGGGTCGTCCCTTTATATACAGAGGTTGACGCCCAGCGGCTCACAGATGTCGGATATCGGGTTCCGGCAAAACCCTTAAGGTTTGAACTCTGGGGTGCGCACGAAGATCTTCTCCCTACCGAAACACGCCCAGAACCTCGCCGTGATTCTAAGCTAGCACGATGAACAACACAAGAGACATGAGGTTTATACTAGTTCGAGCCACCGTTGTGGTGTAATACCCTAATCCAGTGTGTGGTGTGGTGGATTGCCTCTTGGGCTAATGATGAACAGTATAGAGGAAGAACAGCCTCACGAGGAGAGGTGTTCTTGTGGTGGTGTGCTTGCAGAGCAGTCGATCCGTCTCTGTTGGCTCTAGATGAGATTCTCCATCCCTTCCTATTGTGGTGACTAGCCCTATTTATAGAGGCCCTGGTCCTCTTCCCAAATATTGAGCGGGAAGGGAGCCAACAACGGCCATTTTGAAAGGGGACAGCTAGTACAAGCTATCCTAGCTATAGGTGGTCTTCGACTGCCAAAGGCACTGGTGACGACGCCGTCTTGGGCTCCACGGTGACCTCCGTCCTGCCATCCTGCTAGTCTTGGTCTCGTTGCACTGATATGGAAACCTTTGCTTGATGCCTCGGTACTCCGCGCCTGCGCTTGCCCCCTTTGCACCAAAGAGGAAACGAGCACACTGCGCAGGCTGGCGCCCGCCTAGTGCCCGCCTGGTCTTGATCGTCATGGCTTGCGTCATGAGCAGCCTCGCCAGGTACCCCTCGCCTTGATCTCTCCGCTTCCTCGCGAGCCTGCCTGGCGAGGCCTTCCCTGAGGAGGCCTTGCATCGTCCGCCCCGCGAGGCTTAGCCCCTTGCGAGGGTCTTGAACTTGGGTTGATGAAGACGGGCCGTACTGGGCCGCTGGTGAGCCACGTTGTAGGCCGCAGGCAGGCAAGTCTGGGGACCCCCGTTCCTAGGACGCCGACAGTAGCCCCTGGGCCCAAGGCATGCTCGGACTTGGCTTAGCAGCGAAGCCAAAGGGCAAGTGCGGAGCGCCTTGGGCCCCAACAGTTTGCGGCCTTGGTCGCCATGTGGCGGTTGATTTGACGTGGGCGTCTCCGCTTCCCCATGCTGCCTCGGTAACTGCCCGATTTGACGAGTCCCTGCTGCATGCAAAAAGAGTCATCACTACCTGTGATCGTGGAGGCTGACGGTTGGCCTCCCTTGGGCTATAAATGGGGAGGCGCGAAAGCCCCCGTTGTCCATCTCTTCTTTCTCCGCCTGCTTCTTCTTCCTCCCCACTCGGGTTACTTGCAGCGTCCCATGGCGCCCGTGAAGAGGTTATCAGCCGCGGAGAAGGGGAAGGATCGCCAGGAAGGGCCTGGCTCTCCTCCGCCCAAGTGCGTCCGCGGCCGTCCCCGCAAGCATTCCGCGACTCTCATCGCGACTTCTCGTGATTGCGATGGTGGCCGCCCGTATCGAGGCAGCCCAGTCGGTGGAGGAAGGCATGTCGTGGCTGCACGGCCTCCCCGGCCGCGCTTCCATTCGGCGGAGGTGCTGCCGGAGTTTGTTGTGTGGTCGGACAACCCGGTCGGCAGCTGGTTCCAGCTCCCTTGCTTCTTTGTCAGTGAACTGTCGGCCGCTGGCCCCGGCGGGCTCTGGCTGCAAGCGGACGGCTGCAGCAGCAGGGCCTCCTGGGTCGCGGTGGAGATCTCCGTCGTCGGGAACATGGCCCTGGCCCGGGGCTAGCAGACGTTTGCCCGTGCGCGTGGCTTGGGCCGGTGGTGCACCCTCCACTTCAAGTACGACAGCGACGCGACCCTCTACGTGGGGGTGTTCGGAGAAGATAGCCGCCGTGTTGGGTGCTGCCCTGAAGACGATGGCGGCGACGGGGTGCTCGGCCTTGGCGATGGCCGTGACGAGGGAGAAGGCGAACCCGCTCCTGGCGGCGACCGCGGCTCACCGAGCTTCAACGGTTCCTCCTCCGGTGTCAGCTCCTCTAGTGGTGGCCGTGACCAGCCACCACGCCACTGCACCCGCTTCGAGGGTGGGAGCGGGTCGTCCCGTTGCCGCACCCCGGTGAAGCGCGAGGCGGAGTCTGATTGAGATCAGGAGGATGACGTAGATCCCTTCTCACGAGCTGTGCGCTGTCTTTATTTTGTTTTTCTCCTTTTCATGCATTAAGAGAGAGAGAGAGAAGTATGGAGCCCCATGGGGGCGTGCAACAGACTATGATCCCCTAATTATCGTGCTACACTCATTGTCCCTGTGTTGTGTGATGGTGTCGTGGTTATGTGCCTGCGCATAGGAACAACTTAGCTCAGGATGTTTGCGGTAGTTTCCGCCTTGCGAGGTGCCTGCTTGAGGCCTTGCCGGGCGCCTTAAGAGCTGCAAAAATCAGTTGGGAGAATCATTTTCGAACCTTAGTCGCAAAGGTTGCCGGCTATGGCCTGGTGCTCTGTTTCACGGTGCCCGAGGGGCATGGACCGGGAGGGGTTCTCCCGCAAAGGGAGGGAGCCTCGCGAAAACCAGGCGGGAAAGGGCTCACGAGGGCGCCCATGCAGCCCCCTCATGAGGTTTGCGAGAGAGAGAGCGAGCCAGAAAAAAGCCGAAAACAGACAACAGGGGCAGAAGACGGCAAACAACACTAGAAGCAACTTCAATAAAGGATCAAACAAGGGAGAACAAGCCCACTGCGGAAAGCAAATGAAAAGCCGCGTCCGGCACCTAGTCTAGTCTTCGACGTCTTCTCACCAGCGCGGAGCTAAGTGCTGCCACTGGGCGTGGGCGGGAGCCCCCGAGGCCCAAGGGCGGCACTCCGGGGACTCCGGGGCGTGTACAGCCCCAACTCATTATTACGTGAGAGTGTCACGGGTGGCGAGCTTCACAGGCACCGGGCCTTGTTCACAGGCACCGAGCCTTTCTTGGGGCGGCGAGCTTCACAGGCACCGGGCCTTCCTCATAGGCACTGGGCCTTTCTTGGGGCGGCAAGCTTCACAGGCACCGGGCCTTCCTCAGAGGCACTGGGCCTTTCTTCAAGGGTAGAACTTCCGGAGGTACTGAATGTTCCAAACGTTCGGGATGGGCACCCCTTCCTGAGTCTCCAGGTGTGCGGCGCTGGGCCTGGAAACATTGACAACCTTGAACTGGCCCTCCCACATGGGTGAGAGCTTATGCAGCCCTTCCCTGGAGAGCACCTGCCTGAGTACGAGGTCACCTACCTCGAGAGTCCTGGGGCGGATGTTGCGGCAATGATACCGCCGTAGCGCCTGCTGGTATCTTGCTGCTCGTAGTGCGTCTTCTCGACGGTGCTCCTCACCCAGCATGAGGTCCATCCCCCGCATGGCGTCCTGTTGTGCTTCATCAAACGCTAGGACCCGCATGGAGCGACGCCTGGCCTCGTGAGGGAGGACCGCCTCTGCTTCGTAGACGAGGAAGAACGGGGTCTCGCTAGTCGACTTGGTGGCGGTAGTGCAGATGGACCACAACATGGACTAGAGCTCATCCTACCAGCCCCTGCCACAGGCCTCCAACTTCTTTTTGAAGGTCCTGGTTTTGAGGCCCTTCAGGACCTCTGCGCTGGCGCGTTCAGCCTGGCCGTTACTCCAGGGGTGTGCCATCGAAGTGTAGCATATCTGCGTTCCAAGGTTAGCACAATATGTTTTGAAGAGATTGCTGGTGAACTGCAAACTGTTGTCGGTGATGATGCGATTAGGGACCCCAAATTGGCTCAGGAGGCCCTTGATGAACTTGACTGCAGAACCAGCTAGGATGGTGCAGACGGCTTCCACCTCCGCCCACTTGGTGAACTTGTCGATGGCGACGTAGAGGTAGCGGTAGCCCCCAGGCGCTCGAGGAAAGGGGCCCAAGATATCTGGCCCCCAGACAGCGAACGGCCACGAGAGTGGGATGGTCTGCAGGCCTTGAGCTGGCTGATGGATCTTCTTGGCATGGAATTGGCAGGCTTCGCAGACCTTCACCAGCTCGATTGCCTCGTTGAGTGCCGTAGGCTAGTAGAACCCGCTACGAAACGCCTTGCCGACGAAGGTCCGTGATGACGAGTGGTGTCCGCAATCTCCACCGTGTATGTTAGCCAACAACTCCTTCCGCTGTTCCCTAGAGATGCAATGCAGGGAAACGTCATTTGGCCGCTTCCGGTAGAGCTCTCCGTCTTGGATGCAGTAGGTCGTGGCATGCCGGGCCACGCGTTCTACATCCTCCTCTTTATCTGGCAGTGTCCCTTGCATCAGGTAGTCCTTGAATTCTGTGGTCCAGCATCCCTCCTGAGGCTCCGGCGCCAGGAGTAAGCGTGCTCCAGAGGTTGGGCCACAGTCCGGGGCTCCTGTGGCAAGTGGCTGAGGGAGTTCCTCCCGAGGTTGCGCTGTGCTCGACAGTAACAGCGCTGCTGATGGCTTGAAGAGACGTTCCTCAAAAACGCCAGGCTCCTGAGGCAGCCGCCTGGATGCCCTCCTAGCGATGTCATCAGCCTCTTGGTTGGTGCCACGGGGCACATGCTACAACTCCAGCCCCCAAAACTGTTTTTCCATCCTGCGCACCTCCACAAGATACGCTTCCATGTGCTCGTCCTTCGGCTCGTACACCTTGTTGGAGTAGTTGACGAGGAGCTGTGAATCACCCTTGATGATGAGGCGCTTCACCCCCAGAGCTACTGCAGCCTTCAAGCCTGCTATGAGGCCCTCGTATTCTGCTATGTTGTTGGAGACCTTCTTGCCATGCTGGAAACAGAGTTGCACGGCGTAATAGAGCTTGTCCAGAGTGGGGGATATAAGCACCGCACCAGCCCCCACGCCGTGCCGCGAGAATGCTCCATCAAAGTACATGACCCAGCCATCCGGTGCCTCACTTCCTAGGGAAAGTGATCGATCTTTGCCTGCTTCGAGCCCTGGCACCTCTGTCCATTCTGCCACAAAATCTGCAAGTGCAGCTCCCTTGACGACCCTGGTTGTGCTGAATTCCAACTGAAACGCTTGCAGCTCAATGTTTCACTCGGCGACCCTTCCAGCGGAGTTGGGACTTCTGAGTACCCTTTCCAATGGGTAGGCCGAGACGACCTTGATGGGGTGACCTTGAAAGTAGTGCCGCAGCTTACGCGAGGCCACCTGCAGCGCAAGCAAGAGCTTCTGAGGCATGGGGTATCGTGCCCTTGCATCCCGCAGCATCGTGCTGACGAAATACACCGGATGCTCGACGAGGGTCGGTGTGCTGACGAGGTATGTGCCCTCCGGAGGGTTAGGCGCCTCCTGAGACGACGGACCTCCCAGCACATGGCTGCCTGGTGCAGCCTCTTCATCCCTAGGGGCATCTTCCTGTTGAGGCTGGTCTCCATCTGCCGAGGCCGTGGTCTTCACGAGGCCTTCTTGGTCTTGTGCTGCCGCGGCCGGGGCCGTGGCCGGTCGTGACGTAGCCTTGACCTGGCGCTCTTCCCGAACCGCCACTAGAGCTGCACTGGCGGAGTAGGGTGTGGCGGTGAGGTAGAGCACTAGGGGCTCGAGAGGGCGTGGTGCCACCATCACAGGAGGGCTGGTCAGGTACTTCTTGAGGTCTTGAAACGCTAGGTCGGCCTCCTATGTCCATTCGAACGGGCCCTTCTTCTTCATCAGCTTGAAGAAAGGCAAGGCGCGCTCCCCCAGCTTGGAGATGAAGCGTCCTAACGCAGTTACACGTCCGGCGAGCTTCTGCATTTCTTTGAGGTTTTGCGGTGGACTCATGTCTTCGACCGCCTTAACCTTTTCCGGGTTGGCCTCGATCCCTCTGTGGGACACGAGGAAGCCCAGAAGCTTACCGGAAGGAACGCCAAACATGCACTTCTCTGGGTTGAGTCACAGGTCCACTTCGCGAAGGCTCGCGAAGGTCTCTTCCAGGTCCTGGATCAAGGTCTTTGCCTCCCGAGACTTCACCACAATGTCATCGACGTAAGCCTTGGCATTTTTCCCAAGCTGTCGGCCTAAGGCGATGTGCATCAGCCGCTGGAAGGTTGCGCCCGTGTTGCGCAACCTGAACGGCATGCAGGTGTAGCAATATACCCCACATGGGGTTAGGAAGGCCATCTTCTCCACATCTTCTACCACCATCTTGATTTGGTGATAGCCCGAAAACACATCCAAGAAACACAGTAGGTTGCACTCTGCGGTGGAGTCGACGATTTGATCGATGCGAGGGAGCGGGAATGGATCTTGAGGGCAGGCCTTGTTGAGGTTGGTGAAGTCGACGTACATGCGCTCCTTCCCCCCCTTTTTCGGCACAACAACTAGGTTTGCCAGCCATTCGGGGTAGTGAACCTCGCGAATAACACCTGCCGCCTCCAGCTTGCGGGTTTCTTGGACGATGAAGGCCTGCTTCTCCGCCTTGCTTTCTGCTTCACGGGGCGTACATTGGGGCACACATTCAGGTGCTGCTCAATCACTTGCCTTGGGACCCCTGCTAGCTTCTTGGGTTCCCATGCGAACACATCCTTGTTCGAGCGCAGGAACTTCACCAGCGCCTCCTCTTGGTTGGGCTCGAGATTGGCACCTATGGTGAAGGTGGCGCCGGAGGACTCGTCCTCCTCAACTGGTATCTGCTTGGTCTCCGCCTTGTCCTGGGTGAACAACTGCTTCATCTTGGTCTGTAACATCCCAAAATTCTAAATTTTGGAATGTTATAAACAAATAGATAGATTTGATTGATTGTTTGATTGATTGAGTGAAATTTGAAACTTTTTGAAAATTAAATGAGAGGGAATAAAAGGACTTTCCCAAACTTTCATTTTTTGCTTTTATGAACTTCGTGAATTCAAATTCTTTTCACCACAAAACCCTGGAGAGAAGATGACATGACTTCTTCTGTTTATTTAAATGACAAGGGGTGTTGAAAATATTTGAATTTCATTTGGAAAATATTTCCAATTCTGGAACTTTATGCAACTCAATGATTTTCACGAGCGAAGATAAAATGACTTCTTCAAAACATATGAAATATGACTTGGGAGTTTCAAAGAATTAAATTCAAAGTTCCTTTGAATTTATTTTCAATTCGGAGTTATTTGAGTTTTATTCAAATTATTTTTCTCAAAAAATAAAATATATGGAAAATAGGGTAACATGATTCCCTACATCAGAAAATTGGAGAGAAATAAATTTGAATTAATTTTGGTATTTTAAAAATAATTTTTACTGGATTTTTCTAGGGCAGAAGCACTCTTTGCTTTATTTGAATTTGTGTGGATTTTATTTGACTCTAGAAAAATGTCCACGTTGTAGGAAATCTTTTTCTGAAAATTTTGATATATTATATGCCTATATATCATTTTTTTTATTTGTGTTTCCTTTTTTTTTTCCTGTGTATGTTTAAAAAAAACTTCTCCCGTCGAACTGGGCCTGCCCAGCCAACCGGCCAGGCCGCGGCCCAGCGGCCCACCTCCCGGTCGTCCCCGACCCTAGGTCGGAGACCGACTCCCGCACACCAGCGCCGCCGCCGTGCTCCGCACGTCCTCTCCCTGCCGCCTCTCCTGCCCCCTCCCCCACGCCTCGGAGCCCCTCACCCTCCTATAAAGCGCCCCGGGACCCCCTGGATCCCGTTTTCGCCGCCGCCTCGGGCCGCATCGCGTCACCGTCGCCGCCCCGGTGAGATCCGCCGCCGCCGCACTCCACCCGCGCCGCCGCCCGCTCCACTCCGTCACCCCCGACCACTGCCGCCACCACCATCCTCACCGCCGTGCCGCGCCGAGCGCCCCGATGCCCTCGCCGCCGCCGGAGACCCACCAGAGCTGCCTCCCCGCTCGCAGCCGCCGCCGCCGCCGCCGTCTTCCTCGCCGGAGAACACCGTCACCGCTGCCGCCGGTTTTCCCCTCCCGAACCGGTATAACCCGAGAAAACCGCCCGATTTTTATTTTAAATCGGTTTTTCTGAAAACCCTAGGCTAGATCTGTTTTTTTAGGTTTTATTAAACAGCGAACGTCCACTGCTTAGAGCTTATAAGCGAGCGTTCGTCATTTACTTCTTTTCTTTTTCTGTTATTTTGGCCAGGGACCCAGCCGTGAATATTTTATTCACAGATTAGTCCCTAATCTTAAAATGAGCGCATCTTTTTACGCGTTTATCCAAATTCAACGAAACCAACGCCCACATCTTCGTTATGATCTTCTCTATCTAGTAAAGCAACTCAAACATGTTTTTGAAAGTTTTAAAATTTGAAATAGATTAGATTTGTATTCGAACTTCGTTTGATCATAGCTTGAGTTTTATAACTCCGTTTGAGTTGATTCTTTTTGCAAATCGAAGCTCTTGACCTAAACTTTCTGATAAGGCCAAATACACCTAATTTTGGTACTGTTAGAAATTGTTTTCTGTTGCAAGAGTTAAATTGCCTGTTTTTGAAGTTTTCGGAGTTCTTTTCTTCGATTCTTTTTGAGTGAGTGCTTATGTATGAAATTGCTTGCTTACGATAGATTGACCGGAGTGTGACGAGTAGAACTATCAAGAGTTATGAGTGCGAATCATTTTCATCAACATTGCAGGCAAGTAACACTTGATCATACCTTTCTACTACCCAGTTTTTATGCATTAGATCTATCCTCAAACATTGCATGATTAGGATCTAATTAAATTGTGGGATGGGAAGTAGATGAGGTAGTACCTATTACCTCTTTTATTATCAAACCTTTGGTAGTTACTTCTACGTTTGCTTACTATGCCATGCTATGCTAGTAGACGTGGATTGGGTGAGTGAATATCCATGACAGATGTGAGATTGTTAATTACTGGTTTATTTAAGGTGGCAACTTAAACACACATCTGGGTGGATTGAGGCACCTGTTTTCTAGCAGGACTTGCCTGTATTTCTTCGGACCGCCACCCAGGCTCAAAGGGATCATGAGATTATTCAAACTAGAAACTTACGTGTGCAGCCACATGCTATTATGGGCTCTAGCATAGTTGACTAAGTTGTGCGAACTCTTACGGGGTGGACTAGCAGATGTAGGGGATGTAGGTTGGTACGGTCTACCCCTTATGTAAGGTGCTAGTGCTTCTGAAAGACTATGTCTCGATCATCCGTTTCTCAAACACCATGTAGTGCGAGGAACCAAGCGGAGGCGATCGAGTCATGTGGGGAAAAGTGCGCAAACCTCTGGAGAGTGTACAAACTAATCATGATTAGCCGTGTCCCTGGTTATGGACATCTTGAGTATCTAGTACCTGGATATCGTGTGAATCTCATCATGTTACTTTAACTAATATTGTTGGGTTTTTAAATGAGTACTTTTAATTGGGATTGAGGATGCTGTCAACCATTCTCAATGTTTAACAACCACCATGATAGTTAAATAAAATTTATTCCTTTGCAGTAGGGAAAAATTGGCTTTTCGCAAAAACATTATAACCGTAGAGCTTTTCCACCGGCCAAATATGCATGTAGTGATAGCCTTTATTCATCATTGCTCTATGGTGTGAATTTGCCAGTACATTCAATGTACTGACCCTCTGTGGCTGCAACGTCTCATGTTGCATGATCTTACGACGAGTACGTGATACGTTAGGGTTATGATTTCCTATACTCAACTTTGCCATTGGTGTTGATGGGAATCCACAACCTTGTTGCTTCCGCTATTTGGATTGAGGTAATAGTATTTATGCTACTTTATAGATGTGATTTACCTCTGTTATAAATCCTCAAGTACTGTGTGTGTCAGCATACCGATCCAGGGATGACACGTAAGCACAGAGACTTGACCCATTTGGGTCGGGTCGCTACATGGTCGGCGCAGCCCCCTTGTCCTTGGAGGTGTCCGTGCCGGCAGACTATGCTGTGATGTCTACTACACAACAATCTTCTTGTAGACGTTGTTGGGCCTCCAAGTGCAGAGGTTTGTAGGAGAGTAGCAAATTTCCCTCAAGTGGATGACCTAAGGTTTATCAATCCGTGGGAGGCGTAGGATGAAGATGGTCTCTCTCAAACAACCCTGCAACGAAATAACAAAGAGTCTCTTGTGTCCCCAACACACCCAATACAATGGTAAATTGTATAGGTGCAATAGTTCGGCGAAGAGATGGTGATACAAGTGCAATATGGATAGTAGATATGGGTATTTGTAATCTGAAATTATAAAAACAGCAAGGTAACAAGTGGTAAAAGTGAGCGTAAACGGTATTGCAATGGTAAGAGACAAGGCCTAAGGTTCATACTTTCACAAGTGCAAGTTCTCTCAACATTAATAACATAATTGGATCATATAACTATCCCTCAACATGCAACAAAGAGTCACTCCAAAGCCACTAACAGCGGAGAACAAACAAAGAGATTATGGTAGGGTATAAAACCACCTCAAAGTTATCCTTTCTGCTCGATCCATTCAAGAGTCCGTAGTAAACAACACGAAGTTATTCTTTCCGTTCAATCTATCATAGAGTTCATACTAGAATAACACCTTAAGACACAAATCAATCAAAACCCTAATGTCACCTAGATACTCCATTGTCACCTCAAGTATCTGTGGGCATGATTATACAATATGCATCACACAATCTCAGATTCATCTATTCAACAAACACAAAGTACTTCAAAGAGTGCCCCAAAGTTTCTACCGGAGATTCAAGACGAAAACATGTGCCAACCCCTATGCATAGGTTCATGGGCGGAACCCGCAAGTTGATCACCCAAACATACATCAAGTGGATCACGTGATATCCCATTATCACCATAGATAAGCAAGGCAAGACATACATCAAGTGTTTTCAAATCCTTAAAGACTCAATCCGATAAGATAACCTCAAAGGGAAAACTCAATCCATTACAAGAGAGTAGAGGGGGGAGAAACATCATAAGATCCAACTATAATAGCAAAGCTTGCGATACATCAAGACCGTGCCATAGAGAGAACACAAGAGAGAGAGAGAGAGATCAAACACATAGCTACTGGTACATACCCTCAGCCCCGAGGGTGAACTACTCCCTCCTCGTCATGGAGAGCACCGGGATGATGAAGATGGCCAATGGTGAGGGATCCCCCCTCCGGCAGGGTGCCGGAACAGGCTCCCGAGAGGTTTTTGGTGGCTACAAAGGCTTGCGGTGGCGGAACTCCCGATCTATCTTGTTCTTCGATGGTTTTAGGGTATATGGGAATATATAGGCAAAAGAAGTCAGTTGGGGGAGCCACGAGGGGCCCACGAGAGTGGAGGGCGCGCCCAGGGGGGTGGGCGCACCCCCCTATCTCGTGGCCTCCTCGAAGCTTCCTTGACTTCAACTCCAAGTCTCCTGGATTGCTTCCATTCCAAAAATAACGCTCCCGAAGGTTTCATTCCGTTTGGACTCCGTTTGATATTCCTTTTCTTCGAAACACGGAAATAGGCAAGAAAACAACAATATGGGCTGGGCCTCCGGTTAATAGGTTAGTCCCAAAAGTAATATAAAAGTGTATAATAAATCCCATAATCATCCAAAACAGATAATAATATAGCATGAATGCTTCATAAATTATAAATACGTTGGAGACGTATCAGCATCCCCAAGCTTAATTCCTGCTTGTCCTCGAGTAGGTAAATGATAAAAGAAAGAATTTATGAAGTGTGAATGCTAGCAGGTGCACAAGTTTGATCAATGACAATTTCAATCACCTTTTCTAGCATCATTATATGTCACTAGACCATGATAGCGCGCGTTGCCGCGCCTGTCCATTCTATAATAAAATGTTAAGAATAGTAACAATACTTGAAGCCACAAAACATGGAAATTTAAGTTTGTATCAACTTGCTCATATAGTGATCAGTAATTAAAGAGGAAATATTTGAAATAATTAGACAGTACAACTCTTCGAGGAACCTTGGGAAATTTAATACAGTATCTCAATGTAGATAGTGCACAATGTATATGTTCAAAGCTTCAGGTATAAGATCATAGTAGATATCTCCATTTCCGAACCTAAAAGTTCTAAAATAAAATTGCAGCATGCTTGACACAAAGAAACTAATTTTGTGAATTATTTGTATCGATCCAATTTTTATTGGGTGTATATCCTAAACATGAGGTGTGCAGTACAGAAATGCAAGACTATAATGTTGATATATAACCATCCTATTAATTTCTGATTTGCTACAAAAAAAATCTAGATTGGTAAAAAAACACAAACTAACATACCCTGGAAGCACCAGGCATTTAATAATCCTTTCTTCTTAATTTACAGGATCTATACAAATGGACAACAGTAGATCCATCATTTGATCAGATAGAAAATGAAGGAAGTGTGTGGAAACAACTACACGAAGATGTGTTACCTCAAGGCCACTTATCTCTACATAACCCATTTTCTTCAGGGGTGAACTTTGTCGGTAAACTAAATTTAAAGAAAGAGATTATTGACTCAAATGTGG
This sequence comes from Triticum timopheevii, assembly GCA_963921465.1. Classification (NCBI taxonomy): domain Eukaryota; kingdom Viridiplantae; phylum Streptophyta; class Magnoliopsida; order Poales; family Poaceae; genus Triticum; species Triticum timopheevii. Next base: position 68,426,707 of record OY997266.1, read on the forward strand.
TAAGCAAATCAATGCCCATTGGTGGGTACTAAATAAATACAACCAGACCATACCGGCAAAAGTATGAATCCTTACAGGTAACTTTTTTCCAGAATGGGAAGACGGCTTGGAATAGACCAGGATTCAACAACTGAAATATTCATAGTAGGTACTATGACAAATACGATCGTCTAGCAATTGAAATTTTGCTTACCTTATCTTTAGTCTCTGCCAAATAGGGCTTGTGCATATCATGAAGGGGGGAGGGGAGGCATGAGAGTTGTACCTGCAGGGGAGGAACCGGTGACATGGATGGGGTGTGGAAGGGCATCGGGCCGCATGGGGATGCCGAGTGGCAAAATCGCCGTCGGGCGAGCTGGCTAGTCATGGTGGGTGCTACCGCCTGCCGGTAGAGGTAGAAGTCGGCGAATCACAAGTGCATGCGTGAAGAACTGAAAGAGATCGAGATCCGAATGAGGGCTAGAGGATTGGATCAGCGACGTCGATACCGAACCTAGGATTTTCGGGGATTATAGTTTGATAGTCGATAAGAAATCTTGGAGGGAGAACCGTTTGGGCTCCTTCAGTGTCGGTACCTCGCCGTTGCCACCACCGCGACCAGCACATCAGTTGCACGAAGAACACGGGGAGATAGAAAGGGAGAGAGTGGATGGGCCTCGTGTGTAGGCATGTCAGCTCTATTGAGGATTTCACACGTTTCAGCCCAATCAACCAGAAAACGTCCAAGTAGACCCGCAGAGTAGCAGCCCTTCAACGTTCGGTTGGCCCAGTTTTCGCGGATTAACGAAGCGAACTGTTAGAGCAAGCTCGGGTAAATGCATCCATCTGGGACATACGTACACCAGATCGAACGGTTAAGGAATCTAAATCTCTATGGAGGCTCCTAACTAGTTCTGTTATACTATTTTATAATAGCAGTAGTTTATCTCATAAAACTTCTCAAGATCAAGTAACAAGCTATTCACATGTTAAAGCATAGACCATAAACTTTCTTGAAAACTAGCAAACTTCATTCTCAGTCATCAAACAATTACAATTCATCTTATTTTCAAGAAGGGTCTATGTTAGAGCTTTTATTTAGCAAACTCCACATATTCAACTATCATATAGTCTTCTACAATTGCTAACACTCATGCAATACTTATGGTTATGGAGTTTTAATCGGACACTGAGAAAGATAGGGGCTTATAGTGTTGCCTCCCAACGTATTCACCTTTGGGTGATGTCAACAATAATAGTTCATGCTAACTTACATCCAATTGGATATATATATCAGGATCTTTCCAACACGAGGTGCTTGCCGAAGGATAAAATGAAAAAGGGAAAGGTGAAGATCACCTTGACTCTTGCATAAAGTAAAAGACATAAAGTAAAAGATAGGCCCTTCGCAGAGGGAAGCAGAGGTTTTCATGTGCTTTTAGGGTTGGATGCACAAAATCTTAATGCAAAAGAACGTCACTTTATATTGCCACTTGTGATATGAACCTTTATTATGCAGTCTGTCGCTTTTATTACTTCCATATCACACGATCTTATAAAGCTTATTTTCTCCGCACTAATAAGTCATGCATATTTAGAGAGCAATTTTTATTGCTTGCAACATGACAACTTACTTGAAGGATCTTACTCAATCCATAGGTAGGTATGGTGGAGTCTCATGGAAAAAACTGGGTTTAAGGATATTTGGAAGCACAAGTAGTATCTCTACTTGGTGCAAGGAATTTTGGCTAGCATGAGGGGGAAAGGCAAGCTCAACATGTTTGAATGATCCATGACAATATACTTTAACTGAGATGTGAGAAAACATAACCCATTACGTTGTCTTCCTTCTCCAACATCAACTCTTTAGCATGTCATACCTAATCAGTGCTCACAATTATAAAAGATGTCTAGGATAGTATATTTATATGTGGAATCTCTCTTCCTTCAATATTCTTTCATGAATTGTTCAAATGACCAATACAATGTTTGCTAACCTTCAATAAATTTACAACCTCTACTTCTTAGATGTGAAGTCATTACTCCCCATCGGATAAGCAAATGAAACATATAAAATTTCAGATTTATGACATTCAACTCATTCAACCATTTACTAATAGGATATAAGTGAAGCACACGAGTAAATGACAAACTACTCCAAAAAGATATAAGTGATGATCAATGAGTAGTTAAATAATTATGCAACTATGTGAAGACTCTCTCTTATTTAAGAATTTCAGATCTTGGTATTTTATTCAAACAGCAAACAAAACAAAATAAAATGGCATTGCAAGGATAGCACAACTCATGTGAAGAAGCAAAAACTTAGGCTCAACCGATACTAACCGATAGTTGTTGAAGAAGAAAGGTGGGATGCCTAACGGGGCATCCCCAAGCTTAGATGCTTGAGACTTCTTGAAATATTATCTTGGGGTGCCTTGGGCATCCCCAAGCTTGAACTTTTGTGTCTCCTTAATTCCTCTCATATAATGGTTTCTCTATTTCTCAAAAACTTCATCCACATAAAACTCAACAAGAACTCGTGAGATAAGTTAGTATAAACCAATGCAAAGCCTTATCATTTTCTACTGTAACAAATCACTAAAATTGTTGTTCAACATTGCATACTGAATGTCTCTGCATATTTAATACTTCTATCCTCAAATAGAATCATTAAACAAGCAAACATATGCAAACAATGCAAACATAACAGCAATCTGCCAAAACAGTATAGTCTGTAAAGAATGCAAGAGTCATCATACTTCCCTAACTCCAAAAATTATGAGAAAAATACTAAGCTGTAGAATAGTTATCAGAGCTCATTATGCAAAAAGTTCCAACATTATATCATTCTCTGACTTTTCTACGGAATTTTTGCAACAGCGGTAAACTTTCTGTTTTGAAACAGCAACATGTATACTTGAAAAAATAAGCATGGTAAAGGCTATCCTTGACATTTTTATTGGAAATAAAGACGCAAAACATTATTCTAAATAACAGCAAGCAAATACGAACAAAACAAAATGATGCTCCAAGCAAAACACATATCATGTGGTGAATAAAAATATAGCTCCAAGTAAAGTTACCGATGAACGAAGACGAAAGAGGGGATGCCTTCCGGGGGAATCCCCAAGATTAGGCTTTTGGCTATTCTTGAATATCTTGGGGTGACATGGGCATCCCCAAGCTTAGGCTCTTGCCACTCCTTATTCCATAGTCCATCAAATCTTTACCCAAAACTTGAAAACTTCACAACACAAAACTCAACAGGAAATCTCATAAGCTCCGTTAGTGCAAGAAAGAAAAACCACCACATAAGGTATTGTAATGAACTCATTCTTTATTTATATTGGTGTTAAACCTAATGTATTCCAAGTTCTCTATGGTTCATAGCCTTACATACTAGCCATATATGCATCAAAATAAGCAAACAACACACGAAAAGCTAAATCTGTCAAAAACAGAACAGTCTGTCGTAATTTGTATCAAACGTATACTTATGGAACTCCAAAACTTATACCAAATTAGTAAGTCCTAAGATATTTGTTTACCAATCCAGAGCAAAAAGAATCACATCAAAAGCACGTTTCTGTGAATTAACAAAACTAATTTACTGGATGCAAAAGTTTCTAATTTTTAGCAGGATCAACACAACTATCAGCGTAAGCTATCCTAAAGGTCTTACTTGGCACTTTATTGAAACAAAACCTTTAAAACATGATTACTACAGTAGCATAACCATTTGAACACACAAAAACAGTAAGGATAAATATTGGGTTGTCTTCTAACAAGCGCTTTTCTTTAATGCCTTTTAGCTAGGCATGATGATGACAATGATGCTCACATAAAAGATAAGGATTGAAACATAACGGGAGCATCATGAAGCATATGACTAGCACATTTAAGTCTAACCCATTTCCTATGCATAGGAATTTTGTGAGCAAACAACTTATGGGAACAATAATCAACTAGCATAGGAAGGCAAAACAAGCATAACTTCAAACTTTTAAGCACATAGAGAGGAAACTTGATATTATTGCGATTTCTACAAGCATATATTCCTCCCTCATAATAATTTTCAGTAGCATCATGAATGAATTCAACAATATAACAAGCACCTAAAGCATTATTTTCATGATGCACAAGCATAGAAAATTCACTACTCTCCACATAAGCAAATTTCTTCTCATGAATAGTAGTGGGAGCAAACTCAACAAAATAATTATCATGTGAGGCATAATCCAATTGAAAACTAACATTATGATGACAAGTTTCATGGTTATCATTATTCTTAATAGCATACAAGTCATCACAATAATCATCATAGATAGCAACTTTGTTCTCATAATCAATTGGAACCTCTTCCGAAATAGTGGATTCATCACTAAATAAAGTCACGACCTCTCCAAATCCACTTTCATAATTATCACAACAATATTCAACATCCTCCAAAATAGTGGGATCGTTACTTCCTAAAGTTGACACTCTTCCAAACCCACTTTCATCAATATAATCATCATAAATAGGAGGCATGCTTTCATCATAATAAATATTCTCATCAAAACTTGGGGCACTAAACATATCATCTTCATCAAACATAGCATCCCCAAGCTTGTGGCTTTGCATATCATTAGCATCATGGATATTCAAGGAATTCATACTAACAACACTGCAATCATGATCATCATTCACATATTTAGTATCAAGCATTTTATAGACTTCTTCTTCTAGCACTTGAGCACAATTTTCCTTTTCATCATACTCACGAAAGATATTAAAAATATGAAGCGTATGAGACAAATTCAATTCCATTTTTTGTAGTTTTATTTTATAAACTAAACTAGTGATAAAACAAGAAACAAAAAGATTCGATTGCAAGATCTAAAGATATACCTTCAAGCACTCACCTCCCCGGCAATGGCGCCAGAAAATAGCTTGATGTCTATTACACAACCTTCTTCTTGTAGACGTTGTTGGGCCTCCAAGTGAAGAGGTTTGTAGGACAGTAGCAAATTTCCCTCAAGCAGATGACCTAAGGTTTATCAATCCGTGGGAGGCATAGGATGAAGATGGTCTCTCTCAAACAACTCTGCAACCAAATAACAAAGAGTCTCTTGTGTCGCCAACACACCCAATACAATTGTAAATTGTATAGGTGCACTAGTTCGGCGAAGAGATGGTGATACAAGTGCAATATTGATAGTAGATATGGGTATTTGTAATCTGAAATTATAAAAACAGCAAGGTAACAAGTGGTAAAAGTGAGCGTAAACGATATTGCAATGGTAAGAGACAAGGCCTAAGGTTCATACTTTCACTAGTGCAAGTTTTCTCAACAATAATAACATAATTGTATCATCTAACTATCCCTCAACATGCAACAAAGAGTCACTCCAAAGCCACTAATAGCAGAGAACAAATGAAAAGATTATGGTAGGGTACGAAACCACCTCAAAGTTGTCCTTTCTGCTCGATCTATTCAAGAGTCCATAGTAAAACAACACGAAGCTATTCTTTCCGTTCAATCTATCATAGAGTTCATACTAGAATAACACCTTAAGACACAAATCAATGAAAACCCCAATGTCACCTAGATACTCCATTGTCACCTCAAGTATCCGTGGGCATGATTATATGATATGCATCACACAATCTCAGATTCATCTATTCAACCAACACAAAGTACTTCAAAGAGTGCCACAAAGTTTCTACCGGAGAGTCAAGACGAAAACGTGTGCCAACCCCTATGCATAGGTTCATGGGCGGAACCCGCAAGTTGATCACCAAAACATACATCAAGTGGATCACGTGATATCCCATTGTCACCACAGATAAGCAAGGCAAGACATACATCAAGTGTTCTCAAATCCTTAAAGACTCAATCCGATAAGATAACCTCAAAGGGAAAACTCAATCCATTACAAGAGAGTAGAGGGGGGAGAAACATCATAAGATCCAACTATAATAGCAAAGCTCGCGATACATCAAGATCGTGCCATAGAGAGAACACGAGAGAGAGAGAGAGATCAATCACATAGCTACTGGTACATACCCTTAGCCCCGAGGGTGACACTACTGGAATCTGGCACTTTGCCATCTGCCATGGCAGATGGCAAAGGCATGGTCGGCTGATGGCAAAGGCTTTGCCATCTGCCAGCAGATGGCAAACAGGTCGTCCGAAAACCTGCCGGTAAAGGCTTCTTTGCCATCTGCTGGCAGATGGCAAAGCCTCTTAACGGGGTTAGCCCCGTTAGAAGGCTAACGGCATACTTTGCCATCTGCCAGCAGATGGCAAAGGCTGCAGGCTCTTTGCCATCTGCATGAAGATGGCAAAGGCTGCAGGCTCTTTGCCGTCTGCCAGTAGATGGCAAAGAGCCCAAATAGGCCAGCCCAAATGGGGCAGGTAGATGACACGTGGCCTCTTTGCCATCTGCTGGCAGATGGCAAAGAGCTTTGCCATCAGCTGGCAGATGGCAAAGTGACTATATTGCACCATTTAATTCTGTTTTTTCTTATATCAATTCATTTTCACAGAAATCAAACACAAATATATTTATATGACCAATATAGCATATTCAACACATATTACCAATAGTCATGAACACATATGTATCCAACACATGTTACCAATAGTAGCAAATTTCATCCGTACATATACATAGTTTCATCAATATTACACAGTTTCATCCATAGGTAGCAAGTTTCACAAGGTCAAAACAAAAACTAAATACAAGCAATCCATCAACCCAAGCTTCCGTGATCAATTAAGCAAATCTGTAAAATAGGAAAGAAGAAAGTTAGAAGAAGAAGACTAGAAGAAGAAGATTATTATGATGCAACTAAAATGTGAAGATTATTATGATGCAACTTATATCTATAAAATAGGTCATTTTAGAGCTAGCCTAGGTTAAATAGGTCATTTTGGAGCTAATTAAGCTTATTATGTAATGTTTGAGCTAGATAAGCATATTAAGTCATTTTGGAGGAAAAAATGCTAAGTATAGGTCATTTTCGAGCTAGCCTAGGTTGAATAGGTCATTTTGAAGCTAAGTAAGGTTATTATGTCATTTTGGAGCTAGCTAAGCATATGAAGTCATTTAGGACCTAAAATATGTCATTTCTTAAGCATACTATATCATTTTAGAGCTAGCTAAGCATATTAAGTCATTTTGGAGGAAAAGATGCTAAGTATAGGTCATTTTAGAGCTATCGTAGGTTAAATAGGTCATTTTTAAGATAGCTAAGCATATTAAGTCATTTTGGAGGAAAAATGCTAAGTATAGGTCATTTTAGAGCTATCCTAGGTTAAATATGTCATTTTGGAGCTAATTAAGCTTATTATGTTATTTTGGAGCTAGCTAAGCATGTGAAGTCATTTAGGAGCTAAACTATGTCATTTCTTAAGCATATCATGTCATTTTAGAGGTAGTTAAGCATATTAACTAATTTTGGAGGAAAAGATTCTAAGTATAGGTCATTTTGAAGCTAGCTAAGCATATTAAGTCATTTTGGAGGAAAAATGCTAAGTATAGGTCATTTTAGAGCTATCCTAGGTTAAATAGGTCATTTTGGAGCTAATTAAGCTTATTATGTAATTTTTGAGCTAGCTAAGCATATTAAGTCATTTTGGAGGAAAAATACTAAGTACAGGTCATTTTAGAGCTAGCCTAGGTTGAATAGGTCATTTTGAAGCTAAGTAAGGTTATTATGTCATTTTGGAGCTAGCTAAGCATATGAAGTCATTTAGGACCTAAAATATGTCATTTCTTAAGCATATTATATCATTTTAGAGCTAGCTAAGCATATTAAGTCATTTTGGAGGAAAAGATGCCAAGTATAGGTCATTTTAGAGCTATCCTAGGTTAAATATGACATTTTTAAGCTAGCTAAGCATATTAAGTCATTTTGGAGGAAAAATGCTAAGTATAGGTCATTGTAGAGCTATCATAGGTTAAATATGTCATTTTGGAGCTAATTAAGCTTATTATGTCATTTTTGAGCTAGCTAAGCATATTGAGTCATTTTGGAGGAAAAAATGCTAAGTATATGATTATGTCGCTAGTATCCATATGGCAGAGAACCCGGGCCGACATGACTAGTCATAGAACCAAGGTGGCACAAACGTACAGGGACAGGCATACATGACCCAGCAATGCATGTGTCGGTCATCAGCGAGTGCAACCAAGTCGTAGCAAGCTACAAGGACTTCGGTGATACACCGCGTGACATTTCCCCGTAGGGACAGACACATGAGCAAAGAAGGACACATGCCGGTCAATCCATGTGTTCCGGAGCAGTAGTGAACTACCATGGCTCAGTGGAAGCACTAGGAGGCATTTCCCTGTATGGAAGGCTACCAAAGGCACGCGACTAGGTGTCGAATCCCACACATACAATGCATTTCAAACATACACACATTATGCACGATATGTGTAGATACAACATGGCATCACAACAAAACTCTATTAAGCAAAACACTTGGGAAACTTACCGTCATCACAGAGGTGTAGGTGTAGGTGTAGGTGTAGGACCGGTCGCGCCAGTGGTAGACGGAGAAGGATCGGTCGATGCTTGTCGGGAGTTACGTTGCACCAAAGATTATTTCCAATGTATCATTAGCATGATGCAACTCAAATGTGAAGACTAGTAACTAATGACCGTTCAAATGAAACTCACCGTGCCCGCCGGAGCAATGACTGGCATCGGCGGAGGGGTCTGGCCGTTCTTCTCGCACATGGACTGCACATTTGGTTTTGACGAGTCAGTCATATTAGTTACTAATGAAAGGAACATTGCGTGCATGATTTAGCTAATATGCAGAAGAAACTTACCACGAAGAGCTCGTACATGTCCCGGTTAGCCGAGTCATTCCGGTTCCTCTCCTCCTCCAACAGCCTAGCCGTCCTTTCCTCATTCTCCCTGTCCCTCTTCGCTGCCTGTCGGTCCCTCTCCGCCAACTATCGGTCCCTCTCCTCAAAAGCAGCCTGGGTCTTCACTCTCTCTGCCTCAATAGCAGCCTGCAACACCACTCGTTAGCATTGTAATCATCGACGGCCGCAAACACAATGTAATGGAGGAAAGGCTACTGAGTCCGTATAACAAACCTGGAATTCGATTTCCACTGGTTGTAAACGAGGCGGTATCTTAGGATCAGAGCTGGTCTGGCGCTTCTTGATCTGCGGGAGAGTGCTACTACAACGTATCAGTCCATTACCAATGGCTAACGAGCCATGGGACCTCCCACCACCAGATATCATCACCAGCTCTGGATCAAGAGGCCGGCTCGGGTTAAAGTCCGGCCCTTTCCTTGCCTTCCCCTGCGTAATGTACTACACCATCTTGTGGTGGGAAGCCTCGTTGCTGAAGTTCTTTGCATTTTCGAGGTCAGACTCAGAGAATAACTTGGCCTTCTTGTACGGTGCAATATTGGACATGCCATAGAGGTCGAACAGCTCTGGCACTGGAGCCTTGTTGTGTCTTGACTAAAAGAGAGGAACAGAGTATTAGTTAAGGACTCAAGCTAGAACAAAGAATGAATTTGCATGAATCATGAAGCAAACCACACATACCCAGTTTTTCCCGTACCCATGTAGGTCGACGCTGCCTAGATGGTGTGGCACACCTTTCATTTTGAAACGCTTCTCCTTTGCTTTGTTGTGGGTGACGCGCCATTGGGGAGAGCACCACTCATCCACCAACACCTCCCAGCAGTCCATCTTGTCCGCACACCATCTTGGAGGCACCTAAGTTAAGCAAGAGAAATTTGAGCGCTACGCCTACGAATCAAATCAAGGAAACTAAGTACAAGGCCTTAAGAATAGGTAATTACCTTCATGTACTTCTCCTTACTTAGATACTTGTCCCGGCACTTCTCTTTTCTCCTCCTAATACGAGTCTGTGCGAAGTAGTCTCGAACAGCCTGCGTCCGAGCCTCGTGCCGAAAGTTTCCAAGTAGGCGCCTGCACTCGGCGTCGATAACCCGAGCCGCGGCCTCCTCCTGGCCCTCAGGACACATGTAGAAGGTCTGCAATCAAACAAGAAAACACGGATTAGAAGGTCTGCAATCAAACAAGAAAACACATGTAGAAGGTATGCAATCAAAGAAGAAAACACAACGTAAATGGCAAAGGAGAAATTACCCAAAACGTGGCGATCACAATGTCGGCCACCGTGCCGCACTCGACATCGCCGACCCTATGCTCCAGCGGGGCCGGGGCAGCCAAGTAGTGCTCCCAGGTCATTCCTAGCTCTGGAACCCGGCCCTCACCGGGCAACGTGACCCACCCCGGGAAGCACTGGCGACAAATCACACCAAGGACAGTGTTGGGCCTGCGGACACCATCTTCGTGTGTCCAAGAACTGCAGTATGACAAGGCCAACGCATTAGATATTCAAAGAAACGTCAAGGCAAAGGTTAAAAAAAGAGTAAATGCACTTACTTCTCCCCGTTAGGCGCAATCAACCACCTCTGGTCGGGGGTCGCCGGGGTGGGCGGGAGCTTTGTATGACCACGCTGGTAGACTTTGCGCCCCTCAACCCACTCACCCTCGCTATAGCTATCAGGACTATAGTCTCCACCCTGAACACAACTACGGGCACTCGACTCCGTCCAGTCCTCCCATGGGCTCGGCTCCGACTCAGCGTGACCCCGTCTGAGCTCCGGAGTCTCGTGGGGTGAAGACTCGGCCGCCAGAGGCTCGGCGGCCCGAGGCTCGTCGTCGGCCCGAGGCTCGTCGGTCGTAGGCGCGTCTGCCATAGGCTCGTCGGCCGGAGGCTCGTGGAGTGGAGTCCGAGACGGGTCCACCTCAGATGGCTCGATCTCAGATGGAGCAGCCCTGTGGTCGGGTGACTCAGCTGGGGGTGGCGGTGAGGAAGGCGTAGCAGCCTTCCTACCTCTCCCGACGCCACGTCCACCTCTAGCAGCCTTCTCCTTCTTCTTACCCCCCCAACCTCTCCCGGCCGAAGAAGAAGTGACTGTCGCTGGACTCTGCAAACCGAGATCTAGTGCTCTCCGGAGGCTATGGGAGGGAATGGAACTACCCCTCCCACCACGCGCCGAGGTAGGAGCCCCGGAGCGCTCTCGACCCGCGCCCACCATCTGTCAACACCTGGAATGACAAAGAGTAAACGAAATTAGTATAACATAAAAAAATGAATGCCTAACATGAATAATAATATGTATATAAATTCATTTTAGAGGAATAAATGCTAAGTATAGCTCATTTTAGAGCTATCCTAGGTTAAAGTCATTTTTGAGCTAATTAAGGTTGTTATGTCATTTTTGAGCTAGCTAAGCATACAAATTCATTTTGGAGGAATAAATGCTAAGTATAGCTCATTTTAGAGCTAGCTAGGTTAAAACTTGAACTAATTAATAATATATATGTATATAATAATAATGGAATACCCGACATGAACTATAATATTAATCTTCATCGTCATCATTAATAAATGCATCATCATCGTCTATATATGCTTCGGGGTCAATAAATGCATCATCCTCATCACTATCAGTAATGACGTGCTCATCATCATCAATAAATTCATCAACATCTGGAAGGCCTCCTGCATGTAATCGGTCAAGCATTGACAGGTCATCCGCAGCAGTAACCTCTTCTTGTTCAGGCTCTTCTTGTTCCTGCTCAGGCTCGGATTCACTGCCGCTGTCTACTTGAATGTTATGAGGTGAGCGGTTCTTGAAACGTTTTTTGGAAAGACGTGTTTCTTGGAACAATTCTCCTTCATATGTGTCTGGATTAACGTGAGGTTCATAACCCTCTTCATTGGGGGGAGGTGGTCTAACACGTGGCGGCACTTCATAAACGACATCCCAACCTTCGAGATTTGGATCACTTTGGCAGGCCCACGGTAGATAGAAAACTTGGGTTGCCTGTTGAGCCGTAATATAGACATCGGGAACATCCAAATGGGTGCTTTGTTTGATTTCGACTAGCCCTAGATGTTCATGAGTCCTTCTAGTCTCTTTCGGCTGGAACCAATGACATTTGAAGACTACGACGTTCGGTGGGTTTGCACCATAGAATGGAAGTTCATAAATTGCTTCAACTCTTCCATAATACTCGGTATCTCCTTCGCCAATAGCAGAGACACAACAATTTGTAGACTTTCGGTCGGCCATAGATAGCTCTTTGCCATAGGTACAAAAGCGATACCCGTTGATGTCGTATTTGTCAAATGAATGGACCTTATAGTCAAAACCATTAGCGACTTGTCTCAATTCGGCGTCCATAGACTCTGAACTAGCCTACAAGTTTAATACAAAAGGATTGTTGCATTAGCCAGAAATTAGAAGAAAAAATGAAATGGTCTAATGGAAATTACCGTTTGTTTGAACCAAGAGATGAAACCAGGATAGCCGCCTCCATGCATTGCCAGAAGCTCATACTCTTCGATGGAATCCTTTTGGATAACCGCTCCATACGAGAATTTGGTGATGTATCAACTGTATCAAATATCCAGGAATAAGAGCAGTTCAAATGAAGTAGAGGTTGCGAATTAATGTACCGAGAACTTACTCGATGTACGGCCGCACTTCTGTTAGATTGTTCAAGATATACAACGTAATGGTCCGCCATTCGTCGTTATCCAACAATAAGGGAGTATAAGCACCGGCTGGTGCGAGCTTCCCTTTGAATAGGCTGAGGTTGGATCCACCCTTTTTAGGGTCGCCAACATTGTACCGAGGCTTCGGATTATGCAAATGACGATTTTTGGCTTTGTAGTGTGCTGTCACGAAGTTTGCCGCCTCCTCAGTAATGAATGCCTCGGCCATCGATGCTTCAATTCGACGTTTATTTTTACATTTTGCTCGAAGTGTCTTCTGCATCCTCTCAGTTGCGTAGCACCAACGATTCTGCACGGCCCCCCCCCAATCGTGCCTCGGTCGGGAGATGCAAAATCAAATGCTGCATTGGATTAAAGAAGCCAGGTGGAAAGATCTTCTCCAACTTGCAGATCAACTCCGGCGCCAACTCTTCCATTTCTTCTAGCAAGCTAGGCGATAATTCTTTCGCACATAGAACACGGAAGAAATAGCTCAGCTCTGCCAGTACTAGCCATTTATCCTCAGGGATAAAGCCACGCAACATCACCGGCATTACCTGCTCAAGCCATATGTGCCAATCATGACTCTTGAGACCAAATATTTTCAATTTTTCAAGGCTTGCTCCCCTCTTTAGATTCGATGCATACCCATCGGGGAACATCAACTCCTTTTTCACCCACAGGAGTATTTCCCTCATAACCGGCCTTCCAAGATTGAACCATGCCTTTGGCTTCGCCCAGTTCTTCTTTCCTTTTGGTTGTTTCATGTTTTGTAGCGGTCTATCACATAGAGCCTCCTGATCGACTCTGGCCTTAGGATTATCCTTCGTTTTCCCCTCTATGCCGAACAATGTACCAAAGAGGGCCTCACCGACATTCTTTTCAGTGTGCATCACGTCGATGTTGTGTGGGCAAAGGAGGTCTTTGAAGTACGGCAGATCCCACAAGCATATCTTGTGGGTCCAGGCGTGTTCCGTATTATACCCCTTGAAATACCCTGGACGCTTTGGATCCGGCTTGAGAGCGTTTAACTGATCCATGGTCTGTTGGCCTGTCAATGCAGGTGGTGTAGAGTTTTTGACATCTCTACCTTTGATGAAGTTCTTCTTGTCTTTTCTAAACTTATGGTGAGGATCCAGGAACTGTCTATGCATGTCGAAGCAAGAAAACTTGCCACCCGCCTGCAGCCGACGAAACTCAAGAGCAGCCTTGCATGTGGGGCACGGGAACCTTCCATGCACACACCAGCCAACGAATAGCGCATACGCCGGCAAGTCATGCATTGAGTACATGTACCACACACGCATTAGGAAGTTTTTTTTGTAGCGGCGTCGTATGTCTTGATCCCATTATCCCAAGCTTCTTGCAGTTCATCCTTAAGCGGCTGCATGTACACATTCATATTCTTCCCCGGATAGTTGGGCCCCGGAATTATCAACGTCAGGAAAATGTTCTTTCTTTGCATAATCTGTCCGGGGGGGAGATTGAGTGGAATGACAAATACAGGCCAACAACTGTATTGGGCTGCCATCATACCAAACACATTGAACCCATCCGTGCTGACGGCTACTCGAGGATTCCTTGGATCTGCCGCTTTTTCATCATGCAATGCATCAAAGTGTTTCCATGCAGCACCATCCGATGTGAGTACCATCATCAGATTCCCATCTGCATCTCGTTCGGTTCTTTTGCCCAATTTGTGCCATGTCATCTGCCTGGCCGTCTCTTCGACCATGAATAGATGTTGAAGTCTTGGTAAGATTGGCATATACCGAAGAACGTTAATGGGGATTTTGGTCTGACTGTTCTCACCCATACCGTTGTCTACCTCAACATACCTGGAAGACTTGCAAATGGGACAATAGTTCAATTCCGCATACTGGAGCCTAAATAAGGCACATCCGTTCTCACAGGCATCTATCTTCTCATAGGGCATCTTAAGTACACGGAGGATTTTGTCCGACTGGTACAGGTTTGTAGGCATTATATGGACTTTGGGTAGAAAGCATCCAAATAGTGTCACTATCGCGTCATAGCATTCTCTGCCCAAGTTGAATTGGGCCTTCAGAGCCATTACTTGTGCGATGGCATCCAGCTGACAAAGCTTGGTGTGCTCATGGAGAGGACGCTTCGAAGACTCCAACATATCATTGAAGGCCTTTGCAGATTCCTCCATCTCATCGTCCGAATCCCGAGCATCATCAAAGTCTTGCACCATGTCTTCCATCCCGGTACCATGCTCGTCGGTGCGACGACGGCCCTCCTCAGCTCTGGAACGTTGGGCGGACTCACCATGAAATGTCCACATCGTATAACCAGGCGTAAAACCCCACTTCTGCAGGTGTTTGATCATTTCAAACTCTGTCATCTTACAATGGTTGTCGCACTCGACACAGGGGCACCAGGTTGTTTTTTGTCCATTTGCAAATGCGGCTCTGATAAACCCCTTGGTTTTTGTCATCCATTCAGGGGTCATGTCTTTCTGACTAGGGTGACCGGTGTACATCCACGCACGATCACTCATCTTGCCTAGCTACTGGACACACAAGAAATACATACATAACTCAGCAAACCATATTCATCAGTTAATAGAGTTTCTCAGTTTTATTACGTCCATGCAACCTAGACGCTAATAGGTAAAGATAGGTCCTAATCCCACCCGAGTATGTGTAGATTGGGTTCGTTTTCCCATGCTCTGCTCCGGATCCGACACAAAATTTCGGCAGCACCTCCCCGATGTTCTCCTGATACACGTCTCGGCAATAAGCAGAGAGGATGTGTACCCGGAGAACAACAGAGAGGCACTGACGAAATTCTGCATCGGATCCGGAGCAGAGCATATGGGAAAACGAACCCAATCTACACATACTCGGGCTGTCCATGGATAACGTTGGACAATTCGAAAGAATTATGGTTATAAATATGCAAATTAATGCATATTATAGATGTAACCCTTTCGAATGGGAGACGCATAGTGGTCACGCATACTGATGATTGAATACACCTATAGCTAGCAAGTTTCATCGGCACGAAGACCGGAACAGAGCAAATGAAGGGGGAGAGGAGGAGATGTCATGTGTGCTCAGCCACAAACGCAGGGGCGGAGCTCGTCGAACGCACGGGGAGGTCGTTGAACACCAGACCCTCACAGCGATGAAACAACTGCACATTTAAATCCAACCGATCAACGCAAATATGTATGATGTTTTTCATAACAAAATTGGAAAATATATGACCTAACTCATAATTCACAAATAAATAGGGAGTGTCTATTTAGTACTTGATTGTTTTCCAATTCGGTATCATTCACATTTCCTGACAAATAAATAGAGGACACTTGTATGTCCAAAAAAAACCACCCTGGCGAAACACCAGCCAAACACCTAGGTAGTTTTGATAAAACTGAGAAAAACCATGGTTTAAAGAAACTGTAGTATTCATTGTGTACACATCTGAATATAGTGGTTTTCAATTACCATGGTTCTCTAGAAACTTTGTTGCCAAACTAAGCCTTAGGCCCCGTTTGTTATTATTGGAACGTCTAGGAACTGCTCGATATGACAGTATGTACTGAATTTTTGTAGGATAAACATCCTCAATGTTTTAAGCCGTGACAATGTCCAATAACATGTTGTTGCACCAACTACGGTCTTAGGGTTTGTGCCAAGATAATATGATTTCCATTTTCTGTTAGTTTGTTACTGATATTATCTCATATGGTATTTCTTGCCTATTAGGCCTAACACATAATTCTGCTTTAGTACTAACTTTATCACATGTCATTTGTTACCCTGCCAAAGGAGACCGTAAACATCTTGCAAAACAAACATTTTTCTGTGTGCTATCTTCTGAATACACTACAAAGCGAGCTGGGCCTAAGTTTTCCCCTCCTAAATCTGCGGTTGTATCTCTTTTCTCTCCTATACCCATCTCTCAATTTTTATCCATTCCCTTATTTGTTCCGTCTTTATCTGACTTTTTAGCTGATAATTTTCACTGTTAGAGACAAAGTTTGAAGCAAGGGTGCATGTATACGTGAATCTTCAGCGCAAAAAAAAACCTGAATCTCGATGGCGCCGTGGCGGGGAGGGCC
This sequence comes from Triticum timopheevii, assembly GCA_963921465.1. Lineage (NCBI taxonomy): Eukaryota > Viridiplantae > Streptophyta > Magnoliopsida > Poales > Poaceae > Triticum > Triticum timopheevii. The sequence goes on from OY997266.1 coordinate 68,443,343, forward strand.
GCGGGAAGGGGGCGGCGCCGTGGCCTGGCTCGGTGGAGGGGCGGGCCGCGGGGCACGCCGCGGTGGCAAGGAGGGCCGCGGTGGCTGGGGAAGGGCGGGGGAGGGCCGGCTTGGTGGAGGGAGGGGCGGCGGTGCTGGGACGGGCTGCGGTGGAGGGACGGGTGCAGGGGCGAGCTGCGGTGGCGGGGAGGGGTGGGGGAGGGGCGGGGGAGGGCTGCGGTGGCGGGGAGGGGCGGGCCGGCGGCGGTGCTGGGCGGTGGCAGGCCGGCGGCGCGCTGGGGTCGTCCGGCTGGGGCGCGCGGGTGCGGTTTGGGGGCAGCCTTTTTTTACACAAGTGGTGGGTGGGTGAGGTGGGGGGAGAGAGAGAGGGGTGGGGCCGGGCTAGAAGAGAGAGAGAGAGGGGTGGGGCCGGGCTAGAAGAGAGAGAGAGGGGAGGGACCTCTTTGCCATCTGCCAGCCGCTGGCTGATGGCAAAGATATGGGCCTTTGCTATCCGCTGGCAGATGGCAAAGAGGTGGGGCTACTAGGCCGTTACAGCGCCGTTATCCATTGGGCCCCACCCACTTCTTTGCCATCTGCCAACAGACGGAAAAGATTCTTTGCCATCTGCTGGCAGATGGCAAAGAGGTGGGTTGATAGGCCATTACAGCACTGGACCCTACGCACCTCTTTGCCATCTGCTGGCAGATGGCAAAGATTATTTGCCATCCACTAGCAGATGGCAAAGAATTGGCTAATGGCAACCATGTTCTTTGCCGTCTGTCAGTTCTTTGCCATCTGTTTTTTATAAGCAGATGGCAAAGACGTTCTTTGCCATCAGCTGGCAGATGGCAAAGAGCTGGCTGATGGCAAATTCCCAGTTTCCAGTAGTGTGAACTACTCCCTCCTCGTCATGGAGAGCGCCGAGATGATGAAGATGGCCACCGGTGAGGGATCCCCCCTCCGCCAGGGTGCCAGAATGGGCTCCCGAGAGGTTTTTGGTGGCTACAGAGGCTTGCGGCAGCGGAACTCCCGATCTATCTTGTTCTTCGATGGTTTTAGGGTATATGGGAATATATAGGCGAAAGAAGTCGGTCGGGGGAGCCACAAGGGGCCCACGAGAGTGGAGGGCGCACCCGGGGGGTTGGGCGCGCCCCCCTATCTTGTGGCCTCCTCGAAGCTTCCTTGACTTCAACTCCAAGTCTCCTGGATTGCTTCCGTTCCAAAAATAATGCTCCCGAAGGGTTCATTCCGTTTGGACTCTGTTTGATATTCCTTTTCTTTGAAACACTGAAATAGGCAAGAAAACAACAATATGGGCTGGGCCTCCGGTTAATAGGTTAGTCCCAAAAGTAATACAAAAGTGTATAATAAAGCACATAATCATCCAAAACATATAATATTATAGCATGAATGCTTCGTAAATTATAAATACGTTGGAGACATATCACGCTGCCGCGACTGTCTTGAGGGCGAGCTTGAGCGCCAGCAGAGCATCCTTGGTATCTCCAGCTACGGTGAGGGCGCCTCCACCCGCCTCCGACGCCCGAGAAGGGCTTGCTAGGTCGGAGCCGTTCCAGCGGTACATGGAGGAGGCTGAAGGCCTCCACCGAGAGCATGTTGAGGCTGGTGCCGCCGTCGATGAGGGCTTGGTGACGGCCACCTGGCAGATGGTGGGCGTGCAAAGCATTGGGAGCGCACTCAAGCAGGCGGTGTTGACAGGGTGATCGTCCGAGTTGAAGGTCAGGTCGGCTTTGGGTGCCGCCCAACCCGGGGGAACTCCTTGCCGCGCGAGGGCGGCGCCGATCTGGCGGAAGAACGGCTTGACGTGGCGGTCTGAGGGTGGCGCCTGCGAGCCGCCCAGGAGAGCTGCGACGATAGGGGGCGCCCGCGTAGCATAGTGGGTGAGGAAAAGGTTGGGCAGCTCCTCCCAGGAGGCCACAAAACATGTTGGCAGGTTGAGCAGCCAAACGCGCGAGACACCGGTGAGGGCCATGAGAAACCAATTGGCCATGACCTTGTGGTCGCCTGCGGTCTTGAGGACGGCCTCCTCCTATGCCATTAGGAAAGCCAGCGGATCCGCCGCGCCATAGCGCAGCGACAACTCTGGCTTGAACTTGTGCGGCCACTGCACCTGCCGCAAGGCGGGGGCGAAGGCTTGGAGCCCTCTGGCCCCAGCGCTGGCATCGGCCACCGGAGCCGAGGCGCATTGTCCGCCATGAGGGTGAAGCACGGTGTTGGTGGAGAGCGAGCTGACGGAAGGGAGAGCTCCGGCGCACCCCTACCTGGCGCGCCAAATGTCGGATATCGGGTTCCGGTAAAACCCTTAAGGTTCAAACTCTGGGTGCGCACGAAGATCTTCTCCCTATCGAAACATGCCCAGAACCTCACCGCGATTCTAAGCTAGCACGATGAACAACACAATAGACACGAGGTTTATACTGGTTCGGGCCACCGTTGTGGTGTAATACCCTAATCCAGTGTGTGGTGTGGTGGATTGCCTCTTGGGCTAATGATGAATAGTACAAAGGAAGAACAGCCTCGCGAGGAGAGGTGTGATACGTCCATTTTGCATCATGTTTTTATATCAATATTTATTGCATTATGGGCTGTTATTACACATTATATCTCAATACTTATGGCTATTCTCTCTTATTTTACAAGGTTTATCATGAAGAGGGGGAATGCCGGCAGCTGGAATTCTGGCTGGAAAGGAGCAAACATTGGAAACCTATTCTGCACTGCTCCAAAAGTCCTGAAACTCCACGAAACATATTTTTGGATTTATTAAGAACTAGCGGTGTGACCCGCGCATTTGCGCGGCTAGATTTGTTTGCTTTGTTTGCTTATTTATTTACATTTTATTACGTTCATATGCAAAATGGTATGTATATTTGTTAACATAGAAATTCCAAATTTTATAAAATCTTATAGCCATATCACCACATGACAATAAATTATTTGTCCCACATGTATTACCACATGACTATTACATTTTTGTCCTACATGACCTATTGTGGTATCTAATTATTGGACAATCTATTAACTCATCAGTAGCGTTTTTTGTCCCACACTTCATACTAATATGTATCCTTCACCTCACACTCTTGCTCCCTTGGTTCCCTTTTAAGAAAATTTCTACCTAGGATTAAGTAGAGTTCTTTCCCATAATATGTCTCATCATTAGCCATAGTTTTTTGTATCGTCCCTTTTGTAGTTTTCTTGCATTTCTTTATGTGGCACTCTTTATTTTAATTGTTTGTCACTTTCCCATATGAGGTAATCTACTCTCCCTCCGTTGTACATTTTTCCACAAACAATTATAAAGTAACGCGGTATGGGTCTACCCTACTGTTTCTGGCATAAATTACAGATTTTCATACGTTTCTTCGTGCTCACTCTTGGAGTGCCTTGCTCTTTCTGATCATTTTCATGTTTGTTTTCACATCGATTTATGTCGTAGAATATTGGCATGATTTCATTTTGTGGCGACACTATATTTTTATCCATGCAATTAATACACGTGCTGACATTGTTGTTGTTTTTTAGCACCCAGTGTCATCCATGGACTACATACGGATATATATAAACATATTTTAGAGCATATATTCACTCATTCTGCTATGTATGTAGTCCATAGTAAAATCCCTAGAGGTCTTATATTTAGGAACTGAGGAAGTATATTGCATGCTGCCAAATCCAGATTAAACTGTCAAATTTATTTCTGTTTTCACCCTGGACTCCAAATTTCTTCTTAGAATTATATTCTTAATCAAGCTATTTAGAAACTTCATATGGAGAATGCGTATAACAAATCAAGTCACTCTCTTTTTTATGTAATTCTTATATCAAAATTCATAAATATACTTGTGCACGCTCATAATTCTTACATGTACTAATTCCAAATTTACCTATGTGTGGACTTCATAGTATATATACAAATATCCACTTTGCTAACGCGATGTTCTCAGTTGCATATATTAAGAAACAATAGGTCAAGAATTTACATCACTTCCTTATCATATATAGTTTTCTATTCTACTTTTATGTGTATTTGCTTCCTCCTAAATTATCACATTTCGTTTTTCAACTTGGCAATCTACCAGAAAGCGCTAGTGCATCAATCCCTCCGTTGATAGTGTCGCTTTAATCGTGTGTAAGTTGTAATTGGCAACAGATTGCATGACTTCACTACATGCAAGGTAGTCGAAATTGCAATAATTATTCTAACCGGCCCGTACTGCTGCATTATTAACTGTTGTCACTCATATTTTCCTTTCCTTGATCTTTAATTATTCATTTGCCAAAATCGGCGATGAAAGTAATGTTGCGATTTATTTGTTCCTTGATTTAATAACACAATATATTAGATCTATAATATGAATCTATTGACTTCACATACAATATAATCCGAACATTGTTTTTGGAGGAATATATTTCTGAAAGTTAGATTCATATATGTGTGTCGCACGTAAGCACGTAAATTAAAATTCTTTTTTTATCCGAAATTTCATGACATATAATACATATATATAAAGTTTACATGACGCAAGATATTCAGCACTGTTTTGCTATTTTGCAAATCCATGTATCGTTGCATCCACCTTTTGTAATGATGGCCTCGTCCTTTTTCACGTTTGAACTTGTTATATCATCACTCGCAAAATATAATAATTGGTATCGTCATTAGATGTCCTTTTTTTTAGATGTCCTTTGTGCTTATGTGTGTCCTGGCCGGTTAGGCTCCTTTTTTTTCTTTGTTTACGGTAACTGATCTAGACTCTTTTCTTTTCTGAGGGTATCTAGACTCTTTTCTTTACGGAGGGAAACTGATTTTTCTTTTCCTTTTTGAGGAATACGTGACAGGTTGTACATGCAAGGTAGCCGGAATTGTTTTCTCTGACGGATCTATAAAACTGTTGTTCCCATCGTACAATGCTTTCCTACACTCAAATGCTCCTGTGTTCAATTTCTCAATGCATATAATGTGGCTATGCCCAATAGCCACCCCGAACCGTGTCGTCACATCATCTACCTAACTTATTTTTCTATCCTTTTTTACAGATAACTGTGCACAACCCAAATCATTGGCTGCTCATACGGACTGTTTTGAGAGAGACGTGTTACATACAAACACATCTTTCGATGGGTTCTGGGATTAATTTTTCTCTTTCGATCGGCTCTTTCTTTTCCTTTTTTGTGTGGATTCCCATTATTCTTTTTCAGGAAGGTACTTTGCCATACTAAAACTATTGGTCGGTGTATAAAAAAACTATGATACGTGACATGTGACGTGTCCAATTATTTACATGTGATCATATTTGTATGTAACGCTCCATCTATAAATCTTAACCGTTATTTTCTAATATTGACGGTCGAGATAATTTAATCTATGTGGATGAATGTGACGGCTTATTTGACTTCTGTTTTAATAATAGAAGATTATTGAGTGGAAGAAGTACACCAGGGGGCCCACACCCTGTTCAGGAGGGTGGGGCGCGCCCCCTCTACTGGGCGCGCCCCCTGTCTCCTGGGCCCCCTGGTGGCCCTCAGGTGTCCATCTTCTGCTATATGAGGGCTTTTACCCTGGAAAAAATCGTGGGCAAGCTTAGGGGACGAAACTCTGCCGCCACAAGGTGGAACCTTGGCGGAATCAATCTAGGGCTCTGGCGGAGCTGTTCTGCCGGGGACACTTCTCTCCGGAGGGGAGGGGGGATCATCACCAATGATCCTCTCATCGGGAGGGGGTCAATCTCCATCAACATCTTCACCAACACCATCTCCTCTCAAACCCTAGTTCATCTCTTGTATCCAATCTTGTATCAAAACCACAAATTGGTACCTATGGGTTGCTAGTAGTGTTGATTACTCCTTTTAGTTGATGCTAATTGGTTTACTTGGTGGAAGACCATATGTTCAGATCCTTTATGCATATTACACTAGTAGAAAAGGGGGCATCAGTCCCGGTTCATAAGGGCCTTTAGTCCCGGTTCTTGAACCGGGACTAAAGGGTCATTACTAATGCCTCCCCCCTTTAGTCCCGGTTCAAACTGGAACCGGGACTAAAGGTCGCGGCCACATGGAGCTCCACCTTTAGTCCCGGTTGGTAACACCAACCGGGACTAAAGGGAATTTTGTGATTTTTCTTTTTTAAAATTTTTTTAAAAAAAAATTTTGAAATTTTTTTTGAATTTTTTTTATTTTTAATTTTCTCAATTATTTTAACCTCTAATCTCTAATCACCATCCCTCATCACTGCTCAATTTATCCTCTAATCTCTAATCACCCCTCATCACTTCCCGAAAGGTCACCCATCCTCCCACTCCCCCAGCCTGAGCACGCTTAACTTCCGGGTTCTATTCTCCCTCGTTTCCAAGTCTGCACTTGTTGTTTTCCTGACAATAGTAAGATGTCAATCCTATTAACCCTCAGGAATTTTGCATGAGCATGAAGTGACACATTTCACTGTTTGAGTTTGAAACTATTGTTTTAAAAAACTAAAATAATTATTTAGTAGTTATACCATTGTTTGACCATAGTTTGACCACGCAGTTTGAAATTGTTTCGATTTTTTCCACTCTAGATCTTAAAAGCCCCGTAACTTTTTTTCTGTTAGGTTTTTGAGGATTTTAAAAATGTTTAATGGGGCTCCCCCAATTAAATTTGGATTTACCTTTTCGAGTAGATGATTTTTCATATAAAAAACTTTTTCATCCGAGTTAGTATGCAAAAGTTATGCCCATTTTACTAAATTCTAGAGAGATTTTGCAAATAAAGTCGAAATTAACATTTGCAAATTTTCCCAACAACTAGACCACATATCACATGGGAAACTTATTTTCTTTTATTTTTTTGACATTTCATCATTTTCTTTTATTTTTTTGAAAACTGAAAAGGCGATCCACAGGGGGGGGGGGTAGAGTTTGAAAATGGGACCTTTAGTACCAGTTCGTGCCATGAACCGGTACTAATGCCTCAAACCCCATTAGTACCGGTTCGTGGCACGAACCGGGAATAAAGGTCTAACCCTTTAGTCCCGGTTGGTGCCACGAACTGGTATTAATGGGCATCGCACCCTTTAGTCTCGGTTCGTGGCACCAACCGGGACTAAAAGGTCCAAACGAACCTGGACAAATGGCCCACGTGGCCCGGCCGGCCCCCTGGGCTCCCGAACCGGGGACTAATGGGCAAACCTGGCCTGGACCAAAGCCCTCTTTTCTACTAGTGTTATTACCCCTTTGATTATGAACATGAATATGCTTTGTGATAGTAACGTTTGTTCCTGAGGACATGGGTGAAGTCTTGCTATTAGTAGTCATGTGAATTTGGTATTCGTTCGATATTTTGATGAGATGTATGTTGTCTTTTCCTCTAATGGTGTTATGTGAACGTCGACTACATGAAACTTCACCATTATTTGGGCCTAGAGGAAGGCATAGGGAAGTAATAAGTATATGATGGGTTGCTAGAGTGACAGAAGCTTAAACCCTAGTTTATGCGTTGCTTCGTTAGGGGCTGATTTGGATCCATATGTTTAATGCTATGGTTAGGTTTACCTTAATACTTCTTTTGTAGTTGCGGACACTTGCAATAGGGGTTAATCATAAGTGGGATGCTTGTCCATGTAAGGGCAGTACCCAAGCACTGGTCCACCCACATATCAAATTATCAAAGTACTAAACACGAATCATATGAACGTGATGAAAACTAGCTTGACGATAATTCCCATGTGTCCTCGGGAGCTCCTTTCTCATCATTAGAAATTGTCCAGGCTTATCCTTTGCTACATAAAAGATTGGGCCACCTTGCTGCACTTTATTTACTTTGTTTATTTGTTACCCGTTATTATTTATCTTATCACAAAACTATCTATCACCTACAATTTCAGTGCTTGTAGAGAAAACCTTACTGAAAATCGCTTATCATTTCCTTCTGCTCCTCGTTGGGTTCAACACTCTTACTTATCGAAAGGACTACGATAGATCCCCTACACTTGTGGGTTATTGTCGGTGTCAAAACCGGCAGATCTCGGGTAGGGGGTCCCGAACTGTGCGTCTAGGCGGATGGTAACAGGAGACAAGGGACACGATGTTTTACCCAGGTTCGGGCCCTCTCGATGGAGGTAAAACCCTCCGTCCTGCTTGATTGATATTGATGATGTGGGTATTACAAGAGTAGATCTACCACGAGATCAAGGAGGCTAAACCCTAAAAGCTAGCCTATGGTATGATTGTTGTTATTGAAGGAAATATGCCCTAAAGGCAATAATAAAGTTATTATTTATTTCCTTATTTCATGATAAATGTTTATTATTCATGCTAGAATTGTATTAATCGGAAACATAATACATGTGTGAATACATAGACAAACATAGTGTCACTAGTATGCATCTACTTGACTAGCTCGTGAATCAAAGATGGTTAAGTTTCCTAGCCATGGACAAAAGAGTTGTCATTTGATTAACGAGATCACATCATTAGGAGAATGATGTGATTGACATGACCCATTCCGTTAGCCTAGCACTTGATCGTTTAGTATGTTGCTATTGCTTTCTTCATGACTTATACATGTTCCTGTAACTATGAGATTATGCCACTCCCGTTTACCGGAGGAACACTTTGGGTGCTACCAAACGTCACAATGTAACTGGGTGATTATAAAGGAGTACTACAGGTGTCTCCGAAGGTACATGTTGAGTTGGCGTATTTCGAGATTAGGTTTTGTCACTCTGATTGTCGGAGAGGTATCTCTGGGCCCTCTCGGTAATGCACATCACTACAAGCCTTGCAAGCAATGTGACCAATGAGTTGGTTACGGGATGATGCATTACGTAACGAGTAAAGAGACTTGCCGGTAACGAGATTGAACTAGGTATTGGATACCGACAATCAAATCTCGGGCAAGTAACATACCGATGACAAAGGGAACAACGTATGTTATTATGCGGTTTGACCGATAAAGATCTTCGTAGAATATGTAGGAACCAATATGGGCATCCAGGTTCCGCTATTGGTTATTGACCGAGAATAGTTCTAGGTCATGTCTACATTGTTCTCGAACCCGTAGGGTCCGCACGCTTAAGGTTTCGATGACAGTTATATTATGAGTTTATGAGTTTTGATGTACCAAAGGAGTTCAGAGTCCCGGATGAGATCGGGGACATGACGAGGAGTCTCGAAATGGTCGAGACATAAAGATCGATATATTGGACGACTATATTCAGAGTTCGGAAAGGTTCCGAGTGATTCGGGTATTTTTCGGAGTACCAGAGAGTTACGGGAATTCGCCGGGGAGTATATGGGCCTTATTGGGCTTTAGGGGAAAGAGAGAGGAGATGTTGGGCGCCCCCCCCCCCAAGGCCTAGTCCGAATTGGACTAGGGGGAGGGGCTGCGCCCCCTCCTTCCTTCTCTTCTCTTCCCCCTTTCCTTGACTCCTACTCCTACTACTTGGAAGGGGGGGAATCCTACTCCCGGTGGGAGTAGGACTCCTCCTTGGTGCGCCTCCTCCTAGGCCGGCCACCCCCTCCCTTGCTCCTTTATATACGGGGCAAGGGGGCACCCCAAAACACACAAGTTGATCTACGGATCGTTCCTTAGCCGTGTGCGGTGCCCCCCTCCACCATATTCCACCTCGGTCATATCGTTGCAGAGTTTAGGCGAAGCCCTGCACCGGTAGAACATCATCATCGTCACCACGCCGTCGTGCTGACGGAACTCATCCCCGAAGCTTTGCTGGATCGGAGCCCGGGGATCGTCATCGAGCTGAACGTGTGCTGAACTCGGAGGTGCCGTACGTTCGGTACTTGGATCGGTCGGATCATGAAGACGTACGACTACATCAACCGCGTTGTCATAACGCTTCCTCTTACGGTCTACGAGGGTACGTGGACAACATTCTCCCCTCTCATTGCTATGCCATCACCATGATCTTGCGTGTGCGTAGGATTTTTTTTGAAATTACTGCGTTCCCCAACAGTGGCATCCGAGCCTAGGTTTTATGCGTTGATGTTATATGCACGAGTAGAACACAAGTGAGTTGTGGGCGATACGAGTCATACTGCTTACCAGCATGTCATACTTTGGTTCGGCGGTATTGTTGGATGAAGCGGCCCGGACCGACATTACGCGTGCGCTTACGCGAGACTGGTTTTACCGCCGTGCTTTGCACACAGGTGACTAGCGGGTGTCTGTTTCTCCAACTTTAGTTGAACCGAGTGTGGCTACGCCCGGTCCTTGCGAAGGTTAAAACAGCACTAACTTGACGAACTATCGTTGTGGTTTTGATGCGTAGGTAAGAACGGTTCTTGCTAAGCCCGTAGCAGCCACGTACAATTTGCAACAACAAAGTAGAGGATGTCTAACTTGTTTTTGCAGGGCATGTTGTGATGTGATATGGTCAAGACGTGATGAGATATAAGTTGTTGTATTAGATGATCATGTTTTGTAACCGAAGTTATCGGCAACTGGCAGGAGCCATATGGTTGTCGCTTTATTGTATGAAATGCAAACGCCCTGTAATTGCTTTACTTTATCACTAAGCGGTAGCGATAGTCGTAGAAGCAATAGATGGCATAAACGACAACGATGCTACGATGGAGATCAAGGTGTCGCGCCGGTGACGATGGTGATCACGATGGTGCTTCGGAGATGGAGATCACAAGCACAAGATGATGACGGCCATATCATATCACTTATATTGATTGCATGTGATGTTTATCCTTTATGCATCTTATCTTGCTTTGATTGACGGTAGCATTTTAAGATGATCTCTCACTAATTATCAAGAAGTGTTCTCCCTGAGTATGCACCGTTGCGAAAGTTCTTCGTGCTGAGACACCACGTGATGATCGGGTGTGATAGGCTCTACGTTCAAATACAACGGGTGCAAAATAGTTGCACACGCGGAATACTCAGGTTAAACTTGACGAGCCTAGCATATACAGATATGGCCTCGGAACACGGAGACCGAAAGGTCGAGCGTGAATCATATAGTAGATATGATCAACATAGTGATGTTCACCATTGAAAACTACTCCATCTCACGTGATGATCGGACATGGTTTAGTTGATTTGGATCACGTGATCACTTAGATGACTAGAGAGATGTCTGTCTAAGTGGGAGTTCTTAAGTAATATGATTAATTGAACTTAAATTTATCATGAACTTAGTCCTGGTAGTATTTTGCAAATTATGTTGTAGATCAATAGCTCGCGTTGTTGTTTTCATATGTTTATTTTGATATGTTCCTAGAGAAAATTGTGTTGAAAAATGTTAGTAGCAATGATGCGGATTCGATCCGTGATCTGAGGTTTATCCTCATTGCTGCAGAGAAGAATTATGTCCTTGATGCACCGCTAGGTGACAAACCTATTGCAGGAGCAGATGCAGACGTTATGAATGTTTGGCTAGCTCAATATGATGACTACTTGATAGTTTAGTGCACCATGCTTAACGGCTTAGAATCGGGACTTCAAAGACGTTTTGAACGTCATGGACCATATGAGATGTTCCAGGAATTGAAGTTAATATTTCAAGCAAATACCCGAGTTGAGAGATATGAAGTCTCCAACAAGTTCTATAGCTAAAGGATGGAGGAGAATCGCTCAACTAGTGAGCAAGTGCTCAGATTGTCTGGGTACTACAATCGCTTGAATCAAGTGGGAGTTAATCTTCCAGATAAGATAGTGATTGACAGAGTTCTCTAGTCACCATCACCAAGTTAGTAGAACTTCGTGATGAACTATAGTATGCAAAGGATGATGAAAATGATTCCCGAGCTCTTCGTGATGTTGAAATCAACGAAGTTGAAATCAAGAAAGAGCATCAAGTGTTGATGATTGACAAGACCACTAGTTTCAAGAAAAGGGCAAAGGGAAAGAAAGGGAACTTCAACTAGAATGACAAGCAAGTTGTCACTCCCACGAAGAAGCCCAAAGCTGAACCAAAGCCTGAAACTGAGTGCTTATACTGCAAAGGAAATGGTCACTGGAAACGGAAATACCCTGGATATTTGGTGGATAAGAAGGATGGCAAAGTGAACAAGGGTATATATGATATACAGGTTATTGATGTGTACCTTACTAGTGTTTATAGTAGCCCCTGAGTATTTGATACTTGTTCGGTTGCTAAAAATTAGTAACTCAAAACAGGAGATACAGAATAAACAGAGACTAGTTGAGGGTGAAGTGACGATGTATGTTGGAAGTAGTTCCAAGATTGATCATCATCACACTCTCCCTATACTTTCGGGATAAGTGTTAAACCTAAATAAATGTTATTTGGCGTTTGTGTTGAGCATGAATATGATTTGATCATGTTTATTGCAAAACGGTTATTCATTTAAAGTCAAAGAATAATTGTTATTCTGTTTACATGAATAAAGCCTTCGATGGTCATACACCCAATGAAAATAGTTTGTTGGATCTCGATCATAGTGATACATATATTCATAATATTGATGCCAAAAGATGCAAAGTTGATAATGATAGTGCAACTTATTTGTGGCACTGCCGTTTGGGTCCTATCGGTGTAAAGCGCATGAAGAAACTCCATAAAGATGGATTTTTGGAATCACTTGGTTATGAGTCATTTGATGCTTGCGAACCATGCCTTATGGGCAAGATGACTAAAACTCCGTTTGTCAGAACAATGGAATGAGCTACTGACTTGTTGGAAATAATACATACCGATGTATGCGATCCAATGAGTATTGATGCTTGTGGCGGGTATCGTTATTTTCTGACCTTCACAAGATGATTTGAGTAAGATATGAGTATATCTACTTAATAAAGCACAAGTCTGAAACATTTGAAAAGTTCAAAGAATTTTAGAGTGAAGTGGAGAATCATTGTAACAAGAAAATAAAGTTTCTGTGATTTGATCACGGAGACAAATATTTGAGTTACGAGTTTGGTCTCAAATTAAAACAATGTGGAATAAGTTTCACAAACTCATGCCACCTGGAACACCACATCGTTATGGTATGTCCGAACGTCGTAACCGCACTTTATTGGATATGGTGCGATCCATGATGTCTCTTATCAGTTTACCACTATCGTTTTGGGGTTATACATTAGAGACAGCTGCATTCACGTTAAATAGGGCACCATCAAAATCTGTTGAGACGACGCCTTATGAACTATGGTTTGGCGAGAAACCAAAGTTGTCGTTTCTTAAACTTTGGGACTGTGATGCTTATTTGAAAAGTTTCAACCTGATAAGCTCGAACCCAAATCGGAGAAGTGCGTCTTCATAGAATACCCAAAGGAAACTATTGGGTACTCCTTCTATCACAGATCCGAAGGCAAAACTTTCGTTGCTAAAATGGATCCTTTCTAGAGAAGAAGTTTCTCTCGAAAGAAGTGAGTGGGAGGAAAGTAGAACTTGATGAGGTAATTGTACCTTCTCCCTTATTGGAAAGTAGTGCATCACAGAAATCAGTTCCAGTGATTCCTACACCAATTAGTGAGGAAGTTAATGATGATGATCATGAAACTTCAGATCAAGTTGCTACCAAACCTCGTAGGTCTTCCAGAGTAAGATCCGCACCAGAGTGGTACGGTAATCATGTTCTGGAAGTCATGTTACTTTACCATGATGAACCTACGAACTATGAGGAAGCGATGATGAGCCCAAATTCCGCGAAATGGCTTGAGGCCATAAAATCTGAGATATGATCCATGTATGAGAACAAAGTATGGACTTTGATTGACTTGCTCGATGATCAGCAAGCCATGTTAAATAAATGGATCTTCAAGAGGAAGACGGACACTGATAGTAGTGTTACTATCTACTAAGCTCGACTTGTTGCGAAAGGTTTTCGACAAGTTCAAGATGTTGAATACGATTAGATTTTCTCACTCATATCGAAGCTTAAGTCTGTCCGAATCATGTTAGCAATTGCCACATTTTATGAAATTTGGCAAATGGATATCAAAACTACATTCCTTAATGGATTTATTAAAGAAGAGTTGTATATGATGCAACCAGAAGGTTTTGTCAATCCTAAAGGTGCTAACAAAGTGTGCAAGCTCCAGCGATCCATTTATGGACTGGTGCAAGCCTCTCGGAGTTGGAATATACGCTTTGATGAGTTGATCAAAGCATATGGTTTTATACAGACTTTTTGAGAAGCCTGTATTTACAAGAAAGTGAGTGGGAGCACTACAACATTTCTGATAAGTATATGTGAATGACATATTGTTGATCGGAAATAATGTAGAATTATTCTGCAAAGCATAAAGGAGTGTTTGAAAGGAGTTTTTTCAAACAAAGACCTCGACAAAGCTACTTACATATTGAGCATCAAGATCTATTGAGATAGATCAAGACACTTGATAAGTTTTTCAATGAGTACATACCTTGACAAGATTTTGAAGTAGTTCAAAATGGAACAGTCAAAGAAAGAGTTCTTGCCTGTGTTGCAATGGTATGAAATTGAGTAAGACTCAAATCCCGACCACAGCAGAAAATAGAAAAGAGAATGAAAGTCATTCCCTATGCCTCAGTCATAGGTTCTATAAAGTATGCTATGCTATGTACCAGACCTATTGTATACCTTGTTCTGTATTTTGTAAGGGAATACAATAGTGATCTAGGAGTAGATCACTGGACATTGGTCAAGAATATCCTTAGTAAGGACTAAGGAAATATTTCTCGATTATGGAGGTGATAAAAGAGCCCATCATAAAGAGTTACATTGGTGCAATCTTTTACACCGATCCAGATGACTCTAAGTCTCAATCTGGATACATATTGAAAGTGGGAGCAATTAGCTAGAGTAGCTCCGTGCAGAACATTGTAAACATAGAATATTTGCAAAATACATACGGCTCTGAATGTGACAGACCCGTTGACTAAGCTTCTCTCACGAGAAAAACATGATCACACCTTAGTACTCTTTGGGTGTTAATCACATAGCGATGTGAACTAGATTATTGACTCTAGTAAACCCTTTGGGTGTTGGTCACATGACGATGTGAACAATGGGTGTTAATCATATACATATATGAATATTGGTGTTAAATCACATGGCGATGTGAACTAGATTATTGACTCTAGTGCAAGTGGGAGACAGAAGGAAATATGCCCTAGAGGCAATAATAAAGTTATTATTTATTTCCTTATTTCATGATAAATGTTTATTATTCATGCTAGAATTGTATTAACCGGAAACATAATACATGTGTGAATACATAGACAAACATAGTGTCACTAGTATGCCTCTACTTGACTAGCTCATGAATCAAAGATGGTTAAGTTTCCTAGCCATGGACAAAAGAGTTGTCATTTGATTAACGGGATCACATCATTAGGAGAATGATGTGATTGACATGACCCATTCCGTTAGCCTAGCACTTGATCATTTATTATGTTGCTATTGCTTTCTTCATGACTTATACATGTTCCTGTAACTATGAGATTATGCAACTCTCGTTTACCGGAGGAACACTTTGGGTGCTACCAAACGTCACAACGTAACTGGGTGATTATAAAGGAGTACTACAGGTGTCTCCGAAGGTACATGTTGAGTTAGCGTATTTCGAGATTATGTTTTGTCACTCCGATTGTCGGAGAGGTATCTCTGGGCCCTCTCGGTAATGCACATCACTACAAGCCTTGCAAGCAATGTGACCAATGAGTTGGTTACGGGATGATGCATTACGTAACGAGTAAAGAGACTTGCCGGTAACAAGATTGAACTAGGTATTGGATACCGACGATCAAATCTCGGGCAAGTAACATACCGATGACAAAGGGAACAACGTATGTTGTTATGCGGTTTGAACGATAAAGATCTTCGTAGAATATGTAGGAACCAATATGGCCATCCAGGTTCCGCTATTGGTTATTGACCGAGAATAGTTCTAGGTCATGTCTACATTGTTCTCGAACCCGTAGGGTCCGCACGCTTAAGGTTTCGATGACAGTTATATTATGAGTTTATGAGTTTTGATGTACCGAAGGAGTTCGGAGTCCCTGATGAGATCGGGGACATGACGAGGAGTCTCGAAATGGTCGAGATGTAAAGATCGATATATTGGACGACTATATTCGGAGTTCAGAAAGGTTCCGAGTGATTCGGGTATTTTTCAGAGTACCGGAGAGTTACGGGAATTCGCCGGGGAGTATATGGGCCTTATTGGGCTTTAGGGGAAAGAGAGAGGAGAGGTTGGGCGCCCCCCCCAAGGCCTAGTCCGAATTGGACTAGGGGGAGGGGCTGCGCCCCCTCCTTCCTTCTCTTCTCTTCCCCCTTTCCTTGACTCCTACTCCTACTACTTGGAAGTGGGGGGGTCCTACTCCCGGTGGGAGTAGGACTCCTCCTTGGTGCACCTCCTCCTTGGCCGGCCACCCCCTCCCTTGCTCCTTTATATACGGGGGCAAGGGGGCACCCCAGAACACACAAGTTGATCTACGGATCGTTCATTAGCCGTGTGCGGTGCCCCCCTCCACCATATTCCACCTCGGTCATATCGTTGCAGAGTTTAGGCAAAGCCCTGCGCCGGTAGAACATCATCATCGTCACCACGCCGTCGTGCTGACGGAACTCATCCCCGAAGCTTTGCTGGATCGGAGCACGGGGATCGTCATCGAGCTGAACGTGTGCTGAACTCGGAGGTGCCGTACGTTCGGTACTTGGATCGGTCGGATCGTGAAGACGTACGACTACATCAACCGCGTTGTCATAACGCTTCCGCTTATGGTCTACGAGGGTACGTGGACAACACTCTCCCCTCTCGTTGCTATGCCATCACCATGATCTTGCGTGTGCATAGGAATTTTTTTGAAATTACTGCGTTCCCCAACAGTTATTATTGTTGTCCTACGGACTAAAGCCATCCGGTTTATATAGACACCAGAGAGGGCTAGGGTTACATAGAGTCGGTTACAATGATAGGAGATCTACATATCCATATCGCCAAGCTTGCCTTCCACGCCAAGGAAAGTCCCATCCAGACACGGGACGAAGTCTTCAATCTTGTATCTTCATTGTCTTGGAGTCCGGCTGATGACGTAGTTTGGCTATCCGAACACCCCCTAGTCCAGGACTCAGTAGCCCCTGAACCAGGCTTCAATGGCGACGAGTCCGGCGCGCATATTGTCTTCGGCATTGCAAGGCGGGTTCCTTCTCCGAATAGTTTGTAGAAGATTGTGAACACCAGGATAGTGTCCGGCTCTGCAAAATAAATTCCACACTCCACCGTAGAGAGAATAATATTTACACAAGTTCAATCTGCTGACGTATTTCGTGGCATGACGTCACACCACAACCAAGCCTTTACTTGAATTGTTTTTATTATACCGCCTCAGCGTGTTTAGCGAAGCGGTTTCCTTGGCACGTCTTGTCGAAGCAGAGATCATGTTCCCCTTATTCCGGGATTCTCATCAATACGGGCGTGGGTAACCCAACCGCGCCCGTTGCCATGCCCCCTCTATCGAAGGCGAGTTCTAAACGGTCACGGAGACGGCTCTTGGTATTCTCCCCCTTTATAATGAGACCAAGGTCCGTTCCTTTTCTTCAATCCTCAATCGAATCCGCCCCTCGCCCTGAGTTCCAACACCCAGGGCTCCAGATTCGGGTACTTCGGACCTTCGACAATGTCCGGCTCCGATCTTCTGGGCCGGTGGATGCCCTCCTCCGTCATGGAAGAGGACGTGCTAAAGCTTAGGGACGCCAGGTACTTAACCTACGAGATTTCACATAGGTTGCCTGCCCAAGGGCAAGTCATTCCTACCCCGGAACCTGGCGAGAGCGTCGTGTTCATGCCTCACCTCCGTTGGGGTCTAGGCTTCCCGATGGATCCCTTCATGAGGGGGCTCTTGTTTTACTATGGGCTGGAATTCCATGACCTGGCTCTGGAGTCTATCCTCCATATCTCATCGTTTATTGTCGTCTGCGAAGCCTTCCTCCGCACTACCCCTCACTTTGGTTTGTGGCTCAAAACATTCAATGTGGAGCCGAAGATGATTGAGGGGCGTTAGGCAGAGTGCGGAGGGGCGGTTATAAGCAAGAGGGCCGACGCTCCATGGCCCGAGGGCTCTTTTCAGGAGGAGCTCGGTTTGTGGCAACAGGAGTGGTTCTATATCACCGCTCCTAGGGGCAGCAGGCAGAGGCCGCCGCCCGCCTTTCGCCCGGGCCCTCCACCACGGCTGACATCGTGGGTCAATAAAGGGTTCGACTGGGGGCCGTCCAAGGACGTACCTCTATTGCAGGGCCGGATTTGAGATCTCCAAGAGAGGGAGATCAATCTGGTCGTAGTGACGCAGGTTATGCTGATTCGGCGTCTTCTGCCCTGCAAACGTCGCCCCCTCCGCCTGTGGGAATTCAATACGGAGGGACCATGAGCTCTCCAACACTTTATGGGTACAAAACCCGTGGAGATGTACAAACTGTTCTTCGGATCACAAGAAGTGTGTCCAGACTTGACCGAGGACGCTGGCCTAAGCTGCAATCGCCCGGATACTCAAGTAAGTAGCCCTGTGACTGGACATATCATCCATTTATTTATCATGGATTTGCCTTTTAACCAGCTATCCCTGGAACAGGAGTGGATAGCGCAAGCAAAACTGATACGGTGTCCGGCCCCCCTCCCTGAGACCACGCCAGATCCCGTGTTAATCAAAATGTTGGAGGTTGCGCCTCCAGAGGAAGGCGAAGGGGGGAACAGGGAAACTACTACCTCTGTTAAGGAGGCTCTCAGTAAGGGGGGAATCAAGAATCCCTCCCTCCAGGGGGAGAAGAGGACCGCTTCCGAAAACCCGGGGGCCAAAGCCTCGAAGCGGGGAAAGAAATCTGCACCAGAAGGTCCTGTGCCGGGAGGAGTCCCGGCCGTATAGTCTCCCCAAAGGAATCAGCCCTCCAGCGAGCCGTAAGTAGAAAAAAGGGAAGTTTTATAATAAAGGACATCCCTATTTCAGTTCTAAGGATAACTGAAGTTTTTACCTTGTAGTTCGGATCTCAGCCCTTCCCAGCAGAGCTCATCCTCGGGGGACCTTCGTCCGGAGATGATGGAGAGCGAAACGCCTCCATTTGCCGTCCCATCAGGTGGGGCGGACGACCCTGAGGTGTCATCACGGAGGGTCTCCCCGAGTCCGGCGGGGCCTGGGAGTTCGGCACCCACTGGAGTGCGGCCGATGGAGCTGCAGGGCTTGCTCGAGAGGGCGTCTCTCTTGGAAGATCACCGCGCATTAATGAGTGCGGTGATTGAAAGAATCTCATCCGCCGAAAGCGGGTTACATGAGGCCGTCGGAAGTTTACTGACGGGTTTTGAGGTACGCAAAAAAAATGACATACCTTTTGACAGTTTTGCACATAGGGTGCGCCCTGTATAGATAGTAGCCCCTGAGACTCGGTATGTTGTCGAAAGCGACAACGTGCCGGGGATCATAATCTCAGTTACATTTATGTTGCCTTTCCTATGCAGGTGGCGGAGCATTCGGTGGCCAGCCGGACTGATAGAGTTGGCGAACTAAAGCGGCAACTCGACGTTGCGGATGCGGACATCACGCTGGTCAATAAGTGACTTGACGAGTCGCAAGGTAAGTTGTGTTTTCGCGGTCACCTGGTAAGGGAGCTGACGCCCACTCCTTACAACATGTATGCTTGATGCAGGTGGTGCCGCTGCTGTGGAAGACCTTCGGGCGGAGCTTGCTCGAGCCAAGGACCAAGCCCGAAAAAGTGATGCGGCTGCCTTGAAGGCAGCGGAGGAGCTAAAAGCCGAGAAGGCTGCTCACTGCCGAAGCAGGGATGAAATGGCCGTAATGGCCGTGAAATTAAAAGATGCTACCGACCGCTATGAGGTTCTTGAAAGAGAATGCCAAGCGGAGCAAGAGGGCCTGAAGAAGGCCACCGCCAAAGCCAAGGATGCCCGTTCTGCAATGCGGGCTGTAAAGGAGGAACTGCGTCAGGCCGGAGAAATTGTGGCTGGAAAGCCCTTGCTGTTGCGAAGGAAATTCACGGATCTGAAGTATGCTCAGTTGGGCCAGCTGTGCAGTGCGGAGGATCCTTATCTGGATTTGGCGGCGAGTGCGGCGGACGCAGTTCGGCACTTCCGAAGTCAGAAGGAGCATGAAATGGAAGAGCTGTTTTGGTCTCAATTCCATAGTCCGGAACATCCACTACCATTGACCGATCAGTTAGCTGAGTGGGCTGAGCTAAATAGATTGTCCGGACTAGCCATGACGAATGTGGTGGCTCATCTGTGGCTGGAAAGGCCCAAAACGAAGAGTTATTTTGGTTTATTGCAGCAATTACTTGGGGCAGTGTCGCATATCAAGGAGATGAAGCGGTCGGCCTGCATAGAGGGTGCACGGATGGCTCTTGCCCGTGTTAAGACATACTGGGCGGAGATGAATGCCACCGCTGTTGCGTCCCGGGGTTCAGACGAGAGCCGATTACCCACCGAGCACTATTTTGAGGAAGTCCTGCAGGGCGCTCGTTTAATGGAGTCGCAGTGCTCGAAAAATGTCATGTTCAAATGACGTGTATGATTTGTGAGATCATATTTATAATATAACGACTTTTTATACTTGTGCGTGCAAGTATTGAAATATCTCCTGTGCGGCCGTTAATGTATATGTATTTACAACCTGAAAGATGGCAGTCTTTGGCTTCAGCCCCCACGCACATAGTGCGGGGGTGTTTGCATAAAAGTGCATTTTCACACTTAGTCCAACGTCTTGGTCCTTTGAAGGAGGTGATAGCATAGCAAACTAGGCAACCGGACTATAATGCTTTATCACTTTCACTAAGCCATAGGAGCTCGATGGTGGGGCTATGATATAGCCCCTAGAGGCACTGCGATCTCTAAACTCGGGGCACGTGTGTGCCTGACCGGGAAGCTGTCCTTCATCAAAGCGGAGGAATTCTAAACATTCTGATAGTCGATCGAGTGGTTGACCAGTCTCCCGCTATATCATGACAGTCAGTTTTCGGCTTTCTCTACTGAGGTGCTCGCGCGGCCGAACCGGGGCACAATCACAGTAGTTCTCCTGGTGCCGCGTTAGCCGACGATGCGGAACGTAAGGCAGAAAAACACAGGAGCCGGGCAAACCCAACATTTGACCAAAGACATGATTCAGAGCTGATGCATATAAGGCCTAACTCGAGACGCCGAACACTCCCTAAGGTATTCGGACTTTTATGATAATGGGCAGAACAATGCCCTAAGCCCCTAGTGTCCAGGTGCAAGTGAGAACTTCTGACGCGGCCGATGCCAAAACGCCAGCCTCCTCCTCGGTTATGGTGGGAAACCGGGGGATGAGTATCAACAAGAGACAGTAAGAAAGGTTTACGCAGGGTCTTAATCTGAAAAGAATCCTTGCAACGGGTCCCTGCTGCACGTCTGCGCCTGTGTCTCCGTTGTGCTGTATCCTGGACGGGTGTAGCACATGGTTCATCTGTAAAAGAGAAGAACTTAGTTTGGGAAAAATATCGTGCAAAAGATGTATTTAAAACATAGTATAATTTGGGAGATGAATAAAACTGAGTTTTATTGGCTCTCATTGTTTATACGTGCAGCCCCTTGTAAAGAGGTACGCGGCTGGGAAGCCCCTTGTTTATCTAAGACGGACTCGTCTAACCGTGTCCGAGGTCTAAATGACCTGTTTTTAGGGGCTTTGATCGGCAGGTTGGATTAATGTGTGGCTGTCAAGGCAGTCTCACGTTTTCCATGGTCAAGGAACACTTGGAGTTTCCTTTTGGTAAGATTATGCCTCGTGAACCGGGCATTTTGAGTGTGAGAGACGCGTAATGCGGTATTGCGTTAAAGCGGTCAAAAGCTTCGCGTCCCTGTGGTGCTTGATGGCCACTTTTGAATGGGGTGATACGGAGGATTAGCTTTTCGCGACGGAAGTTGTCGGGTGAACCGAACACAACTTTTGGTAGTACAAAGCCTGTACACTTGGCATAAGGCCCTGGCGTCACTCCTTTAAAGGAAGTGTTGCTATGGCAAATCTTGGTAGGGTCTATCCCCATTCTGCGGATGGTGTCCTGGTATAGCAGGTTTATATCGCTTTCGCACAATTTATCACATGAAGTGAGTTCACTGTTCTGACCTCTAGTGGGAAAGTCTTCTGTGCTCCGGTCTGCTGCTTGTGGGATTCGTCATCATCTTCGCTTGGCGTGTTGAGCCCCTTGTGTTCGGCGTTAAGTCGGCCGGACTACTTGAAGACCCAACAATCTCTGTGGGTATGGTTTGCAGGCTTCCCGGGGGTACTGTGGATTTGACATATCCTATCCAAGATTTTGTTTAGGTTGGATTGCTCGTCAATGTTGTCCTTAAGGGGCATTGTTTTGTCATTCGGCCGAGAGCTTTTGAATCCGGCGTTGACCGCCGTGCTATTTGGGTCGCTTTCCTTATTCCCGCGCTGATCTCTTCTGCGTATTGATTTCCCATTTCCATCCCTGACCTCGGATGTACTCGGGTCGCTGGTGCTGCATCTTGCTAGCCAGCTATCTTCCCCCGCGCAAAAGCGGGTCATGAGGCTTGTTAGTGCGGCCATTGTTCTTGGTTTTTCCTGGCCGAGGTGTCTGGCGAGCCATTCGTCTCAGACGTTATGTTTAAAGGCTGCTAAGGCTTCGGCGTCCGGACAGTCGACGATTTGGTTCTTTTTGGTGAGGAACCTGTTCCAGAATTTGCGTGTTGACTCCCCGGGCTGTTGAGTTATGTGACTTAAATCGTCTGCGTCCGGAGGGCGGACATAAGTTCCCTGAAAGTTTGCTCGAAACGCATCCTCAAGCTCTTCCCAACTTCCAATGGTATTTTCTGGGAGGCTTTTGAGCCAATGCCGAGCTGGCCCTTTGAGCTTGAGGGGTAGGTATTTTATGGCGTGGAGGTCGTCTCCTCTAGCCATATGTATGTGGAGGATATAATCCTCAATCCAGACTCCGGGGCCTGTTGTTCCGTCATATGCCTCTATGTTTACGGGCTTGAATCCTACTGGAAATTCATGATCCAGTACCTCATCGGTGAAGCATAGTGGGTGTGCGGTGCCCCTGTATTTAGTTGTGTCGTTATCTTCGAACACTCGGCGGGTTGTGTTGCTTCCTGGAGCCTTCTTTTTTGGCCCATAGATGGACCTGACTGGGCCATCCTTTTTGCTAGGATCCTTATTTGGAAAGTGTGCCGAATTATGTGCGGCGCCGCTTGCCGCTCTTAGCCTGTTATCTGGTCATCTATCCGGCCAGGTGGCCTCTTTCTTTTTTGACTGTGGGGGCTCTACGGCCTCCTCGTCAAATTCGGGCAACAGTTTGCGCTTTGGGTAGCTCTTTGCGTCGTGACTGTCGCCATATTTATCTGCGGTCTTGAGTACTTTGCTCCATCTCATTCTGAGTACGTCTTCCGCCGTTTTGAGCTTCCGCTTTTGCTTCTTCAAACTCCTTGCAGTGGCGACGAGCCCTCTATGAAGGTTCTTATGCTCCGGTGATGTGTCCGGCGTGAGATCATCTAGACTATTGTTTTCGCCGGGAATGGGTTGCTCGTCCACTGGTTCACCCTGCTCTACGGCTGGGTCCGTATGGGTGCCGTTGTTATCGAGGCGGGACTTCGGGCGGCGCTTGCGTCGCCGTTTTTGTTGTTTTTTGGGGGAATTATCCTTTGCCGCGTCCCGTTCTTCCTCGTCATCACTTCCTTTTGGTGTATCCACCATGTATACGTCGTATGACGAGGTGGCTTTCCAGTGCCTAGTAGGCGCTGGTTCTTGGTCGTCTCCGGCATCGTCGTCCATACCGTCGATGTCTTCGGAGTCGAAGTCTAGCATGTCGATTAGATCGTCGACAGCGGCTACTAAGTGGGTGGTGGGTGGGTCTTGAATTTCTTCGTCGTCCGCATCCCAACCGTCCTGACCGCAGTCCGGCCAGGGCTCTCCTGATAACGAGAGATATTTAGCGAACTCAGAATGTCGCCAAAAGGTGAGTGTTGAAAGATGTCCGCGGCGGCGAACTCCATGATCGGCGCCCAGTCGGATTCGATTGGAGGGGGCGCGGGAGGTTCGGAGTCCGGCACCTTGGAGTCGCAAGCTTTAGAAGGGACAAAGTCGGCATTCGGCTCTATCGCCGTAGAGGTTGCAGCCCCCGAGGCGGTGTCTAACCATCCGTCCTCGATCTGCGCAGTCGGCTCCGAATCGAGGGCCGGAGCGGATTCGTGTGCGGCCTCCAGGGCACTGTCCAGCAGCGGAGCTGAATCATGCCCATCATGACAGTGCGGCGCGCTCGGCTGTGGCTCGAATCCGTTGAAGATCAAGTCTCCGCAGATGTCAGCCGTGAAGTTAAGACTTCCAAATATGACCTGACGGCCAGGGGCGTAGCTTTCGTTCTGCTCCAGATGGCCAACCGAATTGGCCCGCAGTGCAAAGCCACCGAATACGAAGATCTGTCCGGGGAGAAAAGTCTCACCCTGGACCGTGTCGTTGTTGATGATCGAAGGAGCCATCGAGCCTACCGGTGACGACACAGAGGAACTCTCAATGAAAGCACCAATGTCGGTGTCAAAACCGGCAGATCTCGGGTAGGGGGTCCCGAACTGTGCGTCTAGGCGGATGGTAACAGGAGACAAGGGACATGATGTTTTACCCAGGTTCGGGCCCTCTCGATGGAGGTAAAACCCTACGTCCTGCTTGATTGATATTGATGATGTGGGTATTACAAGAGTAGATCTACCACGAGATCAAGGAGGCTAAACCCTAAAAGCTAGCCTATGGTATGATTGTTGTTATTATTGTTGTCCTACGGACTAAAGCCATCCGGTTTATATAGACACCGGAGAGGGCTAGGGTTACATAGAGTCGGTTACAATGGTAGGAGATCTACATATCCGTATCGCCAAGCTTGCCTTCCACGCCAAGGAAAGTCCCATCCGGACACGGGACGAAGTCTTCAATCTTGTATCTTCATAGTCTTGGAGTCCGGCCGATGACGTAGTTCGGCTATCCGGACACCCCCTAGTCCAGGACTCCCTCAGTCATCAAGACTCTTTTCTTTCGCCGTTGCCGGGCAGTGTAGCGCTTTTGGTGAGTGGAACTTGGTAAGGAAACATTTATATAGTGTGTTGAAATTTTCTGTTACTTGTCACAATGGAAACTAATCCTTTGAGGGGCTTGTTCGGGGTATCTTCACCCCGACCAGAAGAGCAAAGAGTTGCTCCTCAACCTATTGAACTTGAAGGAAATATTTACTTTGAGATTCCTTCGGGTATGATAGAGAAACTGCTAGCTAATCCATTTACAGGAGATGGAACATTGCATCCCGATTTACACCTTATCTTTGTGGATGAAGTTTGTGGATTATTTAAGCTTGCATGTATTCCTGATTATGTTGTCAAAAGGAAGGTCTTCCCTTTATCTTTGAAGGGAGATGCATTGACATGGTATAGGCTATGTGATGATACGAGATCTTGGAATTATAAGCGATTGAAGTTGGAATTTAACCAGAAGTTCTACCCTATGCATCTTGTTCATCGTGATCGTAATTACATATAGAGTTCCTGGCCTCGCAAAGGAGAAAGCATCGCTCAAGCTTGGGGGAGGCTTAAGTCAATTTTATATTCATGCCCCAATCATGAGCTCTCCCGGGAAATGATTATTCAAAAAATTTATGCTCGGCTTTCTCTTTATAATCGCAACCTGCTCGATACATCCTGTGCTGGTTCTTATATGTTGAAGACTATTGATTTCAAATGGGACTTATTGGAAAGAATTAAATGCAACTCTGAAGATTGGGGTTCCGACGATGGTAAGGACTCAGGTATGACACCTAAGTTCGATTGTGTTAAATCTTTTATGGATACCGATGCTTTTCGTGGATTTAGCGCTAAGTATGGACTTGACTCTGAGATAGTAGCTTCTTTCTGTGAATCTTTTGCTACTCACGATGATCTCCCTAAAGAGAAGTGGTTTAAATATAGTCCTCCTGTTGAAGTGAAAGTAGTTGCACCTATTACAGTTGAAGAAAAGACTATCACCTATAGTGATCCTATTGTTCCTACTACTTATGTTGAGAAACCCCCATTTCCTGTTAGGATAAAGGATCATGCTAAAACTTCGACTGTTGTTCGTAAGAGTAATACTAGGACTTATACACCTCCTGAGCAAATCAATGTTGAACCTAGTATTGCTATGGTTAAAGATCTCTTAGATGATGATTTAGGTGGGCATGTTATTTATTTCTGTGATGAAACTGCTAATATTGCTAGACCAGATACTAAGATACATAGACCTGTCATAGGCATGCCTGTTATTTCTGTTAAAATAGGAGATCATTGTTATCATGGTTTATGTGATATGGGTGCTAGCGCTAGTGCTATACCTTATGATTTATATAAAGAAATTATGCACGACGTTGCACCCGTTGAATTAGAAGACATTGATGTTACTATTAAGCTTGCTAATAGGGATACCATTAAACATGTTGGGATTGTTAGAGATGTTGAAGTTTTGTATGGGAAAGTTAAATACCCTGCTGATTTCCTTGTTCTTGCTTCCCCACAAGATGCCTTCTGTCCAATTATTTTTGTAGACCCTTCTTGAATACAGCTAGTGCTAAGATTGATTGTGAAAAAGATACTGTCACCATTGGCTTAGATGGTATGTCTCATGAGTTTAATTTTGCTAAGTTTTGTAGACAACCTCGTGATAGAGAACCACATAGTAAGGATGAGATTATAGGTCTTGCTTACATTGTTGTGCCTCCTACTGATCCGTTAGAACAATATTTGCTAGACCATGAAAATGATATGTTTATAAAGGAAAGAAGGGAAATAGATCAAGTGTTCCTTAAATAGGAACCTATGCTAAAACATAATCTTCCCATTGAAATTCTTCGGGATCCCCCTCCACCCAAGGGTGATCCCGTGTTTGAACTCAAACCTTTACCTGATAATCTTAAGTATGCTTATCTTGATGAAAATAAAATATATCCTGTTATTATTAGTGCTAACCTTTTAGAGCAAGAAGAAGAAAGATTATTGAAAACTCTGAAGAAGCACCGAGCTGCTATTGGATACACTCTGGATGATCTTAAGGGCGTTAGTCCCATGTTATGCCAACACAAAATTAAATTGGAGGACGATGCCAAACCAGTTAGAGATCCTCAACGACGACTAAATCCCAAGATGATAGAAGTGGTAAGAAAGGAGATACTAAAGCTCCTTGAGGCAAGTATAATTTATCCCGTTGCTGATAGTGAATGGGTAAGTCCTGTCCATTGTGTTCCTAAAAAGGGAGGTATTACTGTCGTTCCTAATGATAAAGATGAATTGATCCCGCAAAGAATTATTACAGGTTATAGGATGGTAATTGATTTCCGTAAATTAAATAAAGCTACTAAGAAAGATCATTACCCTTTACCTTTTATTGATCAAATGCTAGAAAGACTATCCAAACACACACATTTTTGCTTTCTAGATGGTTATTCTGGTTTCTCTCAAATACCCGTGTCAGTGGGAGATCAATCAAAAACTACTTTTACTTGCCATTTCGGTACTTTTGCTTATAGATGTATGCCTTTTGGTTTATGCAATGAACCTGCTACTTTTCAAAGATGCATGATGGCTATATTCTATGATTTTTGTGAAAAGATTTGTGAGGTATTCATGGATTACTTCTCCATTTATGGATCCTTTTTTGATAATTATTTGAGCAACCTTGATCGAGTTTTGTAGAGATGCAAAGACACTAGTCTCGTTCTGAATTGGGAAAAGTGTCACTTTATGGTTAATGAAGGCATTGTCTTGGGGCGTAAGATTTCCGAGAGAGGTATTGAAGTTGACAAAGCAAAAGTTGATGCTATTGAAAAGATGCCATGCCCCAAGGACATAAAAGGTATAAGAAGTTTCCTTGGTCATGC
Organism: Triticum timopheevii; assembly: GCA_963921465.1. Lineage (NCBI taxonomy): Eukaryota > Viridiplantae > Streptophyta > Magnoliopsida > Poales > Poaceae > Triticum > Triticum timopheevii. Next base: position 68,471,164 of record OY997266.1, read on the forward strand.
CAGTTTTTATAGGAGGTTCATTAAGGACTTCTCTAAAATCTCTAGGCCTTTGACTAATTTATTGCAAAAAGATATTCCTTTTGTCTTCGATGATGATTGTGTAGAAGCATTTGAAATACTTAAGAAAGCTTTGGTCACTGCTCCTGTTGTTCAGCCACCTGATTGGAATTTACCTTTTGAAATTATGTGTGATGGTAGTGATTATGATGTAGGTGTTGTTCTAGGGCAAAGAGTTGATAAGAAATTGAATGTTATCCAGTATGCTAGTAAAACTCTTGATACTGCCCAAAGAAATTATGCTACTACTAAAAAAGAGTTCTTAGCAGTCGTGTTTGCATGTGATAAGTTTAGACCTTATATTGTTGATTCCAAAGTTACTATTCACATCGATCATTCTGCTATTAAATATCTTATGGAAAAGAAAGACGCTAAGCCTAGACTCATTAGATGGGTTCTCCTGCTCCAAGAATTTGATTTGCATATTATTGATAGAAAGGGAGCCGAGAACCCCGTTGCAGACAACTTGTCTAGGTTAGAGAATGTTCTTGATGACCCACTGCCTATTGATGATAGCTTTCTTGATGAACAATTAGCGGTCATTAATGCTTCTCGTGCTGCTCCTTGGTATGCAGATTATGCTAATTACATTGTTGCTAAATTTATACCTCCTAGTTTCACATACCAGCAAAAGAAAAAGTTCTTTTATTATTTAAGACATTATAAAGAAGGAGTAGATGGTGTTATTAGACGTTGTGTGCCTGAGCATGAACAGGAACAGATCCTACGCAAGTGTCACTCTGAATCCTACGGAGGGCACCCCGCTGGAGATAGAACTGCACACAAAGTACTACAATCTGGTTTTTATTGGCCTACTCTCTTGAAGGATGCTCGTAAGTTTGTCTTATCTTGTGATGAATGCCAAAGAGTAGGTAACATTAGTAGACGTCAAGAAATTCCTATGAACTATTCTCTTGTTATTGAACCATTTGATGTTTGGGGCTTTGATTATATGGGACCTTTTCCTGCCTCTAATGGGTACACACATATTTTAGTTTCTGTTGATTACGTTACTAAGTGGGTAGAAGCTATTCCAACTAGTAGTGCTGATCATAACACTTCCATTAAAATGCTTAAAGAAGTTATTTTTCCGAGGTTTGGAGTCCCTAGATATCTTATGACTGATGGTGGTTCACATTTTATTCATGGCGCTTTCCGTAAGACGCTTGCTAAGTATGATTTCAATCATAGAATCGCATCTCCTTATCATCCGCAGTCTAGTGGTCAAGTAGAGTTGAGCAATAGAGAGCTCAAATTAATTTTGCAAAAGACTGTGAACAGATCTAGAAAGAATTGGTCCAAAAAACTTGATGACGCATTATGGGCCTATACGACTGCATACAAAAATCCTATGGGTATGTCTCCATATAAGATGGTTCATGGAAAAGCATGTCATTTACCTCTTGAACTTGAACATAAAGCATATTGGGCTATTAAAGAGCTCAACCATGACTTCAAACTTGCCGGTGAGAAGAGGTTGTTTGACATTAGATCACTTGATGAATGGAGAGCCCAAGCCTATGAGAATGCCAAGCTATTCAAAGAAAAAGTCAAACGCTGGCATGATAAAAGGATACAAAAGCATGAGTTTAACGTAGGGGATTATGTGTTATTATTCAACTCACGTTTAAGATTTTTTGCAGGAAAACTTCTCTCTAAATGGGAAGATCCCTACATTATCGAGGAGGTCTATCGTTCTGGTGCCATAAAAATCAACAACTTCGAAGGCACAAGTCTGAGGGTGGTAAACGGTCAAAGAATTAAACATTATATTTCAGGTAATCCTATTAATGTTGAAACTAATATTATTGAAACAGTAACCCCGGAGGAATACATAAGGGACACTTTCCAGAATGTTCTAGACCCCGAAAAGGAATAGGTATGTGGTACGGTAAGTAAACCAACTCCAAAACAACTCCAATGGCATTTTTTATCAGTTTTGGAATATTTAAGAATTTTAGGAAGAAAGAAGTAGTCCGAAAGGGACACGAGGCCCCCACGAGAGTGGAGGGCGCGCCCCCTGTCTCATGGACACCTCGTGTGCCTCCCGGACTCCGTCTTCTTACACGTTACATATTTTGGTCGGTAAAAATTCATTATATATACTCCCGAAGGTTTTGACCACCATATCACGCAAATATCCTCTGTTTTCATTTCAAGCTGTTCCTGTTGCAGATTTAAAGCAAGATGTCTTCTCAGGAGTCAGTTGGGGAGAGTCGGGTGTCTCACCCAACACCAGGTCCATGGGCAAACAGCGATGCTTATCACTTTGGACCATCAATGGAGGATGAGATGGAGGCTGATATGAAAAGGATAGATGCCATGGAGGAAGATCAAGAAGTTACCGCTCGTCTACAAGCAGAATTCATGATGGGGGAACTACCTAGCTTGGATCTCCCAACTTCGGTCATCCCTTCCAACTTTAGATTTCCTTCTTATGAAAATATGAAAAAGAGCTTCACTTGTTCTCCAGAAGCTATGCAGCATCCTTGGGTAAAGGGAGCTTTGGCCATCACGGGCAAGCTTCGTAAAGAAATTATGGATCTCAAACAACAAGTCAATAAGCTCGAGGAGGAGAACCGTATCCTGAAGGGCATCATCGCCAAGAAGATCATAACACCAACCGTGAAGAAGGAGACATAATCACATGGGTATGGGCACTCCCCTTGGCAACTGTCAAGCTTGGGGGAGGTGCCCCGGTATCGTATCACCATCACACTCCTATCTTTACCGTTTTACTTAGTTTGATCCTTAGTAGTATCTTGATCTAGTAGATTGAAGTTTTGATATCAAGTAGTATGAGTTTTGCTTTGTGATCTCTTTTTGTAATCGAGTCCGTGAGCTATCTATAATAAAGATTAGTGTTGAGTCAAGGGCTTTGCTATGTTGCTATGATCTTGAGAAAGTAGAAAGAATTAAAGAGTTCATATTGATCTTATGGTTAGTGATGACTTCACATATAGAAAGTATGAGGCATAAAAATTATTGAGAGTTGATAAATGTAGTTTTGGTCATCGTTGCAATTAATAGGAAGTGATAAGGAAAGAGAGGTTCACATATAAATATATTATCTTGAACATCTTTTATAATTGGGAGCACTCATTAAGTATGACATGCTAAAAGAATTGACGTTGGACAAGGAAGACAATGTAATGGTTTATGTTTTCTCACATCTCAGTTAAAGTATATTGTTATTGACCTTCCAAACATGTTGAGCTTGCCTTTCCCCCTCATGCTAGCCAAATTCCTTGCACCAAGTAGAGATACTACTTGTGCTTCCAAATATCCTTAAACCCAGTTTTTGTCATGAGAGTCCACCATACCTACCTATGGATTGAGTAAGATCCTTCAAGTAAGTTGTCATCGATGCAAGCAATAAAAATTGCTCTCTAAATATGTATGACTTATTAGTGCAGAGAAAATAAGCTTCGTACGATCTTGTTGTGGAAGCAATAAAAGCGACGGACTGCATAATAAAGGTCCACATACAAGGGGCAATATAAAGTGACGTTCTTTTGCATTAAGATTTTGTGCATTCAACCCTAAATGCGCATGACAACCTCTGCTTCCCTCTGCGAAGGGCCTATCTTTTACTTTATGTTTTTACTTTATGCTTGAGTCAAGGTGATCCTCACCTTTCTTTTTTCATTTTATCCTTTGGCAAGCTCTTCGTGTTTGAAAGATCATGATATATATATCCAATTGGATGTAAGTTATCATGGGTTATTATTGTTGACATCACCTAAAGGTGAATACGTTGGGAGGTAACACAATAAGCCCCTATCTTTCTCAGTGTCCGGCTGAAACTCCATAACCACAAGTATTGCATGAGTGTTAGCAATTGTAGAAGACTACAAGATAGTTGAGTATGTGAACTTGCTAAAAAGCTCTATTTGTTGACTCTTTCTGATGTTATGATAAATTTCGATTGCTTCAATGACTGAGATTATAGTTTGTTAGTTCTCAATGAAGTTTTTGAACCATACTTGACATTGTGAATTGGTTGTTACTAGAGTATAAGAAATCATATGATAGAATCTATATATGTTGCTGTTATAAGAATGATCATGATGCCCTCATGTCCGTATTTTATTTTTATTGACACCTCTATCTCTAAACATGTGGACATATTTTTCGATATCGGCTTCTGCTTGAGGACAAGCGAGGTCTAAGCTTGGGGGAGTTGATACGTCCATTTTGCATCATGCTTTTATATCAATATTTATTGCATTATGGGCTGTTATTACACATTATATCTCAACACTTATGGCTATTCTCTCTTATTTTACAAGGTTTATCATGAAGAGGGGGAATGCCGGCAGCTAGAATTCTGGCTGGAGAAGGAGAAAACATTGGAAACCTATTCTGAACTGCTCCAAAAGTCCTGAAACTCCACGAAACATATTTTTGGATTTATTAAGAATTATTGAACGGAAGAAGTACACCAGGGGAGCCACACCCTGTCCAGGAGGGTGGGGGCGCGCCCCCTGTCTCCTGGGCCCCCTGGTGGCCCTCCGGTGTCCATCTTCTGCTATATGAGGGATTTTACCCTGGAAAAAATCGTGGGCAAGCTTACGGGACGAAACTCCGCCGCCACGAGACGGAACCTTGGCGGAATCAATCTAGGCTCTGGCGGAGCTGTTCTGCCGGGGACACTTCCCTCCGGGAGGGGGAAATCATCACCAACGTCATCACCAACGATCCTCTCATCAGGAGGGGGTCAACCTCCATCAACATCTCCACCAGCACCATCTTCTCCCAAACCCTAGTTCATCTCTTGTATCTAATCTTGTATCAAAACCGCAAATTGGTACATGTGGGTTGCTAGTAGTGTTGATTACTCCTTGTAGTTTATGCTAGTTGGTTTACTTGGTGGAAGATCATATGTTGAGATCCTTTATGCATATTATTACCCCTCTGATTATGGACATGAATATGCTTTGTGAGTAGTTACGTTTGTTCCTGAGGACATGGGTGAAGTCTTGCTATTAGTAGTCATGTGAATTTGGTATTCGTTCGATATTTTGATGAGATGTATGTTGTCTTTTCCTCTAGTGGTGTTATGTGAACGTCGACTACATGACACTTCACCATTATTTGGGCCTAGAGGAAGGCATAGGGAAGTAATAAGTAGATGATGGGTTGCTAGAGTGACAGAAGCTTAAACCCTAGTTTATGCGTTGCTTCGTTAGGGGCTGATTTGGATCCATATGTTTAATGTTGTGGTTAGGTTTACCTTAATACTTCTTTTGTAGTTGCGGACGCTTGCAATAGGGGTTAATAATAAGTGGGATGCTTGTCCAAGTAAGGGCAGTACCCAAGCACCGGTCCACCCACATATCAAATTATCAAAGTACCGAACGTGAATCATATGAGCGTGATGAAAACTAGCTTGACGATAATTCCCATGTGTCCTCGGGAGCTCCTTTCTCATCATTAGAAATTGTCCAGGCTTATCCTTTGCCACATAAAGGATTGGGCCACCTTGCTGCACTTTATTTACTTTGTTTATTTGTTACTCGTTATTATTTATCTTATCACAAAACTATCTATCACCTACAATTTCAGTGCTTGCAGAGAAAACCTTACTGAAAACCGCTTATCATTTCCTTCTGCTCCTCGTTGGGTTCGACACTCTTACTTATCAAAAGGAAAATGATAGATCCCCTACACTTGTGGGTCATCAAGGTATTCTTGTGGTGGTGTGCTTGGAGAGGAGTCGATCCGTCTCTGTTGGCTCTAGATGAGATTCTCCATCCCTTCCTATTGTGGTGGCTAGCCCTATTTATAGAGGCCCTAGTCCTCTTCACAAATATTGAGCGGGAAGGGAGCCAACAATGGCCATTTTGAAAGGGGACAACTAGTACAAGCTATCCTAACTAAAGGTGGTCTTCGACTGCCAACGGCACTGGTGATGACACCGTCTTGGGTTCCACGGTGACCTCCGTCCTGCCGTCCTGCTAGTCTTGGTCTCGTTGCACTGATATGGAAACCTTTGATTGATGCCTCGGTACTCCACGCCTGTGCTTGCCCCCTTTGCACCAAAGACGAAACGAGGACACTACGCAGGCTGGCGCTCGCCTGGCGCCCGCCTGGTCTTGATCGTCATGGCTTACATCATGAGCAGCCTCGCGAGGTACCCCTCCTCTTGATCTCTCCGCCTCCTTGTGAGCCTGCCTGGCGAGGCCGCCCCTGAGGAGGCCTTGTGTTGTCCGCCCCGCGAGGCTTAGCCCCTCGCGAGGGTCTTGAACTTGGGTTGATGAAGACGGGCCGTACTGGGCCGCTGGTGAGCCAGGCTGCAGGCCGCAGGCAGGCAAGTCTGGGGACCCCCGTTCCCAGGACGCCGACAACAGAGTCCCGGCCGGCTCATAAATAGTGTCTGGTTCAGTCTCTCTCTCTCTCTCTCTCTCTCTCTCTCTCTCTATTCTTCCCTTACAATACAAGTTACATACATATGGCGGTTTATCTCTATGGGCCTTGAGTCGCCTTTGGGCTTTGGGCCCTTAACTGGACCGCCATCTTCGAGTGTCATCTTGGGCTTCATGAATCGTCATAGGTATAACCCGGCCCCTCCTGGGTGGGTCATACCTAATAGTTATATCCCCAACAATGAGACGTGCCCCGGATCTAAGGCCGAGGTGGGTGTTGACCCTTGGATGGGATCTGACAGGGGATCCGAAGAGTCTTCTTGGATGGGACACAGAGTGGAAGACAAGGACGCAAACCTATCAAAGACTAGGCCTCCTCGGATGTGAGCAACATAAGTCAGGTTTCCAAACCTGATTTGGTGGTCGGGGGCATAATTGTCGACCTGCTCAAGGCGGCCGATCGAGTTGTCTCGAAGCACAAAGCCACCAAACACAAAAACTTGTACAAGGAGAAAGGTTTCCCTAGACACAGCGTCACCATTAATGAAAAGGTGAGCCATCGATCCTTTTGTTGACGATACAGCCAAGCTCTCAATGAAAGCACCAATGTCGATGTCAAAACCGGCAGATCTCGGGTAGGGGGCCCAAGTTGTGCATCTGAAGATCAATGGTAATAATGGAGAAGGGACACAGTATCTACCCAGGTTCGGGCCCTCTTAATGGAGGTAAAACCCTACTCCTGCTTCATTATATTGCAGAGTATAGGGGTTACAAGAGTTGATCTACCTCGAGACCGATTCGGCTAACCCTAGATAGCTAGCCTAGCAATGTTGTCATCCTACCTCCGATCTAACCCTCCAGTTTATATAGACACCAGAGGGGCTTAGGGTTGTACAAAGTCGGTTTTACATAAAGGAATAAAATATCCAGACACCTATACTTGCCATCCACACATGTGAGAGTCCCCACCAGACATGAGAGATAATCTTCTGTCTTGTATCTTGACAGCCCATCAGTCTGGCCCACATCAATAGATCGGACTCCCGAGGACCCCCCTAATCCAGGACTCCCATAGGAGCCACGAAACCACTTTTCCACCGCCGCAACCTTCTGTCCCGTGAGATCCCATCTTGGGGCCTTTTCCAGCGACCTGCCGGAGGGGGATTCAATCACGAAGGGCTTCTACATCAAAACCATTACCTCTCCGATGAAGCGTGAGTAGTTTACCACAGACCTTCGGGTCCATAGTTATTAGATAGATGGCTTCTTCTGCCTCTTTGATTCTCAATATAAAGTTATCCTTGATATTCTTGGAGATGTATTCGATGTAATACTCTTTTGCGGTGTGTTTGTCGATATCCAATGAATTCTGGATTTATGAACAAGATTATCTATGAATATTATTTGGTACTTCTCTGAATTCTTATATGCATGATTTGATATCTTTGCAAGTCTCTTTGAATTATCAGTTTAGTTTGGCCTACTAGATTGATCTTTCTTGCAATGGGAGAAGTGCTTAGCTTTGGGTTCAATCTTGCGGTGTCCTTTCCCAATGACAGTAGGGGCAGCAAGGCACATATTGTATTGTTGTCATCGAGGATAACAAGATGGGGTTTTCAGCATATTGCTTGAGTTAATTCCTCTACATCATGTCATCTTGCTTAATGCGTTACTCCGTTCTTTATGAACTTAATACTCTAGATGCATGCTAGATAGCGGTCGATGTGTGGAGTAATAGTAGTAGATGCAGGCAGGAGTCGGTCTACTTAACACGGACGTGATGCCTATGTTCATGATCATTGCCTTAGATGTCTTCATAATTATGCACTTTTCTATCAATTGCTCGGCAGTAATTTGTTCATCCACCGTAATATATGCTATCTCGAGAGAAGCCACTAGTGAAACCTATGACCCCCGGGTCTCTTGTCCATTGTATTGAATCTTGTTTACATCTTGCTAGTATTCGATCTATTATTTTGCAATCTTTACATTCCAATCTATAAACCAAAAATACCAAAAATATTTACTTTACCGTTTATCTATCTCTATCAGATCTCACTTTTGCGAGTGATTGTGAAGGGCTTGACAACCCCTTTATCGCGTTGGTTGCAAGTTCTTGATTTTTTGTGCAGGTATTCAGTGGCTTGTGCATCGTCTCCTACTGGATTGATACCTTGGTTCTCAAAACTGAGGGAAATACTTATGCTACTTTGCTGCATCACCCTTTCCTCTTCAAGCGAAAACCAACACAAGCTCAAGAGGTAGCAAGAAAGATTTCTGGCACCGTTGCTGGGGAGATCTACGTTAAGTCAAGCCATACCAAGTACCCATCATAAACTCTTCTCCCTTGCATTACATTATTCGCCATTCGCCTCTCATTTTCCTCTCCCCCACTTCTAAAACGGTTTTCGAAAACCTTTGCCTCTTCTTCGCCCCTCTTCCGTTCGTATCTTTTCGCTTGCTTCTTGTGTGTTCGTGTGTTAGATTGCTTGATTCGCCTTCATGTCTAGTCCTCCTATTGTTGTCAGTACTCTTGATAATGAAGTTCTCAATTTTAAACAAAGGGAGGGAGAAAATCTAAAAGATGCTTGGTATAGAATTTGCAATGCTCAAAACAGATCTACTAGAAAGCAATCTACCTCCGTTCTTCTCCGCACTTTTTATGTAGGCATTACTCCTTAGAATAGATATGTTCTTGACACCATTACTAGAGGGAATTTCTTGGGAAGCCATACTTTTGATTCTTACAATGACACGATAGATTTATTAGGCCCACCACCTCTTTTGGTCAATGGAGCTATTTTAACCTTGGAACATGTGATGCAAAGACTTGATATTATTGAGAATAAAATTGCTACAATTGAGTTAATCAAAAATTTGGATAAAAATATTCCTAATCAAATTACCCAATACATATCTAAGGTGGGAGTTACTCTAAAGAATCTTAGATAAAAGGAACCAATAGTTAATGAAAAGATAGATCAAGATTCTACTAGGATTGATAAGCTTAAAGATATTATTGCCAACTTGGGTTCCGCTTTTTCTGTTGTTAAGAATACCTATAATCCTCCTCCTACCAAAGTTGCCAAGTTTATTTACGTTCCTAAGAATAAGGGTGAATCTTCCAGTAAGGAAAATGAAGATCTCAAATCAATAAGTGTTCACCCCAATATTTTTGATATTATTAAGGAACCTTTTACCACAAATGAATTTATCGATTTCTTGCCTAGGAGTATTATCATTGATAAAACCAAAGAATCTCCTAAAGATTATACGTGTTCAATTTAAGAATTGCAAACCAAAGATGGCAATACCTAGATCTATTCGCGTTTTTATGCCTAGCTAGGGGCGTTAAACGATAGCGCTTGTTGGGAGGCAACCCAATTTTATTTTTGTTCTTTACCTTTTGCTCCTATTTAGTAATGAATAATTCATCTAGTCTCTGGTTAGATGTGGTTTTATGTTTTAATTAGTTTTTGTGCCAAGTAGAACCTTTGGGAAGACTTGGGTGAAAGTTAATGTGATCTTGCTGTAAAAACAGAAACATTGCACTCATGAGATTAGCTGTCATTTTTATAGAAGAGTGATTTTAAGTTGATTGTTTTTGAAGAAGATTAATAGACAATTCCTCACGTAAATCAATTTATTCCATAATTTTTGGAGTTACAGAAGTATTCTAAAGTTACAGATTACTACAGACTGTTCTGTTTTTGACAGATTCAGTTTTTGCGTGTTGTTTGCTTATTTTGATGAATCTATGAGTAGTGTCAGGGGGTATGAACCATAGAGAAGTTGTAATACAGTAGGTTTTACACCAATATAAATAAATAGTGAGTTCACAACAGTACCTTAAAGTGGTGATTTATTTTCTTATACTAACGGAGCTCATGAGATTTTCTGTTGAAGTTTTGTGTTGTGAAGTTTTCAAGTTTTGGGTAAGGATTTGATGGACTTTGGAATAAGGAGTGGCAAGAGACTAAGCTTGGGGATGCCCAAGGCACCCCAAGGTAAAATTCAAGGACAACCAAAAGCCTAAGCTTGGGGATGCCCCGGAAGGCATCCCCTCTTTCGTCGTCGTCTATCGGTAACTTTACTTGAGGCTATATTTTTATTCACCACATGATATGTGTTTTGCTTGGAGCGTCTTGTATGATTTGAGTCTTTGCTTTTTAGGTTACCACAATCATCCTTGCTGTACACACATTATGGGAGAGACACGCATGAACGGTGATTTATTAGAATGCTCTATGTGCATCACTTATATCTTTTGAGCTAGACAATATTGCTCTAGTGCTTCACTTATATCTTTTTAGAGCACAGCGGTGGTTTTATTTTATAGAAATTGTTGAACTCTCATGCTTCACATATATTATTTTGAGAGTCTTTTAGAACAGCATGGTAATTTTCTTTGGTTATAAAATTAGTCCTAATATGATAGGCATCCAAGATGGGTATAATAAAAACTTTCATATGAAGTGCATTGAATACTATGAGAAGTTTGTTTCTTTATGATTGTTTTGAGATATGAAGATGGTGATGTTAGAGTAATGCTAGTAATTTGAGAGATACTTGTGTTAAAGTTTGTGATTCCCGTAGCATGCACGTATGGTGAACCGTTATGTGATGAAGTTGGAGCATGATTTATTTAGTGATTGTCTTCCTTATGAGTGGCGGTCGGGGACGAGCGATGGTATTTTCCTACCAATCTATCCCCCTAGGAGCATACACGTAGTACTTTGTTTTGTAACTAATAATTTTTGCAATAAGTATGCGAGTTCTTTATGACTAATGTTGAGTCCATGGATTATACGCACTCTCACGCTTCCACCATTGCTAGCCTCTCTTGTGTTATGCAACTTTCACCGATACTATACACCCACCATAAACCTTCCTCAAAACAGCCACCATAACTACCTATTATGGCATTTCCATTTCGAGATATATTGCCATGCAACTTTCCACCGTTCTGTTTATTATGACACGCTCCATCATTGTCATATTGCTTTGCATGATCATGTAGTTGACATCGTATTTGTGGCAAAGCCACCGTTCATAATTTTTCATACATGTCACTCTTGAATCATTGCACATCCCGATACACCGCCGGAAGCATTCACATAGAGTCATATTTTGTTCTAAGTATTGAGTTATAATTCTTGAGTTGTAAGTAAATAAAAGTGTGATGATCTTCATTATTACAGCATTATCCCATGTGAGGAAAGGATGATGGAGACTATGATTCCCCCACAAGTCAGGATGAGACTCCGGGTGAAAAATAAATAAATAAATAAATAAAGAGGCCATAAAAAAGAAGGCCCAAATAAAAAATGAGAGAAAAATAGAGAAGGGGCAATGTTACTATATTTTTTCCACACTTGTGCTTCAAAGTAGCACCATGATCTTCATGATAGAGAGTCTCCTATGTTGTCACTTTCATATACTAGTGGGAATTTTTCATTATAGAACTTGGCTTGTATATTCCAATGATGGGCTTCCTCAAAAGTGCCCTAGGTCTTCGTGAGCAAGCAAGTTGGATGCACACCCACTTAGTTTCTTTTTGAGCTTTCATACACTTATAGCTCTAGTGCATCTGTTGCATGGCAATCCCTACTCACACACATTGATATCTATTGATGGGCATCTCCATAGCCCATCGATACGCCTAGTTGATGTGAGACTATCTTCTCCTTTTGTGTCTTCTCCACAACCACCATTCTATTCCACCTATAGTGCTATATCCATGGCTCATGCTCATGTATTGCGTGAAGATTGAAAAAGTTTGAGAACATCAAAAGTATGAAACAATTGCTTGGCTTGTGATCGGGTTGTGCATGATTTAAATATTTTGTGTGATGAAGATAGAGCATAGCCATACTATATGATTTTGTAGGGATAGCTTTCTTTGGCCATGTTATTTTGAGAAGACACGATTGCTTTGTTAGTATGCTTGAAGTATTACTGTTTTTATGTCAATATTAAACTTTTATCTTGAAACTTTCGGATCTGAACATTCATGCCACAATAAATAAAATTACATGGATAAATATGTTAGGTAGCATTCCACATCAAAAAATTTGTTTTTATCATTTACCTACTTGAGGACGAGCATGAATTAAGCTTGGGGATGCTTGATACGTCTCCAATGTATCTATAATTTTTGATTGTTCCATGCTATTATATTATCTGTTTTGGATGTTTAATGGGCTTTAATATTCTATTTTATATTTTTTTGGGACTAACCTATTAATAGAGGGCCCGGTGCTAGTTTCTGTTTTTTTGCCTATTTTAGAGTTTTGCAGAAAAGGAATACCAAATGGAGCCCAAACGGAATGAAACCTTCTTGATGATCTTTCTTGGACCGAAAGCAAACCAGAAGACTTGGATATGAAGTCGGAGACGCAACGAGGAAGCCACGAGGCAGGAGGGCACGCCCAGGGGGGTAGGCGCACCCCACCCTTGTGGGCCCCTCGTGGCTCCCCTGACCTAGTTCCTTCGCCTATATATACTCTTATACCCTAAATGCATCAGGGGGAGCCACGAAACCACTTTTCCACCACCGCAACCTGCTGTACCCGTGATACCCCATCTTGGGGCCTTTTTCCGGTGATCTGCCGGAGGGGGATTCGATCACGGAGGGCGTCTACATCAACACCATTACCTCTCTAATGAAGCGTGAGTAGTTTACCAAAGACCTTCGGGTCCATAGTTATTAGCTAGATGCTTATTCTCTCTCTTTGATTCTCAATACCAAGTTCTCTTCGATGTTCTTGGAGATCTATTCGATGTAATACTCTTTTGCAGTGTGTTTGCCAAGATCCGATGAATTGTGGATTTATGAACAAGATTATCTATGAATATTATTTTGTTCTTCTCTAAATTCTTATATGCATGATTTGATATCTTTGCAAGTCTCTTTGAATTATCGGTTTAGTTTGGCCTACTAGATTGATCTTTCTTGCAATGGGAGAAGTGCTTAGCTTTGGGTTCAATATTGCAGTGTCCTTTCCTAGTGAAAGTAGGGGCAGCAAGCCACGTATTGTATTGTTGCCATCGAGGATAACAAGATGGGATTTTCATCATATTGCTTGAGTTAATTCCTCTACACCATGTCACCTTGCTTAACGCGTTACTCCGTTCTTTATGAACTTAATACTCTAGATGCATGCTAGATAGCGGTTGATGTGTGGAGTAATAGTAGTAGATGCAGGCAGGAGTCGGTCTACTTGACACAAACATGATGCCTAGTTCATGATCATTGCCTTAGATGTCATCATAATTATGCGCTTTTCTATCAATTGCTCGACAGTAATTTGTTCACCCACCGTAATAAATGCTATCTCAAGAGAAGCCACTAGTGAAACCTATGGCCCCCGGGTCTCTTTTCCATTATATTGAATCTTGTTTACATCTTGCTAGCTTCCGATCTATTATTTTGCAATCTTTACTTTCCAATCTATAAACCATAAATACCAAAAATATTACTTTACCGTTTATCTATCTCTATCAGATCTCACTTTTGCGAGTGACTGTGAAGGGATTGACAACCCCTTTATCGCGTTGATTGCAAGTTCTTGATTGTTTGTGTAGGTTTCTGGTGACTTGTGCGTCATCTCCTACTAGATTGATACCTTGGTGTAGGATCAAAAGTATGTCTAGAGGGGGGGTGATTAGACTACTTGACCAAATAAAAACTTATCATTTTCCCAATTTTAGTTCTTGGCAGTTTTTAGCAACTTAGCACAAGTCAAGCAACCTTAATACAATTTAAGCAAGCATGCAAAGAGTATACAGGCAGCGGAAAGTAAAGCATGCAACTTGCAAGAAAGTAAATGGGAGGAGTTTGGAGGGAGCAAACGCAATGTTGACACGGAGATTTTTGGCGTGGTTCCGATAGGTGGTGCTATCGTACATCCACGATGATGGAGACTTCAACCCACAGAGGGTAACAGCTGCGGGAGTCCACGGAGGGCTCCACCCATGAAGGGTCCACGAAGAAGCAACCTTGTCTATCCCATCATGGCCATCGCCCACGAAGGACTTGCCTCACTAGGGTAGATCTTCACGAAGTAGGCGATCTCCTTGCCCTTACAAACTCCTTGGTTCAACTCCACAATCTTGACAGAGGCTCCCAAGTGACACCTAACAAATCTAGGAGACACCACTCTCCAAAAGGTAATAGATGGTGTGTTCTTGATGAACTCCTCGCTCTTGTGCTTCAAATGATAGTCTCCCCAACACTCAACTCTCTCTCACAGATTTGGCTATGGTGGAAAGATGATTCGAGTGGAAAGCAACTTGGGAAAGGCTAGAGATCAAGATTCATATGGTAGGATTGGAATATCTTGGCCTCAACACATGATTAGGTGGTTCTCCCTCAGAAAATGAGTAGTGGAAGTGTAGGTACGTTCTAATGGCTCTCCCCACCAATGAGGAATGGGTGGAGGGGTATATATAGCCTCCACATAAAATCTAACCGTTACACACAGATTCCAAAACCCGGTGGGACCGAATAAGCAAACTCGGTCAGACCGATCTAGGTAAAAATATGAACGTTAGAGTTTTTGGTGGGACCGATATAGTCATCCCGGTGAGACCGATGTGCTAGGGTTTGGGCATAACATAATCTCGGTGTGACCGATCGCATAAACTCGGTGGGACCGATTTCAACAATAGGTACACAAAGGGTTGGTCAGGCAAACTCAGTGGGACTGATTTGCTCACTTCGGTGGGACCAAAGTATTACAAAAAGGAAACAGGGAGTTTGCAATGCAGACTCGATGGGACCGATTTGCTCATTTTGGTGAGACCGAAATGTTACAAAAAGGAACTAGAGAGTTTGCAATCCCATCTTGGTGAGACCGAGATCCCTATCGGTGAGACCGAAGTAACTAGGGTTTGTGGCAGTGGCTATGTCAAACGAAACTCGGTGGCGCCGGATAGATCAAATTGGTGGGGCCGAATTTGACTTTTAGGTTTAGGACATATGTGGAAATGAGAAAGTGGTTGAGGGTTTTGGAGCATATCACTAAGCATTTTGAGCAAGTAAGCCATTAAGCAACACCTCATCCCCATTTAATAGTATTGGCTTTCCTATGGACTCAATGTGATCTTGGATCACTAAAATGAAAATTGAGAGTCTTGAGCTTGTTGCCAATATATGTCCTTTGCATTTTGAGGGGTCCACATCTCTAGTCCATGCCATGCCAACCATTGAACTTTCTGAAATGATCATCTTGAAAGAGCATTAGTTCAATGAACTATATGTTGTTAAGAATTACCAAAACCACCGAGGGATTAGTTGCACTTTAAATCTTCCCCTTTTTGGTAATTGATGACAACATATAGATCAAAGCTTCGACAAATGATAATAAGAAATGAAGTACATTGTCGCTTTGAGAAGTATGTGATAAGCAAGAGCTCCCCCTAAATTTGTGCATTGTTTGAAATTTGCTTTGGACTGCAAATGAACAATTTGTTAGGATCATGGGTTACTCTTCCATGTCACATACATCTTGGTGGAGCGCTCAAAATGATAATAAATAAGAACAAGCACTCATCACCAAGGCAAAGTGAATGATCATACAAGAGATAGATAGTGTCATCATTCAAGCATAAGCATAAAGTATGATATGATCAAGCACATGTTCATACAAAGTATCTCACACATAGGCATAAGGTATCTCAATCAAGAAAATAAAACAAATGAGTAGCAAAAAGAAGCAAGCTCTCTTTCTCTCTCTCCGAAGCCTATGATCTATACACTTTCTCCCCCTTTGGCAACAAGTTACCAAAAAGCTCGAAAATGCATAGTGCTATGCGACTCTCTAGGCTTGATCTTCGGAAGGAGATGTTGAGATGAATCCAAGGATGAATGCATCTGTAGATGATGTTGGAGCTGGAGGGGTTGCCACTGGAGGGGCAACATGAGCTGTGGGAGCTGTGGCTACAGGTACTGAAGCTGTTGCTCTTGTGTCTGGCACTGGCATTGCTGCAGACCTCTATCCTCTAGGTACTCTGTGGAACACCTGTGTAGTTGCTTTGCCCTTCCTCTCCTATGCTTCTTCCTGGAGTTCTTCAACAACTGTCTGTATCTCAGTCACCTTCAAGTCCATATCATAGAACTTTGTCTCAATGATCCTCTCCAAGCTCTCCTGGTTCTAAGTCAGGGTGGCCAGTGCTTTCTCAATCCTCAAGGTTGCTTGAATCAGATGTCCAAGATGGTCTTGCTTTGACTTGAGAAAGACTTCTGAAGCTTCTGCAGCATTTGACATCTTTGCTGCTTTTTCTTCTCTGGCTTTCTCCTTCTATTCATGAGCTGCAACTAAAGTGGGATCTTTAGCATCCATGACAACTGTGTTGTCCTCAAAGTCAGGCAACAAAGGAAGATGTTCTTTGTCCAACAAATATACTGCTTGCTTCATCTTAGAATTGATTAACTCTTGGATGTGTGGAGCATACCCACATGATCTCTTTTGGTCAACTGATGTTGTCGGTGTCAAAACCGGCGGATCTCGGGTAGGTGGTCCCGAACTGTGCGTCTAGGCGGATGGTAACAGGAGACAAGGGACACAATGTTTTTACCCAGGTTCGGGCCCTCTTGATGGAGGTAAAACCCTACGTCCTGCTTGATTGATATTGATGATGTGGATGTTACAAGAGTAGATCTACCACGAGATCAAGGAGGCTAAACCCTAGAAGCTAGCCTATGGTATGATTGTAATGGTTGTTGTTGTGTCCTACGGACTAAAGCCATCCGGTTTATATAGACACCGGAGAGGGCTAGGGTTACATAGAGTCGGTTACAATGGTAGGAGATCTACATATCCGTATCGCCAAGCTTGCCTTCCACGCCAAGGAAAGTCCCAT
This sequence comes from Triticum timopheevii, assembly GCA_963921465.1. NCBI lineage: Eukaryota > Viridiplantae > Streptophyta > Magnoliopsida > Poales > Poaceae > Triticum > Triticum timopheevii. The sequence goes on from OY997266.1 coordinate 68,488,455, forward strand.
ACGGACACGGGACGAAGTCTTCAATCTTGTACCTTCATAGTCTTGGAGTCCGGCCGATGATGATAGTCCGACCGATGATAGTTCGGCCGATGATGGCGGTCCGGCTATCCGGACACCCCTTAGTCCAGGACTCCCTCAGTAGCCCCTGAACCAGGCTTCAATGACGATGAGTCCGGCGCGCATATTGTTCGGCATTGCATGGCGGGTTCCTCCTCCGAATAATTCGTAGAAGATTGTGAACACCAGGATAGTGTCCGGCTCTGCAAAATAAATTCCACATTCTACCGTAGAGAGAATAATATATACACAAGTTCAATCTGCTGACGTTTTTTGCGGCATGACGTCACACCACTACGAAGCCTTTACTTGAATCGTTTTTTACTTTACCGCCTCAGCGCATTTAGCGAAGCAGTTTCCTTGGCACGTCTTGTCGAAGCAGAGATCGTGTTCCCCCTTATTCCGGGATTCTCATCAATACGGACGTCGGTAACCCAACCGCGCCCGTCGCCACGCCCCCTCTATCGAAGGCGAGTCCCGAACGATCACGGAGACGGCTCTCGGTATTCTCCCTCTTTATAACGGGACCAAGGCTCGTTTCATTTCTTCAATCCTTCATCGAATCTTCTCCTTGCTCCAAATTCCAGCACCTAGAGCCCTAGATTCGAGCGCTTCGGACCTTAAACAATGTCCGGTTCCGACCTCCAGGGCCGGTGGATGCCCTCCTCCATCACGGAGGAGGACGTGCTAAAGCTGCGGGAGGCCAAGTACGTGACTTACGAGATTTCACACAGGTTGCCCGCCGAAGGGCAGGCCATCCCCACCCCCGAGCCCGGCGAGTACGTCGTTTTTGTGTCCCACCTCCGTCGGGGTTTAGGCTTCCCGATGGATCCTTTTGTGAGAGGGCTCATGTTTTACTATGGGTTGGAATTCCAGGACTTGGCTCTGGAGTCCATCCTCCATATTTCCGCATTTATTGTCATCTGTGAAGCCTTCCTCCGCGTCACCCCCCACTTCGGCCTGTGGCTGAAGACCTTCAATGTAGAGCCGAAGATGATCGAGGGGCGTCAAGCAGAGTGCAGCGGGTCGGCCGTAAGTAGGAGGGCCGATGCCCCGTGGCCCGCGGGCTCCTTCCAAGAGGAGCTTGGCATGTGGCAGCAGGAGTGGTTCTATATTACCGCTCCGAGGGGCAGCAGACAGAAGCCGCCGCCCTTATTCCGCTCGGGACCTCCATGACAGTTGATGTCGTGGGTCAACCAAGGGCTCAACTGGGGGCCATTAAAGGACGTGCCCTTACTGCAGGGCCGGATTCAAGATCTCCAAGCGAGGGAGATTGATATGGTGGTGGTAATGCAGGTCATGCTGATTAGGCGTCTCCTGCCCTGCAAACGCCGCCCTCCCTGGCTGTGGGAGTTTAATCCGGAGGGTCCACGGATTCTTCAACACTTCATGGGTATGACACCCATGGAGATGTACAGATTATTCTTCGGATCGCAAGAGGCGTGTCCGGAATTGACCGAGGATGCTGGCCTAAGCTGCAATCACCCGGATACTCAAGTAAGTAGCTCCGAGTCCGGACATACCGTTTGTTTGCCTTTCGATGATTCGCCTTATGACCAACTTCCTTCTAAACAGGAGTGGATAGCGCAAGCAAAACTGATATGGTGTCCGGCCCCCCTCCCTGAGACCGTGCCAGATTTCGTGCTGGTCCGGATGTTGGAGGTTGCGCCTCTAGAGGAAGGCGAAGGGGAAAGTAGAAGAGCTACTGCCTCGCCTAAGGAGGCTGTTGAAAGAGAGGGGATCGAGAATCCCTCCCTCCAAGGGGAGAAGAGGACTGCCTCCGAGGACCCGGGGGCCAAAGCCCCTAAGCGGGGAAAGAAATCTTCGCCAGAGGGTCCTGCGTCCGGGGAGGCCCCGGCCGCATAGTCTCCCTTAAAGAATCAGCCCTCCAACGAGCCGTAAGTAGAAGGAAGGGAGTTTTATAATAAGGGACACCCCTATTTGTGCTTCTGAGGATAACTCAAGTTTTTACCTTGTAGTTCGGATCTCCGTCCTTCGCAAATGAGCTCGTCTTCGGGGGACCTTCGTCCGGAGATGGTGGAGAGCGAGACGCCTCCGTTCGGGGCGCCGTCGGATAGGGCGGACGAGCCTGAAGTGTCGTCACGGAGGGAGCCCCCGGGTTTGGCAAAGCCGGATAGTTCGGCGCCAACTGGTGTACGGCTGAAGGATCTGCTTGAGAAGGCGTCTATCTCAGAAGATCACCACGCATTGATGAGTGTGGTGATTGACAGGATTTCATCCGCCGAAGGCGGATTACATAATGCCGTCAGGAGTTTGCTGGCGGGGTTTGAGGTACGTAAAAATGACACACCTTTCGATAGTTTTGCATATAGAATGCGCCCTATATAGATAGTAGCCCCTGAGACTCGGTAGGTTGTCGAAAAGCGACAGCGTGCCAAGGATCAAAATCGCAGGTTTAAATTTTCGCCGTGCCTATGTAGGTGGCGGATTGTCCGGGTGCCAGCCGGACTGATGGAGTTGCTAAACTAAAGCGGCAACTTGACATTGCGGATGCACACATCACGCTAGTCAACAGGCGACTTGATGAGTCGCAAGGTGAGTGTTTCTTTGCGTTCATGTGGTAAGGGAGCCGAAGCCCGCTCCTTACAACCTGTGTGTGAAATGCAGATAGTGTCGCTGCTGTGGAGAGCCTGCGGGCCGAACTTGCTCAAGCCAAGGAGCAAGTCCGAAGGAGTAATGCGGCGGCCTCTAGGGCGGCCGAGGAGTTAGAAGCCGAAAGGGCTGCACACTGCCGAAATAGGGAAGAGATGGCCGAAATGGCCATGAAGTTAAAAGATGCTACTGACCGCAATGAGGCTCTTGAAAAGAAGCGCCTAGCGGGACGAGAAGACCTGGGGAAGGCCACCGCCGAGGCCAAAGATGCCCGTTCTGCAATGCGGGCTATAAAGGAAGAGCTGCGCCAGGCCGGAGACATTGTAGCTGGCAAGCCTTTTCTGCTGCGCCGAAGGTTTACGGATCCAAAGTATGCTCAGCTGGGCCAGCTGTGGGGTCCGGAGGACCCTTATATGGACTTAGCAGCGAGTGCGGCGGATGCCGTTGTGCATTTTCGAAGCCAGAAGGATCACCAGACGGAAGAGCTATTTTGGTCTCAATTCCATAGTCCGGAGCGTTCACTTCCGCTGACCGACCGGTTGGCCGAGTGGACTGAGCTGAATAGGTTGTCCGGGCTTGCCATGACGAATATCGTGACCCATGTCTGGCTGGATAGGCCCAAGCCGAAGAGCTACTTTGGCTTATTGCAGCAATTTCTTGGGGCGGTGCCGCATATCAAGGCGATGAAGCGATCGGCCTGCATAGAGGGTGCGCGGATGGCGCTCGCCCGTGTGAAGACACATTGGACAGAGATGGATGCCACCACTGTTGCGACCCCGGGTTCGGACGATAGCCGGTTACCCGCCGAGCACTATTTTGGTGAAGTTCTGTGTGGTGCTCGTGTAATAGAGTCGTAGTGCTCAAAAAATCTTACGTTCAAATGAACGTTTTATGTTGTAAAACAATGTTTATGATGTAGGCTCATTTTATACTTGTGCGTTCAAATAGTGGTATATCTCCTATGCGGCCGTTCATGTATACGTGTGTATAACCTGAAAGATGGCAGTCGTCGGCTTCAGCCCCCACACACAAGGTGCGGGGGTCTTCGCAAAAATAGCGCATTTTCACACTTAATCCGACGTCTCGGTCCTGTAAAGGAGGTGGTAGCGTAGCAAACGAGGCAACCGGACTATAATGCTTTATCACTTTCACTTAGCCATGGGAGTTCGAGGGTGGGGCTACGACATAGCCCCTGGGGGCACCGCGCTCTCCGAGTTTGGGGCGCGTATGTGCCTGACCGGGAAACGGCCCTTCGTCAAAGCGGAGGAATTCTAAACATTCCATTGGTCGATCGAGTGGTTGACCAGTCTCTCGCTGTATCATGACAGTCAGTTTTCGGCTTTCTCTACTGAGGTTCTCGCCCAGCCGAACTGGGGCACAATCGCCAGTGGTGCCGCGTTAGCCGATGATACGGAACGTAAGGCAGCAAAACACAGAAGCCGGGCAAACCAAACATTTGACCAAAGACATGATTCAGAGCTGATGCATATAAGCCCTAACTCGAGACGCCAAACATTCCCGAAGGTGTTCGGTCTTTATAATAATGGGCAGAACAATGCCCTAAGCCCCTTGTGTCCAGGTATGGGCAAGTTCCTCTGGCGCGGCCGATGCCAAAACGCCAGTCTCCACTCTGGTTATAATGAGAAACCAGGGGATTATCGCAACAAGAGACAGTAAGAAAGGCTTACGCAGGGTCTTAGTCTGAAAAGAATCCTTGAAACGGGTCCCTACTGCACGTCTGCGCCTGTGTCTCCGTTGTGTCGTATCCTGGACGGGTGTGCACGTTGTTCATCTGTAAAAAAGAGAGGAACTTAGTTTGAAAAGAAATCATGTGAAAAAGTGCATAAAAAGAAATTGAAATATAGATTAATAAGGCTGAGCCTATGCTAGCTCATTATGGCTTATATGCACAAACCCTTGTGAAGGGGTGTGCGGCTAGGTAGCCCCTAGCTTATTTATTCTGGACTCGTCCAGCCGTGTCCGGGGTCTTAGACGACCTTTTAATGAAATGATGCCACGTGGACCGGGCATTTTAAGCGTAAGAGACGCGTAGTGTGGTATTGCGTTAAAGCGGACGAAAGCTTCCCGTCCCAGTAGTGCTTGATAGCTACTTTTAAATGGGGCGACATGAAAGGTTAGCTTTTCTCGTCGGAAGTTGTCAGGTGACCCGAACACAACTTCTAGTAATAATGAACCTGTGCACCTGGCGTAAGGGCCTGGCGCCACTCCTTTGAAGGAAGTGCGGCTATGTCGAATTGTAGTAGGGTCTATCCCCAACTTGCGGATTGTGTCCGGATATAGCAGGTTTAAGTCACTGCCGCTGTCCATCAGGACTTGTGTAAATTGCAGTCCGTCTATTATGGGATCCAATACCAGAGCAGTCCATCCTGCGTTCCGGATACTCCTGGAATAATCCAGGTGGTCAAAAGTGATTGGTTTTGACATCCAACCTCGGTGTTCCGCTGGGGTGGACCGTGTGACACCTGTCTTAGCGGGTGCCGTATTGTATTTCCGTACTATCACATGAAGTGAGTTTACTGTTTTGACTTCTTGTGGGAAAGTCTTTTGTCTTCCGGTGCTCTGCTGGTGGGGTTTGTCATCGTCCTCACTTGGCGCATCGAGCCCCTTGTGTTCGGCGTTGAGTCTGTCGGACTGTTTAAAAACCCAACAATCTCGGTTGGTATGGTTTGCAGGCCTTCCGGAGGTACTGTGGATTTGGCATATCCGATCTAAAATTTTGTTTAAGTTGGATAGCTCGTCACTACTTTCCTTAAGAGACAGTGCTTTATTGTTTGGCCGCGAGCTTTTGAATCCGGCGTTGACCGCCGTGCTCTTTGGGCTTTTTTCTTTATTCCGGCGCTGATCTTTTCTGCGCCGTGATTTTCCATTTCCATCTCTGATCTCGGATGTACTCGGGTCGCTGGTGCTACATCTTGCTAGCCAGTTGTCTTCCCCTGCGCAAAAGCGCGTCATGAGGCTTGTTAGCACGGCCATTGTTCTTGGCTTCTCTTGGCTGAGGTGTCTGGCAAGCCATTCGTCTCGGACGTTATGTTTGAAAGCTGCTAGGGCTTCCGCGTCCGGACAGTCGACTATGTGGTTCTTTTTGGTAAGGAACCTGTTCCAGAATTTGCGCGCTGACTCTCCGGGCTGTTGAGTTATATGACTTAGATCGTCTGCATCCGGATGGCGGACATAAGTCCCTTGAAAATTTGCTCTAAACACGTCCTCAAGCTCTTCCCAACTTCCAACAGTGTTTTCTCGGAGGCCTTTGAGCCAATGCCGGGCTGGCCCTTTGAGCTTGAGGGGTAGGTATTTGATGGCATGGAGATCATCTCCTCTAGCCATGTGTATATGTAGTATGTAATCTTCTATCCAGACTCCAGGGTCTGTTGTTCCATCGTATGCCTCTATGTTTGTGGGTTTAAACCCTGCTGGAAATTCATGATCCAGCACTTCATCGGTGAAACATAGTGGGTGTGCGGCGCCCCTGTATTTGGGTGTGCCGCTGTCTTCGAACACTTGTCGTGTTGTGTTGCTTCCTGGGCCCCTCTTTTTTGGCCCGTAGATGAACCTGGCTGGGCCGTCTACTTTCCCAGGAACATAAGTCGGCTTGTGTGCGGCGCCGCTTGTCGCTTTTGGCCCGTCATCTGGTCGTCTATCCGGCCGGGCGGCCTCTTTATTTTTTGATTGTGAGGGCTCTATGGCTTCCTCGTCAAATTCTGGTAGCAGCTTGCGCTTCGGGTAGCTCTTTGTTTGGTGGTTATTGCCATATTTGTCTGCGGTCTTGAGTACTTTGCTCCACTTCATTCTGAGTATGTCGTCTGGTGTTTTGAGCTTCCGTTTTTCCTTCTTCAAACTTCTTGCAGTGGCAACGAGTCTTTTGTGGAGGTTCTTATGCTCCGGTGGTGTGTCCGGCGTGAGGTCGTCTGGACTGTTGGTTTCTCCGGGCAGGGGTGGATTATCCGGTTCGTCCTGTTCGGACGGTTGCTTGGTTGCATGTTCGTCGTCCACTGGTTTGCCCTGCTCTATTGCTGGGTCATTAGGAATGTTGTCTTTGTCGAGGCGGGACTTAGGGCGGCGTCTACGTTGCCGTTTTGGTTGTTTATCGGCGGGATTATCCTGTGCCGCGCCCCGTTGTTCCTCGTTATCGCTTCCTTTTGGGGTGTCCACCATATATATGTCATGTGTAGAGGTGGTCTTCCAGTGCCCTGTAGACGCTGGTTCTTGATCGTCTCCGGCCTCGTCGTCCATACCGTCGATGTCTTCGGAGTCGCAGTTGAGCCCGTCGGTTAGATCGTCGACAGTGGCTACAAAGTGGGTGGTGGGTGTGCTTTGAATTTCTTCGTCGTCCGCACCCCAACCATCCTGGCCGTAGTCCGGCCAGGGCTCTCCGGATAGCGAGAGATGCTTTAGCAATTTCAGGATGTCGCCAAAGGGTGAGTGCTGAAAGATGTCCGCAGCGGTGAACTCCATGATCGGCGCCCAATCAGATTCGATTGGCAGGGGCGCAGGAGGTTCAGAGTCCGGCAAGGAATCCGGCACCTCGGAGTCATGAGCTTTATAAGGGACAAGGTCAGTGTTTGGCTCCATCGCCGTGGAAGTTGCAGCTCCTGAGGCGGTGTCCAGCCACCCGTCCTCGATCTGCGCGATCGGCTCCGGACTATGGGTCGGAGCGGATTCGTGTGCGGCCTCCAAGGTACTGTGCGGCGGCAGAGTTAGATCATGCCCATCGTGACAGTGCGGCACGCCTGGCTGCGGCTCGGATCCATCGAAGATCAAGTCTCCGTGGATATCCGCCGTGAAGTTTAGGCTTCCAAACCTGACCTGACGGCCAGGGGCGTAGCTTTCGATCTGCTCCAGATGGCCAAGCGAGTTGGCCCATAGTGCGAAGCCGCCGAATACGAAGATCTGTCCGGGGAGAAAAGTCTTGCCCAGGACAGCGTCGTTGTTTATTGAAGAGGCCATCGAGCCTATCGGTGACGACACAGAGGAACTCTCAATGAAAGCACCAATGTCGGTGTCAAAACCGGCGGATCTCGGGTAGGGGGTCCCGAACTGTGCGTCTAGGCGGATGGTAACAGGAGACAAGGGACACGATGTTTTTACCCAGGTTCGGGCCCTCTTGATGGAGGTAAAACCCTACGTCCTGCTTGATTGATATTGATGATGTGGATGTTACAAGAGTAGATCTACCACGAGATCAAGGAGGCTAAACCCTAGAAGCTAGCCTATGGTATGATTGTAATGGTTGTTGTTGTGTCCTACGGACTAAAGCCATCCGGTTTATATAGACACCGGAGAGGGCTAGGGTTACATAGAGTCGGTTACAATGGTAGGAGATCTACATATCCGTATCGCCAAGCTTGCCTTCCACGCCAAGGAAAGTCCCATCCGGACACGGGACGAAGTCTTCAATCTTGTAACTTCATAGTCTTGGAGTCCGGCCGATGATGATAGTCCGGCCGATGATAGTTCGGCCGATGATGGCGGTCCGGCTATCCGGACACCCCTTAGTCCAGGACTCCCTCAGCTGTCCTCTTAATTGTCTCTGCAATCAAGCTCATAGCCTTGAACTTCTGTGGCACAACATCAAATAACTATAACAAGTTGATGGAGTGGCCTCTAATCATCCTGTGATCTCCAGATTTGGGAAGCAGAGTGTGCCTCATTATGGTGTTTATGGTGGCCAAACTAGACAACAAGTAGTAGACTAACCCAAACTTATGTGTCTCCAAGGCCTTATCTGGAATTTCCTTATACATATTGGCCATGGAGTTATGATCTTTCTTCTTCTCAGCATAAACATCTATGTCATTCTCTTCTTCTTCAGGTGCATTTATGAGCTTAGCCCATTCTTCAATTGTAGATTGTTGTCTTTGTCCTTCTGTCATCCACACAATCCTTCCATCTGGATAAAAGTGAGCTGTTGAGTAGAATTGCATAATGAATTCATCATTCCACTTGGTTAGCTTCTGACCAACAAAGTCATCAACACCATTTGTCTTGAAGCTTTCATGCACTCTTGGGAAATGATCAGCATTTGCATCAATGTATTTCTAGTCCACCCATCTCATATCACTAACTATGGGTTTCTTGTCTAGTAACACTGTCTCATAGAAATCTTATTGCTCTTTGGTGTGGAATCTGCTTGTCTCCATTTTTTGAGACCAGCATCCTTTCTTTCCTTCATGTTTTTAGCAACTGGGTGACTGTCATTATGGTCTGGAATCTTGGGTTTGAGCTTCCTAAGCACAGGGGCTTCAACATCTTCTGCAGCTTCAGGCACTGGGACCTTGTTTTTCTCTGTTGCAGGTATGTTCCCGGTGCTTCTCTTTGGAGCTTGTGTTGGAGCTTTGGGGGTTGTCTTGGGATTTGAAGGAGCTGCCCTAGACTTGATGGCATCCCCCATCAGCTTCTGTGACTTAGCAGGAGGTGCTTGAGCAGCAACCTCTTCTTCCTTACAAGCAGAATCCTTCCTCATAGATGGATTTCCAGGCACTCTAGCTGTAGTTTTTTTGACCCTCTTCTTGCCTTCACCAGATCTTGGCTCAAGTGTGAAAACCATAGTTTCTTGAGTGGAGGCTTTGGCCTTTGACATAGGAACTCTCTTGGCGGGTGCCTTCTTGTGCATACCAGGTTTTGTTGCAGCATTAGCTACATATTCCTTCTTCCACAATTTCTTCTTGGAGCTTACTTCCTCCTCAGTAGCCACATAGTCCTCATCCTCTGAGTCTGAGTTTCTCTTCCTCCTTGTCCTTGTAGCTGCCTTGGGAAAATTGCTTGGAGTGCTCCTGCTGCCATCATCAGAGCTGCTAGAGGGACTAGTTCCCTCACTCATGTTCACTTGGTCTTCTGGTTTGTTCTAGCTATCACTCTGGTCAGACATGCTGGCAAAGCAAACTGACAGCAGACCCTTTGAATAGATATAGATGAGGTAGAGTAGATGAGTATCACAAAGTGTAGAGTTTTTGCAAAAAGAATGAGTCAAAAACTTAGTTTTAGTTTTCTACAGGAAGCATTTCGGAGCTACCGATTTGTTAAACTCGGTGACACTGAAGCAACTTTGGAGTCTAAACATGTGGAATCGGTCAGACCGAGACACAGTTCGGTGAATCCGAGTTTGCTAGGGTTTCACAAAGTCCTGGTATCGGTCACACCGATTTGCAACTTTTTGTCAGACCTAAAATCACTTGTGCATTTGCCTAAGCCAAATCGGTGGAGCCAATTCCTAAAATTCGGTCGATCCCAGATGAGTCCGGCGGAAACCTAACCCTAAATTTTCAACTCAAATCTAATCTAAAGGATGTTTTCTCTAGATAGATTGATATCATACGTGATAAAGAACATGGAATTGACCTTGTGCTCAGAATCAGAGGTAAAAAGAATTCACAAGGGGTCGAACTCATACCCTAGTTCAGCGGTGAGTTCGTTATGGCGGCAACGGCGGCACTGAAATCCGTTGACGGCGGCGAAGACCAACGGCAGGAGGTCGCTGGTGACAAGAAGATGATCCGGAGACCCAAGCGGCAGAGCAGGACACACGTGGGTGAAGAGGTTTTGGAGATCCTAGCACTGTCGGTGTGACCGGGTGGAACAACTCGGTGGCACCGAGATGCAAAATCGCAAGCGGTTACTGCAACTCGGTGAGACCGAAATGTTCTAATCGGTTGCACTGAGATTGAAAACTTGATCAACCGAGTGAACTTGGTGTGACCGAAATGGAGGAGTTGGTCAGACCGAAATACACAGAGAGGTTTTTGGAAGTTTTAAGTCTATGACAAAACAGGACTTCGAGTGCTCCTCACACAGAGGGTTTGAATTTGACTTATATCTAACATTGTGATGAAGCATGAAAAGAATTTGAGAAGAGAAAAGCATAGATAGCTAGAGGGAGTTCTTAGGCATTCTTGTCCATCTATTTGGCAAAAAGAAGAAACTCTAAACAATCAAAGCAACAAATGGATGTCCTCGAATGAGAAAAGTATGCAACCAACATGCTCACACAATAACATAGCAATTGAAATATGTGGCAAAGCATGCACAATCACTCTAGCATCTATCAAGCAATTTGCGATGCCTAGGTCATCTATATATGAGTATATTGGCTTAGGAGTCAAATGAGAACATTTGATCATAGGTCATACGCACTGTTTAAGCACAAGTGGGGTTACCACTTTTACATAAAGCATTGTTGTGTTCACACCATTAGATTTACTTTAGCTCAATTCTTAGAGTAAAGCTCCCCCTAGATGTGATATCCCCCCTAAGAGGGATGAACTAACCTTGGGTTTTGTCGATGATGACTTCATGTAGATATTGAAGATGTGGATGCTCATTGTTGATGTAGATCATTTGAACCAATCCATTGGAGTGAGCTGCACTTTCAATACCTACATGGGTTAGTCCCTCAAGGAACAAACAAGGATATCCATAGACATAGAGTGAAGCACACACATGGTGATATCCATGATAGCATTTGGTTATCTTGTCCCTTGTCTTACCAACAGGAGGGTTCGTGACTCCTTGAACTAGTGCAAGATGTGGAAGTTGTTTGCACTTGTCCTTGCCAAAATGAATATAAGTGAAGTGTGTTGGCGGAGTCACCCTCAAGAACTCTCTAGTTCTTCTTCTTCGGGATCCACATCATCTTGATGGGAATCCTTGGAGTTGTAGATGTACTTGATGAAGTAGAACTTGATGTAGTCTTAGGAACCCACTTGACCAAGGCCTTCGGAGCATCTTCAAATGCATCAATCTCCTCTTGAAGCTTGTCCTTGCCTTTTAGCTTGTGGTCTTGTGGTGGAAGATCATCTTGAGCTTGTGTCCCTTTGAAGGAAGTAGGGTCACACTTCTCTTGTTGAGGAAAAAACTTCGTCTTGGGGTATTGATCTTCTTCCCACTCAACTCCATTGGCATTGAACTTTCGTTCAAAACCAACACCTTAGTTCTTCCAGTGCCTTCCTTGCATGCGTACAATTTCCTCAAATTGCTTACTTCCTGCAAGGCTTTTGTAAACACCTTTATCTATAATTCCCTTCAATAAGCTATTTTCTTGCTCAAGTGTAACTTGGCTAAGAGAATCATTAGTGGAATATAGAGAACTACTAGAAGCAACAATATTGGATTTAACATGATTATTGTTACTACTAGAAGAGGAATCTTTCTTGTTCTTGTTGCTAGATTTTACCTGTGGCATGTAAGTAGACAAGAGTAAACGCTTGGCAATGTAAGAAGAACTTTTCTGAAGATCATCATTGATGGCCTTTAAGAACCCATGCTCTTGCTCAAGATTGAGATTTTCGAAGCGTAACTTAAGAGTGTTTAGTTCTTTAGTTAGACGCTCAATCTCCTTCTTATCATTGTCATTCGTTTTATCTTGATTATCATGATTAATTGACGTTTCATCATAGTATTCATCACTAGAGTTGTCAACAAGTAAATCATCAACACCTAGCAAATCATCTTCATCACTATTGAAATCAACATACTCGAGGTGTGATGCCTTGGGGCCTTTAGCCATGAAGCATCGTCCAATTCCTTCATTAGGTGAGTCAAATATGTCATATGAGTTGGTTGACGCAAGTGCTAGACCGGCAACACCTTCATCTTGAGTATATTCAGAGTCGGAGTGATAACTTCTCTCGGAGTGGTGGTCGGAGTCGGAGCCGGATACCCATTCACCAACATGAGCTTGATGTCTTTGTTTTGTGTAGCTCCTTGATGTCTTATCCTTCCTTTCTGAATCCTTGCTTCTTCGAGAGGTTCTTCGTTCATAGCGATCATCTACTCCTTCTCTCTCTTGGAGGTGATTCTTCCCTTTTGCTTCTTCTTTTAGGTGAGTCTTCTATTCTTTTGTAGGGAGCCTTACACTCATTGGAGTAGTGTCCGGGTCTTCCACAATTGTAGCAGTTTTGCTCACGACTAGAAGATCTTTTGTCATTGTAGGACCTTGACTTGGAACTTCTTTCCTTGCTTCTACTCTTGTAGAATTTGTTAAAGTTCTTCACCGTTAAGCTTAATTCTTCATTGAAGGCTTGTTTCTCATTTGATGATGTAGGAGCATCACATGAGGCTTTGTAAGCACCACTAGACTTGTTGTGAAGCTCTTCTTTGTCCTTGAGTGACATCTCATGAGCAACAATTCTTCCAATGACTTCGGTTGGCTTGAGATCTTTGTAATTTGGCATCATTTGGATCAATGTGCACACGGTATCATATATTCCATCCAAGGCTCTCAAGATCTTCTTGATGATGAATTTGTCGGTCATCTCTTCACTTCCTAAGCCGGCAATCTCTTTGTGATGAGAGCAAGGCTAGAGTACATTTCAGCGACACCTTCACCATCCTTCATTTTGAACTTGTCAAGTTGACTTTGGAGCACATCCAACTTGGATTCCTTGAGAGAGTCAGTACCTTCGTGCATATCAATCAAAGTATCCCAAATTTCCTTTGCATTCTCAAGACGGCTGATTTTGTTGAATTCTTCGGGGCACAATCCATTGAAGAGGATATCGCAAGCTTGAGCATTATATTGCAACATCTTCAATTCTTCTGCGGTAGCCTCACGGTTTGGTTCTCTCCCATCAAAGAATTCATCTTGCAAGCCAATACACACAACAGCCAAAATGGCGGGGTTATGTCCAAGAATATGCATTTTCATCTTATGTTTCCAACTAGGAAAATTAGTACCATCAAAGTAAGGACCTTTACGGTGGTAATTTCCCTCGCTAGACGCCATACTCTCCTAGGTTGTGAAACCAAAGCTATGATCACCAAAGCTATAGAAATCAAGGCAAATGGAGACCAAAGCTCTGATACCACTTGTAGGATCGAAAGTATGTCTAGAGGGGGGGTGATTAGACTACTTGACCAAATAAAAACTTATCATTTTCCCAATTTTAGTTCTTGGCAGTTTTTAGCAACTTAGCACAAGTCAAGCAACCTTAATACAATTTAAGCAAGCATGAAAAGAGTATACAGGCAGCAGAAAGTAAAGCATGCAACTTGCAAGAAAGTAAATGGGAGGAGTTTGGAGGGAGCAAACGCAATGTTGACATGGAGATTTTTGGCATTGTTCCGATAGGTGGTGCTATCGTACATCCACGATGATGGAGACTTCAACCCACAGAGGGTAACAGCTGCGGGAGTCCACGGAGGGCTCCACCCACGAAGGGTCCATGAAGAAGCAACCTTGTCTATCCCATCATGGCCATCGCCCACGAAGGACTTGCCTCACTAGGGTAGATCTTCACGAAGTAGGCGATCTCCTTGCCCTTACAAACTCCTTGGTTCAACTCCACAATCTTGACAGAGGCTCCCAAGTGACACCTAACCAATCTAGGAGACACCACTCTCCAAAAGGTAATAGATGGTGTGTTCTTGATGAACTCCTTGCTCTTGTGCTTCAAATGATAGTCTCCCCAACACTCAACTCTCTCTCACAGATTTGGCTATGGTGGAAAGATGATTTGAGTGGAAAGCAACTTGGGAAAGGCTAGAGATCAAGATTCATATGGTAGGATTGGAATATCTTGGCCTCAACACATGATTAGGTGGTTCTCCCTCAGAAAATGAGTAGTGGAAGTGTAGGTACGTTCTAATGGCTCTCCCCACCAATGAGGAATGGGTGGAGGGGTATATATAGCCTCCACATAAAATCTAACCGTTACACACAGATTCCAAAACCCGGTGGGACCGAATAAGCAAACTCGGTCAGACCGATCTAGGTAAAAATATGAACGTTAGAGTTTTTGGTGGGACCGATATAGTCATCCCGGTGAGACCGATGTGCTAGGGTTTGGGCATAACATAATCTCGGTGTGACCGATCGCATAAACTCGGTGGGACCGATTTCAACAATAGGTACACAAAGGGTTGGTCAGGCAAACTCAGTGGGACTGATTTGCTCACTTCGGTGGGACCAAAGTATTACAAAAAGGAAACAGGGAGTTTGCAATGCAGACTCGATGGGACCGATTTGCTCATTTTGGTGAGACCGAAATGTTACAAAAAGGAACTAGAGAGTTTGCAATCCCATCTTGGTGAGACCGAGATCCCTATCGGTGAGACCGAAGTAACTAGGGTTTGTGGCAGTGGCTATGTCAAACGAAACTCGGTGGCGCCGGATAGATCAAATTGGTGGGGCCGAATTTGACTTTTAGGTTTAGGACATATGTGGAAATGAGAAAGTGGTTGAGGGTTTTGGAGCATATCACTAAGCATTTTGAGCAAGTAAGCCATTAAGCAACACCTCATCCCCATTTAATAGTATTGGCTTTCCTATGGACTCAATGTGATCTTGGATCACTAAAATGAAAATTGAGAGTCTTGAGCTTGTTGCCAATATATGTCCTTTGCATTTTGAGGGGTCCACATCTCTAGTCCATGCCATGCCAACCATTGAACTTTCTGAAATGATCATCTTGAAAGAGCATTAGTTCAATGAACTATATGTTGTTAAGAATTACCAAAACCACCGAGGGATTAGTTGCACTTTAAATCTTCCCCTTTTTGGTAATTGATGACAACATATAGATCAAAGCTTCGACAAATGATAATAAGAAATGAAGTACATTGTCGCTTTGAGAAGTATGTGATAAGCAAGAGCTCCCCCTAAATTTGTGCATTGTTTGAAATTTGCTTTGGACTGCAAATGAACAATTTGTTAGGATCATGGGTTACTCTTCCATGTCACATACATCTTGGTGGAGCGCTCAAAATGATAATAAATAAGAACAAGCACTCATCACCAAGGCAAAGTGAATGATCATACAAGAGATAGATAGTGTCATCATTCAAGCATAAGCATAAAGTATGATATGATCAAGCACATGTTCATACAAAGTATCTCACACATAGGCATAAGGTATCTCAATCAAGAAAATAAAACAAATGAGTAGCAAAAAGAAGCAAGCTCTCTTTCTCTCTCTCCGAAGCCTATGATCTATACACTTTCTCCCCCTTTAGCAACAAGTTACCAAAAAGCTCGAAAATGCATAGTGCTATGCGACTCTCTAGGCTTGATCTTCGGAAGGAGATGTTGAGATGACTCCAAGGATGAATGCATCTGTAGATGATGTTGGAGCTGGAGGGGTTGCCACTGGAGGGGCAACATGAGCTGTGGGAGCTGTGTCTACAGGTATTGAAGCTATTGCTCTTGTGTCTGGCACTGGCATTGCTGCAGACCTCTATCCTCTAGGTACTCTGTGGAACACCTATGTAGTTGCTTTGCCCTTCCTCTCCTATGCTTCTTCTTGGAGTTCTTCAACAACTGTCTGTATCTCAGTCACCTTCAAGTCCATATCATAGAACTTTGTCTCAATGATCCTCTCCAAGCTCTCCTGGTTCTAAGTCAGGGTGGCCAGTGCTTTCTCAATCCTCAAGGTTGCTTGAATCAGATGTCCAAGATGGTCTTGCTTTGACTTGAGAAAGACTTCTGAAGCTTCTGCAGCATTTGACATCTTTGCTGCTTTTTCTTCTCTGGCTTTCTCCTTCTATTCATGAGCTGCAACTAAAGTGGGATCTTTAGCATCCATGACAACTGTGTTGTCCTCAAAGTCAGGCAACAAAGGAAGATGTTCTTTGTCCAACAAATATACTGCTTGCTTCATCTTAGAATTGAGAGAGTCAGTACCTTCGTGCATATCAATCAAAGTATCCCAAATTTCCTTTGCATTCTCAAGACGGCTGATTTTGTTGAATTCTTCGGGGCACAATCCATTGAAGAGGATATCGCAAGCTTGAGCATTATATTGCAACATCTTCAATTCTTCTGCGGTAGCCTCACGGTTTGGTTCTCTCCCATCAAAGAATTCACCTTGCAAGCCAATACACACAACAGCCAATATGGCGGGGTTATGTCCAAGAATACGCATTTTCATCTTATGTTTCCAACTAGGAAAATTAGTACCATCAAAGTAAGGACCTTTACGGTGGTAATTTCCCTCGCTAGACGCCATACTCTCCTAGGTTGTGAAACCAAAGCTATGATCACCAAAGCTATAGAAATCAAGGCAAATGGAGACCAAAGCTCTGATACCACTTGTAGGATCGAAAGTATGTCTAGAGGGGGGGGTGATTAGACTACTTGACCAAATAAAAACTTATCATTTTCCCAATTTTAGTTCTTGGCAGTTTTTAGCAACTTAGCACAAGTCAAGCAATCTTAATACAATTCAAGCAAGCATGCAAAGAGTATATAGGCAGCGGAAAGTAAAGCATGCAACTTGCAAGTAAATGGGAGGAGTTTGGAGGGAGCAAACACAATGTTGACACGAAGATTTTTGGCGTGGTTCTGATAGGTGGTGCTATCGTACATCCAAGTTGATGGAGACTTCAACCCACGGAGGGTAACGGTTGCGCCGAGTCCACGTAAGGCTCCACCCACGAAGGGTCCACGAAGAAGCAACCTTGTCTATCCCATCATAGCCATCGCCCATGAAGGACTTGCCTCACTAGGGTAGATCTTCATGAAGTAGGCGATCCCCTTGCCCTTACAAAATCCTTGGTTCAACTCCACAATCTTGACAGAGGCTCCCAAGTGACACATAACCAATCTAGGAGACACCACTCTCCAAAAGGTAATAGATGGTGTGTTGTTGATGAACTCCTTGCTCTTGTGCTTCAAATGATAGTCTCCCCAACACTCAGCTCTCTCTCATAGATTTGGCTATGGTGGAAAGATGATTTGACTGGAAAGCAACTTGGGAAAGGCTAGAGATCAAGATTTTCATATGGTAGGATTGAAATATCTTGGTCTCAACACATGAGTAGGTGGTTCTCCCTTAGAAAATGAGTAGTGGAAGTGTAGGTACGTTCTGATGGCTCTCCCCACCAACGAGGAATGAGTGGAGGGGTATATATAGCCTCCACACAAAATCTAACCGTTACACACAGATTCCCAAACTTGGTTGGACCGAATAAGCAAACTCGGTCAGACCGATCCAGGTAAAAATATGAACATTAGAGTTTTCGGTGGGACCGATATAGTAATCCCGATGAGACCGATGTGCTACGGTTTGGCCATAACATAATCTCGGTGTGACCGATCGCATAAACTCGGTGGGATTGATTTCAGCAATAGGTACAGAGAGGGTTGGTCAGGCAAACTCGGTGGGACCGATTGGCTCACTTCACTGGGACCGAAGTGTTACGAAAAGGAAACATGGAGTTTGCAATGCAGACTCGGTGGGACAGATTTTCTCATTTCAGTGAGACCGAAATGTTTAAAAAGGAAACAGAGAGTTTGGAATACCATCTCGGTGAGACCGAGATCCCTATCGGTGAGACCGAAGTAACTAGGGCTTGTGGCAGTGGCCATGTCAAATGAAACTCGGTGGCGCCGGATAGATCAAATCGGTGGGGCCGAATTTGACTTTTAGGTTTAGGACATATGTGGAAATGAGAAAGTGGTTGAGGGTTTTGGAGCATATCACTAAGCATTTTGAGCAAGTAAGCCATTAAGCAACACATCATCCCCATTTAATAGTATTGTCTTTCCTATGGACTCAATGTGATCTTGGATCACTAAAATGAAAATATAGAGTCTTGAGCTTGTTGCCAATATATGTTCTTTGCATTTTGAGGGGTCCATATCTCTAGTCCATGCCATGCCAATCATTCAACTTTCTGAAATGATCATCTTGAAAGAGCATTAGGTCAATGAACTATATGTTGTTAAGAATTACCAAAACCACCCAGGGATTAGTTGCACTTTCACTTGGTACTCAAAACTGAGGGAAATACTTACACTACTTTGATGCATCACCCTTTCCTCTTCAAGGGAAAACCAACACAAGCTCAAGAGGTAGCAATGATTCAAAGCAATAGTCTAGTTTTGACATGAAGACTTTAATACTCAAGCATATCAAGAAGTAACCATGTCTTTCAAAATATCAACACTAAAGCAAGTTATCCCTAGCCCATTATGCTGAATCATTGATCCATTCATGAAACACACTCGCATATTAGCTACACCCAATGCTCAAGTACGATCATAGTGCCCCTTCGTTGATGCTCTATAAGAGAAGATGGAGACTCAAGTAAAATAAAAAATGCATAAAGTAAATAGAAAGGCCCTTCGCAGAGGGAAGTAGGGATTTGTAGAGGTGCCAGAGCTCAAAGCGAAAAAGATAGAGATAAAAACATTTGGGTGGCATGCTTTTCCTGTCAACGAAAATGACCGAGTAGTTCCCAATACTTTCCATGCTAGATATATCATTGGCGGTTCCCAAACAGAAAATAAAGTTTATTCCTTTTTCCACCATACTTTCACTTTTCATGGCTAACCGTACCCACGGGTGCCTTCCATACCAACACTTTCCAAGGAATTTATTATTTGACAACATAAAGTAAATTCATTTTTCATTTCGCGATTGGGCATCCCTAATACCTTTCCCATACTCTCGTGCAATGACAAGTGAATAAACATTCACCTTGAGAATAACACATCTAGGATGGAAATATATCAGCCACCTCCTACCATTTCATGAGCGGTACGAGCACACAAAAGAGAAAATTATTTTGAAAAATAGAGATGGCACATACAAATTTGCTTAGAACAACAAAAGAATACCACATATAGATAGGTATAGTGGACTCATGTGGCAAAAACTGGTTTAAAGGATTTTGGATGCACAAGTAGTGATCATACTTAGTGCAAATGAAGGCTAGCAAAACATTGGGAAGCACCCAACCAAGAAACGAAAAATCTCATAAGCGAGCATTAAGCATAACTAACACCGAATAATGCACCACAAGTAGGATGTAATTTCATTGCATAACTATTGACTTTCGTGCTTGCATAGGGAATCACAAGCCTTAACACCAATATTCTTACTAAAGCATAATTATTCATCAACATGGCACACATATCACTATCATCATATCTCAAAACAATTACAAAGAATCAAGTTTATTTTGTCCAATGATCTTCATGAAAGTTTTTATTATATCCCTCTTGAATATCTATCACTTTGGGACTAATTTCATATGTTGCTTTTGATGGCTCAAACAAATTTAAGTGAAGAACATGAGCATAAAATTTTTCTTCTCCCAAAATAATTTTTGTGAAGCAAGAGAGAATTTCTTAATTTTTTTACTAACTCTCAAATAAATCTAAGTGAGGCATGAGGAGCATTTCGTCAAAAATAGTAAAGCACACCATGCTCAAAAGATATAAGTGAAGCACTAGAGCAATTCCATAGCTCATAAAGATTTAAGTGAAGCATAGAGAGCAATTCTAACAAGTCATAGCATAATTTTGGATCCATAAACTAGGTGTGTCCAGCAAGGATAGTTGACCTAAAACACAAAGCAAAAGAAGCAAAGACTCATATCATACAAGACGCTCCAAGCAAAACTCATGATATGTGACAAATAAAAACATAGCTCCAAGTAAAATACCGATGGTTGTTAGAAGAAAGAGGGGATGCCACTCGGGGGCATCCCCAAGCTTAGTTGCTTGATACTTCTTGAATATTATCTTGGGGTGCCTCAGTGTCGGGGAAACTGATCCACGAACACCTATGGGACCGGCGGACCGAGCCCCTTTCGGTTCGGCGGGGGGCAGAGATCGCACGAAGAGCGGATCGAGGCGAAGCACACGAGCAGTTTACCCAGCTTCGGAGCTCTCCGGAGAGATAATACTCCTACTGCTGCTTGTATGTGTATATTGAGTTCTTGCTCGGGAGCGCTCAGAGCTACGATGCCGAGCGAGGGAGTGTTTCTAGCTTCAAACCAGTCGAACCCCCCTACGTTGCGCATGGGCCTCCTTTTATATGCTAAAGGGGTCACCGACAGGTGGCAACGTAGACAAGGGTAAAAATGGAAAAAAGAGCTGCGGTAGGTACAACTACCATGTATAGTGTATCATACCTAACCCTGACGGCAGGGGACAAAGGCATTAAATGCCCGTCTGCGTCGCCCAAACAGTGAAAGACAGGGACCGTCAGGGACGCCGTCGTTTGCCACGATGGCTATCTTGTTAGCGCCGCTTGCCACCATGCACCGCTGGCTGCACAGCCTCTCGCCACGCGCGCCTAGAAAGGCCCCGAGGCGACACGTTGGTGGATGTGCTGGAGCATGGGTACACAGTGGTAGCCTGCCGCGGCAAGCGCCTTGCCGCGGTCGTTGTCTTGTCGCGTCCGGAAGCTTGTCGCTCACCGGGCCTTGCCGGGACGCGTGTTGCGTCGCGGCAAGTTCCTTGAGATGCCTTGGTTGGCCTTCCCGGCAAGCTCCTCTTGCCGGGGCCTTGTCTCTTTGGCTTGAATGCCTCGGTTGGCCTTCCCGACAAGCTCCTCTTGCCGGGGCCTTGTCTTGAATACTTTGTTCTTGAATGGCTCCAAAGGAACCACGGAGGACCTTGGTGGTCACCCGGCGAGCCTTGCCGCGGGGTGCTGCAACTGCCCGTGCACAAGTTCGGGATACTAGGGTACCCCTACTCTAGTACACCGACAGGAGCCCCCGGGCCTGGGCCACACACGGTGCCGAGCGCTGTTGGGCCAGGCCCAAAACAGGGCACGGGCACACGCGGCCTGGGTTACGCCGTATCTCGCTCCGTATCCACCGCGCCCTCCCTGAATGGCACGCGTTGAATGCGGCGTCGTGGGAGAGATCGTGGGTGGTTTCTTTATTCGGAAAGGCGGAACGTCCGCCCCCTCCCTCTTTATAAGCAGGGGAAACAGGGGCAGTTCGCCCATCTCGCCGGTTGCTACTCCATTCTCAGAAATCTCCGCCGCTCCCCCCTTCTTCCCAAAGCTGAAAGAGAGCAGCGCTCCGCCCCCCATCGCTACCAGCACCACCAACGCCGTCGATCTCCCCCACCACCTCTGCCATGGCTCCGAAAGCCGATAAGGGGAAGGGTGTGAAGTCGGCCGAGGCGCAGCGGCTCGCGGCGTTGCGAAAGGAGCGGCAACCTTCCCCCCCCCCCCAGCTCGCCGCGAAAGAGCTGAGGGAGTACTACTACCTCTTCTGGTCGACGGAGACGCGAGCGCATCCGCGCACGAAGGTACTCTCAGCTGCCGCTTCGGAACTGGCTCCGAGTGGATATCCTTTCTTCGCATTGTTCTTCTACTGCGGGCTCTGCCCGCCTTTCTCCGAATTCTTCTGCGATATCATGAACACCTACGGGCTCCACCTCCTTGACTTCACCCCCAATGCCGTTCTGACCATGGCAGTTTTCGCACATCTTTGCGAAAATTTTGTCGGAGTCCATCCAAATGTAGCCATTTTCCGCCATTTCTTCATACCCCGAGTCGAGAGAGGAGAGCCTTTGTCTGGCGGAATCGCCTGGATCTCGAGACTCAGCAAGAAGGATGCTTATCTGGAGGGCGAGCTTCGCAGCAAGTGGGATGAATGGAGAGCAGACTGGTGCTGGATTGTCAAGGAGAACCCGCAGCCGTTTATCGCCCAGTGCCAAGCTCCAGTAGTGCGCGGCAACGATTGGAGCAACGTGGCCCCGGAGGATGCTAGGCTGAAGATTGCCGTCACCAGGATCCTACGCCTTAGGCTTGCCGGGCTCACCGTAGGCGCCGTTGGCGCAGATTTCCTTCGCCGCCGCATCGCCCCCCTGCAGGAGAGGAGGAGACCCGCCTGGGAATTCCAGAACGCGGCGGATATCATGAGGCTGCGCCCGGGCCTCAACTTCAACTTCACCGTCCTGGAACTGGACGCGATGCTCCTGGAGCTGTTCAAGCACGATCCTGAACATCCCGGAGCGTTCAGGTTGCCGAGGAATGTTGTTCCGCTGTGCAACAACTCCTCGCTCGACCTCATTCATGCAATGATGCCGCTGTGCGACTCGCATGGAATTGTCCCCACTTGGCAAGAGCCTGCCGACGATGTCGTACAGGAGTTTTTGGACAGTTTGGTGGAAGTGGCGGTCCGAGCCGATGAGCAGAAGAGCCTCACCCGCGACACCACCGATGACGAGATCCAACGCATCGCCACTAGGCTGGAAGAGGCGGCGGCAGCCGCTACCATGGGCGTGTTCGGATTCACCGTGGAGGAGGCAGAGGCAGCGGCGGCGGCAAGCCTTGCCGAGCGAGAGGAGTTTGCTGGCGAGGGAGAGCTTGCCGAGCCTGAAGCTGAGTCGAGCGAGCATGTCGAGGGCGCGGACGACTCGTTGGGGATCGGCTCCACCTCTTCTCCACCTCCATATAGCTCGCCGCAAGCGGAGCCCCCAGCTCCACCAAGAAGGCGTCTCCATAAGGCCAGGGATGTAGCGGGGCGGCAGACGAGTCAACAGCCGCCGCGCCGCGCGACGCGCTCCACCGCGGCAAGCACCGTTGCCGCGGGAGCACCTCACGCCGCTGCGGCAACTGGAGCGGGGTCCTCCCGATCCGCCGCTTCTGCTCCCGCCAAGCGCTCAAGGGAACCTACTCCTCCGCCTCATCGCGCCGAAGGTGGGCCGGACTTCGACCTCTCCGCGCTCAGCTCCGACGAGGAAGAAGAAGAGTAAGATTCTTTGCTGTACTTGTAGTTCTTCAATTCTTGCTGTTTTGTCTTGTATCTGATTTGCTTTACTCTGAATCCATTCCTTTTCAGGACTCTGGCCCAGAGAGCGGTGAAGAGAGCCAAGGCCCCGGTGATTGTCATCAAGGACGAACCCACTGCGACAACAGGGGATGTGTCCGAGACTACCTTGCCGGACCCGACATCTATTCCCCAGCGCAGCCCCCAGCGTAAGTATATGGTTTACTTCCTGCTGTTAGGCGCGCACGGGTGCTCTTTCTTTGCTGATATCTGATTGTTGATTCATGTAGGAGCAGAGCAGCCTCACCAGGAGTGCCCGGAAGCCGCTCCTGACGCGCCATCAGCTTCGACTACACCGCCAAGGGAGGATTCCCCGGCAAGGGAGTGTTCTCCGGCAAGGGAGGAATTTCCGGTAAGGAAGAAGTCTCCGGCAAGGGAGAGTTCTCCGGCAAGGGACAGCACCAGTGACCCTCCAGTGGTGGAGACCATGGCTGCAGAACCCAGTGCAGGTAATCCTTTCGCTTGAAAACTGCCCTTGAATTCTTCTTCTTCTGATTTTTCTTTTTGAATATTTGCTTGACTTTTCTCCCTCCTCCGGTCTTCAGATCCATCTGCCGCGGAGCCGATGGAGACCGAGGTCGCCGACGAGGAGAATGCGTGCGGTAATACTGACGACGCCGCCACCACCGAAGAAGGAGCCGGCGCTGATGATCCCGCCGGCGAAGAGGCCGCCAAAGCTGCCGCCGCAGAAGCTGGCGAGGGATCCGGCGATCGCACTCACGGCCCCGAGGCCGCAGGAGCGTCAGGCGCTACACCGACCGCCGATCCCTCCGCCGCTGCCGCAGCGTCAGGCTCCGAAGAGCCCCAGCCCGGCGCATACTTGAAGGCCAGCGATGGCGTCTTCATCAAGCTCCCCTGGGCGTCAAGCTCCAGGGCGTCAAGCTCGCCTCCGCTGGGCTGACGCTGGTCGACGCGCCGAGCAGCAGCAGCGACGAGCCTGAGGAGGAGCGGCTGCTGCGGAAGCTGTTGTCGCTCTACCGCACCCGACAGGCCAAGCTGGAATCCCGAGAGGCGCTTGTCGCGAAGGCGGGAGTGGACATCGAGAAGCGCGTGGAGGAGCTGCGGGGTCTTCGCCAGGAAGCTCTTTGGTCCCTGGCAGAGGAGCGGGAGCAACTCGCCGAGGAGCGGAAAGCCTTCCTCCTCGAGAAGGCTGAAGCTGAAGAGTAGCAGTGACTTGCTGCCGAGAAGCTGTTTGCGCAAGAAGGCGAGTTGGCGCAGCGGAAAGTCAACCTTGACAGCCACGAGGAGGAACTTGCCGCGCGCGAGAAATCAATTGGCGGGGCTCTCCAGGAGGCAAAAGATGCTGCCGCAGCTGCCGAGGCCGCCAAGAAGGAGCTGGAGACGAAGGTGGCGCAGCTGGAGGCTGATCTCAAGGCGAGCGGCGAGGAACTTGCTGCGCTCAAGTGTGAATGCGAGAAGGACGCCCACACCCTTGGCGAGCTGCAGGGTCGTCTTGTCGAGAGGGGAAAAGAGCTCAGCGCCGCCAAGGACTCCAATGCAGATCTCGAGCTGAAGCTGGCTACTTTGACCCAGACGCTGGACGGCGCCAGGAAGCAGGAGGCGGTCTTGAAGAAGGAGATCAAGGCCAACGAGGCGCTGCTGGTGAGTGCTGCTGCCGCTCAAAACACTTTCAGGGAGAATGTGGAGCACTGGACGGAGGGGCTCATGGATGTTGCCGCAACCATCGACGGGGAGCTGGCGCAGCTGGGGATGGAGGATTTTGGGTACTCCTCCGATGAGCACCTCCCACCCAGCGCCAAGCTCAGCTTGTTCTTCAAAGGCGTGGCGACGGCCCTCCAGTGACTCCGGGAGAGGATCCCAAAGCAGCTGGCCGACGAGTCACGCAAGATCTGCGCGGGGGCTCTTCAGAAGGTGCTGGTGAAGGTGGCCTTCTGCAACCCAGGCCTCAACCTCACCAACGTCCTCAGGTCCTTGCCGCCGGATGCCGATCTGGAGGCGCTCAAGGCCCTTGTCGCACCCATTGTGGACAAGGTGAGCGGGATCAAGAGGGTCGAGGGCGATCGCGTAGATTAGGCCGCCCGTTTTCTCTTTTTCTTGTCGCTGCTGGTCATGTTAGGAGAACAATCTATTAGAGCTGCGACAAGCTATCTTGTAATATAACTCTGTTTTGGGTAGCGATTGCTATGTTATTTCCTTTACTTGATTCCTTCCTTTGTATGTTTTTGCCCTACGCTTTTAGGGAACTTGTCGGCGCAGGCACCTTAGCCGCGAGCGCTGAGTGCGGAACTTCAGCAGCCTACTGGCGGTGCCGCTACCAGCAAGAAACCTTGTCGCAACTAGTCGCAACTCACTTAAGTTGTTGAGCGGACTCGAAACAAAGTAAGGGCGCAACTAGCTATGAGTTGGTTCCTCCGCGCACAGGTTTTCCATACAAAGCACGGTCGTTCGAGGAAGATAACTTAAAAAAATTTAAAACTGATTGCTCAAACTTTGGCAACTTAGCTTTTCTGTCGTTTGCTTCCCGGTAAGGCGAAACTTTCTTGAACGACGCCTGGGCCACACCATCATCTTCTCCTTTCCCCCCGGCAAACTTGTGGGCGAGGGAACCTTCCTTTCTTTGAGAAAGAGAAAGAAGAGAAAATAAAGATATGGAGCCTTATGGCTCGTTATTGCTTACCGGGGATAGGCGCTGCACAAAGTGTCAGATAACACATGCAAACAATAGAAAGCATGAAATTGACAGGATGTGCGGAGCACATGAGCTTTATTTATGCACGGGGTCTGCGCCCGGCTTTGTACGAAGGATTACATGCAACATCGGCAAGACTTGTACAAAAGGTGGTTGCTGGAACAGGTTCTGGCAACCGCGCCCTACGGGTAAAACTTACGAAGATGCTCAATGTTCTAGGAGTTGCTCACCGGAATGCCATCTTCGGTCTCAAGGCGGACAGCGCCAGGCCTAGTGACTCGTTTCTCCCGGTAAGGGCCTTCCCACTTCGGCGTCAACTTGTTGGAATTCTTGGCGGACTGAACGCGCCGAAGAACAAGGTCGCCTTCCTCGAGACTTCTGGCATTAACTTTGCGGCTATGGTAGCAGCGCAAATCTTGCTGGTATCGAGCAGCTCGTACAGCAGCCTGAAGACGGTCCTCCTCAAGGAGCAGCGCGTCATCTTGTCGCAGCTGCTCTTGCTCAAGCTCATCATAAGCGAGCACTCGAGGTGACCCGTATACGAGTTCCGTGGGGAGAACTGCCTCTGCTCCATAGACTAGAGCGAAAGGTGTTTGGCCAGTGGCTCGATTTGGCGTCGTCCTGATTGACCAAAGAACCACCGGCAGCTCCTCAATCCAGTTCTTTCCGCACTTGCGCAGCTTGTCGAAAGTCCTGGTCTTGAGCCCGCGCAGCACTTCAGCATTCGCCCTCTCCGCTTGACCGTTGCTTCTCGGATGAGTAACAGAAGCGAAGCAGACCTTGGCGCCAAGATCTTGGACGTACTGCATGAAGGTGCGGCTTGTGAATTGTGTGTCGTTATCGGTGATGATCCTGTTAGGGATCCCGAAACGGCAAACAATCAACCTGAAGAACTTGACTGCTGACTGTGCTGTCACCTTCCTCACTGGTTCCACTTCCGGCCACTTTGTGAACTTGTCGATTGCTACGTACAAGTACTCAAAGCCCCTGACAGCTCGGGGAAAGGGGCCGAGGATGTCGAGCCCCCAGACCGAAAATGGCCAGGATAAAGGGATCGTCTGGAGAGCTTGAGCTGGCTGGTGTATCTGCTTGGAATGGAACTGGCACGCTTCACACTTGGTTACTTGTGCAGTTGCATCTTGGAGGGCTGTCGGCCAAAAGAAACCTTGCCGGAACGCTTTGCCGGCAAGTGCTCTTGCGCCAATGTGGTGACCACATATGCCTCCATGTATCTCTGCCAACAGCTTTTGTCCATCTTCCCGGTGAATACACTTCAATTTCACCCCATTGAGTCTTCTTCTGTACAGTGTGTCATCGACAAACTGGTACATACTTGACTGCCGGGCTACTCTTTCCGCTTCTTCTTGTTCTTCGGGAAGTTCTCCTGTCTGAAGGAAACGGACAATCTGCTGTGCCCATGCTGGAGCTTGCGGCTCGACAACAAGGACTAAAGGCACATCTGCTGCTGCGGGAACATCCGCTTCCACGGCAAGAACCTGCGGCTCAGCCGGAGCTTGATGTTCCCTGGCAAGCTTGCCGGAGCAAAACTTGTCGGGAGCGTCTGCTTCAATGGAACAAACCCTAGTGCTTGCCGGAGCAGACTGCTCCTCAGCATTCTTGGTGTTGATCTTGGGGACCTTCTTGGCGGCGGCTTCAGGAAGCTCTGTCGGAAAATAGTCACCAGAAACCAACTTCCTCTTCTTGCTCTGTCCAGTTGATGGCGTTACGGACGGTTGAGTCAGTTTGAGCACAAAGATCCCTGGTTCCACAGCTAACTTAAGTGCAGCGCACTTCGACAGGCCATCAGCAATGTCGTTCTGAGCTCTTGGAACATGCTCCATTTGTAGGCCGTCAAAGTGCTCTTCTAGCTTTCTCACTTCATCAACGTAAGCTTCCATCAACGGACTTTGATAATTCTTGTTCACTTGGCGGACGACAAGCTGTGAGTCACCCCTGACAATGAGCTTCTTGATCCCAAGGTCCGCTGCGATCCTGAGACCGGCAAGCAAACCTTCATACTCTGCGGTATTGTTCGTTGCTTGCTCCTTGGGAAAGTGCATCTGGACTACGTACTTGAGGTGCTCTCCGGTGGGTGCAACAAGTAGCACGCCCGCACCGGCGCCTTGCAGCGAGAAGGCACCATCAAAGTACATCAGCCACTCTTTGCTTGCCTCCTTGACGGGGATGCTTGTTTCTGGAATTTCTTCATCTTGTGTTGGCGTCCACTCTGCTATGAACTATGCCAATGCTCTGCTTTGGATAGTTGAAGTGCTCTCAAACTTGATGCCAAAGCTTGACAGTTCCAGTGCCCACTCGACAATCCTGCCTGTTGCTTCTGGATTCTGCAGTATCCTCTTCAGCGGAAAACGAGTGACGACTGTGATCTCATGTGCTTGGAAGTAATGACGCAGCTTTCTCGAGGCCATGAGAAGGCCGAAAAGCAATTTCTGCACACCAGAGTACCTTGACCTAGCCCCCTGCAGAAGGGAACTGACAAAGTAAACTGGGCGCTGCACCATTCTCTTCTGCATTTCCTTACGCGCCTACGCAGATCCATCTTTGTCGGGACCAGAGCTGGTCGGTGAAGCCCCCTGCTTGTCGCTGGATGCACCTGCCGTGGTTGCTGGCTCATCATCCGCCTCCCTCTCGGCCACTAACGCAGCACTAACCACTTGATTGGTTGCCGCTATATATAGCAGCAACTTCTCTTGTGGCTTAGGTGCGACAAGTGTTGGAGTGGAGGACAGGTATTTCTTCAAGTCCTGCAGCGCAGCCTCCGCTTCCGGAGTCCATTTCATTGGACCTGCCTTTTTCAATATTTTGAAAAATGGCAGGGCGCGCTCAGCAGACCTAGAGATAAACTTGCTGAGAGCAGCCATGCAACCCGCAAGTCTTCGTACATCCTTGACGCACTTTGGTGCTTCAATCTGCTCAATGGCCTTGATCTTGTCGGGATTGGCTTCAATCCCCCGCTGAGACACGAAGAACCCCAGAAGCTTGCCAGAGGGGACTCCGAACACACATTTCTCGGGGTTAAGCTTGAGGTTGATCTTGCACAGATTTGCAAAGGTTTCGTCTAAATCTTGAATCAGAGTAGCCTTGTCCTTGCTCTTGACCACTATGTCATCCATGTAGGCTTCCACATTTCTGTGTATTTTTGGCTCAAAAGCGACATGGACTACCCTTGCAAATGTTGAACCAGCATTCTTTAAACCGAAAGGCATCCGTATGAAACAGTATGCGCCACATGGGGTGATGAATGCGGTCTTCTCCTCATCCTCTTCTGCCATGAAGATCTGATGGTATCCTGAGTATGCATCAAGAAATGAAAGCAAGTCACATCCGGCTGTGGAGTCAACAATCTGGTCAATGCGCGGCAAGGGAAATGGGTCTTTGGGACAAGCTTTATTGACATCGGTAAAGTCGATACAAAGCCTCCATTTCCCGTTTGCCTTATGCACGACAACAGGATTGGCCAACCACGTAGGATGGAGCACTCCTCTGACAAGGCCTACTGCTTCCAATTTCTTGATTTCCTCTGCGATGAATTCTTGGCGCTGCACTGCTTGTTTCCTGACTTTCTGCTTGACGGGCCGCGCATGAGGACAAACGGCAAGATGGTGCTCGATTACTTTCCTGGGAACACCAAGGATATCAGACGGTTGCAATGCAAACACGTCGACATTCGCCCGCAGGAAAGCAACGAGCGCGCTTTCCTATTTAGGGTCGAGAGTGGCACTGATGGTGAAGGTACCACCAGTGCCGTCCTCCTTGGCGGACACCTTCTTGGTCTCTGGTGGAGCTGCCATCGTCTTCTTACACTTGCCGGTGGAGCTCAATGGTGCGTCCTCAACGGTAGTGCAGCACTCCGAAGAGGTGCGTTTGCCGGAGTGGGCATCAGAACTCTTGCCGGACTTGGTCTTCTTCTTCCCCCCGGGAGCTTCAACGGCGAGTGACTTGCGATCTGCTGCGGCTGCTGCTTCCCGGTAGATCTTGTCGGTGCAGATAAGAGCATCCTTCTTGTCGCCAGGGACAGAGATGACACTTATCGGGCCTGGCATCTTCAGCATGTTGTATGCATAGTGAGAGGCTGCCATGAATTTGGCGAGTGCTGGACGGCCGAGTATCCCATTGTAAGGCAATGGAAAATCAGCAACGTCAAAAGTGACCCTCTCAGTCCTGAAGTTCAACTCGCTGCCAAATGTCACCGGCAACGTGATCTTTCCCTTCGGCTTGCTCCTTCCCGGATTGATTCCTTGGAATGTACCGGTCTCTTCGAGCTCGCTGTCAGGGATCTGGAGTTTCTGGAGTACCGCGGAGGAGATCAGGTTCAAGCCGGCCCCGCCGTCAACTAGCATCTTAGTGACCTTGAGGTTGCGGATAGTTGGTGAAACCAACATCGGCAAGCACCCGACCACAGTTATGCGATCAGGGTGGTCCTCAATATCAAAGATGATAGGCCTGCTGGATCATTTCAGAGGCCTGCGTGACTCGACGGGTGGTTCTGCCGCATTGACTTCCCGCACCCACTGCTTGAGCTGGCGGTGTGAAGTATGCAGAGAAGCACCACCGTCAACGCACAAGACCTCAGTGGCTTTCTGGAACTCCTGCTCATCGGTCTCGTCATCATCCATATCTTCATCGTCGTCTTCATCTTCATCCTTGTCGCGGCCGCGGGGAGGTCTGTCTCCTTGCTGCTGCTTGGCCTTGCCGCGGCATCCCCCTCGGCTGGGGTGTTTCTTGCTGGCTCCTCCAGCACCTTCCTGGTCCTTCTCCTTGTCGCGTCGCTCGTATTCAGCCTTTTGCTGCTCGACAAGCTGCTCGACCTTCTTGCAGCTCTGGAGATCATGGCCCTTGGTGCGGTGAATCTTGCAGTACTGCTTGTTGGTGCCGTCCTGCTTGTCGGCGACCGCTACAGCCTGGTAGTTGGTGCCCGCGGCAATCCCCTTGCCGGAGCCACCAGCTTTGGCTTTCTTGGCGCCACCTCCGTTGCCGGACTGCTCAACGACTAGCACATCTTTGCCTTTCTTCTTATTGTTATTCCGCCGCCGGCCTTTCTTTGCCGGGGCAGCATCCTCCCTATCAGATCCTCCTCCTGCTGTATTCTCTCCAGGGAGTTTCCTCCCTTCCTCAGCACGTGCACACTTGTCAGCCAGGGCATATAGCTCACTGACGTCTCTGATCTTGCACATCGCCATCTCTTCCCGCATCCTGCGGTTTCGCACGTTCTGATGGAACGCGCTGATTACCGCGGCAGGGTGGACATCTGGGATGTTGTGCTGTACACGGCTGAATCTCTGAATATACTTGTGCAGGGGCTCTCCTTCCTTCTGGGCGAGCAGATGAAGGTCGCTCTCTTGGCCATGAGGCTTGTAGCCGCCTGTAATGGCGCCGACAAACTGATGGCACGGGTCTGCCCAGGAAGATATGGAGTTGTCCGGCAAGTGCATGAGCCAGGATCTGACATTGGGCTTGAGCACCAGCGGGAAGTAGTTGGCAAGGATCTTGTCGTCTCGCCCCTCGGCAGCTTGCACCGCGATGGTGTAGATGCTGAG
Organism: Triticum timopheevii; assembly: GCA_963921465.1. Lineage (NCBI taxonomy): Eukaryota > Viridiplantae > Streptophyta > Magnoliopsida > Poales > Poaceae > Triticum > Triticum timopheevii. Next base: position 68,519,862 of record OY997266.1, read on the forward strand.
GAACTCCGACGGATGCGACTTGCCGTCATACTTCTCTGGTACGTCTGGCTTGAAATTCTTCGTGCTGGGCCACTGGACTTGCCGCAGCTCACGAGTGAACGCAGGGCAACCTACCGTGTACGGCAAGTCGCCTGGTTCCCCTGGCGCATGCATGTCGACAGAGGGCCCAGCGCGCTGGTCTGATTGACGCCGCGCTTCTCTTCGGCGCTCAATGCGAGTACAAGCGTCTTCTTGTTGTCGTTCGTGAAGAACTTGGCGCTGATCGCGATGAGCTCGTGGATCTGATGACGCGGTGGAGTCGCTGTCGAGGTGGATCCGGCGAGTCGGCGATCTTGGCCTTCGGGGTGGAGAGTGCATGGTGGTTGCACCCCCACCGGTCTTGTCGCCATCGTCTCGCGTCTGGCAGTCCTGTCGCGGCAATGAAGCACTCGGCTGCCGCGGAGTGTCGCCGTTGGCGAAGCCGATGAGACTCTGAATGGTGGCCCTCCATTCGTCGATCTTGTCTGTCGTCGGAGGGTAATCCAAGAGCAGTTGAGCTCGCGCCAAAGCTTCTGCTGGAGTGGTGGGCGGTAGTGGCGAACGGTGCGAGGAGCGGGATATGCTCGGACTTCTAACTATGTTAGAAGGAGCAGTATCCCGTCCAGGCGACCGCGTCTCGCTCGTGCCAGCATGTTGGCGTGCATGCTGGTCTTGAGCACCACGAGATCCACCAGCCCGATCTTGGCCCAGCGAGCGTATGGTACTGCGAATACCATGACGCTGTTGGTCCCGCGCCTCCTGAGATGGGCGCGGTGTATGTACGGACGCCGAGGTCTGTGCGGCCTTGTCCTTGGACCTGGCAGCACTGTGAGCTCCCTCGTCGACGCCCGTTCTTTCGCCGGCGTCTACCCCACCACCCGTTTGTTCCGGTGGTGGTGGGATCGACGCGGACGGAACAGCCGCCTCCGAAGCCTACTTCTTCGGCGGCATGTTGATGAAGAAAATGAAGATCTAGCTCGTGTGAACGCCGGATCAGGTTCACACAATCTCGACGGCCCCTACCTGGCGCGCCAAAGATGTCGGGGAAACTGATCCACGAACACCTATGGGACCGGCGGACCGAGCCCCTTTCGGTTCGGCGGGGGGCGGAGATCGCACGAAGAGCGGATTGAGGCGAAGCACACGAGAAGTTTACCCAGCTTCGGAGCTCTCCGGAGAGATAATACTCCTACTGCTGCTTGTATGTGTATATTGAGTTCTTGCTCGGGAGCGCTCAGAGCTACGATACCGAGCGAGGGAGTGTTTCTAGCTTCGAACCAGTCGAACCCCCCCCCTACATTGCGCATGGGCCTCCTTTTATATGCTAAAGGGGTCACCGACAGGTGGCAACGTAGACAAGGGTAAAAATGGAAAAAAGAGCTGCGGTAGGTACAACTACCATGTACAGTGTATCATACCTAACCCTGACGGCAGGGGACAAAGGCATTAAATGCCCGTCTGCGTCGCCCAAACAGTGCAAGACAGGGACCGTCAGGGACGCCGCCGTTTGCCACGATGGCTATCTTGTCAGCGCCGCTTGCCACCATGCACCGCTGGCTGCACAGCCTCTCGCCACGCGCGCCTGGAAAGGCCCCGAGGCGACACGTTGGTGGATGTGCTGGAGCGTGGGTACACGGTGGTAGCCTGCCGCGGCAAGCGCCTTGTCGCGGTCGTTGTCTTGTCGCGTCCGGAAGCTTGTCGCTCACCGGGCCTTGCCGGGACGCGTGGCGCGTCGCGGCAAGTTCCTTGAGATGCCTTGGTTGGCCTTCCCGGCAAGCTCCTCTTGCCGGGGCCTTGTCTCTTTGGCTTGAATGCCTCGGTTGGCCTTCCCGGCAAGCTCCTCTTGCCGGGGCCTTGTCTTGAATACTTTGTTCTTGAATGGCTCCAAAGGAACCACGGAGGACCTTGGTGGTCATCCGGCGAGCCTTGCCGCGGGGTGCTGCAACTGCCCGTGCACAAGTTCAGGATACTAGGATACCCCTACTCTAGTACACCGACACTCAGGCATACCCAAGCTTATCCTTTTGCTAATCCTTATTCCTTCATCCATCATGATCTCACCCAAAACTTGAGAACTTCAATCACACAAAACTCAACAAAATCTTCGTGAGATCCGTTAGTATAAGAAAGAAAATCACTACTTTAAGTACTGTTGCAAATCCATTCATATTTTGTTATTTTATTATATCTACTGTATTTAATTTTTCCATGGCAAAAAAATCTTCAAAGGAAACCATAGAATCATCAAAACAAGCACATAACATAACGAAAACAGAATCTGTCAAAAATAGAACAGTCTGTAGTAATCAGGAAACTTCGTATACTTATGTAACTCCAAAAATCCTGAAAAATTAGGACAACATGGGCAATTTGTATATCAATCTTGTGTAAAAAATTCAGAGCAAAAGCACGTTTATGTGTTATATGAAAATTATTTTTCTGAGTGCCAAAGTTTCTGTTTTTCAACAAGATCAAATCAGCTATCACCCAAATTATCCAAAAGGCTTTGCTTGGCACAAACACTAATGTAAACCACAAAAACACATCTAAACAGAGACATAATTGAGTATTTTATTGCAAACAGTAAGAAAACCAAAAAAAGATACAAGTTGGGTTGCCTCTCAGTGAGCGCTATCGTTTTACGCCCCTAGCTAGGCATACTGCGAAGGATCTAGGTGTTATCATCTTTGGTTCTATATACATAAGATGCCCTCATGATTGATTCATATGGTGGCATAATTCTAGTTCTAGGGAAGTGTTCCATACCCTTCCTTAATAGGAATTGAAATTTAATATTGTCTTCTTTCATATCAATCACGGCACCAATAGTACGTAAAAACGGTCTACCAAAAATAATCGGACAAGATGGATTGCAATCAATATGAAGAACAATAAAATCTATGGACACATAATTTCTATCTATTTATTGTATTATTAAAATGATAGAAAACGAACGACTCAGATATAACAATACAAAAAGGTCAAAAGTACGGCTGTGATTTGCCGGAAGGAAGTACGTATACATTTCTCATGTTTTAGCAAAAGCGATCAGTTAAGAGTCCAATGATGCAAAGAAAAGAGTCCATAACTAATACGGCTATGCACCTGTTAAAAAACGCTAGAGTCCATGGCTAATACAGCTATGTGCCTGTTCAAAGAAACCCTATGAAACCTTGACGTTCCCGTTCCCAGCGAGCCTACAGAGGAGATATGTTTAGTTTGGAAGTACGACTGCTTTTAATAGAAGAAAGTACGTATACATCTCTCACGTTTTAGCATAAGCCACGAGCTAAGAGTCCTTCGATGCAAAAAAATAAATCCTACGCCCATGTATCCATCACATGCAGGACCAAAGACAGAAAAACAATTGATATATTTTTGGTAAGAACACGCACATGTAAGTTGATTTTTTTTTTTTTACGAATATGAAGCTGATTGGTTTCCGGCAAGAACACGCAGCATATGGCTGATCGATTTCCAGCTAGACTATTCACACGTGCAGGCTGAGAACCACACAGACACACATCATTGCCCCATATATGGCCTATATACCTTTATCCAAAAAAATAGGACGCCGATAAGTGCCACACGTGTGGGCGTTAGGGAGACTGTCCACACATTTTGTGTGGTGTATAAGCCCACACACCTACGTGTGGGCAAAACAAGTAATGCCCACACACCTCTTTTTTCCCCTCCCGATCCCTCTCACACGCGTGCGTGTGGGCGAAGTAGATAACGCCCACATGCCCCGTATGTCAGCCTCGTACCTCCTGGTCCCGCACGCCACGCGTGACAGCCATCGCGCGCCCGCAGTTGCCATGGTCCAGACCCTCGTCCATGTTCGTTTAACTGCAGTTGTCATGTCGTTGAACTACGGTTGCCATGTCGGACAACTACAATTGCCATGGTTGCTCAACTGCAGTTGCCATGTATGGTTTGGTCTACTGTAGTTGCCATGATTTCAAAACTTTAGGAGTTGCCACATACTAACACTAGGCAGTTGAGAGAGTTGTCATGTGCTCACAAGCATGCTAGGGCAGTTGGCATGTAAAAAAAGAGTTGCCATCTGCTTACGTGCACGTTAGGTCAGTTGCCATGTATCATGCAAAAACACATGGCAACTCGGTAAAGAGAGAGTTTCCATCTGCTTACGTGCACACTAGGCAGTTGTCGTGTACCCTGCAAAACACATGGTAACTCGGGTAAAAAGAGAGTTGCCACCTGCTTATAAAGCACACTTGGGCAGTTGCCATGTGCGCTGCAAAACATATGGCAACTAGCAGCTTGGGTGTGGGAGGGGAGACGGGCGTGTGGGCGAGATGGCAAATGCCCACACACTAGCCCTTGTACGTGTGTGGAAAGTGGCGTGTGAGCGAACTGCTGAACGCCCACACACCAGCCCCTCCCGTGTGGTGAAACGGCCGTGTGGGCGATCTGGTGAACACCCACACACCAGGTCAGTCCTACGTGGCACTAGAAACATGCCAAGATTCGTGCGCTCATGAACGGATGCGAATCCACGCATGTGGGCGAGATACAAACGCCCACACGTGTGGGCGTTAACATTTCTGAAAAAATATGGCCTCTATACAAAGGCTGAACTAAAATAGAATGAGCACATTGCGCATGTGTACAGCTCTGGACAATATACATAATGATTACGAAAAGGAAAATAATGGACCATACAATTAAAAAATAAATGCTCCCAAGGAAAAACATTTAAAGAAAAATCCAATACAAAAAGGAGATGTAAGGCAAAAAAAAATACAGAGAGTCTACCTGTGTAAATAATATAGTATGTTAAAGTGATATTCTTATTCTCGATACTCCATCCTGCAAAACAATGTTATTGAGAGGAGAAAACTAAGTGTTTAATTATGATTTATGCACAATAGTCTATTCTGTATAATGAGGTTATGAAAAGAAAATAAAATATGGACCACGTAATAAAAAGATGGTCTGATGGAAAAACATTTAAAGTAAAATCTTATGCCAAAAGAGATGTAAGGCAAAATGTATAAAGAAAGATTAGTCGTGCAAAACATATTGTATGTTCAAGAGATATTCCTATTCTCGATACTCCATATCACTTAGGGTTATTTATCATAGGTAGGAGACATATCTAAGTCAAAGTAATCCTCCTTTGAAACACTTTTTATTTCTCTTACATCGAATATAAAACAAGCAATCAATCAGAGCATAGAGAGCCATCTTATTATATTTTTCAAAAGAAAAACTACGATGGACTAACTTATATCTAATTCAGTTTATGAAAGAGTCGGATGGAAAGAAAAAAACTGCAAGTTCTGTCTTCGAAACAATATCTACTATTCTATAGTACTTCATTTTGTATGTTTTATAGAGAAGGTATACATTTAAAATCCGTGTATCACTGATATGTCTTTTTTACTATCAATATCAATTGTTTTCTTTAGTGCATTTCAAGTAATTTAAACCATGATAGATGGACACGCGCGCAGGGCCGCAATACAAGGTGCACTACGAACAAATTTCTACACGAAAATATTTAATTTTTTCTATATATGGCACGTTCGTGCTTGATTATGTAGAGCCAAAGACATCTTTGACATCTATTATACCCGACATATTTACATTCTAGGGATTTTTTATTTAGTTCTTCCTTTTAATTTTAAATTTCGTATGTATTGTTTTTGTATTTAAAACTTTTATGAACTTATGAAAAACTTCTACAGATCAACTACCCGCATAATCAACCGGGATAACAATTAAAAGGATTTTCCAATATATTCAATCTCTAATCACTCTCATGCATACAAGCTCTAGAAGCCATGATCCAAACTTTAACACTTCAACCCCTAATCTTCATCTCTTCTCTATGGCCTCTTCCCGTGGTTGTGGCTGACAAATTGTTATCTCTTATATCATCTCTCTCAAGAATGTTTGTTGCATGAACATTGTACATGTCTATTTCAAATTAGGCATAAAATTTTGTTATGTGGGCTGGAGAGGACATGGTTTTGCTTCTACAAGATAGTGTGAATAAGAGGTTGGATAGTATGATGGGATAGGAGAAGGATTCCATAAAAGCATACATGTGTCTCCTCCTCTACCGAAGGTCAAGCCCACTGCATCGCACTCACACACCCTAATACTACCTCCGTGTCAAAATATAAGACATTTTTGTAGGCTAAACTAACTGTGCAAATGCTCATCTTAAAAGAAGTATGCAATTGAGAAATGCAACATCGCTAAGTCGCAGAGGGAGGCGATACAAATGAAAAAAATAAAACAAAATATTTGTTTGAATACGTTTAGGATACACACACCTTTTGAGAAACATCAAGTGCATAATCTAGCCGCGCAAACGCGCGGGTAACCCCGCTAGTTTGCAAGAATAAGAACATCATTAATTCTTCCCATAGGTTTTTTAATAGTAGAATTCGCCAAGTGCAAATTTAGAGAAGACTCTTCAATATCGCTAAGACCAAGCACATCACATAACGATCTCGGAATTGTAGAAACACTAGCACCCAAGTCACATAAAGCAAAACACTCATAATTTTTGATCTTGACTTTGTAGGTTCCCATTCATCATGTAATTTTCTAGGAATTGAAACTTCTAATTCCAACTTTTCTTCTAAAGCTTTCATCATAGAATCAACAATATGTTTAGTAAAAGCTTTATTTTGTTCATAAGCATGGGGTGAATTTATCATGGATTGCAACAAATAAATACAATCAATCAAAGAACAACTATCATAATTAAAGTCTTTGTAATACAAAAGAGTGGGCACATCACTAGTTAAAGTTTTGACCTCTTCAAACCCACTTTTATCAATTTCCTCAACAAGATTTCCACCCTCCGAATTATCGGAAGACCTTCTAGCTAAAGTTGACGCTTCTCGAGTCCCTTTATCATCAATTTTAATTTTTCTAAACAAAGAACCAATAGATGAAACACCAATCATTTTAAGATCTTCATCACTTTTATGAAAGCAATAATTAGAAAATGCCTTTTCTAAAAATTCTCTTCTAGCTCTAAGCATGGTGGTTCTTTTCTTACTTTCATCCATAGTAACAAAAAGAGCTTTAATTGATTCTTCTACCTTAGGCATAGAAAATTTCATCTTGAGATTTTCTACATCATGAGAAATTCTATCAATACTTCTAGACATATCACCAATCTTATTCAGCTTTTCTTCTATTGTAGCATTGAATTTTTTTGAGTATTGATAAATTCTTTAATATTATTCTCAAGATCAGAGGGGTTCCTATTACTATTATAAGAAGGATTACCATAGGAATTACCATAATTATTAGAGGAATTACTAGGAAAAGGCCTAGGATTAAAATTACCTCTATAAGCATTGTTATTGAAATTGTTCGCGAGATAAAATTCACATCTATGGCATCAGTATTTCGCTCAATCGAAGTAGACAAAGGCATATCATTACAGTCAGTAGGGGCACTTTTATTAGCAACCAATTTCATAAGAGCATCAACTTTTTCACTCAAAGAAGAAATTTCTTCAACCGAATTAACTTTTTTACTAGTAGGAGTTTTTCCGGTATGCCATTTTGAATAATTTGCCATAATATTGTTTAGCAATTTAGTAGCTTCACCCAAAGTAATTTCCATAAAAGTACCACCCGCGGTGGAATCTAAAAGATTTCTAGAAACAAAATTCAATCCTGCATAAAAAAATTGTATGATCATCCAAAGATTTAAACCATGAGTAGGACAATTTCTTAGCATCAATTTCATTCTTTCCCAAGATTGCGCAACATGTTCATGCTCAAGTTGCTTAAAATTCATGATTTGTGTCCTAAGAGAAATATTTTTCGTGGGCGGAAAATACTTAGTAATAAAAGCATCCTTGCACTTGTCCCAAGAATCAATACTATTGCGAGGCAAAGAAGGAAACCAAATTTTTGCACGGTCTCGCAAAGAAAACGGGAATAATTTCAACTTCACAATATCATTGTCCACATCTTTTTTCTTTTGCATATCGCATAATTCCACGAATGTGTTAAGATGGGACGTGACATCCTCATTAGGAATACCGGAAAATTGATCTTTCATAACAAGATTCAGCAAAGCGGCATTAACATTACAAGACTCCGCACTAGTGGCAGGAGGAGCAATCGGAATGCTAATAAAATCATTGTTGTTGGTATTGGAGAAATCACACAACTTGGTGTTCTCTTGAGTCATCGTGACTACGCAACAAGATTGCACTAAAAAATAGACCGTACGAGAAAACAACAGACGAAAAAGAGGAAGAATAAAACGACAATCTTTTGTGAAGTGGGGGAGAGAAAAACGAGAGGCAAATAATGTAAATTGCAAAGAGATGAGGTTTGTGATTATGAACCTGGTAGATGTCAGTGATGTCTCCCTGGCAACGGTGCCAGAAATTCCTTTTGATGTTGGCTTGAACTATGTCGGTATTTTCCCAAAGAGGAAGGGATGATGCAGCACAACAACGGTAGGTATTTCCGTCAGTGATGAGACGAATGTTATCGAACCAGTAGGAGAACCACGCAACACCACGTAAACAGCTCCTGCACACAAAGAACAATTACTTGCAACCCGACGTAAGAGAGGGGTTGTCAATCCCTCACGGGTAAAAACATAGGTAAAATTGTAGTAGTTTGGATAAATAGATCTCGTGGGAACACGAGATAAAATAAATAAATAAAAATTGCAGCAAGGTATTTTTATATTTTTGGATTAATAGATCTAAAAATAAAAGCAAATAAAAATAGATCTCGAAGGAAAATATAATAAAGAAGAGACTCAGGGGGTTGTAGATTTCACTAGTGGCTTCTCTCAAGAAAAAGAGCATATGATGGGTAAACAAATTCCTGTTGGGCAATTGATAGAAGTTCAAATAATCATGACGATATCCAGGCAATGATCATTATATAGGCATCACGTTCAAGATTAGTAGACCGACTCCTGCCTGCATCTAATACTATTACTCCACACATCGACCGCTATCCAGCATGCATCTAGTTTATCAAGTTCATGGATAAACGGAGTAATGCAATAAAAATGATGACATGATGTAGACAAGATCTATTTATGTAGAAATAGACCCCATCTTGTTATCCTTAATAGCAACGATGCATACATGTCGGTTCCCCTTCTGTCACTGGGACCAAGCACCGTAAGATCAAACCCATCACAAAGCCCCTCTTCCCATCGCAAAGAAAAATCGATATAGTTGGCCTAACTAAACCAAAGATTCGAAGAAGAAATACGAGGCTATAAGTAATCATGCGTATAAGAGATCAAAAGACTCAAATAATGTTCATGGATAAAAATGTAGATCTGATCATAAACTTAATGTTCATTGGATCCCAACAAACACACCGCAAAAAGAGTTACATCAAATAGGTCTCCAAGAGACCATTGTATTGAGAATCAAGAGAGAGAGAGAGAGAGAGAGAGGAAGCCATCTAGCTACTCACTAACTGATATGTCCATTTTGCATCATGTTTTCCAACTGTTATTTATGTTGTTTTATTGTATAATAATGCTTTTTGGAGTAATTATAATGCCTTTTCTCTCATAATATGCAAGGTATGCACAAAGCGGGACAACTCTGGCAGCTGGAAATCCGGACTTGAAAAGGCTACGTCAAGCTACCTATTCTGCACAACTCCAAATGAGTTGAAACTTCCCGAGGATTTTTTATGGAATATTTAAGAATTATTGGAGCAAATAAGTACCACAGGGGGGCCACCAGGCGGGCACAACCCACCTGGGCGTGCCAGGAGGCCCAGGCGCGCCCTGGTGGGTGCTGCCCTCCTCGGCCCACCTCCGGTGCCCCTCTTATGGTATATAAGTCATTTTGACCTAGAAAAAAAATAAGGAGAGGACATTCGGGACGAAACGCCGTCGCCTTGAGGCGGAACTTGGGCAGGAGCACTTTTGCCCTCCGGCGGAGCGATTCCGCCCGGGGAACTTCCCTCTCGGAGGGGGAAATCATCGTCATCATCATCACGAACAACTCTCCCATCTTGGGGAGTTCTATCTTCGTCAACATCTTCAACATCACCAACTCCTCTCAAACCTTAGTTCATCTCTTGTGTTCAATCTTTGTACCAAAACTATAGATTGGTGCTTGTGGGTGACTAGTAGTGTTGATTACATCTTGTAGTTGATTACTATATGGTTTATTTGGTGGAAGATTATCATTGGTGAGTAGTTACTTTCATTCTTGAGGTCACGGGAGAAATCATGTTGCAAGTAATCATGTGAACTTTATATGTGTTCGATATTTTGATGATATGTATGTTGTCATTCTCTTAGTGGTGTCATGTGAACGTCGACTACATGAGAGTTCACCATATTTGGGCCTAAGGGAATGCATTGTGGAGTAGTTATTAGATGGTGGGTTGCAAGAGTGACAGAAGCTTAAACCCCAGTTTATGCGCTATTCTGTAAGGGACCGATTGGATCCAAAAGTTTAATGCTATGGTTAGAATTTATTCTTAATACTTTTCTCGTAGTTGCAGATGCTTGCGAGAGGGTTAAACATAAGTAGGAGGTTTTTTCAAGTACAAACAGCACCTAAACACCGGTCCACCCACATACCAAATTATCAAACTACCGACACGAATTAAGCCAACATGATGAAAGTGACTAGATGAAATTCCCGTGTACCCTCAAGAACACTTTGCTTATCATAAGTGACCGTTTTGGCCTGTCATTTGCCTCAAAAGGATTGGGCTACCTTGTTGCACTTTTATTACTACTATCGTTACTTTCTCGTTACAAACTATCTTGCTATCAAACTACTCGGCTACTTACAATTTTAGCACTTGCAGACATTACCTTGCTGGAAACCACTTGTCATTTCCTTCTGCTCCTCGTTGGGTTCGACACTCTTACTTATCGAAAGGCTACAATTGACCCCATATACGTGTGGGTCATCAAGGCTATTTTTTGGCGCCGTTGTCGGGGAGTGAAGTGCTCTTGGTAAGTGGAAATTGGTAAGGAAACATTATTACTATATGTGCTGAAATTTATTGTCACTAGCTACTATGGAAAACAATCCTTTGAGGGGTTTGTTCGGGGTATATTCACCTCGACCAGAACCACAATTAGTTGCCCCTCAACCTACTGCACCTACTAAACATGTTGAATATGAAATTCCTTCGGGTATGTTAGAACAACTGCTAGATAATCCTTATGCAGCAGATGGAACCGAACATCCTGATATGCACTTGATATATGTGGATGAAATTTGTCAATTGTTTAAGCTTGCAGGTTTTGACCGGAGATGAAGCTAAGAAGAAGGTTTTACCTTTATCTTTGAAGGGAACAACATTGACATGGTATGGGCTATGCGATTCTATTGGATCTTGGAACTGGAACCGGTCGAAATTGGAATTTCATCCAAAAAATTATCCTATGCATCTAGTTCATCATGATTGGAATTATATATATAATTTTTGGCCTCGTGAAGGAGAAAGTATCTCCCTAGCTTGGGGGAGGCTTAAGTCAATGTTATATTCATGCCCCAATCATGAGCTCTCAAGAGAAATTATTATTCAGAATTTTTATGCTCGGCTTTCTCGTAATGATCAATCCATGCTCGATACTTCTTGTACTGGTTCTTTTATGAAGAAGACTATTGAATTCTGGTGGGGTCTTTTAGAAATAATTAAATGCAACTATGAAGATTGGGAACTCGACGAAGGTAAAGAGTCAGGTATCGAACCTAAGTTTGATTGTGTTAAATCTTTTATGAATACTGATGCTTTTCAAAAGTTTAGCACTAAATATGCACTTGACTCTGAGATAGTAGCTTCCTTCTATGAATATTTTGCTACTCATGTTGATCTCCCTAAGGAGAACTAGTTTAAATATCACCCACCTATTAAAGAAGATATTAAAGAACCGGTAAAAGCTACAGAAGAAACTATCATTTACAATGTTGATCCAGTTGTTCCCCGCTGCTTATATTGAAAAACCACCTTTTCATGTTAGGATGAAGGAACATGCTAAAGCTTCAACTGTGGTTAACAAACGTTATGCTAGAACACCCAAATCATCTGAACAAATCAGAGTTGAACCTAGTGTTGCTATGGTTAAAGATCTCTTAGTCAATAATATTGATGGACATGTTATTTAGTTCTGTGATGAAGCTTCTAGAATTGCCAAACCTGAAGGAAAAGATAAACATAGACCAGTTGTTGGCATGCATGTTATCTCAGTTAAGATAGGAGATCATTGGTATCATGGGTTATGTGACCTAGGTGCTAGTGTGAGTGCTATTCCTTTTTCCTTATATCAAGAAATTAAAGATAAAATAGCACCTACTGAAATAAAAGGCATAGATGTCACTATTAAACTTGCTAATAGAGATACTATATCACCAATTGGGATTCTTAGAGATCTTGAAGTCTTGTGTGGAAAAATAAAATACCCTACTGATTTTCTTGTTCTTAGCTCCCCACAAGATGACTTTTGTCCCATTATTTTTGGTAGACCTTGCTTGAACACTGTCAATGCTAAAATAGATTGTGAGAAACAAACTGTCGGTGTTAGCTTTGGTGATGAATCTCATGAATTTATTTTTTCCAAGTTTAGTAGACAACCTCATAAGAAAGATTTGCCTAGAAAGGATGAAATTATTGGTCTTGCTTCTATTGTTGTGCCTCCTACTGATCCTTTGGAACAATACTTGCTAGACCATGAAAATGTGCATATGCTGAAAGAAATGAAATAGATAGAATACTTTTCGAACAACAACCTCTTCTTAAACACAATTTGCCTATTGAACCTCTAGAGGTCCTCCTCCACCTAAAGGTGATCCTGTGTCTGAATTAAAACGGTTGCCATACACTTAGAAATATGCTTATGTTGATGAGAAAAAGATATATCATGTTATTATCAGTGCTAACCTTTCAGAACATGAAGAAGAAAGATTATTAGAAGTACTAAGGAAGCACCGAGCTGCTATTGGATATACTCTTGATGATCTTAAGGGCATTAGCCCCACTCTATGTTAGCACAAGATTATTATGGAACCTGATGCTAAACCCGTTGTTGATCACCAACGTTGGTTAAATTTGAAAATTAAAGAAGTGGTAAGAATGGAAATGTTGAAACTTCTGGAAGCAGGTATAATCTATCCTATAGCTGATAGTAGATGGGTAAGTCATGTTCATTGTGTCCCTAAGAAGGGAGGTATTACTATTGTTCCTAATGATAAGAATGAGCTCATTCCACAAAGAATTGTCACATGCTATAGAATGGTAATTGATTATAGAAAATTAAACAAAGCAACTAGAAAAGATCATTACCCTCTGCCTTTTATTGATCAAATGTTAGAAAGACTATCTAAGCACACACATTTTTGCTTTCCTGATGGATATTCTGGTTTTTCATAAATACTTGTTTTACAACCTGATCAAGAAAAGACCACTTTTACTTGTCCTTTTGGAACTTTTGCTTATAGACGTATGCCTTTTGGTCTATGGAATGCACCTGCTACCTTTCAAAGATGTATGACTGTTGTATTCCCTGATTTTTGTGAAAAGATCGTTGAGGTTTTCATGGATGACTTTTCTGTTTATGGGAAGTCTTTTGATGATTGCTTAAGAAATCTTGATCGAGTTTTGCAGATATGTGAACAAACAGATCTTGTCTTGAATTGGGAGAAGTGCCACTTTATGGTTAACGAAGGTATTGTTTTGGGCCATGAAATTTCTGAAAGAGGCATTGAGGTGGACAAAGCCAAGGTTGATGCAATTGAGAAAATGCCATGTCCTAAAGATATCAAAGGTATTCGTAGTTTCCTTGGTCATGCTGGTTTCTATAGGAGGTTTATCAAAGACTTTTCTAAAATTTCTAGGCATCTTACGAATCTTTTGCAAAAGGATATTCCCTTTGTGTTTGATGATGATTGCTTGGAATCCTTTGAAACACTAAAGTAAGCCTTAATTACTGCACCTGTTGTTCAACCACCCGAATGGAACTTGCCATTTGAGATTATGTCTGATGCTAGTGATTCTGCTGTTGGTGTTGTTCTAGGACAAAGAGTTGATAAGAAACTGAGTGTTATCCATTATGCTACTAAAACTCTAGACAGTGCTCAACGAAACTATTCTACTACTGAAAAAGAATTCTTAGTAGTGGTTTTTGCTTGTGATAAATTCAGATCTTACATTGTTGATTCTAAAGTGATTGTTCACACCGATCATTGATACGTCTCCAACGTATTTATAATTTTTGATTGCTCCATGCTACTTTATCTGCTGTTTTAGGCAATATTGGGCTTTATTATCCACTTTTATATTATTTTTGGGACTAACCTATTAACTGGAGGCCCAGCCCAGATTTGCTGTTTTATGCCTATTTCAGTGTTTCGAGGAAAAGGAATATCAGACGGAGTCAAAACGGAACGAAATCAACTGGAGAAGTTAATTTTGGAAGGAAACCAACCTAATGGGCTTGGAGTGCACGCCAGGGGAGTCCCGGGCTGCCCACGAGGGTGGGGGCGCCCCCCCTGGGCGCGCCCCCCTACCTCGTGAGCACCCCGGAGGTCCACCGACGTACCCCCTGCACCCATATATACCTACGTACCCTAAAACTTCTAGAACAGAAAATAGATCGGGAGTTCCGCTGCCGCAAGCCTCTGTAGCCAACAAAAACCAATCGGGACCCTGTTCCGGCACCCTGTCGGAGGGGGATCCATCACCAGCGGCCATCTTCATCATCCCAGCGCTATCCATGACGAGGAGGAGTAGTTCACCCTCGGGGCTGAGGGTATGTACCAGTAGCTATGTGTTTGATCTCTCTCTCTCGTGTTCCATCTATGGCACGATCTTGATGTATCCCGAGCTTTGCTATTGTAGTTGGATCTTATGATGTTTCTCCCCCTCTACTCTCTTGTGATGAATTGAGTTTCCCCTTTTGAAATTATCTTATCAGATTGAGTCTTTTTATGAACACTAGATGTATGTCTTGCTGTGATTATTTGTGGTGACAATGGGATATCATGTGCCACTTGATGTATGTTTTGGTGACCAACTTGCTGGTTCCACCCATGAACCAATGCATAGGGGTTGGCACACATTCTTGACTCTCCGGTTGAAACTTTGGGGCACTCTTTGAAGTACTTTTATGTTGGTTGGATGAACCTGAGATTGTGTGATACATATCGTATAATCATGCCCATGGATACTTGAGGTGACAATGGAGTATCTAGGTGACATTAGGGTTTTGGTTGATTTGTTTCTTAAGGTGTTATTCTAGTACGAACTCTTTTATAGATCGATCCGAAAGAATAACTTTGTGGTGGTTTCGTACCCGACCATAATCTCTATGTTTGTTCTCCGCTATTAGTGGCTTTGGAGTGACACGTTGTTGCATGTTGAGGGCTTGTCATATGTTCTATCTATGTTATTATTGTTGAGAGAACTTGCACTAGTGAAAGTATGAACCCTAGGCCTTGTTTCCTAACATTGCAATACCGTTTACGCTCACTTTTATCGCTCGCTACCTTGCTGTTTTTATTATTTCAGATTACAAAAACCCATATCTACTATCTATTTTGCACTTGTATCTTCATCTCTTCGCCGAACTAGTGCACCTATACAATTTACCATTGTATTGGGTGTGTTGGGGACACAAGAGACTCTTTGTTATTTGGTTGCAGGGTTGTTTGAGAGAGACCATCTTCATCCTACGGCTCCTACGGATTGATAAACCTTAGGTCATCCACTTGAGGGAAATTTGCTACTGTCCTACAAACTTGTGCACTTGCAGGCCCAACAACGTCTACAAGAAGAAGGTTGTGTAGTAGACATCAATCATGCTGCTGTAAAATATCTTATGGAAAAGAAAGATGCTAAACCTAGACTCATTAGGTGGGTTCTTCTGCTACAAGAATTTGATTTGCATATCACTGATAGGAAAGAAGCAGAGAACCCCATAGCTGATAACTTGTCCAGGCTTGAAAATATTCTTGATTACCCACAATCTATTAATGATAGCTTCCTGATGAACAACTAGTTGCAATAAATGTTTCTAATAGTACACCTTGGTATGCTGACTATGCTAATTATATTGTTGCTAAATACATACCACCTAGCTTCACATACCAACAAAAGAAAAAAAATTCTTCTATGATTTAAGACATTACTTTTGGGATGACCCACATCTTTATAAAGAAGGAGTAGATGGTATTGTTAGACGTTGTGTACCTGAGCATGAACAGGAACAAATCCTATGGAAATGTCACTCTGAAGCTTATGGAGGACATCACGCGGGAGATAGAGCCGCTCATAAGGTATTGCAATCTGGTTTTTATTGGCCTACTCTCTTCAAAGATGCCCATAAGTTTGTCTCATCCTGTGATGAATGCCAAATAATAGGTAATATCGTAAGCGTCAAGAAATGCCTATGAATTATTCACTTGTTGTTGAACCATTTGATGTTTGGGGATTTGATTTCATGGAACCTTTTCCTTCCTCTAATGGGTATACACATATTTTGGTTGTTGTTGATTATGTTACTAAGTGGGTAGAAGCTATTCCAACCAGTAGTGCTGATCACAACATCTCTATTAAAATAATTAAGGAAGTTATTTTCCCAAGGTTTGGAGTCCCTAGATATTTAATGACTGGTGGTGGTTCAACACTTTATTCATGGTGCTTTCCGTAAAATGCTTGCTAAATATGATATGATGTTAACCATAGAATTGCATCACCTTATCATCCTCAGTCTACTGGTCAAGTTGAACTTAGCAATAGAGAAATAAAACTAATCTTACAAAAGACTGTCAATAGGTCCCGGAAGAATTGGTCTAAGAAATTAGATGGTGCACTTTGGGCTTATTGAACAGCTTATAAATATCATATGGGTATGTCTCCATATAAAATGGTTTATGGAAAAGCTTGTCATTTGCCTCTTGAGTTAGAACATAAAGCATATTGGGCGATTAAAGAACTCAATTATGATTTCAAAATTGCTGGTGAAAAGAGGTTATTTGATATTAGCTCATTAGATGAATGGACAACCCAGGCCTATGAAAATGCAAAGTTATTCAAAGAAAAAGCTAAAAGATGGCATGACAAAAGAATCCAAAAGCATGAGTTCAAAGTTGGAGAATATGTTCTTTTGTACAACTCTCATTTCAGATTCTTTGCAGGAAAACTCCTCTCCAAATGGGAAGGACCCTATGTCATCGAGGAGGTCTATCGGTCTGGAGCTATCAAAATAAATAATGCCGAAGGTACTAACCCAAAGGTTGTCAATGGGCAACGAATAAAACATTATATCTCAGGTACGCCCATTAATGTTGAAAGCAATATTATTGAAACTTTGACACAGGAAGAACACATAAAGGAAACCTTCCGGAACACTCCACAATCATGAAAAAATGGAGGTACATGATACAATAAGTAAACATACTCTGAAAAATATGCAAAAATATTTTTCTGTCAGTTTTGGAATATTTAAAAAATTAGGAAAATAAGAAACTTCCAGGAAACTGACCCTGGTGGGCACGATACACTAGGGCGTGCCAGTCAAGCTTGGCGCGCCCACGTGGGTTGTGCCCACCTCAGGTACTTTCTGGACCCTGTTTTTCTTCAGTTCTGCTTATTCCCCAAGATAAAAATCTTTATATACCTCCTGAACCTGTTGACCTCCATATCACGGAGAAATCTTGCCTTTTCTTTTCTTGCTATTTTCTGTCAAATCTGTTGAGCTAGGCATCATGTCTTCTTGTCCCTCTGATCATATGGAAGAGGATGCTTGGTTGATGAAGATCGAGCTGAAGAGGGAAGACCCCGTTGGAGCAGCTTAGGAGGACAAGAGCAAGGATGCCACCGGAGATCAAGTCCTGATGGACGAGCAAGTCTTGCCCACTAATGATGAAGAGGAAGATATACTTAAACCCTACTATGCTCATCTTACCCCCATTGAGATTGCAGCCTTCAGGATCAGCGAAACGGTTCGCATACAAAATAAGTATCTCACTCGTGAAAATATTCTGCATATGGAGCACATCGCTTCCCTACAGAGAGTCATCCGAAGATTGGAGAGTCTCTAGGTCCATAAAGACCGGATTGCTTCTACTTCATCACCACCACCTCCTTTTTCACCACCAAAAGAAAACTGAGTATCGGGTATATGGGCACTCCCCTTGGCTTTTTCCAAGCTTGGGGGAGGTGCCCCGGTATCGTATCATCTCCAATATCTTTTGCCTTTACTTTCTTAGTTTGATCCATGGTTATCTTTTGCTGTTAGATGAATAAAAGTTTAGTTCGATCCTTTCTTTTTGTGAGTTTGCTTAGTGATCAATCTTTGTAATCGTGTGCGAGATATATAATAAAGTTTAGTTTGAGTTTTCTTTATTCTCTTGTTTCAATAAAAAGAAAGGAAATACAAGGAAAAGATCATATGCTAATCTTATGGTAAGTGATGACATTACACAAGGAAAAGTATAAGTGTCGGTGTACTAGAGTAGGGGTACCCTAGTATCCTGAACTTGTGCACGGGCAGTTGCAGCACCCCGCGGCAAGGCTCGCCGGGTCACCGCTAAGATCATCCGTGACCCCTTAAAGAGACAAGACCCCGGCAAGAGGAGCTTGCCGGGAAGCCATTCAAGAGCAAAGTATTCAACCCGAGAAGACAAGGCCCCGGCAAGAGGAGCTTGCCGGGAAGGCCAACCAAGGTATCTCAAGAACGCTTGCCGCGACGCGCCACGTGTCCCGGCAAGGCACGATGAGCGACAAGCTCCCGGGCCCGACAAGGTAGCGCCCGCGGCAAGATACTTGCCGCGGCAAGCGGTCGCTCCGCACCCAGGCTCCAGCACATCCACCAACGTGTCGTCCTGGGACCCTTCTAGGCACGCGTGGCGGAGGGCTGTGAAGCCAGCGGTGCACAGTGGCAAGCGGCGCTGACAAGAAGGCCATCATGGCGATCGGTGGCGCCCCTGACGGTCTCTTCTCGCACTGTTTAGACGACACAGATGGGCATTTAATGCCCTTGTCCCCTGCCGTCAGGGTTAGGTATGATACACTGTGTCTACAGTAGAGGTAGTTGTACCGACCGCATTCTTTTTCTATTTTTACCCTTTTTGTCTATGTTGCCACCTGTCGGTGACCCCTTGAGCATATAAAAGGAGGCCCATGCGCAACGTAGAAGGGGTTCGGCTCATTCGAAACACCAAGAACACTCTCACGCTCGGTCTGGTAGCGCCCATCGCTCCTGAGCAAGAACTGAATACAATCAAACAAGCAGCACTAGGAGTGTTATCTCTCCGGAGAGCTCCGAAGCTGGGTAAACTGCTCGTGTGCATTGCCTCGATCCGCTCTTCGTGCGACCTCCGCCCCGTTCCGAACCGAAAGTGGCTCTGTCCGCCGGTCCCCATAGGTGTCCGTGGATCAGTTTCCCCGACATCTTTGGCGCCATCGAGCTCCACCGGCAAGTGTAAGAAGACGATGGAAGCCCCACCAGAGACCAAGAAGGTGTCCGCCAAGGAGGACGGCACTGGTGGTACCTTCACCATCAGTGCCACTCTTGACCCTAAATAGGAAAGCGCGCTCATTGCTTTCCTGCGGGCGAATGTTGATGTATTTGCATGGCAACCGTCTGATATCCCCGGTGTTCCCAGGAAAGTAATTGAGCACCACCTAGCCGTTTGTCCTCATGCGCGGCCCATCAAGCAGAAAGTCAGGAAGCAAGCAGTGGAGCGCCAAGAGTTCATTGCAGAAGAAATCAAGAAGTTGGAAGCAGCAGGCCTTGTCAGAGGAGTGCTCCATCCTACGTGGTTGACCAATCCTACAGTCGTGCGCAAGGCTAACGGAAAATGGAGGCTTTGTATAGACTTCACCGATGTCAATAAAGCTTGTCCTAAAGATCCATTTCCTTTGCCGCGCATTGACCAGATTGTTGACTCCACAGCCGGATGTGATTTGCTTTCATTTCTTGATGCATATTCAGGATACCATCAGATCTTCATGGCAGAAGAGGATAAGGAGAAAACTGCATTCATCACCCCATGTGGCACATACTGTTTTGTACGGATGCCTTTCGGGTTAAAGAATGCTAGTTCAACGTTTGCAAGGGTAGTCCATGTTGCTTTTGAGCCCCAGATACACAGAAATGTGGAAGCCTACATGGATGATATAGTGGTCAAGAGCAAAGACAAGGTTACTCTGATTCAAGATTTAGATGAGACCTTTGCAAATCAGCGCAAGATCAACCTCAAGCTCAACCCCGAGAAGTGCGTGTTTGGAGTTCCATCCGGCAAGCTTCTAAGGTTCTTTGTGTCTCAGCGGGGAATTGAAGCTAATCCCGACAAGATCAAGGCCATCGAGCAGATTGAAGCACCAAAGCGCGTCAAGGATGTGCGAAGGCTTGCCGGTTGCGTGGCTGCTCTCAGCAGGTTTATCTCTAAGTCTGATGAGCGCGCCCTGCCGTTTTTCAAAATATTGAAAAAGGCAGGTCCAATGAAATGGACTCCGGAAGCGGAGGTTGCGCTGCAAGACTTGAAGAGGTACCTGTCCTCCACTCCAATACTTGTCGCACCTAAGCCACAAGAGAAGTTGCTGTTGTTCCTAGCGGCAACCAATCAAGTGGTTAGTGCTATGTTAGTAGTGGAGAGGGAGGCAGATGATGAGCCAGCAACCACGGCAAGTGCATCCAGCAACAAGCAGGGGGCTTCGCCGACAAGCTCTGGTCCCGACAAGGATGAATCTGCGCAGGTGCGCGAAGAGGTGCAGAAGAAAATGGTGCAGCGCCCAGTTTACTTTGTCAGCTCCCTTCTGCAGGGGGCTAGGTCAAGGTACTCTGGTGTGCAGAAGTTGCTTTTCGGCCTTCTCATGGCCTCGAGAAAGCTGCGCCATTACTTTCAAGCACATGAGATCACAGTTGTCACTCGCTTTCCACTCAAAAGGATACTGCAGAATCCAGAAGCAACAGGCAGGATCGTCGAGTGGGCACTGGAATTGTCGAGCTTTGGCCTCAAGTTTGAAAGCACTTCAACTATCCATAGCAGAGCGTTGGCAGAGTTCATAGCAGAATGGACGCCAACACCAGACGAAGAAATTCCAGAAACGAGCATCCCCATCAAGGAGGCAAACAGAGAGTGGCTGATGTACTTTGATGGGCCTTCTCGCTGCAAGGCGCCGGTGCTGGCGTGCTGCTTACCGCACCCACCGGAGAGCACCTCAAATACGTAGTCCAGATGCACTTTCCCAAGGAACCGGCAACAAACAATACTGCAGAGTATGAAGGCTTGCTTGCCGGTCTCAGGATCGCGGCAGACCTTGGGATCAAGAAGCTCATTGTCAGGGGTGACTCGCAGCTTGTCGTCCGCCAAGTAAACAAGAATTATCAGAGTCCGTTGATGGAAGCTTATGTTGATGAGGTGAGAAAGCTAGAAGAGCACTTTGACGGCCTACAGATGGAACATGTCCCAAGAGCTTAGAACGACATTGCCGATGGCCTGTCAAAGTGCGCCGCACTAAAGTTACCTGTGGAACCAGGGATTTTTGTGCTCAAGCTGACTCAACCATCCGTAACACCATCAACTGGACAGAGCAAGAAGAGGAAGTTGGTTTCTGGTGACTACTTTCCGGCAGAGCTTCCCGAAGCCGCCGCCAAGAAGGTCCCCAAAATCGACGCCAAGAGTGCTGAGGGGCAGTCTGCTCCGGCAAGCCTTACGGTTTGTTCCGTTGTAGCACACGCTCCCGACAAGTTTTGCTCCGGCAAGCTTGCCGGAGAACATCAAGCTCCGGCTGAGCCGCGGGTTCTTGCCATGGAAGCGGATGTTCTCGCAGCAGCAGATGTGCCTTTAGTCCTTGCTGTCGAGCCGCAAGCTCCAGCATGGGCGCAGCAGATTGTCCATTTCCTTCAGACAGGAGAACTTCCCGAAGAGCAAGAAGAAGCGGAAAAAGTAGCCCGGCAGTCAAGTATGTACAAGTTTATTGACAACACACTATACAGAATAAGACTCAACGGTGTGAAATTGAAGTGTATTCGCCGGGAAGATGGACAGCAGCTGTTGGCGGAGATACATGGAGGCATATGTGGCCACCACATTGGCGCAAGAGCACTTGCCGGCAAAGCGTTCCGGCAAGGCTTCTTTTGGCCTACAGCCCTCCAGGATGCAACTGCACAAGTAACCAAGTGTGAAGCGTGCCAGTTCCATTCCAAGCAGATACACCAACCAGCTCAAGCTCTCCAGACGATCCCTTTGTCCTGGCCATTTTCGGTCTGGGGGCTCGACATCCTCGGGCCCTTCCCCCGAGCTGTCGGGGGCTTTGAGTTCTTGTACGTGGCAATCGACAAGTTCACAAAGTGGCCGGAAGTGGAACCAGTGAGGAAGGTGACAGCCCAGTCAGCAGTCAAGTTCTTCAGGTCGATTGTTTGCCATTTCGGGATCCCTAACAGGATCATCACCGACAACGGCACGCAATTTACGAGCCGCACCTTTATGCAGTATGTCCAAGATCTTGGCGCCAAGGTCTGCTTCGCTTATGTTGCTCATCCGAGAAGCAACGGTCAAGCGGAGAGGGCAAATGCTGAAGTGCTGCGAGGCCTCAAGACCAGAACTTTCGACAGGCTGCACAGGTGCGGAAGAAACTGGATCGAGGAGCTGCCGGTGGTTCTTTGTGTTGGGGAACGTTGCAGAAAATTAAAATTTTTCCTACGGC
The DNA here is from genome assembly GCA_963921465.1 of Triticum timopheevii. Taxonomy (NCBI): domain Eukaryota; kingdom Viridiplantae; phylum Streptophyta; class Magnoliopsida; order Poales; family Poaceae; genus Triticum; species Triticum timopheevii. The sequence continues at coordinate 68,542,553 of OY997266.1, forward strand.
TTCACCAAGATCCATCTATGAGTTCATCTAAGCAACGAGTCATGGGAGAGAGCTTGCATCTACATACCACTTGTAGATCGCGTGCGGAAGCTTGCAAGGTGATGATGGAGTCGTACTCGAACGTGATTCAGATCACCGATGCCAAGTGCTGAACGGACAGCACCTCCGTGTTCAACACACGTACGGGACGAGCGACGTCTCCTCCTTCTTGATCCAGCAAGGGGGAAGGAGAGGTTGAGGAAGACAGCTCCACCGGCAGCACGACGGCGTGGTGATGGTGGAGAAGCAGTACTCCGACAGGGCTTCGCCGAGCACACAACGAAGGAGGAGAGGTGTTGGGGAGGGAGAAGGAGGCAACCAAAGGCCAAGGACTCAAGGTATGAAGTCCCTCCTCTCCCCCACTATATATAGGAGGGCCAAGGGGGGGTGGCCGGCCCTAGGAGATCCAATCTCCTAGGGGGGCGGCGGCCAAGGGGGGTTTCCCTCCCCCCCAAGGCACCTAGGAGGTGCCTTCCCCTCCTAGGACTCTTGCCCCCTTGAACCCTAGGCGCATGGGCCTATGTGGGGCTGGTGCCCTTGGCCCATGCAGGCCAAGGCGCACCCCCTACAGCCCATGTGGCCCCCCGGGGCAGGTGGCCCCACCCGGTGGGCCCCCGGGACCCCTCCGGTGGTCCCGGTACAATACCGATAACCCCGAAACTTGTCCCGATGCCCGAAACAGGACTTCCCATATATAAATCTTTACCTCCGGACCATTCCGGAACTCCTCGTGACGTCCGGGATCTCATCCGGGACTCCGAACATCATTCGGTAGTCACATACTTGACTTCCTACTAACCCTAGCGTCACCGAACCTTAAGTGTGTAGACCCTACGGGTTCGGGAGACACGCAGACATGACCGAGACGACTCTCGGGCAATAACCAACAGCGGGGTCTGGATATCCATGTTGGCTCCCACATGCTCCTCGATGATTTCATCGGTTGAACCACGATGTCGAGGATTCGATCAAACCCTGTATACAATTCCCTTTGTCAATCGGTACGTTACTTGCCCGAGACTCGATCGTCGGTATCCCAATACCTTGTTCAGTCTCGTTACCCGGCAAGTCACTTTACTCGTACCGTAATGCATGATCCCGTGGCCAACACCTTGGTCACATTGAGCTCATTATGATGATGCATTACCGAGTGGGCCCAGAGATACCTCTCCGTTATACGGAGTGACAAATCCCAGTCTCGATCCGTGTCAACCCAACAGATACTTTCGGAGATACCTGTAATGCACCTTTATAGTCACCCAGTTACGTTGTGACGTTTGATACACCCAAGGCACTCCTACGGTAACCGGGAGTTACACGATCTCATGGTCGAAGGAATAGATACTTGACATTGGCAAAGCTTCTAGCAAACGAACTATACGATCTTTTATGCTATGCTTATGATTGGGTCTTGTCCATCACATCATTCTCCTAATGATGTGATCCCGTTATCAACGACATCCTATGTCCATAGTCAGGAAACCATGACTATCTATTGATCATAACGAGCTAGTCAACTAGAGGCTCACTAGGGACTCATTGGGTCTAAGTGTTCACACGTGTATTACGATTTCCGGATAATACAGTTATAGCATGAACAAAAGACAATTATCATGAACATTGAAATATAATAATCCTTTTATTATTGCCTCTAGGGCATATTTCCAACAGTCTCCCACTTGCACTAGAGTCACCAATCTAGTTACATTGTGATGAATCGAACACCCATAGAGTTCTGGTGTTGATCATGTTTTGCACGCGAGAGAGGTTTAGTCAACGGATCTGCGACATTCAGATCCGTGTGCACTTTGCAAATCTCTATGTCTCCATCTTGAACATTTTCACGGATGGAGTTGAAACGACGCTTGATGTGCCTGGTCTTCTTGTGAAACCTGGGCTCCTTGGCAAGGGCAATAGCTCCAGTGTTGTCACAGAAGAGTTTGATCGGCCCCGACGCATTGGGTATGACTCCTAGGTCGGTGATGAACTCCTTCATCCAAATCGCTTCATGCGCTGCCTCCGAGGCTGCCATGTACTCCGCTTCACATGTAGATCCCGCCACGACGCTCTGCTTGCAGCTGCACCAGCTTACTGCTCCACCATTCAACATATACACGTATCCGGTTTGTGACTTAGAGTCATCCAGATCTGAGTCGAAGCTAGCGTCGACGTAACCCTTTACGACGAGCTCTTCATCTCCTCCATAAACGAGAAACATGTCCTTTGTCCTTTTCAGGTACTTCAGGATATTCTTGACCGCTGTCCAGTGTTCCTTGCCGGGGTTACTTTGGTATCTTGCAACCAAACTTACGGCAAGGTTTACATCGGGTCTGGTACACAGCATGGCATACATAATAGATCCTATGGCTGAAGCATAGGGGATGACACTCATCTCTTCTTTATCTTTTGCCGTGGTCGGTGACTGAGCCAAGCTCAATCTCACACCTTGTAACATAGGCAAGAACCCCTTCTTGGACTGATCCATTTTGAACCTCTTCAAAATCTTATCAAGGTATGTGCTTTGTGAAAGACCTATGAGGCGTCTCGATCTATCTCTATAGATCTTGATGCCTAATATATAAGCAGCTTCTCCAAGGTCCTTCATTGAAAAACACTTGTTCAAGTAGGCCTTAATGCTGTCCAGGAGTTTCGTATCATTTCCCATCAAGAGTATGTCATCTACATATAATAGGAGAAATGCTACAGAGCTCCCACTCACTTTCTTGTAAACGCAGGCTTCTCCATAAGTCTGCGTAAACCCAAACGCTTTGATCATCTCATCAAAGCGAATGTTCCAACTCCGAGATGCTTGCACCAGTCCATAAATGGATCGCTGGAGCTTGCATACTTTGTTAGCGTTCTGAGGAACGACAAAACCTTCCGGCTGCATCATATACAGCTCTTCCTTAAGATGTCCATTAAGGAATGCCGTTTTGACGTCCATCTGCCATATCTCATAATCATAGTATGCGGCAATTGCTAACATGATTCGGACGGACTTAAGCTTCGCCACGGGAGAGAATGTCTCGTCGTAGTCAATCCCTTGAACTTGTCGATAACCCTTAGCGACAAGTCGAGCTTTATAGATGGTAACATTACCATCCGCGTCCGTCTTCTTCTTAAAAATCCATTTATTTTCTATCGCTCGCCGATCATCGGGCAAGTCTGTCAAAGTCCATACTTTGTTTTCATACATGGATCCTATCTCGGATTTCATGGCCTCAAGCCATTTGTTGGAATCCGGGCCCGCCATTGCTTCTTCATAGTTCGAAGGTTCATTGTTGTCCAGCAACATGTTTTCCATGACAGGGTTGCCGTACCACTCTGGTGCAGAACGTGTCCTTGTGGACCTTCGAAATTCAGTAGCAACTAGATCTGAAGTACCTTGATCATCATCAACATTTTCCTCTTCAGTTGGTGTGGGCATTACAGGAATGGTTTCCTGCGCTGCACCACTTTCCCGTTCGAGAGGTAGTACTTCATCGAGTTCTACTTTCCTCCCACTTACTTCTTTCGAGAGAAACTCTTTCTCCAGAAAGCATCCGTTCTTGGCAACAAAGATCTTGCCTTCGGATCTTAAGTAGAAGGTATACCCGACAGTTTCCTTAGGGTATCCTATGAATACGCATTTTTCCGACTTGGGTTCGAGCTTTTCAGGTTGAAGTTTCTTGACATAAGCATCGCATCCCCAAACTTTTAGAAACGACAGCTTAGGTTTCTTCCCAAACCATAATTCATACGGTGTCGTCTCAACGGATTTAGACGGTGCCCTATTTAAAGTGAATGTAGCTGTCTCTAGAGCGTATCCCCAAAATGATAGCGGTAAATCGGTAAGAGACATCATAGACCGCACCATATCCAATAGAGTGCGATTACGACGTTCGGACACACCGTTTCGCTGAGGTGTTCCAGGCGGCGTGAGTTGTGAAACGATTCCACATTTTCTTAAGTGTGTACCAAATTCGTGACTTAAGTATTCGCCCCCACGATCTGATCGTAGGAACTTTATCTTACGGTCATGTTGATTCTCTACCTCACTCTGAACTTCCTTGAACTTTTCAAAGGTCTCAGACTTGTGTTTCATTAAGTAGACATACCCATATCTACTCAAGTCATCAGTGAGAGTGAGAACATAACGATATCCTCCGCGAGCCTCAACGCTCATTGGACCGCACACATCGGTATGTATGATTTCCAACAAGTTGGTTGCTCGCTCCATTGTTCCGGAGAACGGAGTCTTGGTCATTTTGCCTAAGAGGCAAGGTTCGCATGTGTCAAATGATTCATAATCAAGAGACTCTAAAAGTCCATCAGCATGGAGCTTCTTCATGCGCTTGACACCAATGTGACCAAGGCGGCAGTGCCACAAGTATGTGGGACTATCGTTATCAACTTTACATCTTTTGGCATCCACACTATGAACATGTGTAATATTACGCTCGAGATTCATCAAGAATAAACCATTGACCATCGGAGCATGACCATAAAACATATCTCTCATATAAATCGAACAACCATTATTCTCAGACTTAAATGAGTAGCCATCTCGTATTAAACGAGATCCAGATACAATGTTCATGCTCAAACTTGGCACTAAATAACAATTATTGAGGTTTAATACTAATCCCATAGGTAAATGTAGAGGCAGCGTGCCGACGGCGATCACATCGACCCTGGAACCATTCCCGACGCGCATCGTCACCTCGTCCTTCGCCAGTCTCCGTTTATTCCGCAGCTCCTGCTGTGAGTTACATATGTGAGCAACGGCACCGGTATCAAATACCCAGGAGTTACTTCGAGTACTGGTAAGGTACACATCAATTACATGTATATCAAATATACCTTTGGTGTTGCCGGCCTTCTTATCCGCTAAGTATTTGGGGCAGTTCCGCTTCCAGTGCCCCTTCCCCTTGCAATAAAAGCACTCAGTCTCAGGCTTGGGTCCATTCTTTGACTTCTTCCCGGCAACAGGCTTACCGGGCGCGGCAACATCTTTGCCGTCCTTCTTGAAGTTCTTCTTACCCTTGCCCTTCTTGAACTTAGTGGTCTTATTGACCATCAACACTTGATGTTCTTTCTTGATTTCAGCCTCTGCTGACTTCAGCATCGAGAACACTTCAGGAATGGTCTTTACCATCCCCTGCATGTTGTAGTTCATCACAAAGCTCTTGTAGCTTGGTGGGAGCGACTGGAGGATTCTGTCAATGACCGCCTCATCTGGGAGGTTAATGTTCAACTGGGTCATACGTGCGTGCAACCCAGACATCTTCAGGATGTGTTCACTGACAGAACTGTTCTCCTCCATCTTACAACTGTAGAACTTGTCGGAGACATCATATCTCTCGACCCGGGCATGAGCTTGGAAAACTAGTTTCAGCTCTTCGAACATCTCATATGCTCCGTGATGCTCAAAACGCTTTTGGAGCCCCGGTTCTAAGCTGTAAAGCATGCCGCACTGAACGAGGGAGTAATCATCAGCACGAGTTTGCCAAGCGTTCATAACGTCTTGGTTCTCTGGGACGGGAGCGGCACCTAGCGGTCCTTCTAGGACATATTGCTTCCTGGCAGCTATGAGGATGATCCTCAGGTTTCGGACCCAGTCCGTATAGTTGCTGCCATCATCTTTCAGCTTGGTTTTCTCTAGGAACGCGTTGAAGTTCATGTTGACATGAGCGTTGGCCATTGATCTACAATACATATTTGCAAAGGTTTTAGACTAAGTTCATGATAATAAAGTTCTTAATCAAAATTATGAACTCCCACTTAGATTAGACATCCCTCTAGTCATCTAAGTGTTACACGATCCGAGTCGACTAGCCCGTGTCCGATCATCACGTGAGACGGACTAGTCATCGTCGGTGAACATCTTTATGTTGATCGTATCTTCCATACGACTCGTGTTCGACCTTTCGGTCTCCGTGTTCCGAGGCCATGTCTGCACATGCTAGGCTCGTCAAGTTAACCCTAAGTGTTTTCGCTGTGTAAAACTGTCTTACACCCGTTGTATGTGAACGTAAGGATCCATCACACCCGATCATCACGTGGTGCTTAGAAACGACGAACTGTAGCAACGGTGCACAGTTAGGGGAGAACACTTCTTGAAATTTTGTAAGGGATCATCTTATTTACTACCGTCGTCCTAAGTAAACAAGATGCATAAACATAATAAACATCACATGCAATTATATGGTTGTGACATGATATGGCCAATATCATCAAGCTCCATTGATCTCCATCTTCGGGGCTCCATGATCATCTTGTCACCGGCTTGACACCATGATCTCCATCATCATGATCTCCATCATCGTGTCTTCATGAAGTTGTCACGCCAACGACTACTTCTACTTCTATGACTAACGCGTTTAGTAATGAAGTAAAGTAGTTTACATGGCGTTCTTCAATGACACGCAGGTCATACAAAAAAATAAAGACAACTCCTATGGCTCCTGCCGGTTGTCATACTCATCGACATGCAAGTCGTGAATCCTATTACAAGAACATGATCTCATACATCACAATTCAACATTCATCACAACTTCTGGCCATATCACATCACATGATCAATCGCTGCAAAAACAAGTTAGACGTTCTCTAGTTGTTGTTGCATCTTTTACGTGGCTGCGATTGGGTTCTAGCAAGAACGTTTTCTTACCTACGAATCACCACAACGTGATTTTGTCAACTTCTATTTACCCTTCATAAGGGCCTTGTTCATCGATTCCGCTCCAACTAAAGTGGGAGAGACAGACACCCGCCAGCCACCTTATGCAACTAGTGCATGTCAGTCGGTGGAACCGGTCTCACGTAAGCGTACGTGTAAGGTTGGTCCGGGCCGCTTCATCCCACAATACCGTTGAGCAAGAAAAGACTAGTAGAGGCAAGTAAGATGACAAGATCAACGCCCACAACAAATTGTGTTCTACTCGTGCATTAGAGAACTACGCATAGACCTAGCTCATGATGCCACTGTTGGGGAACGTTGCAGAAAATTAAAATTTTTCCTACGGCTTCACCAAGATCCATCTATGAGTTCATCTAAGCAACGAGTCATGGGAGAGAGCTTGCATCTACATACCACTTGTAGATCGCGTGCGGAAGCTTGCAAGGTGATGATGGAGTCGTACTCGAACGTGATTCAGATCACCGATGCCAAGTGCTGAACGGACAGCACCTCCGTGTTCAACACACGTACGGGACGAGCGACGTCTCCTCCTTCTTGATCCAGCAAGGGGGAAGGAGAGGTTGAGGAAGACAGCTCCACCGGCAGCACGACGGCGTGGTGATGGTGGAGAAGCAGTACTCCGACAGGGCTTCGCCGAGCACACAACGAAGGAGGAGAGGTGTTGGGGAGGGAGAAGGAGGCAACCAAAGGCCAAGGACTCAAGGTATGAAGTCCCTCCTCTCCCCCACTATATATAGGAGGGCCAAGGGGGGGTGGCCGGCCCTAGGAGATCCAATCTCCTAGGGGGGCGGCGGCCAAGGGGGGTTTCCCTCCCCCCCAAGGCACCTAGGAGGTGCCTTCCCCTCCTAGGACTCTTGCCCCCTTGAACCCTAGGCGCATGGGCCTATGTGGGGCTGGTGCCCTTGGCCCATGCAGGCCAAGGCGCACCCCCTACAGCCCATGTGGCCCCCCGGGGCAGGTGGCCCCACCCGGTGGGCCCCCGGGACCCCTCCGGTGGTCCCGGTACAATACCGATAACCCCGAAACTTGTCCCGATGCCCGAAACAGGACTTCCCATATATAAATCTTTACCTCCGGACCATTCCGGAACTCCTCGTGACGTCCGGGATCTCATCCGGGACTCCGAACATCATTCGGTAGTCACATACTTGACTTCCTACTAACCCTAGCGTCACCGAACCTTAAGTGTGTAGACCCTACGGGTTCGGGAGACACGCAGACATGACCGAGACGACTCTCGGGCAATAACCAACAGCGGGGTCTGGATATCCATGTTGGCTCCCACATGCTCCTCGATGATTTCATCGGTTGAACCACGATGTCGAGGATTCGATCAAACCCTGTATACAATTCCCTTTGTCAATCGGTACGTTACTTGCCCGAGACTCGATCGTCGGTATCCCAATACCTTGTTCAGTCTCGTTACCCGGCAAGTCACTTTACTCGTACCGTAATGCATGATCCCGTGGCCAACACCTTGGTCACATTGAGCTCATTATGATGATGCATTACCGAGTGGGCCCAGAGATACCTCTCCGTTATACGGAGTGACAAATCCCAGTCTCGATCCGTGTCAACCCAACAGATACTTTCGGAGATACCTGTAATGCACCTTTATAGTCACCCAGTTACGTTGTGACGTTTGATACACCCAAGGCACTCCTACGGTAACCGGGAGTTACACGATCTCATGGTCGAAGGAATAGATACTTGACATTGGCAAAGCTTCTAGCAAACGAACTATACGATCTTTTATGCTATGCTTATGATTGGGTCTTGTCCATCACATCATTCTCCTAATGATGTGATCCCGTTATCAACGACATCCTATGTCCATAGTCAGGAAACCATGACTATCTATTGATCATAACGAGCTAGTCAACTAGAGGCTCACTAGGGACTCATTGGGTCTAAGTGTTCACACGTGTATTACGATTTCCGGATAATACAGTTATAGCATGAACAAAAGACAATTATCATGAACATTGAAATATAATAATCCTTTTATTATTGCCTCTAGGGCATATTTCCAACACTTTGGTCGATCAGGACGACGCCAAATCGAGCCACTGGCCAGACACCTTTCGCTCTAGTCTATGGAGCAGAGGCAGTTCTCCCCACGGAACTCGTTTACGGGTCGCCTCGAGTGCTCGCTTACGATGAACTCGAGCAAGAGCAGCTGCGGCAAGATGACGTGCTGCTCCTTGAGGAAGACCGTCTTCAGGCTGCTGTGCGAGCCGCTCACTACCAGCAAGCTTTGCGTCGCTACCATAGCCGCAAAGTTAAAACCAGAAGTTTCGAGGAAGGCGACCTTGTTCTTTGGTGCGTTCAGTCTGCCAAGAATTCCAACAAGTTGACGCCGAAGTGGGAAGGCCCTTATCGGGTGAAACGAGTCACTAGGCCCGGCGCTGTCTGCCTTGAGACCGAAGATGGCATTCCAGCGAGCAACTCCTGGAACATTGAACATCTTCGTAAGTTTTACCCATAGGGCGCGGTTGCCGGAATCTTTTCCGACAACCACCTTTTGTACAAGTCTTGCCGCTATTGCATGTAATCCTTTGTACAAAGCCGGGCGCAGACCCCGTGCATAAATAAAGCTCATGTGCTTCGCACATCTTGTCAATTTCATGCATTCTCTCTTTTTCCGCATGTGTTATATGACACTTTGTGCAGCACCAGCCCCCCGGTAAGCAATAACGAGCCGTAAGGCTCCATATCTTTATTTTCTCTTCTGTCTCTTTCTCAAAGGAAGGAAGGTTCCCTCGCCCACAAGGTTTGCCGAGGGGGAAGGAGAAGATAATGGTGTGGAACGGGCCGTTCAAGAAAGTTTCTCCTTGCCGGGAAGCAAACGACAGAAAAGCTAAGTTTGCCAAAGTTTGAGCAATCAGTTTTTAAATTTTTTAAGTTATCTTCCTTGAACGCCCGTGCTTTGTATGGAAAACCTGTGCGCGGAGGAACCAACTCGTAGCTAGTTGCGCCCTTACTTTGTTTCGAGTCCGCTCAACAACTTAAGTGAGCTGCGACTAGTTGCGACAAGGTTGCTTGTCGGCAGCGGCACCGCCAGCAGGCTGCTGAAGTTCCGCACTCAGCGCTCGCGGCAAGGGTGCCCGCGCCGGCAAGTTTCCCTAAAAAGCGTAGGGTAGAAACATACAAAGCCAAGAGTCAAGTAAAGGATGTATCATAGCAATCGTTACCTAAGATAGAGTTATATTACAAAAATGACTTGTCGCGGCTCTAATAAAGTGTCTCATAACATAACTAGCAGCGACAAGAAGAGAAGAAAACTGGCGGCCTAATCTACGCGGCCACCATCGACCCTCTTGACCTTGTTCACCTTGTCCACAATGGGTGCGACAAGGGCTTTGAGCGTGTCAAGATCAGCATCAGCCGGCAGCTTCTTCAAGACGTTGGTGAAGTTGAGGCCTGGGTTGCGGAAGGCCACCTTCACCAACACCTTCTCCAGGACCCTGGCGCAGATCGTGCGCGACTCGTCGGCCAGCTGCTTCGGGATCCTCTCTCGGAGCTGCTGGAGGGCAGTCGCCACGCCTTTGAAGAATATAGTGAGCTTGGCGCTGGGGGGAGGTTCTCGTCGGAGGGGTAACCGAAGTCCTCTACTCCTAGCTGCGCCAGCTCCCCATCGATGACGGCAGCGATGTTCACGAGGCCCTCTGTCCAGAGCTCCACAGTATCCTTGAAGGTGTTCTGGGTTTCGGCGGCCCTCGCTAGCAACGCTTCGTTGCCCTTGATCTCCTCCTTCAAATCCGCCTCCTGCTTCTTGGCGCCGTCCAGCGTCTCCGTCAAGGTGGCCAGCTTAAGCTCCAGATCGGCTTTGGAATCCTTGGCGGCGCTCAGCTCCTTGCCCTTCTCGGCGAGTTGGCCCTGTAGCTCACCGTGGGCAAGGGCGTCCCTCTCGCGCTCAAGCTTGAGCACGGCAAGCTCTTTGCCGCCCTCTTTCAGATCAGCCTCCAGCTGCGCCACCTTTACCTCCAATTCCTTCTTGGCGGCCTCGGCAGCCGCAGCCGCGTCCTTTGCTTCTTGGAGTGCCCCGCCAAGTGCCTGCTCGCGCGCGGCAAGCTCCTCCTCGTGGCTGTCGAGGTTCACTTTCCGTTGAGCCAGCTCGCCTTCTTGCGCGTACAGCTTCTCGCCGGCGAGCCGCTGTTGCTCCTCAGCTTCGGCCTTCTCGAGGAGGAAGGCCTTCCGCTCTCAGCAAGCTGCTCCCGCTCCTCCACCAAGGCCCGGAGAGCTTCCTGGCGGAGACCCCGGAGCTCCTCCGCGCGCTTCTCAATGTCCACGCTTGCCTTCGCGACTAGCACCTCCCGGGACTCCAGCTTGGCTTGGCGGGCGCGGTAGAGCGCCAACAGCCTCCATAGCAGCCGCTCCTCCTCAGGCTCGCCGCTGCTGCTCCCCGGCGCGTCGACGATCGACAACCCAGCGGAGGTAAGCACCTCCCCGTCCAGGGCTTCTCCTTCAACCGGCGCCCTGGAGCTTGACGCCCAGGGGAGCTTGATGAAGATGCCCTCGCCGGCCTTCAGATAGGCGCCGGGCTGGGGCTCCTCGGAGCCCGGCCCTGCGGCGGCAGCGGAGGGATCGGCGGTCGGTGCAGCGCCCGGCGCTCCTGCGGCCTCAGGGCCGTCAGTATGACCACCGGATCCTTCGCCAGCTCCCGCGCCAGCAGCCTTGGCGGCCTCTTCGCCAGCGAGATCTTCAGCATCGGCTTCTTCTTCGGCAGCGGCGGCATCGTCAGCATCGCCGCGCACGTTCTCCTCGCTGCCCGCCTCGGTCTCCATTTGCTCTGTGGAAGGTGGGTCTGGCAACCGGAGAAGGAGAAGAAGTCAAGAAAATATCCAAAGAAAGAGAAAAATCGGATGAACGCAAGGGAGTACCTGAGCTGGGGTCCATGGTCATGGGCTCCACCACCGGAGGATCAATAGTGCTGCCCCTTGCCGGAGACTCCTCCCTTGCCGGAGATTGCTCCCTTGCCGGAGAGCGTTCCCTTGCCGGAGAATCCTCCCTTGGCGGTGTAGAGGAAGCAGACGGCACGTCGGAGACGGTTCCCGAGCCCTCCTGGTGAAGCTGTTCTGCTCCTACACAAGCAAATCAACGATCAGATTTCAGCAAAGAAAAGAGCACCCGTGTGCGCCCAAAAAGCAGGAAGTGAATCAGGTACTTACGCTGGGGGCTGCGCTGGGGGCTGCTTCGTGGAGCGGTGTCAAGTTCCGGCAAGGTGGTCTCGGGCACTCCCCCTGTTATTTCGACGGGCTCGTCCTCGATGATAACCACCGGAACTTTGGCCCTCTTCGCTGCTCTTTGAGCCAACGTCCTGAAAGGGAACAGGTTCAGATCGAAGCAAATCAGATACAAGATAAAGCTACGAGATTGAAGAATTACAAGTATAGCAGAAAAGTCTTACTCTTCTTCCTCCTCGTCGGAGCTGAGCGCGGAGAGGTCGAAGTCCAGCCAACCTGCGGCGCGACGAGGCGGAGGAGTAGGATCCCTTGTCCGCTTGGCGGGCGCGGTGGCGGTGGCGCGAGAAGATCCAGCTCCAGTTGCCGCAGTGGCACGAGGCGCTCCCGCGGCAACATCGCTTGTCGCGGTGGAGCGTGTCGCGCGGCGCGTCGGCTGCTGACTCCTTTGTCGCCCCACTGCATCCCCGCCCCTGCGAAGACGCCTTCTTGGTTGAGCTGGGGGCTGCGCTGTGGGCTCCGTCTGCGGCAACTGGCCTGGAGATGGCAGGCCGCTCGCACCCTCGGCGGGCTCACCCTCGGTGGGCTCGCTCAACTCGACCTCCGGCGCGGCAAGTTCTTCCTCGCCGTCGATCCATTCTCGCTCGGCAAGGCTTGCCGCCGCCTCTGCCTCTGCCTCTTCCACAGTGAAGCCAAACTCACCCGCGGCAGCGACTGCCGCCGCTTCTTCCGCCCTGGTGGCAATGCGTCGCATCTCCTCCTCGGTAGTGTCGCGGGTGAGGCTCCTCTTCTCGTCAACGCGGACCTCCACCTCCACCAGCCCGTCGAAGAACTGCTGCACCACGTCGTCCTCTGGCTCTTGCCATGTCGGGACAAGACCATGCGAGTCGCACTGCGGCATCATCGCGTGGATGCGGTCGAGGGAAGAATTGTTGCACAGCGGGACAACCCCCGCCGGCAACCTGAACCATTCTGGATGTTGGGGGTCATGCTTGAACAGCTCCTTGAGCATCGCATCCAGCTCCAGCACGGTGAAGTTGAAATTGAGGCCCGGGCGCAGCCGCATGATATCTGCCGGCCGCCAAACTCCCAAGTGGGTCTCTTCCTCTCTTGCAGGGGGGCAATGCGGCGGCGGAGAAAATCTGCGCCTATGGCACCCACAGTCAACCCGGCAACCCTGAGACGCAAGATTCTGGTGGTGGCAATCTTCAGCCTCGCATCCTCCGGGGCCAGGCTGCTCCAATCGTTGCCGCGTACTACTGGAACTTGGCGCAAGGCGGTGAACGGCTGCGGGTCCTCCTCCATGATCCAACACCACTCAGCTCTCCACTCTTCCCACTTGCTGCGGAGCTCCCCTTCCAGATATGCCTCCTTCTTGCCAGCCCTCGAGATCCAGGCGATCCCCCCGGAAAGCGGCTCTCCTCTCTCGACCCGAGGCATGAAGTAATGGCAGAAAAGAGCAACATTTGGGTGGACTCCGACAAAGTTTTCGCACAGATGTGCGAAAACGGACATGGTCAAGACGGCGTTGGGGGTGAAATCAAGGAGATGAAACCCGTAGGTGTTCATGATATCACAGAAAAATTCCGAGAAGGGCGGACAGAGACCACAGTAGAAGAACAGCGGGAAGAATGGATACCCGTAGGGAGCCCGTGTCGAGGCGGCGGCGGAGAGTACTTTCGTGCACGGATGCGCACGCGTCTCCGTCAACCAGAAGAGATAGAACCACTGCCTCAGCCCCGCCGCGTCGAGCTCGGCGGGGAAAGTGGCCCGCTCCTTTCGCAGCGCCTCGAGCCGCAGCGCCTCGGCCGACTTCGCGACCTTCCCGGTCTTCAGAGCCATGGCGAAGGTGGTGGAGGGGGTCGACGGCGTTGGTGGCGACGGCGGAGATTGGGGGCGGAGCGCTGCTTTCGCAGAAGAGAAGGGAACGGCGGAGATTTTGGAGTAGTAAACAGACAAGGTGAGCAACTGCCTCTGTTTCCTCTGCTTATAAAGAGGAAGGGGCGGACGTTACGCTCTTTCGAATAAACAATCCCCCACAATCTCTCCCACGATGCCACATTCAACGCGTGCCGTTCGGGGAGGGCGCGGTGGATGCGGAGTAGGAAACGGCACGACCAGGCCGCGTGTGCCCGTGCCCTGTTTTGGGCCTGGCCCAACAGCGCTCGGCACCATGTGTGGCCCAGGCCCGGGGGATCCTGTCGGTGTACTAGAGTAGGGGTACCCTAGTATCCCGAACTTGTGCATGGGCAGTTGCAGCACCCCGCGGCAAGGCTCGCCGGGTCACCGCCAAGATCATCCGTGACCCCTTAAAGAGACAAGACCCCGGCAAGAGGAGCCTGCCGAGAAGCCATTCAAGAGCAAAGTATTCAACCCGAGAAGACAAGGCCCCGGCAAGAGGAGCTTGCCGGGAAGGCCAACCAAGGCATCTCAAGAACGCTTGCCGCGACGCGCCACGCGTCCCGGTAAGGCACGGTTAGCGACAAGCTCCCGGGCCCGACAAGGTAGCGCCCGCGGCAAGATACTTGCCGCGGCAAGCGGTCGCTCCGCACCCAGGCTCCAGCACATCCACCAACGTGTCGTCCTGGGACCCTTCCAGGCACGCGTGGCGGAGGGCTGTGCAGCCAGCGGTGCACGGTGGCAAGCGGCGCTGACAAGAAGGCCATCGTGGCGATCGGTGGCGCCCCTGACGGTCTCTTCTCGCACTGTTTAGACGACACAGATGGGCATTTAATGCCCTTGTCCCCTGTCGTCAGGGTTAGGTATGATACACTGTGGCTACAGTAGAGGTAGCTGTACCTACCGCATTCTTTTTCTATTTTTACCCTTTTTGTCTATGTTGCCACCTGTCGGTGACCCCTTGAGCATATAAAAGGAGGCCCATGCGCAACGTAGAAGGGGTTCGGCTCATTCGAAACACCAAGAACACTCTCACGCTCGGTCTGGTAGCACCCATCGCTCCTGAGCAAGAACTGAATACAATCAAACAAGCAGCAGTAGGAGTGTTATCTCTCCGGAGAGCTCCGAAGCTGGGTAAACTGCTCGTGTGCATTGCCTCGATCCGCTCTTCGTGCGACCTCCGCCCCCCTCCGAACCGAAAGGGGCTCGGTCCGCCAGTCCCCATAGGTGTCCGTGGATCAGTTTCCCCGACAATAAGTAGAAAATTTTATTGTAGATTGACAAACATAGCATTGGTCAATGATGCAACTCATGAAAGAATTAATAAGGGAAGTGAAGATTCACATATAAATATACTATCCTGGAAATATTTTATGATTGTGAGCACCCATCAAAATATTATGTGCCAAAATTATTGACGTTGGACAAGGAAGAAAACTTAATGATTTATGTTTGTTCATATTCACATAGAAGTTATATTGTCATAGATCCTTCAACATTTGGTGCTTGCCCCTATCTTTGCTAGCCAAAAACTCCGCACTAAGTAGAGATACTACTTGTGCATCCAAAACCCTTAAACCCTATCTTGTTTAAGAGTCCACCATACCTACCTATGGATTGAGTAAGATCCTTCAAGTAAGTTGTCATCGGTGCAAAAAGGGAAATAAAAATTGCTTCTAAAAGTGCAAGATCATTTAGTGTAAGGGAAAACTAAGCGTTGTACGAACTTATGATGGTGAAGAATAAAAGCGACAGACTGCATAATAAAGGTTGCCATCACAAGGGGCAATATAACGTGATGTTATCTTACACTAAGGGGTTGAGCATACAAACAAAAAGCGCATGGCAACCTCTACTTCCCTCTGCGAAGGGCCTATCTTTTACTTTCATGTATTTACTTTCATGCAAGAGTCAAAGTTTTTGTCTCTATTCCTTTTATTTTTCTCCTTTGGAAAGCATCATGTGGTGAGGAAAGATCTAGGCATATATATCCAGTTGAATACGGGTAGCATGATTTATTATTGTTGACATCACCCTCGAGGTGAGTGCGTTGGGAGGCGAAACTATAAGCCCCTATCTTTCTATGTGTCCGGTTGAAATGTTTTGCTCATGTGTACGCGGTGAATGTTAGCAATCATAGAAGACTAAATGATGGTTGAGTATGTGGACTTGCCTAAAGGCTCCGTTACGCGACCCTTCCTGAAAACATGATGAATTGTAGTTGCAAAGTTGACTGAGAACATAGTTTGTTGGTTTCCAATAGAGTTTATGCTTTATACTTCGATGTTGTAATGAATTGTCACTTCTTCATGAGAAGTCTATGATAAAAAAATTGTGATAAAAGTATTATGTTAAAATTTGTTGCTGTTATAATAAGTCACATGATGCTGCTATGTCTGTATTTTTTTTATCGACACATCACTCTCTAAGCATGTGGATATGTTTTTCGATTTTGGTTTTATTTTGAGGACAAACGAGGTCTAAGCTTGGGGGATTTGATACGTCCATTTTGCATCATGTTGTTGTTATTTATGTAGTTTTATTGTATAATAATGCTTTTTGGAGTAATTCTAATGCCTTTTCTCTCATAATATGTAAGGTATGCAGAAAGGGGGAGAATTCTAGCAGCTGGAAATCTGGACCTGACGTCAAGCTACCTATTCTGCACAACTCCAAATGAGCTGAAACTTCCCGATGATTTTTATGGAATATTTAAGAATTATTGGAGCAAATAAGTACCAGAGGGGGGCCACCAGGTGGGCACAACCCACCTGGGCGCGCCAGGAGGCCCAAGCGTGCCCTGGTGGGTGCTGCCCTCCTCGACCCACCTCCGGTGCCCCTCTTCTGGTATATAAGTCATTTTGACCTAGAAAAAATAAGGAGAGGACACGAAGAGCCACCGCCTCGAGGCGAAACTTGGGCAGGAGCACTTCGCTGTTCGGCAAAGTGATTCCGCCAGGGGAACGTCCCTCCCGGAGGGGGAAATCATCGTCATCATCATCACCAACAACTATCCCATCTTGGGGAGGGCTATCTTCATCAACATCTTCAACAACACCAACTCCTCTCAAACTTTAGTTCATCTCTTGTGTTCAATCTTTGTACCAAAACTATAGATTGGTGCTTGTGAGTGACTAGTAGTGTTGAGTACATCTTGTAGTTGATTACTATGTGGTTTATTTGGTGGAAGATTATATGTCAAGATCCATTATGCTATTTAATACCCCTCTGATCTTGAGCATGATTATCATTTGTGAGTAGTTACTTTCGTTCTTGAGGTCACGGGAGAAATCATATAGCAAGTAATCATGTGAACTTGATATGTGTTCGATATTTTGATGATATGTATGTTGTCATTCTCTTAGTGGTGTCATGTGAACGTCGACTACATGATACTTCACCATATTTGGGCCTAAGGGAATGCATTGTGGAGTAGTTATTAGATGGTGGGTTGCGAGAGTGACAGAAGCTTAAACCCCAGTTTATGCGCTACTCCGTAAGGGACCGATTGGATCCAAAAGTTTAATGTTATGGTTAGAATTTATTCTTAATACTTTTCTTGTAGTTGCGGATGCTTGCGAGAGGGTTAATCATAAGTAGGATGTTTGTTCAAGTAAGAACAGCACCTAAACACTGGTCCACCCACATATCAAATTATCAAAGTACCGAACACGAATTAAGCCAACATGATGAAAGTGACTAGATGAAATTCCCGTGTACCCTCAAGAACACTTTGCTTATCACAAGAGACTGTTTTGGCCTGTCCGTTGCCTCAAAAAGATTGGGCTACCTTGCTGCACTTTTGTTACTACTATCGTTACTTGCTCGTTACAAACTATCTTGCTATCAAACTACTCCGCTACTTACAATTTTAGCACTTGCAGACATTACCTTGCTGAAAACCACTTGTCATTTCCTTCTGCTCCTCGTTGGGTTCGACACCCTTACTTATCGAAAAGGCTACAATTGACCCCATATACTAGTGGGTCATCACGGACCCGTAGGTCTACAATGAATAACTCACGCATCATTGGAGAGGCACCAATGAGGATGATGACCCCCTCTATGATGGTGTTTAGATTTGATCTGGTGGTTCTGGAACTTGAGGCGGCTAGAATTGATTTTCGTTGTCTCCCCTAGGGTTTCTAGAATATTGGGGTATTTATAGAGCAAAGAGGCGGTGCGGGAGGCCACCGAGGTGGGCACAACCCATCAGGGGGCGCCTAGGCCTCCAGGCGCGCCCTGGTGACTTGTGCTCACCTCGGGCCCCCTCTTTGGTACTTCTTTGGCCCACTGGATGTCTTCTGGTCCAAAAAAATCCACAAAAAGTTTCACTGCATTTGGACTCCGTTTGAATTGACTTCATGCGATGTAAGAAACAAGCAGAAAACAACAACTGGCACTTGGCACTATGTCAATAGGTTAGTCCCAAAAATGATATAAAGTTGCTATAAAATGATTGTAAAACATCCAAGAATGATAATATAACAACATGGAACAATCAAAAATTATAGATACGTTGGAGACGTATCAGGGGAGTTTGAGGGTTAGAATAACAGGAACTGTGGGTGCGTAAAGGGATGGCTAGGCCAGCGATGGGAATACTGTGGAGCGGTTAGGCTGACACGGCAGCACATCCGGCCATGGGAGGCATAAGCGGGCAGTACGGTCGACGCTGGTTTGGGCGGCTGGAGCAAGAAGACCAGAGTTTGAAAAAGCAACATGTCACTGCTACTAGAATTGTTTGTGGATTAAGTTGACAAAGCCTTTCATACACGTCAACCTAGTAGACCCACAAGCCAGCCTCCAAATATGTCCCAAACAGCATACAACCCGAAATTTCTAGCCAGATACAAATTAATTTAAAAAATAAACATACCATAATTTAAAATCCAAAGAAATTTTACCCGCACAAAAACAATGAAATATAAAATATCAAAATTTGAAAGTAAAAGGTAATTTGGAACTAATTGCATGTTTGTTGTATTTTTCACTTTACAGCCCATTTCTTATTACTTATAGGCCATTTTCTGGGCAAGCCGAATGCATTCCTCTCATCTTGAAAGATTTCTGGCCCAGCAGGGCGTAGAAAAGTAAGTAGGCCTCTGTTGGTTATTATGCAAAAAACAAAATAGTTGAGCCATTTTCAGAAAGAAAAAGCAAAAATGGGTTGGTCGTGTGGTAAACATATGAAATAAAAGCCTGGTCTAGACGGGCCACAACTCCCTCACAACCTAGTTGATACCCTGCTCCGTCCTGAAAACCAACAAAAAATACTGCGCGAGCTGCTCGGGTGTCAGCCGCTCCTTGTGCAGTTATCTCGCTTATTGACTACATTGACAGCGGCGTGCGATTTAGATGTCAGGAAACCATCAGGAGGAACCATTTTTTTCTTGTAATAAAGGAGGCACTTGCTTGCCTACTGCCATGATCTTGGTGGGTCCCTACTATCATCCTCACCATGTACAGTCATCTCCTTATTCCTCTTGGTTGTTGACCGTGTTGACAACACCAAAGGGCGGCACCGCGGCGAGCGAACCAAGGCGGAGGACGATGGTGAGGCCTTGGACGGGAACGAACAGGAGCCAGGGAAGATGCACAGACTTTTAGGGTGCGATGTGGCCGTGATGCATGCACGGCAGCACGGCCAGCCGTGGGAGGTGGGAGCAGGCGGTCCCGTCGGCGCTGGTTTGGCTTTGGCGGCTGGAGGAAGAAGAGACTGAAGAAACACGATAGACGTTGAATGTCAATCTAATGGTCAAGGTTGGCACAATCATCTGTTGACTAAGCCGACACCCCGTCGCATACTTTTTATAGGAAGAAAAGAAAAAGTGGGCTCGTTCGCCAGATAACATTCGCGAAACCTCCATCGTTTGATCTTGCGTTGCAACTAAAACTGCCAGGAAAATGCGTTCGTTTGTCGTCCTCCTCCCAGGGAACGTTCGCCACATAACATTCCCAAAATCAAAGACTTGAGACGGTTTACAAAACAAGCTAGTGTACCAGTAAAGAGACATTGTTGAGTTTTTGAAAAAAAAAGATGTGCTCCTGTAGCTGGTTCGACTCCAAACCTAGACTATGACTACATATAGTGCTATGCTACTCTGCAAGTAATGAAACTGACATATTCAACGTTCGCTTCTCCTCTTCTCTAGTTACTCTGCCTAGCATCAGAAGCTCTAGCCGCAAAAACCATGTCCGCTGGCGGCTCGTCCACCTGCTCTTCAGCATGCAACAATTAGATATGCGCCAAGTCGGCACCCGTACCATCACCTATGGGTCACATCACACCTCCACCGACACACTCACCACAGCCGGTTGCTCATTGCAACCCACTGCCGTTGGTGTGGTGCCACTGCTGCAAATCACATAGAGTCATCCATCGCGTCTCAAATACAATCCTCAACCTTGGCCAAGTCTTCTACAAATGCCTGAATCATGGCGTAATAATATGTTTAAGTGTTGTTCGCCTGCTTTCAGTTGCTATTTTTTTTAATAGTTTGGTTGATGATCTTCCAATTTGATTCGTGCAGAAAGGGGAAGATTCGTGTGTTTTGTATTTCTGGGAAGATGCTGATGTGGGGGAATGGAACTATGATACGTCTCCAACGTATCTATAATTATGGAGTATTCATGCTCTTATATTATCATTATTGGATGTTTTATAATCATTTTGTAGCAACTTTATATCATTTTTTGGTACTAACCTATTGACATAGTGCCCAGTGCCAGTTGTTGTTTTTTGCTTGTTTTTTACATCACAGGAAATCAATATCAAATTGAGTCCAAATGCAGCGAAATTTTTTGGAGAATTTTTTTGGACCAGAACACCCAGCATGGGCCAGGGAAGTAATAGAGGGGTGCCCCCTGGGGGGCACAACCCACTTGGGCGTGCCTGGGGGCCCAGGCGTGCCCTGGTGGGTTGTGCCGACCTCGGTGACCTCATGCACCGCCTCTTCGCCCTATAATTCCCAAATATTCCAACAACCATTGGGGTAACCCTAGATCAGAAGTTCTGCCACCACAAGCCTCAGTAGCCACAAAAAAACAAATCTAGACCCCATTCTGGCACTCCGTCGGAGGGGGAGATCATCGCCGGTGGCCATCTTCATCATCCCGCGGCCACCATGATGAGGAGGGAGTAGTCCACCCTCGGGGCTGAGGGTTTGTACCAATAGCTATGTGTTTAATATCTCTCTCTCTCTCTCTCTCTCTCTCTCTCTCTCTTTCTCCCTCTCTCATGTTCTCGAGATGGCACGATCTTGATGTATCGCGGGCTTTGTTAATATAGTTGGATCATATGGTGTTTCTCCCTCTCTATCTTGTTGTGATGAATTGAGTTTTCCCTTTGAGATTTCGTTCTTATTGGATTGAATACTTTTATGGATTTGAGAGCACTTGATATATGGCTTGCATATGAATAGCCGTGGTGACAATGGGGTATTATATTGATTCACTTGATATGTGTTTTGGCACTCAACTCGCGGATTCCCGAGGTGACATTGGGGTAACCTATGCATGGGGGACGCACATTCTCGTCTTTTGTTTCTCCCGTAGAAATCTTGGGGCACTCTTTCAGGTTCTTTGTGATGGATTGAGTATTATGAATCTAAATTTTCTTTGGTGTTATTTTAGTATGAACTCTTGATAGATCGATCGGAAAGAATAACTTGGTGTTATTTTAGTATGAACTCTTGGATAGATTGATCGGAAAGGATAGCTACAAACAATTTCTTATTATGTTCTCCGCTAGGTAGGAATTTTGGAGTGATTCTTCATCGCACTTTGAGGGATGGTTATATGATCCAATTATATTAGCATTGTTGGGAGATTGCACTAGCGAAAGTACGAACCCTGGGCCTTGTTTTCAAGCATTGCAATACCGTTTGTGCTCACTTTTGTTACTTGCTACCTCGCTATTCTTTATTGTTCCTATTACAAAAATCAATATCTACTATCATTACTACACTTTTATCACCATCTCTTTGCCGAACTAGTGCACCTATACAATTTACCATTGTATTTGGTGTGTTGGGAACACAAGAGACTCTTTGTTATTTGGTTGCAGGGTTGTTTGAGAGAGACCATCTTCATACTACGCCTCCCACGGATTGATAAACCTTAGATCATGCACTTGAGGGAAAACTGCTACTCTCCTACAAAACTCTGCGCTTGGAGGCCAAACACGAGTCTACAATAATAAAGTTGCATAGTAGACATCAAGCTCTTTTCTGGATCCGTTGCTGGGGAGGTGAGTTCTTGAAGGTATATCTTTAGATCTTGCAATAAAATCTTTTAGTTTCTTGTTTTATAACTAGTTTGGTTTATAAAAGAATACTACAAAAAAATGGAATGGAGGTTGCATTATATTATTCATCTTTATAATGTCTTTTGTGAAAATGATGGAAATGAAAATTGTGCTCAATTGATAGAAGGAGAATTCTATAAAGTGTTTGACAAAAAAAATCTTTGAATGATGAGCATGATTGCAATGTTGTTGGTATGAATTCTTTGAATATCCATGATGCTAATGATATACAAAGCCATAAGCTTGGGGATGCTATATTTGATGAAGATGATATTTTTAGTCCCCCAAGATTTGATGTGCAAATTTGTTATAATGATTGCATGCCTCCTATTTATGATGATTATATTGATGAAAGTGGGTTCGGAAGAGTGTCAACTCTAGGTACTAATAATCTCACTATTTTGGAGGGTGTTGAATCTTATGAAAGTGGATTTTGAGAGGTCATGACTTTATTTAGTGATGAATCCACTATTTTGGAAGAGGTTTCAATTGATTATGGCAACAAAGTTGCTATTTATGATGATTATGGTGATGACATGTATGCTATAAAGAATAATGATAACAATGAAACTTGTCATCATGATTTTAATTTTCAATCACATGATAGTTATTCTGTTGAGTTTGCTCCCACTACTATTCATGAGAATAAATTTGCTTATGTAGAGAGTAATTAAATTTCTATGCTTGTGGATCATGAAAAGAATGCTTTATGTGATAGTTATATTTTTGAATGAATTCATGATGCCACTGAAAATTATTATGAGGGAGGAACATATGCTTGTTGGAATTGGAATGATATCAAGTTTCCTCTCTATGTGTTGAAAATCTTGAAGTTTTGCTTGTTTTGCCTTCCTATGCTAGTTGATTCTTGTTCCCATAAATTATTTTCTCACAAAATCCCGATGCATAGGAAGTGTGTTAGACTTAAATGTTCTTGCCATGTGATTCATGATGCTCTTTTTCATGTTTCAATTTACTTTTATGCGAGCATCACTGAAATCATCATGTCTAGCTAAAAAGGCATTAAAGAAAAGCGCTTGTTGGGAGACAACCCAACACTTTTACCTACTGTTTTTATGTGTTCACATGATTAATATACTTTAGCAATCATGTTTTATTGCTTTTGTTTCAATAAAGTGCCAAGTAAAGCATTTGGGATAGTGTGGATGATAGTTGACTTGAATCTGTGCAAAAACAGAAACTTTTACGCTCAGTCCAGGAATTTTTAAAATTCACTTGAATGTGATTTTGATCTGAATTTTTTACAGGTGATATATATACAAGTTATCTATTTTTTCCTAATGTTTCAGAATTTTTGGAGTTACAGAAGTATGGTTGGAGTACATATTACTTTAGACTATTCTGTTTTTGACAGATTCTGTTTTCAATGCATAGTTTGCTTGTTTCCTAGTTTCTATGTCTTATATTTCTCAATATAAATTGTGGAAATGATAGGCTACAGTAGGCATTGTGTGAGAACAATTATTAATCTTGTATTTGACAGTACCAAAGTGAATGGTTTTCTCTTTATCATACTAACCTATCTTATGAAGTTCCGTTAAGTTTGTGTGATTGAAGTTTTCAAGTTTTGGGTGAGATATCGATATGAGGAGAGTAAGGAGTGACAAGACCCTAAGCTTGGAGATTCCCAAGGCACTCCCAAGGTAATATTCAAGGAAGATCCAAGCAACTAAGCTTGGGGATGCTCCGGAAGGCATCCCCTCTTTCGTCTCCAACATTATTGGTAACCCTACTTGAGGCTATATTTTTTATTCATCACATGATATGTGTTTTTCTTGGAGCGTCATTTCCTTTTATTAGGATTTGCTTTCTGTTATCTATAATAATGTTTTGCATCTTTACTTCAATAAAAATGTCAAGTATAGCCTTTGCCATGCTTATCTTGCGAGTCTACTTGTGGCTGTTTCAAAATAGAAAGTTTGTTGTTGTTGCAAAAATTCTCTAGAAAATTCAGAATGTGATAAAATGTTGATTTTTTTTGCATAGTAATCTATAATAAAATTTATATAGTGTGGTAATTTTTTGGAATTTTTGGAGGAAGGGAAGTATGATGAATATTGCACTCTTTACAGATTGTTCTGTTTAGACAGATTGCTGATATATTTGCATTGTTTGCATGTGTTTGCTTGTTTAACGATTCTATTTCAGGATAGAAGTATTAAATATGCAGAGGCATTTAGTATGAAATGTTGAATAATAATTTTAGTGATTTTCTACAGTAGAGAATGATAAGGTTATTGCATTAATTTATACTAACTTATCTCACAAGTTCTTGTTGAGTTTTGTGTGGATGAAGTTTTTAAGATTTAGGGAAACCGTGATACAAAAGGAATTAAGGAGACACAAAAGCTCAAGCTTGGGTATACCCAAGGCATCCCAAGATAATATTCCAAGAAGTCTCAAGCATCTAAGCTTGGGGATGCCCCGGTAGGCATCCCACATTTCTTCTTCAACAATTATCGGTTATTGTAACATCCCAAATTTTCAGATTTGAAATGTTAATAAGATCATTCTATGTCATCATGATTTATATGCATATTTGAATTATTATTATTATTGTTTATTGAAAGTGTTTTCCAC
This sequence comes from Triticum timopheevii, assembly GCA_963921465.1. Taxonomy (NCBI): domain Eukaryota; kingdom Viridiplantae; phylum Streptophyta; class Magnoliopsida; order Poales; family Poaceae; genus Triticum; species Triticum timopheevii. Next base: position 68,567,265 of record OY997266.1, read on the forward strand.
CTCAAGGCAAAAAAATTTGGAGTGGAGATAATATGACTTCTCGCCTATTAATTATTTATGGAAAATGCTAAGAATATATTCTGGTGTCTACCTAAATTATTTTGTCTTTATACAAACTCAAAATTGTTTTATAGTGGTTATTATGTTGCTCTTTATGTGCTTGTTTTGCATAAAATAAATTTTCAAATTTTAATTTGTGTTGTAAAAATGTTCACTGTTTTATATAACGGTAATAATATTTGTATGTATATTTTTGGTATTTTTAGGAAGTAATCTGCTATTGTTTTTTTAGCCAATAGTTTACTGTGCAGTTGGGCTGTGCTGTAGCAAAACCAGCGCGCAGTCTCTTTTTCCACGCCCGCGCGCGCGCTAAGCAGCAACGCAGCAGCAGCCGCTAGCAGGCCGGCGGCCCATTTCTGCAGGCCTCAACTCACCGCGCAACTTTTTTTCCTCCTGTGCTACTGACACTTGGGGCCCGCCAGGTCGTCTCTTTCCTCAAGACGAACTCCTGTTCGTTCACGAGTTCTTCCTGCCGATCCAAGTCCTCGCCGATTTGGCCAAGACTTTGCCCCTAGGCCACGGAATCCACTCTATATATATTCCCCATCTTCTTCTCTTCCGACTTTTGGCAAGATTTTGTCTTCCCGTGCCCGTTTCGCCCGGATCCGATCTTGCCGGAGTTCGCCGCTGCAGGAGCATCTCGCCGGTTGTTTCCGTCGACGCAGAAGGTTCCCAGCACCTCCTCTTGCCCCTGTTAATTCCGCCTTAGTCTCTTCTCTCTCCCTCAACTATTAGTTCTCGCAGGTAAGCACCCACCCGAGTGCTTCGACCTCCGCCCCGACGAACACCGCCGTCACCGCTCCAGCCGGTCACTGTCGCCACCGGAGCAAGCTCCAATTGTGTGGGAGGTCAACCACTTAATCTCCGTCGCTCTCTCCACTCGTAGGTCATATCTGCGTAGCCGGAGGCCCTCTGTAGCCGTCGCCCGTATCACCACCGAGTCGCCGGCGCCGTCCTTCTCCAACTCCGACGACGCCCAGCTCTGTTCTCAGGTGAGCATGTCTCCCTGCCGTCCGATCTTCTTTAAACGGGCGGGATTAGATCATCTGTGTTTTTTTATATTGCCGAACCGTTATCTATTAAGTTGTGGCCGTCCATCGTTTAACCTCCACAACGAACACATCACCGGCAATAGTAATGCGCCACGTGGCACATCCACAGCCGCAGCAGTTCTTCGAAGAGATCTATTTTTGACACAATATTCTTTTGACAGATTCCATATCAAATGTTCATTTAGGTATATCTTGAGATCCGTAACTTCAAATTCATTGATTCTTTTTCCTGTGTACTCGTAGTGACCAGGAGAATGTCGTAGAACCAAAGTTTCACATTTTTGAACAGTTCAAATTTGAATTTGTTTAAATTTGAATTCAAACTTCCGAAGGCCATATCTTTCAAACTGTTGATCCAAATTAGTTGATTCTTTTTGCATTGTGATCCTACTAGCATGTAGATAATATATGCCTACTAATATGTTCTGTTATTTAAGTCTTTATTTGAATTCGTTGTTGTTTACTTTATTTTAGTGTTATGTGAGCATTGTTTATTTATCGTTACCTCTGTTAATCGTATAGATTGTCCGGAGTGTGAAGCGGACCGGAATTAATCGTTAAAGTACTTCAGCACCGTTCAAGGCAAGTTTGCACTCTTGATTTTGCTTATCCTATATTCTAGTATGCATGTGTGATTTTTATGCTATGACATGTGCTTGGTTTGATCTGTATGTTCTGTGTTGTCATATTCTGGTGTGATCAACTTGCTATGATAGACGTGGCCATATGTCGAGTGATCCATGAAAGTGGTGAGTGTTTATAGCCGTAGGCTCGGGATTATTAACCAGGTGAATGCGTCACTGGCAGAGCGCTCTATTGTCCCTAGAGAATGCGCCATTGACAGAGCGCACTTGAGGCGAGGTTTAGTTTTCGGAACTTAAATCAGGTGAATACGTCCTTGGCAGAGCGCTCTATTGTTCCTAGAGAATGCGCCACTGACAGAGCGCACTTGAGACATACTTCTGAAGTTCTTGTCATGTTTATTTAGAATCTTTGGGTTATCTTGGGCGAGTAAATTAGAGACGGTTGTGAGTTCAGGTAGTGGAGGTAGGTGAAGACATTCTTCTCCAAACTAGTGTGTTTTGTTTGTCATACATTGCTTTGTGTATGTAGGTTTGCTATATCGTATTGTGTGATTTGCCAATACATTCAATGTATTGACTCTTTGTGGCTGCAACTTATCATGTTGCAGGATTTTCAGATGATCAATGAGATACAGTAGGGTCGCGAGTCTTCACTCAACATCTTCGCCAGTGGGCATTGTTTGGACTCATCGTTTATTATGCTGCCTTTCCGTTGTTATTATTGAGTAAAGCTAGTTATGTACTATGAGTTTGTAATACATTATAAATTCTGAATCATACGTTGTAGTAAATGATGCACTTGTTACTTTGATATTCCTATGTACTGTGTGTGCTAGCGAATCGATCCAGGGACTAGCATAGTGAGCACAGAGACATCGAATCTTATCAGGTTCGGGTCGTTACAGTTAGTATCGGTTGAACCAAAGTTTTTGCTTCTTCACATGAGTTGTGCTATTCTTGGAATGCCATTTTATTTTGTTTTGCTTGTTGTTTTAATAAAATACTTAGATCTGAAAGTTTTTAAATAAGAGGGAGTCCACAATTAGCTACCTATTTACTTAACTACTCGCTTGATCTTTACTTATATCTTTTTGGAGTAGCTTGTCATTTACTCTTGTATTTCACTTATATCATATAAGTAAATTGTTGAATGAATTGAATATCATGAAGTTGAAATTGTATGTTCATATCATGCCTAGTAGTAGCTTCACATTGGGTTTAGAAAGTGAAATCTTTTGAAGCTTGACAATCACAGTATTGGTCATACAAGCAATTCATGAATGATTAGTATAAGGAAGAGAACTTTCACATGCAAATATATTATCTTGTAAATCTTCTATGATTGTGAATACCCATTAATTATTTTCAAACTTGAGCAAATTATTTGAAATTGGACAAGGAAGACAACGTAATGAGTTATGGTTGTGTATATTTGCATAGTAGTTATATTGTCATAGATCCTCCAACATGTGGTGTTTGCCTAGGATCTTTTGCTAGCCAAAAATTCGTACTAAGTAGAGATACTACTTGTGCATCCGAAAACCTTTAAACCCAGTTTCTTGCCATGATTGTCCACCATACCTACCTATGGATTGAATAAGATCCTTCAAGTAAGTTGCCATCAGTGCATAAAGCAATAAAAATTGCTCCTAAATAGGTTTGATCTTTTATTGTAAGGGAGAATTGAGCGTTGTACGAACTTGTGATGGCAAAGTAATAAAAGTGACGGACTGCATAATAAAGGTTGCTATCATAAGGGGCAATATAACGTGATGTTCCTTTGCATTACAAGCTTGGGCATCCAAATAAAAAGCGCATGGCAACCTCTGCTTCCCTCTGCGAAGGGCCTATCTTTTACTTTTCAGTATTTACTTTTATGCAAAGAGTCAATAGTATAAATTCTCATTTCAACCTCGATTATTCTCTAGTTGGCAAGTATCATGTGGTGGGGAAAGATCCAGGCACATATGACCAGTCAAATATATTTTATCATGATTTATTATTGTTGACAATTATCTCTATGATAAATGAGTTGGGTGGGAAAATATTAAGCCCCTATGTTTCTCTGTGTTCGATGGATGCCATTTGTTCTAAGAATATGCTTTGAGTAGTAGCAATCATGGAAGACTATATGATGATTGAGTATGTGGAGCTCTTACTTAGACTTTGTTGAATAAGTTGAATTGTAATTGCTTGGTGACTAAGAACATGTGTTGTTGAGTTTCAAGAGAATTCATTGTTTGAACCTTTACATGTGGATTGGTTGCTACTTTAACATGAGAGGTTTTATAAGAAAGAATTGCTGTTATGATGCTAGGAAAAGTGAGTGAAATTATCATTGATCAAACTTATGCACTTTGCTAGCATTCACACTTCATAAATTATTTATTTTTATCATTGACCTACTCGAGGACGAGTAGGATTAAGCTTGGGGGTGCTGATACGTCTCCAACACATCTATAATTTATGAAGTATTCATGCTCTTATATTATCATTCTTGGATGTTTTCAATCATTTTATATCAACTTTACATCATATTTTGGGACTAACCTATTGACATAGTGCCTAGTGCCAGTTGTTGTTTTTTGCTTGTTATTTTACATCACGAAATCAACATCAAACGGGTTCCAAACGCAGCGAAATTTTTTGGAGAATTTTTTTGGATCACAACACCCGGGATGGGCCAGAGAAGTACCAGAGGGGTGCCCCGAAGGGGGCACAACCCACCTGGGCGCGCCTGGGGGGCCAGGCGTGCCCTGGTGGGTTGTGCCCACCTCGGTGGCCTCCCGCACCGCCTCTTCACCCTATAAATTCCCTAATATTCCAAAAACCCTCGGGGTAACCCTAGATCATAAGTTCTGCCGCCCGCAAGCCTCTATAGCCATGAAAAACCAATCTAGACCCCATTCCGGCACTCCGTCGGAGGGGGAGATCATCACCCGTGGCCATCTTCATCATCCCGGCGGCCACCATGACGAGGAGGGAGTAGTCCACCCTCGGGGCTGAGGGTTTGTACCAGTAGCTATGTGTTTAATCTCTCTATCTCTCGTGTTCTTGAGATGGCACGATCTTGATGTATCGCGGGCTTTGTTAATACAGTTGGATCATATGGTGTTTCTCCCTCTCTATCTTGTTGTGATGAATTGAGTTTTCCCTTTGAGATTTCGTTCTTATTGGATTGAATGCTTTTATGGATTTGAGAGCACTTGATATATGTCTTGCATGTGAACACCCGTGGTGACAATGGGGTATTATATTGATTCACTTTATATGTGTTTTGGCACTCAACTCGCGGATTCCCGAGGTGACATTGGGGTAATCTATGCATAGGGGTTGATGCACGTTCTCGTCTTTTGTTTCTCTGGTAGAAATCTTGGGGCACTCTTTGAGGTTCTTTGTGACGGATTGAGTATTATAAATCTGAATTTGATTTGGTGTTATTTTAGTACGAACCTTTGATAGATCAATCGGAAAGAATGACTTGGTGTTAGTTTAGTATGAACTCAGGATAGCTACAAACAATTTCTTCTTATGTTCTCCGCTAGATAGGAACTTTGGAGTGATTCTTCATCGAACTTTGAGGGATGGTTACATGATCCAATTATATTAGCATTGTTGGGAGATTTCACTAGCGAAAGTACGAACCCTAGGCCTTGTTTTCAAGCATTGCAATACCGTTTGTGCTCACTTTTGTTACTTGCTACCTTGCTATTTTTATTGTTCCTATTACAAAATCAATATCTACTATCATTACTACACTTTTATCACCATCTCTTCGCTGAACTAGTGCACCTATACAATTTACCATTGTATTTGGTGTGTTGGGGCCACAAGAGACTCTTTGTTATTTGGTTGCAGGGTTGTTTGAGAGAGACCATCTTCATACTATGCCTCCCACAGATTGATAAACCTTAGGTCATCCACTTGAGGGAAAATTGCTACTGTCCTACAAAACTCCGCGCTTGGAGGCCCAACACGAGTCTACAAGAATAAAGTTGCGTAGTAGACATCAAACTACGTTGATTATTTTGTTAGCCGAGGAATCCCAATACTAGTAGGTTGGGGTGTTGGACAAGTAACTGAAGGAACGGCAGAAGAGGGAGATGCAGAGCAGAAGGTCAAAGGTGCAGTTCCTCTGATCATGGCCAAGCAATGGCTGCTGAACGGCCTTGACAGCAATGAGGAGATTAAAGAGCTTGTGAAGATAATGGGCAATGATGTCTACTACGCAACCTTCTTCCTATAGACTCATGCTGGGCCTCCAAGCTTAGAGTTTTGTAGGACAGTAGCAATTTTCCCTCAAGTGGATGACCTAAGCTTTATCAATCTGTGAGAGGTGTAGGATGATAATGGTCTCTCTCAAACAACCCCGCAACCAAATAACAAAGAGACTCTTGTGTCCCCAATACACCCAATACAATGGTAAATTGTATAGGTGCACTAGTTCGGCGAAGAGATGGTGATACAAGTGTAATATGGATAGTAGATATAGGTTTTTTTTAATCTGAAAATGTAAAAACAGAAAGGTAGCAAGTGACAAAAGTGAGCGAAAATGGTATTGCAATGCTTGAAAACAAGGCCTAGGATTCACACTTTCACTAGTGCAAAGTCTCTCAACAATGATAACATAATTAAATCATATGGCAATCCCTCAACATGTGGCAATGAGTCACTCCAACGTTCCTATCGCGGACATTGACCCAGATTACTACTGCAGGCCAGGTTTATTGACAATTTCACTTGTCTTTCTTACTCATTATCCAATTATTCACGTCGATTAGCTGCGAACAATAAGTGCTAGACCAACTTCTTGATTCAGGTTTTGGACGGTCTCTTACTGCAGTTACAATTCTGCGTACTTGTCCTAGTAAGCTCACAAGTAATGATTGATTCACTACATCTATGCTTGCCTTATCATATTTGTTGTCAATATTCTTTTTGGGTGGATCACCCTGTTTCAAAATACTGGAACCGCAAACATGAGTGAATAGTATTTCTCTGTGTGATCAACGAAAACTACATTGTATATAAAGAAAGTGTCATTTCCACCTTTTACATAGACTACAATCTTTTACATGGAATACAATCTGCCTACTTGCTTTGAGTTACACTACCAGCACTCCACCCTTGAAGCTAAACATTATGCCACTCATAATTCCTTAGTTTATTTGTTCAAATACGAATTTGATATGATTCTAATGTTCCTACTTTAGTTTTGAAATGTGGGCCTGCCTGTTATAGAGATATAAGAGGTTTGTATTTCTGTGTGTGGTCTGGTCAGCACGGTTGGGGGGGTGAATTTTGCATATGCAGGGGTTTATAGGGAGACACTCTTCGAGTTGAATCTGCAATGCATTCCATAGATAATCTGACTACTTTTTATGTTTTCATGAATCTCAGATACTGAACAACATCATAATGATTATGAGCTTGCGCGCATGAAAATAATAAAGCAGAACAGTGCCATGGCTGTCAAACTTGGCATTAAGGGACTGAATTCAAGTCTGGATGCAATGCAATGCAAATGCTCTCCACCTACAGATTCATGCTCAGAATATGATCCTAATAGTGATTCTAAGCTAGAGGGAGACCTAAGTCAATGTAGCTCCCTAGTGGAGGAGTCAGAGGCAGATGCCTTATCTTATTCACCCATCAAGGTGCTTGCTCTAACTTTCCACGGTTATATTGGTTGCACATATCTTGCAACTGATGCTTTGCATTGCTTCTACTTTGTTGCACTGACATTAGCTTAGTTTACACTTTGTGTATGTGAATACGCCCTGCCTATCCATTTTTAGTACAAATTCCATCTGTCATCATACCATGTTTATCCATTCAAATGTTGTTCTTGTGTATGAGACGTCCAAAAGGGAGAGGGCGATTGCTGATCACGGAGGAGCACGAACAAAGTATTTGGAAAAGATAGTGACACCTGATAAATCAAATAGCCCATTAGGTGTAGTTGCAATATCACCAGACCCAGAAAACATGACCACAACTCTAGCAGACTCTAGCCCTACTACACTGGCCATCTCTGATGCCCCAACTCAGCAGACCCCAACTGCCGCAAACAATATGATGATGCCAGTTGACGTAGCACCACCTCTACGATGTAAAACCCCCACTCCAACAAAGAGTACACCAAATCCAGTTGCCAAATCCCTTTTCGAACAAGAGAGAGCCCCAATTGCAACAAATAGGACTCATGTTCCACTTCTTCCCACTTTACAAGACGAAGCTTATATTGTTGTCAGGAACTTTGTGCGCATCTTTCCTTCATGGAAATATTATACCACAAACAATGAACAATTTCCAATCTTCCCCCACAACTTATGTGTAAGTAATGTACTAATGTTATTCATGGTAATTACTGCATATGTTTCTGCTGACAGAAGACACAAGATTTCATTCTTTTAAATAGGCAAGGACCAAACTGGATTGTCAAGACGAGCAAGGGTTGGTTGCGCTTTTAAAGCACTAGTTGATGAAGTATCGTTCCTACCTGAGGTGAGCACACTTTGGTGGCAAGCCTCTAAACAAAATTTATGTAAAGTCTCCATTGCTACATTTATCAGACAGTGACTGGAATAATCTTGTTACACATTGGACTTGTCTGCAGCGTAAGGTACTGTCTATGATATCACATCACAATTTGAACTACATTTCTGCATGTGCCTTAATGTCTCACTTGTACAAAAACTGTTTGCAGAAGAACATTCATTCTCAAGGGACCACAGAATCTCGCAACTATACTGCGCACTGCATTGCTCTTGTGAGTACCTCTTGCCCTATATGACCATGCTTACTTTCATGGCTGGTTGATTATGTAGCATCACTACACATGTTAGCCTCGCTATCGTCCATTTGGTGGACATTATAAGATCTGTATGGACTCTTACATAAATTTAGAATCAACCCAATGCTTTTGAAGAGGTTTAGCTCTGCAGTCCTCTTGTAAGGACTGAACGTCGTCTATCGCTGTACTTACATTAATAGCTACTCCCTCCATCCCATAATATAAGAAAATTTTGTATAGTACACTAGTGTTCAAAACACTTATATTATGGGAAGAGGGATTATGTCGGTGTACCAAAGTAGGGGCGCTCTTTTGTACTCCTTATTTGTGCACGAGCAGTCAGAGCCGCGCGGATGACCACACTTAAGCAGGGCAGAGAGGAAATCAGAGCCACAAGACGACCCAAGCAACACCAAGACAGAGGTATAAAGAGCAAGCAGGCGAAGTGGTTTCCCTCGGCAAGATCCTTGCCGGGGCGGCCTCCACGGCAGCCTACCTGACACTAGCAGGGTGCGCCACCCTTGAGCCCCAGTCCCAGTTCCTCCAGCGCCACCAACCGCATTGGGACCAAGGCTCGGGAGGCGCCTCCGTGATGGCATGCAGATCTTTGTGCAGACAAGAACAACACTCTAAATCAGAAGAGTAGAAGACGACGAACCTCGGCAAGATCCTTGCCGAGGAAGCCGATCTTGCCGAGGACGACCGCAGCACCACGGCAAGACCCTTGCTGGGGCCCCGGCAAGGCCCTTGCCGAGGGCATCCACGAGGCCGCAGCCAGGCCCGCATCTGCTAGGCTTTTTGCCACCGCTCCCATGCAACTGCTAGCCCACCAGCTAGGCGGGCACCTGCGTATCAACGCAAGGCTTCTCGGCCAACTCAGCGCATGCCTACGTGGTGGCATGCAAATCTTCATGAAAGCCCTACCACCGCACCACCTCAGCAGCCTGCCAGCCTACATGGCACCACTGCCTCGCTGGCTCAGGCTCGTGTCGAGGTAGGGCCAAGCGGCGGTAAAGTAAAGGGGATACGTCAGGGTCGCATTAAATGCACGTTGTCCCGTAATGGCAAGGGATAGGCTTAATCACAGTACCCCGATGCCACCTCCTATGTGCCATTGTGGCGATCCCCTTGCCAATAAAAGGAGGCCCGAGGCATCCAGGAGAAGGATTCGGACTTTTGGACAAGTTACGCTCATTGTAGCTGGTTCAAGAACCTCAAGAACACAAATACACACCTCAAAGCAGGACTAGGGTATTACGCATCTCTGCGGCCCGGTCGACGGCCTTGCCTGCTGTCACTTTAATGAGCCGGATTGGACGAAAGGGGCGGTTGAGCCCCGATCCCGTCCTTTATAAGGAGGGGAGCGGGAGGAACGGTGCCTCTCAATCCTTCGTCATCCGCCTCTCCCCCTTCCTGCTCCCTCCTCCCTTCTGCCATGGCGAGATGGCGTGGTGACGCTTCATCGGTGGCGGCGAGGGTCTCTGCTAGACAACGTGTCGCTCCTCCCCAAGATCTCGTGGTGGCGGAGCCAGCCGTTAGAAGAAGGGGGAGGGGGCGAGGTCGAGGCCGTCGCGGTGCTCGGGGAAGAGGAGGACGGGGCGGCACATCGACCTCGCCTTCGCCAGCGGCCCCTCTCCCGGTGGAGAGCCATGTCGGGGACAACCCCTATGATTTCTTCATCAGGCTGCACCGGCCGGCGCGCCATCGTCTTCGTCTCCCAACCCCGTTTGCCCAGGAGATGGAGCTGGACCCGCCGCAGGCGCTGAGGCTGCACATGAGGGACTATGGGAACAGTGGCACATGGGCCGACATCGAGTTCCCAACCCCTCATGTCATGTACCTTCGTTGGGGGTGGAAGACCTTCGCTCGCATCCATAGCCTGGCGGAGGGGCTCACTCTCCATTTCAAATTAATGGAGAGTGGCCTCCTTTCCGTCAAGGTCTTCGGACACTTCGGGACTCACGTAAGGTGCTGCATGGAGAGCTCCTCCAACGACGAAGATTCTACCTCGAGCAGGAGTGGCAAGGAGGACAGCGGCAATGACGATGAGGGTAGTGGGCGGCAGGATGACGGGTCAGACTAAGCGTCGGGCGCGCCGCTCTGGGGCGACACCGGCAACCCCATCATCCGTGTCGCCGGCTCCTTGAACTTCTCGGGGTCGCCTCCTTGGGCGGCTGGCGTGGGGAGGCCGGAGAAGGCGAAGAAGGCGGGTGGTGGGCCATCAAGTCAGAGTACGATGGCACCGACGCCTTCGTAGCATATTGACAGACCACTACCTCATCTTCCAGCTCTTCCTATGGTGCCACCACCGCCAGCCCTCTCCTAGGCGACCGCCGACATGTTCTCTTGGCACCTTCTGCTGCTCGTACCTCACCTAGGCGCTCCTTCTGCCCTTTTGCCTTCTTGTTTCATTTCATGAGGAGAGGGACAAGAAAGGGATTACGGGCACCTTATTTTTTTTCAATTTGTAAGCCCGCGGGCCTTATTTAGATCTAAAACCTGTAGTCTCCCTGTTCATGTTTATATTTCGTACGAGTTGTACCTGTATGGAACGTATTAATGGAAAAAGGGTGATTGTTGGGTCTTGTGTGTGTGAGAGAGCAAAGCCCATACCAAGGAACAAATCCTTGTTATTTTCAATATAAACACCATTGCCCGGCAGCAGACCTTACCGTTCCCCCACTCCGTTCGTCCATACTCACACCTTTGGCAGAGGCAGGGACGAAGTGGGGGTGGGCCCTATGCTTGCTTTCTTGTCGCCACGGCTGCAACCACGTTCTGAACCAAGGAGTCCTTGGGTAATGGGAACGAGGGGAGCACGACAGCCTTGAAACAAAATAAGGTTCTGTCCGTCCAAGTTTCATACGGAAATGTATGACAGGGGATGGGAAAACTTATCTGCATCTGCAGCCCCCGGCAACCCTGACTTGCCGTGGGTGGACCTTCGTGCCTTAAGCCCTCGGCAAGCTTGGCTTGCCGGGTCCAGAGCACCGGCTTGTCCTCCTCCTTCCACTCGGCTTGGCGGAAACATTCATGTACCCTGCAAACCAAAGAGGATGGATAGGACCAAAGAGACGCAAACTCGACCTCTATGCTAGGGGTTAGTCGCTGCTAGGCACTATCAACCCTAACCGAGGAAGAGACTTAATCTAGCATGCATGCTATAACTTAGGGCGCCATCGCTTCGTTTATTTATGCTCAGGTCTGCGCCTGGCTTTGTATAGAGAGTTACATGCCTTGCTGGCAAGGCTTGTACAAAAGGTGGCTTGCCGGGGGGCCCGGCAGCCGCGCCTTATGGGTAAAACTTCCGAAGATGCTTGATGTTCCAGGAGTTGCTCACTGGAATGGCATCTTCGGTCTACAGGCGGACTGCGCCAGGCCTGGTGACTCATGTTACCCGATAAGGGCCTTCCCACTTCGGCGTCAACTTGTTGGAATGCTTGGCCGACTGAAACTGCCGAAGAGCAAGGTCGCCTTCCTCAAAGCTCCGGGCATGAACCTCGTGGCTATGGTAGCGACGCAAGGCTTGCTGGTAGTGACTAAATTAGCATGATGCAAACTGAAATGTGAATAGTAGTAACTAAGGACCATTCAAATCAAACTCACCATGGTCGCCGGAGCAATCTGGGGCATCGGCGGAGGGGCCTGACCGTTTTTCTCGCACATGGTCTGCACATTTGGTTCTCATGAGTTAGTCATATTAGTTAGTAATGCGAACATTACGTGCATGATTGGGCTAATATGCACGAGAAACGTACCACGATGAGCTCGTATAGGGCCCGGTGAGACGCCTCGTTCTGGTTCCTCTCCTCCTCCAACAACTTAGCCGTCCTCTCCTCCCTCTCCCTCTCCCTCTCCGCCTCCTCCCTTTTTGCCTCCTCCAAAAGCGCCTCGGTCTTCAATCTCTCTTTCTCAACCGCTGCTTGCAACACATCACTCCTTGTTAGCATTGTAATCATCGACGGATGCACACACAATGTAATGGAGGAAAGGTGAGAGAGTCCGTATAACTAACCACCATAGCGAGCTCCGCGGGCCGTGCACGAGGCGTTATCTCAGGATCAGAGCTACTCAAGCGCTTCTTGATCTGCGGGAGAGTCTTAGGACAACATATCAGTCCATCACAAATGGCTTGAGAGCCATGGGACCTCCCGCCACTAGATATCATCACCAGCTCTGTATCAAAAGGATCCTGGCTCGGGTTAAAGTCTTCCACTTTCCTCGCCTTCCCCTCGTCTCTGTACTTCACAAGCTTGTGGTGGGAGGAGATGTTGGTGAAGCTCTCTGGATGATCTAGGTCAGACTCTGTGAATGGCTTGGCCTTCTTGTACGGGGCCATATGGGCCATGCCATAAAGGTCGAACAGATTTGGCACAGGCTTCTTGTGGTAGTGCGCCTGAGAGAGAGGAACAAAATATTAGTTAAGGGCTCAAGCTAGCAGGAAGAATGATATTGCTATGTAAATAGGTCATTTTGGAGCTAAGAAAGGTTATTATGTCATTTTCGAGGAAAATAAGCTAAGTTTAGGTCACTTTCGAGGTAACCAAGATTATTATGCCATTTTTGACCAAAGTATGCTAATTATGTCATTATTGAGCTATCCAAGGTAGTTATACTATTTTTTAGCTAACTATAACATATTTAGGGATTATATAGAGCTATCTAAGGTTATTATGTCATTTTAGAGCTAATTATGTCATGAATGAACTAGCTAAGATTAGTTTAGGTCGTTATTGAGCTATTGAAGGTAGTTATGCCATTTTTTAACTAACTAAAGCATATTAAGACATTTTACAGAGCTATCTAAAGGTTATTATGTCATTTTAGAGCTAAAAATGTCATAAATGAACTATCCAAGGTAGTTATGGCTTTTTTTAACTAACTAAGCATATTAAGTCATTTTGGAAAGGATAAATGCTACCATGAAGAATGAAATTGCATGAATCATGTAGCAAACCATATACCCAGTTATCCCCGTACTCAAACTGGTTGGAGCTCCCTTGATGGTGTGGCACACCTTCCATTTGGTCGTGCTTATCCTTGGCCCTTTGGTGTTCGACTAGCCATTGGGGAGAGCACCACGCATCCACCAACGCCTCCCAACACTCCATCTTATCCACACACAATCTCGGGGGCACCTAAGTGAGTCAAGAGAAATTTCAGCGCTACGAATCAAATCAAGAAAACTAAGTACAAGGCCTTAAGAATAGGTAATTACCAGCATGTACTTCTCCTTACTCAGAAACTTGTCGCGACACTTCTTCTTGGCCCTCCTAATACCCTTCGAGGCGTAGTAGTCTCGAACGGCCTGCACCCGAGCCTCGTGTCGTAAGTTCTGAAGTAGGCGCTTGCACTCGGTTTCGACAACCATACATGCGGCCTCCTGCTCTCCCTCTGAAACCATGTAGAAGGTCTGCAATCAAACAAGACAACACTGATTAGTACAATCACTAGGTAGTGTTGATTTTTAATTCTGTAAAGGAGAAATTGTTGGGGAACGTAGTAATTTCAAAAAAATTCCTACGCACACGCAAGATCATGGTGATGCATAGCAATGAGAGGGGAGAGTATTGTCTATGTACCCTCGTAGACCGGCAACGGAAGCATTGACACAACATAGAGGAAGTAGTCGTACGTCTTCCCGATCCGACCGATCCAAGTACCGAACGTACGGCACCTCCGAGTTCTGCACATGTTCAACTCGATGACGTCCCTCGAGCTCCGATCCAGCCGAGTGTTGAGGGAGAGTTTCATCAGCACGACGGCATGATGACGGTGATGATGTTCTACCGACGCAGGGCTTCGCCTAAGCACCGCTACGATATGACCGAGGTGGAATATGGTGGAGGGGGCCACCACACACGGCTAAGGAACGATCACGAAGATCAACTTGTGTGTTATGGGGTGCCCCCCTGCCCCCGTATATAAAGGAGGGAGGGGGAAGGTGCGGCCGGCCCCTAGGGGTGCGCCTGGAGGAGTCCTACTCCCACCGGGAGTAGGACTCCCCCTCTTGCCTTGTAGGAGAAGGAAAGGGGAAGGGGGGAAAGAGGAAAGGGGGCGCCGCCCCCCCCTTCCTTGTCCTATTCGGACTAGGGGGGAGGGGGCGCGTGGCCTGCCCTGGCGGCCCTCCTCTTCTCCCTTAGGGCCCATGTAGGCCCATTAACCCCCGGGGGGGTTCCGGTAACCCCCCGGCACTCCGGTAAAATCCCGATTTCACTCGGAACGATTCCGATATCCAAATATAGGCTTCCAATATATCAATATTTATGTCTCGACCATTTCGAGACTCCTCGTCATGTCCGTGATCACATCCGGGACTCCGAACAACCTTCGGTACATCAAAACACAAAAACCCTAATTACGATCGTCACCGAACTTTAAGCGTGCGGACCCTACGGGTTCGAGAACTATGTAGACATGACCGAGACACGTCTCCGATCAATAACCAATAGCGGAACCTGGATGCTCATACTTTTTCCTACATATTCTACGAAGATCTTTATCGGTCAAACCGCATAACAACATACGTTGTTCCCTTTGTCATCGGTATGTTACTTGCTCGAGATTCGATCGTCGGTATCTCCATACCTAGTTCAATCTCATTACCGGCAAGTCTCTTTACTCGTTCCGTAATAGATCATCCCACAGCTAACTCATTAGTTGCAATGCTTGCAAGGCTTAAGTGATGTGCATTACCGACTGGGCCCAGAGATACCTCTCCGACAATCGGAGTGACAAATCCTAATCTCAAAATACGCCAACCCAACAAGTACCTTCGGAGACACCTGTAGAGTACCTTTATAATCACCCAGTTACGTTGTGACGTTTGGTAGCACACAAAGTGTTCCTCCGGTAAACGGGAGTTGCATAATCTCATAGTCATAGGAACATGTATAAGTCATGAAGAAAGCAATAGCATAATACTAAACGATCAAGTGCTAAGCTAACGGAATGGGTCAAGTCAATCACATCATTCTCCTAATGATGTGATCACGTTAATCAAATGACAACACATGTCTATGGTCAGGAAACATAACCATCTTTGATCAACGAGCTAGTCAAGTAGAGGCATACTAGTGACACTTTGTTTGTCTATGTATTCACACAAGTATTATGTTTCCGGTTAATACAATTCTAGCATGAATAATAAACATTTATCATGATATAAGGAAATAAATAACAACTTTATTATTGCCTCTAGGGCATATTTCCTTCAGTCTTCCACTTGCACTAGAGTCAATAATCTAGATTACACAGTAATGATTCTAACACCCATGGAGTATTGGTGTTAGATCATGTTTTGCTCATGGAAGAGGCTTAGTCAACGGGTCTGCAACATTCAGATCCGTATGTATCTTGCAAATTTCTATGTCTCCCACCTGGACTAGACCCCGGATGGAATTGAAGTGTCTCTTGATGTGCTTGGTTCTCTTGTGAAATCTGGATTCCTTCTCTAAGGCAATTGCTCCGGTATTGTCACAAAAGATTTTCATTGGACCCGATGCACTAGGTATGACACCTAGATCAGATATGAACTCCTTCATCCAGACTCCTTCATTTGCTGCTTCCGAAGCAGCTATGTATTCCGCTTCACACGTAGATCCCGCCATGACGCTTTGTTTAGAACTGCACCAACTAACAACTCCATCGTTCAATGTAAACACGTATCCGCTTTGCGATTTAGAATCGTCTGGATCAGTGTCAAAGCTTGCATCAATGTAACCATTTATGATGAGCTCTTTGTCACCTCCATATATGAGAAACATATCCTTAGTCCTTTTCAGGTATTTCAGGATGTTCTTGACCACTGTCCAGTTATCCACTCCTGGATTACTTTGGTACCTCCCTGCTAGACTTATAGCAAGGCACACATCACGTCTGGTACACAACATTGCATACATGATAGAGCCTATGGCTGAAGCATAGGGAACATCTTTCATCTTCTCTCTATCTTCTGCAGTGGTCGGGCTTTGAGTCTTACTCAACTTCACACCTTGTAACACAAGCAAGAACCCTTTCTTTGCTTGATCCATTTTGAACTTCTTCAAAACTTTGTCAAGGTATGTGCTTTGTGAAAGTCCAATTAAGCATCTTGATCTATCTCTATAGATCTTAATGCCCAATATGTAAGCAGCTTCACCGAGGTCTTTCATTGAAAAACTCTTATTCAAGTATCCCTTTATGCTATCCAGAAATTCTATATCATTTCCGATCAGTAATATGTCATCCACATATAATATCAGCAATGCTACAGAGCTCCCACTCACTTTCTTGTAAATACAGGCTTCTCCAAAAGTCTGTATAAAACCATATGCTTTGATCACACTATCAAAGCGTTTATTCCAACTCCGAGAGGCTTGCACCAGTCCATAAATGGATCGCTGGAGCTTGCACACTTTGTTGCTCCCTTTGGATCGACAAAACCTTCTGGTTGCATCATATACAACTCTTCTTCCAGAAACCCGTTCAGGAATGCAGTTTTGACATCCATCTACCATATTTCATAATCATAAAATGCGGCAATCGCTAACATGATTCGGACAGACTTAAGCATCGCTACGGGTGAGAAAGTCTCATCGTAGTCAATCCCTTGAACTTGTCGAAAACCTTTTGCGACAAGTCGAGCTTTGTAGACAGTAACATTACCGTCAGCATCAGTATTCTTCTTGAAGATCCATTTATTTTCAATTGCTTGCCAATCATTGGGCAAGTCAACCAAAGTCCACACTTTGTTCTCATACATGGATCCCATCTCAGATTTCATGGCCTCGAGCCATTTTGCGGAATTTGGGCTCACCATCGCTTCTTCATAGTTCGTAGGTTCATCATGGTCTAGTAACATGACTTCCAGAACAGGATTACCATACCACTCTGGTGCGGATCTTATTCTGGTTGATCTACGAGGTTCAGTAACAACTTGATCTGAAGTTCCATGATCATCATCATTAACTTCCTCACTAATTGGTGTAGGTGTCACAGGAACAGATTTCTATGATGAGCTACTTTCCAATAAGGGAGCAAGTACAGTTACCTCATCAAGTTCTACTTTCCTCCCACTCACTTCTTTCGAGAGAAACTCCTTCTCAAGAAAGGATCCATTCTTAGCAACGAATGTCTTGCCTTCGGATCTGTGATAGAAGGTGTACCCAACAGTTTCCTTTGGGTATCCTATGAAGACATATTTCTCCGATTTGGGTTCGAGCTTATCAGGTTGATGTTTTTTCACATAAGCATCGCAGCCCCAAACTTTTAGAAACGACAACTTTGGTTTCTTGCCAAACCACAGTTCGTAAGGCGTCATATCAACGGATTTTGATGGTGCCCTATTTAACGTGAATGTGGCCATCTCTAAAGCATAACCCCAAAACGATAGCGGTAAATCGGTAAGAGACATCATAGATCACACCATATCAAGTAAAGTACGATTACGACGTTCAGACACACCATTACGTTGTGGTGTTCCGGGTGGCGTGAGTTGCGAAACTATTCCGCTTTGTTTCAAATGTAGACCAAACTCGTAACTCAAATATTCTCCTCCACGATCAGATCGTAGAAACTTTATTTTCTTGTTACGATGATTTTCAACTTCACTCTAAAATTCTTTGAACTTTTCAAATGTTTCAGACTTATGTTTCATTAAGTAGATATATCCATATCTGCTCAAATCATCTGTGAAGGTGAGAAAATAACGATATCCGCCACAAGCCTCAACATTCATTGGACCACATACATCTGTATGTATGATTTCTAATAAATCTGTTGCTCTCTCCATTGTACCGGAGAACGGCGTTTTAGTCATCTTGCCCATAAGGCACGGTTCGCAAGTACCAAGTGATTCATAATCAAGTGGTTCCAAAAGTCCATCAGTATGGAGTTTCTTCATGCGCTTTACACCGATATGACCCAAACGGCGGTGCCACAAGTAAGTTGCACTATCATTATCAACTCTGCATCTTTTGGCTTCAACATTATGAATATGTGTATCACTACTATCGAGATTCATCAAAAATAGACCACTCTTCAAGGGTGCATGACCATAAAAGATATTACTCATATAAATAGAACCACCATTATTCTCTGATTTAAATGAATAATCGTCTCGCATCAAACAAGATCCAGATATAATGTTCATGCTTAACGTTGGCACCAAATAACAATTATTTAGGTCTAATACTAATCCGAAGGTAGATGTAGAGGTAGCGTGCCGACCGCGATCACATTGACTTTGGAACCATTTCCCACGCGCATCGTCACCTCGTCCTTGGCCAGTGTTCGCTTAATCCGTAGTCCCTGTTTCGAGTTGCAAATATTAGCAACAGAACCAGTATCAAATACCCAGGTTCTACTGTGAGCTCTAGTAAGGTACACATCAATAACATGTATATCACATATACCTTTGTTCACCTTGCCATCCTTCTTATCCACCAAATACTTGGGGCAGTTCCGCTTCCAGTGACCAGTCTGCTTGCAGTAGAAGCACTCAGTTTCAGGCTTAGGTCCAGACTTGGGTTTCTTCTCCTGAGCAGCAACTTGCTTGCTGTTCTTCTTGAAGTTCCTCTTCTTCTTCCCTTTGCCCTTTTTCTTGAAACCAGTGGTCTTGTTGACCATCAACACTTGATGCTCCTTCTTGATTTCTACCTCCGCAGCCTTTAGCATTGCGAAGAGCTCGGGAATTATCTTTTCCATCCCTTGCATATTATAGTTCATCACAAAGCTTTTGTAGCTTGGTGGCAGTGATTGGAGAATTCTATCAATGACGCTATTATCCGGAAGATTAACTCCCAGTTGAATCAAGTGATTATTATACCCAGACATCTTGAGTATATGCTCACTGATAGAACTATTCTCCTCCATCTTGCAGCTATAGAACTTATTGGAGACTTCATATCTCTCAATCCGGGCATTTGCTTGAAATATTAACTTCAACTCCTGGAACATCTCATATGCTCCATGACGTTCAAAACATCGTTGAAGTCCCGGTTCTAAGCCGTAAAGCATGGCACACTGAACTATCGAGTAGTCATCAGCTTTGCTCTGCCAGACGTTCACAACATCTGGTGTTGCTCCTGCAGCAGGCCTGGCACCCAGCGGTGCTTCCAGGACGTAATTCTTCTGTGCAGCAATGAGGATAATCCTCAAGTTACGGACCCAGTCCGTGTAATTGCTACCATCATCTTTAAACTTTGCTTTCTCAATGAACGCATTAAAATTCAACGGAACAACAGCACGGGCCATCTATCTACAATCAACATAGACAATCAAGATACTATCAGGTACTAAGTTCATGATAAATTTAAGTTCAATTAATCATATTACTTAAGAACTACCACTTAGAAAGACATCTCTCTAATCCTCTAAGTGATCACGTGATCCAAATCAACTAAACCATAACTGATCATCACGTGAAATGTAGTAGTTTTCAATGGTGAACATCACTATGTTGATCATATCTACTATATGATTCACGCTCGACCTTTCGGTCTCAGTGTTCCGAGGCCATATATGCATATGCTAGGCTCGTCAAGTTTAACCTGAGTATTCTGCGTGTGCAAAACTGGCTTGCACCCAGTTGTAGATGGACGTAGAGCTTATCACACCCGATCATCACGTGGTGTCTGGGCACGATGAACTTTGGCAACGGTGCATACTCAGGGAGAACACTTTTATCTTGAAATTTAGTGAGAGATCATCTTATAATGCTAACGTCAATCAAAGCAAGATAAGATGCATAAAAGATAAACATCACATGCAATCAATATAAGTGATATGATATGGCCATCATCATCTTGTGCTTGTGATCTCCATCTCCGAAGCACCTCCATGATCACCATCGTCACCGGCGCGACACCTTGATCTCCATCGTAGCATCATTGTCGTTTACACCGTCTATTTCTTCTATGACTATCGCTACCGCTTAGTGATAAAGTAAAGCAATTACAGGGCGTTTGCATTTCATACAATAAAGCGACAACCATATGGCTCCTGCCAGTTGCCAATAACTTCGGTTACAAAACATGATCATCTCATACAATAAAATATAGCATCACATCTTGACCATATCACATCACAACATGCCCTGCAAAAACAAGTTAGACGTCCTCTACTTTGTTGTTGCAAGTTTTACATGGCTGCTACGGGCTTAGCAAGAACGGTTCTTACCTACGCATCAAAACCACAACGATAGTTTGTCAAGTTGGTGCTGTTTTAACCTTCACAAGGACCGGGCGTAGCCACACTCGGTTCAACTAAAGTTGGAGAAACTGACACCCGCCAGCCACCTGTGTGCAAAGCACGTCGGTAGAACCAGTCTCGCGTAAGCGTACGCGTAATGTCGGTCCGGGACGCTTCATCCAACAATACCGCCGAACCAAAGTATGACATGCTGGTAAGCAGTATGACTTGTATCGCCCACAACTCACTTGTGTTCTACTCGTGCATATAACATCAACGCATAAAACCTAGGCTCGGATGCCACTATTGGGGAACGTAGTAATTTCAATAAAATTCCTACACACACGCAAGATCATGGTGATGCATAGCAACGAGAGGGGAGAGTGTTGTCTATGTACCCTCGTAGATCGGCAACGGAAGCATTGACACAACATATAGGAAGTAGTCGTACGTCTTCCCGATCCAACCAATCCAAGTACCGAACGTATGGCACCTCCGAGTTCTGCACATGTTCAACTCGGTCGTCCCTCGAGCTCCGATCCAGCCAAGTGTTGAGGGAGAGTTTCGTCAGCACGACGGCGTGATGACGGTGATGATGTTCTACCAACGTAGGGCTTCGCCTAAGCACCGCTACGATATGACTGAGGTGGAATATGGTGGAGGGGGGCACCGCACATGGCTAAGAAACGATCACGAAGACCAACTTGTGTGTTATGGGGTGCCCCCTGCCCCCGTATATAAAGGAGGGAGGGGGGAGGTGCGGCCGGCCCCTAGGGGTGCGCCTGGAGGAGTCCTACTCCCACTGGGAGTAGGACTCCCCCCTCTTGCCTTGTAGGAGAAGGAAAGGGGAAGGGGGGAAAGAGGAAAGGGGGGTGCCCCCCCTTCCTTGTCCTATTCGGACTAGGGGGAGGGGCGTGCGGCCTGCCCTGCCCGGCCCTCCTCTTCTCCCTTAGGGCCCATGTAGGCCCATTAACCCCCGGGGGGGTTCCGGTAACCGTACCCCCCAGTACTCCGGTAAAATCCCGATTTCACCCGGAACGATTCTGATATCCAACTATAGGCTTCCAATATATCAATCTTTATGTATCGACCATTTTGAGACTCCTCGTCATGTCCGTGATCACATCCGGGACTCCGAACAACCTTCGGTACATCAAAACACAAACACCCTAATTACAATCGTCACCGAACTTTAAGCGTGCGGACCCTACGAGTTCGAGAACTATGTAGACATGACCGAGACACGTCTCCGGTCAATAACCAATAGCGGAACCTGGATGCTCATATTGGTTCCTACATATTCTACGAAGATCTTTATCGGTCAAACCGCATAACAACATACGTTGTTCCCTTTGTCATTGGTATGTTACTTGCCCGAGATTCGATCGTCGGTATCTCCATACCTAGTTCAATCTCGTTACCGACAAGTCTCTTTACTCGTTCCGTAATACATCATCCCGCAACTAACTCATTAGTTGCAATGCTTGCAAGGCTTAAGTGATGTGCATTACCGAGTGGGCCCAGAGATACCTCTCCGACAATCGGAGTGACAAATCCTAATCTCGAAATACACCAACCCAACAAGTACCTTCGGAGACACCTGTAGAGTACCTTTATAATCACCCAGTTACGTTGTGACATTTGGTAGCACACAAAGTGTTCCTCCGGTAAATGGGAGTTGCATAATCTCATAGTCATAGGAACATGTATAAGTCATGAAGAAAGCAATAGCAGAATACTAAACGATCAAGTGCTAAGCTAACGGAATGGGTCAAGTCAATCACATCATTCTCCTAATGATGTGATCCCGTTAATCAAATGACAACACATGTCTATGGTCAGGAAACATAACCATCTTTGATCAACGAGCTAGTCAAGTAGAGGCATACTAGTGACACTCTGTTTGTCTATGTATTCACACAAGTATTATGTTTCCGGTTAATACAATTCTAGCATGAATAATAAACATTTATCATGATATAAGGAAATAAATAACAACTTTATTATTGCCTCTAGGGCATATTTCCTTCAGAAATTACCCAAAACCGATGGAACACAATGTTGGCCACCGTCTCGCACAAGACACCGTCGACCCTCTCCTCCGGCAGGGCCCAGGCAACCGAGTACAGCTCCCAGATCAGTGCTAGTTGTGCAACCTGACCCTCACCGGGCATCGTGACCCACCCAGGGAAGTGCTGCCGGCAAAGCACACCAAGGACCTAGTTGGGCCTGCGGACACCCTTGGGGTATACCCAGCCCCTGCAGTATGACAAGGCCAACGCATTAGATATTAATTTGAAGGAAAATGAAGGCAAAAGGTTAAAAAATAGTAAATGCACTTACTTCAACCCTTTAGGCGCAATCAACCACCTCTGGTCGGGGGTCGTCGACACGGGCGGGAGCTTTGTACAGCCACACTTGTAGACCTTATTGCCCTTCTCAACCAGCCCGTCGTCGCTGTAGCTATCATCTGAAAAGGGGTCCTCGCTACCATCCTCCGAGCCACTAGCCTCCGGAGTCTCGTGGAAAGAAGACTGCGGAATCGGAGTCTTCTAGGACGAAGACCCCGTGACCGAAGTCTTCTGGGATGAAGACTCTGGGACCGGACTCACGTGGGGCAAAGGATCGGTGACTCGAGTCTGGTGGGGCGAAGGATCAGCGCCGGGAGGCTCGTGGACCGGAGTCCAAGACGGGTCCACGTCAGACGGAGCAGTCTTGTGGTCGTGTGAATCAGCTGAGGGTGGCGGCGAGGAAGGTGTAACAGCTTTCCTACCTCTCTTGCTGCCATGTCCACCTCTACCAGCCTTCTTCGTCCTCTCCCGACCTCTCCCAGCCGAAGCGCCCGCCGCAGTTGTCTGCATACTGTCTAGCAGCGCTCTCTGGAGGGGCTGGGCTGGAATAATGGAAGCACCCCTCCCAGTAGCGCTCACGGGAGGCTCGGGGCACTCTGGACCCTTGCCCACCATCCTATCAACACCTGCAATGACAAAAAGTAAACGAAATTAGTAAAACATAAAAATATTGGATACCTGACATGAACATGATAATATGTATATAATTTAAGTGTATCATCATCATGAACATAATAAAAATACACCCGATCAACACAAATATATATGATGTTTTTGTATCATCATCATGTCCGAGGTCAATCGGGGTGTCGGGGTCAGGGTCGGGGTGTCGATTGTCGGGGTCTCAGGCTGTCGAGGTTGGGGTCGGGGTGTCGGTGGTCGAGGTCGGGATCGGGGTGTCGGTGGTCGGGGTGTCAGGTGTCGGGGTGTCAATGGTCGGAATCGGGGTCGGGGTGTGGTGTCTGGGTGTCGGGGTCGGGGTCGGGGTGTGGTGTCAGGGTGTCGGGGGTCGGGGGTAAGGGTGGGTGTGGTGTCAGGGTGTCGGTGGTCGGGGTGTCGGGTGTCGGGGTGTCGATGGTCGGGGTCGATGTCGGGGTGTGGTGTCCGGGTGTCAGGGTGTCGGGGTCGGGGTGTCGTGCCGGGGTGTCTTGTCGGGGTCGGGGTCGGGGTGTGGGTCGGGGTGTGGTGTCAGGGTGCCGGGGGTCGGGGGGTAAGGGTGGGTGTGGTGTCAGGGTGTTGGTGGTCGGGGTGTCAGGTGTCAGGGTGTCGGTGGTCGGGGTGTGGTGTCAGGGTGTCGGGATCGAGGTGTTAGGGTGTTGGGGTGTCGGGGTCGGGGTCAGGGTGTCGGGGTCAGGGTGTGGTGTCAGGGTGTTGGGGGGAGGGGGTGGGGGGGGGGAGGGGTCCGGGTCTCGATTGTCGGGGTCTCAGGGTGTCGGGTTCGGGGTCGGGGTGTCGGTGGTCGGGGTCGGGGTTGGGGTGTTGGTGGTCGGGGTGTCAGGTGTCGGGGTGTCGGTGGTTGGGGACGGGGTCGGGGTGTCGGTGGTCTTCTTCTTCTCCTCCTCTCCTCTAGCTTTCTTCTTCTCCTCCTCCTCTCCTCTTTCTTATTCTTCTTCTTCTTCTTCTTTCTCCTCCTCCTCCTCCTCCTCCTCCTCCTCGTCTTCTTCTTCTTCTTCTTCTTCTTCTTCTTCTTCTTCTTCTTCTTCTTCTTCTTCTTCTTCTTAAACCTAGCACTAATTAACCTAAAACAAAACAGGAAAAAACTACACCTAAACCTAGCTATTGTTCTTCTCCTCCTCTTCTTCTAATTATTCTTAGTTTTTTGTTGGGGAACGTTGCAGAAAATAAAAAAATTCCTACGGTTTCACCAAGATCCATCTATGAGTTCATCTAAGAAACAAGTGAAAGGAGAGATGCATCTACATACCACTTTGTAGACCGCGAGCGGAAGCGTTCAAAAGAACGGAGTTGAGGTAGTCGTTCTCGTCGTGATCCTATCACCGGAGATCCTAGCGCCGAACGGACGGCACCTCCACGTTCAACACACGTACGGTCAGCGTGACGTCTCCTCCGTCTTGATCCAGCAAGGGGGGAGGAGAGGTTGATGAAGATCCAGCAGCATGACGGCGTGGTGGTGGATGCAGCAGAACTCCGGCAGGGCTTCGCCAAGCTGCTGCGGGAGGAGGACGAGGTGTAGCAGGGGGAGGGAGGCGCCAAGACACAGGGTGCGGCTTCCCTCCCCCCTGCCCTCCTTTATATAGGCCCCCAGGGGGGGGCGCCGGCCCTGGGAGATGCAATCTCCCAAGGGGGGCGGCGGCCAGGGGGGTTGGAGTACCCCCCCCCCCCCAAGGCAAGTGGTGCGCCTCCCCCCCTAGGGTTTTCAACCCTAGGCGCAGGGGAGGCCCAAGGGGGGGGGCGCACCAGCCCACTAGGGGCTGGTTCCCCTCCCACTTCAGCCCATGGGGACCTCCAGGATAGGTGGCCCCACCCGGTGGACCCCCGGGACCCTTCCGGTGGTCCCGGTACAATACCGGGTGACCCCGAAACTTTCCCAATGGCTGAAACAACACTTCCTATATATAATTCTTTACCTCCAGACCATTCCAAAACTCCTCGTGACGTCCGGGATCTCATCCGGGACTTCGAACAACATTCGGTTTGTTGCATACTCATATTCATACAACCCTAGCATCACCGAACCTTAAGTGTGTAGACCCTACGGGTTCGGGAGACATGCAGACATGACCAAGACGGCTCTCCGGTCAATAACCAACAGCGGGATCTGGATACCCATGTTGGCTCCCACATACTCCTCGATGATCTCATCAGATGAACCAGGATGTCGAGGATTCAAGCAACCCCATATACTATTCCCTTTGTCAGATGGCACGTTACTTGCCCGAGACTCAATTGTCGGTATCCCAATACCTCGTTCAGTCTCATTACCGGCAAGTCACTTTACTCCTACTGTAATGCATGATCCCGTGACCAGACACTTGGTCACATTGAGCTCATTATGATGATGCACTACCGAGTGGGCCCAGTGATACCTCTCCATAATACGGAGTGACAAATCCCAGTCTCGATCCGTGTCAACCCAACAGACACTTTCGGAGTTACCTGTAGTGCACCTTTATAGTCACCCAGTTATGTTGCGACGTTTGGTACACGATCTCATGGTCTAAGGAAAAGATACTTGACATTTGAAAAGCTCTAGCAAAACGAACTACACGATCTTGTGCTATGCTTAGGATTGGGTCTTGTCCATCACATCATTCTCCTAATGATGTGATCCCGTTATCAACGACATCTAACGTCCATAGTCAGGAAACCATGACTATCTGTTGATCAACGAGCTAGTCAACTAGAGGCTTACTAGGGACATATTATGGTCTATGTATTCACACGTGTATTACGATTTCCGGATAATACAATTATAGCATGAATAAAGACAATGATCATGAACAAGGAAATATAATAATAATCCTTTTATTATTGCCTCTAGGGCATATTTCCAACAGTCTCCCACTTGCACTAGAGTCAATAATCTAGTTACATTGTGATGAATCGAACACCCATAGAGTTCTGGTGTTGATCATGTTTTGCTCGCGAAAGAGGTTTAGTCAACGGATCTGTGACATTCAGATCCGTATGTACTTTGCAAATATCTATGTCTCCATCTTGAACATTTTCACGGATGGAGTTGAAGCGACGCTTGATGTGCCTGGTCTTCTTGTGAAACCTGGGCTCCTTGGCAAGGGCAATAGCTCCAGTGTTGTCACAGAAGAGTTTGATCGGCCCCGACGCATTGGGTATGACTCCTAGGTCGGTGATGAACTCCTTCACCCAAATTGCTTCATGCGCTGCCTCCGAGGCTGCCATGTACTCCGCTTCACATGTAGATCCCGCCACGACGCTCTGCTTGCAGCTGCACCAGCTTACTGCTCCACCATTCAACATATACACGTATCCGGTTTGTGACTTAGAGTCATCCAGATCTGTGTCGAAGCTAGCATCGACGTAACCCTTTACAGCAAGCTCTTCGTCACCTCCATAAACGAGAAACAGGTCATTTGTCCTTTTCAGGTACTTCAGGATATTCTTGACTGCTGTCCAGTGTTCCTTGCCGGGATTACTTTGGTACCTTCCTACCAAACTTATGGCAAGGTTTACATCAGGTCTGGTACACAGCATGGCATACATAATAGATCCTATGGCTGAAGCATAGGGGATGACACTCATCTCTTCTTTATCTTTTGCCGTGGTCGGGCATTGAGCTGAGCTCAATCTCACACCTTGCAATACAGGCAAGAACCCTTTGTTAGACTGATCCATTTTGAACTTCTTCAAAATCTTATCAAGGTATGTGCTTTGTGAAAGACCTATGAGGCGTCTTGATCTATCCCTATAGATCTTGATGCCTAATATGTAAGCAGCTTCTCCAAGGTCCTTCATTGAAAAACACTTATTCAAGTAGGCCTTAATGTTGTCCAAAAGTTCTATATCATTTCCCATCAAAAGTATGTCATCTACATATAATATGAGAAATGCTACAGAGCTCCCACTCACTTTCTTGTAAACGCAGGCTTCTCCATAAGTCTGCATAAACCCAAACGCTTTGATCATCTCATCAAAGCGAATGTTCCAACTCCGAGATGCTTGCACCAGCCCATAAATGGATCGCTGGAGCTTGCATACTTTGTTAGAATTCTTAGGATCGACAAAACCCTCCGGCTGCATCATATACAGTTCTTCCTTAAGATGCCCGTTAAGGAATGCCGTTTTGACGTCCATCTGCCATATCTCATAATCATAGTATGCGGCAATTGCTAACATGATTCGGACGGACTTCAGCTTCGCTACGGGAGAGAATGTCTCATCGTAGTCAACCCCTTGAACTTGTCGATAACCCTTAGCGACAAGTCGAGCTTTATAGACGGTAATATTACCATCTGTGTCCGTCTTCTTCTTAAAGATCCATTTGTTTTCTATCGCTCGCCGATCATCGGGCAAGTCAGTCAAAGTCCATACTTTGTTTTCGTACATGGATTCTATCTCGGATTGCATGGCTTCAAGCCATTTGTTGGAATTGGGCCCGCCATCGCTTCTTCATAGTTCAAAGGTTCACCGTTGTCTAACAACATGATTTCCAGGACAGGGTTGCCATACCACTCTGGTGTGGAACATGTCCTTGTGGACCTACGAGGTTCAGTAGCAACTTGATCCGAAGTACCTTGATCATCGTCATTAATTTCCTCTCCAGTTGGTGTAGGCACCACAGGAACATTTTCCTGAGCTGTACTACTTTCCGGTTCAAGAGGTAGTACTTCATCGATTTCTACTTTCCTCCCACTTACTTCTTTCGAGAGAAACTCTTTTTCCAGAAAGGATCCGTTCTTTGCAACAAAGGTCTTGCCCTCGGATCTTAAGTAGAAGGTATACCCAATGGTTTCCTTAGGGTATCCTATGAATACGCATTTTTCCGACTTGGGTTCGAGCTTTTCAGGTTGTAGTTTCTTGACATAAGCATCAGATCCCCAAACTTTTAGAAACGACAGCTTAGGTTTCTTCCCAAACCATAATTCATACGGTGTCGTCTCAACGGATTTAGACGGTGCCCTATTTAAAGTGAATGTAGCTGTCTCTAGAGCGTATCCCCAAAATGATAGCGGTAAATTGGTAAGAGACATCATAGATCGCACCATATCCAACAGAGTGCGATTACGATGTTCGGACACACCGTTACGCTGAGGTGTTCCAGGCGGCATGAGTTGTGAAACGATTCCACATTTCCTTAAGTGTGTACCAAATTCGTGACTTAAGTATTCTCCTCCACGATCTGATCGTAGGAACTTTATCTTTCGGTCACGTTGATTCTCTACCTCATTCTGAAATTCCTTGAACTTTTCAAAGGTCTCAGACTTGTGTTTCATCAAGTAGACATACCCATATCTACTCAAGTCATCAGTGAGAGTGAGAACATAACGATATCCTCCGCGAGCCTCAACGCTCATTGGACCACACACATCGGTATGTATGATTTCCAACAAGTTGGTTGCTCGCTCCATTGTTCCGGAGAACGGAGTCTTGGTCATTTTGCCCATGAGGCATGGTTCGCATGTGTCAAATGATTCATAATCGAGAGACTCTAAAAGTCCATCAGCATGGAGCTTCTTCATGCGTTTGACACCAATGTGACCAAGGCGGCAGTGCCACAAGTATGTGGGACTATCGTTATCAACTTTACATCTTTTGGTATTCACGCTATGAATGTGTGTAACATTACATTCGAGATTCATTAAGAATAAACCATTGACCATCGAGGCATGACCATAAAACATATCTCTCATATAAATAGAACAACCATTATTCTCGGATTTAAATGAGTAGCCATCTCGTATTAAACGAGATCCAGATACAATATTCATGCTCAAACTTGGCACTAAATAACAATTATTGAGGTTCATAACTAATCCCGTGGGTAAATGTAGAGGTAGCGTGCCGACAGCGATCACATCGACCTTGGAACCATTCCCGACGCGCATCGTCACCTCGTCCTTCGCCAGTCTCCGCTTATTCCGCAGCTCCTGCTGTGAGTTACAAATATGAGCAACGGCACCGGTATCAAATACCCAGGAGTTACTACGAGTACTGGTAAGGTACACATCAATTACATGTATATCAAATATACCTTTAGTGTTGCCGGCCTTCTTGTCCGCTAAGTATTTGGGGCAGTTTCGCTTCCAGTGACCCTTCCCCTTGCAATAAAAGCACCCAGTCTCAGGCTTGGGTCCATTCTTTGACTTCTTCCCGGCAACTGGCTTACCGGGCGCGGCAACATCTTTGCCGTCCTTCTTGAAGTTCTTCTTGCCCTTGCCCTTCTTAAACTTAGTGGTCTTATTGACCATCAACACTTGATGTTCTTTCTTGATTTCAACCTCTGCTGACTTCAGCATTGAAAATACTTTAGGAATGGTCTTCACCATCCCCTGCATATTGTAGTTCAACACAAAGCTCTTATAGCTCGGTGGGAGCGACTGAAGGATTCTGTCAATGACCGCCTCGTCCGGGAGGTTGATCTCCAGCTGGGACAGGCGGTTGTGCAACCCAGACATTTTGAGTATGTGCTCACTGACAGAACTGTTTTCCTCCATCTTACAACTATAGAACTTGTCGGAGACTTCATATCTCTCGACCCGGGCATGAGCTTGAAAAACCATTTTCAGCTCCTCGAACATCTCATATGCTCCGTGTTTCTCAAAACGCTTTTGGAGCCCCAGTTCTAAGTTGTAAAGCATGCCGCACTGAACGAGGGAGTAATCATCAGCACGTGACTGTCAAGCGTTCATAACGTCTTGGTTCTCTGGGATGGGTGCTTCACCTAGTGGTTCATCTAGGACATATGCTTTCTTGGCTGCTATGAGGATGATCCTCGGGTTCCGGACCCAGTCCGAATAGTTGCTGCCATCATCTTTCAGCTTGGTTTTCTCTAGGAACGCGTTGAAGTTCATGTTGACATGAGCGTTGGCCATTTGATCTATAAGACATATTTTGCAAATATTTTAGACTAAGTTCATGATAATTAAGTTCATCCAATCAAATTATTTAATGAACTCCCACTCAGATTGACATCCCTCTAGTCATCTAAGTGTTACACGATCCGAGTCGACTAGGCCGTGTCCGATCATCACGTGAGACGGACTAGTCATCATCGGTGAACATCTCCATGTTGATCGTATCTTCCATACGACTCATGTTCGACCTTTTGGTCTCTGTGTTCCGAGGCCATGTCTGTACATGCTAGGCTCGTCAAGTTAACCCTAAGTGTTTTGCATGTGTAAATCTGTCTTACACCCGTTGTATGTGAACGTAAGGATCTATCACACCCGATCATCACGTGGTGCTTCGAAATGACGAACTTTAGCAACGGTGCACAGTTAGGGGGGACACTTTCTTGAAATTATTATAAGGGATCATCTTATTTACTACCGCCGTTCTAAGTAAACAAGATGCATAAAACATAATAAACATCACATGCAATTATATAAAGTAGTGACATGATATGGCCAATATCACATAGCTCCTTCGATCTCCATCTTCGGGGCTCCATGATCATCTTCGTCACCGGCATGACACCATGATCTCCATCATCATGATCTCCATCATTGTGTCTTCATGAAGTTGTCACGCCAACGACTACTTCTACTTCTATGGCTAACGCGTTTAGCAATAAAGTAAAGTAAT
Organism: Triticum timopheevii; assembly: GCA_963921465.1. Classification (NCBI taxonomy): domain Eukaryota; kingdom Viridiplantae; phylum Streptophyta; class Magnoliopsida; order Poales; family Poaceae; genus Triticum; species Triticum timopheevii. Next base: position 68,598,520 of record OY997266.1, read on the forward strand.
TTACATGGCGTTCTTCAATGACATGCAGGTCATACAAAAAATAAAGACAACTCCTATGGCTCCTGCCGGTTGTCATACTCATCGACATGCAAGTCGTGATTCCTATTACAAGAACATGATCTCATACATCACAATATATCATTCATCATTCATCACATCTTCTGGCCATATCACATCACATGACAATTGCTGCAAAAACAAGTTAGACGTCCTCTAATTGTTGTTGCATCTTTTACGTGGCTGCAATTGGGTTCTAGCAAGAACGTTTTCTTACCTACGAATAACCACAACGTGATTTTGTCAACTTATATTTACCCTTCATAAGGACCCTTTTCATCGAATCCGCTCCAACTAAAGTAGGAGAGACAGACACCCGCTAGCCACCTTATGCAACTAGTGCATGTCAGTCGGTGGAACCCGTCTCACGTAAGCGTACGTGTAAGGTCGGTCCGGGCCGCTTCATCCCACAATATCGCTGAAGCAAGAAAAGACTAGTAGTGGCAAGCAAGTTGACAAGATCCACGTCCACAACAGACTTGTGTTCTACTCGTGCAATAGAGAACTACACATAGACCTAGCTCATGATGCCACTGTTGGGGAACGTTGCAGAAAATTAAAAAAAATCCTACGGTTTCACCAAGATCCATCTATGAGTTCATCTAAGCAACGAGTGAAAGGAGAGATGCATCTACATACCACTTTCTAGATCGCGAGCGGAAGCGTTCAAAAGAACGGGGTTGAGGTAGTCGTTCTCGTCGTGATCCTATCACCGGAGATCCTAGCACCGAACGGACGGCACCTCCGCGTTCAACACATGTACGGTCAGCGTGACATATCCTCCGTCTTGATCCAGCAAGGGGGAAGGAGAGGTTGATGAAGATCCAGCAGCACGACGGCGTGGTGGTGGATGCAGCAGAACTCCGGCAGGGCTTCGCCAAGCTGCCGCGGGAGGAGGACGAGGTGTAGCAGGGGGAGGGAGGCGCCAAGACACAGGGTGCGGCTGCCCTCCCCCTGCCCTCCTTTATATAGGCCCCCAGGAGGGGCGCCGGCCCTGGGAGATGCAATCTCCCAAGGGGGGCGGCGGCCAGGGGGGTTGGAGTACCCCCCCAAGGCAAGTGGTGCGCCTCCGCCCCTAGGGTTTTCAACCCTAAGCGCAGGGGAGGCCCAAGGGGGCACACCAGCCCACTAGGGGCTGGTTCCCCTCCCACTTCAGCCCACGGGGCCCTCCGGGATAGGTGGCCCCACCCGGTGAACCCCCGGGACCCTTCCGGTGGTCCCGGTACAATACCGGGTGACCCCGAAACTTTCCCGATGGCCGAAACAGCACTTCCTATATATAATTATTTACCTCCGAACCATTTCGAAACTCCTCGTGACGTCCGGGATCTCATCCGGGACTCCGAACAACATTCAGTTTGCTGCATACTCATATTCATACAACCCTAGCGTCACCGAACCTTAAGTGTGTAGACCCTACGGGTTCGGGAGACATGCAGACATGACCGAGACGGCTCTCCGGTCAATAACCAACAACGGGATCTGGATACCCATGTTGGCTCCCACATACTCCTCGATGATCTCATCGGATGAACCATGATGTCGAGGATTCAAGCAACCCCGTATACTATTCCCTTTGTCAGACGGTATGTTACTTGCTCGAGACTCGATCGTCGGTATCCCAATACCTCGTTCAGTCTCGTTACCGGCAAGTCACTTTACTCGTACCGTAATGCATGATCCCGTGACCAGACACTTGGTCACATTGACCTCATTATGATGATGCACTACCGAGTGGGCCCAGTGATACCTCTCCGTAATACGGAGTGACAAATCCCAGTCTCGATCCGTGTCAACCCAACAGACACTTTCGGAGTTACCTGTAGTGCACCTTTATAGTCACCCAGTTACGTTGCGACGTTTGGTACACCCAAAGCACTCTTACGGTATCCAGGAGTTACACGATCTCATGGTCTAAGGAAAAGATACTTGACATTTGAAAAGCTCTAGCAAAACGAACTACACGATCTTGTGCTATGCTTAGGATTGGGTCTTGTCCATCACATCATTCTCCTAATGATGTGATCCCGTTATCAACGACATCTAATGTCCATAGTCAGGAAACCATGACTATCTGTTGATCAACGAGCTAGTCAACTAGAGGCTTACTAGGGATATATTATGGTCTATATATTCACACGTGTATTACGATTTCCGGATAATACAATTATAGCATGAATAAAGACAATTATCATGAACAAGGAAATATAATAATAATCCTTTTATTATTGCCTCTAGGGCATATTTTCAACATTTTTCATGACTAAACATAAACCTAAACCTAAACTAAACCTAAGACCAAAATAAAGTAATCTAAACTAAACTAAATATAAAACCAAACTAAAAGTAATCTAAACAAAACTAAATCTAAAACAAAACTAAAAGTAATCTAAACTAAAAAACAAAAAAAAGAGGAGAAGAGGGGTGCGGTCGGGGCTCACCCGCGGCAGGGGTGGGACGGCCTGCGGCAGGCCGACAGAGCCCCGGGGCGCCGGGCGCGGGGTTGCTCGCCGGCGGAGGGGGCGTCGGGCGGTGGTGGCGACGGGCCGCAGCTCCGGGGCGTCGGGGGTGGCGCTGGCCGAGCGATGGTGGCGATGAGGCCACATGGCTCCGGGATGGTGGGGTGGTGCTACGGCGGGGTGGGGCGGCGGCAGCGTCCGGGCGGTGGCGGGGCGGCGATGGCCGGGCGGAGGCGGCACTAGGCGGTGGTGGCGACGGGGCCGCAGGGCTTCGGGGCGGCAGGGTGGTGCTGCGGCGGGGTTGGGCGACGGCGGTGCTCGACGACGACGGTGCGGGCGCGGATGAGTGGGGTGCGGGGTGGAGAGAGGGGAGGGAGCAGTGGGGTGGGGCCGGAGAGACAGAGAGGGGGCGGCCATTACTAATTAGTGGGGGCACGTTCTTTGTCGTCCGCTAGCGGACGACAAAGGGCACGTATAGCAGAAGGGGGAGACGGCCGTTAGCTGGGCCCTTTCTTTGCCGTCCGCCAGCGGACGGCAAAGGTCCAGCAGGCAGACGACAAAGATTAGGCTGACAGCAAATAGGCTGACCTAGCCACGCCGTGCCCTGTGGGGCCCACCTGGCTCTTTGTTGTCTGCCTTCTAGCTCTTTGTCGTCAACTGGATGACGACAAAGAAGCAGCTGACGGGAAATATCCTTTTTGCCATCAGCCCATTCTTTGCCGTCCGCTTTGAGAGCCTCTTTGCCGTCAGCTGACGGATGACAAAGAGGAGGCAGACGGCAAAATGCTAGATTCCAGTAGTGCACCCCCTACACCATAAATTGGTGGCTGCTCAAAGTTAGTGCATGATTTTTGTCGTTTGAGAGCAACCCACCTCTGAAGTCTTTGAGAGAGATATCCTTGCAAGGACAAAGCCCAAAACACCCAGAGCCAAAGAGTGTTAGGCATCACTGAAGTCTTTCTGTCCGCGTGACCTGAAGACTTGTTACACTTGAGGACTGTGCATCCTCCAGCCGGTTAGGCGTCACGTTCTGGGGATCCAAGAGTGATTGTGGACCGCCAGTGAACGGAGTCTGTGAAGGTTTGGAAGTCTACCTTGAATACTTACCAGAGTGATTGGGTGAGGACTGGGTGTCCTTAGCTCAAGGGAAATAAGGTGAAGACACAGTCTTCTGAGTTCAATCTCAGCCTCCCTAACCAGACATACAGTTGTCACAACAACTGGAACTGGTCTACCAAATCCTTGTTTTTACCAAGCTACTGGTTCTATCCCTTACCTCCTTTACATTTCAATCTGTCTTCGTAAAGTCATTGCTTGCTTACCTGATCTGTTTGACTTCACTGTGTGAAGACTATTACCTGTTTGGCTTCATTCCGTCTTCCATTCCGATCCATTCTACCTAGCTGCTATTAGTCTTCGTACTCTCACTACATAGCTTACCTGACTATGACTTGTCTAGTGTAGTTTACCTTCCGTTGCATATCATATAGGCTCACATTAACAGTTTGTCTTCAAAGACCTCGTGTTTAGAAGACTTTCATAAAAATCGCCTATTCACCTCCCCCCCTCTAGTCGATAACTAGCACTTTTAGATACACACATACACTCACACTCGCACTACACGAGTGATGGTACGAAATGGCATGATGCATATGCATCTCGTACGACATTTTCTTTTCTTTTCGACACAAAAGGAAGCCTTTCATTATAACCAACCAGCTCAGCTAGTGCATTTTTCTAAAGGGTAACAAAAACAAAACAACAAATTCATGCAAGTCACAAAAAAAACTTTGGACGCTGGGCCAGAGGGGGTTGGCAATACAGCGCCTCCGCTCCACCAACCTATGCAATGTTCGTTTCAGAAACCAAGAAGAAAGAAAGAAAGAAATGCAATGCTCACTTCACTTCAGTTCATTCCCAACTGCATCATATTCATGTCCACGACTTAGGGCCCAACTGCATCATATTCATGTCCACGACTTAGGGCATCTCACAGTATAAAGTAGTATGAGTATACCTGGCCATGAGCAGCCCGAGATATGCCCAGGTATATACCACTAATAATCCACGAAAACCTCACGCCTTCAGTACATGGTATACTAATCCATGCGACATGTTAAAAAGAAAACATTGCACGACCAAATGAATGAATGAACAAAAGGGGCCGCTCTCACCCTCAAGGCCGACTGAAAACGAAGCTCTGGGTACGCAGAGCCAGAAATGAGACCAATGGACATGCATATCATATTGTACAGCTTGATGCTACTTTGCCACACACACACACACAAAAAAAATGAAAAAGGACCGTTGCGATTATTCGAACAAAAGTGCATTGGCGTTCATCCGCAGAACTGTCGGGGGCGATGGCCTTCCACAGGTGTCTCAAGGATTACTGGTCTTATGCATCTCACGGAGGGAGGCATACAACACAAGAAGGAAAGCGAGCAAATTCTTTCTTTCCAGTAGATAGATGATAATGCTACGGCTGCTGCTGCTCCAAGACATTGAAGCACGGCGCGACGCGAGCTGATCACATGGCGTTGATCATCCGCTTCATCTCCGCAGTCCTCCTCGGGTCAGGGTCCGCTATGGCCCGCTCCGTCAGCACGTGCTTGATCCGGCACATCGATCTCTTCACCTGAAACAAACAAACAATAGCTGGGCGAGTCAAGTGCCGCCTAAGGAACAGAAAAGATAACTTGAAAATAAAACTGCACTAATGTGCGCACTGGTAAGAAACTTTTAAGCCACATTGACGATTGCCAATAACCAAATGAAGGACATGGTATCCTAAAGCATGTCAAATCTCCAGATTGAAAAGACCACCAACACCAAATTGTTGACTAACTGTTTACTCATTATTTCCTGAAAAGCACGTGCCCAGTAGTAAACTGAGTCTTGAACAGAAAAGATGCCTTGAAAAAAAAATATACCGATGACAAGAAATTTGGAGTCACATTGACACTTAAGAACCACATGCAGGAAATCATATCTATAAAGCAGGCCATATCTTCAGACTGAAAAGGTGATCAGACAACAAATTGTTGACTTACTGTTCACTCATTATTTATTGAAAAGCAAGTGCCCAGTGCTGAACACAAAATAACTTCAAGAAAAGTATGATACAATTATTTCATGAAATCAAAACTTGTTGCACACAGAAATGGTTATGTTGACACAGAACCAAAATATGCAGTAATGAGCAGTTAATTGCTTGAGGTTAGGTTGTGGCAGCAGATATACCTTGGAAATGCGCTCTGGGTTTGGGAAATGCATGTTCTCTGAAGCTAGCATCTGGCGTTGAGACATAAGCATGTTCTTCTCCTTTAGAAGGACATACCATAGCTTATGAAGGTCGTCCCAAGATTTCAGGCGTAATTCAGAAGCCTTCCAACCACGACCTACCAATTAATGAAACAAAAGACAACACTGATAAGCTTTCTTGACAAGAATGAGGTGTAACTATATTTGCTCATAGCAGAAGACTTCACACCTAAGAAATGCAAAATCCTACTGCTATGGTGTGACCATAAACAGAACATGAAAACTTTCTTGACAAGAATGAGGCGTAACTATATTTGCTCATAGCAGAAGACTTCACACCTAAGAAATGCAAAATCCTACTGCTATGGTGTGGCCATAAACAGCAACATGAAAACTTTCTTGACAAGAATGAGGCGTAACTATATTTGCTCATAGCAGAAGACTTCACACCTAAGAAATGCAAAATCCTACTGCTATGGTGTGACCATAAACAGCACATGAAAACTTTCTTGACAAGAATGAGGCGTAACTATATTTGCTCATAGCAGAAGACTTCATACCTAAGAAATGCAAAATCCTATTGCTATGGTGTGACCATAAACAGCAACATGAAAACTTTCTTGACAAAAATGAGGTGTAACTACATTTGCTCATAGCAGAATCCTGCACACCTAAGAAATGCAAAATCATACTGCTATGGTGTGACCATAAAGAGCAACATGAAAACTTTCTTGACAAGAATGAGGTGTAACTATATTTGCTCATAGCAGAATCCTTCACACCTAAGAAATGCAAAATCATACTGCTATGGTGTGACCATAAACAGCAACATGAAAAAAAATTGAATTCATCCGAAGTACTAAACATGGTATAAAAGTAATAGCATATGACCTTTTGAGCATTGCCTTCTCGCAAGTCGCAACCAAAGAATCTCAAAAGAGACGCCGACATGCTAGGTGTTACTTATAAACAAGCAGTAGTCTATAATTAATTGCCAAGTAAACATAGCTCAGCTGCTGTTTGATAAGTTGTCAAATTCACAGCAAACCATAATTTTCTAGAACGTCTATATGTGTATTGCAGGAAGCAACTCAATTACATACATGGATTATGAGTCGAAGGACTAGTCAAGACTAGTCTCTGAGTCTCAACTCCAGGGCCGACTAAACTTCAGTGACGAGTAGTCTATGAGTCGCAATTTTGGTGTCGACTAGTGTCGATTAGTCACGATTAGTCTATGAGTCTCAACCTCGGAACGGCTCATCGACTTGTCAACTCGTGAACCTTGATTACACAACCATCCATTCTTCCAGTACAAGGAAAAGTACTCGAGAATATGTTCTCCAAGGCTCCTAAACAGCACTTACGAAAGTAAGTAAACTAACTGTGAACGGAAGGGCAGATCCCACGTTGGAAGAATCTATATGCAAACATCTCTTGGATTTTTTCATAAAGAAGAAGCCGCCATTATCAAGCCATTAGACATGAACGGCAACAACCAAAATACCCAACTGGCCATGAGTTAAAATACTAAGACCACAAACATAACTTGGACAAAACCAGTCGAGACAGAATCATGGACAGTCTATATTATACTTGAGAGCAGCTGGAAGACATCTCATCTAAGACACATCTATAGCTAGAATGCATTATAACAAATAGCAATTTCCCTGGGTCCAGTATCCAAGACTAACAAAAAAAAATCAGGAGGATATCAGCAGATGAATGATCTTTATCGAAATCAGTAGTGATATGACAAGTAGGGATGGAGCTTAGTTAGGGCCAAACTGGGTTGTGGCCTACCCAGGATTTTCGCGGTTTAGATTAACTATGCTATCCTTCCTTCGTAGCCCAAGTGAGTCTACCACAGCGACCAGGAGACAAAGAGCTTGATCGAAGCGTCGAATGTCTCGCACGAGAATACAGGCCAGGACTACTGCCGCCGCCGCCGGCATCTCGCGTCGCACAGCCAGTCCCCCCTGCCGCTACCCGCCTGCCTTCGCGTGACCTTGTCGTGGCGCCGTTCCACGTCTCTCCTGGCTCCAACCTCCGCGGCAGCCAGTCCTGGCCCTGCCCATCGGGATCCTATAACGGTCCCTCGGACCCCTGCCTCAGCTGACCGCTGCAGTCCGTGCGTTGCCAACCAGGACAGCCCATCTGCTGGCGATGCGGAGTAGAACTCGATGTTCATCTCGTGACTCCACTGGGTAGTTTCTAATTATCTCTGGAGCAGTGTGTTTTTGAATCCATTGGTTGAACTGAGCGTGAATTAATGCATTTTGTTAGCATTTCATTCATATACATGTAGTAATAGAAGATGAACAGATACTTTTTATTGGTGTGTCAAGAGGCATTTTAATGTAAGAAGATCATCTTGTCAGTAACTCGTGCATTAAGACAGAAGGTGAAACTCAGTGAGAACAAAAGCTTCTCAGACTAATGCCTAAAAAAGTTGTGCTTTTTCTTTAGCTCGGCCTGCCCAGCTGCTTCGCCACTGATGACAAGCCATGACTCCAGTCGCCAACTGAACAACTAACTATGTTACCAACAGGCTGTGAATCACTCGACTACGGTCCCAAGGGGGGGAAACTTGAAATGGCAGCAGCGACTTATGACATGACTACATGGAGGTCGGGGCGAGCGGGAGGGATGCTGGACGCACGTACCGTAGTGGGGAGCGGGCTGGTCGTCCGCGGTGCTCCGCTCGACCTCGAAGAACTCCTCGAGGGGGTTCTGCGCCTTCCTCACCACCGAAGTTGACGCGGCGGCGGCGCCCTCGGACCCGGCGGCCGCTGTGGAGAAGAGCCGCCTCGCGAGCGTCCTCGACAGGGAAAGCATGGCGGACCTGCAGCGCGGCGGATCAGGGGGTCGGAATGGGCGGATTCGGGGAGAGGAAGAGGGGGCGCGTGCTGGCGGTGGCGGCGGCGAGCCACGGGAGGGAGGGGGAGGGGGAAGAATCAGAGCTCGTTCCGTCCGGGCCGCTAAAATCACGTGGACGGGCCGCAAAAACGAAGCGGGCCGCAGCCTGCTAGTGGCCCGCTTGTCACAAACAGCCGCAGCACACCTAATACAAAGTAGCCAAATCTTAAAAAAAAAAGACAAAGTCACCATACCTCAGCTTACTTTTTTGCGAAAAAATACCTCATCTTTCATTCATATCTTTTCATTCATTTGATCTTTTGTTTTGTCATTCTCTTCAAAAATGCGTGGGTAATTTAAGCTCGAATTGGACATATCAAACGCTTGAATGAACACATGATAAAATCCAAAGAAACTATAATATTGGCCAAAATTCGTCGCATTACATATAATTAGCCACTACAAATGTCGTCTAACAGCATTTTCAACCAAGCAATGTGGCTCGACATTTGCTACCTATACTATCTACACTACTAGGTGACCGAGCGTCGTCTACTCATCGCCCTCGTTGTCATCCTCCTCCTCCGCGAGGAGATATTCTCCATCAAGGCATAGGGGGCGGACTCACGAGCGCTAGCCTCGAGCTGCTACTACTCCTTCTCGGTGAGTGTTAGGCTATACTCACGGATGATTCACGCCTTATAGCAAGTTGGGAGGGCACTGCATGAACTGGGTCCTCGAGCGTCACCTCCGGCTCAGGCTTCGGTTGGGACACGACGGGGCCTACGTCGTTCACCCGAACGAGAGGTTTGACGGGGACGGCATCCTCCTCTCCGCCACCCCCCTCACTCAAGCGAGGAGTCTGGCTCCCCCGCGGCTGCTAGATACGTCGCCATTGTTGGAGGAGCCGACGACACGGGATGCGCTCGGTTTGCCGCTCCCAAGAGATCCGCCGCCGCCACGGGAGGAGTCAGGGACTAGTGTGCCACAGGAAGAATTCGCCTGGCCGATGCGCGACATATACGACGGGACGTTCCGCTCCGCCACCAGTGGGTTGCGTATCGTTTATGGATTATGCTCCATATTGTCCACCCCAGCCTTCAAATATGGAGGTTGCAAAGTCATTTTATGGAGTGAGCTCCATAAAATATATCAATCTACTCCCAAAATCACCGCATTGGCATTTATTATGTCGATCGGGGCCATATGACGACTTTTTTAGAACTGCTCTAGAAGTATCTCCAACATATGATGAAAAAACGTGGTCGTGCCAAAAAAGGGGTAATTTTGGGCACTTTGGGGCAAAAACGCTGCTCAACAGATGCCCTATCTGTTGGAAATATGCCCTAGAGGCAATAATAAAATAGTTATTATTATATTTCCTTATTCATGATAATTGTCTATTGTTCATGCTATAATTGTGTTATGCGGAAATCGTAATACATGTGTGAATACATAGACCACAACATGTACCTAGTGAGCCTCTAGTTGACTAGTTCGTTGATTAATGGATGGTTACGGTTTCCTGACCATGGACATTGTATGTCATTGATAACGGGATCACATCATTGGGAGAATGATGTGATGGACAAGACCCAATCCTAAGCATAGCACAAGATCGTGTAGTTCGTCTGCTAGAGCTTTTCTAATGTCAAGTATCATTTCCTTAGACCATGAGATCGTGCAACTCCCAGATACCGTAGGAGTGCTTTGGGTCTACCAAACGTCACAACGTAACTGGGTGGCTATAAAGGTACACTACAGGTATCTCCGAAAGTGTCTGTTGGGTTGGCATGAATCGAGACTGGGATTTGTCACTCCGTATGACAGAGAGGTATCTCTGGGCCCACTCGGTAATTGTAGGATCGAAAGTATGTCTAGAGGGGGGGTGATTAGACTACTTGACAATATAAAAATTCTGCCTTTTGACAAAGAACAGTTTTTGGCAGATTCACACTTGTGATCAAGTCAAGCATCACCCTACACATGCAATTCTAGAGTATAGGCAGCGGAAAGTAAATTGCACATGTAGTAAAGAGAGGTGGGGAAGAGCAAACGCAATTTTGGAGACGCGGTGATTTTTCTCGTGGTTCCGATAGGTGGTGCTATCGTACTTCCACGTTGATGGAGACTTCAACCCACGGAGGGTAACGGCTGCGCGAGTCCACGGAGGGCTCCACCCACGAAGGGTCCACGAAGAAGCAACCTTGTCTATTCCATCATGGCCTACGCCCACGGAGGGCTAGCCTTACTCGGGGTAGATCTTCACGAAGTAGGCGATCTCCTTGCCCTTACAAACTTCTTGGTTCAACTCCACATCTCGATGACGGAGGCTCCCAAGCGACACCTAACCAATCTAGGAGGAACCACCCTCCAAAAGGTAATAGATGTTGTAGATGATGATGAACTCCTTGCTCTTGTGCTTCAAATGATAATCTCCCCAACACTCAACTCTCCTCACTGATTTGGCTGTGGTGGAAGAAAGGATTGAGTGGAAAGCAACTTGGGAAGGCTAGAGATCAAGCTTCATATGGTGGGAGTGGAGCAACTTGATCTCAACACAAGGGTAGGTAGTTCTCTTCTCAGAAATGTAAGGTAGGAGTGGTAGTTCTTTCTGATGGCTCTCTCCACGAATGAAGAGGGGGTGGAGGGGTATAAATAGCCTCCACACAAAATCCAACCGTTACACACATTTGAGCAATCTCGGTGGGACCGAAGTGGACAACTCGGTGAGACCGATAGTTCAAATAATGTGAACGTTGGGATTTTCGGTGGGACCGAAAATACAATCTCGGTTAGTCCGATTCGTGCAATGACAAGAGCATGCCAGTTTCGGTGGGACCGACTTCATCATCTCGGTGACACCGATTTGATGACAGAAGGTTACAGAAGCTTGGCAACTCATGTTTCGGTGAGACCGAGTTCAGAATCGGAAAATCCGAGTTTTCTAGGGTTTGGCTTATGGCTGAGGTGGTTCATCTCGGTGTGACTGAGTTTGGAATATCGGTGGGACCGAGACTACTTATGAGTGTATATGGCAGTGAAAGTTGCTGATAGTTTAGGAGATGTATCACTAAGCACTTGAGCAACCAGATCATCATCATAACCTCATCCCCTTTTAATAGTATTGGCTTTTCCTATGGACTCAATGTGATCTTGGATCACTAAACCAAAAATGGAGTCTTGAGCTTTTGCCAATGCTTGCCTTAGCATTTTGGGGGGTCCACTTCTTCAGTCCTTGCCATACCCATATCACTGAACTCTCTGAAATGATTCTCAAGTAACTATTAGTTCAATGATATATATGTTGTTATTAATTACCAAAACCACCCGGGGATTAGTTGCACTTTCAGTAATGCATCATCATAATGAGCTTGATGTGACCAAGTGGTTGGTCACGAGATCATGCATTATGGAACGAGTAAAGTGACTTGCCGGTAACGAGATTGAACGAGGTATTGGGATACTGACGATTGAATCTCAGGCAAGTAACGTACCGGTTGACAAAGGGAATTGTATACGGGATTACTTGAATCCTCGATGTCGTGGTTCATCCGATGAGATCATCATGGAACATGTAGGAGCCAACATGGGTATCCAGATCCCGTTGTTGGTTATTGGCCGGAGAGCTATCTCGGTCATGTCTACATGATTCCCGAACCCGTAGGGTCTACACACTTAAGGTTTGATGACGCTAGGGTTATTAGGAAGATTTGTATGTGATTACCGAATGTTGTTTGGAGTCCCAGATGAGATCCCGGATGTCACGAGGAGTTCCGGAATGGTCCGGAGGTGAAGATTTACATATGGGAAGTTGTCATACGGTCACCGAAAATATTTGGGGGCATACCGGTATTGTACTGGGGCCACCGGAGGGGTTCCGGGGGTCCACCGGGAGGGGCGACCTGTCCCGGAGGGCCTCATGGGATGTAGAGGGAAGGGAACCAGTCCCTTGGAGGGCTGGGCGCAACCCCCACTAGGGCCCATGCGCCTAGGTTTGGGGGGAACCCTAAGGGTGGGCGCCTCCCTTGCTTGGGGGGCAAGCCCCCTCCCCCCTTGGCCGCTGCCCCCCCCCCTCTAGATCCCATCTAGAGGGACCGACTCCCCTTCCCCCTTCTCCTATAAATAGAGGGGCGAGGGGAGGGCTGCAGCACCACATCCAAGACGCAGCCCCTCCCCTCCACAACACCTCTCCTCCTTCGTTAAGATCTTGGCGAAGCCCTGCCGGAGTGCTGCCACTCCATCACCACCACGCCGTCATGCTGCTGTTGGAGCCCTCTTCCTCAACTTCTCCCTCCTCCTTGCTGGATCAAGGCATGGGAGATGTCACCGGGCTGCACGTGTGTTGAACACGGAGGTGCCGTTGTTCGGCGCTAAGATCGGAATCCACAGCGATCTGAGTCGCTTCGAGTACGACTCCTTCATCCACGTTCTTGCAACGCTTCCGACTCTCGATCTTCAAGGGTATGAAGATGCACTCCCCTCTCTCTCGTTGCTAGTTACTCCATAGATTGATCTTGGTGATGCGTAGATTTTTTTTTAATATCTGCAATGATCCCCAACAGTGGTATGAAAGCTAGGTCTATGCGTAGTTTCTATGCACGAGTAGAACACAAGTTTGTTGTGGGCGTCGATTTTGTCAATTTACTTGCCACTACTAGTCTTATCTTGTTTTGGCGGTGTCGTGGGATGAAGCGGCCCAGACCGACCTTACACGTACGCTTACGTGAGACAGGTTCCACCGACTGACATGCACTAGTTGCATAAGGTGGCTAGCGGGTGTCTGTCTCTCCCAATTTAGTCGGATCGGATTCGATGAAAAGGGTCCTTATGAAGGGTAAATAGAAATTGGCATATCACGTTGTGGTTTGGCGTAGGTAAGAAACGTTCTTTCTAGAACCCTATAGCAACCACGTAAAAACATGCAACAACAATTAGAGGACGTCTAACTTGTTTTTGCAGCATATGCCTTGTGATGTGATATGGCCAAAAAGGGATGTGATGAACAAAATATATGTGATGTATGAGATTGATCATGTTCTTGTAATAGGAATCACGACTTGCATGTCGATGAGTATGACAACCGGAAGGAGCCATAGGAGTTGTCTTTATTTATTGTATGACCTGCGTGTCACTGAATAACACCATGTAATTACTTTACTTCATTGCTAAACCGTTAGCCATAGTAGTAGAAGTAATAGTTGGCGAGACAACTTCATGGAGACACGATGATGGAGATCATGATGATGGAGATCATGGTGTCATGCCGGTGACGATGATGATCATGGCGCCCCGAAGATGGAGATCAAAAGGAGCAAAATGATATTGGCCATATCATGTCACTATTTGATTGCATGTGATGTTTATCATGGTTTTGCATCTTATTTGCTTAGAACGACGGTAGTAAATAAGATGATCCCTCATAATAATTTCAAGAAAGTGTTTTCCCTAATTGTGCACCGTTGCAAAAGTTTGTTGTTTCAAAGCACCATGTGATGATCGGGTGTGATAGATTCTAGCGTTCACATACAACGGGTGTAAGCCAGATTTACACAAGCAAAACACTTAGGTTGACTTGACGAGCCTAGCATGTACAGACATGGCCTCGGAACACAAGAGACCGAAAGGTCGAACATGAGTCATATAGAAGATACAATCAACATGAAGATGTTCACCGATGATGACTAGTCCGTCTCACGTGATGATCGGACACGGCCTAGTTGACTCCGATCATGCATCACTTAGATGACTAGAGGGATGCCTATCTGAGTGGGAGTTCATTAAATAATTTGATTAGATGAACTTAATTATCATGAACTTAGTCTAAAACTTTTGCAAAATGTCTTGTAGATCAAATGGCCCACGCTCTTGTCAACCTCAACTTCAACGTGTTCCTAGAGAAAACCAAGCGGAAAGACGATGGTAGCAACTATACGGACTGGGTCCGGAACTTGAGGATCATCCTCACCGCTGCCAAGAAAGCATATGTCCTAGAAGCACCTGTCCCAGTGAACCAAGACGTTATGAACGCTTGGCAGTTGCGTGTTGATGATTACTCTCTGGTTCAGTGCGGCATGCTTTATAGCTTAGAACTGGGGCTCCAAAAATGTTTCGAGCAGCACGGAGCATATGAGATGTTCCAAGAGCTGAAAATGGTTTTCTAAGCTCATGCCCGGGTTGAGATATATGAAGTCTTCGACAAGTTCTACAGTTGTAAGATGGAGGAGAATAGTTCTGTCAGCGAACACATACTCAAAATGTCTGGGTTGCACAACCGCTTGTCTCAACTGGACATTAACCTCCCGGATGAGGCGGTCATTGACAGAATCCTTCAGTCGCTCCCACCTAGCTACAAGAGCTTTGTGATGAACTACAATATGCAGGGGATGGTGAAAACCATTCCTGAGGTATTTTCAATGCTGAAATCAGCGGAGGTGGAGATCAAAAAGGAACATCAAGTGTTGATGGTCAATAAAACCACTAGTTTCAAGAAAGGCAAGGATAAGAAAAACTTCAAGAAGGACGGCAAGGGAGTTGCCGCGCCCGGTAAGCCAGTTGCCGGGAAGAAGCCAAAGAATGGACCCAAGCCTGAGACTGAGTGTATTTATTGCAAGGGAAGTGGTCACTGGAAGCGGAACTACCCCAAGTACTTAGCGGACAAGAAGGCCGGCAACACCAAAGGTATATATGATATACATGGTATTGATGTGTACCTTGCCAGTACTCGTAGTAGCTCCTGGGTATTTGATACCGGTGCAGTTGCTCAAATTTGTAACTCAAAACAGGAGTTGCGGAATAAGCGGAGACTCGTGAAGGACGAGGTGACGATGCACGTCGGGAATGGTTCCAAGGTCGATGTGATCGCCGTCGGCACGCTACCTCTACATTTACCTACGGGATTAGTTTTAAACCTCAATAATTGTTATTTAGTGCCAGCTTTGAGCATGAACATTGTATCTGGATCTCGTTTAATACGAGATGGCTACTCATTTAAATCCGAGAATAATGGTTGTTCTATTTATATGAGAGATATGTTTTATGGTCATGCCCCACTGGTCAATGGTTTATTCTTAATGAATCTCGAACGTGATGTTACACATATTCATAGTGTGAATACCAAAATATGTAAGATTGATAATGATAGTCCCACATATCTGTGGCACTGCCGCCTTGGTCACATTGGTGTCAAACGCATGAAGAAGCTCCATGCAGACGGACTCTTGGAGTCTCTTGATTTTGAATCATTTGACATGTCTGAACCATGCCTCATGGGCAAAATGACCAAGACTCTATTCTCCGGAACAATGGAGCGAGCAACCAACTTATTGGAAATTATACATACTGATGTGTGTGGTCCAATGAGCGTTGAGGCTCGCGGTGGCTATCCTTATGTTCTCACCCTCACTGATGACTTAAGTAGATATGGGTATGTCTACTTAATGAAACACAAGTCTGAGACCTTTGAAAAGTTCAAGGAATTTCAGAATGAGGTAGAGAATCAATGTGGCAGAAAAATAAAGTTCTTATGATCAGATCATGGGGGAGAATATTTAAGTCACGAGTTTGGTACGCACTTAAGGAAATGTGGAATTGTTTCACAACTCATGCCGCCTAGAACACCTCAGCGTAATGGTGTGTCGGAACATCGTAATCACACTCTATTAGATATGGTGCGGTCTATGATGTCTCTTACCGATTTACCGCTATCATTTTAGGGATACGCTTTAGAGACAACTACATTCACTTTAAATAGGGCACCGTCTAAATCCATTGAGACGACACCGTACGAATTATGCTTTGGAAAGAAACCTAAGCTGTCGTTTCTAAAAGTTTGGGGATGCGATGCTTATGTCAAGAAACTTCAACCTGAAAAGCTCGAACCCAAGTTGGAGAAATGCGTCTTCATAGGATACCCTAAGGAAACCATTGGGTATACCTTCTACCTCAGATCTGAAGGCAAGATTTTCGTTGCCAAGAATGGGTCCTTTCTGGAGAAAGAGTTTCTCTCGAAAGAAGTAAGTGGGAGGAAAGTGGAACTTGATGAAGTACTACCTCTTGAACCGGTAAGTAGTGCAGCTCAGGAAGATGTTCCTGTGGTGCCTGCACCGACTGGAGAGGAAGTTAATGATGATGATCAAGGTACTTTGGTTCAAGTTACTACTGAACTTCGTAGGTCCAGAAGGACACGTTCCACACCAGAATGGTATGGCAACCCTGTCCTGGAAATCATGTTGTTAGACAACGGTGAACCTTTGAACTATGACGAAGCGATGGCGGGCCCAGATTCCAACAAATGGCTTGAAGCCATGCAATCCGAGATAGGATCCATGTATGAAAACAAAGTATGGACTTTGACAGACTTGCCCGATGATTGGCGAGCGATAGAAAATAAATGGATCTTTAAGAAGAAGACGGACGCGGATGGTAATGTTACCATCTATAAAGCTCGACTTGTTGCTAAGGGTTATCGACAAGTTCAAGGGGTTGACTATGATGAGACTTTCTCTCCCGTAGCGAAGTTGAAGTCCGTCCAAATCATGTTAGCAATTGCTGCATACTATGATTATGAGATATGGCAAATGGACGTCAAAACGGCATTCCTTAACGGCTATCTTAATGAAGAATTGTATATGATGCAACCAGAAGGTTTTGTTGATCCTAAGAATGCTAACAAGGTATGCAAGCTCCAGCGCTCCATCTATGGGCTGGTGCAAGCATCTCGGAGTTGGAACATTCGCTTTGATGAAATGATCAAAGTGTTTGGGTTTATGCAGACTTATGGAGAAGCCTGCGTTTACAAGAAAGTGAGTTGGAGCTCTGTAACATTTCTCATATTATATGTAGATGACGTACTTTTGATGGGAAATGATATAGAACTTTTGGACAGCATAAAGGCCTACTTGAATAAGTGTTTTTTCAATGAAGGACCTTGGAGAAGCTGCTTATATATTAGGCATCAAGATCTATAGAGATAGATCGAGACGCCTCATAGCTAGGTATTTCACAAAGCACATACCTTGATAAGACATTGAAGAAGTTCAATATGGATCAGTCCAAGAAGGGGTTCTTGCCTGTGTTGCAAGGTGTGAAATTGAGCTCGGCTCAAAGCCCGATCACGGCAGAAGATAGAGAAAAGATGAGTGTCATCCCCTATGCCTCAGCCATAGGGTCTATTATATATGCCATGCTGTGTTCCAGACCTGATGTAAACCTTGCCGTAAGTTTGGTAGGAAGGTACCAAAGTAATCCCGGCATGGAACACTGGACAGCGGTCAAGAATATCCTGAAGTACCTGAAAAGGACTAAGGATATGTTTCTCGTTTATGGAGGTGACGAAGAGCTCGTCGTAAAGGGTTACGTCGATGCTAGCTTCGACATAGATTTGGATGAATCTAAGTCACAAACCTGATACGTGTATATTTTGAATGGTGGGGCAGTAAGCTGGTGCAGTTGCAAGTAAATGGTTGTGGCGGGATCTACATGTGAAGCGGAATACATGGCAGCATCGGAGGCAGCACATGAAGCAATCTGGATGAAGGAGTTCATTACCGACCTAGGAGTTATTCCCAATGCGTCGGGGCCGATGACTCTCTTCTGTGACAACACTGGAGCCCTTGCCCTTGCCAAGGAGCCCAGGTTTCACAAGAAGACCAGGCACATCAAGCGTCGCTTCAACTCCATTCGTGAAAATGTTCAAGATGGAGACATAGATATTTGCAAAGTGCATACGGATCTGAATGTCACAGATCCGTTGACTAAACCACTTCCGCGAGCAAAACATGATCAACACCAGAACTCTATGGGTGTTCGATTCATCACAATGTAACTAGATTATTGACTCTAGTGCAAGTGGGAGACAGTTGGAAATATGTCGTAGAGGCAATAATAAAATGGTTATTATTATATTTCCTTGTTCATGATAATTGTCTATTGTTCATGCTATAATTGTGTTACCCGGAAATCGTAATACATGTGTGAATACATAGACCCAAACATGTCCCTAGTGAGCCTCTAGTTGACTAGTTCGTTGATCAATGGATGGTTACGGTTTCCTGACCATGGACATTGGATGTCATTGATAACGGGATCACATCATTGGGAGAATGATGTGATGGACAAGACCCAATCCTAAGCATAGCGCAAGATCGTGTAGTTCGTCTGCTAGAGCTTTTCTAATGTCAAGTATCATTTCCTTAGACCATGAGATCGTGCAACTCCCGGATACCGTAGGAGTGCTTTGGGTGTACCAAACGTCACAACGTAACTGGGTGGCTATAAAGGTACACTACAGGTATCTCCGAAAGTGTCTATTGGGTTGGCATGAATCGAGACTGGGATTTGTCACTTTGTATGACGGAGAGGTATCTATGGGCCCACTCGGTAATGCATCATCATAATGAGCTCGATGTGACCAAGTGGTTGGTCACGGGATCATGCATTATGGAACGAGTAAAGTGACTTGCTGGTAACGAGATTGAATGAGAGGTATTGAGATACCGACGATCGGATCTCGGGCAAGTAACGTGCCGGTTGACAAAGGGAATTGTATACGGGATTACTTGAATCCTCGACGTCGAGGTTCATCCGATGAGATCATCATGGAACATGTAGGAGCCAACATGGGTATCTAGATCCCGCTATTGGTTATTGGTCGGAGAGTTGTCTCGGTCATGTCTGCATGATTCCTGAACCTGTAGGGTGTTGGGGAACGTAGCAGAAATTCAAAAAAATTTCTACGTGTCACCAAGATCTATCTATGGAGAGACCAGCAACGAGGGGAAGGAGAGTGCATCTACATACCCTTGTAGATCGCTAAGCGGAAGCGTTCAAGTGAACGGGGTCGATGGAGTCGTACTCGTCGTGATCCAAATCACCGATGATCAAGTGCCGAACGCACGGCACCTCCGCGTTCAACACACGTACAGCCCGGTGACGTCTCCCACGCCTTGATCCAGCAAGGAGAGAGGGAGAGGTTGAGGAAGACTCCATCCAGCAGCAGCACAACGGCGTGGTGGTGATGGAGGAGCGTGGCAATCCTGCAGGGCTTCGCTAAGCACCATGGGAGAGGAGAAGGACTTAGGAGAGAGGGAGGGGCTGCACCAAAGGCATAAGGGGTGTCTCAAGAGGCCCTCCTACCCTCACTATATATAGGGAGCCCAAGGGGGGGTGCGGCAGCCCTAGGAGATCCAATCTCCTAGGGGCGGCGGCCAGGGGAGGTTTCCCTCCCCCCCAAGGCACCTAGGAGGTGCCTTCCCTCCTTGGGACTCTTCCTTAGGGTTCCCCCTTCACCCTAGGCGCATGGGCCATAAGGGAAGTGGCGCCCCAGCCCACTTTGGGCTGGATCCCTTCCCACTTCAGCCCATGGGACCCTCCGGGATAGGTGGCCCCACCCGGTGGGCCCCCGGGACCCTTCCGGTGGTCCCGGTACAATACCGATGACCCCGAAACTTGTCCCGATGGCCGAAATAGGACTTCCTATATATAAATATTTATCTCCGGACCATTCCGGAACTCCTCGTGACGTCCGGGATCTCATCCGGGACTCCGAACAACATTCGGTAACCACATACAAGCTTCCTTTATAACCCTAGCATCATCGAACCTTAAGTGTGTAGACCCTACGGGTTCGGGAGACATGCAGATATGACCGAGACGTTCTCCGGTCAATAACCAACAGCGGGATCTGGATACCCATGTTGGCTCCCACATGTTCCATGATGATCTCATCGGATGAACCACGATGTCAAGGACTTAATCAATCCCGTATACAATTCCCTTTGTCTAGCGGTACGATACTTGCCCGAGATTCGATCGTCGGTATCCCGATACCTTGTTCAATCTCGTTACCGGCAAGTCTCTTTTACTCGTTCCGTAACACATCATCCCGTGATCAACTCCTTGATCACATTGTGCACATTATGATGATGTCCTACCGAGTGGGCCCAGAGATACCTCTCCGCTTACACGGAGTGACAAATCCCAGTCTCGATTCGTGCCAACCCAACAGACACTTTCGGAGATACCTGTAATGTACCTTTATAGCCACCCAGTTACGTTGTGACATTTGGCACACCCAAAGCACTCCTACGGTATCCGGGAGTTGCACAATCTCATGGTCTAAGGAAATGATACTTGACATTAGAAAAGCTTTAGCATACGAACTACATGATCTTGTGCTAGGCTTAGGATTGGGTCTTGTCCATCACATCATTCTCCTAATGATGTGATCCCGTTATCATTGACATACAATGTCCATGGTCAGGAAACCGTAACCATCTATTGATCAACGAGCTAGTCAACTAGAGGCTTACTAGGGACATGGTGTTGTCTATGTATCCACACATGTATCTGAGTTTCCCATCAATACAATTCTAGCATGGATAATAAACGATTATCATGAACAAGGAAATATAATAATAACTAATTTATTATTGCCTCTAGGGCATATTTCCAACAGTCTCCCACTTGCACTAGAGTCAATAATCCAGTTCACATCGATATGTGATTAACACTCAAGGTCACATCCCCATGTGACTAACACCCAAAGAGTCTACTAGAGTCAATAATCTAGTTCACATTACCATGTGCTTAACACTCGATGAGTTCTGGGTTTGATCATGTTATGCTTGTGAGAGATGTTATAGTCAACGGATCTGAACCTTTTAGATCCGTGTGTGCTTTACAAATCTCTATGTCATCTCCTAGATGCAGCTACCACGTTTTATTTGGAGATTATTCCAAACAACTTTTCTACTATACGAATCCAGTTTACTACTCAGAATAATCTGGATTAGTGTCAAAGTTTGCATCGGCGTAACCCTTTACGACGAACTCTTTTACCACCTCCATAATCGAGAAAATTCCTTAGTCCACTAGTTACTAAGGATAACTTTGACCGCTGTCCTGTGATCCATTCTTGGATCACTCTTGTACCCCTTGACTGACTCATGGCAAGGCACACTTCAGGTGCGGTACACAGCATAGCATACTGTAGAGAGCCTATGATAAAAGCATAGGGGACGACCTTCGTCCTTCCTCTTTCTTCTGCCGTGGTCGAGCTTTAAGTCTTAACTTCATACCTTACAACTCAGGCAAGAACTCCTTCTTTGACTGGTCCATCTTGAACACCTTCAAGATCATGTCAAGGTATGTGCTCATTTGAAAGTACCATTAAGAATTTTGATCTATCCTTATAGATCTTGATGCTCAATGTTCAAGTAGCTTAATCCAGGCTTTCCATTGAAAAAATACTTTCCAAATAACCCTTTATGATTTCCAGAAATTCTACGTCATTTCTGATCAACAATATGTCAACAACATATACTCATCAGAAATTCTATAGTGCTCCCACTCACTTCTTTGGAAATACAAGTTTCTCATAAACTTTGTATAAACCCAAAATCTTTGATCATCATCAAAGCATACATTCCAACTCCGAGATGCTTACTCCAGTCCTTAGAAGGATTGCTGGAGCTTTGCATACTTATTAGCATCTTTCAGGATTGACAAAACCTTTCGGTTGTATCACATACAACCTTTCCTCAAGAAAATCGTCAAGGAAACAATGTTTTGACATCCTATCTGCAAGATTTCATAAAAATGCAGTAATCGCTAATATAATTCTAACAGACTCTAGCATCGCTACGAGTGAGAAAGTCTCATCGTAGTCAACTCCTTGAACTTGTCGGAAAACATCTTAACGACAAGTCGAGCTTTCTCAATGGTGACACTTACCATCATTGTCTGTCTTCCTTTTAAAATCCATCTGTACTCAACAGCCTTACAACCATCAAGTAGCTCTTCCAAAGTCTACACTTTGTTTTCATATATGGATCCTCTCCCAGATTATATGGCCTCGAGCCATTTATCGGAATCCGGGCCCACCATCGCTTCTCCATAGCTCGTAGGTTCATTGTTGTCTAGCAACATGACTTCCAAGACAGGATTACGTACCACTCTGAAGTAGTACGCATCCTTGTCATCCTACGAGGTTTGGTAGTGACTTGATCTGAAGTTTCATGATCACTATCATAAGCTTCCACTTCAATTGGTGTAGGTGCCACAGGAACAACTTCCTGTGCCCTGCCACACACTAGTTGAAGAGACGGTTCAATAACCTCATCAAGTCTCCACCATCCTCCCACTCAATTCTTTCGAGAGAAACTTTTCCTCGAGAAAGGACCCGATTCTAGAAACAATCCCTTATTGCTTTCGGATCTGAGATAGGAGGTATACCCAACTGTTTTTGGGTGTCCTATGAAGATGCATTTATCCGCTTTGGGTTCGAGCTTATCAACCTGAAACTTTTCCACATAAGCGTCGCAGCCCCAAACTTTTAAGAAACGACAACTTAGGTTTCTCCAAACCATAATTCAAATGGTGTCGTCTCAACGGAATTACGTGGTGCCCTATTTAAAGTGAATGTGGTTGTCTCTAATGCCTAACCCATAAACTATCGTGGTAATTCGATAAGAGACATCATGGTATGCATCACATCTAATAGGGTGCGGTTATGATGTTCAGACACACCATCACACTATGGTGTTCCAGGCTGTATTAGTTGTGAAACAATTTCCACAATGTCTTAATTCTGTGCCAAACTCGTAATTCAGATATTCATCTCTATGATCATATCATAGATACTTTATCCTCTTGTCACGACGATCTTTCAACTTCACCCTGAAATTACTTGAACCTTTCAATAATTCGGACTCATGATTCATCAAGTAAATATACTCAACATCTACTCAAATCATCTGTGAAGTAAGAACATAATGATATCCACTACATGCCTCAGCACTCATTGGACTGCACACATCAAAATGTATTACTTCCAACAAGTTGCTTTCTAGTTCCATTTTACTGAAACCGAGGCTTTCAGTCATCTTGCCCGTGTGGTATGATTTGCATGTCTCAAGTGATTCAAAATCAAGTGAGTCCAAACGGTCCATTTGCATGGAGTTTCTTCATGCATATACACCAATAGACATGGTTCGCATGTCTCAAACTTTTCAAAAACGAGTGAGCCCAAAGATCCATCAACATGGAGCTTCTTCATGCGTTTTATACCGATATGACTTACGTGGCAGTGCCACAAGTAGGTGGTACTATCATTACTATCTTTTGGCATGAAAATGTGTATCACTACGATCGAGATTCAATAAACCATTCATTTAGGTGCAAGACCATTGAAGGTATTACTCAAATAAACAGAGTAACCATTATTCTCCTTAACTGAATAACCGTATTGTGATAGACATAATCCAATCATGTCTATGCTCAACGCAAACACCAAATAACAATTATTTAGGTTTAACACCAATCTCGTTGGTAGAGGGAGCGTGCGATGCTTGATCACATCAAGCTTGGAAAAACTTCCAACACATATCGTCAGCTCACCTTTAGCTAGTCTCCGTTTATTTCGTAGCTTTTATTTCGAGTTACTAACACTTAGCAACCGAACCAGTATCTAATACCCTGGTGCTACTAGGAGTACTAGTAAAGTACACATCAACACAATGTATATCCAATATACTTCTATCGACCTTACCAGCCTTCTTATCTACCAAGTATCTAGGGTAATTCTGCTCCAGTGGCTGTTCCCTTTATTACAGAAGCACTTAGTCTTGGGTTTGGGTTCAACCTTGGGTTTCTTCACTAGTGCAGCAGCTGAATTGCCGTTTCATGAAGTATCCCTTCTTGCCCTTGCCCTTCTTGAAACTAGTGGTTTCACCAACCATCAACAATTGATGCTCCTTCTTGATTTCTACTTTCGTGGTGTCAAACATCGCGAATATCTCAAGGATCATCATATATGTCCCTGATATATTATAGTTCATCACGAAGCTCTAGCAGCTTGGTGGTAATGACTTCGGAGAAACATCACTATCTCATCTGGAAGATCAACTCCCACTCGATTCAAGCGATTGTTGTACTCAGACAATCTGAGCACAAGCACAACAATTGAGCTTTTCTCCTTAGTTTGCAGGCTAAGAAAATCGTCGGAGGTCTTATACCTCTTGACGTGGGCACGAGCCTGAAATCCCAATTTCAGCCCTCGAAACATCTCATATGTTTCGCGACGTTTCAAAATGTCTTTGGTGCCTCAATTCTAAACCATTTAGCATTACGCACTGAACTATCATGTAGTTATCAAAATGTGTATGTCAGATGTTCGCAACATCCACAGACAACGTTCGAGGTTCAGCACACTGAGCGGTCCATTAAGGACATAAGCCTTCTATGAAGCAATGAGGACAATCCTCAGTTTACGGACCTAGTCCGCATAATTGCTACTATCAACTTTCAACTAATTTTTCTCTAGGAACATAACTAAACAGTAGAACTAAAGCGCGAGCTACAACATAATTTGCAAAATCCTTTTGACTATGTTCAGGATAATTAAGTTCATCTTATGAACTCCCACTCAGATAGACATCCCTCTAGTCATCTAAGTGATTACATGATCCGAGTCAACTAGGCCGTGTCTGATCATCACGTGAGACGGACTAGTCAACATCTGTGAACATCTTCATGCTGATCGTATCTACCATACGACTCATGCTCGACCTTTCGGTCTTCTGTGTTCCGAGGCCATGTCTATACACATGCTAGGCTCGTCAAGTCAACCTAAGTGTTTGCATGTGTAAATCTGTCTTACACCCATTGTATGTGAACGTTTGGATCAAACACCCGATCATCACGTGGTGCATTGAAACAACGAACTGTCGCAACGATGCACAGTTAGGGGGAACACTTTCTTGAAATTTTAATGAGGGATCATCTTATTTACTACCGTCGTTCTAAGTAAACAAGATGCATAAACATGATAAACATCACATGCAATCAAATAATAGTGACATGATATGGCCAATATCATATAGCTCCTTTGATCTCCATCTTGGGGCTCCATGATCATCTTGTCACCGGCATGACACCATGATCTCCATCATCATGATCTTCATCATCGTGTCTTCATGAAGTTGCCTCGCCAACTATTACTTCTACTACTATGGCTAATGGTTAGCAATAAAGTAAAGTAATTACATGACGTTTAAGTTGACACGCAGGTCATAAATAAATAAAGACAACTCCTATGGCTCCTGCCAGTTGTCATACTCATCGACATGCAAGTCGTGATTCCTATTACAAGAACATGATCAATCTCATACATCACATATATCATTCATCACATCCTTTGGCCATATCACATCACATAGCATACCCTGCAAAAAAAAGTTAGACGTCCTCTAATTGTTGTTTGCATGTTTTACGTGGCTGCTATGGGTTTCTAGCAAGAACGTTTCTTACCTACGCAAGAACCACAACGTGATATGCCAATTGCTATTTACCCTTCATAAGGACCCTTTCCATCGAATCCCGATCCGACTAAAGTGGGAGAGACAGACACCCGCCAGCCACCTTATGCAACTAGTGCATGTTTGTCGGTGGAACCGGTCTCACGTAAGAGTACGTGTAAGGTTGGTCCGGGCCGCTTCATCCCACGATGCCGCCGAATCAAGATAAGACTAGTAATGGCAAGCATATTGAACAAAATCAACGCCCACAACTACTTTGTGTTCTACTCGTGCATAGAAACTACGCATAAACCTGGCTCATGATGCCACTGTTGGGGAACGTAGCAGAAATTCAAAAATTTTCCTACGTGTCACCAAGATCTATCTATGGAGAGACCAGCAACGAGGGGAAGGAGAGTGCATCTACATACCCTTGTAGATCGCTAAGCGGAAGCGTTCAAGTGAACGGGGTCGATGGAGTCGTACTCGTCGTGATCCAAATCACCGATGATCAAGTGCCGAACGCACGGCACCTCCGCGTTCAACACACATACAGCCCGGTGACGTCTCCCACGCCTTGATCCAGCAAGGAGAGAGGGAGAGGTTGAGGAAGACTCCATCCAGCAGCAGCACAACGGCGTGGTGGTGATGGAGGAGCGTGGCAATCCTGCAGGGCTTCGCTAAGCACCATGGGAGAGGAGAAGGACTTAGGAGAGAGGGAGGGGCTGCACCAAAGGCATAAGGGGTGTCTCAAGAGGCCCTCCTACCCTCACTATATATAGGGAGCCCAAGGGGGGGGGGGGTGCGGCAGCCCTAGGAGATCCAATCTCCTAGGGGCGGCGGCCAGGGGAGGTTTCCCTCCCCCCCCCCCCCCCAAGGCACCTAGGAGGTGCCTTCCCTCCTTGGGACTCTTCCTTAGGGTTCCCCCTTCACCCTAGGCGCATGGGCCATAAGGGAAGTGGCGCCCCAGCCCACTTTGGGCTGGATCCCTTCCCACTTCAGCCCATGGGACCCTCCGGGATAGGTGGCCCCACCCGGTGGGCCCCCGGGACCCTTCCGGTGGTCCCGGTACAATACCGATGACCCCGAAAGTTGTCCCGATGGCCGAAATAGGACTTCCTATATATAAATCTTTACCTCCGGACCATTCTGGAACTCCTCGTGACGTCCGGGATCTCATCCGGGACTCCGAACAACATTCGGTAACCACATACAAGCTTCCTTTATAACCCTAGCGTCATCAAACCTTAAGTGTGTAGACCCTATGGGTTCGGGAGACATGCAGAGATGACCGAGACGTTCTCCGGTCAATAACCAACAGCGGGATCTGGATACCCATGTTGGCTCCCACATGTTCCACGATGATCTCATCGGATGAACCACGATGTCAAGGACTTAATCAATCCCGTATACGATTCCCTTTGTCTAGCGGTACGATACTTGCCCAAGATTCTATCGTCGATATCTCGATACCTTGTTCAATCTCGTTACCGGCAAGTCTCTTTTACTTGTTCCGTAACACATCATCCCGTGATCAACTCCTTGATCACATTGTGCACATTATGATGATGTCCTACCGAGTGGGCCTAGAGATACCTCTCTGCTTACACGGAGTGACAAATCCCAGTCTCGATTCGTGCCAACCCAACAGACACTTTCGGAGATACCTGTAATGTACCTTTATAGCCACCCAGTTATGTTGTGACGTTTGGCACACCCAAAGCACTCCTACGGTATCCGGGAGTTGCACAATCTCATGGTCTAAGGAAATGATACTTGACATTAGAAAAGCTTTAGCATACGAACTACATGATCTTGTGCTAGGCTTAGGATTGGGTCTTGTCCATCACATCATTCTCCTAATGATGTGATCCCGTTATCAATGACATACAATGTCCATGGTCAGGAAACCGTAACCATCTATTGATCAACGAGCTAGTCAACTAGAGGCTTACTAGGGACATGGTGTTGTCTATGTATCCACACATGTATCTGAGTTTCCCATCAATACAATTCTAGCATGGATAATAAACGATTATCATGAACAAGGAAATATAATAATAACTAATTTATTATTGCCTCTAGGGCATATTTCCAACATAGGGTCTACACACTTAAGGTTCGATGACGCTAGGGTTATTAGGAAGATTTGTATGTGATTACCGAATGTTGTTCGGAGTCCCGGATGAGATCCCAGACGTCATGAGGAGTTCCGGAATGGTCTAGAGGTGAAGATTTATATATGGGAAGTTGTCATACGGTCACCGGAAATATTCGGGGGCATACCGGTATTGTACCGGGGCCACCGAAGGGGTTCCGGGGGTCCACCGGGAGAGGCCACCTGTCCCGGAGGGCCTCATGGGTTGTAGAGGGAAGGGAACCAGCCCCTTGGTGGGCTGGGCGCAACCCCCCTAGGGCCCATGCGCCTAGGTTTGGGGGGAACCCTAAGGGGGGGCGCCTCCCTTGCTTGGGGGGCAAGCCCCCCCCCCCTTGGCCGCCGCCCCCCCTCTAGATCCCATCTAGAGGGGATGGCCCCCTTCCCCCTTCTCCTATAAATAGAGGGTCGATGGGAGGATGAAACACCACATCCAAGGCACGGCCCCTCCCCTCCCCAACACCTCTCCTCCTCCGTTAAGAGCTTGGTGAAGCCCTGCCGGAGTACTGCCACTCCATCACCACCACGCCGTCGTGCTGCTGTTGGAGCCCTCTTCCTCAACTTCTCCCTCCTCCTTGCTGGATCAAGGCGCGGGAGACATCACCGGGCTGCACGTGTGTTGAATGCGGAGGTTCCGTTGTTCGGTGCTAAGATCGGAATCCACCGCGATCTGAATCGCTTCGAGTACGACTCCTTCATCTGCGTTCTTGCAACGCTTCCGACTCTCAATCTTCAAGGGTATGAAGATGCACTCCCCTCTCTCTCGTTGATAGTTACTCCATAGATTGACCATGGTGATGTGTAGAAATTTTTTTAATTTCTGCAAGGATGCCCAACACTATCTGCAAATAGTGATAAAAACTTTTTGGGCAACAAAAACTTTGGCTCCTCTTGCTACATATTTGTAGTGCAGCTACGGTTTGCCGCACGCAGTCTCCATCCAAAAGGAGAAGCAATTGCACACAAATTCGGTGATAAAAACTCTTTGCTTTCAAACAAACTTTAATCGCCACAGCATGCCCAGTGCAATTAGTTTTAAGAGCCTTCCAAGTCTTTCAACAATCCAAGCGTATACGAACACGATAAGAAAATCAGTATAGGGAACCAGCATGATATCTTCTCCCTTCACGAGCACAACATTGGCTCGTTGAAAAGCCATCCAAACAAGGGACAATCTGCCAAAATTTCTCACACTTGCCAAAATTTTGGAAGCATTATCCTAGCTATCCTAGCTCTCGCATAAAGCGGGATACAGTTCTTACGGTGACAAGGCTATTACAACGGGTGTACAGGAGGCCACCGAGTTTGAACTTAGGGTTTCAAGACCTCACCATCGCTCATTCTTGGTGTTTTCGCCAGATGAAAATGCCATAGCGACCCTCGAGTGAGTGACCTCCCAGAGCGATATTCCATATCATCGAGTAAGCACAAACACGGTGGTGACTTCTGCCTTGAAAACCAAAGGGTGCTCAGTCCCTTTGTCTTCCTCAGCTCCTGCCCCCTCTCCTTCCCCTACTCATACCACGGCCCCTGCCTCTGCCTCTGCCCCCACCCTGCCACCACCTCTGCCACCATATTCACTTCCGCCCCAAATCCACCTCCAAAATCGCCACCACCTCCACCTCTGCCTCTGCCGCCTCTGCCACGCCCGCCCCCGCCTCTCCTACCATGATCTCCTCCACCTCCCCTATAGCGACCAGCCCCACCTCCTCTGCCTCCATGTCTGCCGAATAAATAGAACTCGGCTTTGTTATGCTTCAACCCTAGGGACTGCATGCTTCTCCTCTTGTAGTCTTTCTGCTCTTCTTCATTGTACTCGTCTTCTTCAGTGCACCTTCTTGAGCTCCTAGGGTCGAAAGAGATCTCACGCGATCCTCACCTCCTCTGCCTCCACGTCCGCCGAATAAATAGAACTCGGCTTTGTTCTGCTTCAACCCCAAGGACTGCATGCTTCTCCTCTTGTTGTCTTTCTGCTCTTCTTCGTTGTGCTCGTCTTCTTAAGTGCACCTTCTTGAGCTCCTAGGTTTGAAGGAGATCTCATGCGAGCCCCACCTCCTCTGCCTCCACGTCCACCAAATAAATAGAACTCGGCTCTGTTCTAGTTCAACCCCAGGGACTGCATGCTTCTCCTCTTGTAGTCTTTTTGCTCTTCTTCGTTGTGCTCGTCTTCTTCAGTGCGCCTTCTTGAGATCCTAGGGTTGAAGGAGATCTCACGCGAGACCCACCTCCTCTGCCTCCACGTCCGCCGAATAAATAGAACTCGGCTTTGTTCTGCTTCAACCCCCAGGGACTGCACGCTTTTCCTCTTGTAGTCTTTCTGCTCTTCTTCGTTGTGCTCGTCTTCTTCAGTTCGCCTTCTTGAGCTCCAAGGGTTGAAGGAGATCTCACGCGAGCTCCACCTGCTCTGCCTCCACGTCCACTGAATAAATAGAACTCGGCTTTGTTCTGCTTCCACCCCAAGGACTGCATGCTTCTCCTCTTGTAGTCTTTCCGCTCTTCTTCGATGTGCTCGTCTTCTTCAGTGCACCTTCTTGAGCTCCTAGGGTTGAAGGAGATCTCACGCGAGCCCCACCTCCTCTGCCTCCACGTCCGCCGAATAAATAGAACTCGACTTTGTTCTGCCTCAACCCCAGGGACTGCATGCTTCTCCACTTGTAGTCTTTTTTCTCTTCTTTGTTGTGATCGTCTTCTTCAGTGTGCCTTCTTGAGCTCCTAGGGTTGAAGGAGATCTCATGCGAGCCCCACCTCCTCTGCCTCCATGTCCACCGAATAAATAGAACTCGGTTTTGTTCCGCTTCAACCCCAGGGACTGCACGCTTCTCCTCTTGTAGTCTTTCTGCTCTTCTTCGTTGTGCTCGTCTTTTCAGTGTGCCTTCTTGAGCTCCTAGGGTTGAAGGAGATCTCACGCGAGCCCCACCTCCTCTGCCTCCACGTCTGCCAAATAAATAGAACTCGACTTTGTTCTGCTTTAACCACAGGGACTGCATGCTTCTCCTCTTGTAGTCTTTCTGCTCTTCTTTGTTGTGCTCGTCTTCTTCAGTGCGTCTTCTTGAACTCCTAGGGTTGAAGGAGATCTCACGCAAGCCACCAGGCCCGTACTTCACCTTGTGAGCGCACGTGAGTTCTGTTTCCTTTCCAGCATGGCTACCCTGTCCCCAATGGGCATAGCTTCCTCATTGCCAAGGGATACACTGTTCAAAAATGCCTCGGCATGGCATCCATCCTTCACTTCATATAACCTGTAAGGTCAAAAGCTATTATCACGTTTCTGGTGAGCCGGAAGAATTCAGCAAATAAGAGTATATGACAGATAGTTCAGCCAATTTGGGAAACGGGTAGGGAGGGATTCATACATACATTCTGGATACTGAGGTAAACTAAAATTGACACTCCCAGAAGCTTTCGGCAAAAATAAAAAAGCTTACATAAAAAGCACAGTTCACCATAACCAAAAGGAGATGAGATGAGATGAGATCTCACCTTATATGCTTTGAATTATGCATGCCATTGTCACCATCAGACTCTGCTGACGAATCAGATGAACCAACATCTTGTTATTCTTCGTCTTCACTAACACTCTGGAAATGTTCCTCGATTAGATGAGGTTCCTTTGTAGCCACTTGAGGATGGAGTGCTGAATAATGTGGTGAGTCTTCATCGATTTCATAATCCTGCACATAAGATCGATGGATTAGAAAAATAGCACGTTGATGACCCACAAGGGTAGGGGATCTATCGTAGTCCTTTCGATAAGTAAGTGTGTCAAACCCAACGAGGAGCATAAGGAAATGATAAGCGGTTTTCAGTAAGGTTTTCTCTGCAAGCACTGAAATTGTAGGTAACTGATAGTTTTGTGATAAGATAAATTATAACGAGTAACAAGCAAATAAAGTAAATAAAGTGCAGCAAGGTGGCCCAATCCTTTTTGTAGCAAAGGATAAGCCTGAACAATTTCTTGAGAAAATAGCTCCCGATGACACATGGGAATTATCGTCAAGCTAGTTTTCATCACGCTCATATGATTCGCGTTCGGTACTTTGATAATTTGATATGTGGGTGGACCGGTGCTTGGGTACTGCCCTTACTTGGACAAGCAACCCACTTATGATTAACCCCTATTGCAAGCATCCACAACTACAAAAGAAGTATTAAGGTAAACCTAACCACAACATTAAACATATGGATCCAAATCAGCCCCTAACGAAGCAACGCATAAACTAAGGTTTAAGCTTCTGTCACTCTAGCAACCCATCATCTACTTATTACTTCCCAATGCCTTCCTCTAGGCCCAAATAATGGTGAAGTGTCATTTAGTCGACGTTCACATAACACCACTAGAAGAAAGATAACATACATCTCATCAAAATATCGAACGAATACCAAATTCACATGACTACTAATAGCAAGACTTCACCCATGTCCTCAGGAACAAACGTAACTACTCACAAAGCATATTCATGTTCATAATCAGAGGAGTAATAATATGCATTAAGGATCTGAACATATGATCTTCCACCAAGTAAACCAATTAGCATCAACTACAAGGAGTAATCAACACTACTAGCAACCCACGGGTACCAATTTGTGGTTTGGATACAAGAGATGAACTAGGGTTTTGAGAGGAGATGGTGCTGGTGAAGATGTTGATGGAGATTGACCCTCTCCCAATGGGAGGATCGTTGGTGATGATGATGGTGATGATTTCCCTCTCCCGGAGGGAAGTGTCCCTGGTAGAACAGCTCCGTTGGAGCCCTAGATTGGTTCCGCCTCGTGGCGGCGGAGTTTCGTCCCGTAAGCTTGCCAACGATTTTTTTCCAGGGTAAAAGCCTTCATATAGCAGAAGATGGACACTGGAGGGCCACCAGGGGGCCTAGGAGATAGGGGGCGCGCCCAGTAGAGGTGGGCGCGCCCCCCACCCTCCTGGCCAGGGTGTGGGCCACCTGAGGTGTTTCTTCCGCTCAGTAATTCTTATTAATTCCAAAAATAAGTTTTGTCGAGTTTCAGGATTTTTGGAGCAGTGCAGAATAGGTTTCCAATGTTTGCTCCTTTTCCAGCCAGAATTCCAGCTGCCAGCCTTCCCCCTCTTCATGGTAAACCTTGTAAAATAAGAGAGAATAGCCATAAGTATTGAGATATAATGTGTAATAACAGACCATAATGCAATAAGTATTGATATAAAAGCATGATGCAAAATGGAAGTATCAACTCCCCAAAGCTTAGACCTCGCTTGTCCTCAAGCGGAAGCCGATATCGAAAAATATGTCCACATGTTTAGAGATAGAGGTGTCGATAAAAATAAAATACGGACATGAGGGCATCATGATCATTCTTATAACAACAACATAAATAGATTTTATCATATGATTTCTTATGCTCAAGTAACGATCAATTCACAATGTCAAGTATGGTTCAGAAACTTCATTGGAAGCTAACAAACTATAATCTCAGTCATTGAAGCAATTGCTATTTATCATAACATCAGAAAGAGTCAAAAATAGAGCTTTTCAGCAAGTCCACATACTCAACTATCATGTAGTATTCTACAATTGCTAACACTCACGCAATACTTGTGGTTATGGAGTTTCAGCCGGACACTGAGAAATATAGGGGCTTATTGTGTTGCCTCCCAACGTATTCACCTTTAGGTGATGTCAACAATAATAATCCATGCTAACTTACACCCAATTTGATATATATATATATCATGATCTTTCAGACACGAGGAGCTTGCCAAAGGATAAAATGAAAAAGGGAAAGGTGAAGATCACCTTGACTCAAGCATAAAGTAAAAACATAAAGTAAAAGATAGGCCCTTCGCAGAGGGAAGCAGAGGTTGTCATGTGCTTTTAGGGTTGGATGCATGAAATCTTAATGCAAGAGAACGTCACTTTATATTGCCACTTGAATGTGGACCTTTATTATGCAGTCCGTCGCTTTTATTGCTTCCACAACAAGATCGTATAAAGCTTATTTTCTCTGCACTAATAAGTCATACATATTTAGATAGCAATTTTTATTGCCTGCAACATGACAACTTACTTGAAGGATCTTACTCAATCCATAGGTAGGTATGGTGGACTCTCATGGCAAAACTGGGTTTAGGGATATTTGGAAGCACAAGTAGTATCTCTACTTGGTGCAAGGAATTTGGCTAGCATGAGGGGGAAAGGCAAGCTCAACATGTTTGGAAGGTCAATGACAATATACTTTAACTGAGATGTGAGAAAACATAAACTATTACATTGTCTTCCTTGTCCAACATCAACTCTTTTAGCATGTCATACTTAATGAGTGCTTCACAATCATAAAAGATGTCCAAGATAATATATTTGTATGTGAAACCTCTCTTTCCTTATTACTTCCTATTAATTGCAACGATGACCAAAACTACGTTTATCAACTCTCAACAACTTTTATGCCTCATACTTTCTATGTGTGAAGTCATTACTATCCATAAGATCACTATGAACTCTTTTATTCTTTCTACTTTCTCAAGATCATAGCAACATAGCAAAGCCCTTGACTCAACACTAATCTTTATTATAGATAGCTCACGAACTCGATTACATAAAGAGATCACAAAGCAAAACTCAAAACTACTTGATACTAAAACTTCAATCTACTAGATCAAGATACTACTAAAAGGATCAAACTAAATAAAACGGTAAAGATAGGAGTGTGATGGTGATACGATACCGGGGCACCTCCCCCAAGCTTGGCAGTTGCCAAGGGGAGTGCCCATACCCATGTGATTATGTCCTCGGAGGTGATGGAGGTGGTGATGATGATGGTGGATAATCGCACATCGAGCATAAAAGCTCCTCCAGCTTGCGGATAATGCCCTTGAGTCCGGTGATATGATCCTTCAACAAAATATTCTCCTGCGTGAGATACTTATTCTGTATGCGAGCTAACTCAATCATCTTGAAAGCTTCAATCTCTGTTGGAGTAAAGAGGTTAGGTAAAGGTTGAGGGATGTCTTCTTCTTTCACCGCCGGAGCTTGAACCTCCATGGCCTTCTTGATCCTTTCATCCTTGTTGACCTCTTCCGGTTCTTCTCTTTTCAGCTCTATCTTCAATAGCCAAGCATCCTTATCTTCATTGTTGAAGGAGGGTGACGTCATGGTGCTCTAGATCTGCAATAGAACAACTCGAAACGAAAAAAGAGGATATTTGCGTGATACGATGGTCAAAACCTTTGGGAGTTTATATAATGAATTTTTACCGACCAAAATACATAATGTGCAAGAAAACGGAGTTCGGGAGGCACACGAGGTGGCCACGAGACAGGGGGGCGCGCCCAGGAAGGGTGGGCGCGCCCTCCACCCTCGTGGAGGCCTCGTGTCCTTCCCGGATTACTTCTTTCTTCCTAAAATTCTTAAATATTCCAAAACTGACAAAAATTGCCATTGGAATTGTTTTGGAGTCGGTTTACTTACGGTACCACATACCTATTCCTTTTCGGAGTGAGGAACATTCTGGAAGTGTCCCTTATGTATTCCTCCGGGGTTATGGTTTCAATAATATTAGTTTCAACATTGATAGGATTACCTGAGATATAATGTTTAATTCTTTGACCGTTCACCACCCTCAGACTTGTGCCTTCGAAGTTGTTGATTTTTATGGCACCAGAACGACAGACCTCCTCGATAACGTAAGAACTTTCCCATTTAGAGAGAAGTTTTCCTGCAAAAAATCTTAAACGAGAGTTGAATAATAACACATAATCACCTATGTTAAACTCACGCTTTTGTATCCTTTTGTCATGCCAGCGTTTGACTTTTTCTTTGAATAGCTTGGCATTCTCATAGGCTTGGGTTCTCAATTCATCAAGTGAGCTAATATCAAACAACCTCTTCTCACCGACAAGTTTGAAGTCATAGTTGAGCTCTTTAATATCCCAATATGCTTTATGTTCAAGGTCTAGAGGTAAATGACAAGCTTTTCCATAAACCATCTTATATGGAGACATACCCATAGGATTTTTGTATGCAGTTCTATAGGCCCATAATGCATCATCAAGTTTTTTGGACCAATTCTTTCTAGATCTATTCACAGTCTTTTGCAAAATCAATTTGAGCTCTCTATTGCTCAACTCTACTTGACCACTAGACTGCGGATGATAAGGAGATGCGATTCTATGATTAACATCATACTTAGCAAGCATCTTACGGAAAGCACCATGAATAAAATGTGAACCACCATCAGTCATAAGATATCTAGGGACTCCAAACCTCAGAAAAATAACTTCTTTAAGCATTTTAATAGAAGTGTTATTATCAGCACTACTAGTTGGAATAGCTTCTACCCACTTAGTAACGTAATCAATAGCAACTAAAATATGTGTATAACCATTAGAGGCAGGAAAGCGTCCCATATAATCAAAGCCCCAAACATCAAACGGTTCAATAACAAGAGAATAATTCATAGGCATTTCTTGATGTCTACTAATATTACCAATTCTTTGACATTCATCACAAGATAAGACAAACTTACGAGCATCTTTGAAGAGAGTAGGCATCTTTGAAGAGAGTAGGCCAATAAAAACCAGATTGCAATACCTTGTGTGCAGTTCTATCTCCAGCGTGGTGTCCTCCATAGGATTTAGAGTGAGACTTGCGTAGGACTTGTTCCTGTTCATGCTCAGGTACACAACGTCTAGTAACACCATCTACTCCTTCTTTATAAAGGTGTGGGTCATCCCAGAAGTAATGTCTTAAATCATAAAAGAACTTTTTCTTTTGCTGGTATGTGAAACTAGGAGGTATAAATTTAGCAACAATGTAATTATCATAATCAGCATACCAAGGAGCAGTACGAGAGGCATTAACGACCGCTAATTGTTCACCAGGAAAGCTATCATCAATAGGCAATGGGTCATCAAGAACATTCTCTAACCTAGACAAGTTGTCTGCAACGGGGTTCCCGGCTCCCTTTCTATCAATAATATGCAAATCAAATTCTTGAAGCAAGAGAACCCATCTAATGAGTCTAGGCTTAGCACCTTTCTTTTCCATAAGATATTTAATAGCAGCATGATCAGTGTGAATAGTAACTTTGGAATCAACAATATAAGGTCTAAACTTATCACATGCAAACACAACTGCTAAGAACTCTTTTTCAGTAGTAGCATAATTTCTCTAGGCAGTATCAAGAGTCTTACTAGCATACTGGATAGCATTCAATTTCTTATCAACTCTTTGCCCTAGAACAACACCTACAGCATAATCACTAGCATCACACATAATTTCAAAAGGTAAATTCCAATCAGGTGGCTGAACAATAGGTGCAGTGATCAAAGCTTTCTTAAGTATTTCAAATGCTTCTACACAATAATCATCAAAGACAAAAGGAATATATTTTTGCAATAAATTAGTCAAAGGCCTAGAGATTTTAGAAAAGTCCTTAATGAACCTCCTATAAAAACCGGCATGACCAAGGAAACTTCTTATACCTTTTATGTCCTTGGGACATGGCATCTTTTCAATAGCATCAACTTTAGCTTTATCAACTTCAATACTTCTCTCGGAATTTTTGTGCCCCAAGACAATGCCTTCATTAACCATAAAGTGGCACTTTTCCCAATTCAAGATGAGACTAGTGTCTTCACATCTATGCAAAACTCGATCAAGGTTGCTCAAGCAATCATCAAAAGAGGATCCATAAACGGAGAAGTCATCCATGAATACCTCACAAATCTTTTCACAAAAGTTAGAGAATATAGCCATCATACATCTTTGAAAGGTAGCAGGTGAGGGAGTCCTGGATTAGGGGGTATCCGGACAGCCGGACTATATACTTTGGCCGGACTGTTGGACCGTGAAGATACAAGACTCAAGACTTCGTCCCGTGTCCGGATGGGACTCTCCTTTGCGTGGAAGACAAGCTTGGCGATCCAGATATTATATTTCCTTCTTTGTAACCGACTTCATGTAAACCCTAGCCCTCTCCGGTGTCTATATAATCCGGAGAGTTTAGTCATTAGAGAGAGAATCATAATCATCATAGGCTAGCTTCTAGGGTTTAGCCTCTACAATCTCGTGGTAGATCAACTCTTGTAACACTCATATCATCAATATCAATCAAGCAGGAAGTAGGGTTTTACCTCCATCGAGAGGGCCCGAACCTGGGTAAACATTGTGTCCCTTGCCTCCTGTTACCATTAGCCTTAGATGCACAGATCGGGACCCCCTACCCGAGATCCATCGGTTTTGACACCGACATTGGTGCTTTCATTGAGAGCTGTGTCATTGCTGCAAGGCTCGATGGCTCCTTCAATCATCAACAACAATGTGGTCCAGGGTGAGACTTTTCTCCCCGGACAGATCTTCGTGTTCGGCGGCTTCGCACTGTGGGCCAATTCACTTGGCCATCTGGAGCAGATCGACAGCTACGCCCCTGGCCATCAGGTCAGGTTCGGAAACCTAAACTACACGGCCGATATCCACGGAGACTTGATCTTTAATGGATTCGGGCCTATGCCAGGAGCGTCGGACAGTGACGACGAGCATGGCTTAGACCTGCTGTCGGACAATGCTCGGGATATTGCCCCTGCAGGAACCCTAGACCTTAATCTAGGGCAGACTGCGCCGCCCGAGGACGGGTGGATGGACCTCGCCCCGGAGGCTGCACCCTTATCGGCGGTAGAGCCGAACACAGACTTCACCCCCAAGGAAGCCTGTGACATCGGACCCTCGGACTCATATCCGGCTGTAGGTTCCAGTCCGCGCACCTCCGAGCCCGCCAAATCTAGTTGGGCACCGGTAATGGAGTCCACTACTTCGGATATTTTTCAGCACTCGCCCTTTGGCGACATGCTAAACTCATTAAAGTCTCTCTCTTTGTCAGGAGACTCTCGGTCGAACTATGTCCGACTCGAGTGGGAAGCTGGCGACGAGGAAATTCGTTGCCCACCCACCACCCACTTCATAGCCACGGTCGATGATTTGACCGATGTGCTTGATTTCGACTCCGAAGACATCGACAGTATGGACGACGATGTAGGAGAAGAACAGGAACCACCACCCATGGGGCGGTGGACAGCGACCTCTTCATATGATATATATATGGTGGACACTCCTAAAGAAACCAATGGCGATGAGTCAAAGGAGGATAACCCCTCAAGGAAGAAAGCAAAGCATGGGCGTCGTCAGCGCTGCTCCAAGCCCCTCCACAGCAATACCGGCACTGGAGACGAAAACAATCCGGACGGTGCCGAAGATGAATACAACCCCGACCAGCCTGCCTTCGAGCAGGCCAAACAGGAAGACGGGCAGGTCAGCCCAGACGAACAAGCGACGGACGGATATCTGGAGGAGGACAACTACATGCCCCCCTCCGAAGACGAG
Source organism: Triticum timopheevii (assembly GCA_963921465.1). Taxonomy (NCBI): domain Eukaryota; kingdom Viridiplantae; phylum Streptophyta; class Magnoliopsida; order Poales; family Poaceae; genus Triticum; species Triticum timopheevii. The sequence continues at coordinate 68,637,959 of OY997266.1, forward strand.
ATTAGCCTCGGCGACGATGAGTTCGGCGTGCCTGAGGACCCCGTGGAGCAGGAGCGCTTCAAGCGCCGGCTTATCACCACTGCAAGGAGCCTAAAAAAGAAGCAGCAACAGCTCCAAGCTGATCAAGACCTGCTCACAGACAGACGGACAGAAGTCCTGGCAGCCGAGGAATATGGACTCAAGCGCCACACGGCTGACCGGCCACCTCGTGGCCGGGATAAAATAGCATATCATCCCGAATACCAGCCCGCACCCGCACGCCAGTTCACTACGGCCCGAGGCAATACACAGGACCTGCGAGACACATTGGAAAACAACGCAGGACAACCAAGATCGATCTACGGATCACGGGGGCGCGCCACAGCACATGACGATAACCGTCATGCTGGATACACTAATAATAAATCTGGCCGGGCCAAACACAACCAACCAGACATAGTCGGACTGCGTCGCGACATAGCCCGGCACAGAGGTGCTGCACATCCCCTCTGCTTCACTGATGAAGTAATGGATCATGAATTCCCAGAAGGGTTTAAACCCGTAAACATTGAATCATACGATGGCACAACAGACCCCGCAGTATGGATCGAAGATTTCCTTATCCACATTCACATGGCCCGCGGTGACGATCTACACGCCATAAAGTATCTTCCCCTTAAGCTCAAAGGACCAGCCAGGCACTGGCTAAATAGCTTGCCGGAAAATTCCATTGGCAGTTAGGAAAACCTGGAGGACGCTTTGCTCGACAACTTCCAGGGCACATACGTGCGACCACCGGATGCTGATGACTTGAGCCACATCACCCAACAGCCCGGAGAGTCAGCCAGAAAATTTTGGACTCCTTTACTAACCAAAAAGAACCAAATAGTCGACTGTCCGGACGTCGAAGCCCTGGCGGCCTTTAAGCATAATATCCGTGACGAATGGCTCGCCCGACACCTCGGCCAGGAGAAACCAAAGTCCATGGCAGCCCTCACAACACTCATGACCCGCTTTTGCGCGGGCGAGAACAGCTGGTTGGCCCGCAATAGTACCACGCCTATAAACTCCGGCACTTCAGACGTCCGCGACAATAGCGGCAAGCCACGGTGCAACAGACATAAGCATCGGAACAATGGCGACAACACTGAAGACACGGCAGTCAACACCGGATTCAGTGGCTCAAAATCCGGTCAGCGGAAAAAGCCATTCAAAAGAAACAATCAGGGACCATCCAGTTTGGACTGCATACTTGAACACTCATGCCAAATTCACGGCACCCCGGATAAGCCAGCAAACCACACTAATTGAGACTGCTGGTGTTCAAGCAAGCCAGCAAGATAAATGCTGAGAACAAGGACAAGGGGCTGCATAGTGACGATGATGAAGAGCCCCGATGTCCGAACACGGGGGGACAGAAGAAATTTCCTCCCCAGGTAAAAATGGTCAACATGATCTACGCTACCCACATCCCCAAACGGGAACGGAAGCGAGCACTACGGGACGTCAATGTGATGGAGCTAGTTGCCCCAAAATTCAACCCATGGTCAGCCTGTCCGATCACCTTTTATCGTAGGGATCACCCTACCAGCATCCGTCACGGCGGTTCGGCCGCATTGGTCTTAGACCCAATCATCGACGAATTTCACCGCACAAGAGTCCTTATGGACGGAGGCAGCAGCCTGAACCTGCTTTATCAGGACACAGCTCAAGCCCACCAAAACTACCTCTAAAGGTGTAATTCCAGGGGTAGAGGCCCGTTGCACGGGCTCCATAACATTGGAGGTGGTCTTCGGATCTCCGGATAACTTCCGAATTGAGGAGTTAATCTTTGACATCGTCCCTTTCCGTAGCGGTTATCATGCACTACTTGGACGAACCGCATTCGCTCAAATCAATGCGGTACCACACTATGCATACCTCAAGCTCAAGATGCCAGGACCTCGCGGGGTCATAACAGTCAAAACGGAAACATGGACCACTCTCCCCGTACAGAAGAGCATACTGCAGCCCTTGCGGCAGAAGTGCAAAGCAGCTTCCCCCGGCAAACCACCAATCCGGCGGCAACAACTCCGTACACCGTCAAACGAGTCTGAAGTACCCCGCAACAGGATCGCCAGGCACGCCAAGAGCACGACTAGTAGTCCGGCCTCCGCTCCAGCCCCATTAAGGAAACATTTGCGCCGCGCGTACACAATTACGCACTTGAAATACCATGGGCACAGGCGGAGGCGCAATAGTGGCACAGCCAACAGTGCGGTTCAGCCGCAACATACTTTAATAACCCCCTTTATCTTTCAGGACCCTGCTTCGGGGCAGCCTCTTCAGAAGAGCCAGATTATCGGACTTCCTCAGGAGAGAAATCCAAGGAGGCAAAAGGCTTTACACACGAAAGGAATACCCAGGTGGAATCTATTCACGATCGTTATACCTGTTTTATTTACTTATACGCGGCCCGCCCTTGGATAGGACATGTCAAATAGTTCTATTTAGCTTTGCTTAACGCATTCATTGTAAACATACGCTTAGACGTATTATACATCAATGGAAAATTATATACAGCGTCAGCTTATCATCCCTATCTGCACATCTTTTCTATAAATGTTTATTGCATCCGTACACTTTGGTACGTTAAGTTTGCCAGGGGCTTCTTATGGCGCCCCGTAATACGACAAGATAAGTCCGAACACTTTCAACAGTGCGGCACCCCGAACTTATAGCATTATATGCATTAGCTCCGAATCATGTCTTGGGTAAATAGTTGGGTTTGCCCAGCTCCCTTGTTTTGGTACCTTACGTTCCGTTATATCGGCTAAGGTAGCGCAGGGAGAACTACTGCGATTGTGTCCCGGTTCTTCTGGACGAGCACCTCAGTAGAGAAGCCGAAAACTAACTGGTGTGATGCGGCGAGAGCTGGTCGCTGTTCGAGAGGTCTTAAAATCCTTAAAAGATTTTTTCCGCTTTAGGCGAGGAATCGACCTCGTCCGATTTAGGCGTATATAGCGCCCCAATTCGGCTTTCCGGATTCTAGGGGCTTCACTGAAATTTAAAATTGTAGACTTCTATGGCTAAGTGAAGGTTATAAAGCCGCATAGTCCGATTGCCTTGTTCGCTACGCCAAACACCTCCTTCAGGGACCAAAAATTTGGATAAAGAGTGTATGGGTTTTTTCTAGGAACACCCCAATACTAGTTATATGGGGGCGGAAGCCGACGACTGTCCTACTTTCAGAATTTTATAAACAACCGCATAGAAGGTAATATTTTAAATCAAAAAGTGCTATATAGTGCAAGTAACTTCGTCTTTATATTACAAAAATGACAGAAGTACATTCACTCCAAGATCGTGTCCTTGGTACATTCATCGGCCACGAGACAAGCGCCTTTCATAACGCCATCATAATATTTTTCCAAATAGCGATGCGCCTTTGTAAGTGCATCTCCAACCCTTGTTGGTTTTGGATTATTGACGACAAAGTTGGTTGAGGGACTAATGTGTTTGTGAGAATTGCAGGATAACGCATGTAGTGTCCCTCATTGATTCGGTTTACCTACCGAAGATGACCCCTCAAAATGTATGAAGATATTGAAGACAATGGTGGTATGTGAAGATATTCACATTGAAGACTATGACATGAGAAGACATTGAGTGAAGACTATGGAGCGCGACGACTGTGTTGTTTTGTTGTTTCCTTTTCTTCTTTGTTGAGTCATAGGAACCACCGTACTGTTAAGTGGGTTCCAAGTGAACTAAGTCAGAATGGCTGAAGTGATGCTCAACCAAAATCCTATGTCTTCGTGCAAAGACAATGAGAGCAAATCTTATCCAGAGCTGGATGAGTCAGCTTTGCTTGTAGCCCAAGTAAAGTTGACGTGTGTGTTTGAAATCTGACCGTTGGAACACGTGTCAGTTCCTTAGTGACCCAGGGTCATTTCGGACATATCAGGTTGGGTTGCCTTGTGGCTATAAATAGCCCACCCCCTACACCATAAATTGGTGGCTACAAAGCCCAAACACCCAGAGCCAAAGAGTGTTAGGCATCACTGAAGTCTTTCTATCTGTGTGACCTGAAGACTTATTACACTTGAGGACTGTGAATCCTCCAGCCGGTTAGGCGTCGCGTTCTGAGCATCCAAGAGTCATTGTGGATCGCCGATGAACGAAGTCTGTGAAGGTTTCGAAGTCTACCTTGAAGACCTACCAGAGTGATTGGGCGAGGACTAGGTGTCCTTAGCTCAAGGGGAATAAGGTGAAGACACGGTCTTCTAAGTTGAATCTCAGCCTCCCTAACCAGACGTACAGTTGTCACAGCAACTGGAGCTGGTCCAACAAATCCTGTGTCTTCAACAAGTGACTGGTTCTATCCTCTCCCCCCTTTTTTACTTAGTGTTTGTCTTCGTGAAGTCATTGCTTAATCGTCATACCTGTTTGACTTCATTGCTTGACTACTATGGTTTGCTGGCTTCATACTATCTTCCGTCCTGATCCTTACTACCTAGCTGCTATTAGTCTTTGTACTTTCACATTATCGCATACTTGACTATGGCTTGCTTAGTGTAGTTTATCTTCCGCTGCATATCAATTAGGCCATTTCTATTGTCTGTCTTCGAAACTTCCACGTATTGAAAACTTTCGTAAAAATCGCCTATTCACCCCCCTCTAGTCGATAACTAGCACTTTCAATTGGTATCAGAGCAAGGTACTCCCTTGTTCTGTGTGATTCGGTTTAACCACCTGGAGTTTAGCTATGTCGACTGCAGGGATAATCAAAGTCTCCGCTGCTTGCCCCGTGTTCGATGGAACTGAATATCCCTACTGGAAGAATAAGATGCACATGCATCTTGAAGCCATTGATGTCGACCTCTGGTATGTTGTCAAGAACGGCGTTCCCAAAACTGGTGAAGGTGTCACCCCCACTGATGTCAAGAAGTTCATTCAACTGGACTCTACTGCAAAGAACATCATCTGTGGTCATCTGACCAAAGGACAGTATGGCCGTGTGAGTGCTCTGGAAACGTCGAAGCTAGTCTGGGACAGGCTATCCAAGGTCAACGAAGGCGTCTCAACCCAGAGAGATCAAAGGATCAGTGTTCTTCGCAACCTCTTCAACCGCTTCAAGAAAAACGACAATGAAAATGTCCAGCTCACGTTTGATCGTCTGACTGACATCGCAAATGAGCTTCAGGCTCTCGGCGCCACTGAGATTACCAAGCATGAAATTGTCAAGACACTAATGAGATCACTTGACAGCTCCTTTGACACCCTTGCCCTCATGATACAAGAACGCCCTGACTTCAAGACACTCGATCCGTTTGATATACTTGAGAGGCTCAACACACATGAGTTCCAGCTTTCTGAGAAAAGAGATATCTATAGTCCCAACTATGGCCGAACTCGCACTTTGAAGGCAAAAGTTGTTTCCTCATCTGAAGAAGAATTTGACTGCGGTTCTGATGATCCTGAAGACATTGGAAAGGAACTTGCTATGCTTGTGAAAAAGTTCCAGAAGTTCACCAGGAAGAAAGGCTTCAGAAAGTCTTCACGATCGAGCTCAAGAAATGATGAAGCTTCCACTCATGACAACAAGAAGAGAACATGTCACAAGTGCAAGAAGCCTGGACACTATATCTCTGAGTGTCCACAGTGGGACAATTAGAAGAAGAAGAAGAAGAGCAAGGAATATGATTCTGATGACAAGAAGAAGAAGAAATCTTCAAAGTCTTCTTCCAAGTCCTCATCAAGGTCTCCATCTCATAAGAAGAGCTCATCTGGCAAGGCTCGTGCTTTTGTTGGCAAGGAAATGGATTCAGAGGAGTCTGCATCTGAGGAGGTGGAGGTGGAGTCTGGAGAGGAGTCCGACCCTGGCGTTGCAAGTCTAGCTCTAGCCACAGCCTATGTTGCCAAGTCCATCTTCAACACTAAAGACACTGACTTCCACACCAATGCTGAAGCTGATGACAAGGACGATCCTGCTCCCACCTACTGCTTCATGGCACGTGGTGCCAAGGTAAAATCACGTGATGCTTACTTCCAAACATCAAGTGAAGATGACTCTGATTGTGAATCCAAACCCAGCTACAAAACTCTTGCTAAAATTGCAACTGAACAACAAAAAGCTATGGAACATACTCAAAAACTGTTAGACAAAAGCGATGACCTGTTGGACGCGAAAATGACACATTCACAGTCCTTAGTTGAAGACATAAAAAATCTTCATGCTAAGTACCAAGACCTTGAAAGTCTTCATGAAACGCTCTCAACCACTCATGAAAGGCTCTCCTATGATTATCTTCAAAGGAAGCAAGAGCTTGAGAAATTGAAAGCGGCTCATGAAGATCTTCAAAAAGAAAATGTGTCACTTCGCGCTCAACAGACCAGTTCCGCTCAGGATGGATTTGAACCACCATGTCTAAAATGCATTGAGCGTGATAACGCTACCTCTGTTGCTGAATGTTCCACTGCTGCTACTATTGCATTGTCTTCAACTACAAATGTGGTAACTAACCCCTCTGCGAAGGATACCACTACTATTGCTGATGAAAATGCTAGGTTGAAGACATTGCTTGAAACAGGGATGTATAAAAGTCTGAAAGGACATCAGACACTTTGCGATGTCCTCAAAAAGCAAATTCTGAACCGAAACCCTAGGAAGGAGGGTGTTGGGTTCGAGAGGAAAATGAATGTTGATGGTTCCTACTGGAAGCCTGAGCAGTATCCCAAAACCACATGGGTTGCTGCAAAGGAACCTTCAGTAGATCCATCCACCTTATCTGGCTTCACTTGCGCTAACCCTATCATCATTGATGAATCCTTTGATGCAAACTATAAACTATTCAAAAATCAGAATGGTGAAGTGTTTGCCAGGTATTGGTACTAACTGTAGGAATGGACCACCTATGAAGAAGACCTGGGTACCCAAGCAGTGTATTGAGAATCTTCCTGTGAATGTCATCATGACACCACCAAGGAAGAAGACAAATCCCAGACCTATGGCTTCATATGGCCCAAAGGCTTCATACAAATACAGGACTCATCTGAGTCACCCTAACGCCAATGTTTTGCAGGGAAATCGTACTCAAACTGATGAATATGAGCGTGTGTCTTCAAACCACTATGTTCATAGAACTAAGAACTTTTCTGCTTATTCATATGAGTATCATTCATCTCCTGCAAGGCTATTTGCTAGGGCTTCAAAGCCGAAGTTCTCAGATGCTGCACTTAGACTCATTGCTTCTAAACTAGCCCTGAAGATGTGGGTGGTGAAGAAGAATTAACTTTCTTTTGCAGGAAATGGTCTCCAGCCAGCAATCAAAGGCGTCCGATACTATTGCTGGGGACCTAAAACACATAATAGGATGCATGATAAAATGATCTTGCTATGTATTTCACATCTGAATCGCTTACCAGTCATATTATGTGTCCTAACCTTGACCTATGCTGTGATAATCCTTATGAGCGTCAAATACTTATGCTTCACAACACTCTTTGTGAAGCCTATCCTCCTAACTGCACTATAGGGTACGAAACCAAAAGCTTCAGAATGGATTATTGACAGCGGATGCACTAATCATATGACTGGTGATCGAAGTCTTCTCATGGACTCAACCTTACGTACATCAGACAAGAGTCACATCACGTTTGCTGACACTGGTAAAAGCAAGGTACTGGGTCGAGGTAGAGTTGCAATCTCAAAGGATCAACACATGGATAAAGTGATGCTTGTTGAATCCCTTGGTTTCAACTTAATGTCTGTCTCAATGCTTTGTGACTTAAACATGATTGTGCTATTCGGAAAATATCGTTGCCTTGTACTAATGGAATCTGACAAGTCTCTAGTCTTTGAAGGGTATCGAAAAGATGATCTATACATGGTAGATTTCTCAGCAGGTCCACAGCTTGCCATATGTCTTCTTGCAAAAGCTTCAGAATGCTGGCTATGGCATTGGAGGCTGGGGCATGCTGGCATGAGGAACTTACACACACTCGTCAAGAAGAACCATGTCATAGGCATCGAGGGTGTCAAGTTCAAGAAGGATCATTTGTGTGCTGCCTGCGAAGCTGGAAAGATGACAAGGGCAAAGCACCCCTCGAAGGCAATCATGACTACATCTCAACCCTTTGAGCTGTTACACATGGACTTATTTGGCCCTACTCACTATTCTACCCTCACAACAACTGCTTGTCTCTATGGCTTCGTCATTGTTGATGACTACTCAAGATACACATGGGTGCACATAATTCTCTACAAGATTGAAGTGCAAGATGTCTTCAGACGCTTCACAATCGAGCAATGAACAATTATGGTGTGAAGATCAAGCATATCAGAAGTGACAACAGCACTGAGTTCAAGAACACAGGGCTTGATCTTTATCTGGATACAATGGGAATCACTCATGAGTTTTCTGCTCCATACACTCCTCAGCAAAATGGCATCATAGAGCGTAAGAACAGAACCCTCATTGAGATGGCTTGAACAATGCTCGACGAGTACAAGACACCAAGAAAGTTCTGGCCAGAAGCTATTGATACAACATGTCACATCATCAACCGTGTTTACATCCATAAGCTTCTGAACAAAACATCCTATGAGCTCCTTACTGGCAAGAAGCCAAATGTCAGCTACTTCAGAGTATTTGGAGCTAGGTGCTGGATCAAGGATCCCCATCACAAGTCAAAATTTGCACCTAAAGCTCACGAAGGCTTCATGCTTGCCTGCCGAAAGGACTCTCACTCTTACAGAGTCTTCAACCTCTATCTCTACAAAATCGTTGAAACTGTGGACGTGAGATTTGATGAAACCAATGGTTCACAAAGAGAGCTCCTGCCAAGTACACTAGATGAAGCTCCGCCCAGCGAATCGATCAAGCTGATGGGAACTGGTGAAATCATGCCTTCTGAAGCATAGCCTAAAGACGAACTTATCATTTCTGCATCTAACCAATCAGAAGATAATGCACAGACTGAATACAATCCTCCAAATGATGACAATGATCAGCAAGAGCAAGGTCTTCGTCCTGTTCATCCTCGAGTTGCAAATGAAGTACAAATTGAGAAGATAATTGATAGCATCAATGCACCTGGTCCACTTACTTGCTCAAGAGCAACACAGTTAGCAAATTTCTGTGAGCATTTTTCTTTTGTGTCAATATCAGAACCCAAGAAAGTTGCTGAAGCCTTTATGGAACCTGAATGGATACAAGCAATGCAAGAGGAACTTCAACATTTCAAGCTGAACAATGTTTGGGAACTTGTCAAGCGTCCTGACCCTCGCAAGCACAACATTATTGGTACAAAATGGATATATCGAAACAAGCAAGATGAGCATGGTCAAGTTGTCAGAAACAAAGCATGTCTTGTGGCTCAAGGATATACTCAAGTAGAAGGAATTGACTTCAATGAAACATTTGCTCCTGTGGCTAGGCTTGAAGCTATTCGCATACTGCTAGCCTACGCTAATCACCACAACATTCTGCTACATCAAATGGATGTGAAGAGTGCATTTCTCAATGGCAAGATTGAAGAAGAAGTGTACGTAGCTCAACCACCTGGCTTTGAAGATCCAAAACATCCTGATATGGTGTACAAGCTAAACAAAGCACTGTATGGCCTCAAACAAGCTCCTCGCGCTTGGTATGATACGATCAAAGACTTCCTGAAGAGCAAAGGCTTCAAACCTGGATCCCTTGACCCCACACTCTTCACGAAGACATATGATGGTGAACTGTTTGTGTGCCAAATATATGTGGATGACAATATCTTCGAATGCACCAACCAGAAGTATAGTGATGAATTTGGATACATGATGCAAGAGCAATATCAGATGTCCATGATGGGTGAGCTGAAATTCTTCCTTGGTCTTCAAATTCGTCAGCAAAGGAATGGCATCTTCATATCTCAAGAAAAATACCTCAAAGATTGTCTGAAGAAGTTTGGAATGGAAGATTGCAAAGGCTACACGACGCCAATGCCAGCCAAACACCATCTTGGTCCCGACGACAATGGTAAAGAGTTCGATCAAAAGGTATACCGCTCCATGATTGGTTCTTTACTTTATCTATGTGCATCTAGGCCAGATATTATGCTTAGTGTTTGCATGTGCTCGATTCCAAGCGACACCAAAGGAATCGCATCACTTAGCTGTGAAGCGAATTCTTCGATATTTGGCTTACACCCCAACACTCGGATTATGGTATCCAAAGGGCTCAAAATTTGACTTGGTTGGTTTCTCGGATGCTGATTATGCTGGTGACATGGTGGATCGCAAGTCTACATCAGGCACATGTCACTTTCTGGGACGATCACCTGTCTGTTGGTCTTCAAAGAAGCAGAACTGTGTGTCACTCTCAACTGCTGAATCTGAATACATTGCTGCGAGATCTTGCTGCGCTCAGCTTCTATGGATGAAGCAAACTCTCAAGGATTATGGCATCAATCTGAAACAAGTACCTCTCTTCTGCGACAACAAAAGCGCTATCAAGATTGCCAATAATCCAGTCCAGCACTCGAAGACAAAGCACATTGAAATTCGTCATCACTTTCTCAGAGTTCATGTCATGAAGAAAGATATTGACATCATTCATGTCAACACTGAAGAGCAACTGGCAGATATCTTCACAAAGCCCTTGGATGAGAAAAGGTTTTGCAAGTTACGGTGTGAGCTAAATATCTTGGAATCCTCAAATGTCCTGTGATCAGGCACACATCCTAACACTTATGCATGTTGATGACTTAGATGTGCAACACACAAAGTAAAGTATATCTTCAATTAATGAAGACTTACATTCTGAGTGTGAATACATTAACATGGAATTTGACTTCAGAGCGCCACAATAATTGTGCGCCGTGTCTGGGTCTAATACTTCCTATACGGTGGGTAACACCACCACCAAATTTCTTGGTTTGAAGTGTTTCACTCATGGCGTTATTTTTGCAATGTCTTCGCATTTTGTTTGTCTTCAATTTCAATTTATCTTCATGATTCTCTTCACTATGATGATTTGATTGTTTTCCGATATATAAATATTAGTGTTCTATCCACTACAGCATTCACTTATAGCTATGTCTTCCTAGTTGAATCTTTTGAACTAAGTGAATGTGATCGGGCCCTAATCACTCTGTGCTTTCTATCCCAAACTCTATCTGTCCAAATCATATGCATTCTAGTGAAACTATCAAATGTCTTCTCTGCGTCCTAGTCAGCAGAAGACACAGAGACAAACATTAAGTCTATTTTAAATAATTTATCTTTATCGATCGAAATCCGGAGAAGCCGGAACAACCATCCGACATGCCTAGCGGGCATGGGAACGTGGGACAACTCTGAGTATGTTGCATGCTTGCCATGTGCCCCTCAGATGCGAACCGCCAGGGGCACCTGCGTAATTATGCAGTGCCGCACACTTCCTTATAAATACATGCCCCTTGCTGTAAAGAAAACCTTCTTCCACCTCTCCACCTCGTCAAAACCCTAGCGCCACCTCTAGCTCTCGACGACGCCGGCGACGAAGTGCTTAGCTGCCACGACTTCTCCGATGTCGTCCTCACGCCAGCCGCGGACATCGTCCTCTCCGCCGCTGCCGTAGGTGTCCTCCGTCGCCAAGTTAGGGTATGGTGGATTGAACTGCTTGGTCTCCTATTCATCCCATCTAGCAGTTCTTCGTGTGGTAAATATAACTCTATTTTTACCATCTTTTTGATCCTCAAAGATTCATCCTATTTACCAAAAGTGGTTTCTACCTATACAATGTTAGATCTAATCTGTCTGCACCTCATACTGCCTAGTATATTCACTTAAGCTTCATATCAAGTTAGACTCCTCACTTGTACTTATTCACGGATTCGTACAAATCTGGAACCAACTCTCAACATATAAGTGAATGTCTTCGCATCATGAGGTCAATGTCTTCAAACTGATTTATCTTCAAATCTTCTGAGAATGCATATGACCTCTTCCCCTTCCCTCACATCTCTAATGCTGTCACAGGTACATGTCCGTGGGAGAATCCCTTGGTTCTCATAGTCTGCATTCGTTTGCAGAATTCTTATAGCATCACATTGATTCTCCTGAAGCCAGTTCCTGTTTGTCCAGCAAGCGAAAGCCCTTGAAGCCTCTGAACGTATTGAAACCATTCAGTTTGAAGTTCATGGCTACAGAGAAGTCAGTTAGGAAGGGTGGCAGACAGCGTCGAGGGGGAACATCAAAAGATTTTCCTGATGACCTCGCAGAACTCTATAAGACAGATCCTGAAGAGAATTATCATCAACGCAAGACACAGATCCAATGGATTCGACGATATTGGGCTGAACAATGGTTCAAATACAAGTTCGTGACCCAGGAATATGCTGAGAAGAATGCTATCAAAAGTCCTTGGGGTGATATTCTCTATCGAGGCCTTCAACCCAAGAACAGAGCTGAAGCTATTGCACATGGTTTCTATCCCTGTATGGTCCGTGGACCTCAGCCTGAAAATGCCAACTCAACATCATTGCTCTGGTGTCGTGACGACGATCTCTTCAAGCGTAACTTTCAGCACGCAAAGGCATCGGCCAAAGAAAACAAGAAGTCATTGGGATTAGACTTCAATCCTGGTCCCTCTGCTCCCCGTGCTGACGGCTCACGTGATGCAGAACCCAATGTCATCGGCCCCTTCTCCAACCTTGATGGCCTCATCACTTACATCTTGGTCCAAAGTGCCAAAGTGGATCATTCTGATAATGATGCTGACACTGATGAAGCCCCAGCTCCTCCTCCAAAGCCACAGAAGCTAAAGAAGCTTAAGGCTTCAGAATCAGCTGCTCCTCCAAAAGCTTCACGTGTGAAGCCACTGGCCACTGCACCTCCTGAAGACAGTGTGCAGTCTGAGGATCTATCACGTATCTCCAAGAAGACGGAGAAGAAAAAGAGAATCGTCAAGCACATTGATCAAATCTTGACTCCTGCTGCCATTATGCGAGAAGAGCACATTGATCTATCCAGCGATGAAGATCTTGCGGATGATGCCCTTGAGCAACTGATCAAGAGCAAGGAAGAAGCAGAGATCTTCAATAATTTGCCTCTCTTTGATGTGGCAATCATCCATAACTTCATTGATGAGTGGTTTGACACCCCAAATCTCAGCTTTGATGATCTGCAACTTCCCATTGGCCTCAGCGTCGCCTTCAATGGCGCCATTGCTTCTGAGCTAGCTCTTGCTCAGCGCATCATTGAATTGAAGCACAAAATCGACTATGAGAAGGCTCAGTTCAAGAAGCATGTGGCCAAGCTCAGCATGCAAGATGTCAAAAACTTCAAGATCATGCTGCACGAGCTCAAAGAAGCCTTTCATAAGAAGCGCGAAGAAGCTCAAGGCTCTCGTGAGTGTATGAAGAGTCTGGCTGACAAGTGTGTGCTAGCCTACAATGAGGCTGAGAAGCGCAAGTCTCTTGGTCGTCCTGGCATTGACCCAAGAATGGCTGCAAAGAAGAATAAGTCATCAACTACCCAATCTACACCATCAAGGCAGGAAGAACCTCGCATAGTCTTCCCAAGCAGCATGACTGGCTCGAAGCCAAAGGTCATGTCAACCGCTTCAGAACTGAAGAAGACGAGGGCTGCAGAGGATGAAGCCAGAAAAAGAAAAACTACAGAAGCCTCCAATGCTGCTCCCTCCAAGAAGAAGCACAAAACCAAGAAGAATCGGGCTGCTCCCACAGAGCCCTTGGTTGTTGAACCCATCTCAATGGTGTGTCCTGCATCTGAACACCACGAACAACAGCTGATAGTTCATGAGCCCTGCTTCCACAGAGGCTTATGAAGCTGAAGACATTCCAGCAGTTGAACCCACCACTGCTGAAGACATTGGTCACCATGACAATGTTGAAGATGATGACGTTCTTCCTCAGATCGAACACAACTTGGTATCATCGCCTGTTCTCACGAACAGCGAACTCATCAGCATTGGTCGTCCTCTGACGCCAATTGCTCAGGATGCATCATGGGCTGATCACCCACAGCAACAAGACTCCCCAAGTACTCCCCAACCACAACCACAAGTTACACCGCCTGTTCAAGAAGAACAAGAAGACCTTGAGGCCCAGCCAACTCCATCTCCAAAGGCGTCGCCAGTTTTTCGCAGGCTTCACAAAGGACAAAAGCCTCAGGTCCCTCTTTCGAGCATTCCAGAAGGAGAAGTGCACCACTCATCTGTTGCACATCAAGTGTTTCCAGAAGCCACTCCGACTTTGAATGTCTCCGTGTGTGAAGCCCAAGCTGCTGAAGACAATCCGGCTGCATCAGCCGATGAAAATCAAGAAGACGTACGTGTCCCCACTCCCCCCAATACTGAAGAAGTTGTTCCTGATGTGAACATGCCAGTGCCTGACCCTCTAGCTCATCAAGTGGAGGTTGAAAATCTTGAGGCTGCCACCACCAACACCAATGACGCCAATGATGTTGTCATGGCTGAAGCTAATGTGGAGCTTGCACCAACCAATGTGCCTGAAGCCAATGATGCAACTGCTCCTGAAGTGTCTGTTGTGCGGCCTGAAGCCTCAGTTGATGCCACTGCTCCTGTTCCGCCACCAAGGCCCTATACTATTGAGCAAGCATACAATCATGGTCAGCTAACCACTGTCCGATGGCCCGTTCTAGTCCCTCCGCCTACTGCTTCTGGTCCTCAGTTTGATTATCATGTTGAGCACAGGCCTCAGGTCCAAAAACCAAAGCCAAGACTGCCAAGGTTCCCAGGAACTGCCAACTCTACAGGGTCCTTCAATGCAAATGGCTTCAAAAGCCACAACACCTTCTTTGACAGCGCAAAGAACCCCTACACAAAGCCTAGAATATCATCTGATTGTTTCTGGAGCTATCAGCAGCGAAGCTATTACTCCTGTGTTCTGTATGATCAAGGGCGCATTTTCCCTCATATGCGCCTCGACACTGAAGCCATTGCTGGACTGCCATGCTTAGAAGAAGCACTTGACTGCTTTCGTGATGCAGGTCTGCTCAGCTTTGTGACAGACAAAGAGCATTGGAATGAGGAACTTTTGCTTCAATTCTATGCTACCCTCCACATTCGCGGCTACAACAGGGATATAAAGACATGGGTTCTCGAGTGGATGACTGGAAATGTTCATCATGAAGCCAAAGCTCATGACATCATTGAGCTTACAGGCTTATCCACTCCCGGAGAGCTGTACGAACCTGATTGTCAACTTCACCGCAATGCACTAGAGAGCATCTTCCATAAGCCAGAACCCAACATGAGCCAGATGTTGAGCATGATGAAGCCTTTGCCACATGACGCTAAATACCCAACAGAGTTCTTTGTTGATGACCTTGAGTATCTGCCTCGCACCATATATCACATCATCAGGCGGACTCTATGGCCTATCAAAGGGCATTCATCAGCTACAAAACTTGAAGGAGCCATGAAGACATTGGTCTTTTACATCCTCAATGGCATCAGCTTCAATACACAAGAATTCTTCATCCGACAACTTGCTGCGTCTAGATCTGACCTTTTTGGCCTGAAGTTCTATGCTCCATGGGTCATGCACCTCATCAAGCTACACTCTGCTATCAACTATCAACCCTCTCCTCGCAATCATCTGATTTTTCTACCAGAGGTTGATATGTCAGTTGAAGCCATATACCCTGAGCCTGCCAAGAAGCCTCTTTGTCTTCAAAATGCTGAACACCAAAGCTTCACTCAGCCCATGGAAGGAGTCCAAGCAATAACTCATATCTATCCAATGGCTGGGAACACTTGACTGCCTCATCGTGCGCAGACTGAAGCTACTGAGAGCACAATTGCCCAAAGACCCAAGAAGCGCTCTCGCGTTCTAAATGACCAAGAACTACTTGTGGAGCTGCATCAGAAACAAGACAAGCATCACTTTTGGCTGAAGCGACAGATGCAAAGCCTCTTGGTGGACATCAATTCCTTCGAAATCTTGCCACCAAAAATGCCTTTGTCACTCACGAGACCTGTCGGCGATCATGGAAGAGTTTGACGCTGCTTAGTGCTGAAGAAGATCTTCAAGACGATGGCTTCACTGAAAGATTCAAGTTTGACTCCACTCCTCCACGGAATGTTGTCCTACGTCGAACCCCATCTCTTGAAGACTCTGACTATTCTTCCTCTGCGGCAACTGTGAATACCAGAGTGATCGATGATGAAGACGATGCTACTTCACCGCCTCCTACTTCTGCACGCATCGACACTGCACCAAGTACGTCTGCACCGCCAAACAACAACGACAACCCTGATGCTTCTCCTACTCCTGAGAACGAGTAGATACTCTATGTCTTCAAACCTTTTTGGTCATTACTGACAAAAGGGGGAGAAGCGTATGAGTTGATAGTCTTCAAGCGGGTTCATATGGGCGGTTGCTTTATATTTTGCCTCGTGTTTACAACTCTCGCTTTTGATACATTTGGTTCTTTGAGTTGTAACACTTAAACTCGATGGTCGTCTGCTACTTATTTGCTTTTCTGTGATGCGATGATAAATTCCGCATGTGCAATGATAACCTCCGCACTTAGATCATTCCGCAGACGTCCATTTTTCATTATGCATGTCATTCCTTTTGTTACATCATTTCATGCATGATGAATTATCTTCATAAGTTGAAGAGGATCTCCACAAGTACAACCTGCCATGTGCATTTGCATTCCAAAAGCAAATTACTTATATGCACATCTTCAGGGGGAGCCTCTGCCACTTATGAAGACAATAGCCTATCCTCTACAATTTCACATACTTTATTCCCGTTGAAAACTTCAACCAGTTTGTCATCAATCACCAAAAAGGGGGAGATTGTAAGTGCATCTAGTGCCACCCCTTGTTGGTTTTGGAGTACTGACGACAAAGTTGGTTGAGGGACTAATGCGTTTGTGAGAATTGCAGGATAACGCAGGTAGTGTCCCTCATTGATTTGGTTTACCTACCGGAGATGACCCCTAAAAATGTATGAAGACATTGAAGACAATGGTGGTATGTGAAGATATTCACATTGAAGACTATGACATGAGAAGACATTGAGTGAAGAATATGGAGCGCGACGACTGTGTCGTTTCGTTGTTTCCTTTTCTTCTTTGTTGAGTCATGGGAACCACCATACTGTTAAGTGGGGTCCAAGTGAACTAAGTCAGAATGACTGAAGTGATGCTCAACCAAAATCCTATGTCTTTGAGCGAAGACAATGAGAGCAAATCTTATCCAGAGTTGGATGAGTCAGCTTTGCTTGTAGCCCAAGTAAAGTTGTCGTGTGTGTTTGAAATCTGACCGTTGGAACATGTGTTAGTTCCTTAGTGACCCAGGGTCATTTCGGACATATCAGGTCGGGTTGCCTTGTGGCTATAAATAGCCCACCCCCTACACCATAAATTGTTGGCTGCTTAGAGTTAGTTTATGGCTTTTGTTGTTTGAGAGCAACCCACCTCGAAGCCTTTGAGAGAGAGAAATCCTTGCGAGGACAAAGCCCAAACACCCAGAGCCAAAGAGTGCTAGGCATCACTGAAGTCTTTCTGTCTATGTGACCTGAAGACTTATTACACTTGAGGACTGTGAATCCTCCAGCCGGTTAGGCGTCGCGTTCTGAGCATCCAAGAGTCATTGTGGATCGCCGGTGAACAAAGTCTGTGAAGGTTTGGAAGTCTACCTTGAAGACTTACCAGAGTGATTGGGCAAGAACTAGGTGTCCTTAGCTCAAGGGGAATAAGGTGAAGACATGGTCTTCTGAGTTGAATCTCAGCCTCCCTAACCAGACGTACAGTTGTCACAGCAACTGGAACTGGTCCAACAAATCCTGTGTCTTCAACAAGTGACTGGTTCTATCCTCTCCCCCCTTTTTTTACTTAGTGTTTGTCTTCGTGAAGTCATTGCTTAATCGTCATACCTGTTTGACTTCATTGCTTGACTACTATCGTTTGCTGGCTTCATACTATCTACCATCCTGATCCTTACTACCTAGCTGCTATTAGTCTTTGTACTTTCACATTATCGCATACTTGACTATGGCTTGCTTAGTGTAGTTTATCTTCCGCTGCATATCAATTAGGCCATTTCTATTGTCTGTCTTTGAAACTTCCACGTATTGAAAACTTTCGTAAAAAACACCTATTCACCCCCCCTCTAGTCGATAACTAGCACTTTCAGCCTTGCCCTCTGGCGGTCCATCCTTCACCAGCTTCTCCGCGTCCAGCTTGCCCCAATGCACCTTCGCATGAGCAAAGGCTCGGCGGGCACCCTCAATGCAAACGGAATGCTTGATCACTTCAAGCCGTGGACAGGCATTCACCATCCGCTTTATCAGGCCGATGTAGCTGGCGGGCAAGGGCTCACTAGGCCACATCCGGACTATGAAATCTTTCATAGCCACTTCGGCCGCCCTGTGGAGTTCAACCAACTGCTTCAGTTGGTCACTCAGAGGCATCAGGTGTCTGGCTCTAGCATACTGGGACCAGAACAACTTCTCCGTTGAGCTCCCCTCCTCGGCACGATAGAACTCCGTAGCATCAGATATGCTGCATGGCAGATCTGCGAATGCCCCTAGAGAGCTCCGAATTCGGGTAAGTAAAAGAAACGCCTCCTCCATATGCTTGCTTTGCATAAAAAATGTCTTACCTGCCGCTATCTTCTTGGCCGCTTGGATTTCCTGCTGAGCCTTTTCGGCTTCGGCCTTGGCGTCTTTCATGCTCAAAAGGGCCTTCGCAAGCTCAGACTCCTTCGTCTTGAAGTCACGCTCCAAGGACTCGAACTTCTTGCCGAGCTCCTGGAGATCTTGCTGTACCTCACCCACCCTAGCATTCTGCTTTTCGCGCTTAGTGCGCTCCATGGCCGCCTTGTCTTCGGCCTCGGACAGCGCTTTCTTCAGGGACACCACTTCGGCTGTGGCCCCTATTACAAAGGCACGACACTTTATCATTAGAATCACCAATTTTGTCTATTCTTTATGATATGTGAACAGGGTATCACTCACCTTTGTTCTATTCGAGCTGCCTCTTCGTGAGGCCGAGCTCTCCCTGGGCCTGCTCCAGGTCCCGTTTGAGTCCGGCGACCTCGGCCGTGCGGGAAGGAGCGGCAACCAGCACCGCCTGCATATTCACATAAGGCACCTAATATCAGAATCCTATGGATTAAAATTGACCCTCCGTTTGGCTTATCGTTTCGAACACCAAATAGAGTATCAGGGGATACTACCTATCGGGTGATAATTTCACAAGTTTTTGATTACTTACCTCAAAGCCTGTTAGGAGGCTGGTGCAGGCTTCGGTTAGTCCGCTCTTGCCGGACAGAACCTTCTAAATCATTGCACTCATAAGAGTACGGTGCTCTTCATCCATGGAAGCGTCGCGAAGCGCTTCCAGCAGACTATCCAGCGCCTCTGGTGTAACGGAAGTCATCGGTGTGGACGGCTCTCCCTCCTTAGTGAGGGGCTGCCTACCCGAATCCGGAACCTTTAGGGTGTGTTTGGTTTGAGAACGTAGTAGAATGGAATGTCATGGTTTCATTCCATAGAAACGGGTTGGTTCCGTTCGTGTGTTTGGTACAGACAATTGAGTGAAATGGAATGATTACATTTTAATGTTTGGTTGAAGAGATGGAATGTAGTAGATTTAGTTCAGCTCATCTTGTGTATAAAAATAGTGAGATTACCACTACAGTACGAACAGTTGTAACTATATTCTCAGCGACATTTTCGACTGAATATTTACACTGAATTGAATTTTGATATCAAACAAACAACACATACAAAGATGAAAAATAAAATCAAGTGGAATGCCTATGCCGGCTTCACAGAAGGCTGCTGGATCAATCGAATTGGGTGTAATCGGATCGATGTGAGCAAGCTAGCCCATGCCGGCTTCACAACAAGCTGCTGGATCAATCGATCAAGGTGGTTTGAGCTAGCTTTTTTAACATACATCTGTCTTCTCTGGATGAATCGATCCAGTGCCTTAACGAACAGGCATGGGCCTCCCACCGGCAGCGCCAGGTACGAGACGGGATGATGTCGAGCACGGGCCTTGGGAGGAAGGTCAACAGTTCCGTCGCCGGCTCGCGAGCCTCTGAGCCTGACGACCCCGAGGATCCGCACGAGGCTTGACATCAGATCCACGCAGGTATGGCTAATGCGTTGCTTGCCTCCCCCACTCCGCCGCTCACCGGCCCCGCTGGTAGCTCGCCGTCGCCGCGCTGGGAGGCGAGGGAGAGGCCTCGCCGGAGAGGGGGAGAGGTGGGAGTGGCCGCTGGGGTCGCATATGGAGACGGGGAAAGAGACGAGGGAGTTGTGGGCCAAGCCGTTCCGCGTGGTTTCACCGAATTGGAGGTATGACCCCGTGCCGCATATTGAGGGAATATGCCGCTCCCGAGAATCAGTGGGTTCCGGTTCCATCGCTGAACTAAACGCGAGAACATGGTCCAGGAACGGGTTGGACCCGTGAAATTCCAGTCGGTTACTGCAACCAAACACACCCTTAGAGGTTCCGGTATAGTGTCCGGCTGGGAGCCTGATTTGCCGCGGCTCCCGTCGGCACGATCTACGGGGATCTTGCGCCCCATGTCCCCGACGTCTGGAATTTCACCTTGGGGCGTCTCCAGAGTCATCTCCCCTTGCTCAGGGAGCCTTTGGTACAACACCTCCGTGTCATCCGTGGACCGAGGGGATGTGGCTGTTGGGAGCGAATTCATCGCCGAATCGCTCAAAGACCCATCCGAAGAAGATACCTCGGGATGGACCCTGGTCGGGCTGCATATGCGTGTTCAGCGTTATAAGAGATTATGAAACAAAGTCACACTAAGGTTCAATGGAAGTACAGATACTTACGATCTTACTAGGGGCTTCCCCCTGGGCAGCCACTCCTCCTCGCTGTAGGCGGCTGTGGTGGAATAATCCCGAAGGGACACCTTTCCCTTCTTGGGTGTCCTAGCCTTGCCCTCCGGGGCGGCTTTCCTTTTCTTCTCCTCCCCAGTGCGGGGAGGTGGCATTTCTTCATGATCCTCCCCGCCTCCGCGGGAGGAATCTGCCTCACCGTCCTCGGACGACGAGCCTATGACGGCCCTGCGCCGGGGACCCTTCCTGGTCTCCTGGGCCGCCCTCTCAGACCCTTCGGCCTCCCCGGATGGGGCGGCCCTTTCTTTCTCCTCCTCCCCCCGTGGGAGGAGTGTGCCTCTCGTCTTCGAACGAGGTGTCTTGTACGGCCTTGCACCGGAGACCCTTCCTGGTCCCCGGGGCCTTTTTTCCCGGCGCCTTATAAGGCACCAAGACTAGCATCTCCATCAGGAGAGCGGTCGCCGGACCTTCTGGCAATGGAGCCGGATAGTCGATCCGCTCCACCATCTCTATGTACTCCTGATTAAGTATGCACGATGACTTGAGATTCCCCCATGAGTACATCGGGAAAACTGCATCTGGTGATGGTTAGAAAAACTCACTGGACGGGGGGGGAGGGGTGGCGTGGAGTCCGCGGTCCTCGGACGTGGGAGGAGGTGTTTCGGAGCCCTTGAACAGCACCTTCCATGCGCCCTTGAGCTTCATGTCGTAGAGCTCTCGGAGCGTCTGGTGTTTGGCCGGAACAAACTCCCACAGATTGAAAGCCCGTCTTTGGCATGGAAGAATTCGGTGGACGAGCATGACCTGGACTAAGTTGACAAGCTTGATGTTCCTGTCAATCATATTCTTGATGCAGTTCTGAAGTCCGGTCAGCTCCGCAGGCTCGCCCCAGGCCAGGCCCTTCTTTTCCTAGGAAGTGAGCCGCATGGGAATTCCGGATCGAAATCCGGGGGCCGCCGCCCAGTTGGCGTCGCGTGGCTCGGTGATATAGAACCACCCCGATTGCCACCCTTTCACGGTCTCCACAAAGGAGCCCTCAAGCCAAGTGACGTTGGGCATCTTGCCCACCATGGCGCCTCCGCACTCCGCTTGCTGGCCGCTCACAATCTTCGGCTTCACGCAGAAGATTCTTAGCCACAAGCCGAAGTGAGGCTTGATGCGGAGGAAGGCCTCGCATACGACGATAAACGCCGAGATGTTGAGGACGAAATTTGGGGCTAGATCATGGAAATCTAGCCCGTAGTAGAACATGAGCCCGTGGACGAAGGGATGAAGTGGAAATCCCAGTCCACGGACGAAGTGGGCAAGGAACACGACCCTCTCGTGGTGTTCCAGAGTTGGAATGATCTGCCCTGCGTTCGGTAGCCGGTGTGCGATGTCTGCGGCCAAGTATCCGGCCGCCCGGAGCTTTGTAATATTCTCCTCCTTCACGGTGGAGGCCACCCACTTGCCTCCTGCTCCAGACATGTTTGGCTGTGCGGAGAAAGGTGTGAACTGGGGCACTGGAGCTCGAGGGTACGAGAATGGGTAAGCATAAGAGGAAGAAGGCGTGGGTGAAAATGGGGAAACCCTTATCCCTTTATAGAGGCGGCGTGAGCGGTGTGCCTCCCCACTTGCCTGTTAAACATCGCTTATTTCCCAAGTGCCGTGATTGATGGTGCGGTTGGGTTACCCATGCCCGTATTGATGCGAATCCCGTGATAAGGGGACATGATCTCTGCTTCGACAAGACGTGCCGAGGAAACCACCTCGCAATATGCGCTGTGGCTGGTTATGGGAAAACGGTTCGAATAATGATCTGACCATAGTGTCATGTCAGGTTGTCTAAAGTTGTCAGCAGATTACATTTGTGAAATATCATTCTCTCTATGGTGCATGCGAAGATCGTCTTGCAGATCCGGACACACTTTAAGTGTTCGATAATTACTTTGGAGTATTCGGAGATGGAATCCGCCTTGCAATGCCGAAGACAGAACTGCGCGCCGGACTCGTCGTCATTGAAGCCTGGTTCAGGGGCTACTGAGGGAGTCCTGGATTAGGGGGTATCCGGACAACCGGACTATACACTTTGGCCGGACTGTTGGACCGTGAAGATACAAGACTCAAGACTTCGTCCCATGTCCGGATGGGACTCTCCTTTGCGTGGAAGACAAGCTTGGCGATCCATATATTATATTTCCTTCTTTGTAACTGACTCCATGTAAACCCTAGCCCTCTCCGGTGTCTATATAAACCGGAGAGTTTAGTCCTTAGAGAGAGAATCATAATCATCATAGGCTAGCTTCTAGGGTTTAGCCTCTACGATCTCATGGTAGATCAACTCTTGTAACACTCATATCATCAATATCAATCAAGCAGGAAGTAGGGTTTTACCTCCATCGAGAGGGCCCAAACCTAGGTAAACATTGTGTCCCTTGCCTCCTATTACCATTAGCCTTAGACGCACAGATCAGGACCCCCTACCCGAGATCCTCTAGTTTTGACACCGACAGCAGGTGCATTACATAAACCAAAAGGCATACATCTATAAGCAAAAGTACCAAAAGGGCAGGTAAAAGTAGTTTTCTATTGATCCTTAGCTAACACAGGTATTTGAGAGAAACCAGAATAACCATCTAAAAAGCAAAAATGTGTGTGTTTGGATAGTCTTTCTAGCATTTGATCAATAAAAGGCAAAGGGTAATGATCTTTCTTAGTAGCTTTATTTAATTTACGGAAATCAATTATCATCCTATAACCTGTAATAATTCTTTGCGGGATCAATTCATCTTTATCATTAGGAACGACAGTAATACCTCCCTTTTTAGGAACACAATGGACAGGACTTACCCAATCACTATCAACAACGGGATAAATTATACCTGCCTCAAGGAGCTTTAGTATCTCCTTTCTTACCACTTCTTTCATCTTAGGATTCAATCGTCGTTGAGGATCTCTAACTGGTTTGGCACCTTCCTCCAAATTAATTTTGTGTTGGCATAACATGGGACTAATGCCCTTAAGATCGTCCAGAGTATATCCAATAGCAGCACGGTGCTTCTTCAGAGTTTTCAATAATCTTTCTTCTTCTTGCTCTGAAAGGTTAGCACTAATAATAACATGATATATTTTCTTTTCATCAAGATAAGCATACTTAAGATTATCAGGTAATGGTTTGAGTTCAAACACGGGATCACCCTTGGGTGGAGGGGGATCCCCAAGAATTTCAACGGGAAGGTTGTGTTTCAGCAAGGTTCCTGTTTAAGGAACACTTCATCTATTTCCCTTCTTTCCTTCATAAACATATCATTTTCATGGTCTAGCAAATATTGTTCTAACGGATCAGTAGGAGGCACGACAATAGAAGCAAGACCAATAATCTCATCCTTACTAGGTGATTCTCTATCACGAGGTTGTCTACGAAACTTAGCAAAATTAAACTCATGAGGCATACCATCTAAGCCAATTGTGACAGTATCCTTTTCACAATCAATCTTAGCATTAACAGTATTCAAGAAGGGTCTACCAAAAATAATGGGACAAAAGTCATCTTGTGGGAAACTAAGAACAAGAAAATCAGCGGGATATTTAACCTTCCCACACAAGAGTTCAACATCTCTAACAATCCCAACTGGTGAAATAGTATCTCTATTGGCAAGCTTGATAGTAACATCAATACCTTCCAATTCAACGGGTGCAATGTCATGCATAATTTCTTTATATAAATCATAGGGTATTGCACTAGCACTAGCGCCCATATCACATAAGCCATGATAACAATGATCTCCTATTTTAACAGAAATAGCAGGCATGCCTACCACAGGTCTATGTATATTAGTATCTGGTCTAACAATATTAGCTGTCTCACCACAGAAATAAATAACATGCCCATCTAAATCATCATCCAAGAGATCTTTAACCATAGCAATACTAGGTTCAACTTTGATTTGCTCAGGAGGTGTATAAGTCCTAGTATTACTCTTACAAACAACAGTCAAAGTTTTAGCATGATCCTTTATACTAACAGGAAAAGGAGGTTTCTCAACGTAAGTAGTAGGAACAATAGGATCACTATAAGTGACAGTCTTTTCTTCAACTATAATAGGTGCAACTACTTCTACTTCAATGGGAGGATTATATTAAAACCACTTCTCCTTAGGGAGATCAACGTGAGTAGCAAAAGATTCACAGAAAGAAGCTACTATCTCAGAGTCAAGTCCATATTTAGCACTAAATCCATGAAAAGCATCGGTACCCATAAAAGATTTAACACAATCAAACTTAGGTGTCATACCTGACTCCTTGCCATTGTCGGAACCCCAATCTTCAGAGTTGCATTTAATTCTTTCCAATAAGTCCCATTTGAATTCAATAGTCTTCAGCAAATAAGAACCAGCATAGGAAGTATCGAGCATGTTGCGATCATTGAGAGAAAGCCGAGCATAAAATTTTTGAATAATCATTTCTCTGGAGAGCTCATGGTTGGGGCATGAATACAACATTGACTTAAGCCTCACCCAAGCATGAGCGATGCTTTCTCCTTCGCGAGGCCAAAAATTATATATGTAATTACAATCACGATGAACAAAATGCATAGGATAGAACTTCTGGTGAAATTCCAACTTCAATCGTTTATAATTCCAAGATCCCGTATCATCACATAGCCTATACCATGTCAATGCATCTCCCTTCAAAGATAAAGGGAAGACCTTCCTTTTGACAACATCATCGGGAATACCTGCAAGCTTAAATAATCCACAAACTTCATCCACAAAGATAAGGTGTAAATCGGGATGCAATGTTCCATCTCCTGCAAATGGATTAGCTAGCAGTTTCTCTATCATACCCGAAGGAATCTCAAAGTAAATATTTTCAATAAGTTCAGTTGGTTGAGGAGCAACTCTTTGCTCTTCTGGTCGGGGGTGAAGATACCCCGAACAAGCCCCTCAAAGGATTAGTTTCCATAGTGACAAGTAACAGAAAATTTCAGCACACTATATAAATGTTTCCTTACCGAGTTCCACTCACCAAAAGCGCTACACTCCCCGGCAACGGCGCCAGAAAAGAGTCTTGATGACCCACAAGTGTAGGGGATCTATCATAGTCCTTTCGATAAGTAAGAGTGTAGAACCCAACGAGGAGCAGCAGGAAATGATAAGCGGTTTTCAGTAAGGTTTTCTCTGCAAGCACTGAAATTGTAGGTAACAGATAGTTTTGTGATAAGATAAATTGTAACGAGTAACAAGCAAATAAAGTAAATAAAGTGCAGCAAGGTGGCCCAATCCTTTTTGTAGCAAAGGATAAGCCTGGACAATTTCTTATAATGAGAAAATAGCTCCTGAGGACACATGGGAATTATCATCAAGCTAGTCTTCATCACGCTCATATGATTCGCGTTCGGTAATTTGATAATTTGATATGTGGGTGGACCGGTGCTTGGGTACTGCCCTTACTTGGACAAGCAACCCACTTATGATTAACCCCTATTGCAAGCATCTGCAACTACAAAAGAACTATTAAGGTAAACCTAACCACAACATTAAACATATGGATCCAAATCAGCCCCTAACGAAGCAACGCATAAACTAGGGTTTGAGCTTCTGTCACTCTAGCAACCCATCACCTACTTATTACTTCCCAATGCCTTCCTCTAGGCCCAAATAATGGTGAAGTGTCATGTAGTCGATGTTCACATAACACCACTAGAGGAAAGACAACATACATCTCATCAAAATATCGAACGAATACCAAATTCACATGACTACTAATAGCAAGACTTCACCCATGTCCTCAGGAACAAACGTAACTACTCACAAAGCATATTCATGTTCATATTCAGAGGAGTAATAATATGCATTAAGGACCTGAACATATGATCTTCCACCAAGTAAACCAATTAGCATCAACTACAAGGAGTAATCAACACTACTAGCAACCCACAGGTACCAATTTGTGGTTTGGATACAAGATTGGATACAAGAGATGAACTAGGGTTTTGAGAGGAGATGGTGCTGGTGAAGATGTTGATGGAGATTTACCCTCTCCCGATGGGAGGATCGTTGGTGATGATGATGGTGATGATTTCCCCCTCCCGAAGGGAAGTGTCCCCGGCAGAACAGCTCCGCTGGAGCCCTAGATTGGTTCCACCAAGGTTCCGCCTCGTGGTGGCGGAGTTTCATCCCGTAAGCTTGCCCACGATTTTTTCCAGGGTAAAAGCCTTCATATAGTAGAAGATGGACACCGGAGGGCCACCAGGGCCCCCAGGAGACAGGGGTGCGCCCAGTAGAGGTGGGCGCGCCCCCCACCCTCCTAGCCAGGGTGTGGGCCCCCTAAGTTGTTTCTTCCGCTCAATAATTCTTATTAATTCCAAAAATAATTTTCGTGGAGTTTCAGGATTTTTGGAGCAGTGCATAATAGGTTTCCAATGTTTGCTCCTTTTCCACCCAGAATTCCAGCTGCCAGCATTCCCCCTCTTCATTGTAAACCTTGTAAAATAAGAGAGAATAGCCATAAGTATTGAGATATAATGTGTAATAACAGCCCATAATGCAATAAATATTGATATAAAAGCATGATGCAAAATGGACGTATCACACGTGATTACCAATTCCAGAATGATTACCTTAAAAATTTATTTGTAGTTAAAAAGCACAAACATGACATGATTCATGTTGTGGAGCATTGGGTGCCGTAGAACAAAGTTACGATAATGTGCTGGGTTTTTTTAACCATGTATTGGTTTTAGCTGAACCTCTCCCCTACAGTTAGTTTCTCATACAGAGTACTATGGATGAGGAACAATTGTGTACAAAATACACAAAGGAAATTACGTTACCAACAATGCTAGCATGCCTACAGATATACAAGCTTTCAGTTTCAAATGAAACAGTGACATAGCTGAATAAGCATCAAGACAGTACAAGATCAGGAAAACATCAGGTACAAACATGAAATGCATAATAGAGTTGACATGATAAAACTTTGTCACGGCTTAGAATTACCACAAAAAACATCACATTATCAGGGTACCATGAAAGGATGGAGAAGCAACAAAACATCTGACATCTACATTGTGTAAGAAAAGAGTAATTTCTTTAAGATATATACACACACTACCACACGCTCAATATTTGTTTTGCAGAATTACACTTTTTTTGCAAAGATTGCAGAAAGACATACTAGATCTGACGGGATTAGGCTCTTTGACACGCTTGTAAGAAAATGGTATTTTGGCCAAAAAGAAAAACAAGTGATACTGTCATGGTTTTGAAAGAGAAAATTTGGGTATGAGAAATCTAATTCACAAGTTGGAAATTGGAATACATGCCATATTTTCAAACATTTGTAGGAAACGTGGATCAATCAACAATGCCTTTTCCATTTCTAGTTTCACTTTCTTATTGAAGCTTGATTTACTAACATTCTCCACATCAGCATCTATTTCCTCTTCCTCTAACCGTTAGCCTTCGGTATTTTAACAACTTGTTGCATGAGTAAATTAATATTCGCACTCATTAGGTATGGTAAGGACCACAGACTGCCACATGCCAGATGTAATAAAACATACAATGAACACATGAGCAAACATTACCGTTATACGAGATATCCTTTGCGCTACTAGTTTCTTGTCCTTCATCTCTTTTTGAAGAGTCTCATAATCAGCAATATGAAGTGTTATTTTTTTCAATCCATCCACCGACAACAAATACATATAGGAATTCCACATTTATGTTCAACCATGTTGTCAGACTAATAAATAGAAACTATTTTTACATAGACAAACTGTGTACGGGATAAAGTCCAAGAGGCGGCTTGATGATGAGGTTGACTCATGGCCCAGTGTTGGCAGGCCGGCTCGATGAGGAGGCCATAAGGAATCTCCCTTGCCTGAGGAATAAGATGAGTAGGAAATAGACTAAGACACTGGTTGTAGTTTGACCCGGATTCTATTGTGACCTTAGGGCCTCGACCTGTATATAAAGGGGAGCCCCTGAGGTAGAAAGCCTAGGTTACAAACAATCGAGAGCTAGGTTAGCGAATCCACATCCTTGTAATCAAGATTCCCAGCAATATGAATCAAGCAGGGGTAGGACTTTACCTCCACCGTGAGGGGCCGAACCTGGGTAAACTCTGTGTTCTTCGTTCCTGATCAACCCCTTCAAGCAACCACCTAGTTGCAATGGCCTCTACACTTAGTCCTTTTTCAAGGACATCTGCCGTGACAAAACCACGACACAAGGGGAACGAAGAATATTTGCAAGTATTAGCAATTGAGTTGTTGATTAACCCACACCTGGAGAACTAAATATCTGTATCAGAGTGATTAGTAGCACAATAGTATGATAATTTTGATAGCAGTGGCAAAGTAGCAATAGCAATGGTAACAATAGCAATTTTATAGTGATTGTAACAGCAGCAACAATAGTGATAGTAACTTAGCAAGATCAACATGCGAAATTCATAGGCATTGGATCGATGATGGATAATTGTGTTGGATGACATTCATCATGTAACAGTTATAACCTAGGGCGACACAGAACTAGCTCCAATTCTTATCATACATGCTTATGATAAGAAATTGCATGGCATCTTTTGTCCTACCCTCACATGGTAGCAGGGTCCATAAGGAAACTAAGGGATATTAAGGCATCCTTTTAATAGAGAACCGGAAGAAATCATTAACACATAGTGAATACATGGACTCCTCAAATTACGGTAATCACCGAAAAGAATCCCAATTATTTTCAACTTGGGGTATGTGGATCATAACATGTAATATGTGTGTATGACTTGCAAAATAGGATCAAGAATGAAAATATATTCGTGAAAACATAAATGGTTCAGATCTGAAATCATGGCACTCAGGCCCTAGTGACAAGCATTAAGCATAGCAAAGTCATAGCAACATCAATCTCGGAACATAGTGGATACTAGGGATCAAGCCCTAACAAAACTAACTCAAATTACATGATAAATCTCATCCAACCCATCACCGTCCAGCAAGCCTACAAAGAAATTACTCATACCCGATGGTGAGCATCATGAAATTGGTGATGACGAAGGGTTGGTGATGACGATGGCGACGAATCCCCTCTCCGGAGCCCAGAACAGACTCCAAATCTGCCCTCGCGATGAAGAACAGGAGGTGGTGGCAGATCCACATTGTAAAACGCGATGAAACTTCTTCTCTTTTTTTCTTGGGAAATATGAATTTATAGAGTTGGAATTAGGGTCATCAGAGCCACGTGGGCCCCACAAGCTACCAAGGCGCGCCTGGGGGTGGACGCACCCTGGTGCCTTGTATTGGGGAATGTAGTAATTTCAAAAAAATTCCTACGCACACACAAGATCATGGTGATGCATAGCAACGAGAGGGGAGAGTGTCGTCCACGTACCCTCGTAGACCAAAAGAGGAAGCGTTAGGACAACGCAGTTGATGTAGTCGTACGT
Source organism: Triticum timopheevii (assembly GCA_963921465.1). Lineage (NCBI taxonomy): Eukaryota > Viridiplantae > Streptophyta > Magnoliopsida > Poales > Poaceae > Triticum > Triticum timopheevii. The sequence goes on from OY997266.1 coordinate 68,668,184, forward strand.
CTTCACGATCCGACCGATCAAGTACTGAACATACAACACCTCCGAGTTCAGCACATGTTCAGCTCAATGACGTCCCATGAACTCCGATCCACCAGAGCTTTGTGGGAGAGTTCCGTCAGCATGATGGCGTGATGACGGTGTTGATGATGCTGCTGACGCAGGGCTTCGCCTAAGCACCACTACGATATTACCGAGGTGGAATATGGTGGAGGAGGGCACCACACACGGCTAAGAGATCAAGATATCAATTGTTGTGTCTAGAGTTGCCCCTGCCTTCATATATAAAGGATCAAGGGGGAGGGGGCGGCCAGCCAGGAGGAGGCGCGCCAGGGAGGAGTCCTACTCCCACCGGGAGTAGGATTCCCTCTTTTCCTAGTTGGAGTAGGAGGGGGAAGGAACGGAGAGAGGAGAGGAAGGAAAGGGGGGCGCCACCCCCCTCCTTGTCCTATTCGGACTAGAGGGGGAGGAGGTGCGCGGCCTGCCCTGGCCGCCCCTCCTCTTCTCCACTAGGGCCCATTAGGCCCACTAAACCCCCCGAGGGGTTCTGGTAACCCCCCCCCCCCCCCCCGGTACTTTGGTATATGTCTGAAACCTCCCGAAACACTTCTGATGTCCGAACATAGTCATCTAATATATTGATCTTTACATCTCGACCATTTCGAGACTCCTCGTCATGTCCGTGATCATATCCGGGACTCCAAACTACCTTCGGTACATCAAAACACAAAAACTCATAATACCGATCATCACCGAACTTTAAGCATGCGGACCCTACGGGTTCGAGAACTATGTAGACATGACCGAGACATGTCTCTGGTTAATAACCAATAGCGGAACCTGGATGCTCATATTGGCTCCTACATATTCTACGAAGATCTTTATCGGTCAAACCGCATAACAACATATGTTGTTCCTTTTGTCATCGGTATGTTACTTGCCCGAGATTCGATCGTCGGTATCTCATTGCCTAGTTCAATCTCGTTACCGGCAAGTTTCTTTACTCGTTATGTAATGCATCATCCCACAACTAACTCATTAGCTACATTGCTTGCAAGGCTTATAGTGATGTGCATTATCGAGAGGGCCCAGAGATACCTCTCCGACAATCGGAGTGACAAATCCTAATCTTGAAATACGCCAACTCAACATGTACCTTTGGAGACACCTGTAGAGCTCCTTTATAATCACCCAGTTACGTTGTGACGTTTGGTAGCACACAAAGTGTTCCTCCGGTAAACGACAGTTGCATAATCTCATAGTCACAGGAACATGTATAAGTCATGAAGAAGGCAATAGCAACATACTAAACGATCAAGTGCTAATCTAACATAATGGGTCAATTCAATCACATCATTCTCCTAATGATGTGATCCCGTTAATCAAATGACAACTCATGTCTATGGCTAGGAAACACAACCGTCTTTGATCAACGAGCTAGTCAAGTAGAGGCATACTAGTGACACTATGTTTGTCTATGTATTCACACATGTATTATGTTTCCAGTTAATACAATTCTAGCATGAATAATAAACATTTATCATGATATAAGGAAATAAATAATAACTTTATTATTGCCTCTAGGGAATATTTCCTTCAGTCTCCCACTTGCACTAGAGTCAATAATCTAGATTACACAGTAATGATTCTAACACCCATGGAGCCTTGGTGCTGATCATGTTTTGCTCGTGGAAGAGGCTTAATCAATGGGTCTGCAACATTCAGATCTGTATGTATCTTGCAAATCTCTATGTATCCCACCTGGACATGGTCCCGGATGGAATTGAAGCGTCTCTTGATGTGCTTGGTTCCCTTGTGAAATCTGGATTCCTTTGCCAAGGCAATTGCACCAGTATTGTCACAAAAGATTTTCATTGGACCCGATGCACTAGGTATGACACCTAGATCGGATATGAACTCCTTCATCCAGACTCCTTCATTTGCTGCTTCCGAAGCAGCGATGTACTCCGCTTCACATGTAGATCCTGCCACGACGCTTTGTTTAGAACTGCACCAACCGACAGCTTCACAAAAGATTTTCATTGGACCCGATGCACTAGGTATGACACCTAGATCGGATATGAACTCCTTCATCCAGACTCCTTCATTTGCTGCTTCCGAAGCAGCTATGTACTCTGCTTCACATGTAGATCCCGCCGCGACGCTTTGTTTAGAACTGCACCTACTGACAGCTCCACCATTCAATATAAACACGTATCCGGTTTGCGATTTAGAATCGTCCGGATCAGTGTCAAAGCTTGCATCAACGTAACCATTACGACTAGCTCTCTGTCACCTCCATAAACGAGAAACATATCCTTAGTCCTTTTCAGGTATTTCAGGATATTCTTGACCGCTGTCCAGTGATCCACTCCTGGATTACTTTGGTACCTCCCTGCTAAGCTTATTGCTAAGCACACACCAGGTCTGGTACACAACACATACATGATAGAGCCTATGGCTGAAGCATAGGGAACATCTTTCATTTTCTCTCTATCTTCTGCAGTGGTCGGGCATTGAGTCTGACTCAACTTCACACCTTGTAATACAGGCAAGAACCCTTTCTGTGCTTGATCCATTTTGAACTTTTTCAAAACTTTATAAAGGTATGTGCTTTGTGAAAGTCCAATTAAGTGTCTTGATCTATCTCTATAGATCTTGATGCCCAATATATAAGCAACTTCACCGAGGTCTTTCATTGAAAACTTTTATTCAAGTATCCTTTTATGCTATCCATAAATTCTATATCATTTCCAATCAACAATATGTCGTCTACATATAATATCAGAAATGCTACAGAGCTCCCACTCACTTTCTTGTAAATACAGGCTTCTCCAAAAGTCTGTATAAAACCATATGCTTTGATCACACTGTCAAATCATTTATTCCAACTCCGAGAGGCTTGCACCAGTCCATAAATGGATTGCTGGAGCTTGCACACTTTGTTAGCACCTTTTGGACCGACAAAACCTTCTGGTTGCATCATATACAACTCTTCTTCTAGAAATCCATTCAAGAATGCAGTTTTGACATCCATTTGCCATATTTCATAATCATAAAATGCGGCAATTGCTAACATGATTCGGACAGACTTAAGCATCACTACAGGGGAGAAAGTCTCATCATAGTCAACCCCTTGAACTTGTCGAAAACCTATTGCAACCAGTCGAGCTTTGTAGACAGTAACATTAACATCAGCGTCGGTCTTCTTCTTGAAGATCTATTTATTCTCGATGGCTTGCCGATCATCGGGCAAGTCAACAAAAGTCCATTCTTTGTTCTCATACATGGATCCCATCTCAGGTTTCATGGGCTCAAGCCATTTTGCAGAATCTGGGCTCATCATCACTTCCTCATAGTTCGTAGGTTCGCCATGGTCAAGTAACATGACTTCCAGAATAGGATTACCGTACCACTCTGGTGCGGATCTTACTCTGGTTGACCTATGAGGTTCGGTAGTAACTTGATCTGAAGTTTCATGATCAATATCATTAGCTTCCTCACTAACTGGTGTAGGCGTCACATGAACCGGTTTCTGTGATGAACTACTTTCCAATAAGGGAGCAGGTACAGTTACCTCATCAAGTTCTACTTTCCTCCCACTCACTTCTTTCGAGAGAAACTCCTTCTCTAGAAAGGATCCAAATTTAGCAACAAAAGTCTTGCCTTCGGATCTGTGATAGAAGGTGTACCCAATAGTCTGCTTTGGGTATCCTATGAAGACATATTTCTCCGATTTGGGTTCGAGCTTATCAGGTTGAAGTTTTTTCACATAAGCATCGCAGCCCCAACCTTTAAGAAATGACAACTTTGGTTTCTTGCCAAACCATAGTTCATAAGGCGTCGTCTCAACGGATTTTTATGGTGCCCTATTTAACGTGAATGCAGCCGTCTCTAAAGCATAACCCCAAAACGATAGCGGTAAATCAGTAAGAGACATCATAGATCGCACCATATCTAGTAAAGTACGATTACAACGTTCGAACACACCATTACGTTGTGGTGTTCCGGGTGGCATGAGTTGCGAAACTATTCCGCATTGTTTCAAATGTAGACCAAACTCGTAACTCAAATATTCTCCTCCACGATCAGATCATAGAAACTTTATTTTCTTGTTACGATGATTTTCCACTTCACTCTGAAATTCTTTGAACTTTTCAAATGTTTCAGACTTATGTTTCATTAAGTAGATATACCCATATCTGCTCAAATCATCAGTGAAGGTGAGAAAACAACGATACCCGCCACGAGCCTCAATATTCATTGGACCACATACATCAGTATGTATGATTTCCAATAAATCTGTTGCTCGCTCCATAGTTCTGGAGAACAGAGTTTTAGTCATCTTGCCCATGAGGCATGGTTTGCAAGTACCAAGTGATTCATAATCAAGTGATTCCAAAAGTCCATCAGTATGGAGTTTCTTCATGCGATTTACACCAATATGACCCCAACGGCAGTGCCACAAATAAGTTGCACTATCATTATCAACTCTGCATCTTTTGGCTTCAACATTATGAATATGTGTATCACTACTATTGAGATTTAATAAAAATAGACCACTCTTCAAGGGTGCATGACCATAAAAGATATTACTCATATAAATAGAACAACCATTATTCTCTTATTTAAATGAATAACTATCTCGCATCAAACAAGATCTAGATAATGTTCATGCATAACGCTGGCACCAAATAACAATTATTCAGGTCTAAAACTAATCCCGGATATAGATGTAGAGATAGCGTGCCGACCGCGATCACATCGACTTTGGAACCATTTCCCACGCGCATCGTCACCTCGTCCTTAGCCAATCTTCGCTTAATCTGTAGTCCATGTTTCGAGTTGCAAATATTAGCAACAGAACTAGTATCAAATACCCAGGTGCTACTGCGAGCATTAGTAAGGTACACATGCATCAATAACATGTATATCACATATACCTTTGTTCACCTTGCCATCCTTTTTATCCGCCAAATACTTGGGGCAGTTCCGCGTCCAGTGACTAGTCTGCTTGCAGTAGAAGCACTCAGTCTCAGGCTTAGGTCCAGACTTGGGTTTCTTCTCTTGAGCAGCAACTTGTTTGCCGTTTTTCTTGAAGTTCCCCTTCTTCTTCCCTTTACATTTTTTCTTGAAACTGGTGGTCTTGTTGACCATCAACACTTGATGCTCCTTTTTGATTTCTACCTCCGCAGCCTTTAGCATTGCGAAGAGCTCGGGAATAGTCTTGTTCATCCCTTGCATATTATAGTTCATCACGAAGCTCTTGTAGCTTGGTGGCAGTGATTGAAGAATTCTGTCAATGACACTATCATCAGGAAGATTAACTCCCAGTTGAATCAAGTGGTTATTATACCCACACATTTTGAGTATATGTTCACTGACAGAACTATTCTCCTCCATCTTGCAGCTATAGAATTTATTAGAGACTTCATATCTCTCAATCCGGGCATTTGCTTGAAATATTAACTTCAACTCCTGGAACATCTCATATGCTCCATGACGTTCAAAACATCGTTGAAGTCCCGGTTCTAAGCCGTAAAGCATGGCACACTAAACTATCGAGTAGTCATCAGCTTTGCTCTGCCAGACATAGAGCCTATCACACCCGATCATCACGTGGTGTCTCAGCACAAAGAACTTTTGCAATGGTGCATACTCAGGGAGAACACTTATACCTTGAAATTTAGTGAGAGATCATCTTATAATGCTACCGTCAATCAAAGCAAAATAAGATGCATAAAGGATAAACATCACATGCAATCAATATAAGTGATATGATATGGCCATCATCATCTTGTGCTTGTGATCACCATCTCCGAAGCACCGTCATGATCACCATCGTCACCGGCGCGACACCTTGATCTTCATCGTAGCATCGTTGTCGTTTCACCACCTATTGCTTCTACGACTATCGCTACCGCTTAGGGATAAAGTAAAGCAATTACAGGGCGATTGCATTGCATACAATAAAGCGACAACCATATGGCTCCTGCCAGTTGCCGATAACTTTTTTACAAAACATGATCATCTCATACAATAAAATTTAGCATCATGTCTTGACCATATCACATCACAACATGCCCTGCAAAAACAAGTTAGACGTCATCTACTTTGTTGTTGCAAGTTTTACGTGGCTGCTACGGGCTGAGCAAGAATTGTTCTTACCTACGCATCAAAACCACAATGATAGTTCGTCAAGTTAGTGTTGTTTTAACCTTCTCAAGGACCGGGCATAGCCACACTCGGTTCACCTAAAGTTGGAGAAACTGACACCCGCCAGCCACCTGTGTGCAAAGCACGTCGGTAGAACCAGTCTCGCATAAGCGTACGCGTAATGCGGTCCGGGCCGCTTCATCCAACAATATCGCCAAACCAAAGTATGACATGCTGGTAAGCAGTATGACTTGTATCACCCAGAACTCACTTGTGTTCTACTTGTGTCCTGGCTCGGATGCCACTGTTGGGGAACATAGTAATTTCAAAAAAATTCCTACGCACACGCAAGATCATGGTGATGCATAGCAACGAGAGGGGAGAGTGTCGTCCACGTACCCTCATAGATGGAAAGCGGAAGTGTTAGCACAACACGGTTGATGTAGTCGTACATCTTCACGGTCCGGCCGATCAAGTACCGAACGTACGGCACCTCTGAGTTCAGCACACGTTCAGCTTTATGACGTCCCACGAACTCCGATCCAGCAGAGCTTTGTGGGAGAGTTCCGTCAGCACGATGGCGTGATGACGGTGTTGATGATGCTACTGACGCAGGGCTTCGCCTAAGCACCGCTACGATATTACCGAGGTGTAATATGGTGGAGGGGGGGCACCGCACACGGCTAAGAGATCAAGAGATCTATTTTTGTGTCTAGAGGTGCCCCCATGCCCCCATATATAAAGGATCAAGGGGGAGGGGGCGGCTGGCCAGGAGGAGGCGCGCCAGGGAGGAGTCCTACTCCCACCGGGAGTAGGACTCCCTCTTTTCCTAGTTGGAGTAGGAGGGGGGAGGAAGGAAGAGAGGAGAGGAAGGAAAGGGGGGCGCCGCCCCCCCTCCTTGTCCTATTCAGACTAGAGGGGGAGGGGGCGCGCGGCCTGCCCTGGCCGCCCCTCCTCTTCTCCACTAGGGCCCATTAGGCCCACTAAACCCCCCGGGGGGTTCCGGTAACCCCCCGGTACTCCGGTATATGTCCGAAACCTCCTGAAACACTTCTGGTGTCCAAACATAGTCATCCAATATATTGATCTTTACGTCTCGACCATTTTGAGACTCCTCGTCATGTCCGTGATCATATCCGGGACTCCGAACTACCTTCGGTACATCAAAACACAAAACTCATAATACCGATCATCACCGAACTTTAAGCGTGTGGACCCTGCGGGTTCGAGAACTATGTAGACATGACCGAGACACATCTCAACCAATAGCGGAACCTGGATGCTCATATTGGCTCCTACATATTCTACGAAGATCTTTATCGGTCAAACCGCATAACAACATATGTTGTTCCTTTTGTCATCAGTATGTTACTTGCCCGAGATTCGATCGTCGGTATCTCATTACCTAGTTCAATCTCGTTACCGGCAAGTCTCTTTACTCGTTATGTAATGCATCGTCCCGCAACTAACTCATTAGCTACATTTATTGCAAGGCTTATAGTGATGTGCATTACCGAGAGGGCCCAGAGATACCTCTCCGACAATCGGAGTGACAAATCCTAATCTCGAAATACGCCAACTCAACATGTACCTTTGGAAACACCTGTAGAGCTCCTTTATAATCACCCAGTTACATTGTGACGTTTGGTAGCACACAAAGTGTTCCTCCGATAAACGGGAGTTGCATAATCTCATAGTCATAGGAACATGTATAAGTCATGAAGAAAGCAATAGCAACATACTAAACGATCAAGTGCTAAGCTAACGGAATGGGTCAAGTCAATCACATCATTCTCCTAATGATGTGATCCCGTTAATCAAATGACAACTCAGGTCTATGGCTAGGAAATACAACCATCTTTCATCAACGAGCTAGTCAAGTAGAGGCATACTAGTGACACTATGTTTGTCTATGTATTCACACATGTATTATGTTTCCGGTTAATACAATTCTAGCATGATAAACATTTATCATGATATAAGGAAATAAATAATAACTTTATTATTGCCTCTAGGGCATATTTCCTTGACCTTGTGGGCAGCAGGTGGCCCCCCTTCAGTGGGTCTTGGCTCCAATATTTTTTATTTATTACAGAAAAAATCTCCAAAAAGTTTCGTCCAATTCCAAGAACTTTTATTTCTGCACAAAAACAACACCATGGTGTTCTACTGAACACAATGTCAGTCCAGGTTAGTTTCATTCAGATCATGCAAATTAGAATCCAAAACAAGAGCAGAATTGTTTGGAGAAGTAGATACGGTGGAGACGTATAAACTTCCCAAGCTTAACTCATTGCTTGTCCTCAAGCAATTCAATTAACAAATTGAAAGTGATAAAGAAAAACTTTTATGAACTCTTTTGTTCTTGTATCCGTATATAAGCTTAAATAGTACCAAAGTTTTCAGCAAAGATCATAACAAACCATCCAAATGACAACTCTTAGAAATTATATACATATCAATGGCATAATCAACTAGCGAGCAATAATAATATATCTCAAATGCCAACACTTCATCAAAACAATCATGATATAATGACAATATGGTACTACCTTCGTCCCAAAATAAGTGTCTCAACTTTGTACTAACTTTAGTACAAAGTTGTAAGTTTGAGACACTTATTTTGGGATGGAGGGAGTATCTCGCTAGCCCCTTCTGAGACCGCAAAACATAAATGCAGAGCACCTCCAAAATTCAAGTAGCGACTAAACATTGTAATTCATGGTAGAAGAGATCCAATCATGATGCACACAATATTAACTATACACAATGCATGAGAATGACAATAGTGCTCTCAAGACTGGTGCTTGATTGAGAAGGTGATGACTCAACAATAAAAGTAACATAACATAAAAGTAAATAGATAGGACCTTCGTAAAGGGAAGCAGGAATTTGCGGAGGTTCCAGAGCTCGAAGCTTAAATCGGAGATAAATATAATTTTGAGAGGCATGCCTTTCATGTCAACTCATGACCGAGAGTTTTCAATATCTTCCATGCTAAACACATTAGCGACGGTTCCCAAACGGTAAGGTAAAGTTTCCTCGCCCTCCACCAAAAAATACAAGGCATGGCTAGCCAAATCCTTAGGTACCCTCCATACCAACAACTTTCGGTAGAGTTTGTTTAATTATTTTGCAATTTAATCATGGGATTGGGCATACTAAATACCAGCCCCTCTCGTGTAAGGACAAGTGAATAAACACTTGTCATGAGAATAATCCGCTTAGCATGGAAGATACTGACTGCCCCCTGTCGCTCTATGAGCGATACAAGCACACAAAACAGATGTTCATTTGAATATTTGGAGGTGGCACATGCAAATTTACTTAGAACGGCAGAGTAATACCGCATATAGGTAGATATATTGGACTCATCTGGAATAACTTTCGTTTAGGGATTTGGATGCACAAGCAGAATTTCCGCTTAGTACAGGCGAAGGCTAGCCAATAGGTTGAGAAGCAACCAGCTAGAGAGCAAAAGCGGTCATAATCATGCATTGTGAATAATTAACATTGAATACTAGCATGATTAGAATATAAACACCATCAACATAAATATCTGGAGGCTATGTTGGTTTTGAATCAACTACATGTGTGAGCATGTGCCAAGTCAAGCCACTTGAAACATTTAGAGGAGGATACCATACCATTATACCACATCACAATCATTTTAATGCATGTTGACATCCAAGATAAATCATTATCCACTCCTAGATACTTAAGCATGGCATGAGCAACTATAATCTCTAATTGTCACCACGCACATGTTTACTCATAATATGTTGAATCATGGATACTGAGTTAAACATATTTACAAAAACAAGAACAAGCTGAGTTCATACCCGCTTTTCCTTACCACGGTCACTTCATCAAATACCATCATTATTGCCTTTAACTTGCACGACCGGATGATATAAAGATAATAATAGTGCAAGAGTATCATGGACTAAGCTAGAATCTGCAAACATTTTATTCAAAGGAGAAGACAAGGTAATATGGGCTCTTTATTAGATCAACAATAATGCATATGAGAGCCATTCAACATTTTCATCGTGGTCTTCTCCTTATGATGACTTAATAAAAGAAAAAAATTCAGAGAAACATACTGAAATGTTTTTGGGGTTTTTGTTTTTCTTGAAGAAAGTAAATTAACAAAGGAAAAACAAAAATGAGAAAAACTATTTACACGGGAAAGCTCCCAACAAGCAAAAGAAGAAATGAGAAATCTGTTTGGGTTTTCTTTTAATACTACAACTAATTAGACTAGAAAGAAAAACCGAAAAGAAGCTAGAAATTTTTTTGGATTTTCTCAAAGTTTTTCAAACACACAAGAAGAAAGCAAAAAATAAAACTAATATGGACTATACAATGAAAGGGGATGAACACCGACAACTGGAATGAAATGTGTGAACATGAATGTAATATCGGTGAGAAATACGTACTCCCCCAAGTTTAGGCTTTTGCCTAGCTTGGTAATCACCATCCGTAGTAGTCATCTGGTCAAATATGAAAGTGTGGAGGCGGCGGCACCTGAGTGTCCCAGTCCTGGGCCTCATTCTCTGTCGTAGCCAATGTGTTCCGCTACGCAGTAATGTCAAGTGGCATGACGGTGTATCCATTCCTGGCATGAGAGTCAAAGAAAGCAGGTGCAGGTAAGAGAATAACATCACAAGTAACCTCGTTGAATACCAAGTTATAGCGAATATGAGGAGGCTCAGGCTGATCAATAGAGTGGTGATCTATCATAGACCGGTGATATAAATAGACCTTAGACAATAAATAATCATGGGGGCACATAGCAACATGGAAACATCTCGCTAAGTGAGCAGCATAAATACCACCATGGATCTTACCCTTAGTCCTATTGATGTGTAGGCGGCGTGCAATGATAGCACCAAGGCTATAAGTGTTATCATTATGAAGTGTGTGACATAAAATGGCTAGGTTAGGCGCACTGAGCGTACCACCTTGCTCTCTAGCAGTCAAGCATTTCCCTATAAACAAAGCAAAGTAGTGCGTAGAAGGAAATTGCAAACTAGTGGCTCCGGCTTTCGACACGCCCCTTTCCTCTCCCACAGTTAAATTGCGGAGGAAGCCCTCAAACTCATCTGGTCTAGGCTCTCCTAATTCCACATCAAAAGGAATCAAACATATCTCACAAAATTCAGCAAGTGGTATCTGATGATGTTCAACATATAAATCAAAATGCACCATGGGGGGTTTGAGCCTATTAAAAATATGAAAATTTGCACAAAGGAGCTTGTAAGGATGTGGTATTGATCCCACTCACCTGCGAGGAAGTCGGTCAGCTCGGCATTTGCAACAGATTGCGTGAACTATTAATAGAATCTGGCTTCATTCATGAAGGGATTGTGTGGCCATTCGCACGGCGACACCTCCGTCCTACGCGGGATGTTGAATATCCAAGGAGTCCCCAATGACTCCCTTGGCATTCCGTTTCGAAGAACTTCTCCAAAAGAAATTCATTTTTCCTACGAACAAATTTCTGAAAAATTTTGGGGCCACAAAATGATGTCAATAAAACTTCACAAGATTGATAGCAACTACTCATATGAATGTCTAGAGGCTATATCAAGCATTCAAACTACTTGGAACTCAAATAATTCAACATGCAAACTCATTTTCAGTAGCACTAAGAGTAGCTAATTATGCAAAATATAATCTACTAAAGCAAAAACTAATTGGAGCAATGGAGGAGTCACAAAGCAAGGAGCAATCCCCCAAAACAGTTTCAGAAACGGAGCTCCAAGCAAAGAGATCGAAAATCTCAGGTTTGGGAGCAAGAACTCGAGGGAGGGGGCTACCAGGAATTTTTCTAGACGTAAGAGACGAAGTGGGCTGAAGGAATAAGTGAGGGGGTCCCTATAGGGCCCACAAGCCACTAGGGCACGCCCTGGTGCCTTGTGGGCACCAGGAGCCCCCCCCCCCCCCCCCTACAGTGGGTCTTGACTCTAGTATTTTTTATTTCTTGCATAAAAAATCTACAAAAAGTTTTGTCCAATTTCAGGAACTTTTATTTCTGCACAAAAACAACACCATGGTAGTTCTGCTGAAAAGAGCGTCAGTCCGGATTAGTTTCATTCAAATCGTGCAAATTAGAGTCCAAAACAATAGCAAAAGTGTTTGAAAAAGTATATACGACGGAGACGTATCAATATATAAGTCATGGAGATGATAGAATACAGTAGATATTATGTAAGAATAGTTATGAATCTATTTATGATAGCACCTAAGTTAATGATTGATACGTCTCCAACGTATCTATAACTTTTGATTGTTCCATGCTATTATTATCAATCTTGGATGCTTTATATGCATTTTATAGTATTTTAGATCATTTTTTGGGACTAACCTATTAACCTAGTGCCCAATGTCAGTTCCTGTTTTTTCTGCATGTTTTTGGCTTTTTAGAAATCATTGGATTAATTTTTTCTGGACCAGAAGGGACCCTAGAATTTCTGGGAGGAGGCCAGAAGAGCTAAGAGGGAGCAACATGCTCGTAGGGCGCGCCCCAGGGGCGCCCCTTGAGCTTATGTGCCGCTCGTAGCACGTCTTGACCTACTTCCACCTCTATAAATTTAGAAATATTCCCAAAACAAAAAAGAGCCACCTGAAACACTTTTTCTGCCGCCGCAAGCTTCTATTCTTCTGTGATCCCATTTGGTGGCCTTTTCTGGTACACTACCGGAGGGGGAATCAATCATGGAGGGCTTCTACATCATCCTTGCCCCCTTCCGATGATACATGGGTAGTTTACCATAGACCTACAGGTCCATAGCTAGTAGCTAGATGGCTTATTCTCTCTCTCTTTGATCTTCAATCCGATGTTCTCCTCGGTGTTCTTGGAGTTCCATTCGATGTAATCTTCTTTTGCGGTGTGTTTGTTGGGATCCGGTGAATTGTGGGTTTATGATGTGAATATTTATGAGAAGTAATTGAGTCGTTTCTGAACTTTATTATGCATGATTGTTATAGCTTTGTATTTATCTTCGATATATCCGTTTGGTTTGGCCAACCGATACGTCTCCAACGTATCTATAATTTTTTTATTGTTTCATGCTATTGTAGTATCAATCTTGGATGCTTTATACGCAATTATATATCATTTTTTTGGTACTAACCTCTTAACCTAGTGCCCAGTGTCAGTTGTTGTTTTTTCTTCTTATTTTTCGCTTTTCAGAAAATCAGTTCCAAACGGAGTCCAAATGCTACGAAACTTTTTGAATTTTTTTCTAGACCTAGAGAGACCCTAGAAGCTTTAGGGGAAGACATGCCGATCCACAAAGGAGCGACAAGCTCGTGAGGCGCGCCCAAGGGGGGCGGCCCCCAGGCTTGTGGGCCTCTCGTGGCACCTATTGACCTAATTACACTTCTATAAATTCTCAAATATTCCCAATACATCTGAGAGCCACCCGAAACACTTTTTCCGCCACCTCAAGCCTTTGTTCTTCCACGATCCCATCTGGAGGACTTCTGTAAGTGCATCTAGTGCCACCCCTAGTTGGTTTCGGAGTATTGACGACAAACCTGGTTGAGGGACTAATGTGTTTGTGAGAATTGCAGGATAACACAGGTAGTAGTCCCTCATTATTCGGTTTACCTACCGGAAATGACCCCTAAAAATGTGTGAAGACATTAAGGACAATGGTGGTCTGTGAAGCTATTCACGTTGAAGACTATGACATGAGAAGATATCGCGTGAAGACTATGGAGCGCGAAGACTTAGTTGTTTCGTTGTTCCCTTTTCTTCTTTGTTGAGTCATAGGAACCACTGTACTGTTAAGTGGGGTCCAAGTGAACAAAGTCAGAGTGACTGAAGTGATGCTCAACCAAATCCTATGTCTTCGAGCGAAGACAATAAGAGCAAATCTTATCCAGATTCGGATGAGTCAGCTTTACTTGTAGCCCAAGTCAAGCTGCCGCGTGTGTTTCAAATCTGACCGTTGAGACACGTGTCAGTTCCTTAGTGACCCAGGGTCATTTCGGACAAATCAGCTCGGGTTGCCCAGTGGCTATAAATAGCCCACCCCCTACACTATAAATTGGTGGCTGCTCAGAGTTAGTACACGGCTTTTGTCGTTTGAGAGCAACCCACCTCTGAAGCTTTTGAGAGAGAATCCTTGCAAGGACAAAGCCCAAACCACCCAGAGCCCAAAGAGTGTTTGGCATCACTGAAGTCTTTCAGTCCGCATGATCTGAAGACTTGTTACACTTGAGGACGGACTATGAATCCTCCAGCCGGTTAGGCGTCGCATTCTGAGCATCCAAGAGTCATTGTGGATTGCCGGTGAACGAAGTCTGTGAAGGTTTGGAAGTCTACCTTGAAGACTTACCAGAGTGATTGGGCGGGGGGGGGGGGGGGGGGCGGGGACTAGGTGCCCTTAGCTCAAGGGGAATAAGGTGAAGACGTGGTCTTCTGAGTTGAATCTCAGCCTCCCTAACCAGACATACAGTTGTCACAGCAACTGGAACTGGTCAAACAAATCTCTGTCCTCCCGAGCTACTGGTTCTATCTCTCACTTCTCTTTACTTACAGTTTGTGTTCGTGAAGTCATTGCCTGCTTGCTTTATCTGTTTGACTTCACTGTGTGACTACTTGTCCTGATTGGCTTCATACTATCTTCCATCCTAATCATTACTACCTAGCTGATTATAGTCTTCGTGCTTTCACTTCATTGAATACTTGACTATGGCTTGTCTAGTGTAGTCTACCTTCCGCTGCATTCGAATAGTGTCATTTCTATTGTTTGTCTTCGAAACTCCCATGTTTCGAAGACTTCCATAAAAATCACCTATTCGCCCCCCCTAGTCGATAACTAGCCCTTTCAATTTGTATCAGAGCAAGGTACTCCCTTGTTCTGTGTGATTCGGTTTAACCACCTAGAGTTTTAGCTATGTTGACTACAGGGATAATCAAAGTCTCCGCTGCGTGCCCCATCTTCGATGGCACTGAATATCCCTACTGGAAGAATGGAATGCGCATGCATCTTGAAGCCATTGATGTCGATCTATGGTATGTCGTCAAGAACGGCATTCCCAAGACTGGTGAAGGTGTCACCCCTGCTGATGTCAAGAAGTTCGTTCAACTGGACTCTACCACCAAAAACATCATCTGTGGTCATCTGACCAAAGGACAGTATGGCCGTGTGAGTGCTCTGGAAATATCGAAGCTAGTCTGGGACTGGCTCTCCAAGGTCAATGAAGGCGTCTCAACTCAGCGAGATCAACGGACCAGTACTCTCCGCAACCTCTTCAACCATTTCAAGAGACACGACAATGAGAACGTCCAGCTCACATTTGATTGCCTCACTGAAATCACAAATGAGCTCCAAGCACTCGGCGCCATTGAGATTACAAAGCATGAAATAGTGAAGACACTACTGAGATCTCTTGATAGCTCATTTGACACCTCAGCCCTGATGATACAAGAACGCCCTGACTTCAAGTCTCTCGATCCGTCTGACATACTTGAGAGGCTTAACACACATGAGTACCAGCTATCTGAGAAACAAGATATCTATGGCCCCAACTATGGCCGAACTCGCGCTTTGAAGGCAAAGGCTGCTGCTTCCTCATCTGAAGAAGTATCTGACTGCAGTTCTAGTGATCCTGAAGACATTGGAAAGGAGCTTGCTATGCTTGTGAAGAAGTTCCAGAAATTCACCAAGAAGAAAAGCTTCAGAAAGTCTTCACGATCCAGCTCAAGGAATGATGAAGCGTCCACTCATGACCACAAGAAGAGAACCTGCCACAAGTGCAAGAAACCTGGACACTACATCTCTGAGTGTCCATAGTGGGACAATGAGAAGAAGAAGAAGAAGAGCAAAGAATATGATTATGATGACAAGAAGAAGAAGAAATCCTCAAAGTCTTCTTCCAAGTCTTCATCACACAAGAAGAGCTCATCCGGCAAGGCTCGTGTGTTTTTTGGCAAGGAGATGGATTCAGAGGAGGAGTCCGCTTCTGAGGAGGTGGAGGTGGAGTCTGAGGAGGAGTTTGACTCTGGTGTTGCGAGTCTGGCTCTAGCTACAGCCTATGTCGCCAAGTTCATCTTCAACACTGAAGACAGTGGCTCCGTCACCAACGCTGATGATAATAACAAGGACGACTCGGCTCCCACCTACTGCTTCATGGCACATGGTGCCAAGGTAAAATCACGCGATGCTTACTTTCAAACATCAAGTGAATATGACTCTGATGGTGAATCCAAACCTAGTTACAAAACACTTGCTAAAATTACAACTGAACAATAGAAAGCTATGGAACATACTCAAAAACTGTTAGACAAAAGCGATGACCTGTTGGACGCGGAAATGACCAAATCTTAGTCCTTAATTGAAGACATCAAAAATCTTCATGTTAAGTACCAGGAACTTGAAGGTCGACATGAATCGCTCTCAACTTCTCATGAAAAACTTTCCTATGAGTATCTTCAAAGGAAGTAGGAACTTGAGAAATTGAGATCGGCTCATGAAGATCTTCAAAAGGAGAACGAGTCACTTCGCGCTCAACAGATCAGTTCCGCTCAGGAAGAATTTGAACCACCATGTCTAAAATGCATTGAGCGTGATAACGCTGCCTCTGTTGATGAATGTTCTACTGCTACTACTGTTGCAATATCTTCAACTGCTGATGTGGTAACTAACCCCTTTGCTGAGGATACCACTACTATTGCTGATGAGAATGCCAGGTTGAAGACACTGCTTGAGACAGGGATGTACAAAAGTCTCAAAGGGCATCAGACATTATGTGATGTCCTCAAAAAGCAGATTCTGAACCGAAACCCTAGGAAAGAGGGTGTTGGGTTCGAGAGGAAAATGAATGTTGATGGGTCGTACTGGAAGCCTGAGCAATACCCCAAAACCACATGGGTTGCTGCAAAGGAACCTTCAGTAGATCCATCCACCTTATCTGGTTTCACTTATGCTAACCCCATTATCATTGATGAATCCTTTGATGCAAACTATAAATTGTTTAAGAATCAGAATGGCGAAGTGTTTGCCAGATATATTGGTACTAACTGCAGGAATGGGCCACCTATGAAGAAGATATGGGTACCCAAAAGTTGTCTTGAGAATCTTCCGGTGAATGTCATCTTGACACCACCTGTGAAGAAGACAAACCCCATACCAAAGGCGTCATATGGTCCTAAAGCTTCATACAGACCAAGGACTCATCTGAGTCACCCTAACGTCAATGTTTTGCAAGGAAATCATACTCAGACCCATGAATATGAGTGTGTTTCCTCAAACCACTATGTTCATAGAACTAAGAACTTTTCTGCTTATTCCTATGAGTATTATTCACCTCCTGCAAGGCTATTTACTAGGGATCCAAAGCCGAAGTTCTCAGATGTTGCACGTAGACTCATTGCTTCTAAGCCACCCCTGAAAATGTGGGTGGTTAAGAAAACTTAACTCTCTTTTGCAGGGAAAGGTCTCCAGCTGGAAATCTAAGGCGTCCAATGCTAATGCTGGGGACCTTAAACATCGTGTGGGGCACAGGATAAAATGCCCAAATGGTCTTACTTTGTATTTCGTTCCGGGATTCCTTGACACTCATCCTATCTATCCTAACCAAGATCTGAATATCCATGCTCCACTTGTTCGTCAAATGTTTATGCTTCACAACTCGCTTGGTGAAGCCTATCCCCCAAACTGCACTGTAGGCTATGACACATCGTACTTCAGAATGGATTATGGACAGTGGATGCACTAACCAAATGACTGGCGATCGAAGTCTTCTGATGGATTCAACCCTACGTCCATCAGACAAGAGTCACATCACATTTGCGGACAC
Organism: Triticum timopheevii; assembly: GCA_963921465.1. NCBI lineage: Eukaryota > Viridiplantae > Streptophyta > Magnoliopsida > Poales > Poaceae > Triticum > Triticum timopheevii. Next base: position 68,686,157 of record OY997266.1, read on the forward strand.
TGGTAAAAGCAAGGTATTGGGTCTAGGTAGAGTTGCAATATCAAGGGATCAACACATGGATAAAGTGATGCTTGTTGAATCCCTTGGTTTCAACTTAATGTCTGTCCCAATGCTTTGTGACTTAAACATGATTGTGCTATTTGGAAAATATCGATGCCTTGTGCTAATGGAATCTGACAAGTCTCTAGTCTTTGAAGGGTATCGGAAAGATGATCTGTATATGGTAGATTTCTCAGCAGGACCACAGATGGCCGTATGTCTTCTAGCAAAAGCTTTAGAGTGCTGGCTTTGGCATCGAAGGCTAGGACATGCTGTCATGAGGAACTTGCACACTCTCGCGAAGAAGAAGCATGTAGTGGGCATCAAAGGCGTCAAGTTCAAGAAGGATCATCTGTGTGGCGCTTGCGAAGTTGGAAAGATGACCAGGGCCAAGCATCCCTCGAAGACAATCATGACTACATCTCAACCCTTCGAGCTGCTACACATGGACTCATTTGGCCCTACTCACTACTCTACTCTCAATGCTACTGCTTGCCTCTATGGCTTTGTCATTGTTGATGATTACTTTAGATATACTTGGGTGCATATAATCCTCTACAAGACTGAAGTGCAGGATGTCTTCAGACACTTAGCCAATCGTGCCATGACAAACTATGGCATCAAGATCAAGCACATCAGAAGCGACAACGACACCGAGTTCAAGAACACCGGACTCGACCTTTATCTGGATACTTTGGGTATTACTCATGAGTTCTCTGCTCCTTACACACCTCAGCAGAATGGCATCATAGAGCGCAAGAACAGAACTCTTATTGAAATGGCCCGAATGATGCTTGATGAGTACAAGACTCCACGGAAGTTCTGGCCTGAAGCCATTGACACTGCATGCCACATCATCAATCGTGTTTATCTTCACAAGCTTCTAAAGAAAACATCCTATGAACTCCTAACTGGTAAGAAGCCAAATGTAAGTTACTTTAGAGTATTTGGTGCTAGGTGCTGGATCAAGGATCCACATCACACTTCAAAATTTGCACCAAAAGCACATGAAGGTTTTATGCTTGGTTACGGGAAGGATTCGCATCCTACAGAGTCTTCAACCTCTTTCACTATAAAGTGGTTGAAACTGTGGATGTGCGGTTCGATGAGACTAATGGCTCGCAAAGTGAGCACCTGCCAAATGTTCTAGATGAATTACCCTCTAGTGAGTCAATCAAGCAAATGGGAATTGGAGAGATCATACCATCTGAGAATCAGACTGAAGAAGAACTGGTCGTTTCTTCACCTAATCAACCTGAAGACAATGCTCAGCCTAAAGACAATCCCCCATATAATGACATTGATCAGCATGAGCAAAATCTTCGTCTTGTTCATCCTCGTGTTGCAAATGAAGTACAAATTGAGAAGATAATAGACAGCATCAATGCACTTGGTCCACTCACTCGTTCAAGAGCTACTCAAAGGGCAACACAGCTAACCAATTTCTGTGGGCATTTTGCATTCGTCTCAATCTCTGAACCCAAGAAAGTCGCTGAAGCCTTCATGGAACCTGAATGGATTCAAGCTATGCAAGAAGAGCTTCAACAGTTCGAGTTGAATAATGTGTGGGAATTGGTCAAGCGCCCTGATCCTCAGAAGCACAATATCATTGGCACCAAATGGATATATCGCAACAAGCAAGATGAGCATGGACAAGTCGTCAGAAACAAGGCTCGTCTCGTTGCACAAGGTTACACTCAAGTGGAAGGAATTGACTTCGATGAAACATTTTCTCCGGTGGCAAGGCTTGAAGCCATTTGCATACTGATAGCCTATGCAAATCATCACAACATCCTTCTATATCGAATGGATGTGAAGAGTGCTTTTCTCAATGGAAAGATAGAAGAAGAAGTATATGTCGCACAACCTCCTGGCTTTGAAGATCCAAAACATCCTGATATGGTATACAAGCTCAACAAGGCACTGTATAGCCTCAAACAAGCCCCTCGTGCTTGGTATGACACGCTCAAAGACTTCCTGAAGAGCAAAGGCTTCAAACCTGGTTCACTAGATCCTACACTCTTCACGACATATGATGGTGAACTGTTTGTGTGCCAAATCTATGTGGATGACATTATCTTCGGCTGCACCAACAAGAAATACAGTGATGAGTTTGGTCACATGATGCGAGAGCAATATCAGATGTCCATGATGGGCGAGCTGAAGTTCTTTCTGGGTCTCCAAATCCGTGAGCAACGCAACAGCATCTTCATATCTCAAGAAAAATACCTCAAAGATTGCCTAAAGAAGTTTGGAATGCAAGACTGCAAAGGATACACGACGCCAATGCCAACCAAAAGTCATCTGGGTCCCGACGCCAATGGTAAAGAGTTCGATCAAAAGGTATACCGCTCCATGATTGGTTCTTTGCTTTATTTATGTGCATCTAGGCCAGATATAATGCTTAGTGTTTGCATGTGTGCCCGATTCCAAGCGGCACCAAAGGAATCGCATCACTTAGCAGTGAAGCGAATTCTTCGATATTTGGCTTACACACCAACTCTAGGATTATGGTATCCAAAGGGCTCAGAGTTTGATCTAGTTGGATTCTCAGATGCTGACTATGCTGGTGACAAGGTTGATCGCAAGTCCACATCTGGCACATGTCACTTTCTGGGATGATCCCTTGTCTGTTGGTCTTCAAAGAAGCCGAACTGTGTATCTCTCTCCACTGCTGAATCTGAATACATTGCTGCTGGATCTTGCTGTGCTCAGCTTCTCTGGATGAAGCAAACTCTCAAGGACTATGGTATCCACCTGAAGAATGTGCCACTCTACTGCGATAATGAGAGTGCCATCAAGATTGCCAACAACCCAGTTTAGCACTCGAAGACAAAGCACATTGAAATTCGTCATCACTTTCTCAGAGATCATGTTATGAAGGAAGATATTGATATCATTCACGTCAAAACTGAAGAGCAATTGGCTGATATCTTCACAAAGCCCTTGGGAGAAAAGGTTTTGCAAGTTGCGGTGTGAGCTAAATATCTTGGAATCCTCAAATGTCCTGTGATTAGGCACACATCCTAACAAGTATGAATTTTGATGACTTAGATCTGCAACACACGAAGTAATGTATATCTTCAATCAATGAAGACATACACTCTAAGTGTGAATACATTAATGAGGAATTTGACTTCGGGGCGCCACGATAATTGTGCGTCGTGTCTGGGTCTAATACTTCCTATACGGTGGGTAATGCCACCACCAAACTTTTGTTTGAAGTGTTTCGCTTGGCGTTATGTTTGCAAAGTCTTTGTATTTTATTTATCTTCGTCCTTGACTTAAGTTCATATTCATCTTCATCTTGTTGATTTGGTCGTATAGTAGTTATATACGCACTTGTGTTCTGTCCTCTACAGCATTCACTTATAGCTATGGCTTCGTGCTGAATCTCTTGATCTAAGTGAATGTGATCGGACCCTAACCTATCTATGCTTCTACCTCAACTCTATCTATCCAAATCATATGCATTCTATTGAAAGCTGTCGATTGTCTTCACTGAGACCTTGTCAGCTGAAGTCAATCTGACAAACATGTATATCTATTTTTAATGCTATATCCTTATTGCCTGAAAGCCGGAGAATTCGGAACGACCACCCCGACAATCCAGGCATGCGTGGGAACATGGAACAACTTCCAAGGTGTTGCATGCTTGCCACGTGCCCTTCAGATGTGAATCGCCAGGGGCACCTGCGTAATTGCGTTGTGCCGTCCCTTTCCTTATAAATACCCATCACATCTCGGTCAAAAATTCTTCTTCCACCTCGCCACCTCTCGCAAACCCCAGCGCCACCGCTAGCTCTCGACGACGCCGACGACGAAGCGCTTAGCTGTCGCGACTTCTCCGACGTCGTCCTCATGCCGGCTGCGGACTTCGTCTTCTTCATCGCCGCCGTAGGTGTCTTCTGTCGCCAAGTTAGGGCACGGAAGATCGAACTGCTCGGCCTCCAACTTCACTCCGTCTAGCAGTTCTTCGTTTGGTAATTAAAACTCACTTTTTACCGTCTTTTTGATCTGATAGATTCATCCCTCTTTACCAAAAGCGGTTTCTAGATCTCCAAAGTTGAATCTATCTCTTTTTGCATCTCATACTATGCCTAGTATGTTCACTTATGCTTCTCTATAAGTTAGATTCCTCACTTGTACTTATTCTTGGATTCGTATAAATCTGGAACCAACTCTCAATAAATAAGTGAATGTCTTCGCGTTATGAGGTCAATGTCTTCAAACTGATTTATCTTCAAATCTTCTGAGAATGCATATGACCTCTTCCCCTTCCCTCCCACCTCTAATGTTGTCATAGGTACATGTCTGTGGGAGAATCCCTTGGTTCTCATAGTCTGCATTCATTTGCAGAATTCTTACAGAGTCACATAAATTCTCCTGAAGCCACTTCTTGTCTGACCAGCCGTCGAAAGCCTTTACTAGCTTTGAAGCCTTTCAGGTTAAGCTTCATGGCTACAGAAAAGTTGGCTAGAAAGGGTGGCAGACAGCACCGTGGGAATACTTCCAAGGATTTGCCACCAGACCTGCACGAACTGTACAAGACAGACCCAGAGGAAACCTATGGAGAATGCTAGAATCAAATCCAATGGATTCAAAGATATTGGGCAGAGCAATGGTTCAAGTACAGATTTGTCACTGAAGAGTATGCCGAGAAGAATGCCATCAAGCGACCCTGGGGAGATATACTATACAAAAATCTTCCTCCCAGGTCCAAGACTGAAGCTATTGAGCAAGGCTTCTATCCGTGCATGGTTCACGGACCACAGCCAGAGAACGCTGACCCTTCATCTCTGATGTGGTGTCATGAAGACAATCTGTTCAAGCGCAACTTCAAGTTCGCAAAAGACTCTGCTGTGAAGAATAAGAAGGAATTTGGACTTGAATTCAACCCAGGTCCATCTGCTCGTTGGGAAGATGGCACCCGTAAAGCCAATGAAAACAGAATCGGCCCCTTCTACAACCTCGACGGCCTCATCACTCACATTGCCGTTCAAGGAGCAAATGTGGATCATTCTGGTGATGATGCTGACTCTAATGATGCACCAGCTCCTCCTCCTAAGCCGCAGAAGCAAAAGAAATCTAAGGCTTCAAAACCTACTGCTGCACCAAAAGCTTCTCGAGCAAAGCCATTGGCAACTGCCCCTCCTGCTCCAAGTAACAATTCTGAAGATCTCTCTCGCATCTCCAAGAAGAAAGAGAAGACACGGAAGAAAAATGTTCAAAGCTCTGGTCAAGCCCTGACACCTGCTGCCATTCTGAGGAACGAAATCGAAGCCATTGATCTTTCATCAGATGATGAGTGTGGAGATGATGCTCCTGAGCAGCTGATAAAGAGCAAGCAAGAGGCGGAGATCTTCAATGATCTGCCCCTCTTCGACGTAAACATTCTAGATAACTTCATTGATGGGTGGTTTGACAACCCCAATCTCACTTTGATGATCTTCAGCTTTCAATTGGCATCAGCATCTCTTTCCAAGGCACCATTTCTCCTGAGCTGGCTCTGGCTCAGCGAATTGTTGAACTGAAGAACAAAATTGATTTTGAGAAAGAACAATTCAAGAGTGGCCAAGCTCAGTGTGGCTGATGTTCAAAACTTCAAGTTGATGCTGCATGACCTCAAGGAGGCATTTCTCAAGAAGCGCGAAGAAGCCAAAGGTTCAAGAGAGCGCATGAAGAATCTAGCTGCCAAGTGTGTTCAAGCTTACAATGAAGCTGAGAAGCACAAGGCACTTGGGCGTCCTGGCATCGACCCCAGGCTGGCTGCCAAGAAGAAAAAGCCTACTGTGGCCCGAACTGAAGCACCAAGGCGGGAAGAACCTCGCATTGTCTTACCTGCCAGTATGACAGGATCGAAGCCTAAGGTCCCCACAGTGGCTTCAGAACAGAAGAAAACTAGGGCAGCTGAAGCCGAAGCCAGAAAGCGCAAACTCAAGAACACCACTGATAATGCACCACCCACCAAGAAGAGAAAGACCAAGAAGAAAGATTGGGCTGCTCCCACAGAGCCCCTCGTTGTCGAGCCCATTGCTTTTGTTCGTCCTGCATCTGAACACCAATAGCGTCAGTTGATAGTTCATGAGCCTGCTTCCACAGAGGCTCCTGAAGCTGAAGAAGTTCCAGCCGTTGACCTCATCACGGCTGAAGACATTGATCCCCAAGACAATGTAGTTGATGATGAAGTCCTTCCTCAGATCGAGCGCCCAACGGTATCATCACCTGTTCTCACGACCAGCGAACTCATCAGTATTGGTCGTCCTTTGACGCCAATCTCTCAAGATGCCTCATGGGCTGATCGCCCCCAACTAGCAACTCCAAGTCAAGACTCACCAAGTACACCCCGTCCTCCACCAGCGCAAGTCACCAGCCCAATGGTGAATGACGACAATTACATGGAGACTACACCATCACCAAAAGTGTCGCCCTATTCAAACGGCTCCGCAAAGGCCTAAGGCCATCAGTCTCCATGACAACCATCACAGAAGAAGATTCAAACCAATCCATCTCAGTGGCACGTCAAGTGTTCCCTGAAGAGAATCCCTCTATGACGGCTCCCACGTCCGAAGCCAATGTTGCTGAAGACAATCCGGTTGCATCAGCCGATGAAAGACAAGAAGAAGAACGTGTTGATACACCCCCTACCAACCAAGAAGTTGTTCTTGAGGAGAACGTGTCTGTGCCCGACCCTCCAACTACTCAAGTGGAGGTTGAAAATCCTAAGGCGACCACCAATAACTCCACTGAAGCCAATGACGTCATGGTTGAAGATAATGTGGCGCCTGCAATGAACACTGTGCATGAAGCCAATGATGCACCTGCAACAAATGTGCAACCTGACGCCCTTGCTAATGCCACTGATCCCGTTCCGCTACCAAGGCCACACACTATTGAGCAAGCATTCTATCAAGGCGAGCTGGTCACTGTCAAATGGCCAATTCTGGTTCCTCCGCCTGCTCCCGGACCTCAGTTTGACTATCATGTGGAGCACAGGCCTTAGGTTCAGAAGCCAAAACAAAGGTTGCCAAGGCTGCCAGGTACTGCATTTGCAATATATCATTCAATGCCAATGGCTTCATTGCACACAACACCTTCTTCGATAGAGCCAAGAACCCATATTCCAAGCCAAGAATATCATATGATCAGTTCTGGAGTTATCAGCAGCGCAGCTATTACTCTTGTGTTCTATACAATCAAGGGCGCATATTTCCTCATATGCGTCTGTATTCCGAAGCCATTGCTGGTCTGCCCTGCTTAGAAGAAGCCCTTGACTGTTTCAGAGATGCAGGCCTTCTTCAGTTTGTGACAGATAAGGAGAATTTGAATGAAGAGCTTCTACTACAATTCTATGCAACTCTCCACATTCACGGCTACAACAGGGATCCGAAGACATGGATCCTTGAGTGGATGACAGGCAATGTACACCATGAAGCCAAAGCTCTTGATCTCATTGAGCTTACTGGCCTGTCAACTCCAAGTGAACTCTATGAACCTGGTTGTCAGCATCACCGCAATGCGTTGGAAAGCATCTTTCAGAAGCCAGAGCCCAATATGAGCCAAATGCTGAGTATGATGAAGCCACTACCACAGGATGCTGAATATCCCAAGGAATTCTTTGTTGAAGACCTAGAGTATCTGCCCCGCACCATCTATCACATTATCAGGCGAACTCTATGGCCCATCAAAGGACATTCTTCCTCAGCAAAGCTCGAAGGCGCAATGAAGACATTGGTCTTCTACATTCTCAATGGCATCAGCTTCAATGCTCAGGATTTCTTCATTCTCCAATTTGCTGCATCTGGCTCAGACATATTTGTGAAGGAAATATGCCCTAGAGGCAATAATAAAGTTATTATTTATTTCCTCATATCATGATAAATGTTTATTATTCATGCTAGAATTGTATTAACCGGAAACATGATACATGTGTGAATACATAGACAAACTTAATGTCACTAGTATGCCTCTACTTGACTAGCTCATTAATCAATGATGGTTATGTTTCCTAACCATAGACATGTGTTGTCATTTGATTAACGGGATCACATCATTAGGAGAATGATGTGATTGAATTAACCCATTCCATTAGCCTAGCACTTGATTGTTTAGTATGTTGCTATTGCTTTCTTCATGACTTATACAAAGTTCCTACAACTATGAGATTATGCAACTCCTGTTTACCAGAGGAACACTGTGTGCTACCAAACATCACAACATAACTGGGTGATTATAAAGGAGCTCTACAGGTGTCTCCAAAGGTACATGTTGAGTTGGCGTATTTCGAGATTAGGTTTTGTCACTCCGATTGTCGGAGAGGTATCTCTGGGTCCTCTCGGTAATGCACATCACTATAAGCCTTGCAAGCAATGTAGCTAATGAGACAGTTACGGAATTATGCATTACGTAATGAGTAAAGAGACTTGCCGGTAACGAGATTGAACTAGGTATTGGATACCGACGATTGAATCTCGGGCAAGTAACATACCGATGACAAAGGGAACAACGTATGTTGTTATGCGGTTTGACCGATAAAGATCTTCGTAGAATATGTAGGAGCCAATATGAGCATCCAGGTTCCGCTATTGGTTATTGACCGGAAACAGTTCTAGGTCATGTCTACATAGTTCTCGGACCCGTAGGGTCCGCACGCTTAATGTTACGATGACAGTTTTATTATGAGTTTATAAGTTTTGATGTACCGAAGGTTGTTCGGAGTCCCGGATGTGATCACGGACATGACGAGGAGTCTCGAAATGGTCGAGACATAAAGATTGATATATTGGACGACTATATTCGGACACCGGAAGTGTTCCGGGTGATTTCGAAAAAAACCGGAGTACTGGAGGGTTACCGGACCCCCCCCCCTCGGGAACTAATGGGCCTTGTTGGGCCCTAGTGGAGAGAGAGGGGACGGCTAGGGCAAGAGGCGCGCCCCCTCCCCTTGAGTCCGAATAGGACAAGGAAGGGGGGGCGGCGCCCCCCTTGCCTTTCCCCTCTCCCACTCCTTCCTTCCCCCTCCTTCTTGGACTAGGAAAGGGAGGGGAAAACCTACTTGGAGTAGGTTTCCCCCTCCTAGGGCGCACCAACCCCTTGGCCGGACCCCTCCTCCTCCCCCCTTTTATATACGGAGGAGGGGGGCACCTCTAGACACACAAGTTGATCTTTGTGATCATTCCTTAGCCGTGTGCGGTGCCCCCCTCCACCATATTCCACCTCGGTCATATCATGGCGGTGCTTAGGCGAAGCCCTGCGTCGGTAGAACAACATCATCGTCACCACGCTGTCGTGCTGACGGAACTCATCCCCGACACCCTGCTGGATCGGAGTCCGGGGATCGTCATCGAGCTGAATGTGTGCTGAACTCGAAGGTGCCATATGTTCGGTACTTGGATCGGTCGGATCATGAAGACGTACGACTATATCAACCCGTTGTCATAACGCTTCCGCTTTTGGTCTACGAGGGTACGTGGACAACACTCTCCCCTCTCGTTGCTATGCATCACCATGATCTTGCATGTGCGTAGGAATTTTTTTGAAATTACTACGTTCCCAACAGTGGCATCCGAGCCTAGGTTTTATGCGTTGATGTTATATGCACGAGTAGAACACAAGTGAGTTGTGGGCGATACAAGTCATACTGCTTACCAGCATGTCATACTTTGGTTCAGCGGTATTGTTGGATGAAGCGGCCCGGACCGACATTACGCGTACGCTTACGCGAGACTGGTTTTACCGCCGTGCTTTGCACACAGGTGACTAGCGGGTGTCTGTTTCTCCAACTTTAGTTGAACCGAGTGTGGCTACGCCCGGTCCTTGCGAAGGTTAAAACAACACTAACTTGACGAACTATCGTTGTGGTTTTGATGCATAGGTAAGAACGGTTCTTGCTCAGCCCGTAGCAGCCACGTAAAATTTTCAACAACAAAGTAGAGGACGTCTAACTTGTTTTTGCAGGGCATGTTGTGATGTGATATGGTCAAGACGTGATGCTATATTTTATTGTATGAGATGATCATGTTTTGTAACCGAAGTTATCGGCAACTGGCAGGAGCCATATGGTTGTCGCTTTATTGTATGAAATGCAAACGCCCTGTAATTGCTTTACTTTATCACTAAGCGGTAGCAATAGTCGTAGAAGCAATAGATGGCGTAACGACAACGATGCTACGATGGAGATCAAGGTATCGCACCGGTGACGATGGTGATCACGATGGTGCTTCGGAGATGGAGATCACAAGCACAAGATGATGATGGCCATATCATATCACTTATATTGATTGCATGTGATGTTTATCCTTTATGCATCTTATTTTGCTTTGATTGACGGTAGCATTTTAAGATGATCTCTCACTAAATTATCAAGAAGTGTTCTTCCTGAGTATGCACCGTTGCGAAAGTTCTTCATGCTGAGACACCACATGATGATCGGGTGTGATAGGCTCTACGTTTAAATACAACGGGTGCAAAACAGTTGCACACGCAGAATACTCAGGTTAAACTTGACGAGCCTAGCATATACAGATATGGCCTCGGAACACGGAGACCGAAAGGTCGAACGTGAATCGTATAGTAGATATGATCAACACAGTGATGTTCACCATTGAAACTACTCCATCTCACGTGATGATCGGACATGGTTTAGTTGATTTGGATCACGTAATCACTTAGATGACTAGAGAGATGTCTGTCTAAGTGGGAGTTCTTAAGTAATATGATTAATTGAACTTAAATTTATCATGAACTTAGTACCTGATAGTATTTTGCTTGTCTATGTTTGTTGTAGATAGATGGCTTGTGCTGTTGTTCCATTGAATTTTAATGCGTTCCTTGAGAAAGCTAAGTTGAAAGATGATGGTAGCAATTACACAGACTGGGTCCGTAACCTGAGGATTATCCTCATTGCTGCACAGAAGAATTACGTCCTGGAAGCACCGCTGGGTGCCAGGCCTGCTGCAGATGCAACTGACGACGTTAAGAACGTCTGGCAGAGCAAAGCTGATGACTACTCGATAGTTCAGTGTGCCATGCTTTACGGTTTAGAACCGGGTCTTCAACGATGTTTTGAACGTCATGGAGCATATGAGATGTTCCAGGAGTTGAAGTTAATATTTCAAGCAAATGTCCGGATTGGGAGATATGAAGTCTCCAATAAGTTCTATAGCTGTAAGATGGAGGAGAATAGTTCTGTCAGTGAACGCATACTCAAAATGTCTGGGTATAATAATCACTTGATTCAATTGGGAGTTAATCTTCCTAATGATAGTGTCATTGACAGAATTCTTCAATCACTGCCACCAAGCTACAAGAGCTTCCTGATGAACTATAATATGCAAGGGATGGACAGACTATTCCCGAGCTCTTCGCAATGCTAAAGGCTGCGGAGGTAGAAATCAAGAAGGAGCATCAAGTTTGATGGTCAATAAGACCACCAGTTTCAAGAAAAAGGGCAAAGGGAAGAAGAAGGGGAACTTCAAGAAGAACAGCAAACAAGTTGCTGCTCAAGAGAAGAAACCCAAGTCTGGACCTAAGCCTGAGACTGAGTGCTTCTACTGCAAGCAGACTGGACACTGGAAGCAGAACTTCCCCAAGTATTTGGTGGATAAGAAGGATGGCAAAGTGAACAAAGGTATATGTGATATACATGTTATTGATGTGTACCTTACTAATGCTCGCAGTAGCACCTGGGTATTTGATACTAGTTCTGTTGCTAATATTTGCAACTCAAAACAGGGACTACGGATTAAGTGAAGATTGGCTAAGGATGAGGTGACGATGCGCGTGGGAAATGGTTCCAAAGTCGATGTGATCGCAGTCGGCGCGCTACCTCTACATCTACCATTGGAATTAGTTTTAGACCTAAATAATTGTTATTGAGTGCCAGCGTTGAGCATGAACATTATATCTGGATCTTGTTTGATGCGAGACGGTTATTCATTTAAATCAGAGAATAATGGTTGTTCTATTTATATGAGTAATATCTTTTATGGTCATGCACCCTTGAAGAGTGGTCTATTTTTATTAAATCTCGATAGTAGTGATACACATATCATAATGTTGAAGCCAAAAGATGCAGAGTTGATAATGATAGTGCAACTTATTTGTGGCACTGCCGTTTAGGTCATATCGGTGTAAAACACATGAAGAAACTCCATACCGATGGACTTTTGGAATCACTTGATTATGAATCACTTGGTACTTGCGAACCGTGTCTCATGGGCAAGATGACTAAAACGCCATTCTCCGGAACTATGGAGCGAGCAACTGATTTGTTGGAAATCATACATACTAATGTATGTGGTTCAATGAATATTGAGGCTCGCGGCGGGTATCATTATTTTCTCACCTTCACAGATGATTTGAGAAGATATGGGTATATCTACTTGATGAAACACAAGTCTGAAACATTTGAAAAGTTCAAAGAATTTCAGAGTGAAGTAGAAAATCATTGTAATAAGAAAATAAAATTTCTATGATCTGATCGTGGAGGAGAATATTTGAGTTACGAGTTTGGTTTACATTTGAAACAATGCGGAATAGTTTCGCAACTCACGCCACCCGGAACACCACAACAAAATGGTGTGTCCGAACGTCGTAATCATACTTTACTGGATATGGTGCGATCTATGATGTCTCTTACTGATTTACCGCTATCATTTTGGGGTTATGCTTTAGATACGGCCGCATTCACATTAAATAGGGCACCATCAAAATCCGTTGAGACGACGCCTTATGAACTGTGGTTTGGCAAGAAACCGAAGTTGTCATTTCTTAAAGTTTGGGGCTGCGATGCTTATGTGAAGAAACTTCAACTAGATAAGCTCGAACCCAAATCAGAGAAATGTGTCTTCATAGGATACCCAAAAGAGACTATTGGGTACACCTTCTATCACAGATCTGAGGGCAAGATTTTCGTTGCTAAATTCGGATCCTTTCTAGAGAAGGAGTTTCTCTCGAAAGAAGTGAGTGGGAGGAAAGTAGAACTTGATGAGGTAACTGTACCTGCTCCCTTATTGGAAAGTAGTTCATCACAAGAACCGGTTCATGTGACAACTACACCAATTAGTGAGGAAGCTAATGATATTGATCATGAAACTTCAGTCAAATTTCTACTGAACCTCGTAGGTCTACCAGAGTAAGATCCGCACCAGAGTGGTACAGTAATCCTATTCTGGAAGTCATGTTACTTGACCATGGCGAACCTACGAACTATGAGGAAGCGATGATGAGCCCAGATTCCGCAAAATGGCTTGAAGCCATGAAATCTGAGATAGGATCCATGTATGAGAACAAAGTATGGACTTTGGTTGATTTGCCCGATGATCGGCAAGCCATTGAAAATATATGGATCTTCAAGAAGAAGACTGACGCTGATGGTAATGTAACTGTCTACAAAGCTCGACTTGTTGCAAAAGGTTTTTGACAAGTTCAAGGGGGTGACTATGATGAGACTTTATCACCCGTAGCGATGCTTAAGTCTGTCCGAATCATGTTAGCAATTTCCGCATTTTATGATTATGAAATTTGGCAAATGGATGTCAAAACTGCATTCCTGAATGGATTTCTGGAAGAAGAGTTGTATATGATGCAACCAGAAGGTTTTGTCGATCCAAAAGGTGCTAACAAAGTGTGCAAGCTCCAGCGATCCATTTATGGACTGGTGCAAGCATCTCGGAGTTGGAATAAACGTTTGATAGTGTGATCAAAGCATATGGTTTTATACAGACTTTTGGAGAAGCCTGTATTTACAAGAAAGTGAGTGGGAGCTCTGTAGCATTTCTGAATATATATGTAGATGGCATATTGTTAATTGGAAATGATATAGAATTTCTGGATAGCATAAAGGGATAGTTGAATAAAAGTTTTTCGATGAAAGACCTCGGTGAAGCTGCTTACATATTGGGAATCAAGATCTATAGAGATATATCAAGACGCTTAATTGGACTTTCACAAAGCACATACCTTGATAAAGTTTTGAAAAAGTTCAAAATGGATCAGGCAAAGAAAGGGTTCTTGCCTGTATTACAAGGTGTGAAGTTGAGTCAGACTCAATGCCCGACCACCACAGAAGATAGAAAGAAAATGAAAGATGTTCCCTATGCTTCAACCATAGGCTCCATCATGTATGCAATATTGTGTACCAGACCTGTCGTATGCTTAGCAATAAGCTTGGCAGGTAGGTACCAAAGTAATCCAGGAGTGGATCACTGGACAGCGGTCAAGAACATCCTGAAATACCTTAAAAGGACTAAGGATATGTTTCTCGTTTATGGAGGTGAAAAAGAGCTAGTCGTAAATGGTTACGTCGATGCAAGCTTTGACACTGATCCGGACGATTCTAAATCGCAAACCGGATACATGTTTTATTAAACGGTGGAGCTGTAAGTTGGTGCAGTTCCAAACAAAGCGTCATTGTGGGATCTACATGCGAAGCGGAGTACATAGCTGCTTCGTAGCAAATGAAGGAGTCTGGATGAAGGAGTTCATTTCTGATCTAGGTGTCATACCTAGTGCATCGGGACCAATGAAGATCTTCTATGACAATACTGGTGCAATTGCCTTAGCAAAGGAATCCAGATTTCACAAGAGGACCCAGCACATCAAGAGACGCTTCAATTCCATCCGGGACCAAGTCCAGGTGGGAGACATAGAGATTTGCAAGATACATACGGATCTGAATGTTGCAGACCCGTTGACTAAGCCTCTTCCACGAGCAAAACATGATCAGCACCAAGACTCATTGGGTGCTAGAATCATTACTATGTGATCCAGATTATTGACTCTAGTGCAAGTGGGAGACTGAAGGAAATATGCCCTAGAGGCAATAATAAAGTTCTTGTTTATTTCCTCATATCATGATAAATGTTTATTATTCATGCTAGAATTGTATTAACTGGAAACATGATACATGTGTGAATACATAGACAAACTTAATGTCACTAGTATGCCTCTACTTGACTAGCTCATTAATCAATGATGGTTATGTTTCCTAACCATAGACATGTGTTGTCATTTGATTAATGGGATCACATCATTAGGAGAATGATGTGATTGACTTGACCCATTCCATTAGCCTAGCACTTGACTATTTAGTATGTTGCTATTGCTTTCTTCATGACTTATACAAAGTTCCTACAACTATGAGATTATGCAACTCCCATTTACCAGAGGAACACTGTGTGCTACCAAACGTCACAACGTAACTGGGTGATTATAAAGGAGCTCTACAGGTGTCTCCAAAGGTACATGTTGAGTTGGCGTATTTCGAGATTAGGTTTTGTCACTCCGATTGTCGGAGAGGTATCTCTAGGCCCTCTCGGTAATGCACATCACTATAAGCCTTGCAAGCAATGTAGCTAATGAGTTAGTTACGGAATTATGCATTACGTAATGAGTAAAGAGACTTGCCGGTAACGAGATTGAACTATGTATTGGATACCGACGATCGAATCTCGGGCAAGTAACATACCGATGACAAAGGGAACAACGTATGTTGTTATGCGGTTTGACCGATAAAGATCTTCGTAGAATATGTAGGAGCCAATATGAGCATCCAGGTTCCGCTATTGGTTATTGACCGGAAACAGTTCTAGGTCATGTCTACATAGTTCTCGGACCCGTAGGGTCCGCACGCTTAACGTTACGATGACAGTTTTATTATGAGTTTATAAGTTTTGATGTACCGAAGGTTGTTCGGAGTCCCGGATGTGATCACGGACATGACGAGGAGTCTCGAAATGGTCGAGACATAAAGATTGATATATTGGACGACTATATTCGGACACCGGAAGTGTTCCGGGTGATTTCGGAGAAAACGGGAGTGCCGAAGGGTTACCGGACCCCCCCCCTCAGGAACTAATGGGCCTTGTTGGGCCCTAGTGGAGAGAGAGGGGCCGGCTAGGGCAATAGGCGCGCCCCCTCCCCTTGAGTCCGAATAGGACAAGGAAGGGGGGGCGGCGCCCCCCTTGCCTTTCCCCTTTCCCACTCCTTCCTTCCCCCTCCTTCTTGGACTAGGAAAGGGAGGGGCAAACCTACTTGGAGTAGGTTTCCCCCTCCTAGGGCGGGCCAACCCCTTGTCCGGCCCCCTCCTCCTCCCTCCCTTTATATACGGAGGAGGGGGGCACCTCTAGACACACAAGTTGATCTTCGTGATCATTCCTTAGCCGTGTGCGGTGCCCCCCTCCACCATATTCCACCTCGGTCATATCGTGGCGGTGCTTAGGCGAAGCCCTGCGTCGATAGAACATCATCATCGTCACCACGCCATCATGCTGACGGAACTCATCCCCAACACCCTGCTGGATTGGAGTCCGGGGATCGTCATCGAGCTGAACGTGTGCTGAACTCGGAGGTGACGTACGTTCGGTACTTGGATCGGTCGGATCGTGAAGACGTACGACTACATCAACCGCGTTGTCATAATGCTTCCACTTTTGGTCTACGAGGGTACGTGGACAACACTCTCCCCTCTCGTTGCTATGCATCACCATGATCTTGCGTGTGCGTAGGAAATTTTTTGAAATTACTACGTTCCCTAACAATTTGGTATGAAATTCTATGCTCCATGGATTATGCGACTTATCAAGCTTCACTCTGTTGTTAACTATCAGCCCTCTGCACGCAACCATCTCATATTTCTACCAGAGGTTGATATGTCCATAGAAGCCATTTACCCAGAGTCTGCCAAGGAAGCAATTTATCTTCACAATGTCGATCGTCAGAGTTTCTCTCAGCATGTTGAAGGTGTTCAGGCTGCTTCTCGTGTTTATCCGCTGGCCGGCAATACTCACCGTGCATGTATTGAAGCCACAGAAAGAACTATTGATCCAAGGCCTCGGAAGCGATCTCGTGTGCTCAATGACCGAGAGCTTCTCGTGGCCTTGCATCAGAAACATGACAAGCATCATTACTGGCTAAAGTGTCAAATGCAAAGCCTCTTGGTGGATATCAATCGCATTCGCAACCTTGCCACCAAGAATGCCTTTGTCACTCATGAAACCTGTCGGAGGTCTTGGAAGAGTTTGACATTGCTCAGTGCTGAAGCTGATCTCCAAGACGATGGCTTCGCAGAGAGATTCAAGTTCAACGCCACTCCTCCCAGGAATGTTGTCTTGCGTCGAACCCTGTCTCTTGAAGATTCAGAGTACTCCTCCTCTGCTGCAACTGTTAATGCCAGAGTCCTTGATGACGCCGATGATGCTACTTCACCACCTCCAACTTCAGCGCATATCGACACTGCACCAAGTTCGTCTGCACCACCAAACCTCAACGTCGACCCTGCTGCCTCACCTACTCCTCATGGTAACAAGTAGAAACTATGTCTTCAAACCTCTTTGGTCCTTACAGACAAAAGGGGGAGAAGCATATGTTGATAGTCTTCAAGCGGGTCCATAAGGGTGGTTGCTATACTTTTGCCTAGTGTTTACAACTCTCGCTTTTGATACAATTGGTTCTTTGAGTTGTAACACTTAAACTTGATGGCCGTCTGCTACTTTTTCTGCTATTCTATGATACGACGATAAATTCCGCATGTGCGATGATAAATTCCGCATGAAGTCATTCTGTAGACGTCCATTTTTCATTATGCATGTCATTATTCTTGTATATCTGTTCATGCATGATGTATTGTCTTCATATGGTGAAGAGGATCTCCACAAATACAACCTGCCATGTGCATTTGCATTCCAACGCAAAACATTTATATGCACATCTTCAGGGGGAGCCTTTCTGCCACCTATGAAGACAATATCTTAATCCTTTACAATTTCACATACTTTTATCCCCGTTGAAAACTTCAAGCAGTTTGTCATCAATCACCAAAAAGGGGGAGATTGTAAGTGCATTTAGTGCCACCCCTAGTTGGTTTTGGAGTATTGACGAAAAACCTGGTTGAGGGACTAATGTGTTGGTGAGAATTGCAGGATAACACAGGTAGTAGTCCCTCACTGATTCGGTTTACCTACCGGAGATGACCCCTAAAAATGTGTGAAGACATTGAAGACAATGGTGGTCTGTGAAGCTATTCACATTGAAGACTATGACATGAGAAGACATCGCGTGAAGACTATGGAGCGCGAAGACTTAGTTGTTTCGTTGTTCCCTTTTCTTCTTTGTTGAGTCATAGGAACCACCATACTGTTAAGTGGGGTCCAAGTGAACAAAGTCAGAGTGACTGAAGTGATGCTCAACCAAATCCTATGTCTTCGAGCAAAGACAATAAGAGCAAATCTTATCCAGATTCGGATGAGTCAGCTTTACATGTAGCCCAAGTCAAGCTGCCGCGTGTGTTTAAAATCTGACCGTTGAGACACGTGTCAGTTCCTTAGTGACCCAGGGTCATTTCGGACAAATCAGGTCGGGTTGCCCAGTGGCTATAAATAGCCCACCCCCTACACCATAAATTGGTGGCTGCTCAGAGTTAGTACACGGCTTTTGTCGTTTGAGAGCAACCCACCTCCGAAGCTTTTGAGAGAGAATCCTTGCGAGGACAAAGCCCAAACCACCCAGAGCCCAAAGAGTGTTTGGCATCACTGAAGTCTTTCTGTCCGCATGATCTGAAGACTTGTTACACTTGAGGACTGTGAATCCTCCAGCCGGTTAGGCGTCGCGTTCTGAGCATCCAAGAGTCATTGTGGATTGCCGGTGAACGAAGCCTGTGAAGGTTTGGAAGTCTACCTTGAAGACTTACCGGAGTGATTGTGCGGGGGGGCAGGGACTAGGTGCCCTTAGCTCAAGGGGAATAAGGTGAAGACGTGGTCTTCTGAGTTGAATCTCAGCCTCCCTAACCAAACGTACAGTTGTCACAGCAACTAGAACTGGTCAAACAAATCTCTGTCCTCCTGAAGCTACTGGTTCTATCTCTCACTTCTCTTTACTTACAATTTGTCTTCATGAAGTCATTGCCTGCTTGCTTTATCTGTTTGACTTCACTGTGTGACTACTTGTCCTGATTGGCTTCATAATATCTTCCATCCTGATCATTACTACCTAGCTGCTTATAGTCTTCGTGCTTTCACTTCATTGAATACTTGACTATGGCTTGTCTAGTGTAGTCTACCTTCCGCTGCATTCGAATAGTGTCATTTCTATTGTTTGTCTTCGAAACTCCCATGTTTTGAAGACTTCCATAAAAATATTCACCCCCCCTCTAGTCGATAACTATCCCTTTCACCTTCTCCGGTACTCTGCCGGAGGGGGAATCAATCACGGGGGGCTTCTACATCATCCTTGCCGCCCTTCCGATGATGTGTGAATAGTTTACCACAGACCTACGGGTCCATAGCTAGTAGCTAGATGGCTTCTTCTCTATCTTTGATCTTCAATACAATGCTCTCCTCGATGTTCTTGAAGTTCTATTCGATGTAATCTTCTTCCACGGTGTGTTTGTTGGGATCCGATGAATTATGGGTTTATTATCAGATTATTCATGAATGTAATTTGAGTCTTCTCTGAACTCTTTTATGCATGATTGTTATAGCTTTGTATTTCTCTCTGATCTATCCGTTTGGTTTGGCCAACTAGATTGATTTATCTTGCAATGGGAGAGGTGCTTTGTGATGGGTTCGATCTTGCGGTGCTCAATCTCGGTGACAGAAAGGGACATGACACATATTTGTATTGTTGCCATTAAGGCTAAAAAGATGGTGTTTATTCATATTGATTGTGTTTACTTTTGTCTACATCATGTCATCTTGCATAAGACGTTACTCTGTTTGTATTAACTTAATACCCTATATGCATGCTGGATAGCGGTCGATGGGCGGAGTAATAGTAGTAGATGCAAGCAGGAGTCAGTCTACTTGTCTCGCACGTGATGTCCGTATACATGATCATTGCCCTGAATATTTTCATAACTATGTGTTTTTCTATCAGTTGCCCAACAGTAATCGTTTTACCCACCGTATGCTTTTGTTCAAGAGAGAAACCTCTAGTGAAAACTATGGCCCCGGGTCTACATTTATCATATATAAAATCCAAAAATACCTTGCTGCAATTTATTTACCATTATTTTTTTGTGTTTTATTTTATCTATCTATCACTACGAGATTTGATCCTTGCAAATAATCGTCGAGGGGATTGACAACCCCTTGATTGCGTTGGGTGCAAGTATTTGCTTCTGTGTGTGTAGGTACTGTGGCCGATGTTACGGTACTCGATCCCGGGGCACACTCCGGCGTTGAATCGCAACCGAGAGAGCGGGCATTTCCTACTCTTGAAGGACTTCTTCGAGACACCAAACCCGCTCTTCAAACATCACCTATTTCCATTGTCGTTTCCGTATGGCTAGGTATGTTTTCAACCGTATCCGGGAGGGAGTGGTGTCATACGGTAAGTATTTCGAGTGCAAGGAATATGCCCTGGGAAAGATTGGCTTCTCCTCTTATCAGAAATGCAATGCAGCTATTCGGATGCTTGCATATGGAGCTCCCGGTGATCTCATTGATGAGTATGTCCATATGAGCGAGTCCATGTGCCTAGCTGACGGTATCTATCCTCAGTGGACTACTCTTGTGAAGACAACCTCCAATCATGTAGGAGAGAAGAGGAAGAGATTTGCCCAAGAACAAGAGAGTGCTAGGAAGGATGTGGGGCATGCCTTTGGTGTTCTGCAATCTCGATGGGGCATCATTCAGTATTCTGCTAAAACTTGGAGCACCAAGAAGTTGTGGAAGGTGATGACTGCCTGTGTGAGCATGCATAATATGATCGTAGAGGATGAGTGTCCGGCGTATCTATGACCAAGGGTTTCAATTTCAGGGTGACAATGTTGTGCCTGAGCATGGAGGGGCGGCAACGTTTGCACAGTTCCCCAATTTCATCATCGAATGCGTGATTGGAAAACTCGCATTCAGCTGCAAAATACTATCCTCGGTGGACTACTCTTGTGAAGACAATCCCCAATCCTGTAGGAGAGAAGAGAAAGAGATTTGCCCAAGAGCAAGAGAGTGCTAGGAAGGATGTGGGGCATGCCTTTGGTGTTCTGTAATCTTGATGGGGCATCATTCGGTATTCTGCTAAAACTTGAAGCACTAAGAAGTTGTGGAAGGTGATGACTGCTTGTGTGAGCATGCACAATATGATCGTAGAGGATGAGCATCCGGAACGTATTTATGACCAAGGGTTTCAGTTTCAGGGTGACAATGTTGTCCCTGAGCATGGAGGGATAACGTTTTGCACAGTTTTCCAATTTCATCATCAAATGCGTGATTGAAAAACTTGCATTCAGCTGCAAAATACTATCCTCAATGGATTTGAAATATGTGGATTTCAGGAGCAAAATATGAGGGCCCATCCGGATGCGTCCGTGAACGTGCCCCGGGCACGCCCATGGACATATAGAAGTCGGGACATATAGAAGTCGGATTTGCAAGTCCGATTATAGATGCTCTTAGATCTCACTCGTGAGCTTTGCTGATTTTTGGGCCGGCACCCTCGAACTTTTCTCCTCGGCTCTACTCGAAAAGCGTTACTCCAGTCTAAAACCCACACAGTAGAATACCCCAAGAAGAAAACAACAAGAACTAGAGCTTCTAGTTCGAGTACCAGCAATGGTGGGCTTGACCAAGATCGCCATGGAATGGCTCCAAGATCCGCTGAGCTGGCTGTTCGTTGCCTCGGTGGTCTTCGTGATGCTGCAGCGGCGGCGGCGGCGGGGCAGGGCGCCGCCGCTGCCTCCGGGGCCGAGCCCGCTTCCTATCGTCGGCAACATGTCAATGATGGACCAGCTGACGCACCGTGGCCTCACGGCGCTGGCGAAGAAGTACGGTGGCTTTCTCCACCTCCGCCTCGGCAAGGTCCACGCCTTTGCCGTGTCGACGCCGGAGTACGCTCAGGAGGTGCTGCAGGTGCAGGACGCTGCCTTCTCCAACCGGCCGGCTACCCTCGCCGCCACCTACCTCACCTACGACCGCGCCGACATGGCGTTCGCGCACCACGGGCCCTTCTGGCGCCAGATGCGCAAGCTGTGCGTGATGAAGCTCTTCAGCCGGCGCCGTCCGGAGACGTGGCTCGCCGTGCGCGACGAATCCGCGGCGCTCGTCCGCGCCGTGGCCCGGCGGAGCGGCGAGACCGTGAACCTTGGGGAGCTCATCTTCAACCTCGCCAAGAACGTCACCTTCCGCGCCGCGTTCGGCGCCGGAGCCGCCGGCGACGCCGGGAAGCAGGAAGAGTTCATCGCCATCCTCCAGGAGTTCTCCAAGCTCTTCGTCGAGTTCTGCATCGGCGACTTCATCCCGTGGCTCAGCTGGGCGGACCCGCAGGGCATCAACGTGCGCCTCCGCGCCGCGCGCGCCGCGCTCGACCAGTTCATCGACAAGATCATCGACGAGCACATGAAGAGGGGCAGGAACCCCGACGACGTCGACGCCGACATGGTGGATGACATGCTCGCGTTCCTTCCGGAGGCGAGAACCAAGAAGGCCGCCGGCGACGGCGGGGACGACCTCCAGAACACGCTCCACCTCACCCGTGACAACATCAAGGCCATGATCATGGTACGTGGTAGATCCAAACTTCCGTCAATTATTTACTGCCATATGCGCCAAACATAGATTTTTTCTAAGAATTAGGTAGGTTTCAGTCAACTCTCTAGCTCCCAGATCTAGACATCAAGAGCCGTGTAGAATTTCTGTATTAGATAAAAAATGTTTATTTATTGACAGTAAGAACCGGACCGACTCCGTCAACTTTTAAATGCTTATTATACGAAAAGTAGCCGGGGTGTACTACACCCGACTTTGCAAAAAAACTGAAAAAACGTTATCAAACCAAATCTGAAAATCCGAGACATCAAACCTTATCAAATGTTCGAGCTTCTTGTAAATTTTCAGCAACATTGATTTTGTCTTTTTATTCGGTGAGAACTCCCCGGATGCTATTTTTGGCTGAAATTTTACAAGATGCTCAAACATTTTTCTAAAGTTTATATGTTAAATTTTTCAGATTTTTCAAATTTGGGTTGATCATGTTTTTTCAGTTTTTCACAAACTTGGTTGTACTAAACCTGAGAGTAGAACATCTACTCTGACGCTTATAAGGTAGATCTATCGTTCAAATGTAGTGGCGGTGCACAAGCCACTAACTTCAGATCAACTCGATTCTTAGCTCTAACTCCAGATCAACCCGAAAGAAAATGAGTTACTATTAGCCTCCTTTTGCAGCTCGGCTATAAAATGAGCCGAGTTTTGTCGCAAGTCTTACCTCGCTCGATTTTGCCTCGACATAGCTCAAAATACTCCCTTCGATTCGTATTACTTGTCACTCAAACTGATGTATTTAGTCGTCCAGATACACCCGCTTAAGCGGCAAGTAAGTAATATGTGTTGAAGAGAGTATCATAATGTGTTTTTTCTTTAATAATACAGAGGAAGCTAAAATGAGTTTGTTACCAGTACTATGTTTTTTAAACTAAAGTGCATGTATATATGTATGTATGTACGACAGGACGTGATGTTTGGCGGGACAGAGACGGTGGCGTCGGCGATCGAGTGGGCAATGTCGGAGATGATGCACTGCCCCGACGACCTCCGACGTCTACAGCAGGAGCTTGCCGACACAGTGGGTCTTGACCGTAACGTGGACGAGTCGGACCTAGACAAGCTTCCCTTCCTCAAGTGCGTCATCAAGGAGACGCTCCGGTTGCACCCACCCATCCCATTGCTCAACCACGAGAATGCCGAGGACTGTGCCGTCGGCGGCTACTCCGTGCCTCGGGGCTCCCGCGTCATGATCAACGTCTTTGCCATCGGCCGTGACGCCAATGCGTGGAAGGACGCCGACGCGTTCCGACCTTCAAGGTTCATGGAGGGGGAAGGGGAGGCCGCTGGGGTCGACTTCAAGGGCGGGTGCTTTGAGTTCCTGCCATTTGGGTCCGGCCGCCGCTCGTGCCCTGGCATGGCGCTCGGCCTGTACTCGTTGGAGCTCGTTGTCGCGCAGCTCGCTCATGGGTTCAACTTGGCACTCCCTGACGGCATGGTGCCGTCGGAGCTCGACATGCATGATGTCTTCGGCCTCACTGTTCCACCCGCCACCAGGCTCTGCGTCGTGCCCACACCTCGACTCACCTGCTCTTTGGTCGCTGATGATGATGCCGCGCACCAGGCATGATGTCATGCGTGCATCTATTGTCTTTGTGTGTGCCACCGCATGAGTTTGATGGGTTTTTCTTTGCCTTTTTTCTTCTTCTGTTTTCTGATCCTACAGAACACAATAATTGGATCTTCTATCCTTAGCTTACAGAGTGTGATGCGTGGCTATTTTTCATGTATATTTTCTTGGGAGGGGCAATGACACATGAAGCAGGCTCCACCATGAAGATCCATATTTCGGTGGTAGTTTGAGCATTGCGCGTTTCATGTCATCATCAAAGAGCCTAGGGCGACGAGTTGTTGAGCAATTATACAACAACGATTAGGACAACCCACTACAGCAATAGAGACATGTCTTTTTCGCTTGATTTTTGACTTTCTAGTTGGCTTTCTCCCAAGAACATGCAGTACAATAAGAAGTTAGTAAAAACGTACTCCCTCCGTCCCAAAATTCTTGTCTTAGATTTGTCTAAATATGAATGTATCAAGTCGCCTTTTAGTATTAAATACATCCGTATCTAGACAAATTTAAGACAAGAATTTTAGAACGGAGGGGGTAGAATTTAAAGATGTACTAAATTTCAAAAATGTGCATGAAAGTGAAAAATGTTCAGAATTTTTAAAAATATTCATGTTCTAAAAAACACGAATTAGGAAATTATACACTAAAGGGCAACCTGGTGCATGTAGCTCCCGCTTGCGCAGGGTCCAGGGAAGGGTCCGACCACTTTGGGTCTATAGTACGCAGCCTTTCCCTACATTTCTGTAAGAGGCTGTTTCCAGGACTTGAACCCATGACCTCATGGTCACAAGGCAGCAGCTTTACCACTGCGCCAAGGCTCCCCTTCTAGGAAATTATACACTAATGTCAAAAAATGTTCACGCATACAAAAATGTTTCTGAACTTTAATTTTTTTGTCAATTCTAATAAAACACGAATTTTAAATATAATGATATATACTTTTTATATAAAAAATAAAAAATCAAATGTTTTGAAAATAAGGTAAAAGAAAACCGAAATAAAGAACCAGAACAAACTGGAGAACCGGAGGGGAAACGATAACCCGGAAATCCAGTACAATACGTGCAAAAATGGGCTGCACTCCCTCCGCACTATAAATGGCCCGGCCCATAGCGCTTACCCTTGTGCGTTGCTCGACAGACCCGCGAGAGCTATGTCTTTGCATTAAGCGAGACGGAAGTTGCTCTCGCTGAAAGGAATCGATGCTCGCGCAAGCAACTGGGCCGGCAAATTAGCACACTTTCAAAAAGAAAGGAGGGGAAAAGGGGATCGGTCCCAGTACCTCCATGGAGAAGTCCGACCCTGCTAGCCACTCTGCCCATTTCTCGTTCGTGGCAGTAGTAGCGGGGCGTTCTCTTGAGGCAATTCGAGCAGGTTTTCTCAGTTGTTTTTTCTTTAACTCTTTTTGCATTTGTTTCTTTGGCTTTAATTTTAATTTTTTTCCTTCGATTTATTTTGTTTTTAATTTTTTGGTTTTCTTTGTTTCCTTTGTTTTCATTCTACATTTTTTTTGTATCTTAACAACATTTTTCTTCATAAATTTTTTAATTCAAATTTAAACTATTTTTTTAATATATGGTTAACATTTTCCTGTACACATTTTTAAATGCTTGATTAAAAAACTTATATACAAGATTAACATTTTTTAATACATGGTCAACACTTTTTTATACACAATTAACATTTTCTGGACCCTTGATTAACATTATTCAAACACTTGTTCAACATTTTTTCAAATGCTTGGTTAAAAAATTTATATACATGATAAAAAGTTTTCATTATTTTATTAATACATGGTCAATCTTTTTTATACACATTTAACATTTTTCAAATAATTGCTCAATGTTTTTCAATTGATTAACATTTTTATATACATGATCAAAGTAATTCATCATTTTTTCGTACACGATCAACAATTTTTCTATACACGTTCAATATTTTATAAATGCTTCATTAACATTTTTCAAATACTTGTTAAACATTTTTCAAATGTTTTTGTAATATATATATTTAGAATATTTTAAAAGGATAATAAGTACAAAATTAAACAAAAAATGAAAAAAAAAGGATGTGGCTAGTCAACAAGGCCCAAAGTGGTCAACAAAAGTAAAGAAAGCTCAGGGAAATCAACACAAGTCCAGGACAGACAACCAAAATCCAAGCAAGTTGTCGTTGTCAATAAGTCACAAGAGAAGGCAAAATAAAAGGTCCAACTGGCCAAAGGCCCATTCATGCATGGACGAAGCTGAGTGGTGCACCGTAAACTATGGAGACCGGGACCTCCTATGCGCCGCTTACTGCGGCAAGGAGTCACAGTTTCGCATAGGAGACGACTCACCCGGGCTGGCCCACTAGCTATCCTTCGCAGAATGAAAAATCGCAAAAATAAAAATACGGCAACTAGGAATCGAACCCACGAACTGCTGTAGATGCGAACCGCGTGCTAGCCACTGCGACACGCGAGCTAATCTGAAAAATAAGCAGCGCCTGCTTTAAAGAACCTGAGTGAGTCCATAGCCACTGTAGTAACTGAGATTTATTGCATAGCTTTAAAGAACCTGAGTGAGTCCATAGCTAATCCGAAAAACAAGCAACGCCAGCTTTAAAGAACCTGAGTGAGTCCATAGCCACTGTAGTAACTGAGATTTATTGCATACAATTACATATTAAAACTTCTACTAAAATTTCAAACGTAAAAAAGAAAAACTTTTTGAAACGCAAACGTTATTTGGGAACTGAAAAGAAACTAAAAACAAGTAGGAACACAAAATTGAATACGAGAATATTTTCTAAATTATGAACTACTTTTCGTAAACGCAAACCATCTTTTCTGAAACAAATAACAAAACTAAAAAGGTGATAAAAAAATTCAAAACTAAACTATTTAAAAAAACTCGAGCATTTCTTGAATTTGTGAAATAATTTTGAAAACATGAACAATTTTTAAATTTGGGAACAAAATTGAAAGCTGTAGCTTTTTATAATATGTGAACAAATTTGGAAAACAAGAACATTTTTTTGAAATTCCAAATATTTTCGAATTTCCAAACAAGAATTAAATATGCGAACACATTTTGAATTTGTGAACATTTTTTGAATACGTGAACAAATTTTGAAATCGACAATATGTTTTTGAATTTGCAAACAAATTTGCAAAATGGGAATAATTTTTGAAATTCCAGAACATTTTTGAATTTGTGAACAATTTTGGAAAAATGATTTTTTGAATATGTGAACAAATTTTGAAAACAACAATCTGTTTTTGAATTTGCAAACAAATTTGCAAAATGGGAATAATTTTGGAAATTCCAGAACATTTTAGAATTTGTGCACTAAATTCGGAAACAGGAACATTTCTATGAAATTCCCAAACAATTATTATTTGTAAACAAAATTTAAATATGTAAACATTTTTTAAATTTGGGAACAAATGTTTGAAAATGGGAAAAATTTTGAAAACAAATATTTTTAGTTTGTGAACAAAATTTAAAGAGGTGAATATTTCTTGATTTATCGGGCATTTTATGAAACGAAGTGAACATATTTTGATTTACCAAAAAATTTCTGAAGCGAAGCGAACAAATTTTAAAATTTCTTTTTATAAATTTATGAAGAAAATGTGAAAAAAGGAAAAAAAATGTAAAAATGAACAAAATTTGTAAGAGGCGAACATTATTTTGAAAAGAAAAATAAATTTGAGAAAGAAAAATGAAAATTAAAAGAAAGGGGAAAACAAAATAGTAAAGAAAATAAACAAATAATGGAAAAGGACAGAAAAATACAAAAGGAAAACAGAAAAAAATTAAAATGAAGAGAGAAACAGAACAGATAAAAAATCGGTTCAGGAACCCTCTAGAAGTTTACCCAAACCGTAAAAAACTAGCTGGGAACTTCTAGAAGGTTCCCAAAACCGGCAACGCTGAAAACGCGCAGACGGGCCGGCCAAAACTGAACGATCGCCTGTGCGAAATAGTGTTTGTTTGCCGCGGAAAGCGGCGAATAGGGAATTCCATGGAGACCTTCAACTTTGGCTAATTTTCATGGACTCACGGGCCTTGTTTTATCGCACTACACCTCCTACAAACCCACCATCATGGGCGGCATTAAATCATTTGTCAAGGCGCACCCCCTATATAAGGCCTCCATGGGCATGTAACAGGTTCACTCACGTCAATA
Organism: Triticum timopheevii; assembly: GCA_963921465.1. Lineage (NCBI taxonomy): Eukaryota > Viridiplantae > Streptophyta > Magnoliopsida > Poales > Poaceae > Triticum > Triticum timopheevii. The sequence goes on from OY997266.1 coordinate 68,714,480, forward strand.
GACTAAGGGAAGGGCACTAGAGATCTTGGAGTTTTGCTCCTAAAACGCTCTAGGATCGAGTCCGAGGAGCCGCATCGCGACTCGGATCGACGCTAGAGATCCAGAAGCCTGCTCTCAAGATGTTGTAGGGTCGAGTCCTTGGAGCCGTATCGCCGCTCGGATCGACCTCGATTGAGAGTTAGGGAGAGTGTTTCAAGGAGTCGCGTCATGACTCCTAGCCTACGACAGTTCATCCTACCAAGGCCCTTCTAACACAGGACTACAACGCCTCATCAAAGTGTGCTACGATATTTGCTAAAGTTGTCATACGCACCTTCTATAATTTATCAACGATAGTACATAGTCAAAAGTCACGAAACAATGTGATTTACACACCTATTAATTGCTAAATTGGCACATATACATCTATTGTACTCAATGCTTAAAAATAGAACAACACCATGGAGATTAGTCTCTTGACAACTCAAAGATGAATTGCATCTCAAGTTGATGGTGATGCTGTGGCCTAGCTCTCTCTCACGGGTTGAGATCCTCTGCAGTATCGTATGGTGCTGTAGTGTCGATGACATATGGGGTCAGGTCCCACATGGCAGTGACTGTATAGCACCGTATAGTACTGCAGAGGATCCTAACCCCTCTCTCACACATGGGTTTGCAGCGACGCATGCACGCACATGTGAGAAGTTTTGGAGCCATGCCATCAAGCACAAAGCTCTGTCAAAAATAGTCAAGCACAAAGCTTGTCTACTTCGTCTTTATGGAATTTTCAACCTCGTCAAATTGGACAGCCCTGCGATGTTTTCTGCAGCTGATACATCTATCGTGTGATCGATCTTTAAAAAATAAACTGGACCTCAGTGCCTCCACTAATTAAAAAAAATTGCCCAATTGATTAACGAAAAACCAAAGAAAAAAACTTCCCACACATGTTCTTTGCTCTTACGACGGAGATCTCATCGAGGTCACCCAAATCTACACAGGAGTTAGGAGTATCATCGAGTGCAAAATCTCCGAAATAAGGTTTCCCCCCGCTTTGTATTACAAAGCAACCATCACCAATACAACCAACGATACCATGCTGGGGCAGACAGCACAATCATGCCTAAAAGAAAACAAGAGAAAATAAGAGAAAGAAATGCGAGCAACACCAGCTCAACGAAAGTTGTAGCATCCCGCAACCGTTGCACCCATCGAAGAATTCCACCACACTCCAATGCCAGCGAATTGCCGAGTACCAAGCAGCACCTTCAAGAAGGACCGCGACGGCGACGACGCTACTGCCCGGACGAGTCCTAGGATTTGTCCCGGTACGCGGAGGGGAGTGAGGGAGAGGTATACCCGGCGCCCTTCAAGAAGGGTGGCGGCGCCCACAGGCGTCACTGTGTCAGAGTCGGCCAGGCCCGACAGAGATTTCTCCCTCCTCTCACACCCATCACCCAGGACCAATTGTTGGCTCCACCCTGCCTACCGCCCACCACTACTAGGGAAAACCCTAGCAGTAGCGCGTGTTTGAAGCCTATCAGTAGCGCGGGGTACAGCGCTACTAGTAAGGCGCTCCAACTAAAGGTTAGCAGTAGCGTGGGCTGAACCGCGCTACTGCTACATCGACTTAGTAGCAGCGCTTTCTAAAATAAGCGCTAGTAGTAGCGTTTCTACTAGCACGCGCTACTACTATTATTCCGTATTTTTTTATTTCATGTTGTATTCATACACCTTTATACAAGTTTTCATACCGCAGCAATTTAGAGAATGATTTTACATCATAATGAGTTATTACATCAGTGGGAGAAAGAACCGTGAACTAGTTTCAAGTGAATGTCCCGGTTCTTTCACCCAATGATATAATAAATATCATCATCATCATCATATCATTAACAACTTATCATCATAATACATCATTGTCATATAACACCTCCTCATGATCATCGTTTTCATCAATGAGACATCACATGAAGTTGGTCATTAGACATAATCACAACTACTCATCATCATCAACTCTCATAAACATATTGTACCTCATAACCTACTACATTCTCTTATGACCTACTATATTTTCTTGGGTAAAATAGCATAAAACAAGTAGCCCCTGACTCTCCATTATGGAGAATGGAGATTATCCTGTCTCCAATTCTTGCCTTTCGTACAATGTTGCTTCCAAGAACCTCCTTACGAATGTACATGCATTTCTTTCATTTTTTGATTATCATGTGTTCGCCGTTTTTAGGAACCCGGTATGCACAGGTGTGATTCGTAGGACGACCTGGCTGTATGTTCAAAACATCCAGGCGACCATTCTAATACATCAAATGAGGCACACGATCCATCGGGATTTTCTGTTGAAAAACATAGTAATAACTTTGTGGTTAACAATGTAGTTCAATTTTAGAAGTGTGCAAAAGATGCAGGGATTTTGTAATAGTAAAAAATTTTACCAAGAAATCTCCATGGAAGTTATCGTTGTTCAACACATGCACTAGTGGCACGTGTTCACCATAATTTGGAGGAGTTCGATAAAAGGCATTGTAATTCTCAATGTCAGTACAATATGCGACCAGATGATTTTTCTCTTGATAAGTTAACTCAGAGTCATCGGTGTAGTTGGTTCTGTCTACCATCTTCCGCACACTCTTTGAAGCATGAAAATAAGCTATCAATGGAAATAAGTTGTCAACTATTTTGAAATAAACAATATAAATTACTTAATAACTATGTTTGAGAAACTCACATAGCGGTAGAATTGGAAGCGTATCAACAAGAACCCAAATGTCCAAATTATCTTGGTCGATGTCAGGATCACCAAGATCCATGGTGACAAACATACCATCTTGAAAATCATACATCTTGTAAAGTGCTTCCCAATCCGGGCAACCAAAATGGGATACGCTCTCAGAATTGTATAGATTTACCTCAAAATCCATATCATGATGGGTCCTTAGGTTAATTTTCTTTGTTTCATTCCTCTCATGATCTTCAAAATCCATCCTCTCCAAGACATAGCGTCTTGCATGGCATGGGATAAGCTAGTCGAATTGTAAAAGACGAAAATTACATGTTGAAGTAGTAGAAGTCGAGCTTAATTACGAAAAAAACACTTAGCGTCGTAGCGTACCGTTTCACAATCGAAGTGCTGGGGAACGTAGTAATTTCAAAAAAAAATCCTACGCACACGCAAGATCATGGTGATGGCATAGCAACAAGAGTGGAGAGTATTGTCCACGTACCCTCGTAGACCATAAGCGGAAGCGTTATGACAACGCGGTTGATGTAGTCGTACGTCTTCACGATCCGACCGATCCAAGTACCGAACGTACGGCACCTCCGAGTTCAGCACACGTTCAGCTCGATGACGATCCCCGGGCTCCGATCCAGCAAAGCGTTGGGGATGAGTTCCGTCAGCACGACGGCGTGGTGACGATGATGATGTTCTACCGGCGCAGGGCTTCGCCTAAACTCCGCGACGATATGACCGAGGTGGAATATGGTGGAGGGGGGCATCGCACACGGCTAAGGAACGATCCGTAGATCAACTTGTGTGTCATGGGGTGCCCCCCTGCCCCCGTATATAAAGGAGCAAGGGGGAGGGGGCGGCCGGCCAAGGAAGGGCGCGCCAGGGAGGAGTCCTACTCCCACCGGGAGTAGGACTCCCTCCTTTCCTAGTCCAACTAGGAGAGGGGAAGGAAGGGAAGGAGAAGGAGAAGGAAGGAGAGGGAGGAAAAGGAGGAAAGGGGGGCCGGCCCCCTAGTCCAATTCGGTTTGGGCTAGGGGGGGCCGCGCGCCCTGCCTCCTCTCTTCCACCACTTGGCCCATGAGGCCCATTGCTTCTTCCTCGTATTCCCGTAACTCCTCGGTACCCCCGAAAATACCCGAATCACTCGGAACCTTTCCGAACTCCGAATATAGTCGTCCAATATATCGATCTTTACATCTTGACCATTTCGAGACTCCTCGTCATGTCCCCGATCTCATCCGGGACTCCGAACTCCTTCGGTACATCAAAACTCATAAACTCATAATAAAATTGTCATCGAAACCTTAAGCGTGCGGACCCTACGGGTTCGAGAACTATGTAGACATGACCTAGAACTATTCTCGGTCAATAACCAATAGCGGAACCTGGATGCTCATATTGGCTCCTACATATTCTACGAAGATCTTTATCGGTCAAACCGCATAACAACATACGTTGTTCCCTTTGTCATCGGTATGTTACTTGCCCGAGATTCGATCGTCGGTATCCAATACCTAGTTCAATATCGTTACCGGCAAGTCTCTTTACTCGTTACGTAATGCATCATTCCGTAACTAACTCATTAGCTACATTGCTTGCAAGGCTTATAGTGATGTGCATTACCGAGAGGGCCTAGAGATACCTCTCCGGCAATCGGAGTGACAAAACCTAATCTCGAAATACGCCAACCCAACATGTACCTTTCGAGACACCTGTAGTACTCCTTTATAATCACCCAGTTACGTTGTGACGTTTGGTAGCACCCAAAGTGTTCCTCCGGTAAATGGGAGTTGCATAATCTCATAGTTACAGGAACATGTATAAGTCATGAAGAAAGCAACAGCAATATACTAAACGATCAAGTGCTAAGCTAACGGAATGGGTCATGTCAATCACACCATTCTCCTAATGATGTGATCCCGTTAATCAAATGACAACTCTTTTGTCCATGGCTAGGAAACATAACCATCTTTGACAAACGAGCTAGTCAAGTAGAGGCATACTAGTGACACTATGTTTGTCTATGTATTCACACATGTATTATGTTTCCGGTTAATACAATTCTAGCATGAATAATAAACATTTATCATGATATAAGGAAATAAATAATAACTTTATTATTGCCTCTAAGGCATATTTCCTTCACGAAGGCCTCCTCGAGCTTAATGTTGAAGCGCCGACCGCCGTCCAGGTGAGGCCTGTCGCAGAAACCCCGGTTGTCGCCGCACCAGGAGCACTCCCCAGGACCTTCTTCGTCCGACGACATTTCCTATGTTCATAATTCAAAGATTAAACTTGTACAATTAAATATATGTAATGCAAAAACTAAATTAGATCATTATTATTCATCACGGGTTGACTATGGGTCTATCGAGTCTTTTCTTGGAAACTCTCAGCTCACGTGGTGTATATATTCGATCGTCGGTGATGGTAGATCCTCCTTTCGTTCCCGAGTGCATTACACCAAATTTTCTAGCACATGGGAACGAAGGAGAAGCTACCCCCATGACAACAGAGGAGATTCTTCGTCCTCTCATATATGGTGGATACTCTCCCTCACTGATTCCTCTCTGACATTTGCGACCGTCGGTGATGGTCGTTACTCCTCCTTCCCCTAGTGCATAACAAAGGTCTAGCACCCGGAGAAGAAGGAGAAACGACCCCCACGATAACAGTCGGGATTCTTCGGCCTCGACAGTCTTAAAGTTAACCCGAAATATCGTTTAATTATCTTTCTAGAAAATCCAGGCCACTCGATATTTCCTACATATTCTAACACAAGTCATGCCAAAATTCACGAAAAATTCCGGCATGACCTTTGCTAAAACAGGACATATCGAGCACCTGAAATTTGCCAGAACAAAAATTAATCAACACTCCGGCAAAACATAGTCCACTCGGATATACATGTTTTTATCTACATATAGGCCTATTTGAGCAACACAAGATATACATGTTTTTATCTACATCATATCTTATAAGACTAATATTGACATGGAGATTTGGCTGGTCTCACCTCGAGGTCGGAGGGGGTCAGTGACGGGGACGATGGCGGGGATGATGGAGGGGCTCCTTGATTTCTGCAAAAACAAAAACCCTATAAGTTATCACTAATACATCCCGAATAGTATCATACATATAACATCACTAATTGCTTAAACTAAAAAAATAACAACAAATGTGACATGTTCAACTAGTTCTATTAATTCAACTAGTTCTTACTAAAAATAAACTTACTATAAATAGAAATAAACTAGTTCTTTCTAAAAATAAACTAGTTCAACTAGTTATATTAATTTTCTTACTAAAAATACATTAGTTCTATTAATTCAACTAGTTCTTACTAAAACCAAACTAGTTCAACTAGTTTATTAATTTACTTACTAACTATTTTAAACACTTACTAAAATCAATAAAAAAACTACATTATACAATAGTAAAAAACAGAAGAAAAAAAGATGGAGGGAGGAGGAAGAAGGAGAGAGGAGGAGGGGGAGGAGGCCGGTGGAATCAAAGGAGGGAGGGGCGGGGGGAGGGGGAGGGAGGGGGAGGGGGTTGCCGGAGGAGGAGGAGGAGGGAGGGGGCGGGGGTGGAGGGGAGGGGCGGCCGAAGGAGGAGGAGGGAGGGGTGGCCGGAGAAGGAGGAGGGAGGGGCGGTGGGAGGAGGGCGGCCGGAGGAGGAAGGGGGAGGAGGGAGTACCTCGCGAGGAGCAGCGCGGCGGCGGCGGACGACGGGTTCGGCGCGGCCGGGCGAGAGTGAGTGAGAGGGAAAGAGTGAGTGAGAGGGAGCTGCACCGCACGCTCTACGATAAGGTAAGTAAGTAGTAGCGCGTTTCGGAGAAAAGCGCTACTACTAAGAGACGTAGCAGTAGTGCTGGTGGGGCATATGCACTACTGCTAAGTGTGTCTAGCCAACTGCGCCCAGTACAAGTATAGCAGCAACGTTCTTTAGCAGAACGCGCTACTGCTAAAGTAGTAGCCGTAGCGCGGTTTATTTAAACTCGCTACTACTAAGTAGCAGTAGCGCTCTGTTTTGTCCAGTGCTACTGCTAAGATGCTGTGTATAAGGTTTTCCCTAGTAGCGCACCAACATGCGCCACCACAGCCACGAGGACACCACCGTCGTCTCACCACGAAAAAACGTCGCGAGGCCGGCGAGGCCGAACAAAACCACCGTTGACACGGGTCGGCGGTACCGCAGCCACATGGGAGGGGACAACCTCCACCGGCTCAGACGGTAGCAGAGCGGACGCAGAGCAGGAGCACGCCAGGCCAACTGCAGCCAGGCCCAGATCGGGCCCGCTAAGCTCCCGCCGCCGCGCTGCAGCAGATGCGGCGCAATAGCCCCCCCCCCCCCCCCCTCCCGCCTCTCCCGTGGCTCGCCAGCCTAGCCGGTGGCGACCGGCCGGAGGCCAAGCTGGCCCGCCCCGACACAGATCGGGCCCGAAGGGGCCCAGATCTGGGCCTGGAGGGCGCCGCCGGCCAAGCCCCTGCAGTGTCAATACTTGAGGGTTGCACCGTCAGGCAGGCAGCTACCCTTGTATTTCGAGAACATCATAATCTCAATCTCCATATCTGCGGCTATGAGCCCAGTGAAAACCTGGCTGTACGAAAACATAATCGCTCACCGCACAATGCATGAATATGAATGGGAACTGCTGGCGAAAGAGCAAGAAGATCAAAAATTGCTCGCACAAGAAATAAACTTAAGCATAAAAGAACAACCTTTAGTCGAATAAACATGTTTTTTCTTTAAAAAGAGAATAAACATGTTTTTGTGGTAGCTAGCTAGCTAGCTGAAGTTGTTAATCCTTTTATTTTCTCCCACGGTAGAGAGATTGGCCTATTTCTCTCACAGTATCTGTCCATTTATTTTCTTCCACGGTGGAGAGGTCGGCCCATTTCTTGATACTAAAAAAAACATATATTGCGTAAAAGAAGACTCTGCAAACGAAAAATAAAAATATTGTGGCCAGATAAAAGTCAAACCGCCAGAAACAGCTAAACCATACAGAGGATACTGCATCTTCACTCCACCCATAGCTAAGTCCAGTGAGTCGTCAACCACCCATAGCTATATCCATCAGCCATCACCAACATGACTTGCCTAACGGGTGGTCCATAGTACACTGCAAACAAAAATCAACAGTGGAAGGATGTCTATGCGAGCATGGCTTCTCTTCTTTATTGGCATCCAAGATGGTCGGATGTACAAGGCGAGTGCAACTTTTCGCCGTGTTTGGACGTTCGAGAAGCGCTAGGAAAACAAATCAAGTTCAAACAGTGTTCTTTTCCAAAGTTTATTTCAGTCAAAATTTGTTTCGTTTTGGCAACCTCCTTGACTGTTCAAACAACATAATTTCTACACGCATTCAAACATCTTGAATGAAAAAAAATTCAGAATTTCAACCTTTTTACTATTTTATTTGAATTTACTGTTCACACATACTCCCTCCGTTTCTAAATATTTGTCTTTCTAGATATTTCAACGAGTGACTACATATGTAGCAAAATGAGTGAATCTACACTCTAAAATATGTCTATATACGTCTGTATGTGGTATTTCATTTGAAATCTTAAAAAATAAATATTTAGGAACGGAGGGAGTAGACGCATATGCAGATGCACCCGGGCACTAAATCACGGCTCTCGTTTGCGGTACCATAGGATTCTGTTTTCCTCTATCTGAAACCAAGCAAGCATTTTTTTTTTGTGCTATATGAGTTCCATGTTGGATGTTGTGCAACGTCCAGGTCCGGCAGTACCTTCCAGAATTCATGCATCGGTGGCTGTACATTATCCTCCATTTCACTAGAAAAAAAATAGGTTATGCATGGACTCTTTCCACACGTCTGGTCCTTGTTGCTTTCAAATGGAGCCGCACAAACATGCGTCCACTCTTGTCGGTCTTATCACGGTCCGACTGACTTTTTCTTTTCGAGGCTAAAGAAAATTTCTTTCCAAGACAATAGAGGTCTTTTTTTTTTTGCGGGGGGAAGACAATAGAGGTCTGAAACACCGTCTAGGACCTGGCCGCAACTAACAAGCGGTGCTACCTTCAGACCGACCGACTTGACTTCATAGGAATAAACTCTCTTGTGGCCAGGAGAAGCTTGATTTTGGTTATCAAATGTCCATACGCAGAGCAGGAGCCGCAGTGGCATCAACATTGTCAGACTGGATCACGATGGGGGCTTTGGGTTGCTGTATGAACGGGCCCTCTATGATTGCCTTGCACTCTTTTCGAGGCCGTGTTCAATACCGCACAAAACAGCCGACACGTTCCCGTGAAGGCAGTATCGTCCAACTGATTTTCTTCCTCGTCTAGTCAAGCTGCTTTCGAAAGAACCCTAATGACATATCCACCCATATAGTACTACGAAACAATACAAAATGAGGCGTGCATGCCTAGCTAGACCATGGCAACGAACGTTGATAACCCACAAGGAACTCGTGTGCACAGTAAGAAATTAACCATTGCACACATCACATTCGTCGAACAAATATGTTAGTACATATACACGACGATAAGACGTCGACGCGTTAATCTGAATACATTTGTTCAACACATATATAGTGTACATATACATATAGGAAGATGTTAGCGAAACAGCGATACAATATAACAAAAAATGTTTATGGAGGGAATAAAAATAGCATAAATGAACCACTTTTTTGTTGAATATAAATGTATTTTGTGCTAGCCAGCTGAAGTAGTTGTCCATTTCTTTTCTTCCACGGTGGAGAGGTCGGCCTATTTCTTGATTATCAAGAGACATATATTGCGCAATAAAAGACTCTAGAAACTGAAAAAACTGGGTGCACATAAAAACTCAAACCGCCAGGAACAGTTAAACCATACAAGGGATGCTGAATCTTCACTCCATCCATAGATAAGTCCAGTGACTCGTCGACCGCAGCCACATCCAGAAGGATATCCATAGCCATCACCAACATGACTTTGCCTAACGGGTGGCCCATAGTGCACTGCAAACAAACCAAAAATCAACACCATCAGTCCCTCCACAGTCCACACCACACCACTCCCTTCATCTGAAACCACTGAAAGAATATCCAGGCGTGTATGGCTTCCCTTCTTTCTTTCTGATTCCAACCACTGAGAAACACAACACATCACCTTAAGACAAAATTTCACAGGTCAAATCATGAACTCAAATACAACTAGCTTTGATTATTTTTGTCTCATTATATTTACATTTCATCAGGCAAGATTCAAGGAGGAGCAACATCGTTGGGTTCAACATGCATCCTAGCACCTACTCGAACTATGTATGTTGTGAGCTATGTGTGGTAGTATGGTTTAACATACACCAGGCAAGACTCAAGCAGCGGCATGGCTGTAACTCCGATCCTAACCATGCTTCTTAAGAATGACCTTTCTAACTTTTGCTACTCGAAGATATACAGTTTAGATGCTACGGATGGCTAGTGGACATAAGAGTGTCAAGAGGAGCACTGTCACAATTGTTCGGCCCTCCTTCTTCGCATCTGAGCTCCCCAGGATAGGTTCTCTTCTGCGTCCTTCACCGTGCTCCTCTTCTTCAGCTCGGATATTTGGCCTTCCCAGGACGTCCTCCATCCAGACCTCTCTTCCTGCTCCTGTAGTATGGTTCACAAAGGAAAGAAGTTAGTGTGGAGAAAGAGAAAGCTCTACAGCAAGTTGGAACTTTTCGCAAAGAGCATGACATAACAATGGTTGACAATTTTGTGATATGAAAAGAGACGTCACCAAAGATAGCTCACTCCTGCAATTTTCATCCATACACGTAGGACACCACTTTCCAAATTATTAATCTTTTCAGATTTCTTGTCAAATCTGACAACACCAAGTTAACGTATCTCACGCACGCGACTCTCTCTTTTCTTCTGCAAATTATTAACATGAAAATGACTTCTCTAAATCCATCTGAACAGACACCAGCCATCATCATGCCACATGTGCATATATTTTACATCCGCTGAATTCATTCATATTCGTATATAACGTCGCATAAGGGAGGGTTTCTGTATTTCTTATTCTGTCTGTTTGTGATTGAAAGGTGATACATCAAGCATATGGAGTGGTTAGTCGTCAAGCACCAAATATTGGGATCTAAACTAGAAGATCTCCAATCAAGTTTTTTTTTCCCAGTCCTAGAATACTCCTGGATTAACCAGCCAGCCATCTCAAGCCAGGCTGGCTCCCACATGAATGATATGTTAAACTATGAGTTTACAGGTGTCTTAACTGAATAAATAGGCTAGCACAGAGTTGTTGAGGTATTCTGTTGAGGAATCTTGTTAAATATATTGAGGATCAGCCTAAAATGTTACTATCATGTATTAACACAAGCCAGAGTCTGTATGCAGAAGCAGAGCATCAAAATGGGTGAAGCGCATTTGTAAAACCATCTGAATCCAACAAGTTTGCAATTGCACAGAGTGCCATTTGTAGGATTAATTAATAAGACAAATAGAACGAGGTAAAACCACATACGGATTGAGACGTGGTCAGAAATTAGTTCGAGGAGCAGGTCGATGCAGACAATTTCCATCCATTATTATGCACAGAAAAGGAGGAGGAAGTTAACAGAGATATCGAGGCAGATGGGAAGTGGGTGGGCACCTGGTGGTAGAAGGCGGATGCGTCGTGGCGGCGCGCGGCGGGGGAGAAGGCGAGGCGGCAGACGCCGCGCGCGAGGGCGCGGTCGTAGCTGGTGCGGCGGCTGGGGTCGGAGAGCGTCTCGTAGGCCTCCTGCACCTGGATGAAGCGGCGCGTGTGCTCCTTGGCGGCGTCCGGCGGGGACACGTCCGGGTGGTACTTGCGCGCCATCCGCCGGTACGCCGCCCGCACGTCCTCGAACGTGCTCCCCTCCGCCGAGATCCCCAGCAGGTCGTAGAACGTCGGCTGCTGCTGCTGCTGCTGCTGCGCCGGCATCGCCGTGTACGCGCTCGCGGCCCCGGAAGCAGCAGCCGCCCGCGCCCGCGTCGGCGCGCGGGGCGGGGGCCGGAACCCGGCGCGGCCGCCGCCGGCGACGGCGAAGGCGGGCGCTGGGGAGGCGGCGAGCTGAGGCATGTGTGCGGTGGAGTGTTTGTGCGCTGGGTCGGATCTCTGTCTCGCTCCACCTGACCTGATCTGATCTGCTTGGCTTTCGCGCTTGCTTTGCTTAGCCGTAGGAGCGGAGAGTGGTGGTGCTCCAATTTTTAATTAGGGGATAGGGGGGGCGTGGAGAAGATATAGAGAGGAAGATCTCCGAGATATGTGTGGAGTCGCTTTCCTGCCATAGTGCCATTGTCCACTTCTTTCCCCTTGTTCAAGAATTACTACTGTTTTGCATCTGAAAAGAGGCCGATTTTATGTGCTACGGGTTCCGTGTTGGATGCCGTGCACACATCCGGGTCCGGCAGTAGTTTCCAGAACCATGTATCGGTGGCTGTAAATTTTCCTCCGTTTTTCACTTTAATTTTAAAAAGGTAAGATAATACGTGGCCACTGTCCGCACGTCTGGTCGTTTTGTCCCGCACGGGCATGCGTCCACTCTACCCCGTCTTGTCACCTCTGACCAACTTGGACGGTATCATTATTACTTGGAGCCATCTTGCATTTCTTCCTCGTCTAGTCAAAGCTGCTGCCCAACGAACCCTAACGACGCACCCACCCACCCACCCAACAAATACAAAACCAGGCGAGCTGTGCATGCCTGGCTAGACCATGTCAAACGAAGGTTGATAGCCCACAAGCAACACGGCAAGGAATTACCATTGGCTAGGGGTGCACGCATCACATTCGTCCAAGTAATAAATTTACATACATAGTATATGTACACGCCCATGTGGGATGTTATGGGTTCCATTTTTGGACGCTGTGCACACATCCAGGTCCAGCAACCAGCAGTACCTTGAGGAATTCATGCATAAGTGGTTGTAAATTTTTCTCCATTTCACTTGTAAAATAAGATTGATTTTGTTTTGCGGGGATTGTGAAATATGATTACACATTGACAATTTCCACTTGTCTGGTCCTTGTCAAGTAGGGATGCAGGTGAGCACGTCCGCCGCCCGCATTGATCTTTTTTGCATCAAGATGACAAAAGGTCATTAAAGCAACAGTGATTAGCTTATTTTCGTTTTCGCAACGCGTCCAGTTGCATCCCAAGTCCTTGTCCTTTCCAAATGGACCAGACAAAGAGCTCCCTATTCTTATCGTGTTCGGACTGACTTTTGATCAGGTATAAAGATGATTGTATAATTAGATCCATCTTCCTCTTCTCCCTCGTCTAGTCATACTTAGAGCACAAACCTATCGAGATATCCAACCATACATGAAACGAAATACAAAAATCACGCATGCAATCCTAGACCATGTCAACAAGCATGGATAATAACCCACAAACAAGCAATTACTATACTACCGATGAGGGTGCACGCGACGCGTTAAGACGTCGACGCGTTAATCTTCCTCTTTGTTGATCATGCCAAAAAAAATTAGACAACGTGACATAATAAATATAATCACACGCGAAACAAAAGCATAAATTTTTTAGGCATAATTTAGACCGTGTCAACAAGCATTGGTCACCACAATCTGCCTACCTGCGTACGCGGCACACGAGTTACAAAGAAAATGAACATATTTTAACAGCGAAGCGGGCAGGGATAAGACGGCGACATGTTGGCATGCACGGACCTTGATTCCCGACGTTCATCGTGCCAGGTTTTTTATACGATCACATGCACATCAACAGGATACGATATGCACTCCATTCGCCCACATTGTTAGGCCAGGCTTCTCTTGGCCGCCTTGTCAAGAGTAAAGAAAACAAATCTCCTCGTGTAACTGGAGAGGAATTAACAACACCCGGATTCAACTTGGGCAGGAAAAACAACTAGAGGCTTAATTAGTGCTCGATGGATTCAAGGCACTTGCCTCTGCCGACCACAACTAACAAGTACTAGGTTAAGTGATAATGAACCATTGCACGCTGCTGACAGTTTGGCTCATGTCAGCGTGATACTCCATTATGCATCAGAACGGCGGCATCATATTGCAAGGGGTGAATCCAAATCCAAACAACCAAATCATCTTATCATCTCTAGCACACGAAGCAAACTAAGACTTATTCAGATACAACCCTGGCATGCTAGCACGCCGTAGCTTGCTGAAGAATGTGAAAACAAACAGCGAATTTTTCTATCAAGAACCCAGTCCAACACAATAGGTGGGAAGCAAAAGAGCAGAACACATTAAAGGCTGGATTTCTGGAACTTGCATAGTTACTTCTGGTGTTATTGCTACACTGCGTCTCGTGGAACAAACATTGAGGAATTTGTAGGTGCAGGGCGATACTTGTCACCTACTTCTCCCTATAAAACAGCTAATGCTGGTATATCTAGAACTATGCCAACCATATGACTCAAACATCAACCCAAAACCGAATAGCACATCTGAAGAGATGCATTCAATAGATCCAAGCAACCACATTATCAGTGACTCACCAATACTGTTTAGTTGGCTCAGTCTGTCAACTGCTAGACGCTACTCAATCAGTGACAGGGCGAGACTAGAAAAACGATCTAGCACGTACAGTACTTAGAAAGATCCTGATCCCTGGAACAAACTTGCTATGTCCATTGTACTGTAGCCATCCTATTCAACACAAGCAAATAAAAAAGGCAGGAAAGGCATCAAGTTTATAACTACGAAACTGACATGGTTGCATACTATTTTAATTTGTTGAACACTGTACAAAGTTCCTATAAAAAATCTGGTCCAATGGACAATGGAATAGGCTATATGGCACAAAAACATATCTCTCTATCTATCTATCATGACTGCTTTCTGGACATGGATAAGTATTTCTGGTGTTCACTCTAACCAAGTCCACAGCATAAATCCTTACCTCTTCTACACACAAAGCAGCTTTTAAAGTTAGCACGGCATGTCCCCTCCCAAACATGTTCCAAGTTCCAACAGCAACCAGCTTTCAAGAAACCTGCACATGTTTTTCCAACCACAGCACCAGTCACAGCAGGTGAGGAGTAACTAACAAAGTTACTCTTTGCAGAGGACAGGTGCTTCCGAAACAAACAAACGTGTGCAAGAGCAAAAAGAAGACAAGGAATGATAATATTTGAAGGCATGCTGCTTATCTCTGGAACTATCAAGGGAACACCCTGGAGTAAATGTTCCGACTTTATCAACAATTGCCTCACATCAGTCAGACACTGCCTTCTCAAGCGAGCCCCTGTCACTCGGGAAAGGGGGGAAAGGAAAAAGGAAAAGGAAAGGAAAAAAAGAAAAATCATGAATGCCATGGCACAAACTCAAGACATTTATTTTAGGCAGACTTGGTGAGAATTGAGCAGCACACAAAATAACAAATAAATTCTACAGCACAATTGTCTACATTCATCGGAAGGAGTAAACAACTACTGAACTTAAACATACGGATCAATTAAGCTGCTGAACTTTTTGAATCATCAGATCATTACTGATAAAAGATGCACATGAGAGAATCATACGCAAAGACACAGCACATAATGCAAACTCAATCAAAATATGTTTACAGTATGTAGATAAACATCTCAGACCATTGCACCAGCCAAAGCATGCCAACTGAAATGTAGCATAGCCTAGAGACAAGTTGTTTAATCTTTCATAATGGACTTTACTTGAGTATGGATAAGTGCGCACTCCCTTGAATCTTCAATTCACACCGCAGAATCAGCTCCAACTCTTCACAAGCCTGCAACGACAAATATATATGGTTGGTTTTGACCTCACTGTGCTAAATCACCTTACAATCTCCAGTGTTACATTTAGAAGTTTACTCCAAGGAGCAAATCTCCATCAGTTAAGTTAACGAGGAATACATTTTTATAGATCAGATGAACACTCTGGTCAGCACTGAAGCTCTCCAAAAGATCTTCATATCCTGCAAATAAAACTCCTAAATCAGAGAGGAGATAACAAACACCAGTTCAGCAATGCATCCATTGTATGAGTAGACTCTGCAATCAGCCAACTGAATGATGTGGCAGGTAAACACTGTGGTTAATATCACATGGCAGACTCTTCGGTGCCCCCTAAAGCGCCATCTCCTTCAAGTCCATGTTGCCCATTAATGTCAGACACAGTAGAGCACATATCTTCCTCGGTTTTCTGCTTTGATGCAGGCAATAGAGCATCTGCTGAGCATTTATCTGTACCAGTTTCATCAGCAAATTGCTGGTCTTCCTGGATGACCAGATCTGCTCCTTCTAATGAAGCATTTCGCAGCCTCACTTCAGTGCCATGCTTGAAGCCATCAGAGTCTGAACCAGCTTCCGACTGATTAACCATCCTATCAGGAGACCTCCCTTTATGAAGGTTCTTTTTATCTGAAGATAAGGGATCATCAAGGGAATTGTATTTCCTAGCTCGAGTGCCCTCTTCTGATTTCTTCGACTCATGCTGGTCAGTACCATCCCTATGGTATTTATCCCCGGAATGCCTTGAACTTCTATGGGACCGTGAAGATGAATGACGCGAACTTTTATCTCTGGAATGTCTTGATTCATCTTCTCTGTATTTTCTGTCCTTGCGAGAAGAATCGTCTTTGTCATACTTCTTGCCATCTGTCTTCATCTTCGTACTCCTACTTGTGTCATGTTTCTGAATATTATCACCATCCTCTCCCAAACTTCTCTTCTCAGATTTTGACCTTGGAGAATCCACATCCTCAATACTGTCTTCATTCTTCCTCTTGTCATACTCCACGGCAGCAGCAGCATCATGTCTAGATTTCTTGTGATTGCCATTGTCAATATCCAGCAATTCATCTTCAGATACAGATGAACTCCTCTTATGAGCAACAACAGAAGTATCTGCATTCTTATCCACTGCGTCCTTTACAGACCCTTCATCTTTGCCACCTCTAGTACCTCTATCAGATCTTTTTTTGTCATCCTGCACCTCAGATTTTTTTACATCCTTCTTATCACTGCTACGATGCTTTCTCTCTTGAGATCTGGATCTTGAATGCCTGCTACGACGAGAAGAACGCTGATCGCGTGTTGGTGATGATTTGCTTCCTTTATGATGTCGTGGTGACCTTGAGCCAGCACGAGCTGACCTTCTTGATTTTGATGGGCTTAAACTTTCTTCCCTTTGCCGCTTCGGTGACCGAGAATCAGCTCTTGATGGCTTCTTAGACCTCGGGCTTATACTTCTGCTCCTGTTCCTCCTTGAACTAGATGAGTAATGATCACGAGACCTGTCACTCTCTCTTCTCCCAGACCTGCTATATTTGTCCCTATCATCCCTATATGATCGGTCACTGCCATACTTTGAGTGGTGAGATCTCGACGGAGATCGTGATCGGTGATCCCGGGAGCGTCTAACTGGCGGAGAGTAAGAGCGATCCCGCCTACTCCGACGGTACTTGATAGGTGATCTTGACCGAGACTTGGATCTACGAGAAGGGGGCGATGGCGATCTGTAAAGCCAATAATAAACCGGTCAGGGTTCCTTCTGCAGTTTTAAACCAAAATAAATTATGCTGTTGATAGTCCTACTCTGAGATATCACATTCTACTTCACATGTTCCATAAAACCATAGATGCATAAACGTAAATGATGAAATGTATGCCAAATAAATAGAACATCATCAAAAAGGAAGCTATCTCTTCAAAACAAACATGTGTTTCTATATCCTAAAAAATTAAGGCATGTACAATAAAAATGTATATAAAAAATCCCTTTCACACAACCAATAACTAAAGAACTGCCTGAGTAAAGACAGTGTGCTTCTAATCTCACGTTGTAATGTATAAGTAGAGCAAAATCAGGAACAAGAACTATCTGTTACCATAATACTGGAAAAGATGACAATGATTCATGTATAATCCAACTAGTCAAACATTACCTCGACTTCTCTTTGGCATCCTTTTCTTCCGCAGTTTCCCCACCAAAGCCCTCTGCTTTCAACTTCCTGCTTATCTCAGCAGCCCGTGCAGCTGCTGCATCAGTGGCATTTTTCATGGTGGCTGCACGTACAGCGGCCTGCTGAGCGGCTATTGACGTCTGCATCATCAGTGACTGCTGGAATTGCATCTGCTGCATCTGAACAGCTTGCTGCATCATCATAGGTAAATTGCTATTTGCAATACTAGTTTTTTGAGGAAGAGATTTAGCCATCTCAACATTCAAGGGGCGACCACCAACATCCACGTTGCTGAGGGCCAATGCCGCGGTTGCTTCTTCTGGTTTGGAATACTCCACATAAGCAATATGTTTCGAGTCTGTGATAGTACAATCAACAACTTTGCCACAGTACCCAAATAGCTGCTTAATGGTCTCCACTGTAAGAATTGGGCTCAGGTTGCTAATCTGAACAATTTTCTTCAGAGTCTCAGCTTTCTCGGCTTCTGTCATACCTACAGGGACTCAACATGCAGGTGAGCGACATAACTAAAAAAATAAAATGCATGAAATAACTCATAAGAACATATAGTATACGGTAAACCTTAAGGCGTAGTCATGCTAAATAATACTACCTCTGTATCAAAATATAAGACGTTCATGTTTGTAGGCTAAAATAGCCTAAAGAAACATCTTACATTTTGATACGGAGTGAGTACAAAATTGCATTAAGATTTTGTAACTGGACTTGCTACATAGGCGTGCAGTGTAATTTAAGAACCTTATATTATAGAGATAGGATATAGGCTTGCAACCTAACATGTCTGTATTATTGATTCGGCATACTGAGGAAGAACACAGGACCATCAGGCAAATTTTAATTATTCCTACTAGTTCAACAATAGAGCGCACATGTTACGAGAATTTCATAAGAATTGGCAGGTGTTACCTGATGAAGCCTGCTCTGCAGCTTTGGAATCAGCTTGCATCTTAGCAGCATGTGCCTGAAGCGCCTGAGCAGCCATGATAGCCTGAGCGGCTGCCATGGCTGCCGCGGAGGGTGCCATGGGAGCATGGCTGAGCGCACCCATGGACGTAGTGGCAGCCATGACAGACATGAGCAGCTGCTGTGGCGGGTGGCTGAACTTGCAGTCCGTTCCCTTGGTGCACTTCCCATTGATGTGCTCCCGGCATATCTCACCCAACGTGGAACCAACGCCTGGCAGGACAACACCACCAGAAGCGCCAGAGGAGGCACCAGGGATGAGGCCGAGCAAGCCGGGGAAGGAACCGGGCATGGAGCCCGCGTAGTTTGGCATGTTGGGCATGGTCTGGTTGAGCATATTGGGGTACGCGGACGAGGCAGCAGGGTAGGCGGACGAGGTGGTGGGGAAGGCTGCCCCGGCGGAGGCAGCGGTGGCTGCACTGAAGAAGACGGGGAAGGGGCTCCCCATGATGGGCGAGCCGTCGAGGTCGATGTGGACCATGTAGTTGCCGCGCTTGGGGACTGCGTAGGTGACGGCGTAGGATCCGTCGCCGTTGTCCCTGACGCCGCCATCTAGGTCGTCACCACCGACGCCCGCCGCGGGGCAGATGCGGACGCGTACGCGGGCGCCGCCTACGGAGACCCTGCGCCCGTCGCGGTCCTTCCCGACGACGGTGAAGGTGGCCGGCGCGCCCGCGGAGCCGCCGGCGATGCCGGGGCCCGCGGCGGAGGACTTGGAGGGGTCGACGGGGCCGGGAGGGGCGCGGGGGCGGTCGTCGTCGTCGTCGGAGTCGGATTCGGGGGCGGGGCGGAAGGCGGGCTCGGCGGGGGAGGAGGGCTTGTCGTGGCGCTCCGGGTCGGCGTCCTGGGGGGACTGGTCGGCGTGGGCGGTCGCGGAGAGGGCCCTGAAGGTGGCGTCGAAGGCGGCCTTGGCGGCGGCGGCGGTGTCGGCCTCGGACTTGAGCTTGGCCTCCTCGGCCTGGCGGACCCAGATGGGCTTGGGCGCCGCCATGGGAGCGAGATGCGAGATCTCGGCGACGGCAGAGCTAGGGTTTGGCTTTGGCTTGGCTTCGCGGAGAGGAGAAGACGAGGATCAGATGGGATGCCGGGATAGATTAGGAGAGGAATATTTTTGTTTTTTTTATCATGAATAGGAGAGGAATCAGAGGACGACGGTGATACTGCCCAAACCTGGCCAACTGGGCCGTGCCTGGCAGGCCGGCCCGTTACCACGCGTGCCTAGCCCGTGATGGGCCGGCCCGGCACGTGGCTAATCGGGTTGTGCCTGGCATGGGGCCCGCATAGGGCCGTGCCTGGACCTAGAGGCTGGGCACGGACCGGCACGGCCCATTTAGTTTTTTTTAATTATTTTTTAAAAAATTTATAGTTTAATAGGTAGCCCAATAGGCTAAATAATGGGTGTGCTGATGGCTAGACGTGCGGATGGGCCAGCTCGTTTAATAATAGTGTTGTGCCTGGGCCTGGTAAGGCAGCACGCGTGCCGGCCCGGCACGGCCCGTGTAATTCGCGTGCCATTCGGGCCCGTATAACCTAGGTCGGGTCATGCCGTGCCGTGACGGCCCGTCTGGCCAGGTTTGATACTGCCACCGCCTTCTCGGACCTACATGGGCTTTTCCTTGCACCTTCTTGGGCTTACATCTTTTCCTATTATTCGTTTAACATTTATTTTTCATGCGGCCCAAAAATCTTTTGTAATTTGGCTTGTGTGTGATTCAGCAACCGCAAACTGAAGGTGTGTTTTGTTTTCAGCCAAACCGAGCCCTACAATCCTCCAGCTCATCTGCACACAAGCCAAATTACAAAAGATTTTTCAGCCAAACCGAGCCCTACAAAATATTCATCAGACGAACAAAATCAAAACAAATATTAGAAATATTCAAAAAATTCAAAAAAAAATGTGCGATAGACAATTTGATGCGTGAGGTCTGCTCCAATTTTCAAATGATTTGGACACCTGACGAGCTCTCAGCAAAGAAGACAAATTGGGGGTCTGTAAAAATGTTTACTGTTCATGTACTGTTTTGGTTCGATTCGTCTTTTTTTATGAGAGTTGCTCAGATGTCCAAATGACTTGAAATTTGGAGCGGGCCTCATGCATCAAATTGTCTATCGCACAAAATTTGTTTTGGATTTTTTTGATTTTTTTAATTTGTTACGAATTGTTTTCTAACAGGGTGCAGATGGGCATGGGCACCAAAACGCCCTACACTTTTTTGACTGATTGTTCTATGTTCAGTTGTCTATCCATTGTGCTGGCCTTTGTATTCCTCGATATCAATATAATTTCAGTTTATCAGTAGTTTTATCCGCGCTATAATTAGCATCATGCAAATATTTTTTAACATAAATAGTGTCAACATGTTTATTAGCAATAGTTCCTCTAGTAGTTTCAAGTTCCCTAATAGAAAAGTTAAATGACAATTAGGAATATAATCACAACCAATAGTAGTTCCCTACATCATTTTCCCATAGACTGGATCATCGTGTGAAGGGAGAAGACTTGAACTGAATAAATAGGCATCAATTCCAATAGTGTGATGGTTTTGACTATCCAGGTGACAAATCAATACTTTGTCATAACCTATCTTCTGATTAGGGCCAACCAAGATTAGATAACCAAATAAATCAGGGCATGATCCTGAAAAGTGAAGTGACGATTCAAGGCCGTTATTATCTCAATATGTATATTTTGCTTCCTTTCGCGCGAGAAGCACAAGCCCTTGCCTGTGGGTTCAGATCGAGCAGGAGTACGTCCTATCCATCTACACCTCTCAAAACACAATATATTGAGTCCCCGGAACCATGTCCAGTGTTGCAAAAGCGTAACTGTAAATACTAACTGAGATCGTATAATCTCCGACTCCTCATTTTTATTCAATTATGAAATGACCCGATTTTATGGAGATTTGCAGCATCATTCAAGTAAAAAACTAATTGAGATCGTGGAAACATGACCTTGTGATATAACTACACCTGATTCCTTATTTCTTTTCAGCTTTTCTTGTGCATGTTTGTGTTGATGCCCCAACAGTACTTTATACTCCCTGGCACTTGTAACTTTTTGTATGGATATGGTTATGACTTTATTTATAAAGCGGAGCGAAAGCCTATTTCGAAAGACAGAGAATTCATCTAGGTTGGGGTTGCGAAGCACGTATAATTCATATATATTACCTGGTTGTTGAATCTAATTTAAATTGAGTGGGTGGGTGGGTGGGGGGTATCCTTATTATCTTTAGCAACATGTAAATATTGTAAACATCAATACTGTCAACGTGTTTATTATCAATAGTTTCTCTCTAACAGTTTCAAGTTAGCTAAGTAGATCAACGTTTGTGCGATCAAAATTACGAATATAATCGCAATCAGAAATATCTACTTCTCTACTAGTATTAAACAAGTAAACATTATCTTTCCTAAGTGACCCCCCAACGTACACACAACAACTGTGGCAATTAGGAGTTGTCCTAACGACCAAATCAAGGCATGATTAGATGATGTCCATCCCGCATACGGTGACGGTTGGTATGTCCGGCGATCACGGAGGCGATTTGCTCCCTCCTGATTGCCGCTGTGCGTCTACCCCGAGCGCTCAAATCTGATCGCCGGTGGGTGCCATTGAGTGATTCCGCCGTCCCGCGGCGAGGCGCACTGCCCGCCCTGCGGGGCTCCCCCGTCCCCCACCAAAAGCCTTTCGGGTGCTTCCTAGGGCACACGATCGTAAAACACATGTCCAGGGTTTCCGTCACAGGCGTTGTGTCCGAGGCGCCATGGAGAAGGTAGCGGGGCTGATGGAGAAGATGAAGTTGTCGGAGGAGGAGAGAAAAGGAGTGAAGATCCGGTGGACATCACGGGCAAAGGAGAACAAGGGTGAGATTCAGGCGGTGGGGAAGGTGATGTCGGAGAGGCCCGCGCACCCGGATGCGATCTTCCTGTCGCTTGGGAAGTGTTGATGTCCCCTGAAGGGCGTGGACTGCAAAGAGCTGGGTGAGAATATTTTCATGTTCACCTTCAAACAAGAGTCAGGCAAGCGCAAGGCGTTGGAGGATGGACCGTGGATGTTTGATAATGATCTCGTTGTGATGGTGGATTTTGTGCCGAGCAAGTGAATTGAGCAATACGTGTTTGAAGAGGTTCCTGTTTGGTTCAGAGTGTTTGGTTTGTCGTTGGGGAAGATGGAGGAGCAGATGGCGGAGGAGATTGGAAACCTAGTAGGCAAGTATGTGGAGATGGACTTCGGAGTGGATGGCTCGGTGGTAGGAAGGTTTTTGCGCATTAAGGTGCGTATGCCGATCAACAAACCGATAATGAGGGGAGTTGCGCTGGATGAGGAGTCTGAGAGTGATGAGGAGAATGGGCGTGAACATGAAGGAGATGTCGAAAAGGAGAGGCCTTTTTTTCGTTTTGAGTACGAGT
This sequence comes from Triticum timopheevii, assembly GCA_963921465.1. Lineage (NCBI taxonomy): Eukaryota > Viridiplantae > Streptophyta > Magnoliopsida > Poales > Poaceae > Triticum > Triticum timopheevii. The sequence goes on from OY997266.1 coordinate 68,737,531, forward strand.
ACCTCCCTGACTTCTGTTATATCTGTGGAATCATTGGACATGTGGACAAAGGGTGTTCTACCAAACTGAATAAGGGGGAGAAGGCACAGTATGGGTGATGGTTGCGAGCTGATATGGGGAGACAGCGTGGTTTAGAGGAAGGAAGGATGTGGAGGAGCAACCAGAGTGGGAGTGGGAGTGGCTCTGGAAGTGGGTGATCATATGGTGGCGGGAGGTTGGTTGGTAGGTCTCGGAGTGATAGCCTTAGCTGGCGAAAATCTGACCCCAAGACAGGAGAGGGTCGAACGGAGGAAGGAGAAGAGGTCACTAGCCCTAGCAAGATAACTAAGGCGAGCGGGGGTGGGGGGCTTCAAAAGAGGCTAACCTTTCATGCCGACGGTGAAAGCAAGGAGATGCTAGATGCTAATGCCAGTGGGGGGGACCACGAGCGGACCGCGTGGTGGTGGAGGAAAAAGGAGCAGCTATGGAGGTGGAGGTGGATGATGGGAAGGTAGACAAGGGGGTTGTGCACTAATCGGAGATGCAAAACATGAAGGCAGCAGTGGAAGAGAGCGGTGCGAGGGAGGATGGGAGAGGGAAGAGTGGTGGCCATATACCGAAGAAATACAAGAAGGTTAGAAGGGAAGGGCCGGTGGTGGCAAAAGAAGGCAGTGTGGTGGGCTGTGTGTTAGGGCAGAAGAGGAATGTGGAGGGGGGGAGGAGGATAACTTGAGAAAGAAGGGAAGAGTGGAAGATGGGGGTGAGAGGATGGTGGGTGCAGCTAAGACGTCTCCAGCAAACACGATATCGTCCGGGCTGCAGGAGCAGCCCCGCCGGACGCAATGATGATTGTAAGCTGGAACTGTCGGGGACTCGGGAATGGCCCGGCAGTTCGTGGCCTCTTGGACCTCAAGAGGGTGGAGGATCTTGATGTTCTGTTTTTGTGCGAGACAAAGCTGTTGGAGAAGGAGTTGGAGTAGTATAGGTGGAAGCTAGATTTGGCAAATATGTGTGCGAAGGACTCAGAAGGGAGGAGCCGGGGTGGCTATTTTCTGGAGGAGGGGAATCAATCTCTCTTTGCGATCGGTGGGTAGAAGGCACGTTGATGCGGACATAACAGAGGAGGATGGTTCAACTTGGAGGATTACTGGAGTATATGGGGAGTCGCAGTGGGGAAGAAAGAAGGAAACCTGGAGGACGATGCACTTGCTTAACCAGCAACATCAGGAGGGTAGGCCGTGGCTATGCTTGGGAGATTTTAATGAGATCATGTCTAATGAGGAGAAGAGAGGGGGTGTGGACCGATCGGAGGGGTGTATGAACCAGTTCAAGGAGGCGTTGGAGGAGTGCAAGTTGAGTGATCTAGGATACGAGGGAGATGTTATCACTTGGTGGAACAACTATACGCGTGCGGATGGTTATATTTGTGGGCGAATCGACCGGGCTACTGCCAACATGGAATGGTGCTCAAAGTTTCCGGAGTTCCGAGTTCGAAATGAGTTCCCGAGGCACTCCGATCACCAGCCGGTGGTGGTAGACACGGAGGAGATGGGGACAGGGGGAAGAAGGGACGGAGATGCTTTCGGTTTGAAGCCCGGTGGTTGAAGGAAGAGGGTTATGACTTGGTGGTGGAGGAAGCATGGAGAAGAGTACGCGAAGGAGGAGTACTGGATGTGGCCGCGGCGCTGGAGGGAGTGGCTCGAGACCTCTCTAGATGGAGCAAGGATGTGGTGGGGGATACGGAGAATAAGTTAAAGGAGGCGAAGCGAGAGTTGGAAGCTTGTAGGAAGCAAGGTGTCACACCGGAGAAGGTGGATGAGGAGGTGAGGCTACGGTGTTTGGTGGATCACTTAGAGGAAGTAATTGATATTAAGTGGAGGCAACAAGCTCACATTTGGTGGCTGAAGGAAGGGGATAGGAACACAAAGTTTTTCTTTCTGTATGCCTCGGCAAGAAGGAAGGCAAATAGGATACGGAGGCTTACGAGGGAGGATGGAGTAGTTGTAGAGGAAGGAAGAGAGCTCACTAACTATGTTGTGTCTTATTTTCAGGACTTGTTCACCTCCAATGGCAATGGCCAACATGATGAGCTTCTCCGGGCTGTTCCTGTGAAGGTGACTAGTGCTATGAATGATAGCCTTACTGCTGCATTCTCGGATATGGAAATCAAAATTGCTCTAGATCAGATTGGAGACCTCAAAGCACCGGGGCCGGATGGCATGCCTGCGGTGGTCTTCAAGAAATATTGGCAGTTGATGGGCAAGAACATCATTGATGAGGTGCGGCATGTTTTGGAGGGTGGTGAGATGCCGGTGGGCTGGAATGATACTCATGTAGTGCTAATACCCAAGGTAAAAAAAACGTCACGGATAAAGGATCTCAGGCCCATAAGTTTGTGTAATGTCCTGTACAAGATCATCTCCAAAGTTATGGCGAATCGCCTCAAGCTCATTCTGCCACAGATCATCTCGGATAATCAGAGTGTGTTTGTACATGGACGGTTGATAATTGATAATATCCTCATGGTATATGAAATCTCACATTTCCTGATGAACAAACGGTCGGGGAAGGAAGAGTTTGCTGCGGTCGAAGTGGATATGAGCAAAGCATATGACCGGGTAGAGTGGGCTTTCCTTGAAGCAATGATGTATAAATTGGGGTTTGCGAGCAGATGGGTCAACCTAGTGATGAAGTGTGTAACTTTGGTAAAGTACATGATCAAAATCAATGGTGAACTCACCGAACAGTTTGCGCCTTCTAGAGGGCTCCGGCAAGGCGATCCAAGCTCTCCCTACCTGTTTGCCATTTGTGCTGAAGGCCTGTCGGCTTTGCTAAATGAGTCCCAACAACGTGGTTCGTTTGGAGGCATACAAATCTGCCCGGGGGCGCCATCCATCTCGCACATGTTCTTTGTTGATGATTCGGTACTTCTTATGCGAGCGCGAGCTGCTGAAGCTGTGGAACTGCAATGTATACTCCAGGTCTATGAGAGGTGCTCGGGGCAGTGTGTCAATCATGAAAAATCTGCAGTAATGTTCAGTAAAAACTGCTTCGAACAGACCAAAGGAAATGTGAAAGGAGCCTTGGGCATTGCTAGCGAGGCGTATAATGAGAAATACCTGGGACTTCCAGTGTATATCGGCCGGTCCAAACGGAAGGCTTTTGCTTATCTAAAAGACCGGATATGGAACTATATGCAGGGCTAGAATGAGAGGACCCTATCTCGGCAAGGCAAGGAGATTCTGGTAAAGGGTGTTGCGCAGGCGGTTCCAACCTTTGCAATGTCAGTGTTCTACCTCACCAAGTCCTTTTGTGAAGAGCTAAGCGCCGTGATTGCGTGTTACTGGTGGAGCCAGCAAGATAAGGATAATAAGATCCACTGGATTGGGTGGCAAAAACTCACAAGGTCGAAGGGCAGGGGGGCTTGGTTTCCGAGACATTCATGATTTTAACATTGCTATGCTTGCCAGGCAAATGTGGCGTCTGATTGAAAATCCGAACAGCCTATGTGCACAACTATTGAAGGCCAAGTACTACCCGGATAGCTCCATTCTTGATGCGGGCCAGGTCACAAACATGTCCTACGCTTGGTGCAGCATCACCTACGGAATTGACCTAGTTAAGCAAGGCATGATATGGCGTGTAGGAGACGGCGAAAGTATTTGTATTTGGGATGACCCATGGATACCCAGAGCTTGGTCTAGGCGAGTTATCACCCCTCGTGGAGGAAATATTTTGACTAAGGTTTCTGAGCTCATAGATCCATCTACTGGCAAGTGGGATACGGAACTGGTTAGAGATACTTTTTGGGAGGAGGATGCAGATTTGATTCTTCAAATGCCTCTACGGGATGGAGCAGTTGATTTCTTGGCTTGGCACTTTGACCCCAAGGGCGCATTCTCGGTAAAGCAAGCGTACAAGCTGAAGAGGGCACTGGCCGAGACCGGGGCTGCACAAGGGGATGGGATTCCTCATGTGTCCGGTAATCTAGAGGGCGGAGGGGAGGCAAAGTGGAAGAGGATGTGGAAACTACCATGCCCGGGGAAGATTAGGCATTTCATGTGGCGACTTGCGCATAACACACTAGCCACTAAAGATATTCTTTGCCGAAGGGGAATGGAATTGAGGATCACAAGTGCTTCTTGTGCAATACGAGGAATGAGTCGGCCAAACACCTGTTCGTGGAATACCACGAGATTAAGCAGGTGTGGCGGGGCCTCGATCTAGAGTATGCCAGATAGCGGCTGGCCGAATGTAATAGTGTTCACACAACTTGGAATATTGGTGGCAGCTAGCTGAAAAGGACCGGATGATTATCATAATCATGTGGTGGCAGTGGTGGACCCAACGCAACAAGGTTAGAGAGGGAGAAAAACCAATGGATCACACGCAGTTTGCTGTTAGAGCTGCATGCACGGCCGAAGGGAGCCTGGGGAGTGGTGGTTCGGGATAGCACATGCGAGGTTGTGGCTGCGCGGGCGGGGCGGATTGATCATGCCGCAGATGCTTTCAACACCGAGTTGAGAGCAGTGGAGCAAGCGTTGGATCTTGCGGCCGAACTGGGGGCGGTGCGTCTGATTGTGGAGATGGACGCCCTAATGCTTGAATAGGCCCTAAACAGGCGAGCCCCTGATTGTTCGCGTCAAGCGCAAGCAATTGAAGACATTAAGGTGCAATCCAGGTTATGGTTCTCCTCATGTGTGTTTGCCCATTGTAAGCGCGAGGCTAATATGCGAGCGCATCATATGGCCAGGTTAGGCCTAGCCCGTCAAGTGGGCGATACTTTAATTGCTGATCATGTTCTTCCAGCAAATGTTGCTGAGTTTGTAATGGGCGATCTTGCCTAGCACGTTTCGTAATAAAGCTTATTGCTTGCCCTCAAAAGAAAAATAAGCTGTAGCAATTAGAGTCACACGATTAAGTCCACTCATTTAGATTTAACCATCAAAATAACAATAACCGGCATCAAAAGTGCCTTTAGCAATTTGAGGAGGCGGACGAAAACTGTGTCGTCCCACGATCGGATGAAAAAAAGGTTCGTTCCGTATCCACTTAATGCCACCGCGTAATTAGCTAAACATCCCATGGTGAGAGGCGACTCGGGGACCCAGCCTTATTGTGCGCTCACCTAAGCCCATCGCCGCTGGCCACCAGGGAGAGGAGCTTCCGCTTGAGCGCCTGTGTCCCAGAGCCGGAGCCCGCCGGATCTCCTCGCCCCACCGCCGTCCCGCGCACCACCAGCGAGCACGCCGGCGAGCGGCGTCGTCCTTTCGCCACCGGCCTGGGTGATCCATGGCTCGCGGACGGATCAGGAGCGCCGCCTGGCGTGTACGACCAGGCTGATGAGGGACCAAGCCAAGGAGCGGAGTCAGGTTGGGAGTAACGGTGGGCTGCGGGAGCAGGGGGGCGGGATCGCCGGCAACGCCGCTTGTTCGGGAATGCTTTGATCTGGCAGATCGGCACTCGGCAGTGCCACCGGACCAAGCATGGTTCATGTACGCCCTGTCTTACTGCCGTTGTTGTTGACTTTGTGGCACAAGGCAGAAAGCAAATGGAGGTCATGAATTCGGCTGGTGCAAACTAATTCACGATAATTTTGTATTTCTGCAATCGTTTTCAACTTCTATGGTGGAAATAATTTGAGGATTAATTGGAGGAATGTCTCAGAGTTGTTTTAGAATCTTGAAAGGATCAAGAGCGGATGGTCAGAGCTAATACATCATTTGCTCTTGGTCAGTTTGCTGAACACGTGCAGCCAGAATTTCGAAGTCACTGTGAGAGTGTAGTTCCATGCATCTTAAATGCAGTTGAAGACCCATCAGATGGAGTTAAGGTAAAATAGGGAGAGACTTTGGATATAAATATTGGTTAACTTTGCATGACAACTCCGTGGTCATTATGTAATGCGAATAATCAATATGATCTTGTAGGAGATATCATATTATGCATTGGTGGTTTTCTCTGAAGAAATGGGTGAAGATATCATATCTTGGATATGCAGATTACTTATGTCTTTGCAGGTTCAGTCCTTAAAAATCTGTTGGGACTGACGCAGGGCAGCCTGATAAGGAAGAAAAGATTAGAATGACATGCCATGGCAGCCATAGTGAGGTATTTTTCTTTCATGTCCTTCCAATTAGGTATGTTCTCATTTGGACTGTTTTTTCTTTCTCGAATATGCACAAGTGTGCATATTATATATTAAAGAAGAAAGGCAAAAGAGTGCCTCCACCAGGATTACACAAGTTTCTTACACTTACTCCTCACTACTCGTCCGCCTATGCAAACTATGGAAGAAAGGGTCGACATTCCCTTTAAACTTTCCAGCTACCGACCAGGACAAACCTTCGGTACGAACTCTACCCAGAAGCACCTCCCTCGACGGTGATGCTCCATCAAACACAATAGCGTTACGATGCTTCCGCAGTTCCCAGAGCGTAAGGATAAAGATGGTATGAAGATCCTTGCGCCGTAGGTTATCTGGTCCATGCTTATCCCGAAGCCAAGTGTGCAGGGAGTCTTGCACCGTCGGCATCCACTCCGGCTTTCCCAACGCCGCACACACCACCGCCCATGTTGATCTAGCAAACACGCAAGTAAGAAGCACGTGGTTGATCGTTTCGTCCTCCTGGTTGCACAGGGGGCAAGCATCTTGATGCGGTAGCCCTCTCCATTTGGACTGTAGATGGTAATTGTATTGTCATATGGTTATATTAGTTACGTAGTGTACGCAGAGACTGAAGGCTCGGTCTTCTTTTCTTTCTTATAGGCCTGAAATTTGGAGATTGTCGTACTCCTTAATTTCTTTACCACACAGTGATGTCTTGGTTACGTACGATATATATATCACTTATTCTTCAGCAGAATAGTACGTTATAATCAGTTTGGTACTACTATATACCAACAACTAGATAAACTTAAATTTTTATGCTATTGACTATATATTTAGAATGTGAAGGCAAGAAAGAGCAGATAGCAGTAGCCGTTCTTAAATGTGTAACCAGCCAGCCCTTCTTCAACCAAGATAATCATTTGAACTGCAATATTTTCTGAGTTTTAAATAAAAGTGGATAGTTTCTTACAAACCAAGCATACCTTTTGTATCTTGATGTTCTTTCTTATATAGCATATCTAAAGGTGAATTTTTATATACAGGTGTGATATTTCCAATATGAAGGCTAAATAGAAGGGAGGAGATAACAATCGGACTCGATTCCAATATGTGAACTTCCAAACATAGGTGAAGGGAGGAGATAACAATGTTGGCGTTGGCTCTATTGGTTTGATGTTGCAGATTTATTAGTTCTCAATGATTGTTGAGTATATTGATTAGATTGAAAACATAGAATAGATTAGAAAATATTATGTCTTGTCTTGTACTTCAAGATGACCATGTACTCCTATATATATGTCCACGAGGCTCAAGCAATACAATGAATAATTCCACAAAATCCCTCTCTCCTTTCTAACATGGTATCAGCCTAATCGATCCTAAACCCTAGCCGTCGCCGCCGCTTCCACACCCGCGCACCGCCCCCAGGGCGGTTCCGCTGGTCGTGTTGATCGGCTACCCTAAAGAGTCTTTTCCCGAGCCCTTGCTTTGGATTTCTCTGTCTCTCGGTCAGTTTGATCGATGTTTTTCTTTGATTTTCCGATTTAAGCTTGATCAGTTTGCGTGGCCCACCGCTGCCTTCGACCACCACGCCTCTATTCCAACTTTGGCATCGACTGCATCGGCGTTTTCTTTGACTTGGCGGTCTCGCGTGGCACACGGCGGCCCGATGGCACCGTCCGCGCATCCGTCCATTAGTCACTCTGCGCCGGTCGTCCACGCCTTGATTCTATTGGGCTCCTGCACCAACACTCCCGTCTTCATCGGATCAGCTGTTTCACGGACTCCAGGCTGCACGCGTCATGGAAGGTGTGCTGGTGGGTCTACTACTCGCGCATGATGTGGCTAGCTGATCCATGCGGTAGGCATATGGCCCCAGGTCAAGAACGTGAACGCGTTGGGTGCATGGCACTTCCGTGTCACGTGTACGTGAGTACTAAGTTGGCCTTGACGCCTCTTGCTCGCGCGTGTCTCGCTTGCCTGCCTCATGCTACGTACGGCCATATACAGCTACACCGACTTCATCGGTCTATCCAGCAGTCGCATCCTCGACCCAGCAAGCGGTCAGATTGATCACCTGTCCGCTGCCCCGCTTCATCCGTGCCGTGCGAATGATCTGGCCCGTTGTTTGCGCGTGTCTCCGCAGGTCCGTGAAGATCATTCCCGAGTACAGCACGCCCGTCCACCGACGAGCATCCGGCTGCCGTTGCGTCGCCCCGTCGGGCCGCAGCGTCACCGCCCCGTGGTTCTTCTCCCGGCTGCACCGACCCGCGTCACCACTGTGTCGCCCCTTCGGGTCGTAGTGTCGCGGCCCGCGTTCCGCCACCGCCCCGAGGCCGTCCGCTCCAGGCCGTCCCGTGGCTGCACCGACCCTCACGCCGTCGCTACATCACCTTGTCGGGCCGTAGTGGCACGTGGTCCACGCCACCGTCCCGAGTTCGTTCCCGCGGTTGCACCGACCCGAGTTTTGCCCTTGCGCCGCCCCTTCAGGCCGTAGCGCCGCGGCCCGCGGTCACCGCCGCCGCCCTGAGGTCTTCCCGCCGTCGCCCCGACCTGCCCGTCGCCACTGCTTCACCCCTTCGGGCCGTAGCGTTGTGGCCCGCGGTCCACCGTCGTTCCCGCGCGTCGACTTCCCGTGGCATACACCGCGCCGCCTTCTTTAGCGTGGGAACGCCACCGTCCATGCCGGTCTTCGTCATGCTATCAGGGTTCTTCGCCTACTTCGAGCACCGCCGCCGCGCTCCTAACCTAGCCGTCGCCGTCACCGTCAGGTCGTCGTCGCCGCTCTACTTTGGCCGCTGCCGCCGCTACCCCCGTAGCCGCCGCTCGTCCACCTCCTTCGTCTTCGTCCAGCACCAGCCCGTCGCCAGCGTCGCCATCATTTACCCCGACCACTTCGTCTACTCCGACAATCGCGGGCAACATGGGCCCCATGCCGATTGGCACCGCAACCGTTATCGAGTTCTTCTTTGTTGGCCCCTTCGACTTCTTTGACATGGCGTACAACTCGTGCAGATCTCTCATCTACGCATGCCCGGTGCTGGCAACACCGATGCATTCCTTCGTCCACGACGTGTCTCCGGGCCTGGCAAGCCTGGTGCGGCGCTTCGTCAACTTCGTCTTCGTCCGTCTACGCATGTCCGGTGCTGGCAACACCGGTGCGTGCCTTCGTCCACGAAGTATCCCCGGGCTTGGCAAACCCGCCGCGATGCCTCGTCAACACCATCCTCCTTCTGGCGCACCACCTGCCTCAATACCACTGTGCCCATGACTAACTTGGCGCCTCCTTCCGCCCGCGGCTCCACGACGACTTCCTCGACACCGGCTACCCCAACTCGACATCGACCACGGCATTTATCACTGGCTACCTTGACCACGGCTCCACCACACACGCTCTCGGCTACATCGACAACGACACAAAGGGCTACCGCTTTGCTTGAGCAACCTCGTCGGTTGTCACTCCAGCCACGACTCCGTGATGCATCGACCATTACTACTATGGGGGGGGGGGTCTGTCGGCTTGCCTTCGGATTCTTCTCCAGTCCCACCGTCTGCGTCGCTGCCGTTGTGACTGCGGGGGATGTTGAGTATATTGATTAGATTGAAAACATAGGATAGATTAGGAAATATTCTGTCTTGTCTTGTACTCCAAGATGACCATGTACTCCTATATATATGCGCACGAGGCTCAAGCAATACAACGAATAATTCCACAAAATCCCTCTCTCCCTTCTAACAATGATCACCCACACATAACAATCGGACTCAGATTTTGATAGCAAGCGCGTTCGACCGCTGTTCGTCCACCTCTAGCAGTTTTTGCTTGTTTTGTGAACGACACTTGATTTTCTCTTAGTAATAGTTCTTTACTAAATTTTGTTGATACATAAATGGTTCTTTAGTGAACAATACTTGTATGTGTCTGTGTATGGAGAATGGTGATGAAACTTTATAATAATCCATTCTCCAACAAGAGGGTTCTAATTTCTTATTGGATTACTATAACTATATGATTTGCAAAAAAAATGGTAGTATGTTTGACACATACTGCAATGGGCTGAAGCCCGCTTGGATTTTTTTTCACACACTGAAATTCATTTACAGGAGATTATAATCATTTGGGCACTATGCACTCAGAAAGTGTGCATTTAGATAAGAGAATATATAATTAATGCAAAGATGTGATATTTGTTTGAAGAAGAATGTTGATTCATGAAGATTGATAAATCATTTTTTTGGAAGAACCTCGTCACGCGGCAGGGGGTCCAGCATTTTATTAAGAAGAGATAGATGATCCAGTTTATAAAGAAAGCCGGAAAAACCCTAACATTTTCTGGTTAATTGGGAAAAAACCCGAGTGACAACCTAAGAACAGAGAAAGACACTAAAGCTTGGGGTAAACATAGATGCGACATCAGGGAGATCGTTAGAGCCGGACACAAGAGCACCAAGGCCCAAAACCGAAAATCAAATTACTTGTATGAGTCAAGAATTGGCTATTATGCACTCTGTATGAAATTAAAAAAATATTTCAAAAATCTATCTGTATTCGGTTAGAATTTTCCATGTTTAATACGTGCGTCGCACGTGCATGCTAACTAGTAGTTCATAAACCGAGGAAAGTGTAATGACAACCAGGAATATAATCGCAATCAGGAATAATTCCCTAAATCGTTTTTCCATAAATTGGGTACAGTGTGAAAGGAAAAGACTTGAATCGAATAAATAGGCAACAGGCCTCCACAGCATGGCCTCGCTCAGTGTTCATTTGACTCAGCTCACACTGCTACAAGTTAGGCGTTCCTGATGATTAACAGGCATCAATTCCAACAGTGTGAGGTTTCTAAATATCATTATGGCGAATTAACACTCCTTTTTTTTCTGCGAGGGCGAATTAACACTCCTACCTGGGCAATCCAACTAGGTCACGAAGCTCGTACAGTTCACATCACGTGGGCACAATGACAAATTCACATCTTACCTTAGGGCATCTCCAACAACAACACGCAAAAAACCTCATGCATCCGTCCGCGAACATGAATGCGGGAGGCAGCCATCCAACGCTAGGCGCATACATTTTCACAATGACTCAAATCAATCGAAAGAAATTCATGCAAACCAGTGCGGATTTCATATAAACATGCCTTGATTTTATAAAAAACATGACCAATTTCATATAAACATGACGGATTTCATTACAAATACATGAAAACGGTCCTAGGCGGGCTAATTAAATGATTGCCGGCGTCCGGTCCCCGTCTCTGGCCATGAACCAAGAGGACGGAAGCTTCGCCTTTTCCAGCTCCGCCTCTGTGACCTCCGCCTTTGGAGCCCCGGGAACTGAAACTGGCCGCCTCCACGTCGCGGCCAAGCGACTAATCGGTCGAAGATGTTGAGCCCACCAAGTTTGGCATCGACGGGAGGGGAGGAGCGTCAAGGAAATATGCCCTAGAGGCAATAATAAAGTTATTATTTATTTCCTTATTTCATGATAAATGTTTATTATCCATGCTAAAATTGTATTAACCGGAAACTTAGTACATATGTGAATACATAGACAAAACATAAGTCCCTAGTATGCCTCTACTTGACTAGCTCGTTAATCAGAGATGGTTATGTTTCCTAACCATAGACATGTGTTGTCATTTGATGAACGGGATCACATCATTAGGAGAATGATGTGATGGACATGACCCATCCGTTAGCTTAGCATTATGATCGTTACAGTTTTATTGCTACTGCTTTCTTCATGACTTATACATGTTCCTCAGACTATGAGATTATGCAATTCCTAAATACCGGAGGAACACTTTGTGTGCTACCAAACGTCACAACGTAAAAGGGTGATTATAAAGGTGCTCTACAGATGTCTCCGAAGGTGTTTGTTGGGTTGGATAGATCAAGATTAGGATTGTCACTCCGTGTTCCGGAGAGGTATCTCTGGGCCCTCTCGATAGTACTCATCACTATAAGCCTTGCAAGCAATGTGACTAATGAGTTAGTTGCGGGATGAAGTATTACGGAACGAGTAAAGAGACTTGCCGGTAACGAGATTGAACTAGGCATGATGATACCGACGATCAAATCTTGGGCAAGTAACATACCGATGACAAAGGGAACAACGTATATTGTTATGCATTTTGACCGATAAAGATCTTCGTAGAATATGTAGGAGCCAATATGAGCATCCATGTTCCGCTATTGGTTATTGACCGGTGATGTGTCTCGGTCATGTCTACATAGTTCTCGAACTCGTAGGGTCCGCACGCTTAACATTTGATGACAATTTGTATTATGAGTTATGTGATTTGATGACCGAAGTTTGTTCGGAGTCCCTGATGAGATCACGGACATGACGAGGAGACTTTAAATGGTCGAGATGTAAGGATCGATAATGGGTCATATGGGAAAGGTGAGAAGGGCCTCAAGGGGTGGTCGCGTGCCTCCCATGTGCTGGTCCAAATTGGACTAGGAGGGGGCAGTGCCCCCTCCTTCCTTCTTCCATCTTCCTCCTTCCGTCCTTCTCCTACCAGGAATAGGAAAGAGGAGGGGAATCCTACTTGGACTGGGGAGTCCTAGTAGGATTCCCCACACCTGGCGCGCCCCCTTGGGCCGGCCACCTCTTCCCTCCCCTCCTTTATATACGTGGCCAGGGGCACCCCATAGACACACAAGTTGATCTTTAGCCGTGTGTGGTACCCCCCTCCACAGTTTTCCACCTCGGTCATATCATCGTAGTGCTTAGGCGAAGCCCTGCGCCGGTAACTTCATCATCACTGTCACCACACTGTCATACTGACGGAACTCTTCCTCGGCCTCAGCTGGATCTAGAGTTCGAGGGACGTCACCGAGCTGAACATGTGCAGATCGTGGAGGTGCCGTGCGTTCGGTACTTGATCGGTTGGATCACAAAGACGTTCGACTACATCAACCGTGTTACATAACGCTTCCGCTTTCGGTCTACGAGGGTACGTGGACACACTCTCCCCCTCGTTGCTATGCATCACCTAGATAGATCTTGCGTGATCGTAGGAATTTTTTTAAAATTACTGCGTTTCCCTACAGTGGTATCAGAGCCAGGTCTATGCATAGATGTTATATGCATGAGTAGAACACAAAGAGTTGTGGGCGATAATAGTCATACTGCTTATCAGCATGTCATACTTTGATTCGGCGGTATTGTTAGATGAAGCGGCCTGGACCGACATTACATGACCGCGTTCATGAGACTGGTTCTACCCACGTGCTTATGCACATAGGTGGCTAGCGGGTGTCTGTTTGCCCAACTTTAGTTGAATCGAGTGTGGCTACGCCCGGTCCTTGTTGAAGGTTAAAACAACACACTTGACGAAAAATCATTGTGGTTTTGATGCGTAGGTAAGAACGGTTCTTGCTAGAAGCCCATAGCAACCACGTAAAACTTGCAACAATAAAGTAGAGGACGTCTAACTTATTTTTGCAGGGCTTGCTATGATGTGATATAGTCAAGGCATGATGTGATATAAATTGTTATATGAGATGATCATGTTTTGTAACAAAGTTATCGGCAACTGGTAGGAGCCATATGGTTGTCGCTTTATTGTATGCAATGCAATAGCCATGTAATTGTTTTACTTTATCACTAAACGGTAGCGATAGTCATAGTAACAATAGTTGGCGAGACGACTGAGGGAGTCCTGGATTAGGGGGTATCCGGACGGCCGGACTATATACTTTGTCCGGACTATTGGAGCGTGAAGATACAAGACTCAAGACTCCGTCCCGTGTCCGGGAGGGACTCTCCTTTGCGTGGAAGACAAGCTTGGCGATCCGGATATTGTGTTTCCTTCCTTGTAACCGACTCCATGTAAACCCTAGCCCTCTCCGGTGTCTATATAAACCGGAGAGGTTGGTCCTTAGAAGGCCGATCACAATTACAATCATAATCATCATAGGCTAGCTTCTAGGGTTTAGCCTCTACGATCTCGTGGTAGATCTACTCTTGTACTACTCATATCATCAATATTAATCAAGCAGGAAGTAGGGTTTTACCTCCATCGAGAGGGCCCGAACCTGGGTAAACATTGTGTCCCTTGCTTCCTGTTACCATCAGCCTAAGACACACAGATTGGGACCCCCTACCCGAGATCCGCCGGTTTTGACACCGACGTTGGTGCTTTCATTGAGAGTTCCTCTGTGTCGTCGCTGCGAGGCTTGATGGCGCCTTCAATCATCGATAGCATGGTCCAGGGCAAGACTTTTCTCTTCGGACAGATCTTCGTGTTCGGCGGCTTCGCACTGCGGGCCAATTCGCTTGGCCATCTGGAGCAGATCGACAGCTACACCCCTGGCCACCAGGTCAGGTTCGGAAACCTGAACTACATGGCCGATATTCGCGGAGACCTGATCTTCGACGGAATCGGGCCTGTGCCAGGAGCGTCGGACAGTCACGATGAGCACGGCCTAGACCCGCTGTCGGACAGTACTCGGAATATCACCCCTGCAGTAGCCCCGGACCTAAATCCGGAGCAGACTGCGTGGCCCAAGGACGGGTGGATGGACCCCGCCCCGCAGGCCGCACACTCGTCGGTGGTAGAGCCAAACCCAGGCCTCACCTCTAAGAAAGCCAGTGAGTCCGGACCCCCGGACTCGTATCCGGTTGTAGGTTCCAGTCTGTGCGCTCCCGAGCACACCGAGCCTGGTTGGGCTCCGGTAATGAAGTTTACCGCTATGGATATCTTCCAGCACTCGCCCTTTGGCAACATGTTGAACTCATTAAAGTCTCTCTCTTTGTCAGGAGGCTCTTGGCCGAACTATGTCCGGCTCGAGTGGGAAGCAAGCGACGAAGGAATTCGCTGCCCACCCACCACCCACTTCATTGCCACGATCGATGATCTAACCGACGTGCTTGACTTCGACTCCGAAGACATCGACGGTATGGACGATGATGTAGGGGAAGAACAGGAACCACCGCTCACAGGGCGGTGGATAGCCACCCCGTCGTACGATATATACATGGTGGACACGCCTAAGGAAGACGACGGCGACAACCCGGAAGATAAACCCCCCGGGTAAAAACCAAAGCGACGGTGCAGACGCCGTTCCAAGTCCAGCAATAGTAAAAAAAGCGACAAGAGCGCCAGAAAGATCGACACCCCAGTCAACTCCGAAGGCAACAACGACCATACGGATCCAACGATGGAGCAGGACGAGCCAGGTCACGCCGAACACAGTTCGGAGCAGACACCCGATCACAATGACCCCGAGGGACGAACTCATCAAACCGCCCCAGGACAAGAACACAGTCCGGATGATGATGCAGTCATCATCCCGGAAAAACACGTGGAACGAGATAACCTCCACAGAAAGCTTATGGCCACCGCGAGAAGTCTAAAGAACAGAAGCAACGGCTAAAGGCCCAACAGGAAACGCTCAATCGTAGATGGAATAAAGTGCTAGACACTGAAGAAAGATACGGCGACAATCGCCACACAAAGAGCTATCCAAAACGCAAGCTACTGCCCGAATTTGACGATGAGGCCATTCCACCAAAGAGTAACACGACCAGGAGGCCGGACGTGCCACTTCATAACCACAACAGAGCAGCTACCGACGCCTCGCACGATTTGCGTGAGCACCTGGATAAGAAAGCCGACGCGGCTAGGTCCATCTACAGATCTAGAGGACACACCCCGACGCGGGATTATGGTCACCAAAATGATTATACCAATCGAATACCAGTTCAGAACAAACACCGGACACAACAACAGCCGACGGCATGCCACAACGCGTCCAGATATAGAGGGGCTGCTCACCCCCTGTGCTTCACCAAAGAAGTATTGGACCATGAATTTCCACAGGGGTTTAAACCTGTGAACATAGAGGCATACGACGGAACGACAGACTCAGGGGTCTGGATCGAGGATTTTATCCTGCATATTCATATGGCTCGTGGGGATGACCTCCACGCCATCAAATACCTTCCCCTCAAGTTGAAGGGACCAGCTCGACACTGGTTGAAAAGCCTCCCCGAAAATTCAATTGGGAGTTGGGAGGAACTTGAGGACGCTTTCAGGGCCAATTTTCAAGGGACTTATGTCTGGCCTTCAGATGCGGATGATTTAAGTCACATAATCCAACAACCCGGAGAGTCCGCCCGCAAGCTTTGGAACAGATTCCTCACTAAGAAGAATCAAATTGTTGATTTTCCAGACGCCGAAGCCTTAGTGGCATTCAAACATAGCATCCGCGACGAGTGGCTCGCCAGACACCTCAACCAAGAAAAGCCGAGGACAATGGCAGCCTTAACAAGCCTTAAGACCCGCTTTTGCGCGGGCGAAGATAGCTGGTTGCCCGTAAAGGCACCAGCGACCCAAGCACATTCGAAATAAGGGATGGCAACGAGAGGCCACGGCGTAATAAAAACAAATGTCAAAACAAGGAAGAGAGCCCGGACAACACAACGGTCAACGCAGGATTCAGGGGCTCTCGACCCGATCAGCAAAAGAAACCATTTAAAGGCAATAAAGAGGGACCGTCCAGTCTGAACAGAGTCCTGGACAGACTGTGCCAAATTCATGGCACCCCTGACAAACCTGCGAACCACATGCATAGAGAGTGCTGGGTCTTCAAGCAGGCCGGAAAATTAAATGCCAAACACAAGGGAAGGGAAACACCAAGTGAAGACGAGGATGAACCTCGCCAGCCGAACATTGGGGGACAGAAAAAATTCCCACCAGAGGTTAAAACAGTAAACATGATCCACGTGACTCACACATCCCCGAGAAGGCACGAACATGCGCTCAGAGACGCGTACGCTATGGAGCCCGTCGTACCCACACCTAACTACTGGATGGTTTGTCCGATCACCTTCGATCACACGGACTGCCTGACTAGTATTCGACGCGGAGGATCAGAGGCCTTGGTGCTTGACCCAATAAATGATGGATACCATCTCACCCACATCCTCATGGACGGCGGCAACAGTCTCAATTTAATATACCAGGACACTGTCCGCAGGATGGGGATAGAACCATCCAGAATTAGCCAAAACAGCACCACCTTTGAAGGGGTGATACCAGGCGCTGAAGCCTACGGTAGGGGCTCTGTCGTACTGGAGGTAACATTTGGCTCCCCAGGCAACTCCGGAAGCGAAGAATTACTCTTCACCATCGCACCCTTCCAAAGCAGCTATCACACATTGCTTGGAAGAGCGGCCTTTGCCCGCTTCAACGCAGTACCACACTATGCCTACCTTACACTCAAGATGCCCGGTCCACGTGGCGTCATCACTGTTAATAGAAACACAAAGCGCTCTTCACGAGTGGAGGAATACGCGACGGCCCTAGCAGCCGGACTCTAAGCGGCCTCCGATACCAAAAAACATGACTGGTCGTTAAGACCACAAACACGGTTAGACGAGTCCGGCAGCCCGGATAAAAGTGATCCAGGGCACCGTATATGTAATCCCATAGAGGACACCAGGGGCTATAAATATTTAATAAAACCCCACCGTTGGCCTGACCTTATTTACAGGCTAATACCTTACACTTTTATCCTCCATCGCACGCTTACGTCGTACTCTTTTTACATGAGTTTTTCTTTTTTACAGACACAATGCGTGCGATACCCTTTCAGGAAACAGCACAACGGAGACAAAGGCGCATACGTGCAGCAGGGCCCCGCTCAAAGGTTTCTCTTTAGATTAAGCCCCTGTGTAAACCTTTTATATTGCCTCTTGTTGTTCACACATCCCATGGGTACCATACTCATAGAGGATACTGCCGTTATTGGCATTTCGCCACGACAGACCGATGCATGTGCCTTGGAATACAGGGTTTATAATGAAAGGCTGTTCTTCAGCCTATTTTTTGCTATAAAGTCCGAATACCTTCGGGAGTGTTCGGCATCACGAGTTTGTCCTTATATGCATCAGCTCCGAATCATGTCTTTGGTCAAATGTTGGGTTTGCCCGGCTCCTGGGTTTGCCGCCTTACGTTCTGTTCTTATTGGCTAAGGCGGCCAAAGGAGAACTACTGTGATTGTGCCCTGGTTATTCCGGACGAGCACCTCAGTAGAGAAAGCCGAAAACTGACTGTCATGATACAGTGAGAGACTGTTCAACCACTCGAAGACTTATCAGAATCTTTAGGATTCCTCCGCATTAACGAAGGACCGTTTCCCGGTCATGTACACATGCGCCCGTATTCGGATGTACACGAAGGTACCAGGGGCTACATAGTAGCCCCACCGTTAAAATCCCATGGCCAAGCGAAAGTGTTACAGCTATATAGTCTGGTTGCCTAGTGCGACATGCAATCACCTCCTTAATGGACCAAGACGTTGGATCAAGTGTGATTACGCATATTTTTTGCGAACACCCCCGCATTGTATGCATGGGGGCTGAAGCCAACGACTGCTAACTTTCAGATTACACATATACATAAAAACGACCGTACAGGAGACACACTAATACTTTTAGGCAAAAGTATAAATATAGCCTTGTAATCAAAATAACATTGTTTTTACAATGATTCGATTTGTCACTCGAACAAGACATCCTTCGAGCACTGTGTCTCTATTAAGCGGGCACCTTCTGTTACCTGCTCCAAGTAGTGGCCGGATCCTTGCCTCCCGCCGGATTCTGGGTCGCTACAGGGCAAGAGCCATTCGTGCACCCTCTATGCACACCGACCTTCTCATGGCGTTGATCTGAGGTACATCTCCGAGGAATTGTTGCACCAAACCAAAGTAACTGTCCGGCTTCGGCTCCTTCGGCCAAAGATGGTCTATTATAGACCGCATGGCATGCTCGGACAGCCTATGAAGTTCCGCCACGGCAGCCATGTTCTCACTCAACGGCAGCAGGCGTGCGGGAGCATTGAATTGCGACCAGAAAAGCTTCTCCACTTCTTTATCACCTTGATCCTCAGAAAACTTGGCTGCATCAGCTGTACTCTTCGCCAAATCCGCATACGCGTCTGCAGGACTCCAACGTCCATCCAGGGGAGCATACTTCAGATCCAAAAACTTTGTCCGCAGTAGGTAGGAGCCCCCAGCCGCGATTTTATCGGCCTGTCGAAGCTCCTCCCGCACACCCCTGACTTCGGTTCGCATCTCCTTGGTGGCGTTAAGTGCCTTGTTTAGGTCAGCCGAATTAACCCGATTCTCCTTTTCAAGGAGCTCATACCGGTTGGCGGCATTTTTCAACTCCACAACCATTTCGGCTATCTTTTCCTCGCTTCGGCGATGAGCAGCCTGTTCGGCTCTCAACTCTTCGGCCGCCTTTAGGGCAGCCGCATTGCTAGCCCAAGCTTGTTCCTTGGCTTGGGCAAGTTCCGCCCTCGGGGCTTCCATGAAAGCAACTCCATCTGCAGTCCAAACATGTCGCATTAATATTATGCCCCTCTCATATTTTCCTATACAACATAATAAGGAGCACATACCTTGTGACTCGTTTAGCTGCTCGTTCACCAGCGCGATATCGGCATCAATAGATCCGATCTGCCTCCTTAGTTCGGCAACTTCAACAGACTGGTCGGCTGCCAGATCCTTACATATCTGCGCATATGCACAACGCAATCATTACTTGCACAATATGATCCCCCGTTTGCCGCCTAGGGCGGGAAACCAGAGTCTCAGGGGCTAGTACCCATATGGAGCACACCTAGCACGTGCCTCACAGCCAAAAATAGTGTATTTTTCACTACATACCTCAAAGCCTCTGAGCAGGATTGTAAATGCTTCATTCAAACCGCTTGTGGCGGATGAAATTTTCTTGAGCATCGTGCTCATTAATGAGCGGTGCTCCTCCGAGAGCGCAGCTCGCTCCAGAAGGCCCGTCAGTATGTCCGGCCGGACACCAAATTGTGATGGACCCTTCCCATCGCCCTCTCCCCCCCGTGGGAGCCAAACGCTCCGGGCTCAGGGCGGCTAACGTATTAGCTTCCAGCTTCGGTAGATCCAGACTCCTCCGTGATGACACCTCGGTGTCGCCCGCCTCATGAGGCGGAGAGGTGGGTGGGGTCTCGCTCTCCATCATCTCCGGAGGAAGATCCCCCGAAGACGAACTCTGTTGAGAGGAGCTGCTGGCCGGGCTACAAAAATGAATCCTGGATTATTGATCTCGGAGAAATGTAGCACTTTTGAATTAACGATTAACTCACAGCTCGGTTGAGGGCTGGTCCGTTGGCGGGCATGATGTGGTAAGGATGCTCGTCGAGGTAGAGCCCTCCAGCGACGCCTTCTTCCCCTGTTTAGGCATCTCCGTCTCCAAGTCTTCGGAGGCTGCCCTTTTCTTCCTGCGCGGGGAGGAGACCTTGGATTCCCCTCCTTGACTATCCTCCTTTGGGGAGGAAGTAATTCCCCCGGTTCGGATGCGCAGTGTGTGAAGTTCGGCTTCACTGTCCTTTCCTTCGCCTTTCCCTGAGGGCATCTTGCTAAGCACCCAGCCAAGCATCTTGGCTATGGTAGGACTAGGCGAGCCTTCGGGAAGTGGCACCGGACACCTGATTCTCTCCGCCTTGCTGAGCCATTCCTGGCCAAGGAGGGTTTTCAGAATAATGACTATGATAAATAAAAGCGAAGTGTCCGGCTTTAAGGTTACTTGGGCATCTAGGCGATTGCAGCTTAGGCCCGCATCCTCGGTGGTGTCCGGACACTTTACTTGTGGTCCGAAGAATAATTTACACATCCCTTCGAGCGTCATACCGAAGAAGTGCTTAATAGTCCGCGGACCCTCTGGATTGAACTCCCACATCCGGAGAGCCCGGCGTTTGCACGGCAACATCCGTCGGATTATCATTACTTGAATTATGCTGATGAGGTTAATGTCCTTCTCAAGAAGCTCCGGGATACGGCTCTGCAGTATTGGTACATCACCAGCGGGCCCCCAACTCCATCCTACGTCGGTCCATGATGCCAATTGTGACGGAGGGCCCGAGCGGAACTCGGGGGCGGCCACCCACTTTGTGCCTCTGGGAGCCGTGACATAAAACCACCTCCGCTGCCATACATCAGATACTTCTGGGAAAGAACCCTCTAGCCATGGGGCATCGGTGTTCCTTCTTATTATAGCACCTTTGCACTCTGCATGTCGCCCCTCGATCGTCTTCGGCTTCACACTGAAGGTCTTGAGCCATAAGCCAAAGTGTGGTGCGACGTGGAGAAAAGCCTCGCACACGATGATGAACGACGAGATATGGAGGATAGCGTCCGGAGCTAGATCATGAAAATCTAACCCGTAATAGAACATGAGCCCCCTCACAAAAGGATCCAGGGTGAGGCCCAAGCTGCGGAGGAAGTGAGGAACAAACACGACGCTCTCGTTGGGCTCCGGCGTAGGGATGACCTGCCCTGGAGCGGGAAGCCTGTGCTGGATGTCGGCGGTCAGATATCCGACCTCCCTAAGCCTCGCAAAGTCCTCCTCTTGGATCGAGAAGGCCACCCACCGGCCCTGAGAGTTGGGTCTGGACATATTGGAGGATCTGGGTTGTTTGAGTTTTGGTTTCGGGTGTTAGAACTCGAGATGTGAAAGGGCGCAAGGGTGGTAGAAAAGAGGTATAGGCCTCGACCCCTTTATAAAGGGGGTGAATATCAAGAGTCCTCAGCGTGACCGCTTGAGACTTATGTAAAAGCACATGGAGTCATACCAACGGTCGTCATGGGGTTGCACACGCCCATATTGATGGAAGATCCCGTAATAAGAGGAACACGATCTCTGCTTTGGCAGGGCGTGCCAATAAAACCGCCTCGCAACGCGAGTCGAGGTGGGCTAAGGAGTACCAGTTCATGTTGGGCCGGGCCACGATGCACGGACACGACATACGAAGATTGCCAGCAAATCAGATTTATGCTGTGTTCCCTACGATAGTATGTGAGGATCATCTCGCAGATCCGGACACGATCTGAGTGTTCGATAATAACTTTGGAGTATTCGGAGAAGGAACCCGCCTTGCAATGCCGAAAACAAGACTGCGCGCCGGACTCATCATCATTGAAGCCTGGTTCAGGGGCTACTGAGGGAGTCCTGGATTAGGGGGTATCCGGATGGCCGGACTATATACTTCGTCCGGACTATTGGAGCGTGAAGATACAAGACTCAAGACTCCGTCCCGTGTCCAGAAGGGACTCTCCTTTGCGTGGAAGACAAGCTTGGCAATCCGGATATTGTGTTTCCTTCCTTGTAACCGACTCCACCTAGCCCTCTCCGGTGTCTATATAAACCGGAGAGGTTGGTCCTTAGAAGGCCGATCACAATTACAATCATAATCATCATAGGCTAGCTTCTAGGGTTTAGCCTCTACGATCTCGTGGTAGATCTACTCTTGTACTACTCATATCATCAATATTAATCAAGCAGGAAGTAGGGTTTTACCTCCATCGAGAGGGCCCGAACCTGGGTAAACATTGTGTCCCTTGTTTCCTGTTACCACCAGCCTAAGACGCACAGATCGGGACCCCCTACCTGAGATCCGCCGGTTTTGACACCGACAACGACAACGATGCTACAATGGAGATCAAGGTGTCGCGCTGGTGACAATGGAGATCATGACAATGCGTCGGTGATGGTGATCATGAGCACAAGATGATGATGGCCATATCATGTCACATATTATGATTGCATGTGATGTTTATCTTTTATGCATCTTATTTTGCTTAGTACGGCGGTAGCATTATAAGATGATCCCTTACTAAATTTCAAGGTATAAGTGTTCTCCCTGAGTATGTACCATTGGGCAGTTCTTCGTGCCAAGACACCACGTGATGATCGGGTGTGATAAGCTCTACGTTCACATTCAACGAGTGCAAGCTAGTTTTGCACACACGGAATACTTAGGTTAAACTTGACGATCCTAGCGTATGCAGATATGGCCTCGGAACACTGGAGACCGAAAGGTCGAGCGTGAATCATATAGTAGATATGATCAACATAGAGATGTTCACCATTGAAAACTACTCCATCTCACGTGATGATCAGACATGGTTTAGTTGATATGGATCACGTGATCATTTAGATGACTAGAGGGATGTCTATCTAAGTGGGAGTTCTTAAGTAATATGATTACACTACAAAAAAATACACTTCCGTGATGATACGTGTTTGTCACAGTAGGTCGCATTTTTTGTCATGCATGTACATCCATGACGATTTTATGACAGAATCAAGATAGTCATACCTGTGCTGTCGTAGAAGTGTTCCATGACATTACCAAAATTATCATCACGGAAGTGTCCACTTCCATGATGATAAATCGCGCGTCATAGAAGTGCTTTCGTCATGGGTGACCGACACGTAGCATCCATTGTAACGGAACGCCATTAAGCTATCAGGTCCGGTTTTGGATTCGATAACCCGTTAACAGCCCCGACCAATGGGGATTTTCCATGTGTAAAATCATCATTGGCTGGAGGAAACACGTGTCGGCTCACCGTTGGGACAGATGTCATTCACTCATTGGACAGAAGGTGCCTATGATATGTCGACACGTGGCACGGCCCAATAGAGGCCCATTCCTGTGAAAAGGCCGGCCTGTTTGACTTGGTCAAAAGGTGGCGGGCCGGCCCATGGGAATCCTGTTAACGGCCTGTTTGCATATAGCCCATTTACAACCCGCTAACCCAGGGCCCGTTACGACCTATCCGATTAGGCCCATTTGCGTCATCTAGGCCGTCCAATATGATTCCAACCCATTTTAACTTCTGGCCCACGTATGGCCCATGACGTCTTTCGGCCCATATGAGGCCCTTTGTAACTCTTGGCCCATTAATGGCCCGTGGTGAAACTTGCCCGTAATGAACAATGTATCACTTTATAGCCATTAACGGCCCGTTGTGAAACTGGCCCGTAATGAACAGTGTATCGCTTTATAGCCATTAACGGCCCGTGGTGAAACTGGCCCGTAATGAACAGTGTATCGCTTTATACCCACTAACGGCCCGTGGTGAAATTGGCCCGCAATGAATAGTGTATCACTTTATACCCATTAATGGGCCATGGTGAAACTGGACTGTAATGAACAGTGTATCACTTTATACCCATTAACATCCTGTGGTGAAACTGGCCCGTAATGAACAGTGTATCACTTTATACCCATTAACGACCCGTTATTCCATTGGGCCATTTCCAGCCCATGTTATCTTTCGGCCTTCTTAGGGCCCATTTATTCTTGGGCTCATTTCCAGCATTCGTTTACTTACGGCCCCTTATTGTCATTTTCTGCTTGTGGGCCAAATTCAGCCCGAGGTTATAGTCGGCCCATTTGTGGCCCGTTCATACGTTGGGCCGTTTTCATAGCGTCATCAAATACGGCCGATTAACGACGTCCTGTTATGGTCGGCCCATGAACAGGCGATTCCAACTCTAGCCCGTTTACGACCATAATGCGGTGTGTTATTGGCCCATGTTTGGTCAACCGATCATACGACCTGTGGAAGGCCCATTGATGATACGGCCCGTAGAAGGCCCATTGTTTCTACGGCCCGTAGGAGGCCCATTTTTTATATGACCCATAGAAGGCCCATTGTTTCTACGGCCCGTAGGAGGGCCATGATAACTACAGTAAATATGTAGCCCATGGTTATTGTGGCCCAGTTTTTAAAAATAGGTTATTGCAGCCACTAGCAAACCGCGGAAAAAGAACTGCACTGACTACAAGAAAATAAATAAACAAGACAATAAGGAAATAGATAAGCAAGCAACTTATGCTAGGCTATCACGGCTATTAGACATATTACATCCACTGGGCATCAAAGTTCGCCACCAGTGCAAATATAGGGAACAAAGCAGCATATAAACGCCGCGGCAAAACAAGTCTAGAACTGAAACCACTTCAGAAGAGCTCAAGAAACAATATCCTGGATACCCATAATGCTGGTAAGATGCTTAACAAGCTTATTAACTTTCTCTTGTTTGGCACTTAAATCCTCCAGCACTTGCTGTTGCACCAGAAAGTATGCATCTGAATTTTGCAGGGACTTCCTTAGTCCTTCGGCTTCCTGCCGCATAACATTTGATCGATGTCTTTCAACTTGAAGTTGAGACTCAAGAAGTCGAACTAATATAGGCAACGAGTTCGAAGAGTTGGTGCCAGCAGTAGTAGCTAGTAACTCGAACACTACATCAAGACAGGACTTTGGGGTTGTCTTAGTGTTTTCAATATAGTTTTTATCAGCTTTCTTGTAGACCAACAGGGATGTCTCACTATCTTGAAACTTATCTGCATTACATCCTTTACCATTTCATAATGGGGTACTCTTCTCCAATATTTTATCCGCGTTCTAAAAGAGAAACAAACAAACATATCACAGATTTACAATGTAGTATATGAAACTCATTTTGGTAAACCAGTTCAGTAGTAAGGTGGACAGGATAACAACATGAAACAAACATATATCTATGTAGTATGGTCACTGTATGGTCTATATCATTCAAGTTTATGTGGCCAAATCAAGATAGATATAGTTCATATCATATCTATTTAAGACAAAGCAACATAGACAGAATATAAGTATGGGAAACTACACAACAATAATAACACTTACAATGTGCATGGCATGAGAACATAACTGTTTATTCAATTGAAACTGAAATCAATATAGAGCAAGTTACAACAACAAACACGTTAAAGAAACAGGTTTAAAACATAGCTATTGCGCCATTGGAGTTTCAATTGCATCCTTCAAATTTGAAATTAGTTGGTATGAGTAAATACAATGATGCAAGAACAAAATAGTATGAACTATAGCTACAGAACCTAACCTGAGAACAATTCTTCTTCTGCTTTAAGCGTTGACTTGGGGTTCGGCATGGTGGTCCTCGTGCTTTGGGCACTGCAGTTGCCTTACTAACTCGTGTTTGGGTGCTCTGTGGTGGAGACGGTGCTGTGTCAACGAGAACTGGGTTACTATCTGCTGGGGTTGGGGTTAGAAGTGGTGTAGCTGGTTCTCTGTCCAACTGGGTAGGGGTACAATCTGCATGAGTCTGGGTTATGTGTGGTGGGGCTGGTTCTTGGGCAAGTACAACCGTGGTTCTATCTGCATCGACAGGTAGCACGATCTTTCCTGAAGACCGTGTTTTTACTCCCACAGATACTGCCATCACCCCCTCCAGTTGAAATGGCTGATAAACAAGAAAAGTAATTGAATGTACAGACATTGTAAGATAGACAGGTGCAATGGATAGTAGGGAAGAAAACATGGCATGAAATAATTCACATTTAGGTTGTCTAACCAAACAGAATAGCAGGACATAATTTCACATATATGATGGCTAATTAAACAGGATAGCATGACACAATTTCACATGTATGATGGCTAACTAAACAGGATAGAATGACATACTTCAAAATATGATGACCATGTAAACATGATGACATGATATAACTATACAATGTGTCTATTAAAGTGGTTAGCATGCCATAAATCACAAACATGCCGTCGATGGAAACATGGTGGCATGATATAATTCACGGATAGAATGACATAATTTAAAATATGATGACTATGTAAACAGGATGAGATGATATAACTATATTATGTCTTTAGAAAATGGGTTGGCATGCCATAATTCAGATACACGCTGTCTATGTAAACATCATGGCATGATATAATTCAAATATATGATTTATATACTAAGGAAGTGAGCAGAGGGCAATCGCATATATGATGTGTTAACTGAGGAGATGGCATTCAATATTGTGTATATGATGTAAAAACTAAGCATTGCAATACAACATATGCATGATATGAGTAATATAACCCTGCCAAGTTTGAGCATACACCTCAGGGGATAATATGTGAGGGAGTCCTGGGCTAGGGGGTGTCCGGATAGCCGAACTATCATCATCGGCCGGACTCCAAGACTATGAAGATACAAGATTGAAGACTTCATCCCGTGTCCGGATGGGACTTTCCTTGGCGTGGAAGGCAAGCTTGGCGATACGATATGTAGATCTCCTACCATTGTAACCAACTCTATGTAACCCTAGCCCTCTCCGGTGTCTATATAAACTGGATGGCTTTAGTCCGTAGGACAACAACCATTACAACAATCATAGCATAGGCTAGCTTCTAGGGTTTAGCCTCCTTGATCTCGTGGTAGATCTACTCTTGTAATACCCACATCATCAATATCAATCAAGCAGGACGTAGGGTTTTACCTCCATCAAGAGGGTCCGAACCTGGGTAAAACATCGTGTCCCTTGTCTCCTATTACCATCCGCCTAGACGCACAGTTCGGGACCCCCTACCCGAGATCCGCCGGTTTTGACACCGACATTGGTGCTTTCATTGAGAGTTCCTCTGTGCCGTCATCGATAGGCTCGATGGCTCCTTCGATCATCAACAACAACGCGGTCCAGGGTGAGACTTTTCTCCCCGCACAGATCTTCGTGTTCGGCGGCTTTGCACTGCGGGCCAATTCGGCTGGCCATCTGGAGCAGATCGAAAGCTACGCCCCTGGCCGTCAGGTCAGGTTCGGAAGTCTTAACTTCACGGCTGACATCCGTGGAGACTTGATCTTCAACGGATTTGAGCTACAGCCTAGCGTGCCGCACTGTCACGATGGGCATGATTTAGCTCTGCTACTGGACAGTGCCCTGGAGGCCGCAGAAGAACCCGCTCCGACCCTCGATTCGGAGCCGGCTACGCAGATCGAGGACGGATGGTTAGACACCGCCTCGGGGGCTGCAACCTCTGCAGCAATAGAGCCGAATACTGACTTTGTCCCTTCTGAAGCTCGTGACTCCAAGGTGCTGGACTCCTTGCCGGACTCCGAACCTCTCGTGCCTCCTCCAATCGAATGCGATTGGGCGCCGATCATGGAGTTCGCGGCCGCAGACATATTTCAACACTCACCTTTTGGCGACATTTTGAGTTCGCTAAAATATCTCTCGTTATCAGGAGAGCCCTGGCCGGACTGCGGTCAGGACGGTTGGGATGCGGACGACGAAGAAATTCAAGACCCACCCACCACCCACTTAGTAGCCGCTGTCGATGATCTAACCGACATGCTAGATTTCGACTCTGAAGACATCGACGGTATGGACGATGATGCCGGAGACGACCAAGAGCCAGTGCCTATCGGGCACTGGAAGGCCACCTCGTCATACGACATATACATGGTGGACACCCCAAAGGAAGGGAATGGTGAAGGAACAGCAGAGGAAGACCCCTCCAAGAAACAGCCCAAGCGCCGGCGTCAGCGGCGCCGCTCTAAATCCCGCCACAGCAAGAATGGCGATTCCGGCACCGGAGATAATAATACCCCAGACAGTGCCGAAGACAACCCCCTCCAGCAAGATTCAGCGCAGAAGGACGGAGATGCCAGCCCGCACAAGAGGGCGGCAGACGAAGAGGTAGAGGACGATAGTTACATGCCTCCCTCTGAAGATGAGGCAAGCCTCGAGGACGACGAATTTGTCGTGCCTGAGGATCCCGTCGAACAAGAGCGTTTTAAACGTAGGCTTATGGCCATGGCCAACAGCCTCAAGAAAAAGCAGCAGCAGCTTAGAGCTGATCAAGATCTGCTAGCCGACAGATGGACGGAAGTCCTAGCGGCCGAAGAGCATGAGCTCGAACGCCCCTCCAAAAGTTACCCCAAACGCAAGTTGCTCCCCCGATT
Source organism: Triticum timopheevii (assembly GCA_963921465.1). Lineage (NCBI taxonomy): Eukaryota > Viridiplantae > Streptophyta > Magnoliopsida > Poales > Poaceae > Triticum > Triticum timopheevii. The sequence goes on from OY997266.1 coordinate 68,766,222, forward strand.
AGAGGAGGCGGCATATAAACCTACGTCACCAGAGCACAATACGGCTGACCGGCCACCTCGTGGCCGCAACAGAGAGGACCCTAGGCCCTTCACTAGAACCGTACCCCGGCATTGCTCGAACAGCACAAGGCCACAGGGGAACGCTCCGGACTTACGAGAAATATTGGAGGATAAGGCAAGACAATCAAGATCGATCTACGGATCGCGTGGGCGCCCCATGATACGTGACGACAACCGTCGCGCCGGACACAGTAAGTCCGGTCGGGCCGAACACAACAGACAAAGCTCATTGGAGCTTCACCGCGATATAGCCCAATACAGAGGCGCCGCACACCCACTATGCTTCACAGATGAAGTAATGGATCATCAAATCCCCGAAGGGTTTAAACCCGTGAATATCGAATCCTATGACGGCACGACAAACCCCGCGGTTTGGATCGAAGACTATCTTCTTCATATCCACATGGACCGCGGTGACGATCTTCATGCCATCAAATACCTCCCACTCAAGCTTAAAGGACCAGCTCGACATTGGCTCAACAGCTTGCCTGCAGAATCAATCGGATGTTGGGAGGACCTGGAAGCCGCATTCCTTGATAACTTCCAGGGCACGTATGTGCGACCACCAGACGCTGACGACCTAAGCCACATAATTCAGCAGCCAGACAAATTGGCCAGACAATTCTGGACACGGTTCTTAACTAAGAAAAACCAAATCATCGACTGTCCGGACGCGGAGGACCTCGCGGCCTTCAAACATAACATCTGCGATGAGTGGCTTGCCCGGCACTTGGGGCAGGAAAAGCCGAAATCCATGGCAGCCCTCACATCACTCATGACCCGCTTCTGCGCGGGAGAGGACAGCTGGCTAGCTCGCAGCAACAACCTCAGCAAAAATTCTGGCAGTCCGGATACCAAGGATCGCAATGGCAGGTCACGTCGCAACAAGAATAAACGCCGCATTAACGGCGACAACAATGAGGATACGGCAGTCAACGCCGGATTCAGAGGCTCCAAACCCGGTCAATGGAAGAAGCCATTCAAAAGAACTACTACGGGTCCGTCCAATTTGGACCGAATACTCGATCGCTCATGCCAGATACACGGCACCCCTGAAAAACCAGCCAACCACACCAACAGGGACTGTTGGGTATTCAAGCAGGCAGGCAAGTTAATCGCTGAAAACAATGACAAGGGGTTGCACAGCGATGACGAAGAAGAGACCCAACCGCCGAACAGTAGAGGACAGAAGGGCTTTCCCCCACAAGTGCGGACGGTGAATATGATATACGCAACCCACATACCCAAGAGGGAGCGGAAGCGTGCACTTAGGGACGTATACGCGATGGAGCCAGTCGCCCCGAAGTTCAACCCATGGTCCTCCTGCCCGATCACTTTCGATCGAAGGGACCACCCCACCAGCATCCGCCACGGCGGATTCGCCGCATTGGTTTTAGACCCAATCGTTGATGGATTTCACCTCACCAGAGTCCTAATGGACGGCGGCAGCAGCCTGAACCTGCTTTATCAGGACACAGTGCGCAAAATGGGCATAGACCCCTCAAGGATTAAACCAACAAAGACGACCTTCAAAGGCGTCATACCAGGTGTAGAGGCCAACTGTACGGGCTCAGTCACACTGGAAGTGGTCTTCGGATCCCTGGATAACTTCCGAAGCGAGGAGTTAATCTTCGACATAGTCCCATTCCACAGCGGCTATCATGCTTTGCTCGGACGGACCGCGTTTGCAAAGTTCAATGCGGTGCCGCACTATGCATACCTCAAGCTCAAGATGCCAAGCCCTCGAGGAGTCATCACGGTCAACGGGAACACTGAGCGCTCCCTCCGAACGGAGGAACATACAGCGGCTCTCGCAGCAGAAGTACAATGCAGCCTCTTAAGGCAATTCTCCAGTCCGGCCATTAAGCGATCGGACACGGCCAAGCGCGCCCGAAGTAACCTACAACAAGACCACCTGGCGCGTTCCGAGCACGCGTAGCAATGCGGCCCCAACCCCAGCCCTTGCAAAACCGCACGACTGGTCCTTCGCGTACATCATTACGCTTTGGAGATTACCATGGGCATAGGGGAAGGGGCACGACCACGACAAGCCCAGAATGCGGCTCAACCACATCAGGGGCTCCCAAGTGTGTCATTTTCTTTTTCTTTTTTCTTTTTCTTACCTACAGGACTCCGTTCACCAGAGGCCTTGTCCGGCAGTAGACCGGCCGAACTCACAATGCAACAGCCAGGGAAGGAAAAAGGCCGCGATGAACATCCAGGTGGTCTCCCTTACGAACATTAAATCCGTCTTATAGACCACTCCGCAGCCTACCCCTGGAGGGAGACATGTTTCCTAGTCCCGCCCCTTGCTTATCGCACTATTTGTATCGTTCTGCATTCATAGCAGTACCTTTTGAATAAAACAATGCAGCACATTTTTGCTTATAATTGCATTTCTTTCTTATACATATGATCATTCACGACATGTTGCATCCGTACACTTTGGTACGGCTAAAAACACCAGGGGCTTATGTTCCCCACATCATGGTGTGATAAGTCCGAACACTTTCACAAGTGCGGCACCCCGAACTTATAGCATTATATGCACCAGCTCCGAATCATGTCTTGGGTCAATAGTTGGGTTTGCCCGGCTCCTATGTTTTGGTACCTTATGTTCCGTTATATCGGCTAAGGTAGCACTGGGAGAACCACTGCGATTGTGCTCCAGTTGAGCTGGGTTAACGCCTCAGTGGAGAAAGCTAAAATTGACCATCATGATGAGGCGAGAGCCGGCCGCTGTTCGAGAGGTTTTTTCGAGTCCCTAAAGACTTATGCCGCTTAGAGCGAGGAGCCAACTTTGTCCGGCCCAGGCGTGGATAGCGCCCCGAATTCGGCCTTCCGAACACTAGGGGCTTCACCGAAATTTAAAATTATAGAATTCTATGGCTAAGTGAGAGTGTTCAAGCACTATAAGTCCGGTTGCCTAGTTCGTCGTGTTGAGCGCCTCCCTAGATGGACCCAAATATGGGAACAAGAGTGCTCAAATTTATCCCGAACACCCCAGCACTCGTGGCATGGGGGCTGAAGCCGACGACTTGCCATCTCTCAGATTTGATAAACAGCCGAACAGAAGGTAATATTTTAAATAAACAAGCGTTGCTTAGCGCATATGAACAAAGTTTTTTGCGCACAGGATAACAAAATATGAGTCTACTCAAATATTACATTATTGGAGCACTCACCTGCAATAGTGCGGGCACCCTTCAGGACACTCTTGTAATACATCTCGGGCGTACGATACTCCTTGCCCGGCGGTGGCGCGTCCGTCACAAGCTTCTCAGCATCCATCTTGCCCCAGTGCACCTTAGCACGGGCAAGGGCCCGACGGGCACCTTCAATACAGGCGGATCGCTTGATGACCTCCACCCATGGACACGCATCCACCAACCACCGCACCAGGCCGAAGTAGCTCCCAGGCATGGCCTCATTGGGCCATAGCCGAACTATGAGGCCCTTCATGGCCTGTTCGGCCACCTTGTGGAGCTCAACCAGCTGCTTCAGCTGGTCGCTAAGGGGCACCGGATGTCCGGCCTCAGCATACTGAGACCAGAAGACTTTCTCTGTTGAGCTCCCCTCCTCGGCCCTGTAGAAAGCGGCAGCATCATACACGCTGCGGGGCAGATCTGCGAACGCTCCTGGAGAGCTCCGAATTCGGGTAAGTAACAGGTAATTTACATTCACATGCTTGCTTTGCATGAAAAATGCCTTACCCGCCGCTATTTTCTTCAATGCCTCAATCTCCTGAAGGGCCTTGTGGGCTTAGGCCTTAGCGGCTTTGGCACTCTCAAGAGCCGATGCAAGCTCGGACTCTCGAGTCTTCGAGTCACGCTCCAAACTCTCATGTTTTTCCATGAGAGCTTGGAGCTCTTGCTGCACCTCCGCCATCCGCGCCTCGTGCTTTTCTCGCTCGGTGCGCTCCACGGCCGCGTTACGTTCGGCCACGGACACCGCCTCCTTCAGGGTCGCCACCTCGTCTGTGGCCCCTGCAATACCCACGTTATCCTTGTCATTTTTCTTGCAACCAAATCCTTTTCTGTAAGGTACATTTTTAATAAGGTGCTACTCACCTTCTTTGTCCTCGAGCTGCTTCTTGGCACGGCCGAGCTCGTTCTTGGACCGCTCGAGGTTTTGCTTTAAAGCATTGACCTCCACAGTCAATGCGGCGGAGGTCAGCAGCGTAGCCTGCAATCCCATATTGACATATTTTTTATGACTCCTGCATATATCTTTTTAGATCCTCAGTCCGGCTTTTCTTTCCGAACACCGAACCGAGCATCAGGGGCTACTGTCTATGCGGTACTATTTTACATATATTAACATTCTTACCTCGAAGCCTGATAGAAGGTTGCTGCAGGCTTCGGTCAGCCCGCTTTTGGCGAGCTGGACCTTCTGAATCACCGCACTCATGACAGTGCGGTGTCCTTCCTCGATGGAAGCGCCGTCGAGCGCCTCCAACAAGTTATCCAGCGCCTCCGGTTGGACGGAGGCCGCCGGCGCCACGGTCTTGCCCTTCTTACGAAGGGGCCGCCCGCCGGACTCCGGAACCACTGCGGGTTCCGGTGTGGGGTCCGACGCGAAGTCCGGGTGGTCGCCCTGTGCCACCTCCGGGTCCTCCTCCTCCGGATGGGTCCCTCTCTGGGATCCCATCTCGACGTCGTCAGCGTCGCGGGGAGAGGATGCGGTTGGAAGTGAAGTGTTGTTCACGTCCGACGAGTCCAAGGATCCGCTCGACGAAGCGGGAAGATCGTCCTTGGGCGGACTACAGGATTGTATGCGGCGTTAGAAAGACACCAAGTGGCAAAAAGAAAAATCATGAAGTCATTCGGGAGTCCGGATACTTACGATTTCGCCAGGGGCTTGGTCCTTGGGGGCCAATCCTCGTCGTCGTCAACGGCGTTGGTGGAACAGTCCGGGGGAAGAGCCCTTCCCTTCTTGGACCCTTCGGCCTCCCCAGCTGGGGATGCCTTCCTTTTCTTCCCTCCCCCTGCTAGGGGAGGGGCCTTTTTCTTCTCCTCCTCGTCCTCGAGGGAGGAGTCCGCCTCGGAGTCATCGGACACCTGAAAACGAGAACTCTTTCGAGTACCCGTGGCCTCCTTCTTGGCCTTCTTCTCCGGCACCACATGGGGTACCGGAACCAGCAGCCCCGCTAGACAGTTAGTCTGCTCGGCCTTCTTCAGCCAGTCCTGTCAAAGGAAAGGGGAGATTAGATCCCGCATAGGGTTAAACTATGGAAAACAAGTGTCCCGTAAAGGGTAGAATCACTTACCTCGTCAGCTTGATGCTGCGAGCGAAATCCGCGATCTTCGGTAGTGGATGCGGGAGCCTCGTCGCCCTTAAAAAGCACCTTCCAGGCATCTTCGTACCTAGTGTTGAAGAGCCCGCTCAAGGTTTGGTGCTGTGCCGAATTGAACTCCCATAGTTTAAAGGCCCGTTGTTGGCATGGGAGAATCCGGCGGATGAGCATGACTTGGACCACATTGACAAGCTTGAGCTTCTTGTTCACCATCTTCTAGATGCAGGCTTGGAGTCCAGTCAGCTCCTCCAAATCACCCCAAGTAAGGCCACTCTCCTTCCAAGAGGTGAGCCGTGTGGGGATTCCAGATCTGAATTCGGGGGCCGCTACCCATTTAGGGTCACGCGGCTCGGTGATGTAGAACCACCCCGATTGCCATCCCTTGATGGTTTCCACGAAGGCACCCTCAAGCCAGATGACGTTGGGTATCTTGCCCACCATGGCGCCTCCGCACTCCGCCTGATTCCCCTTCACTACCTTCGGCTTGACATTGAAGATCTTGAGCCACAAGCCGAACTGGGGCTGGATGCAGAGGAAGGCCTCACACACGACGATAAACGCCGAGATGTTGAGGATGAAATTCGGCGTCAGATCATGGAAATCTAGGCCGTAGTAGAACATGAGCCCCCGGACAAAGGGGTGAAGTGGAAAGCCCAGTCCGCGGAGGAAATGGGGAAGGAAAACCACCCTCTCATGGGGCCTAGGGGTGGGGATGAGCTGCCCCTTGTCGGGGAGCCGGTGCGCGATGTCGCTGGACAGGTATCCGGCGCCGCGCAGCCTTTTGATGTGCCCCTCCGTAACGGAGGAGGCCATCCACTTGCCTCCCACTCCGGACATGGCTGGAGAAGGTCGAGGTGAGATTTGCGGGCTTGGGCGCTGGAGCTCAAGTGCGCGGAGATGGATAAGCAAAGGAGGAAGAAGGCGTAGGTAAAAAGGTGGATCCTTATCCCCTATATATGGGCGGGCAAAATTATGCGTCTCCACCAGCCTGATAAAACTCGCTTTTCTCCCAAGCGCCACAATTAATGGCGCGGTTGGGTTACCCACGTCCGTATTGATGAGAATCCCGGAATAAGGGAAACACGATCTCTGCTTCGACAAGACGTGCCAAGGAAACCGCTTCGCTAAACGCGCTGAGGCGGTATAATAAAAACGATTCAAGTAAAGGCTTGGTAGTGGTGTGACGTCACGCCACGAAATACGTCAGCAGATTGAACTTGTGTAAATATTATTCTCTCTACGGTGGAATGTGGAATTTATTTTGCAGAGCCGGACACTATCCTGGTGTTCACAATCTTCTACAAACTATTCGGAGAAGGAACCCGCCTTGCAATGCCGAAGACAATATGCGCGCCGGACTCGTCGTCATTGAAGCCTGGTTCAGGGGCTACTGAGGGAGTCCTGGGCTAGGGGGTGTCCGGATAGCCGAACTATCATCATCGGCCGGACTCCAAGACTATGAAGATACAAGATTGAAGACTTCGTCCCGTGTCCGGATGGGACTTTCCTTGGCGTGGAAGGCAAGCTTGGCGATACGGATATGTAGATCTCCTACCATTTAACCGACTCTATGTAACCCTAGCCCTCTCCGGTGTCTAATATAAACCGGATGGCTTTAGTCCGTAGGACAACAACCATTACAACAATCATACCATAGGCTAGCTTCTAGGGTTTAGCCTCCTTGATCTCGTGGTAGATCTACTCTTGTAATACCCACATCATCAATATCAATCAAGCAGGACATAGGGTTTTACCTCCATCAAGAGGGCCCGAACCTGGGTAAAACATCGTGTCCCTTGTCTCCTGTTACCATCCGCCTAGACGCACAGTTCGGGACCCCCTACCCGAGATCCGCCGGTTTTGACACCGACAATATGACTGGTCATCTGCCTCTGAATCCTCCTCTTAAGAGCTATCTGTAACCAGCAAGATATCTGCCTCAGCAGGTAGCATTGTCTGCTCTGAAGACCTTGTTTTCACTCCAGATTTCTCCACCACCAATTCAAATGGCTAATGCACAGGAAGAGTAGTTGAATATACAAACATTGTCGACAAAAGCAATGAGAAATACAAAAAAAGGATGACATGATATAATTCACATGTATGATGCTTGGCTAAACAGCATGGCATTGCATAATTCACATATATAATGCCTTGCAACAAGATAGCATTGCATAATCCGCATATATAATGTCTTGCAACAAGATGGCATTGCATAATTCACATATATGGTAATTAGACACTAAACAGGTGGCATTCACACAAAGCATGTCTAAACTAAGCAAATGACATAGCAATGCAAGATACCATACACACAATATGAGCAACACAACCCTGCCAAGTTAGAGCATCCACCCCGGGGGGGGGGGGGATAGGACTGGTCATCTGTCTCTGAATCCTCCTCTGAGGAGCTATTTGTAACCAGCAAGACATGCGCTTCGTCAGATAGCATTGTCTGCTCTGAAGACCTTGTTTCCACTCCAAATTTTTCCATGACCGTGCCGAATGGCTGATGCACAGGAAGAGTAATTGAATGTACTAAAATTGTTGACAAATTAAACACATAATAAAAAAATGATGGCATGCTATAATTCACATATAAGATGACTGGCTAACCAGGGTGGCATTGCAAAATTCACATATATGATGCCTGGCTAAACAAGATGGCATTGCATGATTCACATATATGATCAAGAAACTAAACAGATGGCATTGCATGATTCACATATACGATAAAGAAACTAAACAGATGGCATTGACGCATAGCATGTCTAAACTAAGAAGATGACATATTTGATGTATACAGTAAGCAATGCAAGGCACCATATGCATGATATTACCAACATTAGCATGCCAAGTTAGAGCGAAGACCTCATGGGGTAAATAGGAGTGGTCTTCTCCTTCTGAATCCCCCTCAGAACAGTCATCTTCTTCTTGATTACGATCCGAAATGGGTGGAGGGGGCTGCCATTGCACCCACCATGGAGCGACGTCTGCATGAAATTTTATTGCCATGCAAGGCTTGTCTCTTTTGCTCTATATGATCAGTTCCATTGTGTACAATAACTGGCATGCATAGGAATAAAACATAGTGAGATTACGTAAGGAGTGCATGCACAAATCCAGAGTGATGGTAGCAAACTGTGGATAGACCCAAAACCAATGATAGCATGCAGATAGTAGCTTTAGTTAAAAAATACAGGGCTCCTTTAATGTTTGTTTGCACCCAACATGAAAATCATAGTAGACACCCGAGATTAACCAGATAGTAGACAGATAGTACTGATTGCTGCCCCAATATGTACCCCACAACCATTTAAAAACTCAAGTTTCAGCATTAGTTTGGACCCGATTCAGAGTCCAATAGGTGAACACGATGATAATGTAGCATGTCATCATATTAAGCGATGCATAATGTAAGCAGACACGGAAGACTGCGACCTCTCTTGTGGACCCGTGTAGTCCTCAAGGTCATCTGATCAGTTGATGATGGTAATGCAGTTGTTGTGGCTGCCAGCGGCGGGGAAGAAGATCTGAGGCGGCGAAAGACAGTCTGGAGAGCGGATCCCTTCTGTGGTGAACCCTTCCATCATTGGAGCAGCTGAGCTGGGGTGGAACACAGCGCCGCAGTTGCATGACAAACCACACAAGGTTTTCGTTGACACATATCTATAACAGAAGTAATTGTGTTAGGGCTTGTTTGAATTTGAGGATTCTAACAATGCAGGGATAGGAAATAGACAGGAATATGATAGGAATGCACGTGCAAAACAGAGAATTTAAAAACATGAGATTTCTGCCAATCTAGGTGTTTGATTCACAAGAATTGGAAGATCACATGATGCAAAGAAGCATGGTGAGATTAAGTCAAACCACAAGAAAATGTACGGTTATAATGCTATTATGCTACTATCTCTTAGTCTTGTGTTTCATGAATAGAAGTATGAAAAGGAGGACAAGTGGAAATTAGAATTCCTATGGTTTATCTTTCAAGGAGACACTAAAGGAACAAATCCTACAGTTTTCCTTTGCTCCATTCCTTTGCACCAAATTCATGAAAAGTAGTACCATAGGAAACTTTCCAATTCCTATGTTTTTCATTCACTTTTCCTTTCAAGCACTGGCGATTCTAGTAGGCAGGCTTGAGCAAGGAAAAGCCTACACTAAAAAAATGTTTTTTGCTACTTCTATTACTTTGGACCCATGCCACTGCCCTACTAGCTCAACCCCCAGGCCCATAGACAAATGCACAGCTCAAACGCACAGAGATAACTATTTATGCCGTTCAAGAGAGTCCATCATGGATAGCCAAGTTGCCTGGTACCTCACTGCTTGTCATATAGTAGGATAAAATAATCGTATTTCATGTTACTACGTGTGCTCAGTGGACAATATATATAACATGTAGAGTAAAAAAGAGATGCAACAGGTGTACAACCTCTTTGGCGAAGCCATGTCAATCTCAGTGTGATTGGGTTGGCCGGTGAGGATGCTCCAGCGGACTTGGCTGTCGGAAGAGGGGAAGAAGATCTTAGGTGTCTGGAGATGGAGCCCAAGGTACTGCTCCACTGTGATGGAGGGTTTCGTCGTTGGAGCAGCTCCGGTGAGTTGTACGACGCTGAGGCTGAAGCAGGACAAGAGAGACAACGTTAACCTGAGTGGAATTCTAATATCATCTCCAACAGATGACGTAAAATACATAACCACAAAGTGCTAGATGTAAAATACATCAGCCGCTCATCTCTGAACTTAACTGTCGAAACTGAATTTAACTGTCGAAGCTGAACTTAACTATCGAAACCGACTTTTGCTGTCGAAACTGAATTTTACTGTCGAAACTGAATGCACTAGAGGTGAGGCTACACGTCAGTTGACTGACTTTTTCATCTTTGGTCAGTCGATTTTGCAACCGTTGGATACGAAATCAAGGGCCTGCAGTTCATCTTCAACCTCCATCCCCCTGAGCCGCCAGCCACCACCGGCCAAACAGCCGCCCCCGCCGCCCGCGGCCGGTGGGGCACCGCCCTGCCCGCCCCGAAAACACTCCCCAACGCCGGTCCTCCGCTGCCTGCCATCCCTCTAGTCCCCCCTTGCGCCGAGCTTTTTCTCCGGCGATCCCCACACCACCGCCCCACCACTGTCGACGACCACCGCCCCCACCCTGAACCCTAAGATAGATAGTGGGGTACCTCTTCGGCGAGCCCCCTATAACGCCCCGGATTCATTGCGCCAGATGTCCGCCAGTTATTCACCGTCTTTGCCATGTCATTTGCTTGCGTGTTGCATTTTATCATGTCATCATGTGCATTTCATTTTGCATACGTGTTCGTCTCATGCATCCGAGCATTTTCCCCGTTGTCCGTTTTGCGATCCGGCACTCCTATGTCCTCCGGCGTTCCCCTTTTGTATCTTGTTGTGAGCGGGTGTTAAACGTTCTCGGAGTGGACCGAGGTTTTCCAAGCGGCCTTGGTATAGCACCGGTAGACCGCATGTCAAGTTTCGTGCCATTTGGAGGTCGTTTGATACTCCAACGGTTAACCGGGTAACCGCAAAAGCCCCTTCTCTTTGCAGCACAACACCCCTCCAAAGTGGCCCAAAACCCATCCTAACTCCCCTCCTTGCTCTCGGTCGTTCGATCACGATCGTGTGGGCGAAAACCGCTCCTCATTTGGACTCTCCTAACTCCCTCTACCTATATATATGCCTTCCCCTGTCCAAATCTGAGTCCAAACCCTAGCCTCTCTCCCTCTGAGCCGCCGGACGTGTCCGCCCGCCACCGGACACGCCCGCGCCGCCGCACGCATCCACTCCCGAGCCGCCCCCTGTCCTTGCGCCACCTCCCGCCACCGCGGCCCGCCAGGCCCATCGCGGGCCCGCGCGAAGTCCGAACCCGCGCCGCTGTAGCCCGTGAGGGCCCGGGTGCCCTAGCGCCGCGCCGCCCGGCTCCCCGTGGGCGCCGCCGCCCCTCTGTCGCTGTGCCGACAGGGACCGTCGCTGCGGCCTCCGCCCTGCCGGAGCCCCACTGGACCCCGCCTCCTCTGTCGCCCAGGTCGCACCGCCCGTCGCCCTACTCCTCCTTCTTCCCTCCTCTCCTCCCTCACCGGCCCTCTCCCTCTCTCCTGCAGTACCCCGCCGCCAGTAGAGCTCCACGCCGCCGCCATCCTTGTCCAACTCCGGCCAGGTCCGGCGCCCCGCGGTCGGATCCGCTGGCTCCCCACTGCCCCGGCCTTCCCTTCGCCGCCTTCGCCGGGCTCCCTCGCCGCCGCGGCTCCGTCGTCGTCCCCGCGTGCGGGCACACGCGCAGCCGGCCACGTGGGCCCCGCGGCCCGTCCCCGCCGGCCTGCTTCGTGCTGGCCCGATCCGCCTCTCCCTCCTCTCTGGCCCAAGTGGCCCAAGGTGAGCGAGCCCGCCTAACCTCCGCCCTGGATGCAAGATATCTATATGACGCTCATCCATGTTTTTTTTGAAATTGCGTGTCCCTAAATTTCAGCATCATATAGGCATCTTTGACCTGCTGTATCTATGTGCATGCTGCTCCGCTTCGTGCGTGTAATATGTAGAATTGTTCGTCTCAACGATTACTTCATTTCATTCCATTGCATCATGTTCATTTGAGTTCAGCTTGATGCCTGAATCATCGTTGCAAGAGTGCATGTTGCTGTTAATCTGCTGAAACTGTTATAACTTGCTCATTCGTCATTTTTGCCATGATTGATGTGTGCATCCTATGAGGTTGATGTCTACATGCGTTTTGAACTATGCCATGACATCTTTACAGGGGTGTATGCCATGTATTTTTGTGATCAATGTGGTGACTAGCACAAGCATGTAAACTAGGCCTCATGATGTTGCCGATTTCAGTCCCTGTTCTGCTGTTATTTTTATGCCATGTAAACTTGATGCTACAGAGAGATCCATGCTTATTTTGAGATACTTCAGTAAGGATGTTTTGTACATATGGTTATGAGCTTTCCATCCATGCCCCTGGTTGCATTTATAGCTAGTTGTAGATTGTTCATATCTTGCTCCAAACTTGCTAAATGATGTTGCTGTCAGCCTGTTAACATGAAGTTCAATGTTGCCATGATTGTTGTTAGTGATCCATGTACCCTATGAACTTGCTCTTGCCATGCTTAGCTTCATAAACATGTCTTATTGCTGTTGGTTGCCTTGCCATGCCATGTATTGCTCTGTGGTGAGTGGTTCAAGCTCACGGACATGCCTACTTATTGTTGTTCCTGCCATGTATGAATCTGTCATATAACTTGCCATGTTTACATGGGTGCCATCATATCTTCTGATCCTTTTTTGCTCTTGGTCAGTAAGGGTCTTTTGTTCTATGCAATTAGTAGATTCATGCCATGCCTTTGTTTGCCATGATAAGTTCCTGTAACATGTTGTTTGATAGCTCTAAACATTGCAACCTGATGTTATTTCCTGATAAATCTGAAACTGTTATTATTTGCAATCTTGCCATGTGTGTTTGAGCATGTTCTAGTGATTTCTGGAGATAGCTCAGTGTTCATGTTTTGTTATGCTTTATCAGTACTTCATGCCCATGCCTTTTTCTCTCATGTTGGGGTGTTGTAGCATGTTGTTTTGATGCTTGCAAGATGCCTAGTTGCTGTTTTGGACAGATTGTTGCTATATCTTGTATAGTGTGTGTGTGTTGAACCGTGGCTCCGTTTTGAGTGTGCTCTATATGAAACTTCCCTAGTTTTGCATGTAGCTTCATATTATCATGTTGCATCCTTGTTTTGAGGTGTTTGCTTGACGTTTGGGTGCATTTTGCATCAATGCCATGTTTAACTTGTTTTGCTCATATCTTCTAGGCCGTAACTCCGAATTAAATGAACTTTATATGTAACTTGACTAGAATCCCGTGTAGATCATCCTTGTGCATCTTAACTTGCTGTTTAACAACTTGAACATAAGGTTTATTCAGATCTGGACCAATTTCGAAATTTGCATATGAGGACTTGCCAGAATTGTTATATGTTGTTCCCGGCCTCATTTAAACTTGCCTTGATGTGTTGCTCTTGTTTGCATCATCTCTTGCCATGAATAGCTTCATGTAGTCTTGTCTTGCATCATGTTTGGTTGTGCATCATGTCATGTTTATGTGTGGTGTGTTTACCATGTTGTGTGCTTCTTCTCGATAGTTTCCCGTTTCGTTGCGATCGTGAGGATTCGTTCGTCTACGCTTGGTTCGTCTTCATGGCTTCATCTTCTTCATGGACTCGTTCTTCTTCCTTGCGGGATTTCAGGCAAGATGATCGCTACCCTGGATCTCACTACTATCATTGCTATGCTAGTTGCTTCGTTCTATCGCTATGCTGTGCTACCTATCATTTGCTCTTCAAGCCTCCCAAATTGCCATGAACCCCTAACCTTTGACACCCTTCCTAGCAAACCGTTGATTGGCTATGTTACCGCTTTGCTCAGCCCCTCTTATAGCATTGTTAGTTGCAGGTGAAGTTGAAGATTGCCCCATGATGGACAGGATTATGTTGGGATATCACAATATCTCTTATTTAATTAATGCATCTATATATTTGGTAAAGGGTGGAAGACTCGGCCTTATGCCTGGTGTTTTGTTCCACTCTTGCCGCCCTAGTTTCCGTCATACCGGTGTTATGTTCCCGGATTTTGCATTCCTAAAGCGGTTGGGTGATTTATGGGACCCCCTTGACAGTTCGCTTTGAATAAAACTCCTCCAGCAAGGCCCAACCTTGGTTTTACCATTTGCCTCACCACCACCTACTTTTCCCTTGGGAGTCGCTCTCTCGAGGGTCATCTTTATTTTAGCCCTCCCGGGCCAGTGCTTGTCTAAGTGTTGGTCCGAACCGAGTAGACTGCGGGGCCCCCTCGGGGAAACTCGAGGTTTGGTTTTACTCGTAGGATGTCTCATCCGGTGTTGCCCTGAGAACGAGATATGTGCAGCTCCTATCGGGATTGTCGGCGCATCGGGCGGCTTTGCTGGTCTTGTTTTACCATTGTCGAAATGTCTTATAAACCGGGATTCCGAGACTGATCGGGTCTTCCTGGGAGAAGGTATATCCTTCGTTGATCGCGAGAGCTTATCATGGGCTAAGTTGGGACACCCCTGCAGGGTATAATCTTTTGTAAGCCGTGCCCGCGGTTATGGGCAGATGGGAATTTGTTAATGTCCGGTTGTAGATAACTTGACACCAGATCCGAATTAAAATGCATCAACCGTGTGCGTAGCCGTGATGGTCTCTTCTCGGCGGAGTCCGGGAGGTGAACACGGTTTCTGTGTTATGATTGACGTAAGTAGGTGTTCAGGATCACCTCTTGATCATTGCCAGTTGACGACCGTTCCTTTGCTTCTCTTCTCGCTCTTATTTGCGTATGGTAGCCACCATATCATGCTTAGTCGCTGCTGCAACCTCACCACTTTACCCCTTTCCTTTCCCATTTAGCTTTGCTAGTCTTGATACCCATGGTAATGGGATTGCTGAGTCCTCGTGGCTCACATATTACTACAACAACAATTGCAGGTACAGGTTTATCCGATGATCATGACGCGAGAGTGATGATTGCTTGTTTTGGAGTTCTGCTTCTGCTTCTTCTTCGATTAGGGGATAGGTTCCAGGTCGGCAGCCTGGGCTAGCAGGGTGGATGTCGTTTGAGTTTCTGTTTGTGTTTCATCCGTAGTCGGAGGGTGCTCTGATGTATTGTGATGTTGTATTCATGTGGCTTTGTATGCCTTTTGTATGTATCCCTATCTATTATGTAATGTTGATGTAATGATATCCACCTTGCAAAAGCGTCTTCAAGATGCGCTTCTATCCTTGGTGGGACCTTCGAGTTCCTTTAGGATAGGGTCGCATCTTGGGCGTGACACCTCCTCCCCACTGCGTCTGGTTCTTCCTTAACTCCAGCAAGCCCCCACACCCATAAAAATCGACTGACCCAAATGTCGATTTAGTCGACTGAAGTGTAGCTAAATCGGAGCAGCATCGCAAGCAAGAGCAAGAGCGAGAGCAGCAACGCGAGCAAGAGCAATAGCAAGAGCAGACCAGGCAGGGGACCGAGAGCAAGAGCAGAGTAGTAGCGCGAGCAAGAGCTAAAGCAGCAGCAGCTCCTACTGATGTGGACGTCGCCGCCGAGGGAGCGACGCCGTGGAGGAAGTGGTCGGCGCCGCTGCTGTGGATGGAGCTGTGCTGTGTCGGCTCGGGACCGAGCGCTGGCAGCACCGTGAGATCGAATCAAGAAGAAAATGCGGCGATTAGTGTACAACCTCTTTGGTGGCGCCGATTAGGCCGCAACTTCATCCGAGGAAACGGTGATGATGCTATTCTTCTGGTGGTGCAGGTGAAGACGGTGGTGTGGGAATGGAGGTGGCGCGAAATATGAGGGGAACGTCGGGGCAGCTCCTTGGAGGTGGAGGATGGGGTGGCTGAACCGGCGGGACGACGAGATCGACGACGAATCCTCATCCCGTACGGTGGATGAGGGACGTCGAGGTGTTGCTGTGGATGACGTCATTGGGGAAGAGGCTCCGGCTGGGTGGCGGACGGAGAAGGGTGTGGGGCTTTGTGGGTTTTCACGGCCTCGGTGTACGAATGGGTGGGCGGTTGGGATGGGAGTGGGGAACCATGTCTTAGGGACGCGCTTGTCCGAAATGTGGGGTAAGTTACGAAAGTACCCCCACCGATTTGAGGCGGTTCTTTCGGTTCAGGGGTACCACGGACATTTCGCGTGTCAGGATTTCACAGGAGGTGGGAGTTTTCACGCGCGTTGTAAGTTTGGAATAGCAAGGCACGGGTTGAGATGGAGGGAGTTGTCGGAGCACAACGAGACAAAGATATATCTTAAATATTTCGGGGTAACAAGGCACGGGTTGAAGAGGCGGGAGTTTCGCAGCACGATATACAGAGACGCTAGCTTGAAATTTCGGCATAACAAGCCGCGGCTTGAAATTTTGGGAGAACAAGTTTAACGTACCCCCAAAAAAAGACAATTCGCACCTCAACACGCACAACACACACACAAACACCATTTAGACTAGTAAGGTACACGTGCATTGAACGCATGAGATTTGGCAACCAAATTATGAATAAATACCACATTATAGCATGTAATCTTTGAGTCATATATGCATGATGTAGATGTTCGTTTAATTCTTATAGTTCATTTCATTCAAAATCATCTAGTTTCTATAAGAAAGCTAATCTATTTTAAGATTCATGGAATTGTGCGTTGTAAGACATAAAGTAAAAACAAATAATGGCAAATCATGTAGAAAAACATTTGGGCAATTCTGATACGGAAGATTCTAGAACAAAGAAGAAGTGCTTGTGTTTTGAGGTTTGTGCATTATGCTTAAGTTCAACAATGGAGTCTTCTAGATTGTACATGTGGCGAAATCTGGTGGAATCTAGATGATATCCAACGACCAGTAGTGCTCAAATTTGCCGTCTCTGCACCATCGGATTCGCCTCATCCAACGACCATCTTTCAAAGTTAAAGTTACCCGCGCACAATATAAAAAATATAAAATATAATATATATAGGGGTATAGATATAGTATGTGATGCGAAAGCCACCCATCATCTCCAATTAGAATAGTGTGTCCATGCACGGATGCAATGTGGCCAAACGATGTCTGCCATCGGTATCTCAAATTCAAATCAGTCTGACCTTGTTCAGTGTGTATACGTTACAACATGCTCGTTTCGAAACCACACCGCACAGATCTCCGTTATATTCATGCATGCATGGGTTTCAAACATCATGATCTCTTATTCAAATATTTGAATTCAACTTTACATTGATTATGACCTCACCTAGTCTTTTACACCCACACAGTCGTCTTCTCTTTATAATTGTACCACTAACTTCCTCTCGTGCATGCATGCACACACACTACCAGTCGGCATTATCCATCGCACACATGCAATCTTTTTCTTCAGGTTGGTCTCCCATGAAGGCGCACACACACACACACACACATCCCCCTCTCCATCATATCGGGCATTCTTTATCTCTCACGCGTGCATGCGCAATGATCGATGTTCCTCTATGTGTGTGTGTGTAGCTAGGTCTTTCATAGTTTTCCACACAAACCTATCAATCTATATATCTAGTGAGGTCTCACACTCTTTCCCACATCCACATCGATCAATCTATACCTCTCTATATAGGATTACGAGGTTGTTTGGTTTGAGACTAAGTTTCCAAAGCTTGCCACACCTAAGGTTAGGCAAATTTGACCAACTTAGGTGTGTGTTTGGTTTAATCCACATCTTAGGCAAGCCACACTATGGTTCCACATCACATACACACAACAAGTGTGGCAAGATTCCCTTAGGCTTGCTAACTTGTGGCTCTCATTTTGAAGAACTAACCTTAGGCAAGTTTGGCAACATTGTATGGCAAAGTGTGACACTCCTAGGCCTAGAACCAAACAACCCCTACATATATAGCTAATACACCCACATTAATTATATATCCAACGTCCCCCTCTCATCATCCATGCCTACCGCTTCATCTCTCAGATGCGCGCACAATGGTGAAGACAGGGGGCAGCAAGGGCCCTGCCCCCCCTATAACATCACTATATATCGAGGCTAATATGAATGTGATCATTAGACAATTGCTGGTAAAAATGGTTTAAGTTCATGAATTGGCCCTCCTCGTAAAGGATTAGCAATGCTTGGCCCCTAGATCATTTTTTTCATGGCTCCGCCACTGCACGCAACAGCACACGTTCTCGCCCCCTCTCTCTAAATATCGATCTCGCACTTGTGCACTCCTTCATAGTCTCCCTCCACTCGGCCCCTCACACCATCTTCTAGGCCCCCACCAGATTTTGCCACATGTACAATCTAGCAGACTCCACAGTTGAACTTAAGCATAATGCACAAACCTCAAAACAACAGTGGTTCTCCTTTGTTCTAGAATTTTCCGTATCATAACTGCCCAAACTTTTTTTTCTAGTTGAATTGCCATTATTTGTTTTTACTTTATGCTTTACAACGCACAATTCCATGAATCATAAAATAGATTATGGGCTTCTTTGATTCAAAGGATTCTCAAAGGAATTTTGGAGGATTCCAATCCTTAGGAATTTTTTCCTATCTTGGTTGTTTGATTCGTAGGATTGTAAACCATAGGAATTTTTCCATATGATTCATTTGCACTAGATTTCCTAGGAAACATCCCATCCACTCAAACCTCTTTGAAAGAATTCTATGTTTTTTCTATGCACAATTAAACACTCGTACAATCCTGTAGGATTCAAGACGACATTCCACAATAATCCCATGTTTTTCCTATTCCCGCGTTTTGGAAATCCTACGAATCCAAGAGGCCCTAGCTTTTCTTATCAAAACGAATTGTTTTTGAATGAGATGAACTATAAGAATTAAACGAATGTCTACATCAAGCATATATGACTCAGAGCTTACATGCTATAGTGCGGTATTTATTCATAATTTGGTCGCAAAATCTGATGCGTGCAATGCACATGTACCTTACTAGTACTTCGAGTATGTGCAAAACACGTAAATTAGAATTCCAATGGCACGCTACACAGTCTCTCTCTTACAGTTCATGAAGCCACGTGGCACATGTGGAGGCGTTGTCGCGACCTCCTTGTGTGGATTGATCATAGTGAGGTGCTGCTGGTTCCAGAAGAATGTACTCGTCCTCCCTGAGCCATACTGGCGGTACATGCACGAAGCAAAGATGTGCACGCACGCCACGCACGCTCTCATTCCCTCACACACACACGCGGGTACACGGGCGGACGCAGTTTTGTACCAATATCCACCCCATGTGATAATTTGATGCGTGTAAAGTCGTTCACTTCATTGATGGTCAATTAATATAGCGCATGCAAATTGAGTGGACGTGAGGGCGAAAGAAAGACATTACTACTCCACTGCACGCATGCGAGTAGTTAAATCATGGGTTGCTAGTAGTACTTCCATTGGTATCCTTCATATTTTGTGCCAATTTTTGACAGTAACATAATATTTACGCATTTGAGTAGTGTAGTCTACTTGAAATTTATGTTCCACTAAACTCATCGGGAGCCGTTTCGGGCCTCGAAACCAAAACCATCAATTAATCTTTACCTTGTTCCCATCACATTCGAAAGTACTAGTGCTATAATTAAGTGCAAGCCTGCTCACACCTACTAGTACGTACCAAACCTGAACGTGTTCCCACTATGCAGGTATTAGTACTAGTGCTAGTACTTAGGTTATAAAAAGGGAACTACCTAACCGAAAATTACTCTACCTTTCCTCCTCATAAGTGCTTATTCTTCGTCCGTCCTTGCCATGGCCGGTGAGCAGAGCTCTAGGTCAAGAACTACTCGTAACAAGGGAGCGGCAACCAAGGCTGCGAAAAAAGAGGGCTCACCACCACGCAGAGACCTCGAAAGATCTCTCATGGGTAGGCGATGGCTCCCAGGAGCGCCCTAGCCGTGGAGGCGAACATGCTGAGCTGGCGGCGCTGGAGTCGTTATCCCTCGATGGCATGCCCAATCAGCTCAATAAGGACCTCAATAAGCAGAAGTAGTTCATCCACGACTTGGTGGAGCTGCTGAAGGAGAGCCTCGACGACATGCCCGCTAAGCTCAATAAGCAGGGGGAGTTGACCACCGGCTTGGTGATGCCGCTAAAGAAGAGCATTGCCTCGGAGAAGAAGGCGACCGGCGAAATCCTGCAACTTCAGGAGGACAAGGCGAAGCTCCGCCACGAGCTCGACCTGTTGAAGGAGAAGAACACCGGCTGGAAGAAGCTACATGAGAATAATAGTTCCTCGATGAAGTTGTTGCAGGCCCTCGTCATGGAACATAAGGAGGAGTTGGCGAAGCTCCGCATCGAGCGCCCGGCTGCTGTCAAGGTACCTAATGCGACCGTGGAACAGATGATGAAGGCTCGCGTCGAGAAATCCCGCGTCATGGACATAATGAAGAAGATGGCGGAGGAGACACGCAAGGATATGGAGGTCGTGGAGGCGATGAAGAAGCAGTTACAACTCCATGGCGAATTAGATCATTTGGTGTGATAATCTTCCTTCTTCTTTTGCTCCTGTGTTTCATCTTTTGCTTCGTGTGTTTCGCCGCACGTGTCACGTTCTCTGCGAGGCATGAATAGAACAATGCTAACAATGAGATGACTAGCAAATTAGAACATTTTTTATCGCCATATGGCACCGGGCTGCCGTGTTTCATGCTCCTCCGTCGTAGTACTACTCCAGTGGAAAACTTGAGTATACCGCACAGTTCTTTGCTCCTCCTCAGGTCATCGGCACTTTTATATGAGAAGTCAAATCACAAGGCCCCGCCTTTCAGTAGTAATGAGCTGTCAAATCACAAGGCCCCGCCTTCCAACAGTAATGAGCCATCAAATCACAAAGGCCCTCGCCTCTCGTGAAACCGACCAAGCTAGACTGCCCCGCCCTCTAGCCTTTTAAAAAATGTATACTTTTGTACAGTAGTAGTATCGATGGATTGCGCCATGGAGCAAAACTTGAATTTTTTTTAAAAAGATGGTACATATAAAGAGCTCTCGTCGCCAAATTATGCATATAGTACTATTTAAAAAAGCTAGTACATGCGTAAATGGGGTGCTAAATTCTATTAAAGAAATTAGCATACCTATTTAATTCTTGGGTTCTTATTATTTATGCCACTTGTTGTGTATCACTACTTAGTTTTGCCATTAGAAGTTACAACTACTCAAAAATGCCATCGATCCGTGAGATGCCTGCTCAAAAAATGCAATTAGATATCTCAAAAATGCCATCGTTAAGTTAGATGTTTGCTCAAAAATGACATTAGACATTGTTATTTTCACGTCAAATCCGTTGACCATGTTACATGACAAAAGTAAGCCGATTCTCACAATGATAAGTGTGGCCCCGCTTGTCAGGAGTAACCAAGCGATAATTTTACAGGTAAATAAGAATGCTGTTGGGATCAAGTAGGCCCCATGCTTTATTTTACTATAGTGAGATAGAGGGAGAGCTGGCATGTTGGTCCATCGGTATTTATATCATTATAACATGGCAAAAGAGATTTGAGTCACAATAATGGTGTCCAGCACAACCCACCCCTCAAATAAAACTAAGCACCCTGGAATTCTTTGACAAAACCAAGCGCCCTGAAATTCTTTGACAACTAAACTGCTGGCTATATGATGTTGGCCATATATATTGTACGTATATGATGTGAAGAAACGAGTGGTAGTACTATACCAACTAAAAGATGAAATGTAAGAAATATTAGTGTGTATGTACTGAAGAGTTAAAGTAACGAGAAGAAACATAACATAGTTCTGCTGGGGCTCAGCACAACACACCCCTCAAATTACACTAAGTACACCTGAAATTAAACTTTGCAACTAATCTGGTAGACACTGCATTAGAACCACCATGAGCAACGACACTGCCACCTTACTCGGAGTCCTCGTCCACATCCTCGACTTCGTCCTTGTCCCTCTTCCTCTTAGCTGATACTTCTTTGCTTGAACCGCAGACTTGGCTCTTGTTCTTCATCCAACCCTTGTAGATATTGAAACAAAGGTAGCCATCCATTGCAGCGTAGTGGATGTGGTCTATATCTAGTACATTCCACTGCCATGCATGACGATGAAACGTGTACGGAGGTTTCTCCAGTTTACCGTACGAAGGATGAGCCATGGCTCCTGCCAGGGTTAGCATTGAAGGTTGACCACTGGAGGGCAGCAGCCGATTCTTCTGGAGGTCGAAGGGGTTGCCTACAACGAGGCCTATTTGACCCATGACTCTTTCGTCGTTCATAAAGTCTACAGTAACGAATTTGACTAGGCCACCCTTGAGGAAGTTCTTAAAATCTTGGCATTGAACGTCGACATGGCATATGTGGTAGACCAAGCATAAGTCATGCATGCAAACCTGGATCACGGTGGGCTTCTTATTCTCTTCCTCCTTTACATCCTTCTCTCATCCCAGGACTGTGGTGTACTCAATGTCTAGCCCAGCGACCCACTCATCATTTGAGTTTTCAAACATGCGTCTGAAGCGTGCAAGGCATCCTTTCACCATTGCGGAAGAACGGGTGTAGATGACGTCGAACTCATCGCCGGTGATGGTTCTAACCTTGTACTCATCGCTGATCATGGAGATTTGGGACGCCATGGATTTGGGAGGAGGGTTAGGATTAGTGGAACAGCCATAATGTGAAAGGATGGGACGACTGGGAGCAAACTGTCATAATGTTAAAGGACGTCCGAGGACGAGTAGGAGCGAATTGCCAGCGTGCGAACGACAGGGTAGTGGCTTTCCATTCTCCCATGATACGGGCTTCCGAGAGCCCTTGGATATGAGGTCGAACGGTTGCATGGCGTGATTCTAGACCTATGGGTGAATATCCTATCCTGGAGGGTTATTCTGCAAATTTTCAGCAACTTAGCATGCGACCGTTCGATCTCAGATCCAAGGGTTGCCAGCATCTCGTATCATGGTCGCGTCTACCACGACTGTCGCCTCGCTCGCGCGGTCGCGCCCTTGGAGATTTAACATGGTGCGTTAGGCTATCTGATGTTGGCATGTCATACGTAGTCATCACTTAGTCACTCATACTACAACAAGGTTAGCTATAAGGTTGGCTATAAGTGTATTTTTTTACTTCTCGCTATCTCTTTCTTCGTAGTATTTATTGCATTTGCCAAGGAGTGACCTCTCCCAATGAAATGGTGCTTAGATGAGGTGGTAAGGGCATTAAATGGCTTAGCAATCAAGTCCCCAATGCATAGGTGCTTAGTTTTTTGTTGCTAAATTTGCTTCATTTAATTAGCTATAGACTCAAAATTGTCTTTTCACCTAGGTACACGCGCTTAGCACCATTTCTTCCTTGGGCCACCAAACTAGTCTCTCTCTTCTCAATTAACTTGCCACATCATACTTTATGCCTATGTGGCAAGTTAGCACCTGTAGGAGCAAGTAAGTACAATAGTGGGCTACAAGCCCGCTTTACATGGCATTTTTGCATATGTGGAGGAAAGAGGCAAGGAAAAAGTGGAGAAATGGGCTCTCATGCAAGAGCCAGCCTCTACATGGTGGAGCATTGGGAGAGGCACCTGTATGGAGGCGGTTGGGAATCGGGAGACTCACGCCGGTCGTAGCACCACAGTTAAAATGATAATGGCAAGTCAAATCACGGGGCCCCACCCGTCCACCAGTAACTCGCTGTCAAATCACACAACCCTACATTTGCAGCAGCCTACCCCCTCATCTTCTCGCGTCTCTGTCGAACCGACTAGGCGGAACTACCCCACCTACCGCGCAGGAAAAGCCCCGCCCTCGACTTTTAAATAGTATAGTATACTAATTTTGTATCCATGGATTGCGCCATGGAGCAAAGCCTCAAGAAGACGGTAGTACACATGTACGGAGTATACAACACGCCCGTCGCGTTCGCGTCGCACCCCAGACGGTCGGTCGGTCTGGCACGCTGCTCTCCGAATGGAACACGCGTCATATTGCGTTTGCACACACATGTGGGACCACAATTGAGAACCAACCATAGGCACACTCCCCGGCCCCACAAGTCGGGTGACTTAATAGAAGAGAGAGACGAGCGATAGTACTAGAGAAGTGTTGTACTCCCTCCGTTCCAAAATATTTGTCTTTCTAGGCATTTCAAATGGACACAACATATAGATGTATGTAGACATATTTTAGAGTGTAGATTCACTTATTTTGCTTCGTATGTAGTCACTTGTTGAAATTTCTAGAAAGACAAATATTTGGGAATGGAGGGAGTACATACGTTGGTGCCTGGACGATCCCTGCAAGTCATAGAAGATCAGTTCATCCATGCATGTGACCAGACTCCAGCAGACACGCCTGGATTCGCTATCGTCTACATATCGTGCAGGCTGTGTTGTGTTCTGGTGAGAAATCTAAAAAAAGGTTTCTTGTCATCTCGCAAAATTAGGTGGCATGTGCTTCGGATCACTGCGAGGGTTAAACAACGACAATTGAGTTGGGCTAGTCATTGGGGGCACATGCACGAAGACTACTCGGCTGCCATCTAGGTCAAGCCGGCTATGTTAATTAGGACATCTATTGACAGACCCCTTTTCTACGAGTTTATCTTTAATTTGAGCTTTGATCCTCGTCTAGTTTGTTTGTCGGGATTCATCTTGTCTCCTTTGGGCAGTGAGGTTATGATTTCTTGTCATGTGGCATTTTTTCGTGTTAGACTAGTCACAATGGAGAGTAACATACACTAGTAACATACATATATCCCTAGAATATGTTACTACCTTCATAGTGGGTAGTAACATAAGTGTAGTAACATGCAAATCTTCATTTATTAGGTTATAGACTCATATTGCATTGGGACATGTGATGTTACATTAACTGCTAAGTTACTCAAACTACCTCTCACGTCATTAACTCATTGCCACGTAAGAAAATTTGCTGAGTTGGACTCGATGTTACTGCTGAAGTTACTCCCACTGTGGCTAGTCTAATACTATGTTAGCTTCAGATCAAAATGACGACAACTACGCCTCCGAGGCACGCGCATGAAGACTTCTCGACACTCATTGACGAGGTCAAGCCGGCTCCGGTAGACAAAAGAAAACTAGTACTCCACTATATAGGCAGGAGCCTCTGCACTTGCTTGCTAATGTTGCTCTCTTCACATTGTCTCGTCCTCTCCAGATCTAAACATGACAGCGGTGGCCACACTCTCTCTCTCTGCTCACCGCTGGTCATAGATCCAGTCGGATCCTCTCCACTGGGGAAGGTGAGAAGGTGCAACGTTCACACGGTCGTCCTTGGTGACGGCTCTTACCCACTGCCGGCGCGTCCCGATCAGTGTGCCTTGCCGTTCTCTCCCAAGCATCACTGGAGAGGGAGGGCCTCCGACCCCTTCTTCCTCGCTGCCGTAGTGTGGGCAAATCCAGCCTCCCGCCGCCCACCTAGCGACATCCCGGTGACCCTCAGGTATAAATTCCTTCGAAACCGGCCCTGCTCTACTTCCCGAGCTCCTAACGTCGCTGCATTTGTATCTTTTACTATTTCTTAGGCCCCCTCATAGATAGGATCGATCGACTGTTCGAAAACCACCTAATTTTTTAGTGTTAAGAGGTAAAACTAGTTCATGCACTCGAATCTAGTACTACTTGGTTCAAACAAGGAAGAAAGGGGTGGGGGGTGGGGGAAGATTTGTTACCTAAATCTAGGACTTGGTTGAAAGAGGAAATAATGGGGGCTAAAAGTAGGAGAGACTGGCTATCCAACATCAAACACGTTAAAGAAACAGGTTTCAAACATAGCTGCTGCACCATTGAAGTTTCAATTGCATCCTTAAAATTTTGAAATTAGTTGGGATGAGTAAATACAGTGATGCAAGAGCAAAATAGTATGAACCATAGCTACAGAATCTGACTTGAGAACAATTCTTCTTCTACTTTAAGCATTGACATGGGGTTTGGAGTGGTGGTCCTCGTGCTTTGGGCAGTGCAGTTGCCTTACTAACTGCTCGTGTTTGGGTGCTTTGTGGTGGAGACAGTGCTGTGTCAACGAGAACTGGGTTACTATCTGCTGGGGTTGGGGTTAGAAGTGGTGTAGCTGGTTCTCTGTCCAACTGGGTAGGGGTACAATCTGCATGAGTCTGGGTTATGTGTGGTGGGGCTAGTTCTTGGGCAAGTACAACCATGGTTCTATCTGCATCAACAGGTAGCATGATCTTTTCTAAAGACCGTGTTTTTACTCCCATAGATACTGCCATCACCCCCTCCAGTTGAAATGGCTGATAAACAAGAAAAGTAATGAATGTATGAACATTGTAAGATAGACATGTGCAATGGATAGTAGGGAAGAAAACAGGGCATGAAATAATTCACATTTAGGTTGTCTAACCAAACAGAATAGCATGACATAATTTCACATATATGATGGCTAATTAAATAGGATAGCATGACATAATTTCACATGTATGATGGTGTCGGTGGGAAACGACACCTATGGGATCACTGGAATCCCTACTACGGTTGCGGGGTGCGGGATCGTGAGAAGAGCGGGGCTAGCAGATGGCACAAGGGGAATTTACCCAGGTTCGGGCCGCAAAGATGCGTAAAACCCTACGATCCTGCTTTGGTGGATGTATTTAGTGTTCTTGAGCTCTTGAGCTAGCTCTATGTGTTGCCAAGTTCCAAAGTGTCGAATCCCTCTCTAGTGCACCATGGGCCTCCTTTTATAGGTGTAAGGGGCTGCCACAGTGGCACATAGGAGGTGGAAAGTGCTACAGTGGCGAGAGCTTATCACTGGTGTTACAGGACAGAGAGCATTTAATGCGAGGCTTAGGTGTCCCTCGCTTTATCGGGGACGGGAGCGAGGCCCGTCCCGTTCGTCGCCGCTCTCCCTCGTTCCAACACGCGCCCTGGCCAGCGATGCATGCGGTGCCATGTAGGCAGACAAGCAGCTGAGGTGGCGCGGTGGTGGAGCCTCCACGAAGGTCTGCATGCCGCCATGTGAGTGCGAGCTAAGTTGGCCTGGAAGCCGCATACCGCCACACAAGTGCCTACCCAGCTGGTTGGGCTGGCAGCTGCATGTGAACAGCGGCGGGGAGTTGGTTGGTGCAGCCTGACAGTGGCCCTGCTATTGCCCGTGGCGAGGGTCTTGCCGGGTGGCCCGGCAAGAGTCCTGCTGGGTGGCCCGGCAAGGGTCCTGCCATGGCGTGCTGGCGTCCCCGGCAAGGGTCTTGCCGGGGGTCTTGTGGATTCCTTCGGCAAGGATCTTAATGAGGGTTGTTGCTTTCCAATCTTGATCTGATCTTGAGTATTCTATGTCTTCACAAAGATCTGCATGCCACCACGGAGGTGCCTCCCGAGCCTTGGTCCACCATGGCTGTTGAAGACCATGACTCGAGGGTGGCCCGCTTCCCTGGTGTGGGTGAGCTGCCCTGGCAAGGGGCTTGCCAAGGCTGCGGAGGCTGCCCCCGGCAAGGGTCTTGCCCGGGCAACCTGCTTCGCCCGTTAGTGCTTTGTGGCCTTGGTTCTTGATATTGTCTTGTTCGTCTCGTGTCTTCGGCTTCTCTCTGGCTTCCCTCCCTTACCCTGTTTATGCGTGGCCGTGGCGGGTGGCTCTGACTGCCCCTGCACAAGTAGAAGGGCCAAAAGAGAGCCCCTACTTTTGTACACCGACAGGAGCCCCCGGGCCTGGGCCATACATAAGCGCAGCACGTTGTTGGGCCAGGCCCAGAAGGGTGCGCGGGCAGTCGGGGCGGATTTTTACCGCGGTAACTGCCCCGTCCACTGCGCTTCCCCATGACCCTCGTTGAACACGCGACGTGGAGGTCGTGTGCATGCGCGCGCATGACGTGGGTGACGTGCATGGGACAATTCTCGCAGGCATGCGTCGGATCACAGTTAATGGGAAAGGAGGCGGCCCGTGCCTTCCCCGTAAAAAGGAATAACTACGGGCGCGCTGCTCACTTTACCCTCCTTCTTGCGCCTCCTCCAATCTCAGAATCGTCGCCCCCTTCCTCCTTTCTTCCCAAGCTCCTCTGCTTCCGCCGTGCTCCCGCCATCCTCTGCTTTTTCGCTTCTTGCAACTACCTTGGCACCCAAGTCCACCAAAGGAAAAAGGACAACCAAGGATGCCGGGGCGGCGGAGCCGTCGGAGAGCGAGTTGGCGACACGGCGGGTGCAGTTCGCCCTCTTCCCCTTGACAGTCGATGTGCCCATGCTTCGGGAGATGTTCAAGGATCTGTGGGGGGTGAAGACGGGGGGAGAGAAGACGGGGCATCCGGCCACGCACGTCGTCCCTGCCAACGCCAGGGCCTCCCCAAATCGGTTCCCCTTCTTCGTCGACTATTTCTCCTACGGGCTCTGTCCCCCCTTTTCTGATTTCTTCAAGGACATCATGCACACCTACGGCTTCTGCCTTCTGGATTTCACCCTGAATGCCATGGCGTGCATGGCCCTCTTTGCACATCTCTGCGAGGGCTTCGCCGGGGTGCATCCCAGCATGGTGCTCTTCCGCCATTACTTCTCCCCTCGGATCCAAAAAGGGAGTGCCATTACCAGCAGCGTTACTTGGATCCCAAGGGCCAATGGAGCATACCCGGATGGTGCCATGAAGGAGAGGTGGGAAGAGTGGAGGGGCCGGTGGTGCTGGATCGAAGAGGAGGACCCATCTGCGTTTTGTGAGGTCCGTCAGGTGGCGCCGGTCTACAGGAGGGACTGGGGCGACATCGACATTGACGACAAGAAGCTCACAATCGCCACCACCAGGATTCTCCGGCTTACCCAGGCCAGGCTCACCCTCAAAATGATCGGGGCGGACTTCATCCGCCGCCGAATTGCCCCTCTGCACGGCAAAGGGAGGCCGGCCTGGCTTTTTGTAAACGCCACCGACATCATGAGGATCCGCCCCGGCCTCAACAACAATCTGGCGGTACTGAGGCACGCCCACCTCTGCCAACGAATCTTCCAGCTCGAGGTTGATGACGAGGGCGAGGTCGAGCGGTCTGGCAAGGTTGCCAGGGCCGCCGCAAAGGCCGGCAAGGTTATCAAGGAGCCCGTCTTCAAGCTACCGGCAGGAGTGGTCCCGCTGAGCAACAACTCTCGCCGGTTCAAGATCATTGCCATGATGCCACTTTTTAACGCGCATGGCCTTGACCCGAGCTGGGTCGAGCCGGACGGGCTCAAGGTTCAAGAGTTCTTCGACACCCTACATGAGGTGTATGTTACTGCCGAGCCGCGGCTTATCCAGGACACCTCTCATGCGGAGCTAGACTACATCACCGCCAGGGTGGAGGAGGCGAGGCTTGCCGCGGAGGAGGCAAAGCTCGTCGAAGAGGCTGGCAGCACCGGCGGCGTGGTGGACAAGGCCGCGGCAGAGGCGGAGGAGGGGGAGCTCGCCCGGTGGGCAGCGGCCGCTGGGGAGGCCAGCGGCGCCGGCACCGGGGCTCCCCTCGTCAAAGACGCAGCCAACGGGTCGTCATCGGAGGAGGGCGAGGGGGAGAGGACCACGACTGCCGATCCTCTAGTCTCTGGAAGAAGGCGGGTTCTGCGACAGGCCACTTCTGGCGAGCCGGTCCGCCTCGACCGGGCTGCGCAGCTGTGGCAACCCCAAGAAGCGCCTGTGTACCAGACGAGGGCGGTGGCGATGAGGAAGACGGTGAAGGCCGCAGCATCGAAGAAGAAGGCATCCACTTCTTCATCGTCCAAGCGTGCCCGGATGCCATCGCCTCCCCCCTCGTAGGCAAGAACCGGTGCAGGGATTGCATTTGACATCAGGCCCCTCAGCCTAGAGAGGAAGAGGAAGACAGTAGAGGAGGAGGAGGAGGAGGAGGAGGAGGAGGAGGAGGAGGAGGAGGAGGAGGAGGAGGAGGAAGAGTAAGCTCTGCTTTCTCCCTGTCCTTCCCCCTTTCTTCTTTTTTTCACAATGGTGCCGTCCATTCTGAATTATCTTTATCTTGCAGGGACACGGAGACGCTAGCCCAGAGGGCGAAGAGGGCCAGGATTTTGGCAAGCGGCCAGCCCCCGGCAGGCACCTCCAGTACGCCACTGGTGGTGCTGAGCAGCCCGGACAGCAGCCCCCAGCCCAGCCCCCAGCATGAGCCCATCACCCATCCTTTATCAACGTGCGTAACGCACGACGCCTTGGTACTGACCCTGCCGTGGCTGTAGGAGGGGAGCAACACCAAGGGGAGCCACAGGGGGCTTCTCCCATTGTGCCAACCCCGTCGACCACGCCACCCCGAGAGGCGTCCCCGGCAAGGGCACCAAGCGCCGAGGCCATACACACGGAGGAGGAGGAGGAGGAGGAGAACACGGGCGCCGGTGGCTTCGCCTTGCCGCCAGATCTTGGCGGGGAAGGGACTCCTGCCTCTCGGCCCGGCATGGGTAAGCGACTCACTCCCCACTTCCGCTTATGTTGTTGTTTTTCTTACTAGCTTTCGACCTTGGCTCTGCCCTGTCTCCTTCTTGGCATCCAGACCCCTTTTCGGTAGATTCAGAGGACGTCGACACCGTCATCAAGGATGTTGCTGCGGATTCTGTGGCGGAGGCGAAGAAGATCGTTGCCGATGAGAGCGCCCGGGGTGCCGCCGAGGACGCAACCAAGGGACCCACTGAAGAGCCTAGCAAGGGGCCTGCCGGGGAAGCCGGTAGGGCCACTGCCGAGGAGGCGGCGTTCGATGATTTGCCCTCCTCTTCCGCTGCCTCTGGCTCCAGTAGGTATATGAGGGTAAGCGACGACCTCTTCGTCCACCTCCTTGGCGCGTCGAGCACCAGGTCTCCCTTTGAGGGAGAGGTGTTCGACGAGGAGGCGCTTGCCGCCGCCGGGCTCGAGGTCGTCGATGAGCCGGGTATCGGTGGTGTCATCTCCCAGGAGGAGCAGCTGCTCCAGGCCATGGGTGCCAGCTTCCAGAAACTTCAGGCGCTCCAGCGCGTCCGTTTGGACAAGGTCAAGTCCAGGACGACGGTGGTGGAGAAGGTAGAGGCGGACTTTGGAGGGCGCGTCGCCGAGGCACAAGACTGGTTCTGCCAGGCCCAGGACGAGCTGAAAGCCGCTCAGGGCAAGCTGGCCAACCGTGAAGTGGAGCTCACCCTGAAGTAGGCCGACGACGAGAAAGCCCAGGAGACGGCGAAGAGGTTGGCCGACGAGGCCGAAGCCGCCCGGACCCAGCACGAGGCCGTGCTGAAGACCCAGGAAGAGGACCTTGCCACACGCGAGGAGAAGCTTGCCGCCATGCTCTGCGGCAAGGATGAAGAGGTGGGCAGGCTCGTCGTGCAGTGGACCCAAGAGCTGGAGCAGAGGCATCAGGAAGCACTTAATGCCCAGGCTTAGGTCTACGCCGGCAGGGTGAAGGAGCTGGATGAGCATGCCTTGAAGCTGTCCACGGAGAAGAACACACTCAACGACGCCCTGGTGGAGGCGCAGGGCACGGTCATCGGCAAGGCCGGAGAGCTCTTCGAAGCCAACAACTCCATCAGGGACCTC
This sequence comes from Triticum timopheevii, assembly GCA_963921465.1. Classification (NCBI taxonomy): domain Eukaryota; kingdom Viridiplantae; phylum Streptophyta; class Magnoliopsida; order Poales; family Poaceae; genus Triticum; species Triticum timopheevii. Next base: position 68,797,567 of record OY997266.1, read on the forward strand.
AAGCTGAAGCTGGGTGATCTCGAGAAGATGCTGTCAGATGCCAAAACCCGGGAGGGGATCCTGACCAAGGAGCTGGAGAAAGAGAAGCAGCTGCGGATGAACGAGACTGCCAACCTTGAGGACCAAGTGGCGGGCGAGAAACGCTGGCTCGAACTCCTCACCGCCGTTGCGGAATTGGCCGCCACGCAGCTAGACATCATGGGGATGCCGAACATGAGGTACGCCTCGGAGACGAGCCTGAGCCCCAACGCTAGCCTGACCCTGTACTTCGAGAAGGTCGTCGGTGCTCTGGAGCGGCTTCACTCCGATTGGCCGGTCTCCCTGGCTGAGGAGTCCCGGATACTTTGCCAGGGCGTCATGACCAGGGTGCTTGCCAAGATAGCGTACTGGCATCCTGACCTCGATTTTGAAGCTGTGCTGAAGAGCTTGCCGGAGGATGCTGACACCGCGGCGCTTAATGAGCGCATCAAGCCCATCCTCAAGCGCATCGACAAAATCAAGAGGTTGGATGGCCAGCACCGCGACTAAGCACCTCATTCCTTACTGCCGCTGCAAGTTCATGGCCAAGACAATTGCTATCTTTAGTTAGAACCGCAATGACAATTTATGTAATATAACTCTGCAGTACTCTTGATGTTATGCATGTTATTTTCCTGTTTGATTTTCCTTTGCATGTCCGCCCTACGTTACTGGGTAGGTTTGCCGGCGCGTAAACCCTAGGGTGGCGTCTTGAGGATGGATCCCCATTAGCTTGCCGGGTGTGGTTGCTGCCGAGCAAACCACCTTGCCGCCCCCAACGCGGCCGCTCGATCTGTCGAGTTTGACTCGAGTCAGAGTCGAGAGCGTTGCCGACGACGGAAGGCTACCCTGCCGCTTTCGATGCGGCCGCTTGGACCGTTGAGCGAACTCGAAACAGAACACGGGTGTTGCCAATCGCGGGAAGGCCCCTCTACGTACAGGTTTTCCATGCATAGGCAGAATCTCCGAGGATGATAACCCTATATTAAGGAGAAAAGTTTAAAGGTTGGCATGACTTAGCTTTCTCGTCGCCGCCTTGGCGTCCCTTGCGCTTGCAGACAACGCCGCTTTCTTGGCCATCTTCTCCGCAGGGGCTGTGGCAATGATGAACTGCTGGGCCAACCACTAGGCCAGGTTCTCACAATTGCGCACCCCCTACCTGGCGTGCCAAAGATGTCGGTGGGAAACGACACCTATGGGATCACTAGAATCCCTACTACGGTTGCGGGGCGCGGGATCGTGAGAAGAGCGGGGCTAGCAGATGGCACAAGGGGAATTTACCCAGGTTCGGGCTGCAAAGATGCGTAAAACCCTATGATCCTGCTTTGGTGGATGTATTTAGTGTTCTTGAGCTCTTGAACTAGCTCTGGGTGTTGCCAAGTTCCAAAGTGCCGAATCCCTCTCTAGTGCGCCATGGGCCTCCTTTTATAGGTGTAAGGGGCTACCACAATGGCACACAGGAGGTGGAAAGTGCTACAGTGGCGAGAGCTTATCACTGGTGTTACAGGACAGAGCGCATTTAATGCGAGGCTTAGGTGTCCCTCGCTTTATCGGGGACGGGAGCGAGGCCGTCCCGCCCGTTGCCGCTCTCCCTCGTTCCGACATGCGCCCTGGCCAGCGATGCATGCGGTGCCATGTAGGCAGACAGGCAGATGAGGTGGCGTGGTGGTGGAGCCTCCACGAAGGTCTGCATGCCGCCACATGAGTGCGTGCTGAGTTGGCCTGGAAGCCGCATACCGCCATGCAGGTGCCTGCCCAGCTGGTTGGGCTGGCAGCTGCATGTGAACGGCGGCGGGGAGTTGGTTGGTGCGGCCTGGCAGTGGTCCTACTGTTTCCCGTGGCGAGGGTCTTGCCGGGTGGCCCGGCAAGAGTCTTGCCAGGTGGCCCAGCAAGGGTCCTGCTGTGGCGTGCTGGCGTCCCCGGCAAGGGTCTTGCCGGGGGTCTTGTGGATTCCTTCGGCAAGGATCTTAGTAAGGGTTGTTACTTTCCAATCTTCATCTGATCTTGAGTATTCTATGTCTTCACAAAGATCTGCATGCCACCACGGAGGTGCCTCCCGAGCCTTGGTCCACCATGGCTATTGAAGACCGTGACTTGAGGGTGGCCCGCTTCCCTGGTGTGGGTGAGCTGCCCCGGCAAGGGGCTTGCCGAGGTTGCGGAGGCTGCCCCCGGCAAGGGTCTTGCCGGGGCAACCTGCTTTGCTCGTTAGTGCTTTGTGGCCTTGGTTCTTGATATTGTCTTGTTCATCTCGTGTCTTCAACTTCTCTCTGGCTTCCCTCCCCTGCCCTGTTTATGCGTGGCCGTGGCGGGTGGCTCTGACTGCCCGTGCACAAGTAGAGGGGTCAAAAGAGGGCCCCTACTTTTGTACACCAACAGGTGGCTAACTAAATAGGATAGAATGACATACTTCAGAGTATGATGACCATGTAAACATGATGACATGATATAACTATACAATGTGTCTATTAAAGTGGTTAGCATGCCATAAAACACAAACATGCCGTCGATGGAAACATGATGTCATGATATAATTAACGGATAGAATCACACAATTTAAAATATGATGACTATGTAAACAAGATGAGATGATATAACTATATTATGTCTTTAGAAAATGGGTTGGCATGCCATAATTCAGATACATGATGTCTATGTAAACATCATGGCATGATATAATTCAAATATATGATTTATGTACTAAGGAAGTGAGTAGAGGGCAATCACATATATGATGTGTCAACTAAGGAGATGGCATTCAATATTGTGTATATGATGTAAAAACTAAGCATTGCAATACAACATATGCATGCTATGAGTAATATAACCCTGCCAAGTTTGAGCATACACCTCAGGGGGATAATACGACTGGTCATCTGCCTCTGAATCCTCCTCTTAAGAGGTATCTGTAACCAGCAAGATATCTGCTTCAGCAGGTAGCATTGTCTACTCTGAAGACCTTGTTTTCACTCCAGATTTCTCCATCACCAATTCAAATGGCTGATGCACAGGAAGAGCAGATGAATATACAAACATTGTCGACAAAAGCAATGAGAAATACAAAAAAGGATGGCATGATATAATTCACATGTATGATGCTTGGCTAAACAACATGGCATTGCATAATTCACATATATAATGCCTTGCAACAAGATAACATTGCATAATCCGCATATATAATGTCTTGCAACAAGATGGCATTGCATAATTCACATATATGGTAATTAGACACTAAACAGGTGGCATTCACACAAAGCATGTCTAAACTAAGCAAATGACATAGCAATGCAAGATACCATACACACGATATGAGCAATATAACCCTGCCAAGTTAGAGCATCCACCTCGGGGGGGGGGGGGGGATAGGACTGGTCATCTGTCTCTGAATCCTCCTCTGAGGAGTTATCTATAACCAGCAAGACATGCACTTCGTCAGATAGCATTGTCTGCTCTGAAGACCTTGTTTCCACTCCAGATTTTTCCATGACCGTGCCGAATGGCTGATGCACAGGAAGAGTAAATGTACTAAAATTGTTGAAAAATTAAGCACATAATAAAAAATGATGGCATGATATAATTCACATATAAGATGACTGGCTAACCAGGGTGGCATTGCAAAATTCACATATATGATGCCTGGCTATACAAGATGGCATTGCATGATTCACATATATGATAAAGAAACTAAATAGATGGCATTGCATGATTCACATATACGATAAAGAAACTAAACATATGACATTGACGCAAAGCATGTCTAAACTAAGAGGATGACATCTTTGATGTATACAGTAAGCAATGCAAGGCACCATATGCATGATATTACCAACATCAGCATGCCAAGTTAGAGCGAAGACCTCATGGGGTAAATAGGAGTGGTCTTATCCTTCTGAATCCCCCTCGGAACAGTTATCTTCCTCTTGATTACGATCCGAAATGGGTGGAGGGGGCTGCCTTTGCACCCACCATGGAGCAACGTCTGCATGAAATTTTATTACCACGCAAGGCTCGTCTCTTTTGCTCTACATGATCAGTTCCATTGTGTACAATAACTGGCATGCATAGGAATAAAACATAGTGAGATTATGTAAGGAGTGCATGCACAAATCCAGAGTGATGGTAGCAAACTATGGATAGACCCAAAACCAATGATAGCAGGCAGATTATAGCTTTAGTTAAAAAATACAGATAATGGCTCCTTTAATGTTTGTTTGCACCCAACATGAAACTCATAGTAGACACCCGAGATTAACCAGATAGTAGACAGATATTACTGATTGCTGCCCCAATATGTACCCCACAACCATTTAAAAACTCAAGTTTCAGCATTCGCTTGGACCTGACTCGGAGTCTAATAGGTGAACATGATGATAATGTAGCATGTCATCATAATAAGCGATGCATAACGTAAGCAAACACGGAAGAGTGCGACCTCTCTTGCGGGCCCGTGTAGTCCTCAAGGTCATCTGCTCAGTTGATGATGGTAATGCAGCTGTTGTGGCTGCTGATGGCGGGGAAGAAGATCTGAGGCAGCGAAAGACAGTCTGGAGAGCAGATCCCTGCTGTGGTAAACCCTTCCATCGTTGGAGCAGCTGAGCTGGGGTGGAACACAGCGCCGCAGGAGCATGACAAACCACACAAGGTTTTCGCTGACACATATCTGTAACAGAAGTAATTGTGTAAGGGCTTGTTTGAATTTGAGGATTCTAACAATGCAGGGATAGGAAATAGACAGGAATAGGATAGGAATGCACGTGCAAAATAGAGAATTTAAAAACATAGGATTTCTGCCAATCTGGGTGTTTGATTCACAAGAATTGGAAGATCACAGGATGCAAAGATGCATGGTGAGATTAAGTCAAACCACAAGAAAATGTACGGTTATAATGCTATTATGCTACTATCTCTTAGTCTTGTGTTTCATGAATAGAAATATGAAAAGGAGGACAACTGGAAATTAGAATTCCTATGGGTTTTCTTTCAAGGAGACACTAAAGGAACAAATCCTACAGTTTTCCTTTGCTCCATTCCTTTGCACCAAATTCATGAAAAGTAGTACCATAGGAAACTTTCCAATTCCTACGTTTTTCATTCACTTTTCCTTTCAAGCACTGGCGATTCTAGTAGGCAGGCTTGAGCAAGGAAAAGCTTATACTAAAAAAATGTTTTTGTGCTACTTCTATTACTTTGGACCCAGGCCACTGCCCTACTAGCTCAACCCCCAGGCCCATAGACAAATGCACAGCTCAAACGCGTAGAGATAAATAATGATGGCATTCAAGGGAGTCCATCATGGATAGCCAAGTTGCCTGGTAACTCACTGCTTGTCATATAGTAGGATAAAATAATCATATTTCAAGTTACTATGTGTGCTCAGTGGACAATATATATAACATGTAGAGTAAAAAAGAGATGCAACAGGTGTACAACCTCTTTGGCGAAGCCATGTCGATCTCAGTGTGATTGGGTTGGCCGGTGGAGGATGCTCCGGCTGACTTGGCTGTCAGAGGAGGGGAAGAAGATATTAGGCGTCTGGAGATGGAGCCCGAGGTACTGCTCCGCTGTGATGGAGGGTTTCATCGTTGGAGCAGCTCCGGTGACTTGTACGACGCTAAGGCCGAAGCAGGACAAGACAGACAACGTTAACCTGAGTGGAATTCTAATATCATCTCCAATAGATGATGTAAAATACATAACCACAAAGTGCTAGATGTAAAATACATCAGCCGCTCATCTTTGAACTTAACTGTTGAAACTGAATTGAACTGTCGAAGCTGAACTTAACTGTTGAAACTGACTTTTGCTGTCGAAATTTGGGGACAAGTCAACAGAGTAAGTCCAACACTAGATTTGCTAGCCTCACACAAGCTATACCGAACAAAGATTGGACCAACCCAGATATCCTGCTCTGATGTTTGTTGCCCCAAGCCACTCTTGTGTAATGCCACTGCTAAAATGTAGCAGTTGCACTGTTAAAAGTAAGGACACGTTAAACCAATGTTTTTTTCAATGTAATGCCTCCAGTAATATGAATCAATGTCACTTTTTTTCATGTCCTGCTAAATTTCCCATTAAGATAAGTTGCTTCTTTTCATTAGAAATGCAACTGTCCTGGTCCACCTACTCTCTCATGCCCAAATACCGACTCTGTAGCAGCTGTTAATGTAATGATGCTGGTAAAATGAAGCAATGGCACCATTAAAGTAATGTCGTATTTAATGGTTGTCATAGTTAATCCTAATGCCCACACTAATCTCTAGCAATGCTGTTGCTTTAGAAATTGCTACTGTCCTTGTAGGATTGCCATTCATATAAGGAACATGCTTTTTTCATTTGATGCATGTTCGTCACTTGTTAGTCACCCTCCTTTCCACCTTTTTTGTGCAAACAGAGATATACATTTCACGCTTGATCTTAGTTGAACTGCACAAATGATATCCAAATTATAGTTGAACATTCCAGGAGCTTCACGACCAACCTTGATGTTGCTCAATTTTATTGCAATTAATGAAGAAGAAGCTCTGTGGGTTTTATTTTTTGATGGAAATGGAACCGGGGCGGGAGCCCTTTTCTTAAAAAAGAAGAAGAAACTGCTAGCTCATGGGACATTGCTTCATGTTAGGTGAACTGCACCAAAAGGTCCCATGAATTGAATCATCCATGTTGGTGACTGGTGTCATCCCTTCTATGAAGGCATTGACTGCAGATATGGTTCCCATCACGAGGTATGTTCCTTTTTGGTCTGGCCGTTTGCCAAAGATCCTGCATGTTAATCCTGCTCTTGTGCTACTGTTTTGGCACTGCCATGATAAAGCAGTAATGTTATTATTTTGCACCTTAATATAGTGGCACTATTAATTTGAGGCAATGTTTCGGCACCACTAGTTCCACTGTTTTTTTATATATCGAAAGAGGGGGTTCCCTCCGATTTCATCAAATAAACCCAACCATGGAGAACCATTATCCGACAACATCTCAGTGTAAACTGGCAGTTATGCAAGTACTACTAGAACAGACTGAGTACTAGCAAGAGACAAGTTCGCCACATAAGCTAGGCAGGTAGGGGGATGCAGCACTAGCTCGACCAAGTTTGGATTACAACCCAAATGCTACCACATAAACATTAGGGGGAAGATCGGGACTGAAAGAGCCAACTTTAGCATCCCAGTCTAAGCACCCCCTTCCTCCATCCTTGCGACGCAGGTACACCTTGTTTGCCACCTGCTCGACCCTAGTGTCACTGATAAAATGAAGTAATAATACAGTTAAAATAGAGCGAGTGTCCTCTCTATCATTTCATCTACAATGTAGATAAAGAAAGTGCTTCTCTTTGTTAATGTATGTTTCGTCAACTAGTCCCATTGTAAATGTTTAAGTGTTTCTGCAAACTAGGGTGCTTAATTTTAGTTGATCTGCACAAAAAATAGAGATTTGAATGTCTCAAGGCCCCTCCTTGTATTACCGCTATACACTGATGTTCATCACTGGCAGAAGGTGTATCGGGGAGAATTGGGACAATTTCAAGTATGAGGCGTACCGTATGAGGCGTCGCAGGGCCCATCTCACCCTCGCAGCATGGCATACTATGATACTATCGCAATATTTTCTTCTATTTATTAGTGTATGTTTCATCAACTAGTGCCACTATAATGTAATCACCCTTTTTCATTATCTATGCAAACAGGGTTATTCAGCTGCATTTTGGTGGAATTGCACAAATGTATGGATGGAACCGGCATATATGCGAGTGCGAGGTGTGCCAAGTAAAAATTACCGACACCAACCATGCTCCATGCACACATTGGCATCCACCACCACTAGTGGAATGTGTGGCGCTCTCTGTGGACGGATCTTTCTCGGCAGCAAATCCTCTAACCAAATACTAGTAGCTTATATTGGCAGTTTTCTAGTGAGTACTCTTTTCTGAAAGAAGCACCAATCTAGTTTTCTTTATTTGTACAGTGTCACAATTTGACCCAAAGGTCCAGAGCTATTTTAGGGTGATTGGCGTAGTACTCGGAGATTTATTGTAAGCATGATTTTCATTAGCTGTCACATTGATTGTAAGCATGAGCAGATGGAAGATTAGGTTAGTGCGAAGCTTAACTTAAACCCTATCGTCGCTGTTGAAACGAGGCGAGCATCGAGGGAACCCTGGAGAACGGTGGGGAAGCGACGTCGCGCCATCTAGCCTCCTCTTGCAGTGGGAGAACGAATACTCCTGTGGCTCCGGCTGGATCTGCACCCTCACGAACGGCACACCGTACTCGATCGATTCGTTATCCTCTGGGTGCTCGACCTTCGAAATGCACGCCCACCACCTCCGCCTAACTTTTGCCTCGAGCGAATCTGTCTGCTCCATCGCCCAGAGGAGATACTCGACGAACTCGAAGGACTGTAGTGTGACTGCCGCCGAGGAGTACATCACCGCCCTCATCGCCGACGTCTCGCTCTTTTGCATACATTTCCACATGGCCCTCACCGTCCTCGAAGTCTCCCACTCATTGTCAAACCAAGTAAGGATCTCCTTCAACTTGGCTAACTTTGCATGGTCACCGCCGGCGATTTGCCTGATTCGATGCTGCATCCTGTCCATAGATGTCCTTTTGAGTGGTCCGGTGCTAGCTTTGGAAGATGGAAGGAGAGACGGTGGTCTTGCAATAGAGAAGAGGGAGAGGCGAGATGGTGGTTTTAGAATGGAGATGATGGAGAGGAGAGGAGGTGGTTTTGCAAAAATAATATAATTTGAAAGTACATTCAGATATGAACCAAACGATACAATTTTTGGTGACATGCATTCACATTTTGCTTGTCAAATACAGAACGTGGTCAAACTTTGACCCAAAATGCGCAAAACAAAAAAATACTTCCAAGACCAGCGCCGCTTTTCCGCTCTTCTCCTCTTAAACCACCGCCGCTCCTCTCCTGTTCCAATCTAAATATAGCGCCCCTCCTCTCCTTTTCCATTTCAAAACCACCGCCCCTCCTCTCTTGTTCCAATCCAAAACAAACGTCGCTCCTCTCCCGTTCTAATCCAAAACCAGTGCTGCTCCTCTCCTCTTCCATTCAAAAACCACCGCCAATGAGTGAAGGTGCTGTGGAGAAGTAGATCGATGGAGGAGTACAACCGATACATGAGGAACACAGACGGCGACCCTATGAAGCTAGCTAGGATGTTGGAGATACAGTCTTGGTTTGACAACAAGGACCAACTAGCAGCGGCGGCGACATCCATGGCCAAATATCTGCAATAGAGCGAAAAGGCGGCGATACTCCCGGAGGCAGTCGCACGGGAGTACATAGAGCTGCTTCTCTGGGCCATGGAGCAATCAGATTCATCGAATCCGATCATGAGGGAGTGGTGGTGGGAGTACCGATCCCAGATGGAGCCTCCACCAGAGATTGAAGGATCAAGCATCTACAGGGTGCCGTTTGTGAGGGTGTCGTGCCAGAGTGAGCCGGTGGAGTCTTCGTCGACCGAACCCAATTGCAAGAGGAGAAAAGCAGTTGGCCCGACGATGCTTCCCCGCCATCCTCTCCCTCGCTGTTCACATCATCTCACGGGGCGGCTGTCTGCCGCCGAGAAATAGGAGGGGACTGCCCCCCGAGCCCAATAGTCGGGCAGGTTGTGAATTGTCATGAGGAGCTTAGGGTTGTCAGTATTTGCAGGTTGTGAATTGTGTTTTGTGTTGTGTATTTTGAGAGTACTTTCAGATATGAATGTCTTTTGAATTTCAGATTTGCAGTATTGAGCATATGAAGTATTTTATGAATTCTAGAGATCTATTTTTAGCACTTAAAATGTAGTTTCATAGGAGTATAAAAGTGTAGACAATGTGATTCTCAGAGAAGAAACTACAAGTTTCAGTTTCAGATAAGAAACTGCAAGTTCAGTTTCAGATAAGAAACTGCAACTTTCAGAGGCAGAGCATTTATATTAACACGGCCTTTTCAAACAGGGTTAACATCATGTTGGAAGTTTTATTCATGGTCGAAAATGGAACTACCAGCCAGTTAACATCATGCTGATCAACATTCATGCATAACACATCTTCATATGATGCACAGTCAAAAAGATATGCTATTTTCAAAATGCCCACACAATGTCGAGTGTGCAAAACACAGAGAAAACGAGGGATGAAGTTTTGGCAAGTGTTGGACGTGGTGTGCATAGATGACAATGGGGACCCACATGTCAATAAAGGCAGAGGCAAAAAATTTGGAGATATTTTCCCTGCACAGGTGGAATTGAACCCGGGCGGAACAGCTGTTGGGTAGTGTCACTTGGCCACTAGGCTAGTTCTATAGTTTTGTTATTAATAAGGCACTTCCTCAGGTGGTCGGATCCCGCGCCTTTGTGCGCTCGCCGCGACGCCGCTGTCTGCCATTGTGAACATGCTGAACAAACGAGAGGAATCTGGAGAGGACTGTACATGGAGAGGAGGATAGTCGGGACCCACCAGGTCTATGGCCGTACGCAAGCAAGTGCCTCAGCGAAAAAAATACTTCCTCCTAATGCTATACTGACGTTGGGGCCCATGGGTTTGTCAACATAGTTACATTTTTAGGTGCTTCAATGTAGTTACTATAGGAGATAAATTCACAATGAAGCCGGGGAGCCGGCAGGTATCATTTATTATCATTGGGGCAACAAGTATCAGCTGGGTTTGGGGCTGCCCCGTCTAGGCTTTCTTTTTTAACATGCGCAACCCACGACATGCCAGTTTGTATTTTCTTGAGGGCCGTCATGTATTGACCGGCCTATGGACCTCCCATTTGAGGTTTTATTTTTCCTGAAACAACGGCATCCCAATTTATTTATTTTTTTGAAGAAAACACAGAGGTCTATTTTTCTATATAAGAATAGGAACGCCTGGTCCAACTTATGTTTCCCTTCTAACTATATTATATATATTTAAATTATTTTATATGTTATTATATATTATTTTTATTGTCATCATATATTTAACAGATACATATGTAAGAAAACAATATCCCACATCTTATTAACTTATAAAAATAATTTCTTAACAATAAAATCCTAGATTTTTTTGGCATGAAAATCCTAGTGATTGTGTACAAAAGCTTGGTAAGATTTAAGGACGAATGTAATAATAAATCACTTATTATTTAAATATATTTACAACAAAATGCTCAGCCCCTGTTTATTTTTTGATAACATTGCTGGCCCAACCCAACATTATAATTAGAATCAGCCCAGCAAAATCGTGTATTTCGAAAAAGTGCAAATGGCCTTTAAGTTTTTAGGAAAAAAAATAAATGGGCCGCATGGACGCTATGTTATTTGTTCATCCAGCCCAGCTAATGGACTGTAATTTCAAAAAAAGATCAAGTTGACTGTAAATTCTACCCCGTAAAAAAAGACTGTAAATTCTAAAAAATGGGTTGAATACGTGCCACATTTTTGGAGGCTGAAATGTGGGCCAATAGGTCGAAGCCAACGCAAGTCGTTGTCAACTTAGTCAACAAATGATTCTGACATCGTTAGCCATTGGATTTACATCCAACGACCGGCATCCATCTTCCGCCTCCTGCTGCTAGCAGCTCTGCTTAGCACGCTTTGCTGTGAAGCGCTACTCCACCGTTGGCCACGCCATCCCTCCACCCCTCCACTCCTCCTGTTCTTCTCCACCGACTGCCGAACCACACCGCACCAGAACCAGTTAACCCTCGTACACCTCTCTGTTTGCGACTCTACTCCCGCGTCTTCCCATCTCCGGCTCGTTGCTGTCCAGGGCCTCACGTCATCCACCACCTTGGATGCGCTCGGCGCGGCGTGGTCAACGTGGTGAACGAACGACACCATCATAAGTAGACTGTGCATGGAGAGGCTGACAGCTGGGTCCACGACCGCACGCAAGGAAATGCCTCCTTATTACATGCAAAATAATGATTCCTTCACCTGACAGCTGGGACCCACCGGAAGGACCTATGTATTTTGCAAAAAACGTTCCCCCGCTGACAGGTCAGACCCACCAGCTATATCTTCACACGCAAGGAAGTGCCTCCTTATTACGCACAAAAAAATGAATACCACTTCTAGCTAGGACCCACCATAGTGGGAGGCTGACTTGTGGGCCAACTAAGTTGACGGGGATGGAGGGCTTTGTCAACTTAGTCAATATGAACGTTTCTAGCTTTAGTGACCGTACGATGTCCATCCAACGGCTGTAGTGCTTCTTCAACCTCTGGTCTTCTTGCTCCAGCCGCCCAAACCAGCGCCAGTCGTGCCGCATGCTCCTGCCTCCCATGGCCGGCTGTGATGCCGCAGAGGCCTCACTACCCCTACTACTCCCACCGCTGGCCAGGCCATCCCTCTACTCACCCACACCCCCTGTTATTCTGCGGCGACGGCAACCTCACACCATAGCCGAACCAGTGAACCCTCGTACTCCTCTCTGCATGGGCATCCACTACCGCGTCTTCCCCGGCTCCGCCTCATCCCCTTACTAGGCTTCGCCGTTGTCCACCTCCTTGGTGCTCTCGGTGCGGCGTGGTCAATGTGGTCAACGACCGACTTCCATCGGAAGAGTACTGTACGTGGAGAGGCTGACAGCTGGGTCCATGGCCGTAGCAAGGAAGTGCCTCCTTATTACGCGAAAAATAATGATTCCTCCACCTGATAGCAGGGACCCACGGACGGGCAACCGTATTTCGCAAAAAAAGTTTCCCCCTGACTGCTGGGACCCACCAGCTACATCTTCGCACGCAAGGAAGTGCACCCGGGCAAAAAAAAGATTCGCCCCCCTGACTGCTGGGACCCACCATCTACATCTTCGCACACAAGGAAGTGCCTGACAGTCGGGACCCACCTGGTCAAAGCGTACATAGCGTTGTCATTCTGGTCGCGAACATGTACGTACATACTGGTCAACATAGAGGCGCGCACATGTTGTAGTAGAGGCGCGCATGTAGCATGTACACGTACGTACAACGACCAGTGTGCAAGAAAGAAAATACGGCCACATACGTACATACAGGCGGGGTCTTGAACGCCTACTCGCACATATGTACGGCCAGGACTCATGTACATGGCTGGGTCGGAACGGAGAAACAATGTCATCGTCGTGTTCATGGGGAGCCAAACGGCTGTGTCGGAACGGAATGCGTTGTCATGTTCATCGAGAGGGCTTGGGCGGAACAGCCGATGGAAACGAGGCCTGGCGTACCGCAGAATGGAGGAAACGGCCTTGTGTTCGACCGACCATGTTCGGAACAAGATCTTGTTCATCGGGAGGGGTTTGGCGTACCGCAAAACAGAGGAAACAGACTTGTGTTGGACCTCCTACTGTCGAAACGGGGTCCTGTTGATCGGGACGGGTGTGGCGTACCGCAAAACGAAGGAAACAGACTCGTGTTGGAGCGCTACGGTCGAAACCGTGGTCCTGTTCATCGGGAGGGGTGTGGCATAGCGCAAAACGGGACTCCACGGGATACTGTTCATCTCCACTGTCGACCTCCTCCAGCCTCCACGGGCTACTGTTCATCCACCGTCGACCTCCTCTAGCCTCCACCTACGACTGTTCATCCATGGGGTCCTGTTCATCCAGCCTCCACCGCGCGCTACTCCACCGGCTACTGTTCAACCAGCCCTCTCCAAGGGCTCCTGTTCAACCACCCCTCCACGGGCTACTGTTCATCCACCCCTCCACCGTCTACTGTTCATCCAGCCCTCCACGGGGTTGTCCTATTCATCCAGCCCTCCACGGGGTCCTGTTCATCCAGCCCCAACCGGCTCGATCGATCGGGGTCCTGTTCATCTGGAGGCAACATCACGGGGTCCTGTTCATCCACCCCCATCGGGAACTGTTCATCCAAACCCCCCAGCAACGCTCACTGTTCATCCAAAGGCAGCATCGATCGACTTCAGTTAGCAGCAGTAGCGAAGGAATCGCTCGATCGGGTTTAGTTAACAGCCATCGATCGATCGCTCGGGTTCAGTAACGCGTAGCCTGCAGTGCAATCGCTCGGGTTCAGTTAGGCGACGCCTTGCTCAAGTACAGTTAGATCCCAACGCCTCGCACCCACACATGTACAGTACGAGAGAAACGCGCATCGCTCGGCACCCGACCACCCACCGTAACCGGGAACTCCCCGAAATTTTCATCGCCCTTGCTTCTACCACGGTTTTTTCCATCATGGACGACCCAAAGAATGTCATGCAGCTGTGTCTTCGGCCTGCCCAGGACGAAAATCCCATTTTATGTCATGATTTTTTGTCATAGAAGTAGGAGCCCACCACATCTATGATGATACCGGGTTTTGTCACAATTATCGTCATAGAAGTGTCATAAGTATGACAATTTTTTTTCGTTCGGCCCAAAATGTCACGGATGTGTCTTTTTTTTGTAGTGTTAATTGAACTTTAATTTATCATGAACTTAGTCCTGATAGTATTTTACAAATTATGTTGTAGATCAATAGCTCGTGTTATAGCTTCCCTATGTTTTATATGTTCCTAGAGAAAACTAAGTTGAAAGATGATAGTAGCAATGATGCAGACTGGGTCCATGATCTGAGGTTTATCCTCATTGCTGCATAGAAGAATTATTTCCATGAAGAAGCCCAAAGCTGGACCTAAGCCTGAAACTGAGTGCTTCTACTGCAAAGGAAATGGTCACCGGAAGTGGAACTGCCCCAAATATTTGGTGGATAGGAAGGATGGCAAAGTGAACAAAGGTATATTTGATTTACAGATTATTGATGTGTACTTTACTAGTATTCATAGTAACCCCTGGGTATTTGATACTTTTTCGGTTGCTAAGATTAGTAACTCAAAACTGGAGTTATAGAATAAACAGAGACTAGTTAAGGGTGAAGTGACGATGTGTGTTGGAAGTAGTTCCAAGATTGATATGATCATCATCGCACACCCCCTATAGTTTCGGGATTAGTGTTGAACCTAAATAAATGTTATTTTGTGTTTGCGTTGAGCATGAATATGATTAGATCATGTTTATTGCAATATGATTATTCATTTAAGACGGAGGATAATTGTTATTCTGTTTACATGAATAAAACCTTCTATGGTCATACACCCAATGTTGATGGTTTACTGAATCTCGATCGTAATGATACACATAATATTGATGCCAAAAGATGCAAAGTTGATAACGATAGTGCAACTTATTTGTGGCACTGCCATTTGGGTCATATCGGTGTAAAGCGCATGAAGAAACTCCATAAACATGGACTTTTCGAATCACTTGATTATGAATCATTTGATACTTGCGAATCATGCCTTATGGGCAAGATGACTAAAACTCCGTTCTCCGGAACAATGGAACGAGCTAATGACTTATTGGAAATAATATATACCGATGTATGTGGTCCAATGAGTGTTGATGCTCGTGACGGGTATCGTTATTTTTTCACAGATGATTTGAGCAGATATGGGTATGTCTACTTAATGAAACAAAAGTTTGAAACATCCGAAAATTTCAAAGAATTTCAAACTGAAGTGGGGAATCATCGTAACAAGAAAATAAAGTTTCTACGATCTGATCATGAAGGAGAATATTTGAGTTACGAGTTTGGCCTTCATTTAAAAACATTGTGGAATAGTTTCATAGCTCACGCCATCTGGAACACCACAACGTAATGGTGTGTTCGAACATCATAACCGCACTTTATTGGATATGGTGCGATCTATGATGTATCTTACCAATTTACCTCTATAATTTTTGAGATTATGCATTAGAGAGAGCTGCATTCACGTTAAACAGGGCACCATCAAAATCCGTTGAGACGACGCCTTATGAACTATGGTTTAGCAAGAAACCAAAGTTATCATTTCATAAAGTTTGGGGATGTGATGCTTATATGAAAAAGCTTCAACCTGATAAGTCGAACCCAAATCAGAGAAATGCGTCTTCATAGGATACCCAAAGGAAACTGTTGGGTACACCTTCTATCACAGATCCGAAGGCAAGATCGTTGCTAAGAATGGATGCTTTCTAGAGAAGGAGTTTCTCTCGAAAGAAGTGAGTGGGAGGAAGGTAGAACTTGATGAGGTAATTGTACCTTCTCCCGGATTGAAAAGTAGTTCATCACAGAAATCAGTTCCAGTGATTCCTACACCAATTAGTGAGGAAATTAATGATGATGATCATGAAACTTTAGATCAAGTTACTACAGAACCTCGTAGGTCTTCCAGAGTATGGTCCGCACCAGAGTGGTACGGTAATTCTATTTTGGAAGTCATGTTACTAGACCATGATGAACCTACGAACTATGAGGAAGCTATGATGAGCCCAGATTTTGTGAAATAGCTTAAGGCCATGAAATTTGAGATGGTATCCATGTATAAGAACAAAGTGTGGAATTTGGTGGACTTGCCTGATGATCGGCAAGCATATTAAATAAATGGATCTTCAAGAGGAAGACGAACGCTGATAGTAGTGTTACTATCTACAAAGCTCGACTTGTCGCAAAAGGTTTTCGACAAGGTCAAGGTGTTGGCTACAATGAGATTTTCTCAACTGTAGCAATGCTTAAATCCGTCCAAATCATGTTAGCAGTTGCCATATTTTATGAAATCTGGCAAATGGATGTCAAAACTGCATTCCTTAAATGGATATTTCTTAAAGAAAAGTTGTATATGATGCAACCAGAAGGTTTTGTCGATACTAAAGGTACTAACAAGGTATGCAAGCTCCAGCAATCCATCTATCGATTGGTGCAAGCATCTTGGAGTTGGAATATACGCTTTGCTGAGTTGATCAAAGCATATAGTTTTATACAGACTTTTGGAGAAGCCTGTATTTACAAGAAGTGAGTGGGAGCTCTGTAGCATTTCTAATACTATATGTGGATGACATATTGTTGATTGGAATGATATAGAATTTCTGGATAGAATAAAGAGATACTTGAATAAGAGTTTTTCAATGAAAGACCTCGATGAAGCTGCTTACGTATTGGGCATCAAGATCTATAGAGATAAGTCAAGACGCTTGATAAGATTTTTCAATGAATACGTACCTTGACAAGTTTTTGAAAGAGTTCAAAATGGATCAGTCAAAGAGGGAGTTCTTGTCTGTATTACAAGGTGTAAAATTGAGTAAGACTCAAAGACCGACCACACAGAAGATAGAAAGAGAATGAAAGTCATTCCCTATGCCACAGTCATAGGTTCTATAAAGTATGTTGTGCTGTGTACCAGACCTATTATGTATCTTGCCATGAGTTTGGCAAAGGGGTACAATAGTGATATAAGAGTAGATCAATGGACAACGGCCAAAATTATCCTTATTGAGGACTAATGAAATGATTCTCGGTGATGGGGGTGATAAAGAGTTCGTCATAAAGAGTTACGGCGATGCAAGCTTTTACACCGATCCAGATGACTCTAAGTCTCAATGTGGATACATATTTAAAGTGGGAGCAATTAGCTAGAGTAGCTCCATGCAGAGCATTGTAGACATAGAATATTTGCAAAATACATACGGCTCTAAATGTGTCAGACCCGTTGACTAAACTTCTCTCACGAGGAAAACATGGTCACACCTTAGTACTCTTTGGGTTTTAATCACATAGCGATTGTAACTAGATTATTGACTCTAGTAAACCCTTTGGTTGTTGATCAATGGCGATGTGAACTTTTGGTGTTAATCACATACAGATGTGAACTATTGATGTTAAATCACATGGCGATGTGAACATGATTATTGACTCTAGTGCAAGTGGGAGACTTAAGGAAATATACCCTAGAGGCAATAATAAAGTTATTATTTATTTCCTTATTTCATGATAAATGTTTATTATTCGTGCTAGAATTGTATTAACCGGAAACTTAGTACATGTGTGAATACCTAGACAAAACATAAGTCCCTAGTATGCCTCTACTTGACTAGCTCATTAATCAGAGATGGTTATGTTTCCTAACCATAGACATGTGTTGTCATTTGATGAACGGGATCACATCATTAGGAGAATGATGTGATGGACATGACCCATCCGTTAGCTTAGCATTATGATCGTTACAGTTTCATTGCTACTTCTTTGTTCATGACTTATACATGTTCCTCAGACTATGAGATTATGGAATTCCCGAATACCGGAGGAACACTTTGTGTGCTACCAAACGTCACAACATAAAAGGGTGATTACAAAGGTGCTCTATATATGTCTCCAAAGGTGTTTGTTGGGTTGGCATAGATCAAGATTAGGATTTGTCACTCCGTGTTTCGGAGAGGTATCTCTGGGCCGTCTCGGTAGTACTCATCACTATAAGCCTTGCAAGCAGTGTGACCAATGAGTTAGTTGTGGGATGAAGTATTACGGAACAAGTAAAGAGACTTTCCAGTAACAAGATTGAACTAGGTATGATGATACCGATGATCAAATCTCGGGCAAGTAACATACTGATGACAAAGGGAACAATGTATATTGTTATGCGGTTTGGCCGATAAAGATCTTCGTAGAATATGTAGGAGCCAATATGAGTATCCAGGTTCCGCTATTGGCTATTGACTAGTGATGTGTCTCGGTCATGTCTACATAGTTCTCGAACCCGTAGGGTCCGCACGCTTAATGTTCGATGATGATTTGTATTATGAGTTATGTGATTTGATGACAGAAGTTCGTTC
Source organism: Triticum timopheevii (assembly GCA_963921465.1). Taxonomy (NCBI): domain Eukaryota; kingdom Viridiplantae; phylum Streptophyta; class Magnoliopsida; order Poales; family Poaceae; genus Triticum; species Triticum timopheevii. The sequence continues at coordinate 68,816,190 of OY997266.1, forward strand.
GGAGACCCTGATGAGATCACGGACGTGACGAGGAGTCTGGAAATGCTCGAGACGTAAAGATCAATATATTGGAAGGCTATATTCAGACATCGGAAAGGTTCCAAGTGATTCGGGTATTTTCCGGAGTACCGGAGAGTTACGGGAATTCGCCGGGTGAAGTAATGGGCCTTAATGGGCCATACGGGAAAGGAGAGAAGGGCCTCAAGGGGTGGCCGCGCGCCCCCTCAGGTGCTGGTCCGAATTGGACTAGGAGGGGGCGGCGCCCCCCTCCTTTCTTCTCCCCTCTTCCTCCTTCCCTCCTTCTCCTACTAGGAATAGGAAAGAGGAGGGGAATCCTACTTGGACTGGGGAGTCCTAGTAGGATTCCCCACACTTGGCGCGCCCCCCTTGGGCCAGCCACCTCTTCCCTCCCCTCCTTTATATACGTGGCCAGGGGGCACCCCATAGACACACAAGTTGATCTTTAGCCATGTGTAGTGCCCCCCTCCATAGTTTTCCACCTCGGTCATATCGTGGTAGTGCTTAGGCGAAGCCCTGCGGAGGTAACTTCATCATCACCGTCACCACGCCTCGTGCTGACGGAACTTTCCCTCGGCCTCAGCTAGATCTAGAGTTTGAGGGACGTCACCGAGCTGAACGTGTGCATATCGCGGAGGTGTCGTGCATTCAGTACTTGATCGGTTGGATCGCAAAGATGTTCGACTATATCAACCGCGTTACATAACGCTTCCGCTTTCGGTCTACGAGGGTGTGGACACACTCTCCCCCTCCTTGCTATGCATCACCTAGAGAGATCTTGCGTGATCATACGATTTTTTTTGAAATTACTGCGTTCCCCAACAGAGCGGTGGCTTTCCTGGGACACGAGCAGCAGCGACCTACCATGCACTACTCTTCCTCGCTGCCGGAGGCGCCCGCGGACGTGCCGTCTTCTTCGTGGTCATGGTGCCTGATATGTCCATTTTGCATGATGTTTACCTACTGTTATTTACATCTTTTTATGCATAATAATTCTTTTCAGAGTAATTTTAATGCCTTTTCTCTCATAATTTGCAAGGTTCACACAAAGAGGGAGAATTCTCGCAGCTAGAAGTCTGGACCTGAAAAGGCTACGTCAGGCTACCTATTTTGCACAACTCCAAATGAGGTGAAACTTCATGAGGAATTTTTATGGAATAAATAAACAATAATGGAGCAAATACCTACCGGAGGGGGGCCACCTGGTGAGCATAATACACCAGGGCGCACCAGCCCCCCCCCCCAGGCACGCCCTGGTGGGTTGTGCACAGCCCAGCCCACCTCCGGTGCCCCTCTTCTTGTATTTAAGTCATTTTGACCTAGAAAAAAAATAAGGGGAGGACTTTCGGGATGAAGCGCCGCAGTGTCGGGGCAGAACCTGGGTAGGAGCACTTTTGCGTCTGGTGGAGCGATTCCGCCGGGGGAACTTCCCTCCTGGAAGGGGAAATCATCGTCATCATCATCACCAACAACTCTCCCATCTCGGGGAGGGCAATCTCCATTAACATATTCAGTAGCACCATCTCCTCAAACCCTAGGACATCTCTTGTGTTCAATCTCTGTACCGGAACTATAGATTGGTGCTTATGGGTGACTAGTAGTGTGCTACCTCTTGAGCACTGCGTTGGATTTCCCCGAAGAGGAGAGGATGATGCAGTAAAGTAGCATAAGTATTTCCCTCAGTTTTTGAGAACCAAGGTATCAATCCAGTAGGAGACCACGCACAAGTCCCTCGTACCTACACAAAACGATAGCAACTCACAACCAACGATTAGGGGTTGTCAATCCCTTCACGATCACTTACGAGAGTGAGATCTGATAGATAATATTTTTGGTATTTTTGATAGAGAGATGCAAAGTAAAAATGTAAAAGGCAAAGTAAAAACAAAGCAAGTAAATAAAGTGGTAGAGATTGATATGATGAGAATAGACCAGGGGGCCATAGGTTTCACTAGTGGCTTCTCTCGAGAGCATAAGTATTCTACGGTGGGTGAACAAATTATTGTTGAGCAATTGACAGAATTGAGCATAGTTATGAACATATCTAGGCAATGATCATGTATATAGGCATCACGTCCAAAACAAGTAGATCGAAACGATTCTGCATCTACTACTATTACTCCACTCATCGACCGCTATCCATCATGCATATAGAGTATTAAGTAAAAACAGAGTAACGCTTTAAGCAAGATGACATGATGTAGAGGGATAAATTCATGCAATATGATAAAAACCCCATCTTGTTATCCTCGATGGCAACAATACAATACGTGCCTTGCAACCCCTTCTGCCACTGGGTAAGGACACCGCAAGATCGAACCCGAAGCTAAGCACTTCTCCCATTGCAAGAACTACCAATCTAGTTGGCCAAACCAAAAAGGATAATTCGAAGCGACTTGCAAAGATAACTCAATCATACATAAAAGAATTCAGAGAAGAATCAAATATTTTCCATAGATAATCTGAATCATAAACCCACAATTCATCAGTCTCAACAAACACACCGCAAAAAGAAGATTACATCAAATAGTTCTCCACAAGAGAGGGGGAGAACATTATATTGAGATCCAAAAAGAGAGAAGAATCCATCTAGCTACTAGCTATGGACCCGAAGGTCTGAAGTAAACTACTCACACTTCATCGGAGGGGCTATGGTGATGATGTAGAAGCCCTCCGTGGTAGATGCCCCCTCCGGCGGAGCTCCAGAACAGGCCCCAAGATGGGATCTCGTGGATACAAAAAGTTGCAGCGGTGGAATTAGGTTTTTGGCTCCTATTCTGATCGTTCAGGGATACGTAGGTATATATAGGAGGAAGGAGTACGTCGGTGGAGCGTCGAGGGGCCCACGAGGTAGGGGGCGTGCCTAGGGGGGGGCGCCCTCCATCCTCATGACCGCCTCTGGCACTGCTTGGAGTAGGGTCCAAGTCTCCTGGATCACGTTCGGTTGGAAAATCACGATCCCGAAGGTTTCATTCCGTTTGGACTCCATTTGATATTCTGTTTCTTCGAAATACTGAAAAAGGCAAAAAACAACAATTCTGGGCCTGGGCTTCCGGTTAATAGGTTAGTCCCAAAAGTAATATAAAAGTGAAAAATAAAGCCCAATATAGTCCAAAATAGTAGATAAAGTAGCATGGAGCAATCAAAAATTATAGATACGTTGGAGACGTATCAAGCATCCCCAAGCTTAATTCCTGCTCGTCCTCGAGTAGGTAAATGATAAAAAAGAATTTTTGATGCAGAGTGATACTTTGACATAATTTCAATGTAAAACTTCTTAATTGTGACATGAATATCAGATCCGAAAGATTCAAGACAAAAGTTCATATTGACACAAAAATAATATACTTCAAGCATACTAATCAAAGCAATCATGTCTTCTCAAAATAACATGGCAAACGAAGGTTCATCCCTACAAAATAATATAGTTAGGCTATGCTTCAGTTTCGTCACACAAAGATGTTCCCAACTTCTATACCCTCAATGACAAGCCAAGCAATTGTTTCATACTTAAATAATCTCAAACTTTTTCAACCTTCACGCAATACATGAGCGTGAGCCATGGATATAGCACTATGGGTGGAATAGAATATGATGATGGGGATTGTGTGGAGAAGACAAAAAAGGAGAAAGTCTCACGTTGACGAGGCTAATCAACGGGCTATGGAGATGCCCATCAATTGATGTCAACATGAGGAGTAGGGATTGCCATGCAATGGATGCACTAGAGCTTTGAATGCTCAACAAAAGAAAACTAGTGGGTGTGCATCCAACTTGCTTGCTCATGAAGACCTAGGGCATTTGAGGAAGCCCATCGTAGGAATATACAAGCCAAGTTCTATAATGAAAAATTCCCACTAGTATAAAAAAGACAACTTATGAGACTCACTACATGAAGAACAAGGTGCTTCTTTGAAGCACAATATATGAGACTCACTACATGAAGAACAAGGTGCTACTTTGAAGCACAAGTGTGGAAAAAGAGATAGTAACATTGCCCCTTTTTTTGGGCCTTTTTTTGGCCTTTCTCTCTTTTTTTATTTGGGCAATGCTCTAATAATGATGATCATCACACTTCTATTGATTACAACATAAGGATTACAACTCGAAACTTAGAACAAGATATGACTCTATATGAATGCCTCCGGCGGTGTACCGGGATGGCAATGAATCAAGAGTGACATGTATGAAAAATAATGCATGGTGGCTTTGCCACAAATACGATGTCAACTACATGATCATGCAATGGCAATATGACAATAGTAATGTATGTCATGATGATGATGGAAGTTGCATGGCAATATATCTCGGAATGGCTATGGAAATGCCATAATAGGTAGGTATGGTGGCTGTTTTGAGGAAGATATAAGGAGGTTTATGTGTGATAGAGCGTATCGTATCACGGGGTTTGGATGCACCAGTGAAGTTTGCACCAACTCTGAAGGTGAGAAAGGGCAATGCACGGTACCAAAGAGGCTAGCAATGGCGGAAAGGTGAGAGTGCGTATAATCCATGGACTCAACATTAATCAAAAGAACTCATATACTTATTGCAAAAATTTAGAAGTCATCAAAAATCAAGTACTACGCGCATGCTCCTAGGGGGATAGATTGGTAGGAAAAGGCCATCGCTCATCCCCGACCGCCACTCATAAGGATGCACAAGCGAGGTACACTTCATGTTTCAAATTTGTTACACAACTTTAACCATACGTGCTTGCTATGGGACTTGCAAACTTCAACACAAGTATTTCTCAAATTCATAATCACCCAACTAGCACGACTTTGATATTATCACCTCCATATCTCAAAACAATTATCAAGCATCAAACTTATCTTAGTATTCAATTCACTCAAAAGAAAGGTTCACATATCTTGAACACCAAGTATATTAACATTAACCAAATTACCATGCTATTAACGACTCTCAAAATAATATAAGTGAAGCATGAGAGATCAATAGTTTCTTTAAAACAAATCCACCACCATGCTCTAAAAGATATAAGTGAAGCACTAGAGCAAAAATTATCACGCTCAAAAGATATAAGTGAAGTACTATGAGCAAAACTATCAAGCTCAAAAGATATAAGTGAAGCACATAGAGTATTCTAACAAATTCTAATTCATGTATGGCTCTCTCAAAAGGTGTGTACAGCAAGTATAATTGTGGTAAACTAACAAGCAAAGAAACAAATAATACAAGACGCTCCAAGCAAAACACATAACATGTGGTGAATAAAAATATAGCTCCAAGTAAATTACCGACGGAAGTGGACGAAAGAGGGGATGCCTTCCGGGGCATCCCCAAGCTTTGACTTTTCGGTGTCCTTGGATTATCTTTTGGGTTCCATGGGCATCCCCAAGCTTAGGCTCTTGCCACTCCTTGTTCCATAATCCATCAAAAGAATTCACCCAAAACTTGAAAACTTCACAACACAAAACTCAACAGAAATCTCGTGAGCTCCGTTAGAGAAAGAAAACAAAAGACTACTTCAATGTAATGTAATGAACTCATTCTTTATTTATATTGGTGTTAAACCTACTGTATTACAACTTCTCTATGGTTTATAAACTATTTTACTAGCCATAGATTCATCAAAATAAGCAAACAACACACGAAAAACAGAATCTGTCAAAAACTGAACAGTCTGTAGCAATCTGTAACTAATGCAAACTTCTGGAACTCTAAAAATTCTACCAAAATAGGAAGTCCTGGACAATTTGTTTGTTGAACAGCAGCAAAAAGAATCAACACAAAATCACGTTCCTGTTATTTAAAAAAAAATCGGGCGCTCGAAGTTTCTGTTTTTTCAGCAGAATCAAATCAATTATCATCGTAGGTTATCCTATAGGTTGTACTTGGCACAAACACTAACTAAAAGACAAAACCACATCTGAACAGAGGCTAGATGGATTATTTATTCCTAAACAGAAGCAAAAACAAAAAAACACAAAATAAAATTGGGTTTCCTCCCAACAAGCGCTATCGTTTAACGCCCCTAGCTAGGCATAAAAGCGAGGATAGATCTAGGTATTGCCATCTTTGGTAGGCAATCCATAAGTGGCTCTCATGATAGATTCATATGGTAATTTTATTTTCTTTCTAGGAAAGTGTTCCATACGCTTCTTTAAGGGAAATTGGAATCTAATATTCCCTTCCTTCATATCAATAATTGCACCAATCGTTCTAAGGAAAGGTCTACCAAGAATAATAGGACATGAAAGATTGCAATCTATATCAAGAACGATAAAATCTACGGGCACATAATTCCTATTTACAACAATAAGAACATCATTAATTCTGCCATAGGTTTTTTAATAGTGGAATCCGCAAGATGCAAGTTTAGAGAGCAATCATCAAAATCACGAAAATCTAGCAAATCACACAAAGCTTTGGGAATAGTAGAGACACTAGCACCCAAATCACACAAGGCATGAAACTCATAATCTTTGATTTTAATTTTAATAGTAGGTTCCCACTCATCATAGAGTTTTCTAGGGATAGAAATTTTCAACTCAACTTTTTCTTCATAAGATTGCATCAAGGCATCAACAATGTGTTCGGTAAAGGCCTTATTTTGACTATAAGCATGAGGAGAATCTAGCACGGATTGCAACAAGGAAATACAACCAATCAAAGAGCAATTTTCATAATTAAATTCCTTGAGATCCAAAATAGTGGGTTTAGCAACATCTAGGTTTTTATTTCTTTCAATCCCACTTTCATCAATTTCATCATCAAGATCTAGAAACTCCGAATTCTTAGAACGCCTTCTAGGTAAAGGAAGATCATATGCAGTTTCATCAAGATTCATATTGCAAAACAAAGATTTAATGGGGGACACATCAATAACTTTTAGATCTTCATCTTGATTTTCATAGGAATTGGAAGAACATGCTTTAATAAAGGCATCTTTGGAAGCACGCATCCTAGCGGTTCTTTCCTTGCACTCATCAATGGAAATTCTCATGGCTTTGAGAGACTCATTGATATCATGCTTAGGAGGAATAGATCTAAGATTTAAAGAATCAATTTCAAGAGAAATTCTATCAACGTTCCTAGCCAAATCAACAACTTTAAGCAATTTCTCTTCAAGCAAAGCATTAGAATTCTTTTGTGAATTCATGAACTCTTTAACACTACTCTCAAATTCAGAGGGCATCTTAGTAAAATTTCCATAAGAGTTGTTGTAGGAATTTCCATAATTATTAGAAGTATTACTAGGATAAGGCCTAGGATTAAAATTCCCTCTATAAGCATTGTTTCCAAAACTATTCCTACCAACAAAATTCACATCCATAGATTCATTATTATTCTCAAGCAAAGTAGACAAAGGCATATCATTGGGATCAAGAGGAGTATTTTTAGGAGCAAACATCTTCATAAGTTCATCCATCCTTTCGCTCAAAACATTGATTTCTTCTATAGCATGCACTTTTTTACTAGAAGATCTTTCAGTGTGCCATTGGGAATAATTAGCCATAATATTATCAAGCAATTTGGTAGCATCCCCTAACGTAATTTCCGTAAACGTGCCTCCCGCGGCCGAATCTAAAAGATTTCTAGAAGCAAAATTCAATCCGGCATAAAATTTTTGTATGATCATCCATAAATTCAAACCATGAGTAGGGCAATTGCGAAGCATTAATTTCATTCTTTCCCAAGATTGGGCAACATGCTCATGATCAAGTTGTTTAAAATTCATGATATCGTTCCTAAGAGTGATAATCTTAGCAGGAGGAAAATACTTAGAGATAAAAGCATCTTTGCACTTGTTCCAAGAATCAATACTATTTTTAGGCCAAGATGAAAACCAAACTTTAGCACGATCTCTAAGTGAAAACGGAAATAACTTCAATTTGACAATATTGTTATCCGTATCTTTCTTCTTTTGCATATCACACAAATCAACAAAATTGTTTAGATGAGTAGCGCATCTTCACTAGGAAGGCCGGCGAATTGATCTTTCATAACAAGATTCGACAAAGCGGTATTGATTTCACAAGACTCATCATTATTAAGAGGAGCAATCGGAGTACTAAGGAAATCATTATTAGTGGTATTCGAGAAATCCCACAGTTTGGTATTATCTTGTGCCATGGGAACAAGTAATCCAACACACAAGCAAACAGAAAGGCAACAGGAAAAAAGGCAAATGGAAAAGAGAGGAGGGGATTGGGAAAAAGAGGGCGAATAAAACGGCAAGGGTGAAGTGGGGGAGAGGAAAACGAGAGGCAAATGGCAAATAATGTAATCCGAGAGATAGGGATTGCGATGGGTACTTGGTATTGTTGACTTGCTTGTGTGAGCCTCCCCGGCAATGGCGCTAGAAATTCTTCTTGCTACCTCTTGAGCACTGCATTGGATTTCCCCGAAGAGGAGAGGATGATGCAGTAAAGTAGCGTAAGTATTTCCCTCAGTTTTTGAGAACCAAGGTATCAATCCAGTAGGAGACCACGCACAAGTCCCTCGTACCTACACAAAATGATAGCAACTCGCAACCAACGCTTAGGGGTTGTCAATCCCTTCACGATCACTAACGAGAGTGAGATCTGATAGATAATATTTTTTGGTATTTTTGATAGATAGATGCAAAGTAAAAAGGTAAAAGGCAAAGTAAAAACAAAGAAAGTAAATAAAGTGGTAGAGATTGATATGATGAGAATAGACCCAGGGACCATAGATTTCACTAGTGGCTTCTCTCGAGAGCATAAGTATTCTACGGTGGGTGAACAAATTACTGTTGAGAAATTGACAGAATTGAGCATAGTTATGAACATATTTAGGCAATGATCATGTATATAGGCATCACATCCAAAACAAGTAGATCGAAACGATTCTGCATCTACTACTATTACTCCACTCATCGACCGCTATCCAGCATGCATCTAGAGTATTAAGTAAAAACAGAGTAACGCTTTAAGCAAGATGACATGATGTAGAGGGATAAATTCATGCAATATGATAAAAACCCCATCTTGTTATCCTCGATGGCAACAATACAATACATGCCTTGCAACCCCTTCTGTCACTGGGTAAGGACACCGCAAGATCAAACCCAAAGCTAAGCACTTATCCCATTGCAAGAACTACCAATCTAGTTGGCCAAACCAAAAAGGATAATTCGAAGAGACTTGCAAAGATAACTCAATCATACATAAAAGAATTCAGAGAAGAATCAAATATTTTCCATAGATAATCTGAATCATAAACCCACAATTCATCGGTCTCAACAAACACACCGCAAAAAGAAGATTACATTGAATAGTTCTCCACAAGAGAGGGGGAGAACATTGTATTGAGATCCAAAAAGAGAGAAGAAGCCATCTAGCTACTAGCTATGGACCCGAAGGTCTGAAGTAAACTACTCACACTTCATCGGAGGGGCTATGGTGATGATGTAGAAGCCCTCCGTGGTAGATGCACCCTTCGGCGGAGCTCCGGAATAGGCCCCAAGATGGGATCTCGTGGATACAGAAAGTTGCAGCGGTGGAATTAGGTTTTCGGCTCCTGTTCTGATCGTTCGGGGATACGTAGGTATATATAGGAGGAAGGAGTACGTCGGTGGAGCGTCGAGGGGCCCACGAGGTAGGGGGGGGGGCGCCCAGGAGGGAGGGCGCCCTCCACCCTCGTGACCGCCTCTGGCACTGCATGGAGTTGGGTCCAAGTTTCCCGGATCACGTTCGGTTGGAAAATCACGATCCCGAAGGTCTCATTCCGTTTGGACTCCATTTGATATTCTATTTCTTCGAAATACTGAAAAAGGCAAAAAATAGCAATTCTGGGCTGGGCCTCTGGTTAATAGGTTAGTCCCAAAAGTAATATAAAAGTGAAAAATAAAGCCCAATATAGTCCAAAATAGTATATAAAAGTAGCATGGAGCAATAAAAAATTATAGATACGTTGGAGACGTATCATAGTGTTGATTACATCTTGTAGTTGATTACTATATGGTTTATTTGGTGGAAGATCATATGTTCAGATCCATTATGCTATTTAATACCCCTCTGATCTTGAGCATGATTGTCATTTGTGAGTAGTTACTTTTGTTCTTGGGGTCACGGGAGAAATCTTGTTGCAAGTAATCATGTGAATTTTATATGTGTTCGATATTTTTATAGTATGTACGTATGTTGTGATTCCCTTACTGGTGTCATGTGAATGTCCACTACATGACACTTAAGCATACTTGGGCCTAAAGGAATGCATTGTGGAGTAGTTATTAGATGATGGGTTGCTAGAGTGGCAGAAGCTTAAACCCTAGTTTATGCGCTATTCCGTAAGGGGATGATTTGGATCCAAGAGTTTAATGCTATGGTCAGGATTTATTCTTAATACTTATCTCGTAGTTGTGGATGCTTGCGAGGGGGTTAATCATAAGTAGGAGGTTTGTTCAAGCAACAACATCACCTAAGCACCGGTCCACCCACATATCAAATTATCAAAGTAGCGAACACAAATCAAACCAACATGACGAAAGTGACTAGATGAAATTCCCGTGTACCCTCAAGAACACTTTGCTTATCATACGAGACCGTTTTGGCCTGTCATTTGCCTCAAAAGGATCGGGCTACCTTGCTACACTTTTATTACCATTACCGTTACTTGCTCGTTACAAATTACCTTGCTATCTGATACGTCTCCATCGTATCTATAATTTTTGATTGTTCCATGCCAATATTATTCAACTTTCATATACTTTTGGCAACTTTTTATATTATTTTTGGGACTAACATATTGATCCAGTGCCCAGTGCCAGTTCCTGTCTGTTGCATGTTTTTTGTTTCGCAGAAACCCAATATCAAACAGAGTCTAAACGGGATAAAAACGGACGGAGATTTTTTTTGGAATATTTATGATTTTTGGGAAGTGAAATCAACGCGAAACGGTGTCCGCGGTGGTCACGAGGTAGGGGGGCACGCCCTACCCCCCCAGGCGTGCCCCTGACCCTCGTGGTCCACCCGTAAGGCAGTTGACGCTCTTCTTCTGGCGCAAGAAAGCTAATTTTATGAGAAAGATCTGGGTGAAAGATTCACCCCAATCGGAGTTACGGATCTCCAGATATAAAGGAAATGGTGAAGGGTAGAATCAGGGAACGCAGAAACAGAGAGATAGATCCAATCTCGGAGGGGCTCTCGCCCCTCCCAAGCCATGGGAGCCAAGGACCAGAGGGGAAACCCTTCTCCCATCTAGGGAGAAGGTCAATGAAGAAGAAGAAGAAGGGGGGCTCTCTCCCCCTTGCTTCCGGTGGCGCCGGAACGCCCCCGGGGGCCATCATCATCACCGCGATCTTCACCAACATATCCATCACCTTCCCCCTTCTATCTATAGCGGTCCACTCTCCCGCAACCCGCTGTACCCTCTACTTGAACATGGTGCTTTATGCTTCATATTATTATCCAATGATGTGTTGCCATCCTATGATATCTGAGTAGATTTCCATTGTCCTATCGGTGATTGATGAATTGCTATGATTGGTTTGAGTTGCATATTTTATTATTGGTGCTGTACTATTGTGCCCTCCGTGTCGTGCAAGCGTGAGGGATTCCCGCTGTAGAGTTTGCAATATGTTTATGATTTGCTTATGGTGGGTGGCGTGAGTGACAGAAGCACAGACCCGAGTAAGTAGGTTGTTTGCGTATGGGAAAAGGGGGACTTGATACTTTAATGCTATGGTTGGGTTTTACCTTAATGAATCTTCAGTAGTTGCAGATGCTTGCTAGAGTTCCAATCATAAGTGTATATGATCCAAGTAGAGAAAGTATGTTAGCTTATGCCTCTCCCTCAAATAGAATTGCAATAGTGATTACCGGTCTAGTAACATAGTCAGTTGCTTAGGGACAATTTCACAATTCCTACCACCACTTTTCCACACTCGCTATATTTACTTTCTTGTTTCTTTATATTTGCAGTCCCTACTTTTTATTTACATGTTCTTTATTATCTTCCTAACCTATCCAAAAACACCTACAAAGTACTTCTAGTTTCATACTTGTTCTAGGTAAAGCAAATGTCAAGCGTGCGTAGAGTCGTATCAGTGGCCGATAGGACTTGAGAGAGTATTTGTTCTACCTTTAGCTCCTCGTTGGGTTCGACACTCTTACTTATCGAAAGAGGCTACAACTATCCCGTATACTTGCGGGTCATCAAGACCTTTTTCTGGCGCCGTTGTCGGGGATTCATAGCGTGGGGTGAATATTCTCGTGTGTGCTTGTTTGATTTATCACTAAGTAATTTTTATTTGCTATTCTTAGTTGTTTTCTATCTTCAGTCATGGGTAGGAAACGCAAAATACCAAAAAAATTAGTTGTACCTACTGCTCCAATGGTTGAAGAACCACTCACAATCTATCGCACTACTGAAGCTTTTTACTTGGATCATCTTCGATCCCTTTGTGCTCGTGCTGAAACCCCAACTAGCTTAGTTGAGGGCAAATCTTTAGATGAGCATGCTTGTTATGTGGGACACCGTATATCTGCAAAAGGGAAACTATTATGGGATCAAATTCAACGTTTACAATGCTATGCTTGGAATTTATGTTGGGAATATGATTTTACTTGTTGTTCTGAAAACCCTAAAAAACCCCTTGCCTACCAATGTGAGTTTATTGATAATGGGATCTTATATTCTTATGCTAAGGGTGTTTATAGTTACTATGATGCTCAACAAATTGAAGAATTTGTTGCTTTTAAGGGTGCTTTTGAAATTGCTATGTTGATTGAAAAATATGATGCTACTCTTTACAAATCTGAAATTTTTGCCATACTTGAATATTGTTATGAGAATTATGCTTCTAATGCCTATGTTAAACAATTTATTAAGAAAGTCTCCACTGTCCAAGAAGAGACTAATATTTTGCAAGAAGCTATGGAAGAAGAAATTGATGAAACTGTGAGCTCATTGGATGAAAAAGATGATGAGGAGAGCGAAGAACAAAAGGAGGAGGAGCGGATTAGCTACCCGTGCCCACCTTCTAATGAGAGTAACCCTCCAACTCATACATTATTTAATTCCCCTTCGTGCTTACTGAAGGATGGTTGCTATGATGATTGTCATGATGATTGCTATGATGATTGTTATGATCCCGTTGATTCTCTTGAAATATCCCTTTTTGATGATGCTTGCTATGCTTGTGGCCAAGATGCCAATATGAATTATGCTTATAGAGATGAACTTGCTATAGTTCCTTATGTTAAACATGAAATTGTTGCAATTGCACCCAAGCATGACAGTCCTATTATCTTTTTGAATTCTCCCGACTACACTATATCGGAGAAGCTTGCACTTATTAAGGATTATTGAGGGAGTCCTGGATTGAGGGGTGTCCGGATAGCCGGATTACCATCATCAGCCGAACTATCATCGGCCGGACTATCATCATCGACCGGACTCCAAGACTATGAAGATACAAGATTGAAGACTTCGTCCCGTGTCCGGATGGGACTTTCCTTGGCGTGGAAGGCAAGCTTGGCGATACGGATATGTAGATCTCCTACCATTGTAACCGACTCTATGTAACCCTAGCCCTCTTCGGTGTCTATATAAACCGGATGGCCCTAGTCCGTAGGACATACATTACAACAATCATACCATAGGCTAGCTTTTAGGGTTTAGCCTCCTTGATCTTGTGGTAGATCCACTCTTGTAAACATCCACAATATCAATATCAATCAAGCAGGACATAGGGTTTTACCTCCATCAAGAGGGCCCGAACCTGGGTAAAACATCGTGTCCCTTGTCTCCTGTTACCATCCGCCTAGACGCACAGTTCGGGGCCCCCTACCCGAGATCCGCCGGTTTTGACACCGACATTGGTGCTTTCATTGAGAGTTCCTCTGTGTCGTCACCGATAGGCTTGATGGCCTCTTCAATCAACAACGACGCGGTCCTAGGTGAGACTTTTCTCCCCGGACAGATCTTCGTATTCGGCGGCTTCACTCTGCGGGCCAACTCACTTGGCCATCTGGAGCAGATCGAAAGCTACGCCCCTGGCCGTCAGGTCAGGTTTGGAAGCCTAAACTTCACGGCCGATATCTGCGGGGACTTGATCCTCGACGGATCCGAGCCACAGCCGAGCGTGCCGCACTGTCACGATGGGCACGACCTAACTCTGCTGCCGGATAGCACCTTGGAAGAGGCACTCGAATCCGCTCCGATCTATAGTCCGGAGCCGATCGCGCAGATCGAGGACGGGTGGCTGGACACCGCCTCGGGGGCTGCAACTTCTACGGCGATGGAGCCGAACACTGACCTTGTCCTGCATAAAGCTCATGACTCCGAGGTGCCGGACTCTCTACCGGACTCCGACCCTCCTACGCCCGCGCCAGTCGAATCCGATTGGATGCCGGTCATGGAATTCACCGCTGCGAACATCTTTCAGCACTCACCCTTCGGCGCCATCCTAAATTCGCTGAAGCATCTCTCGTTATCCGGAGAGACCTGGCCGGACTACGGCCGGGATGGTTGGGACGTGGACGACGAAGAAATTCTGAACCCTCCCACCACCCACTTCGTAGCCACCGTCGACGATCTAACCGACGTGCTCGACTACGACTCCGAAGACATCGACGGTATGGATGACGATGCCGGAGACTATCAAGAACCAGCGCCTACAGGACACTGGAAAACCACCTCATCATACGACATATACATGGTGGACACCCCAAAAGATGGGGACGGCGAGGAAGCAGCAGAGGCAGATTCCCTAAAGAAACAGCCCAAGCACCGACGTCAGCGGCGCCGCTCTAAATCCCGCCATAGCAAGAATGGAGATTCCGGCACAGGAGATAACAACACCCCAGAAAGTGTCGAGGACAACCCCCTCCAGCAAGATTCAGCGCAAGAGGAGGCAGAAGCAAGACCTCACAAGAGGGCGGCAGACGAAGAGGTCGAGGATGATAATTACATACCTCCCTCCGGAGACGAGGCAAGCCTCGACGACGACGAATTCATCGTGCCTGAGGATCCCGCCGAACAAGAGCGTTTTAGACGCAGGCTAATGGCCACACCAAACAGTCTAAAGAAAAAGCAGCAACAGCTTCAAGCTGATCAAGACCTGCTGGCCGACAGATGGACCGAGGTCCTCGCGGCCGAAGAGTATGAACTCGAACGCCCCTCCAAAAGCTACCCAAAACACAAGTTGCTCCCCCGACTAGAGGAGGAAGTATACAATCCGGCATCACCAGCGCACAATACGGCAGACCGACCACCTCATGGCCGCGACAGAGAGGCATGCAAACCCTCCACCAAAACCGTCCCTCGGCACCGCTCAAAAAGCATGAAGCCGCGGGGGAACGCGCCGGACTTGCAAGACATATTGGAGGATAAGGCAAGACAATCTAGATCTATCTATGGATCACGTAGGTGCCCCAAGACCCACGATGAATACCATCGCGCTGGACATAACCACTCCGGCCGGGCCGAACACAGCAGACAACGCTCTCACGAGCTACGTCGCGATATTGTTCAATACAGAGGCGCCGCACACCCACTATGCTTCACTGATGAAGTAATGGATCATCAAATCCCTGAAGGGTTTAAACCCGTTAACATCAAATCCTATGATGGCACAACAGACCCCGCGGTTTGGATCGAGGATTATCTCCTTCATATACACATGGCCTGTGGAGACGATCTTCACGCCATCAAATATCTCCCGCTCAAGCTTAAAGGACCAGCCCGACATTGGCTTAACAGCCTGCCAGCAGAGTCGATTGGATGCTGGGAAGACCTGGAAGCCGCATTCCTCGACAACTTCCAAGGCACGTACGTGCGACCACCGGATGCAGATGACCTAAGCCACATAATCCAGCAGCCAGACGAATCGGCCAGGAAATTCTGGACACGGTTCTTGACAAAGAAAAATCAAATCATCGATTGTCCGGATGCAGAGGCCCTTGCTGCCTTCAAACATAACATCCGCGACGAGTGGCTGGCCCGGCACCTAGGACAGGAAAAGCCGAAATCCATGGCAGCCCTCACGTCACTCATGACCCGCTTTTGCGCGGGAGAGGATAGCTGGCTAGCTCGCAGCAACAACCTGAGCAAAAATGCTAGCAGTCCGGATACCAAGGACCGCAATGGCAGGTCGCGTTGATACAAAAACAAACGCCGCATTAACGGCGACAACAATGAGGATACGACAGTCAACGCCGGATTCCGAGGCTCTAAACCCGGTCAACGGAAGAAGCCATTTAAAAGAACTACTCCGGGTCCGTCCAATTTAGACCGAATACTCGACCGCTCTTGTCAAATACATGAAACCCCCGAAAAACCAGCTAACCACACCAACAGAGATTGTTGGGTATTTAAGAAGGCAGGCAAATTAATTGCCGAAAACAATGACAAGGGGCTACGCAGCGACGACGAGGAAGAAACCCGGCCGCCGAACAACAGAGGACAGAAGGGATTCCCCCCTCAAGTTCGGGCAGTAAATATGATATACGCAACGCATATACCCAAGAGGGAGCGGAAGCGTGCACTAAGGGACGTATACGCGATGGAGCCAGTCGCCCCAAAATTCAACCCATGGTCCTCTTGCCCGATCACTTTCGATCGAAGAGACCATCCGACTAGTATCCGCCATGGCGGATTCGCCGCATTGGTTTTAGACCCAATCGTTGACGGTTTTCCCCTCACGAGAGTCCTGATGGACGGCGGCAGTAGCCTGAACCTGCTTTATCAGGATACAGTGCGCAAGATGGGCATAGACCCTTCAAGGATTAAACCTACAAAAACGACCTTCAAAGGCGTTATACCATGTGTTGAAGCTAGCTGCACAGGTTCAGTCACACTGGAAGTGGTCATCGGATCCCCGGATAATTTCCGAAGCGAGGAGTTAATCTTCGACATAGTCCCGTTTCGCAGTGGCTATCACGCCCTGCTCGGACGAACCGCGTTCGCAAAATTCAACGCGGTGCCGCATTATGCATACCTTAAGCTCAAGATGCCAGGCCCTCGCGGAGTCATCACGGTCAATGGAAACACGGAATGCTCCCTCCGGACGGAGGAACATACAACGGCTCTCGCGGCAGAAGTACAGAGCAGCCTTTTAAGGCAATTTTCGAGTCCGGCCGTTAAACGGCCGGACACGACCAAACGCGCCCGGAGCAACATCAACCAAGACCACCTGGCACGTTCCGAGCACGCGTAGCAATGCGGCCCCAACCCCAGCCCTCGAACAATTGTAAGACAGACTCTCCGCATACATAATTACGCCCTAGAGATACCATGGGCCCAGGGGAAGGGGCACGACCACAACAAACCTAGCGTGCGGCTCGACCACACCAGGGGCTCCCAAGTGTGTCGCTCTTTTATTTTATTTTTCCTTTTTTTTACAGGACTCTGTTCGGCGGCGAACCTGCGGAACTCATGATGCAGCAGCCAGGGAGAGACAAAGGCTGCGACAAACACTCAGGTGGTCTCCATTACGAGCATTAAATTTACACACCATTCCGCGGCCTACCCCTGGAGGGAGACGCCTTTAATTCGTCCAATCCCTTGCTTTCCGCACTATTTGTATCATTCCGCACTCATAGCAGAACTTCTTGAATAAAATGCAGCACCTTCTGCCCATAAATGCATTGCTTTATATATATGTTCATTTACAACATGTTGCATCCGTATATTTTGGTACGGCCGAATACACTAGGGGCTTATGTTCCCCGCGTTATGGTGTGATAAGTCCGAACACTTTCACAAGTGCGGCACCCCGAACTTATAGCATTATATGAATCGGCTCCGAATCATGTCTTGGGTCAATAGTTGGGTTTGCCCGGCTCCCATGTTTGGCACCTTACGTTTCCGTTCTATCTGCTAAGGTAGCACTGGGAGAACCACTGCGATTGCGCCCCGGTTGAGCCGGGTTAACGTCTCAGTGGAGAAAGGTAAAACTGACTGTCATGATAGGGCGAGAGACTAGTCGCTGTTCGAGAGGTTTTTTCGGGTCCTTAAAGGCCTACGCCGCTTCGAGCGAAGTTCCGGATAATGTCCGATGAAGGCGTGGATAGTGCCCCAAATTCGGTCTTCCGAATACTAGGGGCTTCGCCGGAATTTAAAATTATAGAATTCTATGGCTAAGTGAGAGTGTTCAAGCATTATAAGTCCGGTTGCCTTGTTCGTTGTGTTGAGCGCCTCCCTAGATGGACCCAAATATGGGAACAAGAGTGCTCAAGTTTATCCCGAACACCCCAGCACTAGTGCCATGGGGGCTGAAGCCAACGACTTGCCATCTCTCAGATTTTATAAACAGCCGCACAGAAGGTAATATTTTAAATTAAAACAAGCGTTGCTTAGCGCGTATGAACAACGTTTTCAAGCGCACAGGATACTACATAGCGAGTTTACTCAATAATTACATCTCGGGGGCACTCATCCGCAATCTTGCGGGCACCCTTCAGGACAGTCTTATAGTACATTTCGGGCGTACGATATTCCTTGCCCGTTGGTGGCGCGTCAGTGATCAGCTTCTCTGCATCCAGCTTGCCCCAATGCACTTTTGCGCGGGCAAGGGCCCGATGAGCACCTTCAATACAGGCGGAGCGCTTGATGACCTCCACCCAGGGGCACGCATCCACCAGCCGCCGTACGAGGCCGAAATAGATCCCGGGCATGGCCTCTCCAGGCCACAGCCGGACTATGAGGCCCTTCATGGCCTCCTCGGCTACCTTGTGGAGTTCGACCAGCTGCTTCAGCTGGTCGCTAGGAGGCACCGGATGGCCGGCCTCAGCATACTGAGACCAGAAGACCTTCTCCGCTGAGCTTCCCTCCTCGCCACGGTAGAATATGGCGGCATCGGATACACTACGAGGCAAATCTGCAAACGCCCCTGGAGAGCTCCGAATTCGGGTAAGTGTCAGGTAGTTTACATTAACATGCTTTCTTTGCATGAAAAATTCCTTACCCGCCGCTATTTTATTCACATCTTCCACCTCCTGAAGGGCCTTATGGGCCTCGGCCTTGGCGTCTTTGGCACTTTCGAGAGCCGAGGCAAGCTCGGACTCTCGAGTCTTGGAGTCACGCTCCAAACTCTCATGCTTTTCCATGAGAGCCTGGAGCTCTTGCCGAACCACCGCCACCTGCGCCTCCTGCTTTTCTCGCTCCATCCGTTCCACGGCCGTATTGTGTTCGGCCGCGGACACGGCCTCCTTCAGGGCTGCCACCTCGTTCGTGGCCCCTGCAGTACCCATGTGATCCTTGTTATTTTTTTTGCAACCTAAATCCTTTTCTGTAAGGTAACTATTCAAAGTGGTGTTACTCACCTTCTTTGTCCTGGAGCTGCTTCTTGGCACGGCCGAGCTCTTGCTCGGACCGCTCAAGCTCCTGCTTCAAAGCACCGACCTCCACAGTCAGTGCGGCAGAGATCAGCAGTGCAGCCTACACACCCATATTGACATAATTTTTTAGCAACCCTGCATATATATTTTTTCCAGATTCTCAGTCCGGCTTTTCTTTCCGAACACCGAACCGAGCATCAGGGGCTACTGTCTATGCGGTATTACATTACATAATTTTAACTTCTTACCTCAAAGCCTGTTAGAAGGCTACTGCAGGCTTCGGACAGCCCGCTCTTGGCGAGCTGCACCTTCTGAATCACCGCACTCATGATAGTGCGGTGTTCTTCCTTGATGGAAGCGCCTTGGAGCGCCTCCAACAAACTGTCCGGCGCCTCCGGTTGGACGGAGGCCGCCGGCGTCACGGTCTTTCCGTTCTTGCGAAGGGGCCGCCGGCCGGACTCCGGAACCACTGCGGGTTCCAATGTGGAGTCCGGCGCAAAGTCCGGGAGGCCGCCTTGTGGCGCCTCCGGAGCCTCCCCCTGATGGGTCCCTTCCTGGGACCCCACCTCGGCGTCCTCAGTGGCGCGAGGGGTGGAGGCCGTCAGGATGGAGTCCACATCCGACGGAGCCAATGACCCGCTCGATGAAGCGGGGAGATCATCATCGGCCGGACTGTAGGTAGTATGCGGCATTAGAAGGACGCTATGTGACATAACAAGAAATTATAAATCATTCAGGAATCCGGGTACTTACGATCTCGCCGGAGGCCTGGCCCTTGAAGGCCATTCTTCCTCGCCAACGTTGATGTTGGCGGAGCTGTCCGGGGGAATAGTCCTTCCCTTCTTGGACCCTTCGGCCTCCCCTGTTGGGGAAGCCTTCCTCTTCCTCTCTCCCTCCTCTGGGGGAGAGTCCTCTTTCTCCTCGTTTTCGGGGGAGGAGTCTGCCTCGGAGTCGTTGGACACCTGAAAACGGGAACTCTTTCGAGTACCCGTGGCCTCCTTCTTGGCCTTCTTCTCCGGCACCACGTGCGGTGCCGGGGCCAGCAGCCTCGCTAGACGGGTGTCTACTAGGTCTTCTGGCATGGGAGCCGGGCAGTTAATCTGCTCCGCCTTCCTCATCCAGTCCTGTCAAAGGAAAGGGGGAAATCAAAACCTGCATAGAGTCAAACTATGAAAAGCAAGTGTCCCGTAAAGGGGTAGAATCACTTACCTCGTCAGCTGGGCGCTGCGAGCGGAATCCGCGATCTTCAGTCACGGATGTGGGGGCTTCGGCGCCCTTAAACAGCACCCTCCAGGCGCCTTCGTACGTCGTGTCGAAGAGCCCGCTCAACGCCTGGTGCTATTCCGGATCGAACTCCCACAAATTGAATGCCCTCTCTTGGCATGGGAGAATCCGGCGGACGAGCATGACTTGGACCACGTTAACCAGCCTGGGCTTCTTCACCAGCTTCTGGATACAGGCTTGGAGTCCCGTCACCTCCTCCGAACTACCCCACAGAAAGCCCTTCTTCTTCCAGGAGGTGAGCTACGTGGGGATACCAGATCTGAACTCGGGGGCCACCGCCCATGTAGGGTCGCGCGGCTCGGTGATATAGAACCACCCCGATTGCCATCCCTTGACGGATTCCACGAAGGCCCCTTCGAACCACAGGACGTTGGGCATCTTGCCCAACATGGCGCCTCCGCACTCCGCTTGAGTGCCCTTCACTACCTTCGGCTTGACATTGAAGGTCTTGAGCCATAAGCCGAAGTGGGGCTGGATGCAGAGGAAAACCTCGCACACGACGATAAACGCCGAGATGTTGAGGATGAAGTTCGGCGCCAGATCATGGAAATCCAGGCCGTAGTAGAACATGAGCCCCCGGACAAAGGGGTGAAGTGGAAAGCCCAGTCCGTGGAGGAAATGGGGAAGAAAAACGACCCTCTCATGGGGCCTGGGGGTGGGGATGAGCTGCCCCTCGTCGGGCAGCTGGTGCGCGATGTCGCCGGACAGATAGCCGGCGCCGCGCAGTCTTTCGATGTGCTCCTCCGTAACGGAGGAGGTCATCCACTTGCCTCCCGCTCCGGACATGGTCGGAGAAGGTCGAGACGAGATGCGCGAACTTGGGCGCTGGAGCTCGAGTGCGCGGAGATGGATAAGCAAAGGAGGAAGAAGGCGTAGGTGAAAAGGTGAATCCTTATCCCTTATATGTAGACGGACGAAGACTATGCGTCCCCACCTGCCTAGTAAAACTCGCTTATCTCCCAAGCGTCACCATCAATGGCGCGGTTGGGTTACCCACGTCCGTATTGATGAGAATCCCGGATTAAGGGGAAACACGATCTCTGCTTCGACAAGACGTGCCAAGGAAACCGCTTCGCTAAATGCGCTGAGGTGGTAAAATAAAAAAACATAATGGCTTGGTAGTGGTGTGAGGTCACGCCGCAAAAAACGTCAGCAGATTGAACTTGTGTATATTTATATATTATTCTCTCTACGGTGGAATGTGGAATTTATTTTGCAGAGCCGGACACTATCCTGGTGTTCACAATCTTCTATGAATTATTCGGAGGAGGAACCCGCCTTGCAATGCCGAACAATATGCACGCCGGACTCATCGTCATTGAGGCCTGGTTCAGGGGCTACTGAGGGAGTCCTGGATTGGGGGGTGTCCGGATAGCCGAATTACCATCATCAGCCGAACTATCATCGGCCGGACTATCATCATCGACCGGACTCCAAGACTATGAAGATACAAGATTGAAGACTTCGTCCCGTGTCCGGATGGGACTTTCCTTGGCGTGGAAGGCAAGCTTGGCGATACGGATATGTAGATCTCCTACCATTGTAACTGACTCTATGTAACCCTAGCCCTCTCCGGTGTCTATATAAACCGGATGGCCCTAGTCCGTAGGACATACATTTCAACAATCATACCATAGGCTAGCTTTTAGGGTTTAGCCTCCTTGATCTCGTGGTAGATCCACTCTTGTAAACATCCACAATATCAATATCAATCAAGCAGGACGTAGGGTTTTACCTCCATCAAGAGGGCCCGAACCTGGGTAAAACATCGTGTCCCTTGTCTCCTGTTACCATCCGCCTAGACGCACAGTTCGGGACCCCCTACCCGAGATCTGCCGGTTTTGACACCGACAATTATATTGATGGGTTGCCTTTTACCATTGCACATGATGATTTTGATGAATGTAATATGCATGTGCTTGATGCTCCTACTTGCAATTATTATGAGAGAGGAACTATTTCTCCACCTCTCTATGTTTCCCATATTATGAAATTGCAAGAAACTGCTTATACTATGCATTGGCCTTTACTATGTGTGCATGAATTGTTCTTTTATGACATGCCGATGCATGGAAAGAGAGTTAGACTTCGTTGTTGCATGATATATGTTACTTTGTGCTCACTACTAAATTACAAATCATTGCTAATTAAAATTGGCTTTGATATACCTTGGGATCCGGGTGGATTCATTACTTGAGCACTAAATGCATAGCTTAATGGCTTTAAAGAAAGCGCCGCCAGGGAGACAACCCGGAAGTTTTAGAGAGTCATTTATTTCTGTTGAGTGCTTTCATATAGTTTAAGAAAAACAAAAAAATAAAGAGGGGAACCTAAAACTTTTCAAAAAGGAAAGTGAAAGTGAGAGAGACAAGCATTGTTGAAGTGGGAGAGCTCCTTGAAATTTGTTCATGCTCACTGAAACTTTGTGAATCTTAATTACAGAAACTTTTCAACAAAAATAATTATCCCCTTGTACAATTCCATTGTATTATAAAAATAATGTGCCAAGGTTTGCCTTCAGGATGTTGACAATGCTTGTTGGTTTGTACGGTAAGGATAGAAACTTTGGCTGTAGTGCGTGATTTTACATTTTTAACTGGAACATCAAATGGTTCTGATTCCTTTTGCACTGTCTTTATGTACAACTTGTTTATGTTTCCTAATTTTGGTAAATTTGTGGGGTACCAGAAGTATGGTGGATGTTCAGATTTCTACAGACTGTTCTGTTTTTGACAGATTCTGTTTTTGACGCATAGTGAGGGAGTCCTGGACTAGGGGGTGTCCGGATAGCCGAACTGTCATCATCGGCCGGACTCCAAGACTATGAATATACAAGATTGAAGACTTCGTCCCGTGTCCGGATGGGACTTTCCTTGGCATGGAAGGCAAGCTTGGCGATACGGATATGTAGATCTCCTACCATTGTAACCGACTCTGTGTAACCCTAGCCCTCTCCGGTGTCTATATAAACCGAAGGGTTTTAATCCATAGGACGAACAAGAATCATACCATAGGCTAGCTTCTAGGGTTTAGCCTCCTTGATCTCGTGGTAGATCTACTCTTGTACTACCCATATCATCAATATTAATCAAGAAGGACGTAGGGTTTTACCTCCATCGAGAGGGCCCAAACCTGGGTAAAACATCGTGTCCCTTGTCTCCTATTACCATCCGCCTAGACGCACAGTTCGGGACCCCCTACCCGAGATCCACCGGTTTTGACACTGACATTGGTGCTTTCATTGAGAATTCCGCTGTGTCGTCGCAATCAGGAAGGATGCCTCTTCCCGTCTTTAAAGACGGTACCGTTACCAAAGGAGCTTTGGCCACCGGCCAAACTATCCGGCTAGGTGGTTTTCTTATGACCTCCTGTTCAGCCGCCGCTCCGACAATGACCTCTCGGGTCATTAAAAGTGATCTTCACGTCAACTCGGAACTCTCCGAGCAGCTATATCCGATGGAGCTTTCCTCCATAAACGAGCTCTTGGATCGCATCGCCGCCCTGGGAGTCGCTACTGACTACGATCAGATTGGGCTTAAAACCGATCTGAGAGAGATCAACTCTCCCCAGGCTACCCACCATGTTGCCGTGGTAGAGGAACATCGCGGCGACTCTTCTTCTATATTAAAGACCAGTTATGTCCGGATTCCTGATCCCTCCTTGCCGGATTCCCACGGAGGGACAGACGTCAGTCAAGTACTGAACCTAAAGTCAGACAGCGGACCAGATTCGTTGGACAACATCCAGCAATCCAAGCTTCCAAATTCGGAAAATCCTCGGCCCTTGAGCCTCAGATTGGGCGGGGTTCAGAATTTAATTCCACCCGCCCACCCAAACACAAGCGATCTATCTCAAATACGGCAAGAGCCCGATGAAACAGTACATCATTACTGGGCCAGATTCCTCCTGGTTATGGACAGGATAAAGGACTGCCGTGAGGAAAGCGCAATCTTAATTTTCTGCAACAATTGCACAGACAAGGGAATCATAAATGCCATAAGTCGTCGTGAAATTACACGCTTCGACGACTTGGCATCCATAATATGAAAGTACTGTGCGATGGAGAGTGCCTGGAAAACCGAAACCAAGTTTTGGGACCATTCGGCTCCGAACACAACCCTAGTCCGAAATAAAAGGGTGCATCATGCTCAAGAACATAGGACAAAAACCAAAAAGCAAAACCCCCTAAAGGGCACGGAACTGTACTGGAGGGATGGCTCAGTGGACCCTGTAAAATCCATAGTACAGAGGGCGCCACTCCAATAGATAGCCTTCGAGCACGTTGGATACTACGGCAGGTGGCCAAAAGTGGCGAAGAACTTCTAGCCCCAGAGAACCACCCCAACAGTACCAGTATGGTATTAACAGTCTTCGAGACTTTCGCATCAAATAATATGCGGAAACGAACACTCCGCAGCCTCGCCGAAGTCTACCAAGTAGCAACAATAAACCCATGGAGTGACATGGCTATCACCTTCAACGCCAGTGACAAACCTAAATTCCGAACAGCCCGAGCACCAGCCGCATTGGTCCTCAGTCCAATAGTGGACGGCTTTCGCCTTACTAAGGTACTCATGGATGGCGGCAGCGGATTAAACCTCATCTACAAAGAAACCCTTTGAAAAATGGAAATAGAGTGGAGCCGCATTGAGCGAAGCAGCACAACCTTTAGAGGAATAATCCCTAGTCGGGAAGCACGCTGCACAGGAAAAATTACACTGGATGTGGTGTTCGGCTCGCCGGACAATTACAGGTCCGAGGAGGTCACATTCCAAGTGGCTCCGTTCAGCAGCGGATATCACGCTTTATTAGGGAGAGAGGCATTCACAATTTTTCAAGCTATACCCCATTACGGGTACATGAAGCTTAAAATGACCGGGCCCAATGGAATCATCACTCTTGCCAGTGATCCGGACATAGCACTCCGCGCCGAGAATAAGACAGCCGCACTAGCCCTAGAGGTACTATCCGAATCCCTAGCGGCAGAGGAACTCACTGCGCTGTGCTCCACGGTGAACAGGGACAATGTGATACTCGATAAGAGATCCAAGTCCACCTCTTTTAAGCCAGCGGACGAAATAGTCAAATTCCAAGTCCATCCAACGGACCCCACAAAGACGGCCTCCATTGGGGCACAACTAAACCCTGATGTAGATGCCACACTACGAGAATTCCTTTGGGAAAATTGGGACATCTTTGCCTGGCACCCTTCAGATATGCCAGGCATCCCACGCAGGTTGGCAGAACACAACCTAAACATCCTAAAAGGATTCAAGCCAGTCAAACAGGCTCTTCGGTGATTTTTCGAACCCAAAAGACAGGCAATGGGAGAGGAGCTAGCCAAACTATTAGAAGCCGGATTCATCAGAGACATAAAACATCTGGACTGGCTAGCAAACCTGGTAATGGTAACAAAAAAGGACAAATCCTGGCGCCTGTGTGTCAAATTCAAAGACCTTAACAAGGCTTGTGCAAAGGATCCTTTCCCCCTTCCCCACATCGATCAAATCATTGATGCTACCATAGGGCACGATTCACTGTGCTTCCTCGACACATAATCCGGCTACCATCAAATAAAGATGGCGGAGACAGACCAAGCCGCAATGACATTCATTACTCCATACGGACCATTCTGCTTCAACACAATGCCCTTCGGGCTCAAAAACGCCGGCGCAACATATCAGTGCATGATTCAGACATGTCTAGCAACCCAGATCGGCAAAACAGTGGAGGCATACGTAGACGATGTGGTCGTCAAGACCAAACACGTCGAAACTCTAGTAGACGATTTGAGGCTCACATTTGACAACCTCCGAGCATATGATATTAAGCTCAACCCGGAAAAATGCGTGTTCGGCGTACCAGCCGGAAAGCTCTTGGGCTTCATTGTATCCAGTAGAGGAATTGAAACAAACCCAGCCAAGATCCGAGCTCTGTCAAAGTTGGATATCCCAAAAGACCTCAAACAAATACAAAAGTTGACTGGATGCATGGCGGCTCTAAGCCGCTTCATCTCTCTCTTAGGAGAAAAGGCATTGCCCCTTTATCGCCTCCTCCGGCGCACCGAACACTTCGAATGGACGGATGCTGCCACGGCCAGACTCGAAGAAATAAAGGCCATATTGGCAACAAATCTGGTCCTGGCCGCGCCCAACTTGGGCGAACAAATGTTATTATACATCGCGACCACACATCAGGTTGTAAGCGCGGTGCTCGCCATCGAACGAGAAATAGAAGGACACAAATTCCCTCTTCAAAAACCAGTGTACTATGTATCCACTGTCTTAACTCCATGCAAGTCCCAGTATCCACATTATCAAAAGATAGCGTACGCGATGTTCATGGCATCTCGGAAGCTGCGACACTACTTTCAAGAGTGTTCGATAACAGTAGCCTCCGAAGTACCTCTCAACAACATCATAAACAACCGCGATGCAATGGGCAGGATTGCAAAATGGGCCATTGAGCTCTTACCATTTGACATAACCTACAAACCATGGTGAGCTATAAAGTCACAAGTTTTGGCCGACTTCATTGCTGAATGGACCGAAGCCGAAATCCCTAAAGAGTATGGCGCATACTCCAATTGGATCATGCACTTCGACGGCTCCAAAATGTTGGCCGGCTTGGGGGCTGGCATCGTCTTGACGTCCCCAACCGGAGACACAGTCCAATACGTACTTCAGATAATGTACACAGACTCCAACAATGCAGCCGAATACGAGGCCCTTCTACACGGTCTCTGGATGGCAATCTCCATGGGCATTCAACGCCTAGAGGTCCGCGGGGATTCAAACCTCGCAATATCCCAAGTAAATGGAGACTTTGACGCCAAGGATCCGAAAATGGCAGCCTACCGTAACACCGTCCTAAAAATGTCAGCTCGGTTCGAAGGACTCGAATTCCACCATGTAGCCCGGGATAATAACCAGGCGGCTGACGTGTTGGCACGCATCGGCGCAAAACGCGACGCCGTACCTCCAAACATCTTCCTGGAGCGGCTCTTTAAGCCATCCGTATTATGGGAAGAGGAGTCCGGAAATAACAACCCGGAGCCAACCGCACCTCCCAACATCTAACATTCTGACACAATCGATGGCTTAGCCAATGAAATAACACCTTCAGCCCACGAAATAATGGCAGTCATTGCCCCGTGGACGGAACCATTCCTATCCTACTTAATTAGGCAGGAACTCCCCGAAGACCAAAACGAGGCCCGCTGCATAGTACGGCGATCTAAGGCCTACAAGGTCCATGAGGGAGAGCTTTATAAGAAAAGCACAACCGGAGTCCTTCAAAGGTGCATCTCCGAAGAGGAAGGGCGAAATCTTCTGGCTGAAATTCACGCCGGACTCGGCGGGCACCACGTCGCAGCCCGGGCCCTTGTAGGCAAGGCCTTCCATACAAGATTTTATTGGACGACGGCCCGGGAGATGCTCAGGACTTAGTCCAATGATGTGTCGGTTGCCAGCTCTTTGCTAATCAAAGCCACATGCCACCCACCGCCCTCAAAACTATACCCATCACCTGGCCGTTTGGGGTCTGGGGGCTTGACATGGTTGGCCCCCTTAAAGGGGGAACCCACAAGCAAAAATACCTATTGGTCATGGTGGACAAATTCACCAAATGGATAGAGGCCAAGCCAGTTGATAGACTTCATATCTGGGGTGGTACACCGTTATGGCGTCCCCCATAGCATCATCACTGATAACGGCATGAACTTCACGGCCGATAAGGTTAAACTCTGGTGCAAAACTATGGGCATCAAGCTCGACTACACTTCAGTCTATCACCCTCAAACTAACGGTCAAGTCGAACGAGCAAATGGTCTAATCATGAGCGGCATCAAACCCAGGCTAGTGCGCTCCCTCACAGAATCTAACAGGCACTGGGTGGAGGAGCTCGACTCCGTACTCTGGGGGCTACGAACCACGCAAAACCGCGCTACCAAATTCACACCATTTTTTATGGTGTACGGCGCAGAGGCAGTTTTGCCCTGTGATATAATTCATGACTCACCTCGCGTGCGCATGTACGAAGAAAGAGAAGCCGAGCTGGATCGGCAGGACAGTTTGGACGCCTTAGAAGAGGAGCGCGACGTGGCAAAAGCTTGTTCCGCATTCTATCAACAGCAGGCTCGAAGATATCAAAGCCGAGAAGTACGGGCCAAAACTTACAATGTTGGCGAATTAGTTCTACGCCTGCCGGACAAGAAAAAGGACAAACTCAAGCCCAAATGGGAAGGTCCCTTCATCATCGACCAAGTCCTGACCGGCGGAGCATGTTGGAAATATGCCCTAGAGGCAATAATAAAAGTATTATTATATTTCCCTGTTCATGATAATTGTCTTTTATTCATGCTATTACTGTATTATCCGGAAATCGTAATACACGTGTGAATACATACCACAATATGTCCCTAGTGAGCCTCTAGTTGACTAGCTCGTTGTGATCAACAGATAGTCATGGTTTCCTGGCTATGGACATTGGATGTCGTT
The DNA here is from genome assembly GCA_963921465.1 of Triticum timopheevii. NCBI lineage: Eukaryota > Viridiplantae > Streptophyta > Magnoliopsida > Poales > Poaceae > Triticum > Triticum timopheevii. The sequence continues at coordinate 68,845,264 of OY997266.1, forward strand.
GATAACGGGATCACATCATTAGGAGAATGATGTGATGGACAAGACCCAATCCTAAGCATAGCATAGAGATCGTGTAGTTCGTATGTTAAAGCTTTTCTAATGTCAAGTATCTTTTCCTTAGACCATGAGATTGTGCAACTCCCGGATACCGTAGGAGTGCTTTGGGTGTACCAAACGTCACAACGTAACTGGGTGGCTATAAAGGTGCATTACAGGTATCTCTGAAAGTGTCTGTTGGGTTGGCACGAATCGAGACTAGGATTTGTCACTCCGTGTAAGCGGAGAGGTATCTCTGGGCCCACTCGGTAGGACATCATCATATGCGCAATGTGACCAAGGAGTTGATCACGGGATGATGTGTTACGGAATGAGTAAAGAGACTTGCCGGTAACGAGATTGAACAAGGTATAAGGATACCGACGATCGAATCTCGGGCAAGTATAATACCGCTAGACAAAGGGAATTGTATGCGGGATCGATTGAGTCCTTGACATCGTGGTTCATCCGATGAGATCATCGTGGAACTTGTGGGAGCCAACATGGGTATCCAGATCCCGCTGTTGGTTATTGACCAGAGAACGTCTCGGTCATGTCTACATGTCTCCCGAACCCGTAGGGTCTACACACTTAAGGTTCGATGACGCTAGGGTTATAAAGGAAGTTTGTATGTGGTTGCCGAATGTTGTTCGGAGTCCCGGATGAGATCCCGGATGTCACGAGGAGTTCCAGAATGGTCCGGAGGTAAAGATTTATATATGGGAAGTCCTATTTTGGCCACCGGAAAATGTTCGGGATTTTTCGGTATTGTACCGGGAAGGTTCTAGAAGGTTCCGGAGTGGGGCCCACCTGCATGGGGGGCCCACATGAACGTGGGTAGTGGGGGAAAGGCCCCACACCCCTGGTCAAGGCGCACCAAGATCCCCCCTTAGAAGGAATAAGATCATATCCCGAAGGGATAAGATCAAGATCCCTAAAAAGGGGGGATAACAATCGGTGGGGAAGGAAATGATGTGATTTCTTTCCTCCCACCTTTGCCAACGCCCCAATGGACTTGGAGGGCAAGAAACCAGCCCCCTCCACCCCTATATATAGTGGGGAGGCGCATGGGAGCTACAGACGAAGTTATGGCGCAGCCCTCCCCCTCTCCCAAGTCCTCCTCCTCTCCCGCGGTGCTTGGCGAAGCCCTGCAGGATAGCCACGCTCCTCCATCACCACCACGCCGTTGTGCTGCTGCTGGATGGAGTCTTCCTCAACCTCTCCCTCTCTCCTTGCTGGATCAAGGCATGGGAGACGTCACCGGGCTGTACGTGTGTTGAACACGGAGGTGCCGTCCGTTCGGCACTTGATCATCGGTGATTTGAATCACGACGAGTACGACTCCATCAACCCCGTTCACTTGAACGCTTCCGCTTAGCGATCTACAAGGGTATGTAGATGCACTCTCCTTCCCCTCGTTGCTGGTATCTCCATAGATAGATCTTGGTGATACGTAGGAAATTTTTTGAATTTCTGCTACGTTCCCCAACAGTGGTATCAGAGCTAGGTCTATTGCGTAGATTCTTTGCACGAGTAGAACACAAAGTAGTTGTGGGCGTTGATTTTGTTCAATATGCTTACCGTTACTAGTCCAATCTTGTTTCGACGGTATTGTGGGATGAAGCGGCCCGGACCGACCTTACACGTACTCTTACGCGAGACAGGTTCCACCGATTGACATGCACTTGGTGCATAAGGTGGCTAGCGGGTGCCAGTCTCTCCCACTTTAGTCGGAACAGATTCGATGAAAAGGGTCCTTATGAAGGGTAAATAGCAATTGACATATCACGTTGTGGTTTTGCGTAGGTAAGAAACGTTCTTGCTAGAAACCCATAGCAGCCACGTAAAACATGCAAACAACAATTAGAGGACGTCTAACTTGTTTTTGCAGGGTATGCTATGTGATGTGATATGGCCAACAAGAATGTGATGAATGATATGTGATGTACGAGATTGATCATGTTCTTGTAATAGGATTCACGACTTGCATGTCGATGAGTATGACAACCGGCAGGAGCCATAGGAGTTGTCTTTATTTATTGTATGACCTGCGTGTCATTGAACAACGCCATGTAATTACTTTACTTTATTGCTAACCGGTAGCCATAGTAGTAGAAGTAATAAGTTGGCGAGACGACTTCATGGAGACACGATGATGGAGATCATGATGATGGAGATCATGGTGTCATGCCGGTGACGATGATGATCATGGAGCCCCGAAGATGGAGATCAATGGAGCTATATGATATTGGCCATATCATGTCACTACTATATAATTGCATGTGATGTTTATTATGTTTATGCATCTTGTTTACTTAGGACGACGGTAGTAAATAAGATGATCCCTTACAACAATTTCAAGAAGTGTTCTCCCCTAACTGTGCACCGTTGCTACAGTTCGTCGCTTCTAAGCACCACGTGATGATCGGGTGTGATGGATTCTTACGTTCACATACAACGGGTGTAAGACAGATTTGCACAGCAATACACTTAGGGTTAACTTGACGAGCCTAGCATGTACAGACATGGCCTCGGAACACGGAGACCGAAAGGCGAGCATGAGTCGTATAGTAGATACGATCAACATGAAGATGTTCACCGACGTTGGCTAGTCCGTCTCACGTGATGATCGGACACGGCCTAGTTGACTCGGATCATGTGATCATTTAGATGACCAGAGGGATGTCTATCTGACTGGGAGTTCATAAGATGAACTTAATTATCTTGAACATAGTAAAAAGACCTTTTGCAAATTATGTCGTAGCTCGCGCCTTAGTTCTACTGTTTAGTTATGTTCCTAGAGAAAATATAGTTGAAAGTTGACAGTAGCGATTATGCAATCAGTAGAAAGCTTATGTCCTTAATGCACCGCTCTGTGTGCCGAACCCCAAATGTCGTTTGTGGATGTTGTGAACATCAGACATACACGTTTTGATAACTACGTGATAGTTCAGTGAAACGGTTTAGAGTTGAGGCATCAAAGACGTTTTTCGAAATGTCGCGGAACATATGAGATGTTTCGAGGGCTGAAATTGGGATTTCAGGCTAGTGCCCACGTCAAGAGGTATAAGACCTCTGACGATTTTCTTAACCTGCAAACTAACGGAGAAAAGCTCAATTGTTGTGCTTGTGCTCAGATTGTCTGAGTGCAACGATTACTTGAATCGAGTGGGAGTTAATCTTCCAGATGAGATAGTGATGTTTCTCCAAAGTCATTGCCACCAAGCTGCTAGAGCTTCGTGATGAACTATAACATATCAGGGATAGATGTGATGATCCTTGAGGTATTCGTGATGTTTGACACCGCGAAAGTAGAAATTAAGAAGGAGCATCAATTGTTGATGAAACCACTAGTTTCAAGAAGGGCAAGGGCAAGAAGGGATACTTCATGAAATGGCAAATCAGCTGCTGCTCTAGTGAAGAAACCCAAGGTTGAACCCAAACCCGAGACTAAGTGCTCCTGTAATAAGGGGAACAACTACTAGAGCAGAATTACCCTAGATACTTGGTAGATAAGAAGGCTGGCAAGGTCGATAGAAGTATATTGGATATACATTATGTTAATGTGTACTTTACTAGTACTCCTAGTAGCACCAAGGTATTAAAATACCGGTTCGGTTGCTAAGTGTTAGTAACTCGAAATAAAAGAGCTATGGAATAAACGGAGACTAGCTAAAGGTGAGCTGACTATATGTGTTGGAAGTATTTCCAAGGTTGATGTGATCAAGCATCGCACGCTCCCTCTACCATCGAGATTTGGTGTTTGCGTTGAGCATAGACATGATTGGATTATGTCTATCGCAATACGGTTATTCATTTAAGGAGAATAATGGTTACTCTGTTTATTTGAATAATACCTTCAATGGTCTTGCACCTAAAGGAATGGTTTATTGAATCTCGATCGTAGTGATACACATGTTCATGCCAAAATATAGTAATGATAGTACCACCTACTTGTGGCACTGCCACGTAAGTCATATCGGTATAAAACGCATGAAGAAGCTCCATGTTGATGGATCTTTGGGCTCACTCGTTTTTGAAAAGTTTGAGACATGTGAACCATGTCTATTGGTGTATATGCATGAAGAAACTCCATGCAAATGGACCGTTTGAACTCACTTGATCTTGAATCACTTGAGACATGCAAATCATACCACATGGGCAAGATGACTAAAATCCTCGGTTTCAGTAAAATGGAACAAGATAGAAACTTGTTGGAAGTAACACATTTTGATGTGTGCAGTCCAATGAGTGCTGAGGAATGCAGTGAATATCGTTATGTTCTTACTTCACAGATGATTCGAGTAGATGTTGAGAATATTTACTTGATGAAACACAAGTCTGAATTATTGAATGGTTCAAGTAATTTCAGAGTGAAGTAGAAGATCATCGTGACAAGAGGATGAAATGTCTATGATATGATCATAGAGATGAGTATCTGAGTTACAAGCTTTGGCACACAATTATGACATTGTGGAAATTGTTTCACAATTAATACCGCCTGGAACACCATAGTTTGATGGTGTGTCCGAACATCATAACTGCACCCTATTGGATATGATGCATACCATGATGTCTCTTATCGAGTTACCACTATCGTTCATGGGTTAGGCATTAGAGACAACCACATTCACTTTAAATAGGGCACCATGTAATTCCGTTGAGATGACACCGTATGAATTATGGTTTAGAGAAACCTAAGTTGTCGTTTCTTAAAGGTTTGGGGCTGCGATGCTTATGTGAAAAAGTTTCAGGATTGATAAGCTCGAACCCAAAGCGGATAAAATGCATCTTCATAGGACACCCAAAACAGTTGGATATACCTCCTAATTCAGATCCGAAAGCAATATGGATTGTTTCTTGAATCGGGTCCTTTCTCGAGAAAAGGTTTGTCTCGAAAAGTTGAGTGGGAGGATGGTGGAGACTTGATATGGTTATTGAACCATCACTTCAACCAGTGTGTATCAGGGCACAGGAAGTTGTTCCCGTGGCACCTACACCAATTGAAGTAGAAGCTTATGATAGTGATCATGAAGTTTCGGATCAAGTCACTGCCGTACCTCGTAGGGTGACAAGGATATGTACTACTTCAGAGTGGTACAGTAATCCTGTCTTGAAGGTCATGTTGCTAGACAACAATGAACCTATGAGCTATGGAGAAGTGATGGTGGGCCCAAATTCCGACAAATGGTTAGAAGCCATGAAATCCGAGATAGGATCCATGTATCAGAACAAAGCATGGACTTTGGTGGACTTGCCCAAAGATCGGCAAGCCATTGAGATAAATGGATCTTTAAGAAGAAGACGGACGTGGATGGTAATGTCACCATCTATGAAGCTCGACTTGTGGCGAAGAGTTTTTCACAAGTTCAAGGAGTTGACTGTGATGAGATTTTCTCATCCGTAGCGATGCTTAAGTCCGTCGGATTCATGTTAGCATTAGCTACATTTATGAAATCTGGCAGATGGATGACAAAACGAGTTTCCTTACCAGTCTTCGTATGGAAAGGTTGTTTGTGATACAATCAGAAAGTTTTTGTCGATCCTAAGGATGCTAAAAGGTATGCTAGCTCCAGCGATCCTTCCATGGACTGGAGTAAGCATCTCAGAGTTGGAATGTGCACTTTGATGAGATGATCAAAGATTTTTTTTGGTTTTATACAAAGTTTATGAGAAACTTGTGTTTCCAAAGAAGTGAGTGGGAGCACTATAGAATTTCTGATGAGTATATGTTGTTGACATATTGTTGATCAGAAATGATGTAGATTTTCTAGAAAGCATATAGGGTTATTTGAAAGGTGTTTTTCAATAGAAAACCTGGATTAAGCTACTTGAACATTGAGCATCAAGATCTATGAGGATAGATCAAAATGCTTAATAATACTTTCAAATGAGCACATACCTTGACATGATCTTGAAGGTGTTCAAGATGGATCAGTCAAAGAAGGAGTTCTTGCCTGAGTTGTAAGGTACGAAGTTAAGACTTAAAGCTCGACCACGGCAGAGTAGAGAGAAAGGACGAAGGTCGTCCCCTATGCTTAAGTCATAGGCTCTACAGTATGCTATGCTGTGTACCACACCTGAAGTGTGCCTTGCCATGTGTCAGTCAAGGGGTACAAGAGTGATCCAAGAATGGATCACAGTACAGCGGTCAAAGTTATCCTTAGTAACTAGTGGACTAAGGAATTTTCTCGGTTATGGAGGTGATGAAGAGTTCGACGTAAAGAGTTACGACGATGCAAGCTTGACACCTATCCGGATAGCTCTGAGTAGAGATACCGGATACGTATAATGGAGCAACAATTTAGAATAGCTCCAAGTAGAACAGTTATTTGGAATAGATCCAAATAAAACGTGGTAGCTACATCTAGGAGATGACATAGAGATTTGTAAAACACACACGGATCTGAAAGGTTCAGACCCGTTGACTAAAACCTCTCTCACAAGCAACATGATCAAACCCAGAACTCATTGAGTATGAATCACATGATGATGTGAACTAGTTTAATGACACTAGTAAACTCTTTGGATGTTGATCACATGGCGATAAGACCTGTTAGTGTTAATCACATGGTGATGTGAACTAGATTATTGACTCTAGTGCAAGTGGGAGACTGTTGGAAATATGCCCTAGAGGCAATAATAAAAGTATTATTATATTTCCCTGTTCATGATAATTGTCTTTTATTCATGCTATTACTGTATTATCCGGAAATCGTAATACACGTGTGAATACATAGACCACAATATGTCCCTAGTGAGCCTCTAGTTGACTAGCTCGTTGTGATCAACAGATAGTCATGGTTTCCTGGCTATGGACATTGGATGTCGTTGATAACGGGATCACATCATTAGGAGAATGATGTGATGGACAAGACCCAATCCTAAGCATAGCATAGAGATCGTGTAGTTCGTATGTTAAAGCTTTTCTAATTTCAAGTATCTTTTCCTTAGACCATGAGATTGTGCAACTCCCGGATACCGTAGGAGTGCTTTGGGTGTACCAAATGTCACAACGTAACTGGGTGGCTATAAAGGTGCATTACAGGTATCTCCGAAAGTGTCTGTTGGGTTGGCACGAATCGAGACTGGGATTTGTCACTCCGTGTAAGCGGAGAGGTATCTCTGGGCCCACTCGGTAGGACATCATCATATGCGCAATGTGACCAAGGAGTTGATCACGGGATGATGTGTTACGGAACGAGTAAAGAGACTTGCCGGTAACGAGATTGAACAAGGTATAAGGATACCGACGATCGAATCTCGGGCAAGTATAATACCGCTAGACAAAGGGAATTGTATACGGGATCGATTGAGTCCTTGACATCGTGGTTCATCCGATGAGATCATCGTGGAACTTGTGGGAGCCAACATGGGTATCCAGATCCCGCTGTTGGTTATTGACCAGAGAACGTCTCGGTCATGTCTACATGTCTCCCGAACCCGTAGGGTCTACACACTTGAGGTTCGATGACGCTAGGGTTATAAAGGAAGTTTGTATGTGGTTGCCGAATGTTGTTCGGAGTCCCGGATGAGATCCCGGACGTCACGAGGAGTTCCGGAATGGTCCGGAGGTAAAGATTTATATATGGGAAGTCCTATTTTGGCCACCGGAAAATGTTCGGGATTTTTCGGTATTGTACCGGGAAGGTTCTAGAAGGTTCCGGAGTGGGGCCCACCTGCATGGGGGGCCCACATGAACGTGGGTAGTGGGGGAAAGGCCCCACACCCCTGGTCAAGGCGCACCAAGATCCCCCCTTAGAAGGAATAAGATCATATCCCGAAGGGATAAGATCAAGATCCCTAAAAAGGGGGGATAACAATCGGTGGGGAAGGAAATGATGTGATTTCTTTCCTCCCACCTTTGCCAACGCCCCAATGGACTTGGAGGGCAAGAAACCAGCCCCCTCCACCCCTATATATAGTGGGGAGGCGCATGGGAGCTACAGACGAAGTTCTGGCGCAGCCCTCCCCCTCTCCCAAGTCCTCCTCCTCTCCCGCGGTGCTTGGCGAAGCCCTGCAGGATAGCCACGCTCCTCGATCACCACCACGCCGTTGTGCTGCTGCTGGATGGAGTCTTCCTCAACCTCTCCCTCTCTCCTTGCTGGATCAAGGCATGGGAGACGTCACCGGGCTGTACGTGTGTTGAACACGGAGGTGCCATCCGTTCGGCACTTGATCATCGGTGATTTGAATCATGACGAGTACGACTCCATCAACCCCGTTCACTTGAACGCTTCCGCTTAGCGATCTACAAGGGTATGTAGATGCACTCTCCTTCCCCTCGTTGCTGGTCTCTCCATAGATAAATCTTGGTGATACGTAGGAAAATTTTTGAATTTCTGCTACGTTCCCCAACAGAGCATACCGTCTACGAAACGCATCGGACAACCAACTCGAGCCGAACCCATGGAACGCAGCCCGTCTCCGAAGATTCTACGCCTAGCGCCGGACTCAGAGTTCGTCTCCTTCCTCCGTCCACATTTTATACTTTAGCTGTCTTTTGTTTTTCTCTCTCTACCTCCTTTTTTCGTAAAGCCTGTGAGGGCTGATCTGCACATTGTGCGCACACACTTGACGTGCGGCTCGCACTCATTATACCTGGGGGCTTCTTTAACAGAAGCTTATTTATAAGGGCTTCACGCCCAAAACATGTGTCACACTTCCGCATGTACCTTTCTTTCACCATTATATGCATCGATATGACTTAAGTTTTGGCCAAGCTGGGTTGCCTGGCTCCTGTGCTTACCACTATGTTCCCGATTGTTCGGCTAGGAGGTAAAGGGAGCACCTCTGCGATTGTTACTGCCGGATCAGCCGGATGTGTACCTCAGACTGGGTGAAGCCGAAAGCTAGCGTTCTTAAGGGAATATTCGGTCGGTGACTTGAAAGATGATTTCTTACTTATTTATTTATCTGCCCCCAGACGCTTTTTTTTCTGCTCTTTTCGCAGTCCGGACATGCACTTTAGGGCATGCCTCCCAGGGAAAGGAACCCCTAACGGAACTATTCTCCCTGGAAGATGTTTCTTACTAACCATGTAATATAATATAACTAGCTGGGCACTTGTCTGATAAAGCACTAATGACCCCTACGTCTGGTCTCCATGCATGCCCCGGTTTTTACATAACCGTGACGATATTCGGACACACTCCGGACTGTTGGGTCCAAAGGTTGAAGCGAACAGGTCCGCAAAGACAAACGATCTACAATCCGGCTAGAAGGCATTTTACATGTCATTTTAAATTACATCGTCAACTTGACTGATTGTACTCCTCTTCAATCCCGTCTAACAGGCTGTCTAGTTTACAGTCCCGTTGGGAATACTTAGAGGCCAACTCTACTTGTCTGTACATTAAGCTCACAGGGATCTCCTTCCCGTCAGGCCCCACAGGTCCGACCTCGGCCATGTGGTTCGGATCAGCCTTCGTGTACCGCGTCTTCACCATGGCCCAGGCCTCCCTGGTGCCTTGACAGCAGGCCGATATCTTCCACAAACGGAAGCGCTGCCGTGCTCCCTGAAGCTTCTCCGCAAGCCCTCCAAGACCCTCGGGTAGGGAGACGGACGGCCATAAGGCATGGGCGACGCTGCTCATCACCTGCCGAACACGTTCGTGCAGTTGCAACAGCTCGGGAAGTAGGTCACCCGTTGAACCGGGCATTTCCTCCGCAGGACAACCTGTGAGCACACCTACAGACACATTTCTGTCAATTGACTTCCTCACTGAACTCTTCTTTTTCAAAAGAGTTTGCTCAAGCACTTACTGTAAATGCCGCGACGAAGCCGCTGATTCTCCTTCACGGAGTCAGACAGCTGGACCCGAACATCTTTTAGTTCTTCGCCCAGCTGGGTGTTGGCATCTTGGAGTTTGTTCCTCTCCTGCTGCACCCTCATAAGCACCTTCCTCCTGCGAACCTCCCCCCTAGGAGTATGCGTGTAGTACTTTGTTTCAAGGGCTTTTAAATTTTTGCAATAAGTATGTGAGTTCTTTATGACTAATGTTGAGTCCATGGATTATACGCGCTTTTACCTTTCCATCATTGCTAGCCTCTTCAGTACCGTGCATTGCCCTTTCTCACCTCGAGAGTCGGTGCAAACTTCGCAGGTGCATCAAAACCCCGTGATATGATACGCTCTATCACACATAAGCCTCATTATATCTTCCTCAAAACAGCCACCATACCTACCTATTATGGCATTTCCATAGCCATTCCGAGATATATTGCCATGCAACTTTCATCATCATCATATACATGACTTGAGCATTTATTGTCATATTGCTTTGCATGATCGTAAGATAGCTAGCATGATGTTTTCCTGGCTTGTCCGATTTTTGATGTCATTGCTACGCTAGATCATTGCACATCCCGGTACATCGCCGAAAGCATTCTATAGAGTCATATCTTTGTTCCAGTATCGAGTTGTAATATCGAGTTGTAAGTAAATAAAAGTTAGATGATCATCATTATAGAACATTGCCCCATAAAAAAATAAAAAGAAAAAAAAGAAAAAAAAAGGAAAGGCCAAAGAAGCCTAAATAAAAAAAAGGGGGCCAAAGAAGCCCACCAAAAAAAAGGGGCAATGTTACTATCTCTTTTTCCACACTTGTGCTTCAAAGTAGCACCATGTTCTTCATGTAGTGAGTCTCATATCTTGTGCTTCAAAGTAGCACCATGTTCTTCATATAGATTGTCTCCTATGTTGTCACTTTCATATACTAGTGGGAATTTTCATTATAGAACTTGGCTTGTATATTCCAACGATGGGCTTCCTCAAATGCCCTAGGTCTTCATGAGCAAGCAAGTTGGATGCACACCCACTTAGTTTCTTTTGTTGAGCTTTCATACACTTATAGCTCTTAGTGCATCCGTTGCATGGCAATCCCTACTCCTCACATTGACATCAATTGATGGGCATCTCCATAGCCCGTTGATTAGCCGCGTTGATGTGAGACTTTCTCCCTTTTTGTCTTCTCCACATAACCTCCATCGTCATATTCTATTCCACCCATAGTGCTATATCCATGGCTCACGCTCAAGTATTGCGTGAAGGTTGAAAAAGTTTGAGAATACTACAGTATGAAACAATTGCTTGGCTGACACCGGGATAGGCATGAGGGGTACCTTGTGTTAATAAAAGGGATAACTATTGCTCATAGTACTATATGATTTTTGTAGGAATAACTTTCTGAAGCATTGATGTTTTGAAAGACATGATTGTTTGTTGGGATGCCCTCAGTATTATTGTTTTTGTGTCAAATGGTAGATTATTGCTTTGAATCACTCGTGTCTTAATATTCATGCCATGATTAGACATATGATCAAGATTATGCTAGGTAGCATTCCACATCAAAAATTATCTTTTTTATCATTTACCTACTCGAGGACGAGCAGGAATTAAGCTTGGGGATGCTGATACGTCTCCGTGGTATCTATAATTTTTGATTGTTCCATGCCAATATTATTCAACTTTCATATACTTTTGGCAACTTTTCATATTATTTTTGGGACTAACATATTGATCCAGTGCCCAGTGTCAGTTCCTGTTTGTTGCATGTTTTTTGTTTCGCAGAAACCCAATATCAAACGGAGTCCCAACGGGATAAAAATGGACGGAGGTTTTTTTTGGAACATTTATGATTTTTGGGAAGTGAAATCAACGCGAAACAGTGTCCGGGGTGGTCACAAGGTAGGGGGGCGCGCCCTCCCCCCCCCCCCCCCAGGCGCGCCCCTGACCCTCATGGTCCACCCGTAAGGCGGTTGACGCTCTTCTTCTGGTGCAAGAAAGCTATTTTTATGAGAAAGATCTAGGCGAAAGATTCACCCCAATCGGAGTTACAGATCTCCAGATATAAAGGAAATGGTGAAGGGTTAGAATCAGGGAACGCAGAAACAGAGAGATAGATCCAATCTCGGAGGGGCTCTCGCCCCTCCCAAGCCATGGGAGCCAAGGACCAGAGGGGAAACCCTTCTCCCATCTAGGGAGAAGGTCAAGGAAGAAGAAGAAGAAGGGGGGCTCTCTCCCCCTTGCTTCTGGTGGCGCCGGAACGCCGCCAGGGGCCATCATCATCACCGCGATCTTCACCAACACCTCCGCCATCTTCACCAATATCTCCATCACCTTCCCCCTTCTATCTACAGCGGTCCACTCTCCCGCAACCTGCTGTACCCTCTACTTGAACATGGTGCTTTATGCTTCATACTATTTATCCAATGATGTGTTGCCATCCTATGATATCTGAATAGATTCCCGTTGTCCTATCGGTGATTGATGAATTGCTATGATTGGCTTGATTTGCATATTTTATTATTGGTGTTGTCCTATTGTGCCCTCCGTGTCGCGCAAGCGTGAGGGATTCCCCTTGTAGAGTTTGGAATATGATTATGATTTGCTTATGGTGGGTGGCGTGAGTGACAGAAGCACAGACCCGAGTAAGTAGGTTGTTTGCGTATGCGAAAAAGGGGACTTGATACTTTAATGCTATGGTTGGGTTTTACCTTAATGAATCTTTAGTAGTTGTGGATGCTTGCTAGAGTTCCAATCATAAGTGCATATGATCCAAGTAGATAAAGTATGTTAGCTTATGCCTCTCCCTCAAATAGAATTGCAATAGTGATTACCGGTCTAGTAACATAGTCAGATGCTTAGGGACAATTTCACAATTCCTACCACCACTTTTCCACACTCGCTATATTTACTTTCTTGTTTCTTTATATTAACAGTCCCTACTTTTTATTTATGTGTCTTTATTATCTTGCTAACCTATCCAAAAACACCTACAAAGTACTTCTAGTTTCATACTCATTCTAGGTAAAGCGAACGTCAAGCGTGCGTAGAGTCGTATCAGTGGCCGATAGGACTTGAGAGAGTATTTGTTCTACCTTTAGCTCCTCGTTGGGTTCGACACTCTTACTTATCGAAAGAGGCTACAACTATCCCGTATACTTGCGGGTCATCACTATCAAACTACTCGTTACTTATAATTTCAGTGCTTGCAGACATTACCTTGCGGAAAACCGCTTGCCATTTCCTTCTGCTCCTAGTTGGGTTCGACACTCTTACTTATCTAAAGGACTACAATTGATCCCCTATACTTTTGGGTCACCAAGGCTGTTTTCTGGCGCCGTTGCTGGGGTGTGAAGCGCTCTTGGTAAGTGGAAATCGCTAAGGAAAATTATTACTACGTGCTAAAATTTATTGTCACTTGTTACTATGGAGAACAATCCTTTGAGGGGTTTGTTCGGGGTATCTTCACATTGTTTGGAACCACAATTAGTTACCCCTCAACCTACTTCACCTACTGAAAATATTGAATATGAAATTCCTTTGGGTATGATAGAAAAACTGCTAGCTAATCCTTATGCAGGAGATGGAACCGAACATCCTGATATGCACTTAATATATGTGGATGAAATTTGTGGATTGTTTAAGCTTGCAGGTTTACCCAGAGATGAATCTAAGAAGAAGGTTTTCCCTTTATCTTTGATGGGAAAAGCATTGGCATGGTATAGGCTATGCTATGATATTGGATCTTGGAATTGGAATCGATTGAAATTGGAATTTCACCAAAAAAATTATCCTATGCATTTAGTTCATCGTGATCGGAATTATATATATAATTCCTGGCCTCGTGAAGGAGAAAATATCGCTCTAGCTTGGGGGAGGCTTAAGTCAATGTTATATTCATGGCCCAATCATGAGCTCTCAAGAGAAATTATTATTCAGAATTTTTATGCTCGGCTTTCTCATAATGATCGATCCATTCTCGATACTTCTTGTACTGGTTCCTTTATGAAGAAGACTATTAAATTTCAGTGGGATCTTTTGGAAAGAATTAAACGCAACTCTGAAGATTGGGAACTCAATGAAGGTAAAGAGTCAGGTATTAAGCTTGAGTTTGATTGTGTTAAATCTTTTATGAATACCGATGCTTTTCAAAAGTTTAGCACTAAATATGGACTTGGCTCTAAGATAGTAGCCTCCTTTTGTGAATCTTTTGCTACTCATGTTGATCTCCCTAAGGAGAAGTGGCTTAAATATCACCCACTTATCAAAGAAGAAATTAAGGAACTGGTAATAGCTAAAGAAGAAACTATCATTTACAATGTTGATCCAGTTGTTCCTACTGCTTATATCGAGAAACCACCTTTCCCAGTTAGGATGAAGGAACATGCTAAGGTTTCAACTGTGGTCAATAAAAGTTATATTGGAACACCTAAACCAGCTGAACAAATCAAGGTAGAACCTAGAGTTGCTATGGTTAAAGATCTCTTGGTCGATAATGTTGATGGGAATGTTATTTACTTCGTTGGTGAAGCTGCTAGAATTGCCAAACCCGATGGGAAAGATAAACATAGAACCGTTGTTGGCATGCCCATTGTCTCAATTAAAATATGAGATCACTGTTATCATGGTTTATGTGACATAGGTGCTAGCGTGAGTGCTATTTCTTTTACTTTATATCAAGAAATTATGAATGACATAGCACCCGCTGATAGAAGACATAGATGTTACTATTAAACTTGCTAACAAAGACACCATCACACCACTTGGGATTGTTAGAGATGTTGAAGTCTTGTGTGGGAAAATATAATACCCTACTGATTTTCTTGTTTTTGGTTCCCCACAGGATGACTTTTGTCCCATTATCTTTGGTAGACCTGTCTTGAACACCGTTAATGCTAAAACAGATTTTGAGAATCAAACTGTCGGTGTTGGTTTTGGTGATGAGTCTCATGAGTTTAATTTTTCCATGTTTGGTAGAAAGCATCATAAGAAAGAATGACCTAGTAAGGATGAGAAATAATGACCTAGTAAGGATGAAATTATTAGTCTTGCTTCTATTGCCATGCCTCCTACTGGTCCTTTAGAATAATATCTGTTAGACCATGAAAATGATTTGCATATGCATGAAACAAATGAAATAGATAGAATCTTGTTTGAACAACAACCTCTGCTTAAACACAATTTGCCTATTGAAACTCTAGGAGGTCCTCCTCCACCTAAAGGCGATCCTGTGTTTGAATTAAAACAATTGTCTGACACTTTGAAATATGCTTATCTTGATGAGAAAAAGATATATCCTGTTACTATTAGTGCTAAGCTTTCAGAACACGAAGAAGAAAGATTATTGGAAGTTCTAAGGAAGCACCAAGATGCTATTGGATATACTCTTGATGATTTTAAGGGCATCAGTCCCACTATATGTCAGCACAAGATTAATATGGATCTGATGCTAAACCCGCTGTTGATCACCAACGTCGGTTGAATCCGAAGATGAAAGAAGTGGTAAGAACGGAAATATTAGAACTTCTGGAAGCAGGTATAATCTATCCTATAGCTGATAGTAGATGGGTAAGTCCTGTCCATTGTGTCCCTAATGAAAGAGGTATTACTGTTGTTCCTAATGATAAGAATGAACTTATTCCACAAAGAATTGTTACAGGCTATAGAATGGTAACTGATTTTAGAAGATTAAACAAAGCAACTAGAAAATATCATTAGCCTCTGCCTTTTATTGATCAAATGATAGAAATATTATCTAAGCACACACATTTTTGCTTCCTTGATGGATATTCTAGTTTTTCACAAATACCTGTTTCTCAACCTGATCAAGACAAGACCACTTTTACTTGTCCTTTTGGAACTTATGCTTATAGACGTATGCCTTTTGGTTTACGCAATGCACCTGCTACCTTTCAAAGATGAATGACTGCTATATTCTCTGACTTTTGTGAAAAGATTGTTGAGTTATCATTGATGGCTTTTCTTTTTATGAGAAGTCTTTTGATGATGGTTTAAGCAATCTTGATCGAGTTTTGCAGAGATGTGAGCAAGCGAATCTTGTCTTGAATTGGGAGAAGTGCCACTTTATGGTTAATGAAGGTATTGTTTTGGGCCATAAAATTTTTGAAAGAGGTATTGAGGTGGACCAAGCTAAGGTTGCTGCAATTGAGAAAATGCTATGTCCTAAAGATATCAAAGGTATTCGTAGCTTCCTAGGTCATGCTGGTTTTTATAGGATATTTATCAAAGACATCTAAAATTTTTGGGCCTCTCACAAATCTTTTGCAAAAGGATATTCCTTTTGTTTTTTATGATGATTGTCTAGAAGCCTTCGAAACACTAAAGAAATCGTTAATTTTTGCACCTATTATTCAACCACCTGATTGGAACTTACCTTTTGAAATTATGTGTGATGCTAGTGATTATGTTGTTGGTGCTGTTCTAGGAGAGAGAGTTGATAAGAAACTGAATGCTATTCACTATGCTAGTAAAACTCTAGACAGTGCCCAACGAAATTATGCTACTACTGAAAAAGAATTTTTAGCACTTGTGTTTGCTTGTGATAAATTTAGATCCTATATTGTAGATTCAAAAGTAATTTTCCACAGTGACCATGATGCTATAAAATATCTTATGGAAAAGAAAGATGCTAAACCTAGGCTTATTTGATGGGTTCTCTTGCTACAAGAATTTGATTTGCATATCACTAATAGAAAAGGAGCGGAGAACCCCATGGCTGATAACTTGTCTAGGCTTGAAAAATGTTCTTGATGACCCACAACCTATTAATGATAGTTTTCCAGATGAGTAATTAGCTGCAATAAATGTTTCTAAAAGTACACCTTGGTATGCTGACTATGCTAATTATATTGTTGCTAAATACATTTCCCCTAGCTTTACATACCAACAAAAGAAAAATTCTTATATGATGTAAGACATTACTTTTGGGATGACCCACATCTTTATAAAGGAGTAGATGGTATTATTAGATGTTGTGTACCTAAGCATGAACAGGGACAAATCCTACGGAAATGTCGCTCCGAAGCTTATGGAGGACATCATGTGGGAGATAGAACTGCTCACAAGGTATTTCAATCTGGGTTTGATTGGCCTACTCTCTTCAAGGATGCTCGTAAGTTCGTATTATCTTGTGATGAATGTCAATGAATAGGTAATATCGGTAAGCATCAAGAAATGCCTATGAATTATTCACTTGATGTTGAACCATTTGATGTTTGGGGATTTTATTTCATGGGACCTTTTCCTTCCTCTAATGGGTTGATGACCCACAAGTATATCGGGTCTATTGCAGCCTTTTCGATAAGTAAGAGTGTCGAACCCAACAAGGAGCAGAAGGAAATGGCAAGTGGTTTTCAGCAAGGTAATGTCTGCAAGTGCTAAAATTGTAAGTAGCAGAGTAGTTTGATAGCAAGATAATTGGTAACGAGCAAGTAACAATAGTAGTAGCAAGAGTGCAGCAAGGTAGCCCAATCCTTTTGAGGCAAAGGACAGGCCAAAACGGTTTCTTATGACAAGCAAAGTGTTCTTGAGGTTACACGGGAATTTCATCTAGTCACTTTCATCATGTTGGCTTAATTCGTGTTTGGTACTTTGATAATTTGATATGTGGGTGACCGGTGCTTAGGTGTTGTTCTTACTTGAAAAAACTTCCTGCTTATGACTAACCCTCTCGCAAGCATCCGGAACTACGAGAAAAGTATTAGGAATAAATTCTAACCATAGCATTAAACTTTTGGATCCAATCGGTCCATTATGGAATAGCGTATAAACTGGGGTTTATGCTTCTGTCACTCTCGCAACCCACCATCTAATAACTACTCCACAATGCATTCCCTTAGGCCCAAATTTGGTGAAGTGTCATGTTGTTGACATTCACATGACACGACTGAGAGAATGGCAACATACATACCATCAAAATATCGAACACATATCAAGTTCACATGATTACTTGCAACATGATTTCTCCCGTGACCTCCAGAACAAAAGTAACTACTCAAAAATGATAAACATGCTCAAGATCAGAGGGGTATTGAATAGCATAATGGATCTGAACATATAATGTTCCACCAAATAAACCATATAGTAATCAACTACAAGATGTAATCAACACTACTAGTCACCCACAAGCACCAATCTACAGTTTTGATACAAAGATTGAACACAAGAGATGAACTAGGGTTTGAGAGGAGTTGGTGCTGTGAAGATGTTGATGAATATAGCCCTCCACAATATGGGAGAGTTGTTGGTGATGATGATTTCCCCCTCCGGGAGGGAAGTTCCCCGGCGGAATCGCTCCGCCGGAGGGCAAAATTGCTCCTGCCCAAGTTCCGCCTCGAGGCGGCGATGCTTCATCCCGAATGTCCTCTCCTTATTTTTTCTAGGTCAAAATGACTTATATACCAGAAAATGGGCACCGGAGGTGGACCGAGGATAGCAGCTCCCACTAGGGCGCGCCTGGGCCTCCTGGCGCGCCCAGGTGGGTTGTGCCCACCTGGTGGCCCTCCTCTGGTACTTATTTGCTCCAATATTTATTAAATAATCCATAAAAAATTCTCGGGGAGTTTCATCTCATTTGGAGTTGTGCAGAATAGGTTGCTTGACGTAGCTTTTTCGGGTCCAGATTTCCACCTGCCAGAATTCTCCCCCTTGGTGCATACCTTGCGTATTATGAGGAAAATGCATTAGAATTACTCCAAAAATCATTATTATTCAATAATTCAACATAAATAATAGTAGGAAAACATGATGCAAAATGGATGTTTCAACTCCCCCAAGCTTAGACCTCGCTTGTCCTCAAGCGAAAACCAAACTCGAAAAACATGCCCACATGCTTAGAGAGAGATGTGTCGATAAAAACAAAAATACCAACATAGCAGCATCATGTGACTTATTATCAGCAACAAACTTTAATACAAAACTTTTATTATAGAAATTTTATCATAGACTTCTCATGAACAAGTGACAATTCATCACAACAATGAAGTATAAAGCATAAACTCTATTGTAAACCAACAAACTATGTTCTCAGTCAACTTTGCAACTACAATTCATCATCTTTTCAAGAAGGGTCACGTATCAGAGCCTTTAGGTAAGTACACATACTCAACGATTATTTAGTCTTCTATGATTGATAATACTCACCGCGTACACATCAGCAAAACGTTTCAACCGGACACAAAGAAAGATAGGGGCTTATAGTTTCGCCTCCCAACATATTCAACTGGACATATGTGGCTAGATCTTTACTCACCACATGATGCTTGCCAAAGGAGAAAAATAAAATGAATAGAGAGAAAAACTTTGACTCTTGCATAAAAGTAAATACATTAAAGTAAAAGATAGGCCCTTCACAGAGGGAAGCAGAGGTTGCCATGCGCCTTTTGTTTGTATGCTCAACCCCTTAGTGCAAGAGAACATCACGTTATATTGCCCCTTGTGATGGCAACCTTTATTATGCAGTCTGTCATTTTTATTCTTCACCATCACAAGTTCATACAACACTCAATTTTCCCTTACACTAAATGATCTCACATTTTTAAAAGCAATTTTTATTGCCCTTTTTTCACAGATGACAACTTACTTGAAGGATCTTACTCAACCCATAGGTAGATATGGTGGACTCTCAAACAAGATAGGGGTTAAGGGTTTTGGATGCACAAGTAGTATCTCTACTTAGTGCGGAGTTTTTGGCTAGCAAAGATAGGGGCAAGCACCACATGTTAAAGGATCTATGCCAATATGACTTCTATGTGAATATGAACAAACATAAATCATTAGGTTGTCTTCCTTGTCCAACGCTAACAATTTTGGCATATAATATTTTGATGGATGCTCACAATCACAAAAGATTTCCATGATAGTGTATTTATATGTGAATCTTCTCTTCCCTTATTAATTCTTTGATGTGTTGCATCATTGAACAATGCAATGTTTGTCAATCTACAATAAAGTTTTCTACTTATACTTTTCCTTGTGTAATGCCATCACTTACCATAAGATTAGCATATGATCCTTTTCTTTTATTTCCTTTATTTTTATTGCAGCAAGAACGTAAAGAAGGCAAAACTCAAACTAAACTTTATTATATCTCGCAAACTATTACAAGGATTGATCACTAAGAAAACTCACAAAAAGAAAGGATCAAACTAAAATTTTATTCACCTAATAGCAAAAGGTAACCATTGATCGAACTAAGAAAATAAAGGCAAAGTATAGTGGAGATTGATACGATACTGGGGCACCTCCCCCAAGCTTGGTGAAAGCCAAGGGGAGTGCCTACCGGGGATATACACCGCGGTATGACCCAATCGGAAGTATGACTCATCCGGACTTGATGTTTCATTGGTATCCCGCCGGAGGATTGGCAACTCACCGGACTGGCGGCTCACTGGTCTGACGACTCATGAGCCTAGTGACACAATGGTTCCGATGGTGAGTCAGATAGAAGACTAGGGCCAAGGCCCAGAAGGTTGGCTCATGTTAATGGTGGGCCAGTTTAAGAGGAAAGACATGAGGAATATTTGCTTTACAAGGAGTCAGACCCGGACTTGTATCCGGCTTGTATTAGAAGATAGACTAGTCCTAATCCTATTTGGACTCCACATGTAACCCTCCCCTTCAACTAATATAAGGAGGGGTAGGGCACCCCAAAGGAAGAGAAGAAAACAATCGTTAAGGCTAGACACAACTAGAGGAGAGCCGGATTTACGGCGACTCCCTCATGATCATAATGAGACCTAGCCACAAACAACATGTAGGGTTATTACTGGATGATGTTTCCCGGGGCCCGAAGCTGTCTAAATCCTTGTCTTGTGTGTTGCGTCTCTTGTCCCGATCAACCCCTCTCAAGCTATCACAAAGATGCGTTGGCCTCCGACTAACTCCTCACACTAGGACATCTGTCGTGACAATTCCAAGATAGTTGGCGCCCACCGTAGGGCTCGAACCTAGGGTGGTGTTGAGTTCTTGGAGGGATTTCTTCAGGGATCGAGAAGCTTGCGATGTGCTGGATGAAAAAGAGCCAGCGTAGAAGATAAAATCATCGACGATCAGTCAAAGCGAGTATACAAGATTTTAGATGAAGAAAAAATTAGGGTTGCGTTTATACACCAGCGCACGCGACCAAGATGCGTATCTGCTGAAGGATAATACAAGTCATCGGTTCAATCCGATTTGCAGCGAAACCGAGTTCAAGTAAAAGGAACTGAGGGATGGACCCCAGCCTGATATCGTATCAATAAAAGACAAACATGATGGAAAGAATAGCCCAACAATGTCAATGGGATCTTTCCATGTACAGAACTGTGGGATCGATGGCAGCCAACCACAAGGGAATTGTTTAGCTTGGCACGGATTTTGAGCAAAGTTCATTAAATCTACCATATGAAGCTATTAGTACAATATGGATCGGTTTTTTTCCAGCTTACTATATTGAGCAAATCAACAGGTTATTCCGATTCACGTAGCCGGATGATCATCAATGGGAAGTCGGATCGGTGTTTTTAGTGTGTCATGGTATGAAACTGAGACATCTCACAAGTTTTCTGTTTGGTTTGTCACGCTCGCCGATGCAGCCTGAGCCAGCGTCATCTCCGCTGGCCTCGATCGAGCCGCCGCCTCGCACTGCTTCAGTTGCTGCCTTAGGCCTTGGGCCGGGCCGCTCCTATGGCTGCTACTAAACCGACTTGGTTCCCGCCATGGCTCGTGAGTGTCATCGCCCGTCGCTGCCTCGAGCCAGCCAGCCTTTGCCGCTATGGCCTCATCATGCTACAGCCAAACAGCAAGCGTGGCCTCCCTTCTTTGTTGGTGTGAAATGCCATGCTCCGTCTATTCTGACGCAAGAGAAGGAGGAAGTTGACTTTCCAAGCAGGTCAATAGAGACAAAAATAAAAATAAAAAAATTCGGCAGGTCTTCAGGTGCATAAGAATCAACAAAGTTAGCACATGTTGGCAGAAAGAAGCTAGGAAGTCACCAGGAGAATAGATGAAATCACAACTCCTACAACTCACAAGCAGGGGGCAATCTGCAGTGATGGATCAAATAGTGCTAAGCACTCCTGATTATATAAAGAACCTTTGGTACATGAAAGTGCTAGTATCGACTAGAGAGGGGGGGGGGTGAATAGGCGATTTTTATGAAAGTCTTCAAAACTTGGAAGTTTCGAAGACAGACAACAGAAATAACCTAGTTGATATGCAGCGGAAGTTAAACTACCATAAGCAAGCCATAGTCAAGTATGTAATGATGTGAAAGTACAAGACTAACAGCAGCTAAGTAGTAATAGGGATCAAGATGGAAGATAGTATGAAGCCAATCAACAGCAGTAGCCAAACAATGAAGTCAAACAGATAGTCATATGGGCAGTGACTTCATGAAGACAAACTAAAGTAAGGATGGGAAGGGATAGAACCAGTTGCTTGTTGAAGACACAGGATTTGTTGGACCAGTTCCAGTTGCTGTGACAACTGTACGCCTGGTTAGGGAGGCTGAGATTTAACTCAGAAGACCGTGTCTTCACCTTATTCCCCTTGAGCTAAGGACACCCAGTCCTCGCCCAATCACTCTGGTAAGTCTTCAAGGGAGACTTCCAAACCTTCACAGCCTTCGTTCACCGGCAATCCATAATTACTCTTGGATGCTCAGAACGTGACGCCTAACCGGCTGGAGGATACACAGTCCTCAAGTGTAATAAGTCTTCAGGTCACACAGACAGAAAGACTTCAGTGATGCCTAACACTCTTTGGCTCTGGGTGTTTTGGGCTTTGTCCTCGCAAGGATTTCTCTCTCTCAAATGCTTCGAGGTGGGTTGCTCTCAAACGACAAAAGCCGTAACTAACTCTGAGCAGCCACCAATTTATGGTGTAGGGGGTGGGCTATTTATAGCCACTAGGCAACCCGACCTGATTTGTCCAAAATGACCCTGGGTCACTAAGGAACTGACACGTGTTCCAACGGTCAGATTTCAAACACACGCGGCAACTTTACTTGGGCTACAAGCAAAGCTGACTCATCCAGCTCTGGATAAGATTTGCTCTCATTGTCTTCGCTTGAAGACATAGGATTTGAGTTGAGCATCACTTCAGTCACTCTGACTTAGTTCACTTGGACCCCACTTAACAGTACGGTGGTTCCTATGACTCAACAAAGAAGAAAAGGAGAGAATGAAGCCACATAGTCTTCGCGCTGCACAGTCTTCATGTAATGTCTTCTCCTGTCATAGTCTTCAATATGAATATCTTCTCATACCACCATTGTCTTCAATGTCTTCATACATTTTTAGGGGTCATCTCCGGTAGGTAAACCGAATCAATGAGGGACACCACCTGCGTTATCCTGCAATTCTCACAAACGCATTAGTCCCTCAACCAACTTTGTCGTCAATACTCCAAAACCAACTAGGGGTGGCACTAGATGCACTTACAATCTCCCCCTTTTTGGTGATTGATGACAAACTGGTTGAAGTTTTCAACGGGGATAAAGTATGTGAAATTGCAAAAGATAGGAAATTGTCTTCATAAGTAGCAAGGGCTCCCCCTGAAGATGTGCATATAAGTAATTTGCTTTTGGAATGCAAATGCACATGGCAGGTTTTACTTATGGAGATCCACTTCAACTTATGAAGATAATTCATCATGCATGAACTGATATAGTAAGTAGAATGACATGCATAATGAAAAATGGACGTCTGCAGAATGATCTAAGTGCGGAAGTTATCATCGCACATGCGGAATTTATCATCGCATCACAGTAAAGTAGATAGGTAGCAGACGACCATCAAGTTTAGGTGTTACGACTCAAAGAATCAAATGTTTCAAAAGGCAAGAGTTGTAAGCACGCAGCAAAATATAATGCAACCGCCCATATGAACCCGTTTGAAGACTATCGACTCATACGCTTCTCCCCCTTTTGTCAGTAAGGACCAAAAAGGTTTGAAGACATAGAGCATTTACTCGTCATGAGTAGGTGAAGCAGCAGGGTTGTCGTCGTTGGGTAGCGATGCAGATGAACTTGGTGTAGAGTCGATGCGTGCAGTAGTTGGAGGTGGTGAAGTAGCGTCATCTTCATCATCAATTACTTTGGCATTTATGGTTGCCACGGAGGAAGAATATTCTGAGTCTTCAAGAGATGGAGTACGACGTAGGACAGCAGTCCATGGAGGAGTGGTGTCAAACTGAAATCTCTCATTGAAGCCATCGTCTTGAAGATCTGCTTCAGCACTGAGCAAGGTCAAACTCTTCCATGATCACCGGCAAGTTTCATGAGCAATAAATGCATTCTTGGTGGCAAGGTTGTGAATGCGATTGACGTCCACTAAGAGGCTTTGCATCTGTCTCTTGAGCCAAAAATGATGTTTGTCTTGTTAATGATGAAGGGCCACGAGAAGTTCTTGGTCATTCAGAACATGAGAACGCTTTGGACGCCTTTGGGCAATGGTGCTTTCAGTGGCTTCAGTGGGTGCTCGATGAGGCAGACGAGTGTTTCCAGCTAAGGGATAAATTCGTGTCGCTGCTTGAACACCGTCAATGGGTTGAGTGAAGCTTTGGTGCTCGGCATTATGAAGACAAAGAGGCTTCTTGGCAGGATCAGGGTATATGGCTTCAACTGACATATCAACCTCTAGTAAAAATATCAGATGATTGCGAGCAGAGGGCTGATAGTTGACTGATGAGTGTCGCTTGATGAGGCGCATGACCCATGGAGCATAAAACTTGAGACCAAATAGGTCAGAGCCGGAAGCAGCAATTTGCCTGATGAAGAAATCTTGTGTGTTGAAGCTGATGCCATTGAGAATGTAGAAGACCAAAGTCTTCATTGCTCCTTCTAGCTTGGCCGCTGATGAATGTCCTTTGATTGGCCACAGAGTCCGCTTGATGATATGATATATGGTGCGAGGCAGATACTCAAGGTCTTCAACAAAGAAATTTGTTGGATATTCAGCGTCAGATGGCAAGGGCTTCATCATGCTCAACATCTGGCTCATATTGGGTTCTGGCTTATGGAAGATACTCTCTACAGCATTGCGGTGCAGCTGACAGTCAGGTTCATATAGTTCTCCTGGAGTGGCTAGCCCTGTAAGCTCGATGATATCCATGGCTTTCGCTTCATGATGAACATTTCCAGTCATCCACTCAAGAACCCATGTCTTGATATCTCTGTTGTAGCCGCGAATGTGTAGAGTAGCATAGAATTGAAGCAATAGCTCTTCATTCTAGTGTTCTTTGTCTGTCACAAAGTGGAGCAGACTAGCATCACGAAAGCAATCAAGTGCTTCTTCTAAGCACGGTAGTCCAGCAATGGCTTCTGTATCAAGGCGCATGTGAGGGAAAATGCGGCCTTGATCATATAGAACGCAGGAGTAATAGCTTCGCTGTTGATAGCTCTAGAACCGATCTGAAGATATTCTTGGCTTGGAGTAGGGGTTCTTGGTGCTGTCAAAGAAGGTATTGTGGCTTTTGAAGCCATTTGCATTGAAAGATCCTGGTGAGTTTGCAGTACCTGGAAACCTTGGCAGCCTTGGCTTGGGTTTCTGGACCTGAGGCCTATGCTCAATGTGATAGTCAAATTGAGGTCCTGAGGCAGTAGGCGGAGGCACCAGAATTGGCCATCGGACAGCGGTAAGCTGACCATGACTGTATGCTTGCTCAATTGTGTGAGGCCTTGTTGGCGGAACTGGAGCAGGGGCAACAGTTGAGGCGACATGCTGCACAACAAGGGCTTCGAGAGCGATTATCTCATTGGGTTCAGGTGCAGCAGCCTCAGTGGTTTCAGGTTCAGTGGCCACACTTGCTTCTGGCACACTAGTTGGAGGCTCCACATTAGCGTCAGCCATGACTATGTCATTGGCTTCATTGGTGTTGGCGGTGGCAGCCTCAACATTGTCAACCTCCTCTTGACGAACAGGAGGGTCGGACACATGCACGTTCACATCAGGAACTGCTTCTTCTTCAATTGCTGGGGGAGTAGGTACATGTACTTCTTGATTTTCTTCGGCTGATGCAACCGGAATGTCTTCAGCTGTATGAGCTTCAGACTCAGAAACATTCACAGTTGGAGGAGGTTCAGAAAATACTTTACATCCAACAGGTGAATGTTGCACTTCTCCTTCTGGAACGCTCGACAGAGGGACTTGAGGCCTTTGTCCTTTACGAAGCCTGCGTAATGCTGGCAACGCCTTTGGAGATGGAGTTGGCTGGGCCTCAAAGTCTTCATCTTCTTCTTGCACAGGGGGTGTAGCTTGTTGTTGTTGTTGTTGGGGAGTACTGGGGGAGTCTTGAAGTTGTGGGTGATCAGCCCACTATGCATCCTGAGCAATTGGCGTCAGTGGACGACCAATGCTGATGAGTTCGATGTTCGTATGAACAGGCGGTGATACCACTTCATGTGCGATCTGAGGAAGGACTTCATCATTGTCAACATTGTCATGATGACCAATGTCTTCAGCAGTGGTGGGTTCAGCTGCTAGAATATCTTCAGCTTCATGATCCTCTGTGAGAGCAGGCTCATGAACTATCATCTGTCTTTCTTGATGTTCAGACGCAGAGCGAACCATTGAGATGGGTTCAACAACGAGGGGCTCTGTGGGAGCAGCCCGATTTTTCTTGGTCTTGCGCTTCTTCTTGGAGGGAGCAGCATTAGAGGCTTCTGTATTCTTCCTCTTTCTGGCTTCAGCTTCTGCAGCCCTTGTCTTCTTCTGATCTGAAGCGGTTGTGATGACCTTTGGCTTCGAGCCAGTCATGCTGCTGGGGAAGACAATGCGAGGGGCTTCTTGGCTTGAGGGTGTAGGCTGGTCAGCAGGAAGCTTCTTCTTTTTCTTTGCAGCCATCCTGGGGTCAATACCAGGACGGCCAAGTGACTTTTTCTTCTCAGCCTCATTGTAGGCAAGCACACACTTATCAGCCAAACTCTTCATACGCTCGCGAGAGCCTTGAGCTTCTTGACGCTTCTTGAGAAAGGCTTCTTTGAGCTCATGCATCATGACCTTGAAGTTTTTGACGTCTTGAACACTTAGACTGGCCACATGCTTCTTGAATTGAGCGTTCTCATAATCAATCTTGTTCTTGAGCTCAATGATTCGTTGAGCGATAGCCAGCTCAGAAGCAATGGCGCCATTGAAGGCGACGCTGAGGCCAATGGGAAGCTGCAAGTCATCAAAGCTAACATTGGGGGTATCGAACCATTCATCAATGAAGTTGTGAATAATTGCCACATCAAAGAGACGCAAGTTGTTGAAGATTTTTGCTTCTTCTTTGCTTTTGATCAATTGCTCAAGGGCATCATCAGCAAGATCTTCATCACTTGACAGATCAATGGGATCATCACACAGAATAGCGGCAGGAGTCAGGGCTTGATCAGTATGCCTGACAAGTTGCTTTTTCTTCTCCGTCTTCTTGGAGATACGGGATTGATCTTCATACTGCACACAGGCTTCAGGAGGTGCAGTGGCCAGTGGCTTCGCACGAGAAGCTTTTGGAGGTGCTGATTTAGAAGCCTTTAGCTTCTTTTGCTTCTGTAGCTTCGAAGGAGGAGCTGGGGCTTCATCTGTGTCAGCATTATGATCAGAATGATCTACCTTGGCACCTTGGACCAAGATGTAAGTGATGAGGCCATCAAGGTTGGAGAAGGGGCCAATGACATTTGGTTCTGCATCACGAGAGCCGTCAGCACGAGGAGCAGAGGGACCAGGGTTGAAGTCTAATCCCAATGATTTCTTGTTTTCCTTGGCCGAAGCCTTTGCGTGCTGAAAGTTGCGCTTGAAGAGGGCATCATCACGACACCAGAGTAATGAGGTGGGATTGGCACTCTTAGGCTGAGGTCCACGGACCATGCAAGGATAGAAGCCTTGATCAACAGCTTCAGCTCTGTTCTTGGGTTGAAGGCCTCGATAGAGAATATCGCCCCAAGGACTTTTGATAGCATACTTCTCTGCATATTCCTTGGTCACGAATTTGTACTTGAACCATTGTTCAGCCCAATAGCGTCGAATCCATTGGATTCGCGTCTTCCTCTGATGATAATTCTCTTCTAGATTTGTCTTGTAGAGTTCTGCTAAGTCTTCAGGCAGATCTTTGGATGTTCCTTCTCTGCGCTGTCTGCCACCCTTCCTTGCAGATTTTTCTGAAGCCATGAATTTCAAACTGAAAGGCTTCAATACGTTCAAAGGCTTCAGAGACTTTCGCTTGCTGGTCAAGCAGGAACTGGCTTCAGGAGAATTGATATGATGCTGTAGGTATTCTGCAAACGAATGCAGACTATGAGAACCAAGGGACTCTCCCACGGACATGTACCTGTGACAGCATTAGAGATGCGAGGGAAGGGGAAGAGGTCATATGCATTCTCAGAAGATTTTGAAGATAAACCAGTTTGAAGACATTGACCTCATGATGCGAAGACATTCACTTATACAGGAGAGTTGGTTCTAGATTTGTACCAATCCGTGAATAAGTACAAGTGAGGAATCAAACTATACTGGAAATCTAAGTGAATTGACTCGGCAGTATGGGATACAGACAGAATAGATCTAACATTTGAATAGACAGAAACCACTTTTGGTACACAGGATGAATCTTGAAGATCAAAAAGGTGGTAAAATAGAGTTATAATTACCGCACGATGAACTGCTAGATGGGAAGAGTGGGAGACCGAGCAGTTCAGCCCACCATGCCCTAACTTGGCGACGGAGAACACCTACGGCGACGGCGGAGAGGACGATGTCCGCGGCCGGCGTGAGGACGGCGTTGGAGAAGTCGCGGCAGCTAAGCGCTTCGTCACCGGCGTCATCGCGAGCTAGCGATGGCGCTAGGGTTTTGACGGAGGTGGAGAGGTGGGAGAAGGATTTCTTTACCGCAGGGGACAAGTATTTATAAGTAGGTGAGAGACACAGCGCAATTACGCAGGTGCCCCTGGCGGTTCACATCTGAGGGGCACGTGGCAAGCATGCAACATACTCAGAGTAGTCCCACGTTTCCACGCCCGCCAGGCATGTTGGATAGTTGTTCCGGCTTCTCCGGATTTCAACAGTAAGGACAAGTCATTTAAAACAGATTTAATGTTTGTCTCTTTGCCTTCTGCTGACTAGGACGCAGAGAAAACATTTGACAGTTTCAATAGAATGCATATGATTTGGACAGATAGTGTTTGAGGTAGAAAGCATAGAGAGGTTAGGGTCCGATCACATTCACTTAGTTCAAAAGATTCAAAATGAAGACATAGCTATAAGTGAATGCTGTAGAGGACAGAACACTAGTATATATATATGCAATCAAATCGTCATAGTGTAGAAGATTATGAAGGTAAATTGAAACTGAAGACAAACCAAATGCGAAGTCATTGCAATATAACGCCATGAGTGAAACACTTCAAACAAAGAAAGTTGGTGGTGGCGTTGCCCACCGTATAGGAAATATTAGACCCAGACACGACGCACAAGTATCATGGCGCTCCAAAGTCAAATTCCATGTTAATATATTCACACTTAGAGTGTACATCTTCATTGATTGAAGACATACATTACTTTGTGTGTTGCACATCTAAGTCATCAACATGCATAAGTGTTAGGATGTATGCCTGATCACAGGACATTCGAGGATTCCAAGATATTTAGCTCACACCGTAACTTGCAAAACCTTTTCTCGTCCAAGGGCTTTGTGAAGATATCTGCAAGTTGCTCTTCAGTGTTCACGTGCATGATATCTATATCTTTCTTCATAACATGATCTCTGAGAAAGTGATGACGAATTTCAATGTGCTTTGTCTTCGAGTGTTGAACAGGATTGTTGGCTATTTTGATGGCACTTTCGTTGTCGCAGAAGAGTGGTACTTGTTTCAGATTGATGCCATAATCCTTGAGAGTTTGCTTCATCCATAGAAGCTGAGCACAACAAGATCCAGCCGCAATGTATTCAGATTCAGCAGTTGAGAGTGATACACAGTTCTGCTTCTTTGAAGACCAACAGACAAGTGATCGACCAAGAACATGGCATGTGCCTGATGTAGACTTGCGATCCACTTTGTCACCAGCATAATCAACATCCGAGAATCCAACCAGATCAAATTTTGAGCCCTTGGGATACCATAATCCGAGTGTTGGGGTGTAAGCCAAATATCTAAGAATTTGCTTCATAGCTAAGTGATGCGATTCCTTTGGTGCCACTTGGAATCGAGCACACATGCAAACACTAAGCATAATATCTGGCCTAGATGCACATAAATAAAGCAAAGAACCAATCATGGAGCGTTATACCTTTTGATCGAACTCTTTACCATTGTCATCGGGACCAAGATGGTGTTTGGCAGGCATTGGCGTCGTGTAGCCTTTGCAGTCTTCCATTCCAAACTTCTTCAGACAATCTTTGAGGTATTTTTCTTGAGATATGAATATGCCATTGCTTTGCTGGCGAATTTGAAGACCAAGGAAGAACTTCAGCTCACCCATCATGGACATTTGATATTGCTCTTGCATCATGTACCCAAACTCATCACTGTACTTCTGGTTGGTGCAGCCGAAGATTATGTCATCCACATATATTTGGCATACAAACAGTTCGCCATCATATGTCTTCGTGAAGAGTGTGGGATCGAGGGATCCAGGTTTGAAACCTTTGCTCTTCAGGAAGTCTTTGATTGTATCATACCAGGCGCGAGGAGCTTGTTTGAGGCCATACAGTGCTTTGTTTAGCTTGTACACCATATCTGGATGTTTTGGATCTTCAAAGCCAGGTGGTTGTGCGACATATACTTCTTCTTCAATCTTGCCATTGAGAAATGCACTTTTCACATCCATTTGATGTAGCAAGATATTGTGATGATTAGCATAGGCTAGCAGTATGCGAATAGCTTCAAGCCTAGCAGCCGGAGCAAATGTTTCATCGAAGTCAATTCCTTCAACTTGAGTATAACCTTGAGCCACAAGACGTGCTTTGTTTATGACGACTTGACCATGCTCATCTTGCTTGTTTCGATATATCCATTTTGTTCCAATAATGTTATGCTTGCGAGGGTCAGGTCGCTTGACGAGTTCCCAAACATTATTCAGCTTGAACTGTTGAAGTTCTTCTTGCATAGCTTGAATCCATTCAGGTTCCATAAAGGCTTTAGCAACTTTCTTGGGTTCTGATATTGACACAAATGAAAAGTGCCCACAGAAGTTTGCTAGTTGTGTTGCTGTTGATCGAGTAAGCGGACCAGGTGCATTGATGCTGTCAATTATCTTCTCTATTTGAACTTCATTTGCAACACGAGGATGAACAGGACGAAGATTTTGCTCTGGCTGATCATAGTCATCACTGGGAGGATTGTCTTCGGTTTGTGCATTGTCTTCAGGTTGATTTGGTGCAGAGATGATAAGTTCCTCTTCAGGCTGTGCTTCAGAGGGCATGATTTCACCAGTTCCCATCAGCTTGATAGACTCGTTTGAAGGAGCTTCATCTAGGGTACTTGGTAGAAACTCTCTCTGTGAACCATTGGTTTCATCAAATTTCACATCCACAATTTCAACGATTTTGTAGAGAAAAAGGTTGAAGACTCTGTAGGAGTGTGAATCCTTTCCATAGCCAAGCATGAAGCCTTCGTGAGCCTTAGGTGCAAATTTTGACTTGTGATGGGGATCCTTGATCCAGCATCTAGCTCCAAATACTCTGAAGTAGCTGACGTTTGGCTTCTTGCCAGTTAGGAGCTCATAAGAGGTCTTGTTCAGAAGCTTATGAATGTAGACACGGTTGATGATGTGACATGCAGTATCAATAGCTTCGGGCCAGAACTTCCTTGGTGTCTTGTATTCATCTAGCATTGTTCGAGCCATCTCAATGAGAGTTCTGTTTTTGCGCTCGACGATGCCATTTTTGCTGAGGTGTGTATGGAGCAGAGAATTCATGAGTGATTCCCATTGTATCTAGATACAGATCAAGTATAGTGTTCTTGAATTCAGTGCCATTGTCACTTCGGATGTGCTTGATCTTCACGCCATAGTTGTTCATTGCTCGATTTGCGAAGCGCCTGAAGACATCTTGCACTTCAGTCTTGTAAAGAATTATATGAACCCATGTGTATCTTGAGTAGTCATCAACAATGACGAAGCCATAGAGACAGGCAGTTGTTGTGAGGGTGGAGTAGTGAGTAGGTCCAAATAAATCCATGCGTAACAGCTCGAAGGGTTGAGATGTTGTCATGATTGTCTTCGAGGGGTGCTTAGCCCTTGTCATCTTTCCAGCTTCATAGGCACCACACAGATGATCCTTCTTGAACTTGACATCTTCGATGCCTATGACATGCTTCTTCTTGACAAGTGAGTGCAAATTCCTCATGCCAGCATGTCCCAGCCTCCGATGCCAGAGCCAGCACTCTGAAGCTTTTGTGAGAAGACATACGGCAAGCTGTGGACCTGCTGAGAAATCTACCATGTATAGATCATCTTTTTGATACCCTTCAAAGACTAGAGATTTGTCAGATTCCATTAGTACAAGGCAACGATATTTGCCAAATATCACAATCATGTTTAAGTCACAAAGCATTGAGACAGACATTAAGTTGAAACCAAGGGATTCAACAAGCATCACTTTATCCATGTGTTGATCCTTTGAGATTGCAACTCTACCTAGACCCAATACTTTGCTTTTACCAGTGTCAGCAAATGTGATTTGACTCTTGTCGGATGGACGTAAGGTTGAGTCCATGAGAAGACTTCGATCACCAGTCATATGATATGTGCATCCACTATCCATAATCCATTCTGAAGCTTTTGGTGATGTACCCTATAGTGCAGTTAGGAGGATAGGCTTCACAAGAGTGTTGTGAAGCATAAGCATTTGACACATATAGGGACAGTCACAGCACATATCAAAGTTAGGACATAGTATGACTGATAAGTGATTCAGATTTGAAGTATATAGAGTGACACTTTTGCGTGCGTCCAAGTGAGTTTTAGGTCCCCAGCAATAATATCGGACGCCATTGATTGCTGGATGGAGACCACATTCTGCAAAAGAGAGTTAATTCTTCTTCCCCACCCACATTTTCAGGGGTGGCTTAGAAGCAATGAGTCTAAGTGTAGCATCTGAGAATTTCGGCTTTGAAGCCCTAGCAAATAGCCTTGCAGGAGATGAATGATACTCATGTGAATAAGCAGAAAAGTTCTTAGTTCTATGAACATAGCGATTTTAAGACACACGCTCATATTCATTAGTCTGAGTATGATTTCCCTGCAAAACATTCGCGTTAGGGTGACTCAAGTGAGTCTTGTGTTCGTAAGTAGCCGTTGGACCATATGATGCCTTTGGTCTGGGGTTTGTCTTCTTCACTGGTGGTGTCATGATGGCATTCACAGGAAGATTCTCAAGGCAGCTTTTGGGAACCCAGATCTTCTTCATAGGAGGTTCATTCCTGCAGTTAGTACCAATATACCTGGCAAACACTTCACCATTCTGATTTTTGAACAGTTTATAGTTTGCATCAAACGATTCATCAATGATAATAGGATTAGCACAGGTAAATCCAGATAAAGTGGATGGATCCACTGAAGGTTCCTTTGCAGCAACCCATGTGGTTTTGGGATACTGCTCAGGCTTCCAGTAGGAACCATCAGCATTCATTTTCCTCTCGAACCCAACACCCTCTTTCCTAGGGTTTCGGTTCAGAATCTGCTTTTTGAGGACATTGCGGAGTGTCTGATGTCCCTTCAAACTTTTGTACATCCCTGTTTCAAGCAATGTCTTCAACCTAGCATTTTCATCAGCAATACTAGTGGTATCCTCCGCAGAGGGGTTAGCAACCACTTTAGTAGGTGAAGACAATGAAACAGCAACAGTAGTGGAACATTCAGCAACAGATGTAGCGTTATCACGCTCAATACATTTTAAACATGGTGGTTCAAATCCGACCTGAGCGGAACTGATCTGTTGGGCACGAAGTGATTCATTCACCTTTTGAAGATCTTCATGAGCCGCTCTCAATTTCTCAAGCTCCTGTTTCCTTTGAAGATAATCATAGGAGAGCCTTACATAAGTTGTTGAGAGTGATTCATGACGACCTTCAAGTTCTTGGTACTTAGCATGAAGATTTTTTATATCATCAACTAAGGACTGTGAACGTGTCATTTCAGCGTCCAACAGGTCATCGCTT
The DNA here is from genome assembly GCA_963921465.1 of Triticum timopheevii. NCBI lineage: Eukaryota > Viridiplantae > Streptophyta > Magnoliopsida > Poales > Poaceae > Triticum > Triticum timopheevii. The sequence continues at coordinate 68,879,220 of OY997266.1, forward strand.
TTGTCTAACAGTTTTTGAGTATGTTCCATAGCCTTTTGTTGTTCAGTTGCAATTTTAGCAAGTGTTTTGTAGCTGGGTTTAGATTCACAATCAGAGTCGTCTTCACTTGACGTTTGAAAGTAAGCATCGCGGGATTTTACCTTGGCACCACGTGCCATGAAGCAGTAGGTGGGAGAAGGATCGTCTTCGTCATTAGCTTCAGCGTTGGTGTGGAAGTCATTGTCTTCAGTGTTGAAGATGGACTTGGCGACATAGGTTGTGGCTAGAGCTAGACTTGCAACGCCAGGGTCAGACTCCTCTCCAGATTCCACCTCCACCTCCTCAGAAGCCGACTCCTCCTCTGAATCCATTTCCTTGCCAACAAAAGCACGAGCCTTGCCAGATGAGCTCTTCTTGTATGATGAAGACTTGGAAGAAGACTTAGAAGACTTTGAGGATTTCTTCTTCTTCTTATCATCAGAATCATATTCCTTGCTCTTCTTCTTCTTCTTCTCATTGTCCCACTGTGGACACTCAGATATGTAGTGACCAGTTTTCTTGCACTTGTGGCAGGTTCTCTTCTTGTGGTCATGGGTGGAAGCTTCATCATTCTTGGAGCTAGATCGTGAAGACTTTCTGACGCCCCTTTTCTTGGTGAACCTCTGAAACTTCTTCACCAGCATGGCAAGTTCCTTTCCAATGTCTTCAGGATCATCAGAACCGCAGTCAGATTCTTCTTCAGATGAGGAAACAACTTTTGCCTTCAAAGCACGAGTTCGGCCATAGTTTGGACCATAGATATCTCTTTTCTCAGAAAGCTGGAACTCATGTGTGTTGAGCCTCTCAAGTATATCAGACGGATCGAGTGTCTTGAAGTCAGGACGTTCTTGTATCATGAGGGCAAGGGTGTCAAAGGAGCTGTCAAGTGATCTCAGCAGTGTCTTGACGATTTCATGCTTGGTGATCTCAGTGGCGCCAAGAGCTTGAAGCTCATTTGAGATGTCAGTCAGACGATCAAACGTGAGTTGGACATTTTCATTGTCATTCCTCTTGAAGCGGTTGAAGAGGTTGCGAAGAACACTGATCCTTTGATCTCTCTGGGTTGAGACGCCTTCATTGACCTTGGATAGCCAGTCCCAGACTAGCTTCGACGTTTCCAGAGCACTCACACGGCCATACTGTCCTTTGGTCAGATGACCACAGATGATGTTCTTTGCAGTGGAGTCCAGTTGAATGAACTTCTTGACATCAGTCGGGGTGACACCTTCACCAGTTTTGGGAACGCCGTTCTTGACGACATACCAGAGGTCGACATCAATGGCTTCAAGATGCATGCGCATCTTATTCTTCCCGTAGGGATATTCAGTTCCATCGAACACGGGGCAAGCAGCAGAGACCTTGATTATCCCTGCAGTCGACATAGCTGAAACTCCAGGTGGTTAAACCGAATCACACAGAACAAGGGAGTACCTTGCTCTGATACCAATTGAAAGTGCTAGTATCGACTAGAGGGGGGGTGAATAGGCCATTTTTATGAAAGTCTTCAAAACTTGGGAGTTTCGAAGACAGATAACAGAAATAACCTAGTTGATATGCAGCGGAAGTTAAACTACCATAAGCAAGCCATAGTCAAGTATGTAATGATGTGAAAGTACAAGACTAACAGCAACTAAGTAGTAATAGGGATCAAGATGGAAGATAGTATCAAGCCAATCAACAATAGTAGCCAAACACTGAAGTCAAACAGATAGTCATATGGGCAGTGACTTCATGAAGACAAACTAAAGAAAGGATGGGAAGGGATAGAACCAGTTGCTTGTTGAAGACACATGATTTGTTGGACCAGTTCCAGTTGCTGTGACAACTGTACGTCTGGTTAGGGAGGCTAAGATTTAACTCAGAAGACCGTGTCTTCACCTTATTCCCCTTGAGCTAAGGACACCTAGTCCTCCCCCAATCACTCTGGTAAGTCTTCAAGGGAGACTTCCAAACCTTCACAGACTTTGTTCACCGGCAATCCACAATTACTCTTGGATGCTCAGAACGCGACGCCTAACCGGCTGGAGGATGCACAGTCCTCAAGTGTAATAAGTCTTCAGGTCACACAGATAGAAAGACTTCAGTGATGCCTAACACTCTTTGGCTCTGGGTGTTTTGGGCTTTGTCCTCGCCAGGATTTCTCTCTCTCAAATGCTTCGAGGTGGGTTGCTCTCAAACGACAAAAGCTGTAACTAACTCTGAGCAGCCACCAATTTATGGTGTAGGGGGTGGGCTATTTATAGCCACTAGGCAACCCAACCTAATTTGTCCAAAATGACCCTGGGTCACTAAGGAACTGACACGTGTTCCAACGGTCAGATTTCAAACACACGCGGCAACTTTACTTGGGCTACAAGCAAAGTTGACTCATCCAGCTCTGGATAAGATTTGCTCTCATTGTCTTTGCTCGAAGACATAGGATTTGAGTTGAGCATCACTTCAGTCACTCTGACTTAGTTCACTTGGACCCCACTTAATAGTACGGTGGTTCCTATGACTCAACAAAGAAGAAAAGGAGACAATGAAGCCACATAGTCTTCGCGCTCCACAGTCTTCACGTAATGTCTTCTCCTGTCATTGTCTTCAATATGAATATCTTCTCATAGCACCATTGTCTTCAATGTCTTCATACATTTTTAGGGGTCATCTCTGGTAGGTAAACCGAATCAATGAGGGACACCACCTGCGTTATCCTGCAATTCTCACAAACGCATTAGTCCCTGAACCAACTTTGTCGTCAATACTCCAAAACCAACTAGGGGTGGCACTAGATGCACTTACAGTACATCATCACTTGAGGAACAAAGACTACATCCAACAATATGCCAGCATCCGTGATCATCTGACAAAAAAAATGCCAGGACAATTATTCACTGCAAGAATGATCGTTATGCAATGGATGTAAAGCTCGCGTCAATATTATCAAGCGCCAGCATCCAACCATGCTGCATTATTCAACATATGTGTGGGCAAACCGCCGCCCTCGTGGGTCAGTCTACAACAACAACACCGTGGCTGGCTCACCCGTCTGTGCCGGTTTACAACACCATAGACAACTCACCCGTCCGCCACCGCGGCCGACTCTCCTGCCCGCACCGGCTTACAATGTCGCGGCCGATTCATCTATTTGAGCCGCCTCTGATGCTGCGATCGTCTTTTCCGCCCATCTCTTGCGGCCTGGTCTACATCAACACACCGGGCCGCGCCTGTCTGCATGAGCTGTTTATTGAGTATGAGCAAGTCACTGCTTGGGTAGCCCGATTTTCTTCCAACAAATTGGAGGCAAAATTATCATGTATTATCAGCCGCCATCTGCACTGGGTGGCTCAATGGGCATGCGCACAAGTCGGTGGCACTATAGTTTGGTTAACTTCAAACAACCAGTTGGAAGGAACCATTGGTCGAGTTGCTGACACGGCTCATACGTGATCACAACCCGCCGCAGTCATTTCAACATTCTGTGGATTCACATCGCGCTATCAACGCCAATGATATACACCTTCTACTATGGTCAAATATGGAGAATCTCAAGGCAACTCCTCGAGTCGTCTTGAGCGGGGGCTACAATGGCATGACTCGGCAGAATGGGCCGGTTTCAATGCATTCAAGAACTCCGGGTCATTGGAGGGAAAAGTAACCCAACCCCAGAGATTACTGCTCTATCAATGAAAATTTAGAAGGCCGTCAGAAAAATTCGAGCTCACAATGATGCTTCCAGTTTACAATCCGGTTTAAGAGGAAATTGTCTCCCACAAAGCTCTGAAGCTCTCAAATCCGGTTTAGAAATTACGGTTCAAGAAGAATTATCTCTTGCAAAGTTGAGTTCTCAGGAAAAATTAAAGGTTCTCAAACATAGGTACCCTGCACCAATGGTCACTTGGGGGCTTCCTGCTCATCGAGCATAGTTGTCGGTACCCTCTTGATCGGCGCAATGCCAAAACTTCAAGGTCATTTGGGAGCTTCCTGTTCAAACATAGGTCGTATTCGAACCAAAGAGAACATAGTTGTCGGTACCCTCTTAATCAGCGCAATGCCAAAACCCACTAGGGGGCTTCTTGATCGTATTTGAATCATAGCTTAACCTCTTTTGGGTCTGACTTTGATCGTATTCGAATCAGAGTTGCTAAAAAACTCTCAAGGTCACTAGGGGGCTTCCTGTTCAAACATAGGTCGTATTCGAACCAAAGAGAACATAGCTGTCGGTACCCTCTTGATCGGCGCAATGCCAAAACCCACTAGGGGGCTTCTTGATCATATTTGAATCATAGCTTAACCTCTTTTGGGTCCGACTTTGATCGTATTCGAATCAGAGTCGTTAAGAAACTCTGAAGGTCACTAGGGGGCTTCCTATTCAAACATAGGTCGTATTCGAACCAAAGAGAACATAGCTGTTGGTACCCTCTTGATCGGCGCAATGCCAAAACCAATAGGGGGCTTCATTGATCGTATTCGAATCATAGCTTAACTCCTTTTGGTCTGGCTTACTAGTCGTATTCGAATCAGAAGCTTCGCTTTTCTTTCTGTTTGACTTAAAGTTTTTGAAAATACTCTTTTGGGTTTATCTTGAGAATTTTTGTTCATATCTGAGGCATATAGATGTGGTTTCTATGTAACCCGACTTGACTTTGAACGATAAGCCGCCAGCATATGACAAACATCAAACAGTTGGAAGTCCCAGCTACTAAAGATTGGGTTATCACCCTTACTACACAGGTCACATAAACCGGCAGCACAATTCAATATCACAGGTATGATATTGTTATTATAGTTATGTTTAAAGTTCTGGTTCATACCAGCCCTATCTATGACTATTTTAGACATCAGTGGTTATGTGTGAGATATTCTGACCTGCCCTGCGGTAAACCGCCAGGGTATGTGTTTTTTAAACTTTATGCAGGATTTGTAGAACTATGACTTACATAAATGATTAAGTTCAACATCATCATCAAAATTGATGCTTCAAAATGATTATCTGTTCTGGATTTTCTCCAAGGCTATAAGCCACCGGGTTATAAAAATTCTGGCTTACAATGAATGCGCATTAAGTCGCCATTGGCCAAGAGCTGCCGAGTATTTAAACTTCGGATTTACTTGTCAATCGATAAGGTATTCAAATTTCTAATAGCCAAACTTGGCTGGATTTTCATGATGATATTGAATGATTGAGGTTTTCATACCGGATTATATTATTCAAATTTTGAATAGCCAACATGGCTGGATTTTTATTATGGTTATCAATAGCTAATATTGTGATGGAGGTCTTCAAAGTCGCTTCAGCGTAATGGTTATTATCTTATTAATGGACATGATTTATTTTTACAATTAAGAGAATAGTCCCGAGTCGCTGCAGTCTTACGACCCGGCACTTGGGGGCTACATTATTCAAGTTGAGATTACATCAAATATGCAAGTCCCATGTCACTGCCAGCATGCACCATGGCACTTGGGGGCTAATGCAAAGTCATTTTTTGGCTCACTTTATTGAAGACCCGACTCATCACATTGTACCGAGCCGGCCCTTGGGGGCTACCAATTGCTCCTGTCAAAAGTTCAAGGTACACAAGCTTCCGCCCATTATATTCAAAGATCCACTACTCAGTTGGTAGAGTACAAAGCTCTTAACCTTATGGACGTGGGTTCAAGCCCCATGGTGGAGATTACATCATATGATGTTATTAACAATGATTTATATACAAAGTCCTAGCTCAGTATTATCTTATTGAGCCGGCCCTTGGGGGCTACACGTTGATGTTCAAATCTACATGATTATATCTACAAAAGTCCCTGCTCATTATTGTATAATGATGTGGTCCTTGGGGGCTACACTGGTTGAAGTTTTTATGAGCATAAGGCAATTACAAGTCGTAGGTTGCTGCAAGCATGACAACCTGGCACTTGGGGGCTACAGGTGATATACAAAAAAGGGAAGGATAACTTCAAATTCTCAATTTTGAGCAAAACATGTATTATATTATTATTGGAGAAATCTACAAAGTTTATGACCCAGTGTCACCATAAGATTGACCAGGTATCTACAACAATTACATGACCCGGCATCATTTGTTTATAACCCGGCAATTTTGGCAATCATAAATCGGCAAGATCTACATCTTTAAGCCGGCTAAATATCAGTTGAATATTTCAAGACCAATATTTTTGTTAAGTCAGAGCATTGAAGGCCGACTCAAATGGATTATTTCTCTACAAAGATCCAATGTCAGCAAATTGATTATGAAGCTGGCCTATTGACCCGGATTTTCAGAAGAAGTGCCCGGATTTTTTGCATTGGCAAAGTTTGAACACATCTGTTAAAGGAGATTTTTTATGAGATCATGAATACGCCTCCAGGAGGAAATGACAAGGACTTAAGGATGATCAGGTGCCGGCTCAGGAGAACTTTTAACCCGGAGCACAACCTATCAAGTTTGTTCTTGTGTTTATTTTATAGGATCAGTTTAACATGGATAAATCCAAATTAAACTGGGGGCTAATGTCGGGGATATACCCCGCAGTATGACCCAACCGGAAGTATGACCCGGCCGGACTTGACATTTCATTGGTAACTTGTCGGAGGATTGGCAAATCACCGGACTGGCGGCTCACTGGTCTGACAACTCACGAGCCTTGTGACACAATGGTTCCGATGGTGGGTCAGATAGAAGACTAGGGCCAAGGCCCAGAAGGCCGGCTCATGTTAATGGTGGGCTGGTTTAAGAGGAAAGACATGAGGAATATTTCCTTTACAAGGAGTCAGACTCGGACTTGTATCCGGCTTGTATTAGAAGATAGACTAGTCCTAATCCTATTTGGACTCCACATGTAACCCGCCCCTTCAACTTAAATAAGGAGGGGCAGGGCACCCAAAAGGAAGAGAAGAAAACAATCGTTAAGGCTAGACACAACTAGAGGAGAGCCGGATTTACAGTGACTCCCTCCTGATCATAATTAGACCTAACCACAAACATCATGTAGGGTTATTACCGGATGATGTTTCCCGGGGCCTGAAGCTGTCTAAATCCTTGTCTTGTGTGTTGCATCTCTTTTCCCGATCAACCCTTCTCAAGCTATCACAAAGATGCGTTGGCCTCACGACTAAGTCCTCACACTAGGACATCTGCCGTGACAATTCCACGACAATGCCCATACCCAATACCCAGTTTTGTTTTGGTGGTGATGAAGAAGATGGTGGTGATGAAGTAGACGCAATCCGATCTTTAAGGATCAGGAGGCTCTCCAATCTTCGGATGACTCTCCGCAGGGAAGCAATGTGCTCCATATGCAAAATATTTTCACAACTGAGATACTTATTTTGTATACCAACCGTATTAATGATCCTGAAGGCTGCAATCTCAATGGGGGTAAGATGATCATAGTAGGGTTCAAGGATATCTTCCTCTTCGTCATCGGCGGGCAATGCTTGCTCGTCCATCGGCACTTGATCTCTGGTGGCCTCCTTGCTCTTGTCCTCCTTAACTGCTCCAACAGGGTCTTCTCTTTTCAGCTTGATATTCATCAACCAAGCATCTTCTTCCATACGATCAGAGGGGGGAGAAGACATGATGCCTGGCTCAACAGATCTGACAGAAAACAGCAAGAAAAGAAAACAAGAGATTTCTCTGTGATACAAAGGTTAACAGGTTCGGGAGGTATATATAGATTTTTTATCTTGGGGAACAAGCATAATGGAAGAAAAACGGAGACCGGAAAGTACCCGAGGTGGGCACAACCCACCTGGGCGCACCAGGCATGCCTTGCACATGCTGGTGTATTGTGCCCACCAGGGTCACTTTCCTGAAAGTTTCTTATTTTCCTAATTTTCTAAATATTTCAAAACTAACAAAAATATTTTTGTGGATTTTTTGGAGTCCATTTACTTACTATATCACGTACCTCTTTATTTTCACGATTCTGGAGTGTTCCGGAAGGACTCTTTTATGTGTTCTTCCGGTGTCAAATTTTGGATACCATTGCTTTCAACATTAATGGGCGTACCTGAGATATAGTGTTTTATTCGTTGCCCATTGACAACCTTTGGGTTAGTCCATTCGGCATTATTTATTTTGATAGCTCTGGACCGATAGACCTCCTCAATGACATATGCTCCTTCCCATTTGGAGAGGAGTTTTCCTGCAAAGAATCTGAAATGAGAGTTGTACAAAAGAACATATTCACCTACTTTGAACTCACGCTTTTGGATTCTTTTTCCATGCCATCTTTTAACTTTTTCTTTGAATAACTTGGCATTTTCATAGACTTGGGTTCTCCATTCATCTAATGAGCTAATATCAAATAACCTCTTTTCCCCACCTAGTTTACAACCATAATTGAGTTCTTTTATTGCCCAAAATGCTTTGTGTTCTAACTCAAGAGGTAAATGACAAGCTTTTTCATAAACCATTTTATATGGAGACATACCCATAGGATTTTTATAAGCTGTTCTATAAGACCAAAGTGCATCATCTAATTTCTTAGACCAATTCTTCCGGGACCTATTAACAGTCTTTTGTAAGATTAGTTTTATTTCTCTATTGCTAAGTTCAACTTGACCACTAGACTGGGGATGATAAGGTGATGCAATTCTATGATTAACATCATACTTAGCAAGCATTTTATGAAAAGCACCATGAATAAAGTGTGAACCACCATCAGTCATTAAATATCTAGGGACTCCAAACCTGGGGAAAATAACTTCCTTAAGCATTTTAATAGAGGTGTTGTGATCAACACTATTGGTTGGAATAGCTTCTACCCACTTAGTAACATAGTCAACAGCAACCAAAATATGTGTATACCCATTAGAGAAAGGAAAAGGTCCCATAAAGTCAAATCCCCAAACATCAAATGGTTCAACATCGAGTGAATAATTCATAGGCATTTCTTGACACTTACTGATATTACCTATTCTTTGGCATTCATCACAAGATGAGATAAACTTACGGGCATCCTTGAAGAGAGTAGGCCAATAAAAACCAGATTGCAATAATACCTTATGAGCGGTTCTATCTCCCGTGTGATGTCATCCACAAGCTTCTGAGTGACATTTCCGTAGGATTTGTTCCTGTTCATGCTCAGGTACACAACGTCTAATAATACTATCTACTCCTTCTTTACAAAGATGTGGGTCATCCCAAAAGTAATGTCTTAAATCATAGAAGAATTTTTTATTTTGTTGGTATGTGAAGCTAGGTGGTATATATTTAGCAACAATATAATTAGCATAGTCAGCATACCAAGGTGTACTATGAGAAACATTTATTGTAGCTAGTTGTTCATCAGGGAAGCTATCATTAATTGGTTGTGGGTCATCAGGAATATTTTCAAGTCTAGACAAGTTATCAGCCACGGGGTTCTCTGCTCCTTTCCTATCAGTGATATGCAAATGAAATTCTTGTAGCAGAAGAACCCACCTAATGAGTCTAGGTTTAACATCTTTCTTTTCCATAAGATATTTTATAGCAGCATGATCGGTGTGAACAATTACTTTAGAATCAACAATGTAAGATCTGAATTTATCACAAGCAAACACCACTGCTAGAATTCTTTTTCATTAGTAGCATAGTTTCGTTGAGCACTGTCTAGAGTTTTACTAGCACAATGAATAACATTTAATTTCTTATCAACTCTTTATCCTAGAACAACACCAACAACATAATCACTAGCATCACACATAATCTCAAAAGGAAAATTCCAATCAGGTGGTTGAACAATAGGTGCAGTAACTAAGGCATTCTTTAGTGTTTCAAAGGCTTCCATGAAATCGTGATCAAACACAAAGGGAATATCCTTTTGCAAAAGATTAGTAAGAGGCCTAGAAATTTTAGAAAAGTCTTTGATAAACCTCGTATAGAAACCAGCATGACCAAGATAACTACGAATACCTTTGATATCTTTAGGACACGACATTTTCTCAATTGCATCAACCTTGGCTTTGTCCACCTCAATGCCTCTTTCACAAATTTTATGGCCTAAGAAAATACCTTCGTTAACCATAAAGTGGCACTTCTCCCAATTCAAGACAAGATTTGTTTGTTCACATCTCTGCAACACTCGATCAAGATTGCTTAAACAATCATCAAAAGACTTCCCATAAACAGAAAAGTCATGCATGAAAACCTCAACAATCTTTTCACAAATATCAGAGAATATAGCAGTCATACATCTTTTAAAGGTAGTATGTGCATTACATAAACTGAAAGGCATACGTCTATAAGCAAGTGTTCCAAAAGGACAAGTAAAAGTGGTATTTTCTTGATCAGATTGTAAAACAGGTATTTGTGAAAAGCCAGAGTATCCATCAAGGAAGCAAAAATGTGTGTGCTTGGGTAATCTTTCTAACATTTGATCGATAAAAGGCAGAGGGTAATGGTCTTTTCTAGTAGCTTTATTTAATTTTCTATAATCAATTACCATTCTATAGCCTGTGACAATTCTTTGTGGAATAAGCTCATTCTTATCATGAGGAATAATAGTAATGCCTCCTTTCTTAGGGACACAATGAACATGACTTACCCATCTACTATCAGCTATATGATATATTATACATGCTTCCAGAAGTTTCAATATTTCCGTTCTTACCACTTCTTTCATTTTCGGATTTAACCGACGTTGGTGATCAACAACGGGTTTAGCACCAGGTTCCATATTAATATTGTGCTGACATAGAGTGATACTAATGCCCTTAAGATCATCAAGAGTATATCCAATTACAGCCCTGTGCTTCCTTAGAACTTTCAATAATCTTTCGTCTTCATGTTCTGAAAGGTTAGCACTAATAATAACATGATATATCTTCTTTTCATCAAGATAAGCATATTTCAGAGTGTGTGGCAATTGTTTTAATTCAAACACAGGATCACCTTTAGGTGGAGGAGGACCTCCTAGAGTTTCAATAGGCAAATTGTTTTTAAGCAGAGGTGGTTGTTGGAAAAAGATTCTATCTATTTCATTTCTTTCATGCACATGCAAATCATTTTCATGGTCAAGCAAATATTGTTCCAAAGGATCAGTAGGAGGCACATCAATAGAAGCAAGACCAATAATTTCATCCTTACTAGGCAAGTCTTTCTTATGAGGTTGTTTACTAAACTTGGAAAAATTAAACTCGTGAGATTCATCACCAAAGCTAACACCGACAGTTTGTTTCTCACAATCTATTTTAGCATTGACGGTGTTCAAGAAAGGTCTACCAAAAATAATGGGACAGAAGTCATCTTGTGGGGTGCTAAGAACAAGAAAATCAGTAGGGTATTTTATTTTCCCACACAAGACTTCAACACCTCTAAGAATCCCTATTGGTGATATAGTATCTCTATTAGCAAGTTTAACAGTGACATCTAAGTCTTCTGTTTCAGCAGTTGCTATTCCACCTTTAATCTCTTGATATAAGGAGAAAGGAATAGCACTTACACTAGCACCTAGGTCACATAACCCATGATAACAATGATCTCCTATCTTAACTGAGACAACAGGCATGCCAACAACTGGTCTATGTTTGTCTTTTCCTTAAGGTTTGGCAATTCTAGAAGCTTCACTACAGAAGTAAATAAGATGCCCATCAATATTATCAACTAAGAGATATTTAACCATAGAAATACTAGGTTCAAATTTGATTTGTTTAGATGGTTTGGGTGTTCTAACATAACTTTTGTTAACCACAGTTGAAGCTTTAGCATGTTTCTTCATCCTAAAAGGAAAATGTGGTTTTTCAATATAAGCAGTGGGAACAACTGGACCAACATTATAAATGATAGTTTATTCTTTAGCTTTTACCAGTTATTTAACTTCTTCTTTAATTGGCGGGTGATATTTAAACCACTTATCCTTAGGGAGACCAACATGAGTTGCAAAAGATTCACAAAAGGAAGCTACTATCTCAGTGTCAAGTCCATATATAGTGCTAAACTTTTGAAAAGCATCGCTATTCATAAAAGATTTAACACAATCAAACTTAGGTTCAATACCTGACCCTCTACCTTCATGGAGTTCCCAATCTTCAAAGTTGTGTTTAATTCTTTCTAAAAGATCCCACCAGAATTCAATAGTATTCTTCATAAAAGAACCAGTGCAAGAAGTATCGAGCATGGATTGATCATTACAAGAAAACCGAGCATAAAAATTCTGAATAATAATTTCTCTTGAGAGCTCATGATTGGGGCATGAATATAACATTGACTTAAGCCTCCCACAAGCTAGAGAGATACTTTCTCCTTCATGAGGCCAAAAATTATATATATAACTCCGATCACGATGAACTAGATGCATAGGTTAATTTTTTTTGATGAAATTCCAATTTCAAACGGTTCCGATTTCAAGATCCAATATCATCGCATATCCTATACCATGTCAATGCTTTTCCCTTCAAAGATAAAGGGAAAACCTTCTTCTTAGCTTCATCTCTAGGAAAACCTGCCAGCTTAAATAATCCACAAATTTCATCCACATATATCAAGTGCATATGAGGATGTTCGGTTCCATCTCCTGCATAAGGATTAGCTAGCAGTTGTTCTAACATACCCAAAGGAATTTCATATTCAATATTTTAAGTAGGTGCAGTAGGTTGAGGGGTAACTAATTGTGGTCCCGTTGAGGTGAAGATACCCCGAACAAACCCCTCAAAGGATTGTTTTCCATAGTAGCAAGTGACAATAAATTTCAGCACATAGTAATAATGTTTCCTTACCAATTTCCACTTACCAAGAGCGCTTCATTCCCTGGCAATGGCGCTAGAAAATAGCCTTGATGACCCACAAGTATATGGGGTCAATTGTAGCCTTTTTGATAAGTAAGGGTGTCGAACCCAACGAGGTGCAGAAGGAAATGACAAGTGGTTTTCAGCAAGGTAATGTCTGCAAGTGCTAAAATTGTAAGTAGCGGAGTAGTTTGATAGCAAGATAATTGGTAACGAGCAAGTAACAATAGTAGTAGCAAAAGTGCAGCAAGGTAGCCCAATCCTTTTGAGGCAAAGGACAGGCCAAAACAGTTTCTGATGATTAGCAAAGTGTTCTTGAGGGTACACAGGAATTTCATCTATTCACTTTCATCATGTTGGCTTAATTTGTGTTCAGTACTTTGATAATTTGATATGTGTGTGGACCGGTGCTTAGGTGCTATTATTACTTGAACAAACCTCCTGCTTATGATTAACCCTCTCGCAAGCATCCGCAACTACGAGAAAAGTATTAAGAATAAATTCTAACCATAGCATTAAACTTTTGGATCCAATCGGTCCCTTACAGAATAGCGCATAAACTGGGGTTTAAGATTATGTCACTCTCGCAACCCACCATCTAATAACTACTCCACAATGCATTCCCTTAGGCCCAAATATGGGGAAGTGTCATGTAGTTGATCTTCACATGACACCACTAAGAGAATGGCAACATACTTACCATCAAAATATCGAACACATATCAAGTTCACATGATTACTTGCAACATGATTTCTCCCGTGGCCTCAAGAATGAAAGTAACTACTCACAAATGATAAACATGCTCAAGATCAGAGGGGTATTGAGTAGCATAATGGATATGAACATATAATCTTCCACCAAATAAACCATATAGTAATCAACTACAAGATGTAATCAACACTACTAGTCACCCACGAGCACCAATCTATAGTTTCGATACAAAGATTGAACACAAGAGATGAACTAGGGTTTGAGAGGAGTTGGTGCTGTGAATATGTTGATGAATATATCCCTCCTCAAGATGGGAGAGTTGTTGGTGATGATGATTTCCCCCTCCAGGAGGGAAGTTCCCCCGGCGGAATCACTCCGCCGGAGGGTAAAAGTGCTCCTGCCCAAGTTCCGGCTCGAGGCGGCGACGCTTCGTCCTGAATGACCTCTCCTTATTTTTTCTAGGTCAAAATGACTTATATGCCAGAAGATGGGCACCAAAGGTGGGACGAAGAGGGCAGCACCCACCAGGGCGCGCCTGGGCCTCCTGGTGCACCCAGGTGGGTTGTGCCCACCTGGTGGCCCTCCTTTGGTACTTATTTGCTCCAATATTTACTAAATAATCCATAAAAAAATCCTTGGAGAGTTTCAGCTCATTTGGAGTTGTGCGGAATAGGTAGCTTGACATAGCTTTTTCAGGTCCAAATTTCCAGCTGCCGGAATTCTCCCCCTTGGTGCATACCTTGCATATTATGAGGGAAAATGCATTAGAATTCCTCCAAAAATCATTATTGTACAATAAAACAACATAAATAGCAGTAGGAAACCATGATGCAAAATGGACGTATCATGGGTATACTCATATTTTGGTTGATGTTGATTATGTTACTAAGTGAGTAGAAGCTATTCCAACTAGTAGTGCTGATCACAACACCTCTATTAAGATGCTTAAGGAAGTAATTTTCCCAAGGTTCGGAGTCCCTAGATATTTAATGACTGATGGTGGTTCACACTTTATTCATGGTGCTTTCCGTAAAATTCTTGCCAAGTATGATGTTAACCATATAATTGTATCACCCTATCATCCTCAGTCTAGTTGTCAGGTTGAACTTAGCAATAGAGAAATAAAATTAATTTTGCAAAAGACTATCAATAGGCCTCGAAAGAATTGTCTAAGAAATTAGATGATGCACTTTGGGCTTATAGAACAACATATAAAAATGCTATGGGTATGTCTCCATATAAAATGGTTTATGGAAAAGCTTATCATTTGCCTCTCGAGTTAGAACATAAAGCATATTGGGCAATTAAGAACTCAATTTTTATTTCAAACTTGCTGGTGGAAAGAGGTTATTTGATATTGGCTCATTAGATGAATGGAGAACCCAAGCTTATGAAAATGCCAAGTTATTTAAAGAAAAAGTTAAAAGATGGCATGATAAAAGAATCCAAAAGCGTGAGTTCAAAGTTGGAGAATATGTTCTTTTCTACAACTCTCGTTTCAGATTCTTTGTAGGAAAACTCCTCTCCAAATGGGAAGGACCCTATGTTATCAAGGAGGTTTATCGATCTAAAGCTATCAAAATAAATAATGCCGAATGTACTAACCCAAAGGTTGTTAATGGGCAACGATTAATACATTATATCTCAGATATGCCCATTAATGTTGAAAGCAATATTATCCAAACTATGACACTGGAAGAACACATAAAAGAAACCTTCCGGAACACTCCAGAATCATAAAAAAAGGAGGTACGTGATACAGTAAGTAAATGGACTCTGAAAAAACTGCAAAAATATTTTTTGTCTGTTTTGGAATATAACCAAAATTAGGAAAATAAGAAACAACCAAGAAGGCACCCCTGGTGGGCACAAGACACCAGGGCGCGCCAGCCAGGCGCGCCCAGGTGGGTTGTGCCCACCTCAGGTACCTTCCGGACTCTTTTTTCTTCCGTTTGATTGTTTCCCAAGGTTAAAAATCTTTATATACCCCCCGAACCTATTGACCTCCATATCACGGAGAAATCTTCTGTTTTCTTTTCTTGCTGTTGTCGATCAGATCTATTAAGCTAGGCATCATGTCTTCTTCCTCCTCCAATAACGTGGAAGAGGATGCTTGGTTGAGGAAGATTGAGCTGAAGAGGGAAGAGCCCGTAGAAGCCATCGGAGGGGACAAGAGCAAGGAGGCTACCGGAGATCAAGCGCCGATGGTTGAGCCGGCCTTGCCTATCGATGAGGAAGAAGAAGATATCCTTAAACCCTACTATGATCATCTCACTCCCACAGAGATTGAAGACTTTCAGATCATCGAAACGGTTTGTGTGCAAAATAAATACCGTACCCGTGAAAATATTTTGTTGCAAGAGCACATCATCGCCCTCCGGAGCGTCATCCGTAGATTTGAGAATCTCTTGATCATGAAGGACAAGATTGCTACCACTTTATCACCACCACATCCTTCTTCATCACCCAAAGAAAATTGAGTATCGGGTATGGGCACTCCCCTTGGCTTATGCCAAGCTTGGGGGAGGTGCCCCGGTATCGTATCACCTCCACTACCTTTTGCCTTTACTTATCTTAGTTCGACCCATAGTTATCTTTGGCTTCAGATGAGTAAAAGTTTAGTTTGATCCTTTCTTTTGAAAGTTTGCTTAGTGATCTATCCTTGTAATCGTGTGCGAGATATATAATAAAGTTTAGTTTGAGTTTTTCTTTCTTTACTGTCATGTTTAAAAAGAAAGAAATGAAAAAGATCATATGCTAATCCTGTGGTAAGTAATGACAGCACATAAGGAAAAGTATAAGTAGAAAATTTTATTGGAGATTGACAAACATAACATTGGTTAATGATGCAATTCATGAAAGAATTAATAAGGGAAGAGAAGATTCACATGCAAATACACTATCTTGAAAATCTTTTGTGATTGTGAGCCCCCATCAAAATATCGTATGCAAAAATTGTTGACGTTGGACAAGGAAGACAACGTAATGATTTATGTTTATTAATTTTCACATAGAAATTATATTGTCATAGATCCTTCAACATGTGGTGCTTTCCCCCCATCTTTGCTAGCAAAAAATTCCGCACCAAGTAGAGATACTACTTGTGCATCCAAAAACCCTTAAACCCAAATCTTATTTTCAAGAGTCCACCATACCTACCTAAGGATTGAGCAAGATCCTTCAATTAAGTTGTCATTGGTGCAATAAGGCTGTCAGGGGTATACCCCACGGTATGACTCGGACGGAAGTATGACCCGACCGGGCTTGGCGTTTTCATTGGTAACCCGCCGGAGGACTGGCGACTCACGAGTCTGGCGGCTCACTGGTCTGACGACTCACGAGCCTAGAGACTCACGGATGGCCCTAACGGCGGGTCAGTTAGAAGACTAGGCCCAAGGCCCAGAAGGCCGGCTCATGTTATGGTGGGCCGGCTTAAGAGGAAAGCGTAAGAAATATTCCCTTATAAAGGAAGCAAGACTAGGAATCCACTTGTAATAGAGTAATCCTAATCCTACTAGGACTAGTTATGTAACCCGCCCCTCCAACTTATATAAGGAGGGGCAGGGCACCCTAAGAGGGATAAGCAAGAAGAAACAATCTCTAGGGCCAGACACAAAAAGTCGGCTTACCGGCGACTCCCTCATGATCATAATGATACCTAGGCACAAACAACATGTAGGGTTATTACCAGATGATGTTTCCCGGGGCCTGAAGCTGTCTAAATCCTTGTCTATGTTGCGTCTCTAGATTCTGTCCAACCCCTCTCAAGCTACCACATAGATGTGTTGGCCTCGCGACTAAGTCCTCACACTAAGGACATCTGCCGTGACGATTCCACGACAGTTGGCGCCCACCATGGGGCCTGCGCACGGTGGTGTTGAGTTTTTGGAGGGATCTCTACCGAGGATTGAAAAGTTCGCAATTTTTAGGGTGAAGAAAAATTCAGCATGGAAGAATTCATGTCAACTACAAATTCACCAAGATCAGAAGAAGTTTTTACCGGCGACATGGACAAGATTATTATCAAGAGAGAGCTAGGGCTGCGTCAGCTCCACCACTACCGTCCAGAAAAATCGTCGAGACCGAGATTAAAACTTTCCGCTGCGTTTTCCCTTCTCGGATTAAGGGACGTGTGCGCAGAGGCCGACGCGAAGTCATCTTGTGTTGTGATCAAGTCGCCGTAGTCGTTGTTTTCCTCCAATCAATCAAGCTAGGCATAAGCACATGCAAGAGATCAGATCAGCTGTCGTGTCTTCATGTGAAACCTGCAAAACAATGGAAAGACACCTCTGATTATACGAGACAACAGTAGCAATCTGTCAGCATCCTCCCCTATCCTATCACATGGGCTGGACCTATCCTATTACATGGGCCGGATTATGAGCTGCTCCTGGGCTTGGACAGAAGCAGGCGATCACTATACATACAGAGAGATGACTAGAGGAGCGGCTTGGCTTGGACCGGACGGCGGCTTCGGCCGATAGGCTAGCTTATCTTCTTCCTCCTCTGGTTGTAATTCCCCTTCCTCCTCTGAGCTTGTAATCGAATCCATGGCGAATTGAGTGAATTAGTAGAGAGAACCTCACAATTGGTATCAGAGCCAGGTTTGATTCTGCTCCAAAAAATCCACCCAAAATTTTTCCAATCCATTCCATGGACTCGCGGCGGCGCGCGGAGCTCCTGGCGACCCTCTTGCCGGAGGGTTTGGCGACGTATGAGGTTCTGAAGGCCCAGCTCTCTCGTGATCTGGACCGAAGCTTTGCCGCCTCCAAGGCGAGGCGAGAGAAGTCCGTGGAGACGGCATTCGCCGACCTCCACACCAAGCTGGACCGAACTATTGACGACCTCCGTCGGAAGGTGCACGGCGACGACGGCCGTAGGAGTGCCCCTGCAGCAGCGGCGTCGGCTTCATCAACGACGAGGTCAGCCATGTTTCCGCCTGTCCCGCGCAGCAGTGGCGCAACTGTCGTGGACATCTCCACGCCGGCCACGGTCTCCGCTCCATCGGCGCACACGGCAATATCTACGTGTGTCCCCATAGTGGCGGCACTCGACTCTATTTCGGCCCGAGTCCAGGATGTGACCGCGACCGCCCTGATGGCACCTGCTGCTAGCGTTGATCTCAACCTCAAGCGTGACATCGACCACCTCGTCGGCGGCTCCACTACAACAGCATCGATTCCTTCGGATGTCAGCACCGCGGCAACCGTGACATAGCTGCACAGCACCTCGTCCACGGCCAGTTGGGTTGCGGCCTCTATGGGCGCAGTGACGGTGTCAGCCATGCCCACCACTGGCCACGACCACAATTCCGACGGCGAAGACCCTGCGGTCGAGTCCATGTCTTCGGGGAGTGTGCATACATCCATCGGCTTGTCTTCAAAGGACTCGCCAAGTCCGGTCCTCGAACCAGGGCTCATCCTCGAGCAAGTCAGGATGTCGCCCCTCACCTGTTCGGCTAAATGCTCTGCAAGAAACATCAGTGTGCCGTCTCCTGGGTTCTCTACTATTCGTGCCACACCGTCCATACTACTGCCACCAGCAGCAGCAACACTCAGTCTGGAAATCATAGTGCAAGTCCAAGTGCCCCCTTTGACCTTATCCGAGGAGAAGGAGAGTTTTGCTCAGAAGATGGATACTTCCTCGTTGTGGCATGCCATTGCTCCTAGTGAGTTTTCTTCATGTCAGGTTCACCATCTCCTTCGTTCTGAATTGCCCAAAAATTTTACTGCATTAGTTTGCTTGCCGTTATTGCCTTGGGATGGGAAGTATATGTGGCTGCCACCTGATCCATTGTATGGTCTGAAAAGTGAGACTAGATTATTGGAACATGATACGAGGGATTGTTTCCTGTTTGTGAAGAGAGACAACAGTCATATCATTCATGTTCATGCATCGATTGATGAGGATGCTCTGTTTATTATTGGCAATCGTCGTGCTCAACAGTCCTTGTGTCAGTGGAGAGTTTCCCAGGTGACATTAGTCGGGCTGAAGCCATTGTGTCATCGGGAATGTTTCTCTCAAGAAGAAATTTTCAGCTTGCCCTTTTATATGCAATGGTGTTGTATTATAGTGGTGCAAGTGATTCATTACCTGTAACCATTGCCCTTGACAGATTGGGGATTTCTGTCCAATCCCGGTCTTGTTTTGCTACTGCTGGGAATGCTCCGGTTCAGTGGGAGATTGCATGGCTGATTGGTCCCTTACAAGACAATATTAGCTCTTGCTTCAAGACACACTCCAAATCATGTGGTTTTGAGTTGCAGCAATGGAGGATTTCTTGGTCATTCAGTGATGCATTATTGCAGCATGAACTTCTATCTTGCACCGTTGGAGCTGTTTCATTCTCTGATCCGGAACAAGTTCAGTGGAAGATTCCTTGTTCACTCTGCTATGATTTTTCTGTCCTTGACAACATCTCAATGTGGTTCTTATGTGAGTGTTCAACAGCTATAAATAGGTGCAAATTTCTTCAAAACCATGTTGAGTTCTCTGACGACAGATCTCTGAAAATCATGGTTCAGTGCTCTTTTCTGGAGTTAGTAAGCTGCACTCTTTCACAAGCTCATGCCTCTGTTTTCTATCATGGTCGTTTTGTACGGTTGGGGTTTGAATTCAGTTGCCTGATGGTTTGGGAGATTGCTTGGGTGCGCTGTTCCATGTATATGGTTGATGCATCCAGCTTTCCTTGTTCATTCTTCAGAAAGGAAAAATGGAGTGATATTGTGCGCTGCAACAAGGCAGTAAGTCCAACTGCTGACTTGTGTTCAAACGATATGAGCTCTTGGAATTATCCAGTATCAAGTTCAAACACTGGTATTTTGACAAGTACAAGGGTGAAGGAATTACATAATGGATATCTAGTTGATCACCCAAGTGGTATGTTGCTTGCCAAGTCCATTGACGAGTGCTCTGCTATTGAGATGGTCAGCTATCAATTCTTAAATGCTAGTGCTTCTCATTGGATAGTATGCAAGATTGTTTGGGTGCTCTGTGCAGTGAGTACCGATGAGGCCTACGACTCCCAGTGTCAAGTATTTAAAAAATTGACTCTTGGGTCTAAATTGGGTCAACCGAATGCATTGCTTCCAGCTATGATTCCTAGTGAGCTAACCTTCCAAGCTTTGCAGATGACTTGGGATTCAGGTGAGATGCTTCGTAATTGGTTTCAGTTTGTGGTGCAAACACCTTGGGATCCTGGTGGTTTGACATGGAATCGGCTTGAGGGCAAGCCGAAAGTTATGGATGGGGGATTGTCAGCATCCTCCCCTATCCTATCACATGGGCTGGACCTATCCTATTACATGGGCCGGATTATGAGCTGCTCCTGGGCTTGGACAGAAGCAGGCGATCACTATACATACAGAGATATGACTAGAGGAGCGGCTTGGCTTGGACCGGACGGCGGCTTCGGCCGATAGGCTAGCTTATCTTCTTCCTCCTCTGGTTGTAATTCCCCTTCCTCCTCTGAGCTTTTAATCGAATCCATGGCGAATTGAGTGAATTAGTAGAGAGAACCTCACACAATCCGACTACTTCAATTAGTACTCTGCCACGTGATGGACTGATGGTTAAAAAAGAGAGAGAGCGGGGAGAACCGATCCGGAAATGGAGCAAGTCATGATCTGAACTCCTACGCCCGCCCGCGTGACGCCTGGTGGCCAGATCCGCCTATCCTCGCTGAGACGTCACGCGACGAGCCGCCGCGATGCCTCCGTGACCCCGTGCCACCATCGCGCGGCCTGTGTCGCCTGTGACCTTCGCCACCTTAGCTCGCCTAACCCACCTGGGCTGATCCGCTTCGCCTCTGCCGCTGTGGTCGCGGGCGCGGCCTAAGGGCATGGCCAACGGTTAGCCCCAAAGATGATGCTCCACAGGCCAGCTAGGCTCGGATGCCACCGTGGATCAAAAGCTAATGCCTCAAGTGTGTCAGTGTAGCCTGCAGAAGAGCCGGGCGCTTGGACGAAAAAGTGAGGAGAGAGAGAGAGAGAGAAAAAAGAGAGAAAGAGTGGTCCGAATGCTGCCGCACTACCTCCAACTCGGCCACCACATGGCCTTGAGCTTGTGCACCTACCATGGCTTTGATCTAATCGAAGGGGAGGTACATCCCACCAGATTCTTGAGAAAAATGGCATGACGGCGCTGGATCCAGGAGGGAAGAAAGCGTCATCCCCCTCCGCCATGGCCTAGAACTGCTCTAGGAGAAACCATTGGGCTATGGATCTGGGAAGGAATGAGAGAGTCAGCACCGTGGTGGCCTAAAAACTCGCCCAGAAGCACATCTCGGGAGGAGGTAGAGGCCTGGAGGGAACAAGATAGCAACGGAGGAAGAAAAGGAAGTTCCGGGCGTATAGGATGGGAATTTTTTTTGGAATTGAAAATGAGTGGGTCCCATTGAGAAGGTGGTTTCAGATTTATGCGCTGGGCGAGTTGATTTTGGACGGGATCCTTGTCCCTTTGATTCCTACGTGGATTGGATGGGGAAGCAGCAGGTGCTGCCCTCATTGTACATGCCCTAAGTCCGTTGGCTGCCTCCGAGTCAACCCGCCACTCCTGCAATGTATTGCCACCTGGACCTTGCCGCGTCTGAGCCGCCCTGGCCACAAGTCACCGCCTCTGCTGCGGCCCGGCCCTGCGACGCTTCCACCAGAACGGCCACAAGCCGCCCTCAGATTCATCTATGCCGAGCCGTTTCTGTCTTCGCCGCGGACAGTGACCATGGGCACTAGTGTTTTGAGATAGTGCAATAAAAAAGGCTCTTTCATTAGAGTTCCATGCGTTACTCTGGCAATCCATCAAATCATCATTTATGGTTATCTCTTTGATACCATCGCAGCAGTACACGTGTAGATAATCTAGTGAGCGACACAAAACGTGAAGCTGGAGCATCAGGAACCTTGTGGCTCCACGCGCTACTCCCAGCTGCTAACCCGGCCACTATACGAGTCTGTCAGTGCAGCATACATTATTTGCCAACAATATTCAAAAGGTTTGGGCATCCTGCAGTCAGAAGTCACAGTCCAGATGAAGCGTGGACAGATAACTTGCGATCTACGAGGCGTTTCCCAGGATAAACGTGCCCCATTTTTGTTGGAGATGGTTATGACAATGATGAGGATAAATTATCTGATGCTATTTGTGCTGCAAAATGATACTGCACTCGTGCGCGCTGAGCTACCCCCGCACGGTCTCGTTTCGAGCCGCCACACTTCTGCCGTGAGCCGCCTCTACTTGAACATCCGAGTCTTACCTTGGGGCATCCATGGTTTCACATCGAGCCATTTTCGCCGCTACGAACCGTCGTCTCCGTTGAGGCCTTGACAGATTGGTTAAACTGTTATTGAAATTCCTGGAGGTTATCCACATCTGTTATATACAGATCATTTTTCATCCGGACAAATCAGGTGAATTCTGTCCAATCAATTTTTATTGATATGTTTTTTATTATTTAAGGAACAATTACTCTAGTCTGTAATATTTTTTCGCAGGACTATTGTTTATTGCAAAGGTGTCACACAAGGGGCGCGCACCAGCATTATTCTTACACTAGCGCTTGTCTGTGTTGTGATGCTCAACGAGTACGTGCGCAGGTCGCCGACCCCGCTACATCAACACGACGTGGTTGACTCGCTCGTCCTCGTGGCTTACCGCGCCTGCGATTGGCTCGCACGTCTGCACCGGCTTACAACGCCGCGGTCGGCTCATCTGTCTGCTCCGACGACCGACTTAACCGTGATTGATTTCAGCTTCACCGTGGTGATCATCAACTCCGCGGTGGATAAATTCTGGCTTGACATATCAGGTGAAATCAATCCAGTATATTTTTATATATTATATATTGTTTTCTTTAAAAAGAGCAATTACTCTGGCTTGTGATGTTTTTGATGCAGGACAATTGTTTACTACATCAACACGACATGGTTGACTCGCCCGTCCGCGCGGCTTGTCGTACCTGCAATTGACTCGCCCGTCTGCGCCGGTTTACAATGCCACGGCCGGCTCATCTGTCTGTGCCGCCTCTGATGTTGCTGTCGTCTTTACCATTCGTCTCTCGCAATCTGGTCTACATCAATACACCCGGCCGCGCTTGTCTGCATGGGCTATTTATTAAGTATGAGCAAGTCACTGCTTGGGTAACCCGGTTTTCTTCTGACAATTTGGAGGCAAATTATTATATATTATCAGCCGCCGTCTGCACTAGATGGCTCAATGGGCAGGTGCATAAGTCGGTGCCACTACAGTTTAGCTAAACCTCAAACAGTCAGTTGGAAGGAACCATTGGCCGAATTGCTAACACGGCTATACGGGATCATTTATAACCCACCGCAGTCACCTCAACCTTCTCAGGATTTGCAATGCGCTATCAACACCAATGATATACACTTTATGCTATGGTCAAAATATGAAGAATCTCAAGCCAATTCTTTGAGTCGTCTTAAGACTCAGGAGCTATGATGACATGACTCAGCAAATATTGCCAGTTTCAGCAAAAATCAAGAACCACGGGTCATTGGAGGGAAAATAACCCGGCCCCGGAGGCTACTGCTGCATTGATTTAAAGGCCATCAGAAACTTTCCGGCTTAAAAAGGTGCCTGGCAAACAAAAATTTCCGGCTCAATGGAAGAGTTCCGGGTTATCAAAAGAATATCCGATTTAAAATCTGACTCAAGAGACATCTCTCTCCTACAAAGCTTTGAAGCTCTCAATATCTGGTTTAAAATCCCGGTTTAAAAGAATTAACCTCTCGCAAGTTCGAGTTCTCAGGAAAAATTAAAGGGACCAAAGAGAGTCTGTTGAAAAGCACAACTCAAACATAGGTACCCTGCTTCAATGATCATTTGGGGGCTTCCTGTTCAAACATAGGTTGTATTCGAACCAAAGAGAACATAGCTGTTGGTACCCCCTTGATCGGCGCAATGCCAAAACTTATGGTCACTTGGGGGTTTCCTATTCAAACATAGGTCGTATTCAAACCAAAGAGAACATAGCTGTCGGTACCCTCTTGATCGGCGCAATGCCAAACTCACTAGGGGGCTTCTTGATCGTATTTGAATCATAGCTTAACCTCTTTTGGGTCCGACTTTGATCGTATTCGAATCAGAGTCGTTAAAAAATTCTCAAGGTTATTTGGGGGCTTCCTATTCAAACATAGGTCGTATTCGAACCAAAGAGAACATAGCTGTCGGTACCCTCTTGATCGGCGCAACGCCAAAGCCACTGGGGGCTACATGATCATATTCGAATCCTAGCTTAACCCCTTTGGAACGGTTTACTGATCATATTCGAATCAGAAGCCTCAATTTTTCTTTTTATTTGGCTTAAGTGTTTGAAAGCAATCTTTTTGGGTTTGTCTCGAGACCTTTTTTGTTCATATCTGAGGCATATATATGTGGTTTCTATTTAACCCGGCTTGACTTTGAATGATAAGTCGCCAGGTGTATGACAAACATCAAACAGTTGGGAGTCATGGCTTCTACAATCCGGGTCAACACCCTTACTGCACGGGTATCATAATCCGGCAGTGCAATTCAATATCACAGGCCCTGTAGCCTTGATTATATGACTCATCCTTGAGCGTCTTTTGGTTTGACAAACCGCCATGATGGCAGATTTCAAGTCGCCAGGATATTTTGCGTTGAGCAATCAAAATGAGGATATTTCATGATTCCGGGTTGATACTGGCCCCGGATTATAATTATCAAGGCATCACCATGGTATTAATCTACATGTATGTCTTTCAATAATGACATGAGTATTTTGGGTTGATAACCTGCCCTGGCTTTTGACGTTAAGTCTCCAGGGCATATGTCACTTAAACTCTGTATAAGATTTACAGAGCTATGACTTACATAAATGGTTAAGTCCAATCATCATCAAAATTGATGCTTCAAAATGATTATCCATTCTGGATTTTCTCAAACGCTATAAGCCGCCGGGTTATAAAAATTCTGGCTTACAATGAATGCGCATTAAGTCGCCATTGGCCAAGAGCCGCTGAGTATTTAAACTTCGGATTTACTTGTCAACCAATAAGGTATTCAAATTTCTAATAGCCAAACTTTGCTAGATTTTCATGATGATATTGAATGATTGAGGTTCTCATACCGGATTATATTATTCAAATCTTGAATAGCCAACATGGGTGGATTTTTATTATGGTTATCAATAGGCAATATTACGATGAAGGTCTTCAAAGTCGCTTCAGTGCAATGGTTATTATCTTATTAATGGACATGATTTATTTTTACAATGAAGAGAATAGTCCCGAGTCGCTGCAGGATTACGACCCGACACTTGGGGGAAACATTATTCAAGCTGAAATTACGTAAAATATGCAAGTCCCATGTCACTGCCAGCATACACCATGGCACTTGGGGGGTAATGCAAAGTCATTTTTTTGGCTCACTTTATTGAAGACCCCGACTCATCACATTGTAATGAGCCGGCCCTTGGGGGCTACCAATTGCTCCTTTCAAAAGTTCAAGGTACTCAAGCTTTAATCCATTATATTGAAATATCCACTACTCAGTTGGTAGAGTACAAAGCTCTTAACCTTGTGGATGTGGGTTCAAGCCCCATGGTGGAGATTACATCATATGATGTTATTATCAATGAATTATATACAAAGTCCCAGCTCAGTATTATCTTACTGAGCCAGCCCTTGGGGGCTACACGTTGCTGCACAAGTCTACATGATCATATTTACAAAGTCCCTGCTCATTATTGCATAATGACCCGACCCTTGGGGGCTACACGGGTTGAAGTTTTTATGAGCATAAGGCAATTACAAGTCCCAGGTTGCCACAAGCATGACAACCCAGCCTTGGGGGCTACAGGTGATATGCATATAAGGGAGAAAAATCTTCAAATTCTCAGTTTTGAGCAGACCAGATTGACCCGGTATCTGCAACAATTACACGACCCGGCATTATTTAGTTATGACCCGGTAATTTTGGCAATCATAAATCGGCAAGATATACATCTTTAAGCCGGCTGAATGTCAGTTGAATATTTCAAGACCAATATTTTTGTCAAGTCAGAGCATTAAAGGCCGACTCAAATGGATTATTTCACTACAAGAGCCAATGTCAGCAAATTGGTTATGAAGCTGGCCTATTGACCCAGATTTTTGAGAAGAAGTGCCTTGATTTTTTTGCATTGGCAAGGTTGGACATATTTGTTAAAGGAGATTTGCTATAAGATATTGAGTATGCATCCAGGAGGAAATGACAAGGACTTAAGGATGATCAGGTGCCGGTTCAGGAAAATATTTAACCCAGAGCACAACCTATCAAGTTTGTTCTTGTGTTTATTTTACAGGATCAGTTTAACATAGATAAATCCAAATTAAACTGAGGGCTAATGTCGGGGGTATACCCCGCGGTATGACCCGGCCAGAAGTATGACCCGGTCGGGCTTGGCATTTTCATTAGTAACCCACCGGAGGACTGGCGACTCACGAGTCTGGCGGCTCACTGGTTTGATGACTCACGAGCTTGGCAACTCACGGATGGCCCTAACGGCGGGTCTTTTAGAAGATTGGGCCCAAGTCCCATAAGGCCGGCTCATGTTATGGTGGGCCGGCTTAAGAGGAAAGTGTAAGGAATATTCCCTTACAAAGGAAGCAAGACTAGGACTCCACTTGTAATAGAGTAATCCTAATCCTACTAGCACTAGTCATGTAACCCGTCCCTCCAACTTATATAAGGAGGGACAGGGCACCCCAAGAGGGACAAGCAAGAAGAAACAATCTCTAGGGCTAGACACAAAGAGCCGGCTTACCGACGACTCCCTCATGATCATAATGAGACCTAGCCACAAACAACTTGTAGGGTTATTACTGGATGATGTTTCCTGGGGCCCGAAGCTGTCTAAATCCTTGTCTATGTTGCGTCTCTCAATTCCGCCCAACCCCTCTCAAGCTACCACATAAATGTGTTGGCCTCGCGACTAAGTCCTCACACTAAGGATATCTGCCATGACGATTCCATGATAAAGGCAATAAAAATTGCTTTTAAAGGTGTTAGATCATTTAGTGTAAAAGAAAATTGAGCATTGTACGAACTTGTGATGGCAAAGAACAAAAGGGACAGACTGCATAATAAAGGTTGCTATCACAAGGGGCAATATAACATGACGTTCTTTTGCACTAAGGGATTGAGCATACAACCAAAAAGCGCATGGCAACCTCTGCTTCCCTCTGTGAAGAGCCTATCTTTTACTTTTATGTATTTACATTCATGCAAGAGTCAAAGTTTTTCTCTCTATTCCTTTCTATTTTTCTCTTTTGGCAAGCATCATGTGGTGAGGAAGGATCTAGGCACATATATCCAGTTGGATATGGGTAGCATGAGTTATTATTGTTGACATCACCCTCGAGGTGAGTATGTTGGGAGGCAAAACCATAAGCCCCTATCTTTCTATGTGTCTGGTTGAAACATTTTGCTCATGTGTATGTAGTGAGTGTTAGCAATCATGGAAGACTATATGATGGTTGAGTATGTGGACTTGCCAAGAAGGCTCCGATACGTCACCCTTCCTGAAAAGATGATGAATTGTTAGTTGCAAAGTTGATTGAGAAAATAGTTTGTTTGTTTTCAACAGAGTTTATGCTTTATACTTTGATGTTGTGATGGACTGTTACTTGTTCATGAGAAGTCTATGATAAAAGTTCTATGATAAAAGTTTTATGTTAAAGTTTATTGTTGTTATAATAAGTTACATGATGCTTCTATGTACGTATTTTGTTTTTATCGACACCTCTCTCTCTCTCTCTAAGCATGTGGACATGTTTTTCGATTTCAGTTTTCGCTTGAGGACAAGCAAGGCCTAAGATTGGGGGAGTTGATACATGCATTTTGCATCATGTTTACTTACTGTTATTTATATTGTTTTATGCATAATAATGCTTTTTGGAGTAATTCTAATGCATTTTCTCTCATAATTTGCAAGGTTCACACAAAGAGGGAGAAATCTGGCAGCTGGAAGTTTGGACCTAAAAAAGCTACGTCAGGCTACCTATTCTGCACAACTCCAAATGAGCTGAAACTTCACGAGGAATTTTTATGGAACAAATAAAAAACAAAGGAGCAAATAACTACCGGAGGGGGGCCACCTAGTGAGCACAAGACACCAGGGCGCACCAGCCCCCCCCCCAAGCACGCCCTGGTGGGTTGTGCTCAGCCCAGCCCACCTCCAGTGTTCCTCTTCTGATATTTAAGTCATTTTGACCTAGAAGAAATAAGGGGAGGACTTTCGGGACGAAGCACCGCCGTCTCGAGGCGGAACTTGGGCAGGAGCACTTTTGCCCTCCAATGGAGCGATTCCGCTGGGGGAACTTCCCTCCCGAAGGGGGAAATCATTTTCATCATCATCACCAACAACTCTCCCATCTTGGGGAGGGCAATCCCCATCAACATCTTCAACAACACCATCTACTCTCAAACCCTAGTTCATCTCTTGTGTTCAATCTTTGTACCAGAACTATAGATTGGTGCTTGTGGGTGAGTAGTAGTGTTGATTACATCTTGTAGTTGATTACTATATGGTTTATTTGGTGGAAGATTATATGTTCAGATCCATTATGCTATTTAATACCCCTTTGATCTTGAGCATGATTATCATTTGTGAGTAGTTACTTTTGTTGTTGAGGTCACGGGAGAAATCTTGTTGCAAGTAATCATCTGAATATTATATGTGTTCGATATATTGATAGTATGTATGTTGTGATTCCCTTAGTGGAGTAGTTATTAGATGATGGGTTGCTAGAGTAACAGAAGCTTAAACCCTAGTTTATGCGCTATTCTGTAAGGGGCTGATTTGGATCCAAGAGTTTAATGCTATGGTTAGAATTCATTCTTAATACTTTTCCCATAGTTGCAGGTGCTTGCAAGGGGGTTAATCATAAGTAGGACGTTTGTTCAAGTAAGAACAACACCTAAGCACCGGTCCACCCACATATCAAATTATCAAAGTAGAACACAAATGAAACCAACATGATGAAAGTGGCTAGATGAAATTCCCATGTACCCTCAAGAATACTTTGCTTACCATAAGAGACCGTTTTGGCATGTCCTTTGCCTCAAAAGGATTGGGCTACCTTGCTGCACTTTTATTACCATTACAGTCACTTGCTCGTTACAAATTACCTTGCTATCAAACTACTCGTTACTTATAATTTCAGTGCTTGCATACATTACCTTGCTGAAAACCGCTTGTCATTTCCTTCTGCTCCTTGTTGGGTTCGACACTCTTACTTATCGAAAGCACTATGATTGATCCCCTATACTTATGGGTCATCCGCACCGGGGCACGGCTTCCTCATCGTCAGTGTCGCCGAACAACGCCTCACCCACATCATCCTCGCGCTCCTTGCCGATAGCCCCTACCTCCGCCAGTGGGCAAGGCAGATCTCGCGGGATGAGTGGTAGGACTTGAGTTGCGCCTCCTGCTCTGACAAGTCCGCATCCGGCGTGACCGCCCTGCTGACGATGACCTGCTCTTTCGCCAGCAGATGCTCCTAGAGGAGGCTATGGTTGTAGTTGGCGTCGCCTACGCCTCCTAGAGCTGCTCCTCCCTCTCGTCCTGCACCATGTCCATATAATGGGCACGAGCCTCGCCGATGGTCAGGTTTTAATGCACCAGCGAGAGTGGAGCGAAGGAGAAGGGTGCCGCCGAGGAAGAGGAGGGTGTCGTTGGCTCATCGTTGGAGGCGTCCTCCATTTGCATGTCCTCTGGCTGCCTGCCGGCCTGCCAGTCGGCAGCAATGGCGGACATGGCCTTCTTCTGGTCACGTGTTAGCCCGACCCAGAGAGCTTTGGACGCAGTGGAATCCATGGCGAGGAATGGTGTGGAGAGGGATAAGTGTGGCTATGGCCGGGGCACCGGGCCAGCGGTTTATATATCACCGGTGGGCGGCAGACAGGTGGACGGGTGGCACCAAATGAGTTGCCTCGGCAACCACACGCCATCAATGCGGGTGACATACGGACGGATGGGCGGCCGTCGTGTTGTTTGAATGCGTGGTAGTCGCCTGCACCGGGAAGCGACACGAGCGACGCGCCGCTTCAATGTCGTCATGAGTGAGCGGTCGCGTCCGCTCTGGGCGGGCATGAATGCGCGCTCTGAAGCGGCGCTAACCAAAAATGCGCAGAGGGGTGAGGGGTTTTTAGTGGGCCAGGGCGGTCAGAAACAGGCTTGGGAACGGTATTGTTGAGGATATAACTGCTGAGTGTAAACCGCCCAGGAGGGGCCGATTGACACTCAACTATATTGAAGCTCATGAAGACAAAGAAGATGGCACTTTACTGATGAAGCTTAGAGGCCCGAGCCCAAAGGCAAATTAGGGCCCATAATGGTAAACCGCCATAGTTATACAACTTGGATTGTAAGTTAGGGAAAGGGAGAGACCAAGCCGGACACTTGTATGAGCCGGCCTCGGGACTCTGTAAACCGGCCGGGCGTCAACCTGTGTAAATAAAGGGACGACCGGCGGCGGTTCAGGACAAGAAACAACAACTCGAGACTCAGGAAAAGCGTATTCGCTCCCTGGTCCTCGAAACCCAAGCAATTCCATCACAACTAGACGTAAGCTTTTACCTTCATCGTAAGGGGCCAAACTAGTATAAAACTGTCGTGTCCCTTGTCTGGTTTAACCCCTTCAAGCTAATCTCGTTGCAATGGATCCACGACTAAGTCCTTCCATTAGGACATCTGACGTGATATTTCCACAACAGTTGGCGCCCACCGTGGGGCTATCACACGATGGTTTCAGGTTCTTGAAGGGAAATTTTGAAGGGCTCAAAGGATATGCAGTTGGCCGGATGACCAAGAGTCATCACGGTAAGCTCTACATCGACGATGCAGGATGGGGCCCCAAGGCCGGCTCAATTGAGTACGGGTACCGGGTCCCCTTTGGTGGAATTCATGTCTTCATCGGCAAGATCGGCGAACCGGTCCCTGAGCCGGACATCTCCACCGACCTCGTCGAGTCGGCTCAGTGTGCAAGTCCTACCCGGGTTCAGCCAACCATGAAGCATGCGTTCGTAGGATTCATCCACGGTGCGAGATCTGAACCGGTGTCCGATGGCGAGACAGCTATTTACTCAAATGGTGAGTCATCCAAAGGTGAAACTGAGTCACTGTACCAATTGCAGGACGGCTGGATTGGGAGCTATTCCGATGGCAACAGTATTCCGGACCCCTTTGAACCGCCGAACCGGGTTGTAGTCTTCATGGCCGGAACGCAACCCACCTTGCAGTCTTCGTCCACAGCAGCAATGATGTCCGGGTCAGCAGCCGCGGCAGGACGCCCTGCACTCCGACCGGCTCAAGTTCTTTCTGGTTTGTTGGATGCCTGGGCGACCTTGTTAACCACGGTAGTCACCCCAGAGACGCAGGAACGGCATAATGCAGAGGTTACTAAGCTGAAGGACCAGATAACACAGGCCAAGGAGGACCTAGCAGCTGAGGAGGTTAGGATGGCTAAGGAGCGGGACACTTTAGATGCCAAGTCACAGCAGATCCAGGCGTAGAATTACCAGCTTATGTTGGATCAGAACGCGTCAAACGAAGTGCTGCGAAGGAAGTACCGGTCTCGTCTACCGTTGGTCTATGAAGGACTGAATCTCTTCAATATGCCGGGGGCCGGGCCGAGTAATCCGGCAGTGGTAAACTGGACCGAGGCACCTGGGGCAGCGCCGGATCAACCACGAACAACAGACCCACCCCGACGAACAGATAACCCACCGCAATATGTATCGACACCACCGGGTCATTTTTCTAGCCCTTTGGATAACATGATTGTTGCGGCATCTCGCCTGGAAGCTATTCCAATGGAGGGTGATTCACTGGCGGCGGTTGAGACGCGACGGGCCAGGGATCTTCTTCAAACCACTGTTGTGTAGCAGCAGGCTTATTCCTATAGCCGAGACCGAATCCATTCAACCTCCTGACCGAGAAAAAGTTATAGCAGACACATGGACGAGCCGGAGGTATCAAGCAGCGCGCGGCGCCATGTTGCCCCTCGAGGACCTAATCTGGCGTGTGGAGGTGCAAACGCTCAGGACGTAGTGGATGATGGCAGAGCGTGAAGGGAGGCTGCATTGGTAGCACAGCACGCAGG
The DNA here is from genome assembly GCA_963921465.1 of Triticum timopheevii. Lineage (NCBI taxonomy): Eukaryota > Viridiplantae > Streptophyta > Magnoliopsida > Poales > Poaceae > Triticum > Triticum timopheevii. The sequence goes on from OY997266.1 coordinate 68,911,761, forward strand.
TCATCATCAAACCGCCCCGGTTCAACCAGCGGCGTCAGTGGAAAGAGGACTTGCCTTCAGCTCCTGGGGAGTGCCGTGTCTCATCCCGGCTCTCCGTAATGTGCGATTGCCCAAGGATTTCAAGGGTCTGCATAAAGTGCCTAATTATACCGCCGATCAACCCCTCGAGGCGTGGGTTGAATGTTATGAGATGGCAATGGAGATGCTGGATGTGGATGAAGCGGCATGTGCAAAATACTTCACCATGATGTTGGAAGGAACAACCCGTACTTGGTTAAAAAGCTTACCCGCCAACTCCATCGGGTCATGGGACCAATTGAAGGCCCGGTTTATAGCGAACTTCAAGGATACATGCAAGCAAACCATGTCCATTGTGGATCTAGATGCCTATGTTCAAGGAGAGAACGAGCCAACAACTCATTGGGTGTGCCGGGTTTCAGAAGTCTTGCATTCGTCGGACCGCATCAATGCTGACACGGCGATTGCAACATTGAGCGTAATTGTCGGTTTAAGTCACTGAAGATGAAGTTGGGACGGCTCAAACGCCACTGCAATGACATGGGAACGCTTATGGCAGCCTTGGTTAAGTATGCCGATTCTGATAGTACCAAGGATCCTGATTCTGATGAGGAGAAACCAGAGAAGGGAAAGAAGAACGGCAGTACAAAGGGGCAACATAACCAGGCGGGTCACGGGAACAATGGTAAGCGTAAAGCGGATAATTTGGACTTTGTGGCTAATACCAATGTGCAGGGCAATGTGCAGCGACGTAAGTGTAAACCGCCACATCGCAGTGGAGGCATGAATTTGGAGCGTCTGTTAAACCAGTCCTGCCCGAAGCACGGTACAAAGGATACTCCAGCCACACACCTTTGGAAGGATTGCTTCATTATGAAAGAGTTCAAAAATTCTGATCTTTTCCGGTACGATCAGGGTCCATCCGGCGGTTCAGGTCCAAGTTTTCCCAGGCCGGGTTACGGTGGCGGCGGTTCAAACTCTGGATTTCAGAATAATCAGGGCAACCACAACAACCAAGGTGGTCATAATCAATAGATCAGTCAGGGGAATCAGCAGCAATCAGGCTTTCATAGTCACCCAAAGCAGTTGAATGGTGGGCAATATCATGTTTTCACCACTAGCTTGTGTAAACGTGATCAAAAGCTTCACAAGAGGGCAGTTAATGCTGTTGAACCGGCAGTACCCTGTTACTTGCGTTGGTCCGAGCAACCCATTGTGTGGAGCAGAGAGGATCATCCGCCCCGAGTTGATAATCCGGGTCATCTGGCTTTGGTAGTGGCACCTCAGGTGGGAGGTTATAAATTCACCAAGGTACTCATGGATGGAGGGAGCAGCATAAAAACTTGTATTATGAAACTTTCCATCGCATGGGATTGACGGATAAGAATCTTAAACCATAGAACATTGTTTTCCATCATGTAGTACCAGGTAAATCGGCATACCCTATTGGCAAGATAGCTTTGGAAGTTGTGTTTGGTGATGAGCATGATTCCAGGTCTGAAACATTGACCTTTGAAGTGGTGAAAATCCAGAGCCCGTATCATGCCCTGTTTGGACGGCCGGCTTACGCAAAGTTCATGGCAAGGCCCTGTTATATTGACTTGCAGCTCAAAATGCCAGGTCATAAGGGGACCATCACGGTGCACGGGAGTCGTAAGGTTGCTTTGGAATGTGAAGAGGGTGATGCGGCATATGCTGAGTCGGTCTGTGCAACAGAAGAGCTAAAGTTCTACAAGGACAATGTTGATCCGGCAGATATGACTCCTTTGAAGAAGCCCACCACAAAGCATGACCCGACCCTGAAGTTCAAACCGGCTGATGAGACTAAACTTGTTGATTTCGTTCCTGGGAATTCATCCAAACAGTTTAGTATCAGCACAAATCTAGATCTGAAATAGGAAAGTGCGCTCATCGAGTTCATCCGTGAGAACCGGGACATTTTGGCATGGAAGCCTTCTGACATGCCAGGTGTACCGAGGGAACTCGCTGAGCACACTCTCAATATTGATCCCAAGTTTAAACTGGTCAAGCAGTTTCTTTGCCGCTTCAACGAGGAAATACGCAAGACCATTGGTGAGGAGGTAGCCCGGCTGTTGGCTGCTGGGTTTATCATCGAATTTTTTCATCCGGAGTGGCTGGCCAATCCGGTGCTAGTGCTTAAAAAGAATGGCACTTGGCATATGTGTGTGGACTACACAGACTTGAATAAAGCTTGTCCGGCAGATCCTTTTGCTCTCCCGCGTATTGATCAGATCATCGATGCTACGGCGGGTTGTGAGCGTTTGAGTTTCTTGGATGCTTATTCTGGCTATCATCATATCAAAATGGCAGTTAAGGACCAGGAGAAGACAACCTTCATCACTCCCTTTGGAGCCTTCTGCTATGTGTCTATGACCTTTGGGCTCAAGAGTGCCCAGGCGACTTACCAGCGCTGTGTGCAGAATTGTCTACATACTCAGATTGGGCGCAACGTTCATGCCTATGTGGATGACATTGTGATAAAATCCAGGAAGAAGGAGACATTGATAGATGACCTCAAGGAGACCTTTGACAATCTTCGGGTTTATAAAATGATGCTCAATCCAGACAAATGTGTTTTTGGTGTTCCGGTAGGCAAACTCTTAGGCTTTCTGGTATCTAACAGGGGCATTGAGGCTAACCCGAAAAAGATCAAAGTGATTACATCTTTGGCTAAACCAGCGTGTATCAATGATGTTCAGCGACTGGCGGGTCAAATTGCATCCCTAAGCCGGTTTATCAGCCGCTTAGGAGAAAAGGTGATCCCTCTGTATCAGATGTTGAAGAAAACAGACACTTTTGTCTGGAGTGACGCAGCTAATGCGGCGTTTGAGGACTTGAAGAGACAGTTGGTTGAACCACCGGTTCTGGCTGCTCCAGTTGATAAGGAGCCACTGTTATTATACGTGGCTGCTAACGCTCGGGCTGACAGCGTAGCCATTGTGGTGGAACGCAAGGAGGCTGGGAAGGAATATCCAGTTCAAAGGCCGGTTTATTATATTAGTGAGGTACTAATTGAGTCAAAGCAACGATATCCGCATTGGAAGAAGCTAGTGTATGTAGTTTTTATGACAAGTCGGAAGCTTAAACAGTACTTCCAGGGCCATCCCATCATAGTGGTCAGTTCCGCTCCTTTGGGGGATATAATCTAGAACAGGGAGGCAACTGGCCGGGTTGCTAAGTGGGCTATTGAGCTTGGACCACACGGTTTGAAATACATGCCTCGCACTGCCATCAAGTCTCAGGCTCTTGTGGATTTCATCAATGATTGGACAGAGTTGCAGGCACCGAAAGACAAACCGTACAACACATACTGGACTATCCACTTTGACGGGTCCCGACAATTGGAGGGCTCGGGGGCTGGAGTTGTCCTTACTTCCCCTCGAGGTGATAAAATTTGTTATGTTCTCTGCTTAATGTTTCCTTGTACTAACAATGTGGCTGAGTACGAGGCTTTACTGCACGGTCTCTGTGTGGCCAAGGAAATGAACTTAAGCCGAGTTCGATGCTTTGGAGATTCTAATCTGGTGGCTCAGCAAGTTTCTGGCACTTGGGATTCTAAGGATCCCCTCATGGCGGCTTACAGACGAGAGGTGGATGTTGTGGCCGGTCACTTCAAGGGTTATCAGGTTGAGCACATTGATCAGCGTAGAAACAAAGCAGCAGATGCTTTAAGCCAGCTGGGGTCTCAGCGTAAACCGGTGCTACCTAATACCTTTTTGGATATCCTGCATAACCCGTCTGTAAAGTTGCCTACAGAAGAAGATTTGGCTATTCCTGATCCGAGGCAAAGTTGGTTGTCGCTTTACATGTAATTCCAGATTGGACGATTCCATATTTGGCGTATATGAACCGGGGCGAGTTACCAGAAGATGAAGTTCTGGCCAGGTAGATAGTACGGCGGTCCAAATCCATGGTTATTCATAATGGCGAGTTACATCGCTGCAGTGTTTCAGGCGTGTTCCAGCAGTGTGTTTCTCCTCAAGAAGGCCAAGAGATTTTGCGTGAAATCCACGAAGGAGATTATGGTCACCACGCCGGTTCAAAATCCCTGGTCGCTAAAGCTTTTTGTCATGGTTTCTATTGGTTGATGACTCATGTTGATGCTGAGGACCTGGTAAAGCGGTGGGACGCTTGTCAAAAGTTTTCACGCCGAGCTCATGTTCTAGCTCAAGAACTATGGATGATTCCAATCACATGGTCATTTGCTACTTGGGGGCTTGATATGGTGGGTCCTTTCAAGCGGTATAAGGATAAGAAGACCCACCTGTTGGTGGCGGTTGACAAATTTACTAAGTGGGTTGAAGTGGAGCCTGTAAGAAAGTGTGATGCAGCCACGGTGGTTCAATTCATTAAGAAGGTGATCTTCCATTTTGGTTTTCCACACAGCATCATCGCAGATAATGGCACCAACCTTTCCAAAGGTGATATGGAGGAATTTTGTCTACGAGAGCACATCCGACTTGATGTAGCGTCCGTGGCTCACCCCCAGTCTAATGGTCAAGCTGAGAGAGCTAATCAAGAAATCTTGAAGGGCATCAAGCCCCGGCTTATGGTTCCTTTGAAAGGGACGCCGGGTTGTTGGGTGGAGGAATTACCATCTGTCTTATGGAGCATAAACACCACTCCAAATCGGTCTACGGGTTATACACCTTTCTTCATGGTTTACGGGGTAGAGGCAGTCCTCACAAGTCATATTCGTCATGACTCGCCCTGGGTTGCCAATTATGTTGAAGCGGACAATGAGCAAGCTCGTTCGGCGGTTTATCAGCAAGACCTGCAGCGTTATCACAGCCGCCGGGTTAAAACAAGAACCTTTCAAGAAGGCGACTTAGTGCTCCGGCTCATCCAGGATCAGACCGATATGCACAAGTTATCCCCACCTTGGGAAGGGCCCTTTGTGGTCAGCAAGAATCTACACAACGGATCATACTACATCATTGACGTTCGAGAGCACAAAGACTCACGCAAGTCTGAGGAGAAGACCCGGCGGCCTTGGAACATAGCTCTCCTTCGGCCTTATTACACCTGAGACATAGGCTCCTCTTATGTATATATTTCGACAATGTATATATTATGATCAATATAATAAACCGGCATCCTTGCTATAAGCGGGGCCTCTGCTGTTTTTCCAATCTCTTTTGATTACATGGGGGCTTCAGCTGACAAAGCGGAGTTCAGCCTGTTAAACCGGCTATCACACCGCAATACAGCTTGGGAGCTTCACACCCAAGGGGCCAAAGAGAGTCTGGATGCTATGCACAACTCAAACATAGGCACCCATTGAGCACAGCTCACAAAGTTACTTGGGGGCTCTTTGTGCACTGCAACAAAGAGTTTGAAAGGACCCTTGTAATATGCTATCAAGCACGGTTTGGAAGCCTGGTGTCTTCACCTAAAACCCCGGGTTAACCTGCCTTTATCAGCTAAGCCACTCCTATCTAGGTAATCCTGGCATGACCCGCCGAACGTTTGACAAGTCAATCTTTTACAGACCCTGAACTTGTCAAAGTTAAAACGACGATTGATCAGTTGGAGGCCCATCTTGAAAGGCTTTGCAAAATGGTTTAACTCAGCGGCCTGGCAGCCCATGAAAAGCCTCGACTTTGGGCCTGGCAGCCCTTGAAAAGCCTCGACTACATGGTTTTATTTGCTTTTGTCAAGTTTTTTATCCTTTGATAACATTTTATGTTGAATCGGTGTCTATTGACCCAATATGGCTATCAGCCATCAGATTAACCCGGTGTTCATTAACCTGGCTTGGCTTTCAGCTACAAGTTGTCAAACCATATTTATTATTAAACCGGTGTTCCATAACTCGGTCTAGCTTTGACTACATGTCGCCAGTATAATCATCCGGTGTTCATCATAACCCGGTATGACTTCTTATACACCAGCACTCCATGGTAGGAGTTATCAATACTCAAAGATTTGGGTTTTTACCCTTACTAAAATCAAGTTGGTAAAACCAACAACATAATTTCATATCACAGGTATGATCTATTTTTGATGATTTCACAACATTGGTTATCTACCAGGTTTTGTATTGGGCATTATGACCCGTCCGGCAGTAAACCGCCAGGACAGATCTTTTTTATGCAGACACAAGGATTGCATAAAATTATTAAGATATACAGCAAGCATAGCAAATATCATGAAGGATCAAGCAACGTCATGTAGCAGTGCACGATGGCAGCAGATCAAAGTATTTCAACTAGCCTATTACAAGGCGCTTTGAGGCCTAAAATAATGATTGTTCTTTCCACAGAACACAGTCTGTGAAAACCAACCCAGTTGTCGGGTTAAGATTCATCGCCAGGTTGACGTGAGGTTGATGGATCTTCTGGTGTCGGTTCAACCTCCTCCTCCCCACCCAGTGGCTAGAAGTCAACGGTGGTCCAGTCAATCCGGGTTAAAGCTTGGAAGACAGCCTCTTCACTTATAAGATTGGACGGTTCAACGTCAGGGGCATAAGTGTGCTTACGGATTGGCGGGATAAGATTCTGTGCTTCTTTCATAGCAGTATCAACCTGTTGGTTGTTTGCGTCATAGAAGGACCGATGAACAGACAAATTAACCTCTTCAGCCAATTGGCTTGCCAGCGGACGCATCTCCTTTGTCGGGGCTTTTAGGGCTTCATTATCAAATGCTGACCCATTTTCTTGTTCACCAGGATAGCCCTTTGTGATATCAACTGGATCCAGGTCAGCTATCCACGCTTTGGCCCGAGTCAGTGCTAATAAAGCGCCAGCCCTTGCAGCAGATCGCTTCATTTCTTCTATTTGGGCCGGTGTCATCGACAATTTGGCCAGTGTATCCTTGATCAAAGTTGGTGCCAGTTTGTTGTACGAGGCCGCACAGATAACTCGTTGGGCACCAGTATAAAGTTGCTCTATTAACGTATATACTGCTTTGAGCTTCATCCGCATATTCGAGACCAAATGAGCAACACGGCTACCTGTAACGGTTTAAGAATTTGTTGTTAAACCGACAGTTTCAAAGATGGCTATTCAAGCTTTTTACAAAGAGTACTTACCAAATATCGTAGAGGTCATAGCATTTACTTGATGCTTTAACCCAGTTAGCTCTTCCGCCACCGGTTTAAGAGTTGCCTCGACATCCTTAGCCCGCTTCAACAAAGCAGCCCTTTCAGTTTCCCAGCTGGCACGCTCATCCTTGAAGCCATCCTTCAGTTGTTCCATGGTTGTCAAAGCGCTTTTTAGTTCATCTTTGGCCTTAGAGGTCTCTTCTTGCTGGAACTTGATATTCTCTTGAAGATCGGCAATTTGGGAATCTTTGTTGCTTATATCAGCCTGCAAAAGTCAGATGATGAAGATGTTAATATTTTTCTCAAAGTCCCAAGCATATAACTAGTTATACACTTGGCACTTGGGGGCTAATGCAGATTGCTTCTTTTTTGCCTATTGTTTAAAGTCCCAAGGATCAATACAAGTATTAATCTTGGCACTTGGGGGCTAATGTGTATTTGATCAGAAAGTCGAAAGCAAAGGAATTCAACAAGGACAAAGTTTTGAATATAAAGTCCTGGTTCATCTTGATAAGATAAACCGGCCCTTGGGGATACACAGTTGAAGTCTTTTTTATCTCAAAGTCCCGGTTCATCTTCAAGAGACAAACCGGCCCTTGGGGGCTGCAATGGAGTTAATATAAAGTACAAGAAAATTTATAGTGTTTGGAAGTTACCTCATAGCGCTCCTTCATCTTGTTGACTAAGCCAGCCTCATAGTCACGGCTAGTGAACAGGCGGTTTAAAAATCCGGAATCGAGCTCCTGAGCACTGAGATGATCATAGCTTGTCAAGTCAGTCTTCCATTTGCCTTTCTCCACAGCATCAGCTTCTACCTTGGCACTATGCTTGGACAAAGTGACAGGGTTGCGAGGAGAAGTGTGGCCAAACCCAGTAATCACAACATCATCAGTTGCTGCATTTGGGCTTGCCAGTTTATCCGAGGTTCTGGCCAGGCTAGGCGGATCAGTAGTTGGGCTTGGAGGATTAGCTTGCGGGGTCGATGGATCAACATGAGTAGCCGAGTCAACTTCCGGCGGATCAACATCAGTGTTCTGACCTTGTGGGACAGGATCATCTATAGCGATGTCAGCATCTCCACCAGCACCTTCAGAGGTCCTCTCCGGTTCAACTTCATCAGTAGGGGCATTTGTTTTTGCTTTCTTGCTCAGTCGGGCTTTGGCGCTGCAAGATCAAACAGAGGTTTAAATGGTAAACCGGCGCAAGAAGGCAAAACTAAAAGGAAGTGTACTTACCCAGGGACGGTCTTGAGGGGAGGCATTTGGGTTGTTGAAGAGTCGCCAGACGAAGAATTAGAAGTCACCTGATAATTTGAATCAGATGGATTGAGTGGGTATTTGAAGCAACCCGCCAAAGGATAAGATTTATTAGAAGGACAAGATACCTCTGGACGATGTTTCCGGTTTGGGGTGTCTGGTAAACCGGAGGAAGTGAATTGCTGGCCGCTGTGCCGGGTTGTGCGATGACCTTCATGTTGTTGTGTCTTCAAAGAAAATTGTGGATCCAAATGAGCAAGAGGATGTGAGCGTTTTACTTTCCGAACTGCACGGTGAAGTTATTGAACCGGCACATGATCTGAATCAGAGGAAAGGGAGATTACCTCTACATGGTCAGCACGACTGGCTTCCGCATCATCCTGGTAATATTCATTGTCAATAAGGTGTACGAAAAATGAACCAAGGGAGTCAAGTTCTACCTCTTGTTCCGAATCATCATCATCTTCGGGCGGGTCAGAGGACCCGGCGGTTTTCTTCTTGGCTTGCCTCTTTGTGGCCTTGCTCTTGGCACGAAGAGCCCTTGCCGGCTTGTCTTGAGCTTTTGCCGGTTTGTCTTGAGTTTTCCTCTTCCAGAAAGGATCTTTGGCCTGTAAGAATAAACAAAGGATTATCATAACAGTATTAAAGCGGAGACTAATCAAAAAGGCACAAGGATAAAAAAATTACCGCTGGCGGTTTGTTGGAGGCATAAAAGGGACGCAGCCCAGTTTTGCCACATTCAGTGATCGATTCATCCAGCATCTTCTTGACAGCCTCGCTGACTTCATCATCAGTTACCTCTATTTCATGGTATTGTTGAGGGTCCTTGATGTCCCCAGTATACTCATGCATCAACCTGGTGCGGCGGCTTAAAGGCAGGATACCCCATGAAACCCAGCAACGAACGAGGTCAATGTTGGTTAAGCCGTTTGCTAGGAAGCCTGGAGCTTAGCAAGTTGAGGTGCATAAGTTTGTCGTTCTTTGGCAGTGAGTCGTTGAGGCAGTGGATGGCCATTACTGAGCCGGTGAGCACGGCAACCCGGCAGAGGGTTTTCATCAGCAGGAGCAGTGTTCTGACAATAGAACCATGTTTGATTCCAGTCTTTAGGGTGGCGGTGATGTTTGGCATGAGGAAAATCGACTTCTTTCCTCTTCTGAATTGATACTCCGCCAAGTTCAGTATTGGGGCCATCAGAGAATTCAGTTCGGCAGTTTAAGTGGAAGAAATCCCGGAAGAGCTCAATAGTTGGTTCTTCTTGAAGGTAAACTTCATAGAATACTTGGAAATTGCATATGCTGGACACAGAGTTCGGTCCAATGTCTTGAGGATGGAGTTGGAAGTTAGCAAGTACATCCCGGAAAAACTTTGATCCGGGAGGGCTAAAACCCCAGTCCAGATGCTGCATAAATACAACCACTTCTCCATCTTGAGGTTCAGGAGGGCACTCAGGGCCAGGGACTCGCCAATGAAGGACATCCTTCCTGGCCAAAGCGCCAGTTAGAACATATCCATTGAGTTGCATTTCTGTGATCTGGGAAGGAACCCAGTTGCAAGAGGCGAATTGCTTGGCCATTTTGGAAGACAAACTGTAAAAGAAGTGCAAAATCCGGTTCACGATTCAAGAATGATGTGCACAACCGGTGTTAAACTGGGGGATTTATTTCAAATATATATGCACTATAAACCGGATATTGATGCTTAAGTTTAGGTGGCGGTTTATATAAGGGCTAATGGTACCTGGCGGATTATCATTTTCTAAAGGTTAAACCACCTACAAATGGAAGAAGCACATCTGAAATTTACCAAGTACTGAAGAAACAGGTTTCACAAGATGGTATTATAATTTTGGATCTACCGCAGCCTAGTAAAGAAAATTTTCTGAGCCCTAAAAATGGCGACGGAAGGACGTTAACAGTCCAGATGGGATTTATCCAGGAACAATGAGATGCTACGGCAGGACAGATTAAAACTACGGCTTCGGCCACGAGAAAAAACTGTCAGGCCTAGCTAGATTTAGTGAGGTGCTAAAGGAAAAGTAGATGAGCAATGATGAACGCTGATGAACACAGAAGAACTTCGAAATCCTAATGCAGATTTGATAAGTTGAGGAAGGGAATATTTACCAGGGCCACGTAGCGGCGGAGGAGTGTCGCAAGATCTCTGGTACGAACAGGTTGATGCAGCGGCCTAGTCAGTGCAGGTTTAAGGGTCGACGGCGGCAGCGATGCTTGAGCTCTTCAGGGTCGCGAGGAGGAAGAAGATGCGAAGAGGCAAGGGAAAAAATGGAAGGACCCCCTGGTCTTATTTATAAAGGCAATGGAATAAGCGGCAGGTGCGAGAATCAAGGAGCATGAAGCGGCAAGAGGGGGCGCAGCTGTCGCCTCGATCTTCAGGAGTTAATTAATGAAGGGAATCTTTATAAATCTTTTTATACAGAAATGACATCATGACGATTCACTGCAATTTCAGAAGATGACATCATGGCGATTTACCAAAGTTTACAGGGAGAAGACATCATGGCGGTTTACAAAAATCGTAAGAAGATGTTCACGGAATTTTTCTAAGTATCGAAGATTGACATGAACAGGTTCAAATCAATCGGGGGCCTAATGTTGAGGATATAACCGCTGAGTGTAAACCGCCCAGGAGAAGCCCATGAAGACAAAGAAGATGGCGCTTTACTGATGAAGCTTAGAGGCCCATAGCCCAAAGGCGGATTAGGGCCCATAATGGTAAACCGCCATAGTAGTACAACTTGGATTGTAAGTTAAGGAAAGGGAGAGACCGAGCCAGACACTTGTATGAGCCGGACTCGGGACTCTGTAAACCGATCGGGCGTCAATCTGTGTATATAAAGGGAGGACCTGGCGGCGGTTCAGGACAAGAAACAACAACTCGAGACTCAGGAAAAGCGTATTCGCTCCCTGGTCCTCAAAACCCAAGCAATTCCATCACAACTAGATGTAGGCTTTTACCTTCATCGTAAGGGGCCGAACTAGTATAAAACTCTTGTGTCTCTTGTCCGGTTTAAACCCTTCAAGCTAATCTCGTTGCGATGGCTCCACGACTAAGTCTTTCTGTTAGGACATCTGACGTGATATTTCCACGACAGGTATGGACTCCCGCAAACCTTCCCCACTTTTGTCTCTAGTTTGTGGGAGAAATTGCGTCCGAACTACTCGGCGGACTGATACAGGTTGGCGTTGGGTGGCTTCCGTGGTCCGGATAGCCTAGTATGGATTCAGTTGTGTGTTGCACCTGATCACCCCCACTTTTGTAGCCTTGTTTAGTTTGGTTGCCTACACGTGCTCTCTAGCGTGCTACGGCAACACCCCTTGCTTGCTTCTTTATGTTCGACACAGAGCTCCCAGCCTCCCCACCCTTGCTTAGCATTCCACTTGTGATCCTTGAGTATTTGGAGAAATGCCCTGAATCATGAAGAATCGATTTTTTATCTCACATGAACAACACACATGTAGGTCTCCAAACACGGCATAGAGTTGCATAACATGATTTTTACCCTAACTCAGCCAGGTGAGTTAAGGCACATATGTAGAAAGCCAGAAAAGCAACCAAACACATCCCAGAAGTATAATCACAATCAAGAATAGTTCCCTAAGAGCATCTACAACCGGACCCCCATACCTGCCCCAAACACCCGGCCGGCTGCCCGATTAGTGCCCAGATGCAAAAACGCCACCCAACCGGCCTCCCCGTAGCCGGCACAAAATGCCTGGATTGACCGGCACTCCCCATATCAACCACAAATCTAGGGCAGATATGGGGATGCCCAGACACACCCGGGCACCCCCACCACGTCGGATCTGGCCCATGCCGGGCCACCCGTCCCCACATAAAATGGACCATATCCACACCTCCGACCGAAACCCTAGCCGCATTCTACTCCCCTCCCTGCCAGTCCACTCATGAGCTCCTCTCCAGCTAACTCTGGGGTTCTCCTCCATGGCGGCACATGGATCCGATTCCGACATGCTCGGATCCGAGGACTGGGAGCTCATCCCTTGCAGCCTCGAGGAGCAGATGGTCGTCCATGCTTCTCTCCGGCGCTCGCGGGAGGAGTGCACCCTCCCACAGTCTTCAGCGAGCCAGCAGGAATCCGTTGCCCAACTGGCGACCAGATCTAGGGCCAGAGGATCTTGTGGCGTGTCATCGGCAGTGGTGACCACGGCCGCATGGCGTAATCCCACCATGCCAATGGAACCTTTTAGGTGGCACCTCGGCACGTCGCGCCCGGCGCCAAAACGAGGCCATTGAAGGAAATATGCCCTAGAGGCAATAATAAAGTTGTTATTTATTTCCTTATATCATGATGAATGTTTATTATTCATGCTAGAATTGTATTAACTAGAAACATGATACATGTGTGAATACATAGACAAACTTAATGTCACTAGTATGCCTCTACTTGACTAGCTCATTAATCAAAGATGGTTATGTTTCCTAACCATAGACATGTGTTGTCATTTGATTAACGGGATCACATCATTAGGAGAATGATGTGATTGACTCGACCCATTCCGTTAGCCTAGCACTTGATCGTTTAGTATGTTGCTATTGCTTTCTTCATGACTTATACAAAGTTCCTACAACTATGAGATTATGCAACCCCCGTTTACCGGAAGAACACTTTGTGTGCTACCAAACGTCACAACGTAACTGGGTGATTATAAAGGAGCTCTATAGGTGTCTCCGAAGGTACATGTTGAGTTGGGGTATTTCGAGATTAGGATTTGTCACTCCGATTGTCGGAGAGGTATCTCTGGGCCCTCTCGGTAATGCACATCACTATAAGCCTTGCAAGCAATGTGGCCAATGAGTTGGTTACGGAATGATGCATTACCTAACGAGTAAAGAGACTTGCCGGTAACGAGATTGAACTAGGTATTGAGATACCGACGATCGAATCTCGGGAAAATAACATACCGACGACAAAGGGAACAACGTATGTTGTTATGCGGTTTGACCGATAAAGATCTTTGTAGAATATGTAGGAGCCAATATAAACATCCAGGTTCCGCTATTGGTTATTGACCAGAAACAGTTCTAGGTCATGTCTACATAGTTCTCGAACCCGTAGGGTCCGCACGCTTAACGTTACGATGGCAGTTTTATTATGAGTTTATAAGTTTTGATGTACCGAAGGTTGTTCGGAGTCCCGGATGTGATAATGGACATGACGAGGAGTCTCAAAATGGTCGAGACATAAAGATTGATATATTGGACGACTATATTTTGACACCAAAAGAGTTCCGGGTGATTTCAGAGAAAACTGGAGTGCCGGAGGGTTACCGGACCCCCCCCCCCCCCCGGGAACTAATGGGCCTTGTTGGGCCCTAGTGGAGAGAGCGAGGGGCCGGCCAGGGCAAGAGGCGCGCCCCCTCCCCTTGAGTCCGTATAGGACAAGGAAGGGGGCCTTGCCTTTCCCCTCTCCCACTCCTTCCTCCCCCCTCCTTCTTGGACTAGGAAAGGGAGGGTCAAACCTACTTGGAGTAGGTTTCCCCCTCCTAGGGCGCGCCACCCCCTTGGCCGCCCACCTCCTCCTCCCCCTTTTATATACGGAGGAGGGGGGCACCTCTAGACACACAACAATTGATCTCTTAATCTCTTAGCCGTGGGTGGTGCCCCCTCCACCATGGTCCTCGTAATATTGTAGCGGTGCTTAGGCGAATCCCTGCGATGGTAGAACATCAAGATCGTCACCACGCCGTCGTGCTGACGGAACTCATCCCTGACACCCTGCTGGATCGGAGTCCGGGGATCGTCATCGAGCTGAACGTGTGCTGAACTCGGAGGTGCCGTACGTTCGGTACTTGGATCGGTCGGATCGTGAAGACATACGACTACATCAACCGCGTTATCATAACGCTTCCGCTCTCGGTCTACGAGGGTATGTGGACAACACTCTCCCCTCTCGTTACTATGCATCACCATGATCTTGCGTGTGCGTAGGATTTTTTTTTGAAATTACTACGTTCCCCAACAGTGGCATCCGAGCCAGGTTTTATGCGTAGATGTTATATGCACGAGTAGAAAACAAGTGAGTTGTGAGCGATACAAGTCATACTGCTTACCAGCATGTCATACTTTGGTTCGGCGGTATTGTTGGATGAAGCGGCCCAGACCGACATTACGCGTACGCTTACGCGAGACTGGTTTTACCGCCGTGCTTTGCACACAGGTGACTAGCGGGTGTCTGTTTCTCCAACTTTAGTTGAACCGAGTGTGGCTACGCCCGGTCCTTGCGAAGGTTAAAACAACACTAACTTGACGAACTATCGTTGTGGTTTTGATGCGTAGGTAAGAATGGTTCTTGCTCAGCCCGTAGCAGCCACGTAAAACTTGCAACAACAAAGTAGAGGACGTCTAACTTCTTTTTGCAGGGCATGTTGTGATGTGATATGGTCAAGACGTGATGCTATATTTTATTGTATGGGATGATCATGTTTTGTAACCAAAGTTATCGGCAACTGGCAGGAGCCGTATGGTTGTCGCTTTATTGTATGAAATGCAAGCGCCCTGTAATTGCTTTACTTTATCACTAAGCGGTAGCGATAGTCGCAGAAGCAATAGATGGCGTAACGACAATGATGCCACGATGGATATCAAAGGTGTCGCGCCGGTGACGATGGTGATCACGACGGTGCTTCGGAGATGGAGATCACAAGCACAAGATGATGATGGCCATATCATATCACTTATATTGATTGCATGTGATGTTTATCTTTTATGCATCTTATCTTGCTTTAATTGACGGTAGCATTTTAAGATGATCTCCCACTAATTATCAAGAAGTGTTCTCCCTGAGTATGCACCATTGCGAAAGTTCTTCGTGCTGAGACACCACGTGATGATCGGGTGTGATAGGCTCTGCGTTCAAATACAACGGGTGCAAAACAGTTGCAGACGCGAAATACTCAGGTTAAACTTGACAAGCCTAGCATATACAGATATGGCCTTGGAACACGGAGACCAAAAGGTCGAGCGTGAATCATATAGTAGATATGATCAACATAGTGATGTTCACCGTTGAAACTACTCCATCTCACGTGATGATCGGACACGGTGTAGTTGATATGGATCACGTAATCACTTAGAGGATTAGAGGGATGTCTATCTAAGTGAGAGTTCTTTAGTAATATGATTAATTGAACTTTATTTTATCATGAACTTAGTCCTGGTAGTATTCTGCAAATTATGTTGTAGATCAATAGCTTGCGTTGTTGCTTTCATATGTTTATTTTGATATGTTCCTAGAGAAAATTGTGTTGAAAGATGTTAGTAGCAATGATGCGCATTGGATCCGTGATCTGAGGTTTATCCTCATTGCTGCACATAAGAATTATGTCCTTAATGCACCGCTAGGTGACAGACCTATTGCAGGAGCAGATGCAGACGTTATGAACGTTTGGCTAGCTCAATATGATGACTACTTGATAGTTTTGTGCATCATGCTTTATGGCTTAGAATCGGGACTACAAAAACGTTTTTGAAACGTCATTTCAAGAGATGAAATTGGTATTTCAGACTCATGCCCGTGTCAAGAGGTATGAGACCTATGACAAATACTTCGCCTAAAAGATGGAGGAGAATTGCTCAACTAGTGAGCAAGTACTTAGATTGTCTGAGTACTACAATCGCTTGAATGAAGTGGGAGTTAATCTTCTAGATAAGATAGTGATTGACAGAGTTCTCTAGTCACCATCACCAAGTTAGTAGAACTTTGTGATGAACTATAGTATGCAAGGGATGACGTAAACGATTCCCGAGCTCTTCGTGACGTTGAAATCAAAGAAGGTAGAAATCAAGAAAGAGCATCAAGTGTTGATGGTTGACAAGATCACTAGTTTCAAGAAAAGGGCAAAGGGAAAGAAAGGGGAACTTCAAGTAGAATGACAAGCAAGTTGTCACTCCCACGAAGAAGCCCAAAGCTGAACCAAAGCCTAAAACTGAGTGCTTACACTGCAAAGGAAATGGTCACTGGAAACGGAAATACCCTGAATATTTGGTGGATAAGAAGGATGGCAGAGTGAACAAGGGTATATTTGATATACAGGTTATCGATGTGTACCTTACTAGTGTTTATGGTAGCCCCTGAGTATTTGATACTTGTTTGGTTGCTAAAAAATAGTGACTTGAAACAGGAGTTAGAGAATAAACAGAGACTTGTTGAGGGTGAAGTGACGATGTGTTTTGGAAGTGGTTCCAAGATTGATATGATCATCATCGCACACTCCCTATACTTTTGGGATTAGTATTGAACCTAAATAAATGTTATTTGGCGTTTGCGTTGAGCATGAATATGATTTGATCATGTTTATTGCAATATGATTATTCATTTAAAGTCACAGAATAATTGTTATTCTGTTTACATGAATAAAGCCTTCGATGGTCATACACCCAATGAAAATAGTTTATTGGATCTCGATCGTAGTGATACACATATTCATAATATTGATGCCAAAAGATGCAAAGTTGATAATGATAGTGCAACTTATTTGTGGCACTGCCGTTTGGGTCATACCGGTGTAAAGCGCATGAAGAAACTCCATAAAGATGGATTTTTGGAATCTCTTGGTTATGAATCATTTGATGCTTGCGAACCGTGCCTTTTGGGCAAGATGACTAAAACTCCATTCTCCGGAACAATGGAACGAGCTAGTGACTTATTGGAAATAATACATACCAATGTATGCGGTCCAATGAGTGTTGATGCTCGTGGCGGGTATCGTTATTTTCTAACCTTCACAAGATGAATTGAGCAAATATGAGTATATCTACTTAATGAAACACAAGTCTGAAATATTTGAAAAGTTCAAAGAATTTCAGAGTGAAGTGGAGAATCATCGTAACAAGCAAATAGAGTTTCTACGATCTGATCGTGGAGAAGAATATTTGAGTTACGAGTTTGGCCTTCATATAAAACAATGTGGAATAGTTTCACAGCTCACACCACATGAAACACCACAACGTTATGGTGTGTCCGAACGTTGTAACCACACTTTATTGGATATTGTGCGATCTATGATGTCTCTTATTGGTTTACCACTATCGTTTTTGGGGTTATGCATTAGAGACAGTTGCATTCACTTTAAAAAGGGCACCATCAAAATCTGTTGAGATGACGCCTTATGAACTGTGGTTTGGCAAGACACCAAAGTTGTCATTTCTTAAAAGTTTGGGGCTACGATGCTTGTATGAAAAAGTTTTCAATCTGATAAGCTCGAACCCAAATCGGAGAAGTGCTTCTTCATAGGATACCTAAGAGGAAACTATTGGTACACCTTCTATCACAGATCCGAAGGCAAGTTATTCGTTGCTAAGATGGATCCTTTCTAGAGAAGAAGTTTCTCTCGAAAGAAGTGAGTGGGAGGAAAGTAGAACTTGATGAGGTAATTGTACCTGCTCCCTTATTGGAAAGTAGTTCATCACAGAAATTAGTTCCAGTGATTCCTACACCAATTAGTGAGGAAGCTAATGATGATGATCATGAAACTTTAGATCAAGTTACTACATAACCTCGTAGGTTTTCCAGAGTATGGTCTGCACCAGTGTTGTACGGTAATCCTATTCTGGAAGTCATGTAACTAGACCATGATGAACCTACGAACTATGAGGAAGCGATGATGAGCCCAGATTCCGCAAAATGGCTGGAGGCCATGAAATCTGAGATGGGATCCATGTATGAAAACAAAGTGTGGACTTTGATTGACTTGCCCGATGATCGGCAAGCCATAGAAAATAAATGGATCTTCAAGAGGAAGACGGACACTGATAGTAGTGTTACTATCTACAAAGCTCGACTTGTTGTGAAAGGTTTTTCGACAAGTTCAAGGTGTTGAATACAATGAGATTTTCTCACTCGTGTTGATGCTTAAGTCTGTACAAATCAGGTTAGCAATTGCCACATTTTATGAAATCTGGCAAAAGGATGTCAAAACTGCATTCCTTAATGTATTTATTAAGAAAGAGTTGTATATGATGCAACCAGAAGGTTTTGTCAATCCTAAAGGTGCTAACAAAGTGTGCAAGCTCCAACGATCCATTTATGGACTGGTGCAAGCCTCTCAGAGTTGGAATATACGCTTTGATAAGTTGATCAAAGCATATGGTTTTATACAGACTTTTTGAGAAGCCTGTATTTACAAGAAAGTGAATGGGAGCTCTATTGATTGGAAATGATATAGAAATTCTAGATAGCATGAAAGGATACTTGAATAAGAGTTTTTCAAAGCAAGACCTCGGTGAAGCTGCTTACACATTGAGCATCAAGATCTATATAGATAGATCAAGACACTTGATAATATTTTTCAGTGAGTACATAACTTGATAAATTTTGAAATAGTTCAAAATGAAACAGTCAAAGAAGGAGTTCTTGCATGTGATGCAAAGGTGTGAAGTTGAGTAAGACTCAAGACCCGACCATGGCAGAAAATAGAAAAAGAATGAAAAGTCATTCCCTATGCCTTAGTCATAGGTTCTATAAAGTATGCTATGTTGTGAACCAGACCTATTGTATACCTTGCTCTGAGTTTGACAAAGGAATACAATTTTGATCTAAGAGTAGATCACTAGACATCGGTCAAGAATATCCTTAGTGAGGACTAAGGAGATGTTTCTCGATTATGGAGGTGATAAAAGAGCCCGTCGTAAAAAGTTACAACGATGCAAGCTTTTACATTGATCCAGATGACTCTAAGACTCAATCTGGATACATATTGAAAGTGGGAGCAATTAGCTAGAGTAGCTCCATGCGGAGCATTGAAGAGATAGAATATTTGCAAAATATATACGGCTCTGAATGTGACAGACCCGTTGACTAAACTTCTCTCACAAGCAAAACATGATCATACCTTAGTACTCTTTGGGTGTTGATCACATAGCGATGTGAACTAGATTATTAACTCTAGTAAACCCTTTGGGTGTTGATCACATGACGATGTGAACTATTGGGTATTAATCACATACAGATGTGAATATTGGTGTTAAATCACATGGCGATGTGAACTAGATTATTGACTCTAGTGCAAGTGGGAGACTGAAGGAAATATGCCCTAGAGGCAATAATAAAGTTATTATTTATTTCCTTATATCATGATGAATGTTTATTATTCATGCTAGAATTGTATTAACCAGAAACATGATACATGTGTGAATACATAGACAAACTTAATGTCACTAGTATGCATCTACTTGACTAGCTCATTAATCAAAGATGGTTATGTTTCCTAACCATAGACATGTGTTGTCATTTGATTAACGGGATCACATCATTAGGAGAATGATGCGATTGACTTGACCCATTCCGTTAGCCTAGCACTTGATCGTTTAGTATGTTGCTATTGCTTTCTTCATGACTTATACAAAGTTCCTACAACTATGAGATTATGCAACTCCCGTTTACTGGAAGAACACTTTGTGTGCTACCAAACGTCACAAAGTAACTGGGTGATTATAAAGGAGCTCTATAGGTGTCTCCGAAGGTACATGTTGAGTTGGCGTATTTTGAGATTAGGATTTGTCACTCCGATTGTCGGAGAGGTATCTCTGGGCCCTCTCGGTAATGCACATCACTATAAGCCTTGCAAGCAATGTGGCCATTGAGTTGGTTACGGAATGATGCATTACGTAACGAGTAAAGAGACTTGCCGGTAATGAGACTGAACTAGGTATTGAGATACCGACGATCGAATCTCGGGCAAATAACATACCGATGACAAAGGGAACAACGTATGTTGTTATGCGGTTTGACCGATAAAGATCTTCGTAGAATATGTAGGATCCAATATGAACATCCAGGTTCCGCTATTGGTTATTGACCGGAAACAGTTCTAGGTCATGTCTACATAGTTCTCGAACCCGTAGGGTCCGCACGCTTAACGTTATGATGACAATTTTATTATGAGTTTACAAGTTTTAATGTACTAAAGGTTGTTCGGAGTCCCGGATGTGATCACGGACATGACGAGGAGTCTCGAAATGGTCGAGACATAAAGATTGATATATTGGACGACTATACTCGGACACCAGAAGTGTTCCGGGTGATTTCGGAGAAAACCGGAGTGCCGGAGGGTTACCGGAACCCCCCCCCCCCCCCCGGGAACTAATGGGCCTTGTTGGGCCCTAGTGGAGAGACAGAGGGGCCGGCCAGGGCAAGAGGCGCACCCCTCCCCTTGAGTCCGTATAGGACAAGGAAGGGGGGGCCCCTTGCCTTCTTGGACTAGGAAAGGGAGGTGCAAACCTAGCTACTTGGAGTAGGTTTCCCCCTCCTAGGGCGCGCCACCCCCTTGGTCGGCCCCCTCCTCCTCCCCCCTTTATATACGGAGGAGGGGGGCACCTCTAGACACACAACAATTGATCTCTTGATCTCTTAGCCGTGTGCGGTGCCCCTCCACCATAGTCCTCGATAATATTGTAGCGGTGCTTAGGCGAAGCCCTGCGACGGTAGAACATCAAGATCGTCACCACGCCGTCGTGCTGACGGAACTCATCCCTGACACCCTGTTGGATCGGAGTCCGGGGATCGTCATCGAGCTGAACGTGTGCTGAACTCGGAGGTGCCATACGTTCGGTACTTGGATCGGTCGGATCGTGAAGACGTACGACTACATCAACCGCGTTGTCATAACACTTCCGCTCTCGGTCTATGAGGGTACGTGGACAATACTCTCCCCTCTCGTTGCTATGCATCACCATGATCTTGCGTGTGCGTAGGAACTTTTTTGAAATTACTACGTTCCCCAACAGCCATTTGCTTCTCCATGACCCAACACGAATCTGAAAAGGAGGTGCAGCGCCGCCGCGTGAGGCTTCGGGCGCGGCTTCAAGCGGAGGCAACTACCGCAGCCCTCGGGATGCAGGCTGCCACGACAGCTCGCGACATGGAGGAGGCTTTGATAGCCCACGAGGCGGCATAGAAGGAAGCCCTTCATGCCCGCATTGCCGAGAAGCGATGGAGGAGGGTGGTCAAGGCGATGGCAAAAGGGAAACTACGGCGATCCATGCCATGGCCAAACTTCCTCCCAAGGAGGAGAAAGACGAGGACATCGGTGGATCGGACAGCTCCAGCCGTGAGCAGATCCGCCTCGATCCATTTTGCATCTTTGACCGCTACTGCCTCAAGGACGATAGGGAGGGTGAAAGGATCGATACGGTCGACTAGAGGGGCGGGAGTGAGTAGGAGACTACAGATTTTAATCTTTCTTGTCAATTTTAAGGTTTAGCGGATAAATATGGTTCACTAGATATGCAACTAGGTGAACACAACCTATATGATAAGCAAACTGAAAGCTAAATATGCTAGGCGACAATCTAATTAGCAAGTCAACAAGCATACAAAGCAAACTAAAGTGCGGGGAAGGATTAACCACAAGTGAGGTGAGGACGCGGATTTTATCCAGAAGTTCACTCTTCCTTGGGGAAGAACTACTCTCCGTTTAGAGCGGTGCCGGAGCCAAAGCTTGCGGAATGCCACAAAGGCTCGTCGTAGTCTCTTTCGAGTCACCCGCAACGGATGAGGCTCGAATCACTTGGGGTTGGTCTTGAAGGTGACCACCACACATTTACAAACTTCTCCGGAGCACACCACAAGCAAGGAAGCTTGCGGAGGAACCTCTAACCGCCTAGGAGCCCAAGCTCCAAAAGTAACAAGACAATGGAGAAGAAATGTTGCGGGGAACGCGATTTGGTTTGGTCAATATGTAGATCGGGTCTTGCTCTCCCAATCCCCAAAGTTTCAACAAGTTTGGGTGGAGGGATTGAGTGTATTGAGCAAAATGGGGTGTAGCAATGCTGGAGCCCAACAAGACATTAGGGTTGGAGATGGAGAAGGAAGAAGGGTGGCTTTTATAGTTTTCTTGGCCGGGTGGCCGTTTCTGCCCGTTGGACCCTGTGCGCATGGGCTAGGTCAGCCCCGTGCGCACGGGGTACTCAGGAACAAGCGCACCACCCCGTGCGCACAGGGTACTCAGGAAGTTATGCAGTACCCGCATGCGCACGGGGGTCAAAAAACCCCGTGCACACAGGGTATCCAGACACTTTCTGTTGTGAGCTCTCTGAGTACCACACGCAAGCACACTACTGACATAAGTGGTAGGCGTGGGTAGGCTGGTGTTTAGGTTTTGGCAATGGCATTCCCACATAACACAGATCCACACCGATCCCTCTTAATAGTGCGGTCTTTCCTACGACTCGAATTGAACCAAAAAGAAAACCTTCGAATCGCCGATAGACCACGCTTTTGATCTTTTTGATTTGGGGGGAGGGGGGGGGGGGTCGCACACCTCCATCAAGAACAACTTGGAACCAATATCGTCGGATAAACTTTAGCACCCGTTATTAGTTTTTTTAACAACATTGTCACCACACCAAAATATACTTTAAGTGACACTTGCACTTTCAAAGGGCAAGGGCAAGGCCGCTGTGGATGAACTCCTCCGATCATCGTTCTTGTCGTCGTTGTTAGTAGGGCATGTCAAATTTTGGTAATCGGTGACATGTGTTTAGCTCCGTAGGACGTTGCATGATCCAATATGGATTCAATTATTCAATTTAGATGCATCCGGTTGTGGAGGAGCAATTTTCTATGATGTCCGATGACTATCCGCGGGCCCGCAGGCGTGTCCGCAAGTGTTTTGGGACCAAAATTTGGCAAGTGTGGTTGTAGATGCTCTAAGGGCCTCTTTGATTCGTAGGATTTAAAAACGCGGCAAAAGGGAAAGTATAGGATTGAAGTGGCATTGCTCATTTGAGTTCTATAGGATAAACAAGGAGTGTTTGATGCTGCTGAATTATTATTTTTATAAAAAATGCTTCAAGTGGATGTTAGATTTTCTATGAAATGCAGTATAAATGATTTCATAGGAATTATATGAGATCCAATCGTATGAATCAAACGATCAACGTAGGAAAAAAAATCCTAAGAATTTCTTTGGATCAATATCAAAGGAGCCCTAAATCCATTTCCCCGTAGACAGGATCGCCGTGTGAACGGACAAGACTTGACACGAATAAATAGGCAACAGGACACCATGGACTGACCTCGTTTCTCTTTCGAGGGGAGACTGACCTCGATATTGGTGCCCACTTGGTTCAGCTCACGCTGCTACAAGTCCAGCGTTTGCTGACAAATAGGAATAAATTCTAACACTGTTTGGTTTCTGACTCTCCATGTGACGAACTTCAACACTCCGGCTTGGACAACCTGCACGCGCAGTGAATTCAATTCACCCTGGTCGCCAAGTTCGTAGAGTTCATATTAGGTGGCCACCATGACGTACGTACTTGCATCTTACGTTAGCAAGCAAGCATAATACATAGCATTGCCGTGTATATATATGCATCATCACACCAACACTTGTTGCTCACATCCTATATGAGCATTGCCACCCATACTCTCCATTGAAGCCCACCATCCATAGTTCTTCCATACTACTCTCCACCATGGCCACGCCTCTTTGGCAATTCCATTCCCGGCGGCGGCGGCTGAGGCTGCCGACGATCCTACTCATCGTTGCCGCTGCGACTGACCTCTTCGTCCTGGCTGCTTCTGCTGCTGCAGAACAACAGCAAATGCCCGTCGCCCGCCCGTATTGCCGCGACAAGTGCGGCAATATCAGCATCCCCTACCCGTTCGGCATTGGGCCGGGCTGCTTCATTGCTCAGCAATTCGAGGTTTACTGCAACGACTCCACCAGTCCCCCTCGCGTCTTCCTTGTTGTCGCACCACGTGAGACATACCAGCTAACGGGCGAGGCCATCATATCGGCTCGTGACCGGTTCCCTTATGTGTTCGACGAATTGGCGTTACCGCCGTCGCCGATCGAGCTGGTTGACATATCGGTCGAGCGGAATGAGGTCCGGGCATATGGCGCCGTCTCATCTTACTGCCGTCAATCCACCACCAAGCATGTGCTCAAGCTTCAGCTTACTTCTGTGGGGCCTGCCAAGACCATGTGGCCGCTCAACTTGTCGAAGCGCAACTCTCTCGTTGGCATCGGCAAGAATGTCGAAGCTAGGTTGGCAACCCGCATGTACATGGACTACCCAAGCTCGGATCCATGGCTAGAGTCAACCTGCACTTCAATCGTCGAATTCAGTGGTTTCAAGTCACCCACAAACGGGTCGTGCTCCGGGTATGGCTGCTGTCAGGTCCCCTTCGCGGCTGCAGTAGATGACACCCCGCCGGTAGAATCTACTTGGGTGGATTGGGAAGAACACCCGTGCTCCTACGGAATGGTGGTGGAGAGTTCATGGTACAACTTCTCTTCGCTGGACCTGTACGGCTATGAAGTGCTATCCAGGAAATTCCAAAGAGGCGTCCCCTTCGTCATCGATTTCGCCATCATAACCGAACAGAACGGTTCATGTCCGGCTGAAGGCCAGCAGCCACCTCTGGGCTACGCGTGCGCCAGCGGCAACAGCTTTTGTACCAACGCAACAGCCTTTACAGACGCTGGCTATTTTTATGTCTGCAAGTGCAAGGAGCATTACGAAGGCAACCCCTACGTCAACAATGGATGTCAAGGTACACATGCTATTTATTATTTTAGATTCATACACACAAATTTTGTAGTATAAAACATTACATAGATTTGCCAATTCTCTCTCTCTATATATATATATGCGTACTTCTCCACCGGCCGGATATTTAATCGTTACTTACTTCTTTCAGACATCGATGAGTGCAAGAACCGTGATTTGTATCCATGCTCAAGCGACGGGGTATGCAAGAACAGGCTTGGAGGCTATGACTGTCCATGCAAGCGCGGAATGAAGGGTGACGGCAAAGCAGGAACCTGCAAAGATATAGTCCCATTAGTCGCTAAAGTGGTCATGGGTAAGTATCGTGTACGTAATTAGTACTCCCTCCGTCTAGGTGAGTAAGTCATTTTAGATTGTGCACCGTGACCAAGGAGGAGGGGAAACGAGAGACCTTAATGTTTATTTGCTAATTAATAGCATTGCATGCAACGAACTAACCACTGCATGTTGTGTTTGGTATTCTCAAGTCACTAAAAGCATGCACATCTCTCATCTCTTATTGGTTGATATGTCAAGAAACAAAAAACAAGGTAGAAGTTAATGCACCGTACCTAAGTGTTTTGGGATTATTTGGTTTCGTAAGATGACTTACGCACCTAGACGGAGGGAGTAATTCATTTTTTGTGAAAAAATCCAATCTGAACCCGAGCTCATCTGCACCTGCGCTCACGAAAAAAATCAAAATAAATACTAAAAAAATTCAAAAAATTCCAAAAAAATTGGGGTGGTGGACAATTTGATGCGTGAGGTAAGCTCCAATTTTCAAAACATTTGGACCTCTGTGCAGCTCTCAGAAAAAAAGACAAATCGGAGGTCTGTAAAAATGTGTACTGTTCTAGTCTGATTTGTCTTTTTTGCTGAGAGATGCACAGAAGTCCAAATGTTTTAAAAATTGGAGCGTACTTCACGCATCAAATTGTCAACCACCCGGTTTTTTTTTTTGGAATTTTTTGATTTTTTCTGAATTTTTTACGATTTTTTTTTTGACCGGGTGCAGATGCACCCGGGCACCGAAACGCCGCTCTCATTTTTTGTTTGCTACTTGCATTTAGTTAGTTTTTGCATTTTACTAGACTAGGGTAGTTTAAATTTATATTTCTTTACGGAGGGAGTAATTCATTTTTTGTTTGCTACTTGCATTTAGTTAGTTTTTGCATTTTACTAGACTAGGGTAGTTTAAATTTATTGAGCGATGCAGATTGATATAAACAATACTCCACAAAGAATTGGTGTGTCCATTTTACCACCTGCTATTGTGACTTGCGAGTAATCATGCATAGCATGCAGTAAGGCTGGTCACAATGGGCAAGAACATAAGCTAGTAACATACACACTTCCCTAGACTATGTTACTACCTCCATAGTGGGTAGGAACATCTATGTAGTGTCATGCAACGATGTATTTATTAGGCTATAGACTCATTGTTTCTTGGAGTGTGTGATGTTCCGGTAACTTAGCTAGTTACCACAAACACCTCTCTCTTCATTAAATATGTGCCACATAAGCAAAGTTGCATTGGAGTGTGTGATGTTACTCCTAAGTTCCTCCCCATTGTGACCAGCCTAACATGTACCGTGAAGAGAGCACAATGGCTTAAATAGGGGGTTAACCGTGTCATTTAGTATGTCAACTAATTAAGGAGTAATTACTGCATATGAGGAGTAATTAGTAGCCAGTCTAGTGCAAATATACCACCAGGCAAATTAATAGCCGATACCAATCATTAATCTTTTGACATGGAGTATTCTCACTCAAAGCGTTAATCTTTTGACATGGAGTATTCTCACCCAAATCATTCTTCTTTTGACATATGGAGTATTTTTTTAATCTAAAAATGATCAGGCAAAGTAATACTACCTCCTTCCCAAAATAAGTGTCTCAACTTTGTACTAAGCTTAGTACAAAGTTGTACAAAAGTTGAGACACTTATTTCAGGACGGAGGGAGTAGTTATCTACAAATTAACTAGGCAAATTAAAGGCCTTCTTTACATGGGGTATTTAGTTTCTCACCCAAATCATTAATCTTCAAGCACTTTTGCTTTTATACTTGCTGGCATGCGCACCCTAATGCTGCTGTAGAAGGATCCTTATAACGCTGTTCTGTGTGTTACATTTTCAATGAAATGGAACCAAGTCCAGAGAACCATTCAATCGAAAAAAAAAAATTTGTCTTCAAATCCCATGTTAAAAAAATGTCATCAGGCAATAACTTGATTGTCGCTGATGTCCTCAGCCAATCCAAATCATCAAATGGTAATATAGAGATTTTTAGGTTGATTTCCTAACAGATACAAATGGGCATACATCACTATTTAGTATTTCTTTAAACTGTCTTGATTTTATAATTTATACTAGAGGTGCAGTGATTATCTTTGGCACAGTTGTTTGGAAGTCTTAGTCCCTCATCAATCTTGATGCTTATTTTGTGCTACTTCTAGTGTTATTTTACTGCAGACCCCAAATAGATTATTGAGAGGTCGTTTCCCTTTTTACGTACTATCTTTGTCTACTAATAAGTTGGTTAATGTAAATTGTAGTGGTATAAATTAGTTTGTGCCTTCTCCATGCAGGTGCAACAGGTTTTATTCTTGTCATGGTTATATTATTTCTTATTATTCTTCAAAAAGAGAGAACAAAGACAAGAGAGTTTTACAAAAAAATGGTGGGCCTATATTAGAGAAGGCAAAGATAATAAAGCTCTTCAAAAAGGAAGAGCTCAAGCCTATTTTAAAGAGTGACAATTTTATCGGAAAAGGTGGCTTCGGTGAAGTTTACAAGGGTCTTCTTGCTAATGAACTAGTTGCAGTCAAGAAGCCGATCAGTGGGAGTGTACTAGAGACTGAACAGTTTGCAAACGAAGTCATCATCCAGTCTCAAGTCATACACAAGAATATTGTTAGGCTCATAGGTTGTTGTCTTGAAGTGGACCTTCCAATGCTAGTGTATGAGTTTCTCTCTAAAGGCAGTTTGGAAGACATTCTTCACAGTGACAACAAGGTGCCTGTCAACTTGGATCTACGTTTAAGAATTGCTGCAGAATCAGCAGATGGTCTAGCTTATATGCATTCAAAAACCACAACTAAAATCCTGCATGGTGATGTTAAACCAGCAAATATACTCTTGGATGACAATTTTGTGCCGAAGATATCAGATTTTGGCATATCGAGGTTGATTCCGAGAGATAAACAACATACCCTATCAATCATTGGTGACAGAACTTATATGGATCCAGTATATCTACAAACGGGGCTACTAACCGAAAAAAGTGATGTCTACAGTTTCGGAGTAGTTATCTTGGAGCTTATTAGCAGGGAGAAGGCCACATATTCTGACAATAATAGCCTCGTACAGAAGTTTCTTGAAGCTCACAAGAAAGAGAGGAAAGCAACTGAGTATTTTGACAAGGAAATTGCAGTACCAAGAGATTTAGGGCTTCTTGATAGTCTAGCAGAGATGGCTGTGGAATGCCTTAGCCTTGATGTGGATCAAAGACCAACAATGACAGAGGTGGCAGAGCGCCTCCTCAAACTGTTCCGATCTCGTGAGTTGTAACTTGTTTGTAAGGTGATGCCTATTCTAGTTTGTGTGAACAATATGTATGTCCAGTAAATTAAGATAGACAACTACCGCTGTGGTAATGTTTGTCTTATGTTGTTTTGGTGGAAAAATTGTAGGCGTAGAGGCAGGGGAGGTATCCCTTTGGTTCATTTGTACTGTACCGTGACTCATTGAGTAATTGTGTGTTCTAAGTGAGCAAATGTTGTATCGATTACTCAAATACTTCTGTTGCTTTTGGCAATAAAATCCATTTGTCCTTCAAGAATGGCCATGTTTAAGCTGCACACAAAAATGCATATGTACCACCCAATTGAATTTCTGAACGTATCTTGTTCTGTTGTGTTGGTCTTGGAGAACTGTCGAGTGTATTACTGAAACAATGGCTATGTGAATTGTGAAAGATTATCAGAATGTATTTTTGTGTGTGTGTCAATGCTTTAACCGCTGTGGGAATGATGGTTTGCCATGATGCTGATGTTGTTGTTCTGCGAAATCTTCCCCATCCATAACATGCATGATCCAAGCTCCCCGTGCAAATTCCTGCATTACTGAGGTTGCCATGTTGGTCCCATCAATTGTACACTTTTCTAATATTCTCAGTCGGTTGCCAAGTCAAAAACACACGCATAAGATGGAACCAGAGATGGCACGAGAATAAACTCTGAATTCTTGCCGTGTATGATCAACTTATGAGCAGCTAAATCTCTGAATCTGCCTAGCAGAATTTGGTGCTCTGCTTCAATGATTAGCGCTACGTTGACCCAGCACCAAACGTTCATACGCTACCCTACTAGAACGCCCATGTCAGATAGAACAAGACAGCTCCAGGAGGATCATTGCACCAAATCACCAACCGTGGAGAAGCAAAGACACACAAACTCTGGCAAAAGAAAAGAGAGAAAAATAAAGAAAGGGGTAGATGAGAGGGCTTCATGTCTATCGGCTTGTGGCTAACACTAGGCAGAAAATTGCGGACGGTGGTTGACGTTACAAAAACAACACTAAGCTAAGAGCATCTCTAACCACCCGACGGTTGTTGTAGTTGACGAAATAGGCTTTCGCCCTGCTATATAGATTTAGCAACCACCCGATACAACAAAGAGTCCAATGCTGACAAGCGTCACCGCGTCGGTGCTGACAAGCTGGCAGGGATTTCTCCCGTCCACCAATCACCCACATCCGCGAATGGTCCGATGCGCTCCACCATTCATGCCGCCCACCAACATGCGCCGTCACGGTCTTGTCATCATCACCGCCACCTAACCATGGTCAACGAAGCGAGACCGACAAGGTCGAAAGAGAGCAGCCGGGAACGAGGAGCGGCAGCGACAACAGCCACGCGGGAGGAGACAACCTCCACCGCCGGTCACAGACCGAACGCAGCGAGAGGAGTACACTGGGCCCTCAAGGCCAAGACGAGCCCAAAAGGGGCTCGTGAAGCGCCCGTCGCCGCACTGCAGTAGGCGCACCGCCGTCTCCACAACCCCCTGCACAAGCCGCACCTCCTCTGGCCCCGCCGAAGCTGCCGCAGACGAGATCGAGCCAGGCCCACCCAGACCCAAATGGGGCCCAAAAGGAGGCCAGATCTGGGCCGGGAGGGCGTCGCCACCATCCATCGCGCCAGCCCGCCGCCCCCTAGCCACCCGGAGCCGCGCCGCAAGAGCAGTCGCCGCCGCCGGAACCTCTGCAGACCGAGGAACACCGCCGCGGGTCACCCCCACCCGAGCCAGGGCAGCGTGCGCGGGGAAGGACGAGGACGCCGCCGACACCATGCGGGGCAGGGCCTGGTGGCACAGGCCGGCGGCGGTGGGAGGAGGGTTAGGGGAAGGGGACACTGGGGGGCGGCGAGAGGAGCCCCCCGGTCGCCTCGCTCGGGGAGGCGGCACGAGGGGAACGAGAGGGAGGGAAGGGCGGTGTGCGGGGGTGGGGGGGTGGGGAGTGGGGGAGGAGAACTCGGATCTGGCCCGCGCGCTGGCGAGGCCCGCCAGAACCTGCCGGGATCGGGCGGGGGAGGTGGCGGCGACGGCGAGGGTTACGGGGTAGAGGGGGAGCCTGTTGTAGTTTTCTATTCTACATGTTTCTCATCATCCAATTTTCGAGGTCACCTATGTGCTAAGAGAGCATGCTCGTTGATGGTGACAGGGAGTTTACTAGATTCTGTTCCTTCCTTCCTTTCTAAGTTAGCATCCTGATGGCTGACTGTACTATGTCTGCGTTTGTTGAATAAAGATCCCCAATATTCCATGAAAAAATTGATTAGAGATTGATCTGATCCCTTTCCATATATTTATTATTGTGTTACTCACATAAGATTAACATGATGATTAGAGATTAATTTGCGACCGTGGTCAATTCTTTCCATAAATTTGTTATATAGTGTTACCAATTATAAGCAAGATTGCCTAATGATGATTAGAGGTTGATTTCCGTCTGTGATTATTTCCTTCCATAAATCTATTATTGTATTATACCAAATATACTCTACATAAGATTGGTCTGATTTGGCAGTCTACGTAAGAACTGTTTAAATATACTAGTGGAAGGATGCGGCAAATCAATCTGTGTTACACCTGAAAAGTCGGTGGAAGGGTGGGGGTCATACGTGGGGAGGACCGAGGACGAACGAAGAAGTGATGAAAATAAAATTTTGACGGGCACAGCGTACGCCTGGAAAGCCGGTCGTACGTCGGAGAACGAACAAATAAGCTGAAACTTATATAAAGATTATTATTATAGTTTACATTTAGATTGGGATCACTACCAAATGTTTTCCTCTTTCCCACAAAAAGAAAATTTCTTCTTTCTTATGTTTTCCTCTTTCCCACAAAAAGAAAATTTCTTCTTTCTTATGAATTCAGACCTTCTTTTCGTAATAACAGAGAGTTGATAGCTTCCTTGTTTATCTAATAATCCTAAGCCAGAAAAGTAATTAGTTATTGTTGCACTCCCCCGGTAGATGGAAGTTGGGCCTAGACTTATCGGTACAATAGTCGTAGGTCATGTACTTGCTCTTGGCGTTCTTGTACGCCGCCTCCTCCGCGGGGGTCAGGCTCCGGATCGCGTTCCACGACAGGCTCAGCGAGCCACACGGCACGCCTCCAGTGACGGGGCAGCCATAGACGTCGAAACCCTGTAACACGGCGGTGAACGGCGCACGGTTATAGTCAACCCTGTATTTGCCATTGTCCGTCGCCCAGTCGGAGCCGTCCCAGAGGCTCCCGCGGATCTTCATCGGCCTCACCAGGAACTGGCCTGGCGTGAGGTTCTTCAACACCCGTATGGGGGTGTTGTCGACGAACATCCTGTGGTCGATCAAGGTGTACGTGATATTATATACATATACATACATTGATCCGCTAGAGCAGATTGGAGAAGGATTATGGATGATGGATGGGCTTACACGAGCTGGTAGGGGTTCCAGAGTATCTTGTAGTCATGGAAATCGGCACCCGGGTCGAACCAAAGGTCGAACTTCTGCTCCCTCTCGCCTTTGCCGTTCAGGAAGATGTTGGTCTGGAGAGCGACCGGCTTGCCCTCCACGTTGCCCAAGAACTCGAAATCCACCTCGTCGTGGTCACCAAACTCGGGCTCCGACGTGAGCTACAAGAATACATAAAGTACATCTGAGTTCTAGTTTTCATCAAACGGAATGAAATGGCTATACAAAATGTTGCAACACTCACATAGAAGGCCGTTACAACCCCTGCAGAGTACCCGGCGGGTATCTTGATCCTCATTTGGATCCACCCTGAACCATACGCCACCTTGGAACTAAATCCAGCCCCTGCATCCAACGCAAAGAAACAAAACTGGGTCAAATTCAATCAAAATTGTGTCAACATTTCCGTACATCGCAATTTTAGCATAATCTGCTGATCGTTGATGCGTAGGAGAAAAAGATGATATGTACCGGAGCTCCTATCCAAGACGAGGCGAACTGATGTCCCCTGATTAACTAGGTGATTAGCATCTGTACCCCCTACGGCCACGAAGTTGTCGTTGAACACCGCCGCAGGGGCTGCCGGTCTAAGCCCCAAAGAGAGGAGGGGGAGGATGAGGAGGAGAAGCCATGGCTGCAAACTGGAAGCCATTGTTAGCTGCACTGGACAACAGATCGATCTACCTACGTGCGTGCTTCCTGCTTAACCAGGTTCTGAGCTCCTTCTCACAATGCTTCACTCACGCCATGGCCTTTATATAAGGGTAGATGTGCCACACACTCACGCCATGCATGCATGTTTGCACGCTCTTTTGAAAAATGATCGACTAGAAATGGTAGTAAATAAATATTTGGTGAAATGCAAATTACCGGGCATTTAAAACGGTTAATTGCCACACACGAGAAAGTAATAGACGTATCTTATAGAATCCCTTTTTGCTAAAATTAGCATATTCTCGAACATCGCATTTTTGGCACGCAATAAATTAATGATAGGCATTGTTTGATAGTTTCACAGTTATTTTGCATGCACTTGTAAATTCCCAATAAGATTTCTTTGTTATATTTGGCATATTATCATTGATTTATTATGAATTGCTGCCTATAATTTTAATATCTGGACCATCCCTCTTAATTGCTCTTGTATGAAGTTGGAATTGAATTATAAAGTCATAGAACTTGCGCTCAGTTTGGTGCTAGAATTTTCAAAATACGGAATTGCAGTCACACTCAAGCGTGCACATACGGTCCAAAAAAATGTTGCGGGTGTATCCATACATATGGGCCAACCTATCAGTGACTGATGGCGCTCAGCCAACGCATATTTGCACAAAACACGCTTGTGTTTTTTTTATTCGCTGAAAAGACCGACCGCCATAATGCATTTTTTTCACTAAACCTCCTCGTTTTACTTATTTGCAGAAAAACTAACCACCGTACACTGAGAAAATTAACGCCAAAAAGGACGTCATGTCTCGAAAACACGCCATGTTCAGCCATTCAGCCATTACAGCCACTCCACCCCATGCTGAGCTCGTGCCTACCAAGGATAACAAATTTAGATTTTTTTTAGGGGAACAAATTTAGATGTATGAACAGTAATGCATGTCAAGCTTAAATGGGCTGCAGATACTGCGGCCCAGTTTGCACGCACCATTTTCAAAAAATAGTTGCAAACGTAAGTAAAAAAGTTATGTCCAAAATTTGTGTTATAAATAATATACATATTGACGATGATTAGTAAATTTAAACTTGTGTATTATATAAAAAATATTAAGGAAAACGTAAGTAATTTTTTAATGATATTAGTAAAACGTAAGTAATAAAATTGTGTTCACATACTTGTGTGTTAAAAAATAGTGTAAATACAAATATCATTAGTAAATAAAACTTTTTAAATATAAACCTCTGTATTATATAAAACATAGTTACTTAATATGTACATTGAAAATGCTTATGAAATAAATATATTTAATGAATCCATACAAAATTATACACTCATGGTTTATATATATATTATAGAAAATGATGAATACAAACATTTACTAAATTTTTATGAATGTTAACATCTGCATAATGTTGACTCATGGCTTTTATTGAAGAAATTATATAATTTAAATTTTAGACACGATTGAGTATTCATATAAACAATTTAAATTTTTGTTTTTGAATATTTTTTAGTTATAAAAACATTTTTATATTTCATAATTTATTTTAAATATATGAGTATTTTAAAATAATACATGAAGAATTTTTAAAGTAGGTTATTTCGTTTGCATGTAAATATGTATAACATGAATATTTAAAGGTTATTTTTACATAATTTCTACAAAAATAAATAGATGCAAACTGGGCTTTCAACTCCACGAGTGTTTTGTTCTAGTAGATTAAGACTATATTTTTTTTGACATGAGATTAAGACTAGTTATTCCTTTTTGTAATCTAAAAGAAAAGTTATCCCTTTTATAGTTGTATACAGGTGGATGTGGTAGTGGGTAGGTCTGTACTCGCCTGTTGTCTTGGGTTGGAGACCTGACAGCCTCAATATATTTAAACTTGTTATCTTTCATATATAAGAGAACTTGATGGGTTGATTGGCTTGGCTGACTAGCATGACAAATGCAGGTTGTGTGTTCGATATTTGGTGTCCCGTTTTTAGGCGTCAATTTTTGCAGGTCGTGTGTTTGATACTTGGCGCCCCGTTTTTTAGGCGTTGCAAATAAAAAAATGCGAGCGTGTTTAGTGCAGAAAAGCGTCGCGGTGGTCTTTTTTTCAAGAATAAAAAATATAAGAGTATTTTGTGCAAAGATGCGTCGACTAGCGTCATCAGTCCCTGACAGGTGGGCCCATATGTACTGATATGCCTGAAATGTATTTTGTAACCGTATGTGCATGCTTGACTTCGGCTAGCTGACCTCAAAACTCGCATATTGTATTCCACTAAAAATTGGGCGAAGATTGGTCGTTAGATGCAACCGTTGGACGGTGAGGATTAGCGCTAAATGCATTTAATGCTCAATGTTGCAGAAGCGACGCGGATCAAGGGAAGCCAAGATAGTTCTGTCTCCGCCCTTTGTGCTTTTGTATATGCTAGTTTAGATTTAGAAATGTGTTTAGCGCAAAACACATTTAGTGCTGAACATCGAAGTGACATGATAATAACATCTGGACGGGTAAGATTGTTTGGATCCCCGTCTCTCGTACTCTTACAGATTATAGTTTAGATTTAGATTTGGATCACTCGGAAATGTTTTCTTCTTCCTTGCTAGGAGTATAAAATGAAATTGGGTCATCTGTTCTGTTAGTGATAACAGAGAGTTGATAGTTTCCTTCTTATATCTTATATACTACTCCCTCTGTTTCTAAATATTTGTCTTTCTAGA
The DNA here is from genome assembly GCA_963921465.1 of Triticum timopheevii. Classification (NCBI taxonomy): domain Eukaryota; kingdom Viridiplantae; phylum Streptophyta; class Magnoliopsida; order Poales; family Poaceae; genus Triticum; species Triticum timopheevii. Next base: position 68,947,043 of record OY997266.1, read on the forward strand.
GATTTCAACAAATAACTACATACGGAGCAAAATGAGTGAATCTACACTCTAAAATATGTCTATATACATTCGTATGTGGTAGTCCATTCGAAATCTCTAAAAAGACAAATATTTAGGAACGAATCGAGTATGACTTATCCTTTATAACACTAAGCTCCCTAGTTTTTAAGGCTCACAATCAATTGAGTTCTCCAATTGCAATTGATTCACTCGATTTTGACTGAGTCAACAATTTCTTAAAGCTATCTCATTTAATTATTTTATACTATACACTATGTTTTCTAATTTTTAAGGCCTCACTACTAATTAAGGTCTTCAATTTAGAATTAGGTCACCCAATTTTGACCGGGTCAACAATTTTTTAAGAAGATCTCTCATTTAATTATTTTAATCACCATGTTCCCTAATTTTGAAGCTCTTTCATTCGTTTGAGGTATTCAATTTTGGATTTGGTTTATGATTTTTCAAGTCAATCAACAACAACTGACCTATAAAACATATCAACCCCGTGCACTGTTCCACCACCTAGAAAAAAGAAGCGCCACCATGTGATACTATAGCACCAATATAGTACATGAAGCCACACAAGCAGAAAATTCCCCATATACATATGGGTTAATTAGCGGATAACATAGAATCACACAACAAAAGGCCACCAAATAACCGCATTATAAATAAACATAAAACACACTGCATCATCTCCCTCATCTGCCAAACTAAATATTCCATCAGTTCCAATATGTAGGGGTTATTAGTTTTTTGGAATGTCAAATTTCTTTAACTTTGACCAAGTTCAGAGCCAAAAATATCTACAACCACGATATTAAACCAAAAAAATAATATGGAAATTCATTTCATGATGAATCTAATGACACCGATTTGATATTATAGATTTTCATATGTTTCTCTATAAATTTGATCAAACTTAAAGAGATTTGACTTTTCAAAAAAGTAATACACTTTATGTTGAAACAGAGTGAGTATTTTTTTTAAGAATCCTACCAATAACAACGGCGCAGCAGCGCGCGTCTAACCCTTCTAGTATTTATTTTTTACTAATCGGAAGCACCTTTGGAGGCTCCATGTTAATCCTAGAAAACATGTGATAGTAGTCGTCAGATAATAATCATGTGGTTAATTTCTGATGATAGACAAAGAGTTATATTTTCATACGTGTTGGGGAGTCCAAGAATTTGTAAGCAGTGTTTCTCCCTTCAGTCCAGGGATCGTACGTCCCTTTATTTTAGAGATGATATACGTGTCTAAAATAAAAACAATGGAACGTGAACTTTCTAAAAATTAGTTGTACGGCGGACCAACCTGTGATTGGATGGTTAGAGCAACTCTAGCCGCACCCCCAACAGCCACCCCCCCTCCCCCCGCGTGACTTTTCGGCGCCGACGCCCAAAAAAGGCCACGCCGTGCCCCCAGGGTCTAGTTTTTCGTCGGTTTGGGCCGAAATAACAGCCGGTGAACCCGAACCGTACCCAAACCCCTGGGGATCACCTGGGGGCGCGGCCGAAGCGAAAAGGCGTGTGGGACCGTTCTGTCGGCGAGAGAAGGCCCTTTTTACCGTCGATCCCATTCTTTTCCCCTCCATTTCCCTTCATCCCCCCCTTCTCCCGCCATTCTCCTCCATCTCCCCTCCATCCGGCGACCATGCTGCAGAAGAAGTACGCCGCCCCTTGCCGAGCTACCGATGCCAACACTACCTAGCCAAAGCAGAGGAAGCCGAGGGCGCTGCCGTCCAAACCCCCGGGCATGACAAACGCCGACTGGAAGGCCGAGGTTCAGCGCCGGGAGGCTGTCACCACCGACCGGCGGAACAGGCTCAACGCCAAGAAGGCTCATGACAAGGCGGCTGCGGTGGCGTTCGCGGCCGCGGCGGAGCAGGCAGAACGCGCGACGGAACAAGCAGAGGTGTCTCGCGCGGGGATGATGAATCCGCCAGGCGGCCACGGCCCGCACGTCCCCTCGAGCCAGCAAAGCATCGGGTCGCCGGCAGGCTTCTCGTCGTCGACTCAACCCTGGGGGTGTGCGCCATCGCCTGGCTACGCCGTCGGCGACGTGCACGGCGAGTTCAACCCGGAGGTCACCTTTCCACATGGCCACCCCGCCCAGCGCACACCCTCTCCCTCGTTCGCCGCCGTCCAGTACCCCCCCACACCTACTCACCGCCGGCTTACGCGTCCTCCCCGACGCCACCTCTGCGCCGTTGCGCGCTGCCCTTCTCGCAAGCATCGTCGTCGCATCTTGGCAACGGCGACGACACGGAGGCCGACATGGACGACATCATCGCGTCCGGCTCGGCTGCCGCCACCGCCTCCCCCGGGTTCTACGCCCAAGAAGATGTAGTCGACCTCGACGGCGGCATGGACGATGGGATCGACTACGGCGAGGAGGAGCCAGAGGAGGAGGAGGAGCCGGCGCCTGCTCCAGCGACGAAAGGGAAAAAGGAGAGGAGGCGGGCGGCCAGGACCGGCGAGCCGCGTGTCAAGTGGGCGACCAAAGAAGATGAGTGCCTGCCGAAGCATGGAAGATCGTCTGCCTAGACCCGAACCACCAGCACGAACCAGACCGCCGACACATACTGGGAGCGCATCAAGGCGGAGTTCGACGAGCGCAAGTTGGTCGACCCGTACTTCTCCGGCGTCCACATGGATCGCAGCTCCAAGGCCATGTCAAACCATTGGGCGCTCATCCAGACGACGTGCAACAAATGGCATGGGATCATCAAAGAGGTCGCGGCTCGCCCGGAGAGCGGTGCGAGCTACGAGAGTCAGGTACGACACCGCCGGCCTCACGCCATTTTTTGTCCTGTGCATCGCCGGCCTCACCTGTTCCTTGGTGCAGATGGTCCGGATGTTCGCCATGTATCGGCAAGACAGCAGCTCCGACCAATATTTCAAGTATCTCCACGTGTTTCTCCCGGATCGAGAAGTGCGAGAAGCGGCCGGATGTGCAGCACACCCTCGCCAAGGCCAAGGAGACGTACAAGCCGAACGCACCCACGCTTATAAGCACCTCCGAAAGACTGAGCCAACATATCATCTTGAGATTTTATGAAGTCATCATAGGCGCCTCGTAGTCGACGGGAACGTACTCCCTCCGTCCGGCAATTCTTGCCGGAGAAATAAATAAAAATGGATGTATCTAGAACTAAAATACGTCTAGATATATTCATTTCTTCAACAAGTATTTCCGGACGGAGGAGTACATGCTAAAGAGTCCAAGTGGATATAAGCACTATCTCTCCCTTTATTCTAGCGGTGGTGTGTGTTCCACAAAAAATACCCAGTGAAACATGATCTTTTCTAAAAGGGAATTGTTTGTAACCGGCGCACCGGCCGAAAACTCAGCCGGTCGCTTTCCCTCGCGCGTATGAAGGGAGCAGTGGCCCCATGCAAACCCACTCCCGTACCTTATCTTCTTTCGTTCTTTTTTTCTCAGCCGTTCGTTCTCCTTTTCTTCTTCCTCCTTTGCTTTCTTCCCCCCAATCCTCTCTCTCCTGCAGCTGGAAGCTGGCAGCTGCCGGTGGTGACCACACACGACGGGGGAGTGCTACAACCATGGCATCCAAATGCTGGAACCGCGACGCCTAGATGTTGGAACCATGTTGGCCTTTTGCTACATGCATTCACGGCGGAGCTGTGACCAGCGACGGCGGTGGCGATGTTTTGCTGGAACCATTGCTGAATTTTGCTACAACTGACAAGTAAATTTGCTACCTACGTTCACGGCGGAGCTGCGACCCACACGAACGACGAGGACATTTTGCTACAACCGTGTCAGATTTTGCTACAATAGCCAAGATGTTTTGCTACATCCATGAGGGCACAACAACGACCTGCGACGACGGCGACGGCGTTTTTTGCTGCAACCGCCATCAGTTTTGCTACGACCATGCGTGAAATTTGTTACATCCATTTTGGATGGCAGAGAGGCAGCAGGGCCGGCGGTGCTTCCACATGCATCAACGGCGATGGTATTTTTGCTGCAACTATCTTTGTTTTTTGCTACGTCCCCTGAAGATTTTGCTACATCCATGTAGGGCTACCACAATGGTGTGCAGCACGAGATGCTAACACAGGGGGGAGAGACAAGCCGGCCGGCGACTGGAGGAGATGCATCCGGAGGAACCGTCGTTGGGAGAGGCACAGCCGCACAGCGCCCCGTGGCCATGTGATCCTACAACGGCCTGTCGTGGAGAAGGAGACGGGGGCTAGACTGCGTGCTTGAACGGGGCCGTGGTGATGCAGCGGAGCTGCGACGAGCGGCGGAGCTACGACGAGCGGCGGCGTGAGGGGGTAAGCTGAGGTGCTGCTGCCCTCGCCGGAGGGCGCGCTGGACGGGGCACAACCAGATCGAGCTTTTTCCATGCTTGCGTTGACTTACGAAAGGAAAATGATGTTTTTTGGAGACAGATCGGACGGGTGCTGGCTGCTGAATCGCACGGCTGCCTGGCGACCGGCCCAAATTTGGGCCGGTGCGCCGGCGCCTAGCAGTTCCCTTTCTAAAAACAACGGTCGTACATGACCTAAATAAAAACAGTATGCGTTGTCTGCCCGCTCTCAACGCCCCTGCCTCTAGACGTAGATGCGTGGATCCGCAGACTCCGCTGTAACGACTTCCAACTGGACACATACTCCCCCGTCCGGAAAAGCTTGTCCCTCAAATGAATGTATCTAACACCAAATTAGTGCTAGATACATTCATTTGAGGAACAAGGTTGGAACAAGTTTTTTTCGGACGGAGGAAGTACAAGCTACCTATTGATCACCATAATGACTGACGACTAGGATGTGGGATGGCCATGGTACTCCAGTTCTTGGCCCTACTAGTCTTAGGTTTGTGCATCATTTTTTTGCGGGGATTTTAGCTTAATCCGGTGTTTTCAATTTTGCATTGAGCGAACAGAAGTCCATGGTAGAATTAATGGATGCATTCATCCATAGTCAGGATGGTTGCTATCTGAACTGGTGTGCTTAGGTTGTGCCTATGTAAATACTCCTAGAATTTAGAGTTTACCTAAACATAAATGGACCAACATGTAATGTAGGATCTTTAAACTAATTGATTTCTGCATGTATTATTTTCGCAATTCTAAATGTCAATCTCATTTCTACAGCCATAGAAAAGTTATTCACACAACCATTATGAAGAAAATTATGTCAATATGCCAACATGTATCAAAGAAAAATTGGTTGGTATTTTTTTATGCCATTTATTATGATTGCTTCTGTGCAAAACATAACAATATTAAATTTGAGATACCTATTTTATATATGAGCATGAAAGGAAGTGGTGGAGAAATTAAACGATTACTAGCAAATTATGGTAGGTTTCATGTTGAATGGCATGCCAAAATTTCCATAACTTATAAATTTGTAGATGACAACTAAAATCATTTTCTGAATGTATATATTTTCCAAATATATATATTTGTATATGTCCAACACTACAAGAACTAGAAGAACGCCCGTGCGTTGCAACGGGGCCACGTTAACTTAAAGAGTTCAATATTACGACATTGGCGACATTTTTTACCATCAAATCCTCACACACACACACACACTCGCTCCCTCTTCCTCACTCTCTCTCCCCCTCTCCCTCTCTCTAACACACACACATATTCATTTTATTGGGTACGGGACCATAATCCATCTATTTCACACACACACGCTAGTGCATAACAATATGGATTATGTGTAATATATTTGCCACCAGAACTGAGGGAATTAATTTCATGTAAATCGGCCAGCCACAGCTCCAAGAATACGCGGAGGAGGTGGCCCGGGTCAGCGTCGGCGCCGTCCGGCGCGTGCCACGGGCCCGCTTCCAAGTGCACGTGCAATGCACGTCTTCACAAATATTACAACCAGATGTGAGAAATCACATACTAACACGATGTTGCAATCAATTTGTAATTAAAGAAGCCAAAAGTCTTTTTTCTTAAACCAGAATTCCTTATGCTGGAGTTTAAACAAACCCCACAATAGCCCTACTTATCACCTAATTAAGCAGATGCATGACTTATGAAGCGGATAAGAAATCATGTTAACTTGGAACTAAAATTCCAACAAAAGAGTGAGGAATAAACCTTTTTATCATTGCTCTGAAGTCTGAACCTCCCCCTATTTGTTAGTGAAATGTGAGTATGCTTGGAAGATAATAATTTCTTATGCAACATATGCTTTTACATCTGAAAGAGCTACAAAATATGTTGACCTACCTATGTGCACTTCCTAAATCAAGCGGATAAAATTATTTCTATCGGCAATATAAAATATTAAACATTAGAAGAAAGGGACAATGTCCACTAACCATGCAAATATTCTGACCATGGGATATTTAGGCTGGCGTATATGGGAAATCAAAGCTAAAAATGACTCGATGAGTTAGGGATACATCAATAAATATTGTAAAAAGTGATAAAAACAAATCTGCAGCAACTCGCGACCCCACGAACTCGTATTCGCAATGAGCAAGTTAGTGAGGCCACCACGGTAGGCTAGCACCAAGGGACAAGGGCAACAACCGTCTTCCCATCCAACCTACTGATTCTGCTGGCGCTACTTTCATCCTAAGCCCATGAGTACCGTTAGTGTGTTGCCACGTACGGAGAAACTATGAACTGAAATTTTCATCCAAATCATGAAAAATGTTAATGTTCCTCTCCTCTTCCATCCCTCGTGTGAACATACCCAATTCGTGGTTGGCTCGCTACATTCAGCGTAGCTCTGATGTGCACTGCCCTCGCTCTTGATTAGTTGCCGCAGTGCCACGCATCTACGCCAACAAGCTGGGGAAACAAATGCAAATGTTACACCGAGTCAAAATCAACCATCCCACAATCGTAACAATAGAAATGATAATAACCAAAATTTAACAGAAGAACTACTGCTTGGCTCCCAGATCCATCTCGATAGCCCTTGATCTGGCTGCTGAGCTTCTCCTAGCCGCCTCAACATCACGTCATTACCAAACATGTAGTGGATGCCTAGTGGGACAAGGATTAAGAAATAACATGAGGTGAAAATGCGATGGCTGTCAATTCCATAAGACGATCCAAGTAATTTGACAAAACAGATCGGGAGCATCTTGTATAATCTCAAAAAAGCAACTAAAAATATGAGAAATGAAGTGATGAAAATCAGCCCCTGCTCTCATTTATGCTCGCTTTTGTAATGGGAGGTAAGGAATGGGGATACCGGGAGAAGAAAGGATCACATGGACGGCAAGCCTCCACCACCGGCAAGTGGGGTTGCTTCACATCCAATCTCCACGGCCGCCGCCTCCATGGGGATGAATTCTCATGTTCACAACCGGGCTCCCAATCGGCCGCTGCCTTGCCGACCTTGACGACGAAGTAGTCCCTCCCTTCGATCCCATTCGCAACGGAGGCAACACCCATCCCAGCGGACGGGTCCGCGGTGAGATCCCTACTGGATTGTGGTCGCGCCTCCCCAAACCTCACCGCGGGACACATGAGAGGGTGTCGTTGCCATGGTCAGGCTTGGATGGGGAAAGGAGGCGACATAGCAGCAACGGCGCCTTCGCCGGGATTGGTGGCGACGGCGGCGGCGAGTGAGCGGGAGGACGGCGGCGGCGAGAGAGTAGGAGGGTGGTGGCGGCAGTCCATCGGCCGCCGTGACGTGAGAGGAGGATGGGGATGGGGCCGCGATCTGGACGTATGGAGCGGTCGAGAGGAGGGGAAGCAGGCGGCTGGGTTTTTTCATCATGCGGGGTTTGGGGGAGATCAAACGAGAGGGATTTTTTCGTGCGGGAGGCAGAGCAACGAGGGCGGATGTAGGGAGACGGGACGCGGTCGGTTGGCAGGAAAAGGAAAGCTACGCAAAATCACATCAATATAAGAAAATATCCCATCAATACTTGATTGATTGCGATTTATTTTTTATATGGTAACTAATCTAATCATCAATACTTGATTGATTGCGATTTATTTTTTATATGGTAACTAATCTGATGGGTTTATGTGGGTGGTGAAGCGAAAAGGAAAGCTACACATTTTTTTAGGCAGTAGAGATGATTGATGATAAGAAAGGGAAAATCACATCAATATAAGGAAATATCCCATCAATACTTGATTGATTGCGATTTTATTTTTATACGGTAACTAATCTGATCATCAATACTTGATTGATTGCGATTTATTTTTTATATGGTAAATAATCTCATGGGTTTATGTGGGTGGTGAAGCGAAAAGAAAAGCTATGCATTTTTTAGGCAGTAGAGACGATTGATGATAAAAAAAAGGGGAAATCACATCAATATAAGGAAATATCCCATCAATACTTGATTGATTGCGATTTATTTTTTACATGGTAACTAATCTGATCATCAATACTTGATTGATTGCAATTTTTTTATGGTAACTAATCTGATGGGTTTATGTGGGTGGTGAAGCGAAAAGACAGGTGGGAGGAAGACAAAATAAAACCAGCGAAATAAAACCAACAAAAGTGGTGAGGCGAAATAAAAACCAGCGAAAAATAACCGGCGGACTATTCGTAGATTCTTTTGGTTCGTCTGTCTTGGTGCGACGGGATGTTAGGGCCTGGAGTGCGTGGGGGCGGGCGGGGGACTCGGCTTGAGGTTTTTTTTGGTTCTATGCGGCTTAGCGTGAGACGGGAGGTTGGGCGTGTGCGGGACTCGATCGCAGGGTTTTCCTTGGTTTTTCGCGGCTGAGAGGGAGGTGGGAGGAAGTACCAAAGAAGTACCAAAAAAGACCGGGTGAGGTGGGACGAAAATAAAACCCGAAACGCGACCTACCAACTGAGACATTAGGAGTAGAGATCATCAATACTTGATTACTTGCGATTTTTTTATGGTAACTAATCTGATGGGTTTATGTGGGTGGTGAAGCGAAAAGACAGGTGGGAGGGAGACGAAATAAAACCAGCGAAATAAAACCAACGAAAGTGGTGAGGCGAAATAAAAACCAGCGAAAAATAACCGGCGGACTATTCATAGATTTTTTTGGTTCGTCTGTCTTGGTGCGACGGGATGTTAGGGCCTGGAGTGCGTGGGGGCGGGCGGGGGACTCGGCTTGAGGTTTTTTTTGGTTCTATGCGGCTTAGCGTGAGACGGGAGGTTGGGCGTGTGCGGGACTCGATCGCGGGGTTTTCCTTGGTTTTTCGCGGCTGAGAGGGAGGTGGGAGGAAGTACCAAAGAAGTACTAAAAAAGACCGGGTGAGGTGGGACGAAAATAAAACCCGGAACGCGACCTACCAACTGAGACATTAGGAGTAGAGATAATAAACACCGGCGTGCTTTCAAATAAATGCTTAAATTTTGCATGAGAAAACACATGAACTTCAAACGTTTATGCTGCCTGGAGAAAGAGAGAAGCGAGAAAGATAGATATAATATCCACCGTCTTAGAGAAAACAACTTTTAGGACGTGATGTTCCTTCGGTGAAAAGAAATTTCCTATTGCATCCACCATTTTACATATAAAAAACTTTTATTCTGAAGAGGGCCTTGAGGTTTCCAGTATTCCTAATTATCAGTTTCTTACAAGAAAAAAAAATCATCTAATTATTGAAATTGCTAGCCCGTACTGTAGCAAGGGTCGATGACTAGTGTATCTAATCTGAAACCAGAACAAATGCTAATTAGTTGTTGTTGCACTCTCCCGGCAGCTGGGCGTATGCCCTATCCTTATTGGTACAGTAGTCGTAGGTCATGTGCTTGCTCTTGGCGTCCTTGTACGCCTCCCACTGCGCGGGCGTCAGGCTCTGGATCGTGTTCCACGACAGGCTCGGCGAGCCACACGGCGCGCCTCCGGTGGCGGGGCAGCCATCGACGTCGAAATCCTGCAACACGGTGATGAACGGCGCACGGTTATAGTCGACCCTGTATTTGCCATTGTCCGTCGCCCAGTCGGAGCCGTCCCAGATGCTCGCCCGGATCTTGAACGGCCTCACCGGGAACTGGCTGGGCGCGAGGTTCTTCAGCACCCGTATCGGCGTGTCATCGACGAACACCCTGCGATCAATTGGGGTACACGTGATATATCATTGATCCACCCAGCACATGGCAAAGTTAGGGACTAGCTAGGGGATGATTGACGGACTTACACGAGCTGGTAGGGGTTCCAGAGTATCTTGTAGTCATGGAAATCGGCTCCCGCGTCGAACCAAAGCTCGTACCTCTGCTCCCTGTCGCCTTTGCCGTTTAGGAAGATGTTGGTCTGGAGAATGACCGGCTTGCCGTCCACGTTGCCCAGGAACTCCAAATCCACCTCGTCGTGGTCACCTTGCTCGGGTTCCGTCGTGAGCTAGACGTACGTGCACGAATAAATTTATATCTGACTTCTAGTATTCATCATTAAACTAAAGGAAATGGCTAGCACATAACATATGCAACATGTAGAAACCACATGTTGGAATACTCACATAGAAGGCCGTTACGACTCCGGCACTGTACCCGGGCGGTGTCTTGATCCTCATGTGGAAGAACCCTGAACCATATGCCTCCTTGGAACTAAATCCAGCCCCTGCATCGCAAAGAAACAAATTTTGGGTCAATTTCAATCAATTTTTTTTTGTCCAATTCAATCAATCAAATACAATAGATAGTTGGGGGGGGGGGGGGGGGGGGGGGGGAAGATGATATGTACCGGAGCTCTTGTCCAAGATGAGACGAACTGCTGTCCCCTGATCAACTAGGTGATTACTATCTGTACCCCCTACTGCCACGAAGTTATCGTTGAACACTGCCGCAAGTGCTGCCGGGCTAAGCACCAAAGAGAGGAGGGGGAAGATGAGGAGGAGAACCCATGGCTGCAAACTGGAAACCATTGTAAGCTGCATTGGACTAGAGAGCTATCTACGTGTGTGCTTCCTACTCTATTTTTTGATGCCTCAACGCATTAGACCACGACCCTTATATAAGCTAGATGTGGCACATTCATGTTTGTACAAACTAGGGGCTATTCAAATTTTAATCGACCAGAAATAGTAGTAATTGATGAGCAAAAAAATAGTGGTAGTAATTTATAAACAACTGTTTGGCAAAAAGTAAATTATTGGAATTAGAAAACATTTACTAGAAAATACTCCTAGGCATTGCATTTTTGGCATGCAATTAATTAATTAATTAATTATGTGTATTATTTGATAGTTTTAAAGATTTAGATTCACAATACTATATTAGGTATATTATCATTAACATATTGTGAATGTTTGCCTATTATTTAACATTTGGCCCATCACTCTTAATTGCTCTTGTATGAAGTTGGAACTGAATTAATTATTCCCCAAAAGGAAATATTTATCTTCTCTCTTCATCTCAAAACCATAATGCACTTAAAAAAATCATTTCATCCATAACTTGAAACTTCTTAAATTGTAAATTTCATTTGTTTCCTTTTGTGATAATACATATCATCGCCATTTTGAAAAATGTAGTTGGAAAACTCACGTAAAAATATACAACAGTATATAAAGATAGTCTCCTAAAAACATAATTATCTCCTTTCCACCAGCTTCATCATCTACTCGTTTGGAAAATCTCCACATCCCACTAAAGCCTCTTGGAATGCTTTCAAACTTAATTATTTCTTAACTCTGAACCTATCCTTGAGCTTCTTCTGCAAATGTAGCTCCATTCAAGTTTTCCTCAGCCCATATTCTCTCCTATTTAAAAAGAGCATAAGGTTCTGTCGTCCGCTCATCCATCGTCTAATTTTACTAAAGTTCCCCTCTCCTCTATCCCCTTCTTGATTTTGTTTCCCCCGTCTTTGGTCTTTTTTTACCCTTTTTTCTTGAAACCCATCTCAACTGGCCCACCTCTTATTTACTTATCATATAAAATATATATTTTATTTTCTAAGCCGATTAGTTCTTACCAAACAAGTGTTTACCTCCCTCCAAAAAAGTACGCAAAAAGTGTTTACCAAAAAAGTCGTGTTTATACAATCAAATTAATATGGGTACGTAAATCACAGCCTAATCTACTAGAATAATTATGCTGCCGTTTGAACGCATGGCCTATTAACTAGTTATGATGAAAAAATTAACAGAAGTTCGTCAGCACCACATACATACCAATTTTGAAGTTTAATACCGCATCTGAAATTGACAGTTCAAATGTGTGTGTGAGCAATTCCTTTCATAACATGAAATCTTCAAATTGTTATCATCAGAAAAACTATGTAAACTCGTTCAACCATCTTAATGTTGTATCTATCCCAAATTCTGAAATTTTTCTCTGAGATAATTGAAGTTGCAATTTGAATATACTTCATTCTATGGGTAAATTCTAAAAAATGACTAAATTTCTTAAACTATCTTTTATCCATGACCATCAATATGACCATCCTCCATCTTCCCTACCACAACCTCAGATCTAAAAAACTGAATTCTTGAGGTAAAAATCAAGTTTTATTTCTCAACATCAAGGTTACAATCAACCAGAACAAGAAGTTCAATACATTCCGGTGGGTGCTGCGGCTAGCAAGAGGTTCTAGCAAAAAATGTACCATGTAAAAATTGATGCGCAACCCTATTTTTATTTTTTGAGGATAAACTCGTGATTTACCAATAAGATTGTGATCCTAGCTAGCGGGTGGCCATAGTCAGAACGGTCTAGAGAAGAAATTGATAAATTCAATGTTGCCAAGCAATTAAATTGTGTAACCAGTGGAGCTTCTGAACATTGCAAGGCGTGTACAAGGCCTTCCATCACCTCACCGATTTCATATTCCAACATGAAAGTAGTTCCAACCACATAGAACTTGTTGCAACTAGTACATCTGGTGAGATTGACGACCTCACTTGAGTTTTTGGGTACGCAACCGAATGTTTTATCTTGTGACGCAATGTTGTTGACTGGAACTATGGGTGTTGCCTCTATGAATGGATATCTTGGTCTGTCAACCGAGGAAGTCTTGTCAGTTGCTTCAAACCCTTGCACTTCAGGCCCAACAATTGTTCTGCTACTGGATAGCAAACATCAACGCCTTTCCTACATCTTTATGTCTTGTATAGATATTGTATTAACACGAATACTGGTATATATTTGACAAGCCCACAATAATAAATGAAGTTTTATTGTAAGAGGAGTATTTCAACTAAATCGAGCATCTCCGACCTACTCGTACTCTAAGATCCACCAAGCTTTTGCGAGGCCGTCCCCGAGAACTTATCGGTCTTCTTGCGCGGGAATTTGGGTGTCTACTCGGGTTTTGTAGCGCTTCCTCAGGATAACATTCGAGTAGCTGAAAAGCTTGACCTTTGTAGGAATTCCATCCTTTGAGTAAGAATAAACCCAAGGAATATGAATTGTTGCCTTCCACTTGTTGGGTAAATGTGGTTCCACATGGGCCAGCCAATTTCCAAAATATTTCCCTCACTGTCGTGGTAATATCTCGTAGTTTCGAAGCAATCTCATTCAAACGAGCCAAGAGATGTGATGACCACAGTTACGGTGATATTTCAGTCAAAATATACACAATGACACCTCGACCCAACTACCAAAAGTTGTAGCAAAATGTTACCTTGGCCCCAATTGCGATGTTTTTATGTAACTTAATCGCACAACATCACAAGACAAAAAGATGAACCTACCTCTCTGAAACAAGCGGATGGGCCATGTCATACTAGTCCTACCCAAAACCCGAATGAAAAACATTGCTTCACATAAAAAGAGGCCATGTCGTGTTTGCGTCCCTGCCTTACATCCTAGTGAGACATACTAAAATGTTGATACAATCTTTTGGTGAGGCTATTCATTGTATGATTGCGCTATTGAGTTCAGATGTTTGTGGATTAACTACAAACGGGACTTATACTAGGTGACCCTCCATCCACATACCATCAGTATATAACATATTCAGCTTTGTCACTATGTATGAGTCCATGCTTGAGGATCTTCAAGCAACATATTTGGGAAGCACACCTTATGTCAAAGATGGTTTGTTGTTTTACAACAAGTAACTTATGTTTCAAGACCTTTCTTAATATGTTTGCATGCCCTCGTGTTTTGCCATGTTGTACATTTACAACATCAAATTAACCAATTTATGTGATTTTATCACTTATCAGGCATGCACATTATCAAACCGAAATCATGCCTCATACACTAGTATGGAAAGATGGGGCTTGCATCTAGTACGCTCTTGATACAAATGGTGAGAAACATTACACATGGCAACATGTGGGTTTCTTTCTGCCACTTAGATGGTTATTAATGTGATCTCATGCTTGTTGACGCCTCACTTTATCTCTCAATAATTTGTATTGGTCTTGGTTCATCACATGCTGTATGATTGTGTTGGTGCTACAAAAAGATGTGAAGCTATTTCTTCGGATGGCCCTCCAAGTATCTTGGTGGCTTGAACAATGTAACTATCCATAAGATAACTTTTCTAAATGCAATTTATTTCCAAAAGATATGTGTATTTGTCATGCACCACCAGACTCTCAATGTTTCCCCTTCAGTGTCTAAATAAAAATTAATTGTGCATTTGTATTTAGTGCTCAAATCATCATTTTGATGATTTCTTTCGACCATATTAGTTGGTTCATGTCCATGATCATTCCTTAATACTGTTTCCACGGTGATGTACTTAGTCAAGATAAATATTTTACAGAAGATGCATGCATGTTCATGTTTTGTGTGCCTTCCTATACAAGACCGCTACATAGTATTAACTCAACGAATTGTTAATGTTTTTCATTTTTATTCATTCATCATTCACCATATTGTATAGACAACTATTCTTTTGTAGCCAATTAAAATGCTCATCTATATTAGGGTATAAAAAATTCTTACCATTCTGATGTTTATTATCACAAGTATGTTTATAGTGCTAATTTGAAACTACATATGTAACTATGAGATATTTTCACATTATTATTCTACCAATTTATTTATGCCCCTTGATGTATTATTTTACATTTGTTATTATATCATTTTAAATATCTATAGAAGTTAGTATAGTGGTTTAAAAGTATATGAATCTAGCAAATCGCTGCTAGAGATGTCTGGAATTTAAAATTGTGGAGTTTAGGTGTAACCAAATACTCCCTCCGTTCGGAATTACTTGTCATAGAAATGGATGTATATAGACGTATTTTAGTTCTAGATATATCCATTTTATCCATTTCTGTGGCATGTAATTCAGGACAAAGAGAGTGGTTATGTCTAGAGTGTGTGAAGTGTCAATTATTAGTCTATACTGAGAGTCCATCTTACAAAGTGTCAATTATTAGTCTATCCTTAGATCCCGTCTTACAAATTATCAATTAGAAATATATCCACAAAATCCCCTCTTGTGCTTCACTTTCGATTTCTCAATTAATTCCTTTCATTAATGCCCTTCAATGTGCAAAGAAATTACCTATGGTCGCCCACCTGACCCTAAACCCAGACCCACATGACTCTATCTAATATGCAACAACCGGCTACGGATTCACTCATGAAACGATCGATAGGTCGACTATGGTGGGGGATAGGAGACTATAAATCTTAGGCTCAACTTCCAATTTCAGGGCAATGAGGATAAAGTAAGTTCTCTAGATATGCAACTAGGTGAGAACAACCTATATGCCAAGCAAACTTAAAGTAGCGTATGTTACGCAACAATGTAATTAGCAAGCGGACAAGCATACAAAGCAAGTAAAGATAAATGGAAGGATTGATCACCAGTGAGTCGACGATGCAAATTTATCCAAAAGTACACACTCTTTGTGGGTGCTAATCTCCGTTGGAGAGGTGTTGAAGCCAAAGTCCCGAAGCGTCACCAAGAGGCTCACCCGATTCTCCTTTTGAGTCACTCCCAACGGATGAGCCCCGAATCACTCGGGGTTGGTCTTGAAGGCGACCACCACCCCTTTCCAAACGTCCCAGAGCACACCGTAGGCAAGAAAGCTTCCGGTCCATACTCCTAACCAATTAGGAGACCAAACTAAAGAGTAATAAGTGTTGATGGACAAATAAAGTGGGGAACATGAATTGGTTTTGACTAGAGTGTAAATCGGGTCTTGCTCTATCACATCCCAAATTATCAACAAGTTTGGGTGGAGATATTGAGAGTATTGAGCAAATCAAGGTGTAGAAATGGTGGAAAGGCTCACATGACATTAGGGTTAGGGATGCAGGTGGAAGAAGGGGGCTTTATATAGCTCACCTCCCAATGTAACCGTTGGTAGCCTGGAGACCCCATGTGCATGAGGTTAAGGCCCCGTGTGCACAAGATGTACAGAGACGAAACCACTGCACTCCACGTTCATGGGGGTCCTCGTGTGCACAAGGTATCCAAAGAGTTTTAGACCCAACCCGGTATGCAGGAGGGCAAGGTGGCCCGCCTGCATGGGGTGTCCACAGAGTTCACACTGGCCCCGTGTGCATGACCATGTACACCATGTGCACGGGGTAGGCTGTCTTGTGAAATATTCTATGGTGGACTTCGGCAAATGTTTGGTGGATAAATGCGGGAGGTTTGGCGCATATATTTGGCATGTTCCCACACTTTTCATCCAACCATCTCAGCCCCTCTTAATAGTGTGGTTGCACTATGACTCAAAGAAACCAAAACAAAACTTTGAGTCGTCGGAAAACCACGACCTTTTCCTTTTCAAGTGTGTGTGTGCGGGGGGGGGGGGGGGGGGGGGTTCAACTATCTCCTTAAAATAACCTCCGAGGAACCATTGACCTAAGATAAACATTAGTGACAATCACTATTCCACTAACCACATTGTCATCGGACCAAAATACCATTTAGGGACATATGCACGTTCAACACTCATGATGCTTGCATTTTGCATTACTTTTTTGGATATTAAATTACTCAATTATGATACATAGTCACTCACCTTTAGCATATTTCATCTCTATTTCTATCTTATTGTAGAACTGCGGAGGGGACCTGGTGAAATGGAACTTTGAAGAATGCATGAAGCAAAATCACCTTATTAATAAAAGAAAATAAAGCAAAAAGTTTCTCAAATATTGAAGTTAAATGGACCTGGGAGCCATAAGGTCCACCCTGGAGGTGCTTAGAGTACCCATGCAGGTACTGCCCTAGTTGTGTGGGCCCCATCTAGCCCCCCTTTTAAGCGACAAACACTAATTCTCTTTAGATTTTTTGCAGTGACAAAAAAAGAACCCTACTTCTACCCCTGAATACAACATGTGTAGCATCTTCATCAACATCACATTTACAATAGCACATCTACATCTCCATATCTGCCACCTAAAGGAAATATGCCCTAGAGGCAACGATAAAGTTATTATTTATTTCCTTATTTCATGATAAATGTTTATTATTCATGCTAGAATTGTATTAACCGGAAACATAATACATGTGTGAATACATAGACAAACATAGTGTCACTAGTATGCCTCTACTTGACTAGCTCGTTAATCAAAGATGGTTAAGTTTCCTAACCATAGACATGAGTTGTCATTTGATTAACGGGATCACATCATTAGGAGAATGATGTGACTGACTTGACCCATTCCGTTAGCTTAGCACTTGATTGTTTAGTATGTTGCTATTACTTTCTTCATGACTTATACATGTTCCAACGACTATGAGATTATGCAACTCCCATTTACCGGAGGAACACTTTGTGTGCTACCAAACTTCACAACGTAACTGGGTGATTATAAAGGTGCTCTACAGGTGTCTCCGAAGGTACTTGTTGAGTTGGCGTATTTCGAGATTAGGATTTGTCCTTCCGATTGTCATAGAGGTATCTCTGGGCCCTCTCGGTAATGCACATCACTATAAGCCTTGCAAACAATGTGACTAATGAGTTAGTTGCGGGATGATGCATTACATAACGAGTAAAGAGACTTGCCGGTAACGAGATTGAACTAGGTATTGAGATACCGACGATCGAATCTCGGGCATGTAACATACCGATGACAAAGGGAACAACGTATGTTGTTATGCGGTTTGACCGATAAATATCTTCGTAGAATATGTGGGAGCCAATATGAGCATCCAGGTTCCGCTATTGGTTATTGACCGGAGATGTGTCTTAGTCATGTCTACATAGTTCTCGAACCCGTAGGGTCCGCATGCTACGTTCGGTGACGATTTATATTATGAGTTATCTGTTTTGATGTACCGAAGGTAGTTCGGTGTCCCGGATGAGATCGGGGACATGACGAGGAGTCTCGAAATAGTCGAGACGTAAAGATCGATATATTGGACGACTATATTCGGACATGGTAAAGGTTCCGAGTGATTCGGGTATTTATCGGAGTACCGGAGAGTTACGGGAATTCGCCAGGGAGTATATGGGCCTTATTGGGCTTTAGGGGAAAGAGAGAGGAGAGGCTACACGCCCCCGCAAGGCTTAGTCCGAATTGGACTAGGGGGAGGGGCTGCGCCCCCTCCTTCCTTCTCTTCTCTTTTCCCTTTCCTTGACTCCTACTCCTACTACTTGGAAGGGGGGAATCCTACTCCCGGTGGGAGTAGGACTCCTCCAGGGCGCGCATAGGAGGGCCGCCCCTCCCCCCTCCGCCACTCCTTTATATACGGGGGCAGGGGGCCACCTGTAGACACACAAGTTGATCTGTTGATCTCTCCCAGCCGTGTGCGGTGCCCCACTCCACCATATTCCACCTCGGAAATATCATAGCGGTGCTTAGGCGAAGCCCTGCGTCGGTAGCATCATCGACACCGTCATCACGCTGTCGTGCTGACGGAACTCTCCTGCAAAGCTCTGCTGGATCGGAGTTCGTGGGACGTCATCGAGCTGAACGTGTGTTGAACTCGGAGGTGTCGTACGTTCGGTACTTGGATTGGTCGGATCGTGAAGACGTATGACTACATCAACCGCATTGTGCTAATGCTTCCGCTTTCGGTCTACGAGGGTACGTGGACAACACTCTCCCCTCTCGTTGCTATGCATCACCATGATCTTGCGTGTGCGTAGGATTTTTTTTTGAAATTACTATGTTCCCCAACAGTGGCATCCGAGCCAGGTTTATGCGTAGATGTTATATGCACGAGTAGAACACAAGTGGGTTGTGGGCGATACAAGGTATACTGCTTACCAGCATGTCATACTTTGGTTCGGCGGTATTGTTGGATGAAGTGGCCCGGACCGACATTACGCGTACGCTTATGCGAGACTGGTGCTACCGACGTGCTTTGCACATAGGTGGCTGAAGGGTGTCAGTTTCTCCAACTTTAGTTGAACTGAGTGTGGTTATGCCCGGTCCTTGAGAAGGTTAAAACAGCACTAACTTGACGAAATATCGTTGTGGTTTTGATGCGTAGGTAAGAACGGTTCTTGCTCAGCCCGTAGCAGCCACGTAAAACTTGCAACAACAAAGTAGAGGACGTCTAACTTGTTTTTGCAGGGCATGCTGTGATGTGGTATGGTCAAGATATGATGCTATATTTTATTGTATGAGATGATCATCTTTTGTAACCGAGTTATCGGCAACTGGCAGGAGCCATATGGTTGTCGCTTTATTGTATGCAATGCAATCGCCTTGTAATTGCTTTACTTTATCACTAAGCGGTAGCGATAGTCATAGAAGCAATAGTTGGCGAGACGACAATGATGCTACGATGGAGATCAAGGTGTCGCGCCGGTGACGATGGTGATCATGACGGTGCTCCGAAGATGGAGATCACAAGCACAAGATGATGATGGCCATATCATATCACTTATATTGATTGCATGTGATGTTTATCATTTATGCATCTTATTTTTCTTTGATTGACAGTAGCATTATAAGATGATCTCCCACTAAATTTCAAGATAAAAGTGTTCTCCCTGAGTATGCACCCTTGCCAAAGTTCGTCGTGCCGAGACACCACATGATGATCGAGTGTGATAAGCTCTACGTTCATCTACAACGGGTGCAAGCCAGTTTTGCACACGCAGAATACTCGGGTTAAACTTGACGAGCCTAGCATATGCAGATATGGCCTCGGAACATTGAGACCGAAAGGTCGAGCGTGAATCATATAGTAGATATGATCAACATAGTTATGTTCACCATTGAAAACTACTCCATTTCACGTGATGATCGGTTATTGTTTAGTTGATTTGGATCACGTGATCACTTAGATGATTAGAGAGATGTCTATCTAAGTGGGAGTTCTTAAGTAATATGATTAATTGAACTTTAGTTTATCATGAACTTAGTCCTGATAGTATTTTGCAAATTATGTTGTAGATCAATAGCTCGCGTTGTTGCTTCCCTATGTTTTTATATGTGTTCCTAGAGAAAAACTATGTTGAAAGATGTTAGTAGCAATGATGCAAACTTGGTCTGTTATCTGAGGATTATCCTCATTGCTGCACAGAAGAATTATGTCCTTGATGCACCGCTAGGTGACAAACCTATTGCAGGAGCAGATGCAGATGTTATGAACGTTTGGCTAAGCTCAAGATGATGACTACCTGATAGTTTAGTGCACCATGCTTTACGGCTTAGAATCGGGACTTCAAAGACGCTTTGAACGTCATGGACCATATGAGATGTTCCAAAGAGTTGAAGTTAATATTTCAAGCAAAAACCCGAGTTGAGAGATATAAAGTCTCTAACAAGTTCTATAGCTAAAAGATGGAGGAGAATAGCTCAAGCAGTGAGCATGTGCTCAGATTGTCTAGGTACTACAATCGCTTGAATCAAGTGGGGGTTAATCTTCCAGATAAGATAGTGATTGACAGAGTTCTCTAGTCACAATCACTAAGTTACTGGAACTTCGTGATGAACTATAGTGTGCAAGGGATGACGAAAACGATTCCTGAGCTCTTCGTGATGCTGAAATCGACGAAGGTAGAAATCAAGAAAGAGCATCAAGTGTTGATGATTGACAAGACCACTAGTTTCAAGAAAAGGGCAAAGGGAAAGAAAGGGAACTTCAAGTAGAATGGCAAGCAAGTTGTCACTCCCACGAAGAAGCCCAAAGCTGGACCAAAGCCTGAAACTGTGCGCTTCTACTGCAAAGGAAATGGTCACTGGAAGTGGAAATGCTCTGAATATTTGGTGGATAAGAAGGATGGCAAAGTGAACAAGGGTATATTTGATATATAGGTTATTGATGTGTACCTTACTAGTGTTTATAGTAGCCCCTGGGTATCTGATACTTGTTCGGTTGCTAAAATTAGTAACTCAAAACAGGAATTACAGAATAAACAGAGACTAGTTGAGGGTGAAGTGACGATGTGTGTTGGAAGTGGTTCCAAGATTGATATGATCATCATCGCACACTCCCTATACTTCCAGGATTAGTGTTAAACCTAAATAAATGTTATTTGGCGTTTGCATTGAGCATGAATATGATTTGATTATGTTTATTGCAATACGGTTATTCATTTAAAGTCAGAGAATAATTGTTGTTCTGTTTACATGAATAAAGCCTTCGATGGTCATACACCCAATGAAAATAGTTTGTTGGATCTCGATCATAGTGATACACATATTCATAATATTTATGCCAAAAGATGCAAAGTTGATAATGATAGTGCAACTTATTTGTGGCATTGCCGTTTGGGTCATATCGATGTAAAGTGCATGAAGAAACTCCATAAACATGGATTTTTGGAATCACTTGGTTATGAATCATTTGATTCTTGCGAACCGTGCCTTTTGGGCAAGATGACTAAAACTCCATTCTCCAGAACAATGGAACGAGCTACTGACTTGTTGGAAATAATACATAACGATGTATGCGATCCAATGAGTGTTGATGCTCGTGGCGGGTATCGTTATTTTCTGACCTTCATAGATGATTTGAGAAGATATGAGTATATCTACTTAATGAAGCACAAGTCTGAAACATTTGAAAAGTTCAAAGAATTTCAGAGTGAAGTGGAGAATCATCGTAACAAGAAAATAAAGTTTCTACAATCTGATCGTAGAGGAGAATATTTGAGTTACGAGTTTGACCTTCATGTAAAAACAATGAGGAATAGTTTCACAGCTCACGCCACATGGAACACCACAGCGTAATGGTGTGTCTGAACGTCGTAACCGCACTTTATTGGATATGGTGTGTCGGAGTAATGGGCCACGGGTAGGCTGACCCGAGACCCAGGATCTTTCAAGACATCGGGGCAGGCCACGCCCCTCCAGCCGAGTCCCAGCTGGCGACCTCCAGAGAGGCCGAGTCCCAGCTGGCGATCTCCCGAGAAGCCGAGTCCCAGATGACGACTTTGAAGCAAGCCGACTCCCGGCTGGCGACCTCTGGGAGTGCCGACTATGGGAGTCGGCCCATGACGCTCCACGACGCCCGATGCGAGGTACGGTCACGACGTGGCCTGCCCTCCCTGCCTACGAGGGGCTGGCATGGCTACAGTGAGCCGTATCGCTGGGAGATCTCCGGCGAGGCGCGGCACTGTTGCCATGCCTGCCCTGACCTCAGCCACAGTGCGCGATGCACTGTGCCCACGACGCCGGCCTGTACGGCCTGAAGATCGCAGAGCCACCTGTCAGTGGGTGAATCAAAGACGGCCAGAGCGCCTGAAGACGGCCCTGTGGGAGTTGGCCTCCTCGGAGTCGGCCGTCTCCCCGCCAGGGCCCCACAAGCCATAAACCGGATTGGATGGGGAGTGGCGATAGTGATCGCCTGACAGACGGGGGCACTGTTGCCATGACCCAATGACCAAGCCTGCGTCATCAGGAGCGCCGCACAGTGTCCGGCCTGTCCGCGGGACCCACCAGTCGGCAGGCCCCAGAAGCCGGCGGGAAGGACGGCGGCATGAGAGACATTCGGCTGGGGCCCACACCCAGTCGGATTACTATTGTACCCCCGGGGGGTAGGCCTATATAAACCCCCCGGGGCACCCATGCAAACGGTTCGGCCCTTGATAGAGTTAGACACATAGACCAGGGAGGAGAGAACTAGCCTTGCTCTCTCCTGCCTTCCGATACAGCTCTAGGAGCACCATTGTAGCCACCTTGCTATAGTGACCATGCGGAGACCCCGCAGAGCAGCAGTAGGGGTGTTATCTCCCCGGAGAGCCCCGAAGCTGGGTAAGATTCGCCGGAGTGCATGTCTACGCCTTATCCCGTTTCTAGGCACCGGCGACGTTCTACTCGCCCCCACCATGATAAGCCATCCTTTGGCATATGTCGCACACAACCCCCGACATTTGGCACCCACCATGGGGCGAGGTGCACCGTCGTCCGGAGATCTGTTCTGGACGGGAACCCTCTTCCTCCCTGGTGAGCGCAGCCAGCCAGGCTCGCCAGATGGAGTTTGCATCGAAACGCTGCGCGGCGCTGAGGCCGCCTGCGCCGCGAGCGGCCTCGCCGAACTTATTGGCGAGGTGCGCCTCTCCGACGAACCTGCATCCGACGCAGGCACGGGTGGCCCCGAGAACCTTCTCGCGGGCCTCCTCGACCAACTCCACGTCGCCGGCGAGCCTGCCGTAGACTTGGAGTCCGTAGGCTCCTCCGACCCGATGCTGGTCGACTCCGACGCCGTGTCGCTTGACATCTTCCCCACCAACGTGGTTGTCTACGACGAGCCTCTTCCGTACGAGGAGAGCGGTGGAAGCGCCGTCACGGAGGTGCTCGTCATCAGCCACGGCGAGCACTCCGGCGAAGAAGCCCAGGACCCGCTAGCCGCGGCCCTGCAAGACCTGACCGCGCCCATTCCAGAGGACGCAGACGCCGAGACGCTGGAGGCGCGCCGCCTTCAGATCATCGAAGGCGCCAAGAAGCTGGCAAGCATGAGGCGCTTGTCAGAGGCGTACCAGCGCGAGATGGATCGCGCCGTAGGCGGCTCGCCGGCTCCAACTGGGCCGACTCGTCTAGGTGCGGTCCGACAGCGCGACGCAGTCATCGCCGACTTGCTCGGGGCGAAACGCCCCGTATACGCCACCTCAGCGGAGAATATCCTCGCCGCCCAAGCGGCGACTGACGAGCTGAAGAACTTTGAGGGCGAAGAGCGCCGTGTGATGACGGAGCGAGTCCATCAGCTCCTTGACGCGGTTGCTGCGCAAAACGCGGCCGGTGGCCGCGCAGATGCGCTGCAGCAGCCGAACGACGACTTACCTCCCCACCGAGATCAAGGCGCGACCTCCCGGACGCCGACTGGCGGAGTCCGCGGAAGGAAAGAGAAGGAGCCGGCTACCAGTCACAGTCGGACTCATATCACCATCGAGCGTGACCAAGACGGCCGCCCAAGAGCAGTAGAGCGGTGGGACGATTATCTGCCTCCCTCGCCCAGAAGAGAACGGCGAGTTTCCCCGCCGCCTGTTGAGCATCCGACTCTCGGAGGTCGCCTTGGCCGCCGAGAGGGAGTCGGAGAGAATGACGCCCGCCATCGGATCGACTGACTCCACCGATCCCTGGCGCTGGAAGAAGAAGATGAGCTGGGTCCGCCTTGCTTCGGGCCCCGCATCAGAGACGAGCCCTTCCCCAAAGGGTTCACTCTCCCCCGAGACACACCCAAGTACAATGGCTCCGTGAAGCCGGAAGACTGGCTGATAGACTACTCCACAGCCGTCAGCATAGGAAACGGCAACAAGCGAGTTGCCGTGAAGTACATTCGTCTCATGCTCCAGGGCACGGCCCGGACATGGCTGAACAACCTGAAGCCCCGCAGCATCAATAGCTGGGTCGACTTCACCAAAGCCTTCATCCGCAACTTCACCAGCACGTACAAGCGACCTCCCAAGCCGCGCCAGCTTTCCTTGTGCGTGCAAGGCCCTGAAGAATCAACACGCGACTACCTCACGCGCTGGGGCGAGCTTCGAAACTCCTGCGAGGGCATGCACGAGGTGCAGGCTATCGAGTACTTCACCGCCGGGTGCCGACAGGGCACCCTCCTCAAGCACAAACTCCTCTGCGACGAGCCAGAGACCCTCGACGAACTGCTAGTCATAGCAGATAAGTACGCCACGGCCGACTCTTCTATGAAGACGGAGATTCAGGTCAACGTGGCTGGCAAAGTGACTCCCCAGGCTCCCAGAACTCCGGCTGGAGACACCAGTCGGCGACAGCAACAGAACGACAATGAACGCAAGGCCCCACAGCCGACTTCCAGCAGTCGGCAGGTTGCAGCAGTAGAAGATCAGCAGCCGGAGGCGCAGCCTCCGGCCAAGCGGCAGAAAGACGGCAAGTCCAATTGGTTGCCGGCTTTCTCCTATGAGCAGACTTTGGATGGTCCATGCAAGTTCCACAGCAGCGCGAAGCCGTCTAACCACACCACCAGAAAGTGTCACTGGCTCACCAGGATCGCCAATGCAGACGACCTCACTCCTCCGCCGTCTGCTGGGCCGCCGCCTCCGCCGCCGCCCCAGCAGCCGGCGGCTCGGCCAGTCGGCGCAGTACAAGACGAGTTCCCAGAAGAGCATGGAGCCTACATAGTGTTCACCAGTGTGGCAGATGACCGGCGCAGCCGGCGCCAACAGTAACAAGAAGTAAACGCAGTAGCAACAGATGCTCCAGAGTTCATGCATTGGTCCGAGAGGCCTATCAGTTGGAGTCGGGCGGATCACCCATAGGTGATGCCGAGTCCGGGCTCCTATGCCCTGGTCTTAGGTGCGACCTTGGCTACTGATAGGCGGGCCGCCCGTTTTTCGCGGGTCCTGATAGATGGAGGCAGCAGCATAAACATCCTATACAAAGACACCATGGAGAAGCTAGGAATCAAGCGAAGGCAGCTGCAGAGCAGCCGCACCGTGTTCCATGGAATTGTACCCGGCCTCTCCTGTTCACCGATCGGCAAGATCCTGATAGATGTCCTTTTCGGAGACAAAGATCACTTCCACCAAGAGCCGGTCTGGTTCGAGGTGGTGGACTTGGAGAGCCCGTACCACGCTCTGCTTGGCCGGCCTGCCTTGGCCAAGTTCATGGCGGTTCCCCACTACGCCTACCTCAAAATGAAGATGCCGAGTTCCAAGGGAATTCTGACCATTGCCGGAGACTACAAGAAGTCGTCCGCTTGCACGGCCGAGAGCAGTCGGCTGGCCGAGTCATTGGTGATCGCAGCCGAGAAGCGGCTCCTTGACCGAGTCGTGGCGATGGCCGGAAAGCAGCCAGAGATGTCGCCCGACCCCAAGGAGTCGGAGGTAGAAGGATCATTCAAGCCGGCCAAAGAGACCAAGAAGATACCCTTGGACCCGGAGCACCCAGAGAGATACGCTGTCATGGGCACAGGCCTTGACAGCAAATAGGAAGGCGAGCTCGTCGATTTCCTCCGTGAGAATCGGGACATCTTTGCATGGTCCCCCAAGGACATGCCGGGTGTACCGACGGAATTCGCCGAGCACAAGCTACACGTCAGGCCAGATATGATGCCCGTCAGGCAGCCCTTGCGCCGCCTGTCAAAAGAGAAAAGAAGAGTTGTTGGAGAAGAGATAGCCTGGCTCTTGGCAGCCGGTTTCATCATGGAAGTGTTTTTTCCAGAGTGGCTGGCGAACCCGGTTTTGGTGCTGAAGAAGAACAAGCAGTGGCGGATGTGCATCGACTACACAAGCCTCAACAAAGCCTGCCCAAAGGACCCGTTTGCTCTGCCAAGGATTGATCAGGTGATAGACTCCACAGCCGGATGCGAGCTGCTGAGTTTCCTAGACGCATATTCAGGATACCACCAGATCAAGCTGAATCCAGCGGACAGACTGAAGATCGCATTCATCACGCCATTTGGAGCCTTCTGCTACCTGACAATGACGTTCGGCTTGAGGAATGCTGGCGCCACCTTTCAGCATTGCATGCAGAAGTGCCTCCTCAAGAAACTCGGCAGGAACGCCCACGTCTACGTGGATGATGTGGTGGTGAAGACGGAAAAGCATGGGACGCTGCTGGAAGACCTCAAAGAGACCTTTGAGAATCTGCGCCGATTCCGGATCAAGCTCAACCCCGAGAAGTGCGTTTTCGGAGTACCAGCCGGCCAGCTCCTTGGCTTCCTGGTCTTCGAACGCGGCATAGAGTGCAACCCCGTGAAGATCAAGGCCATCGAGAGAATGGAGGTACCCAGCCGACTGTTGGATGTGCAGAAGTTCACCGGCAGCCTGGCGTCCATCAGCCGGTTTATCAGTCGGCTGGGCAAGAAAGCTCTGCCCTTGTATCAATTGATGAAGAAGACCACCTTTTTTGAGTGGAACCACAAGGCGGATGAGGCATTTCTCCAGCTGAAGAAGATGTTGACTACTCCCCCCGTGTTGGCGGCTCCGACTCCCAAAGAGCCCATGCTCTTGTACATCGCCGCCACTAGCCGAGTAGTCAGCACAGTCATTGTAGTCGAGCGCAAGGAGGAAGGCAAGGCGCTCCCTGTCCAGAGACCGGTATATTACCTGAGCGAGGTACTGTCGACCTCCAAGCAGAACTACCCTCACTACCAGAAGATGTGCTACGGCGTGCATTTTGCCGCCAAGAAGCTGAAGCCCTACTTTCAAGAGCATCTAATCACTATGGTTTGCACCGCTCCACTCGCCGAGATCATCGGAAGCCAAGATGCCTCCGGCTGAGTGGCCAAATGGGCTATAGATCTAGCTCCTTATACCAGCTACTACCAGCCCCGCACCGCCATCAAGTCGCAAGCGCTGGCCGACTTCCTCGTCGACTGGGCCGAGACCCAGTACCTGCCGCCAGCGCCTGATTCCACTCATTGGCGGATGCATTTCGACGGCTCCAAGATGCGCACCGGCCTTGGAGCCGGCGTTGTCCTCACCTCCCCTAAGGGCGACAAGCTCAAGTATGCGCTGCAGATCCACTTCGCCGCCTCCAACAATGTCGCCGAATATGAGGCGCTCATTCATGGGCTCCGGCTTGCCAAAGAACTCGGCATTCGCCGGATCCTCTGTTATGGCGATTCCGACTTGGTGGTTCAGCAGTCATCCGGCGACTGGGACGTCAAAGACGCAAACATGGCGAGCTACCGCTTCCTGGTGCAGCAACTCAGCGGATACTTCGAGGGGTGCGAATTCCTTCACGTGCCAAGAAATGACAATGAGCAAGCAGATGCCTTGGCGCGAGTCGGCTCCACTTGCCAAGCGATACCTTCCGGCGTCGCCCTTCAGCGCCTCCTCAAGCCGTCTATCAAGCCTTCACCAGAGTCGGATTCCATCTTCGTGCCAGCTCCGCCAGAAATAGTCGGATCCGACTCCAAAGCCCCAGCAGGCGACCTCAAGAAAACCACAGTTGAAACCGGCCCGGGGACTTCAGAGCCCGGCCCGGGGACTGTGCCAACCGGCCCGGGGACTTCAGAGCCCGGCCCGGGGACTTCAGAGCCCGGCCCGGGGACTGCGCCAGTCGGCCCGGGAGCTGCCCCAGTCGGCCCAAAGACTCCGTCAATCCAGCAAACGGCCGCAGACTCCAACCCGCCGCCTCCCAGCCCAGCCACCCTTGTCCAAGTCGCTGTGGTAGCAGTTGAAGAGATAGCAGCACCTTCATGGGCGCAGCCCATCCTCAAATTTCTAGTAAACAAAGAATTGCCAACAGATGAGATCCTGGCTCGGCAAGTGCAGCGCCGAGCGGCATCATACACCATAGTCAACAGAGAGCTAGTCAGACGCAGTGTTACTGGTGTTTACCAGCGCTGCGTAGAACCAGAGCAAGGCCAAGCGATCCTTAGAGACATCCATCAGGGCGAGTGCGGCCACCATGCGGCTTCAAGGGCACTCGTGGCCAAAGCCTTTCGGCATGGCTTCTTTTGGCCGACTGCCCTGGAAGAAGCTAAAGAGCTAGTCCAAAAATGCAAGGGGTGCCAGATGTTCCGCTCCAAGCCACTTCAGCCGGCTTCCGCGCTAAATACAATCCCCATCGCCTGGCCCTTCGTAGTTTGGGGCCTGGACATGGTAGGACCATTCAAGACGGCCCGAGGCGGCCTAACTCATCCGCTTGTCGCGGTGGACAAGTTCACCAAGTGGGTGGAAGCAAAGCCCATCAAGAAGTTGAACGGGCCGACTGCAGTAACCTTCATTGCCGACATCACGGTGCGGTATGGCATACCGCACAGCATCATCACCGACAACGGCACAAACTTTGCCAAGGGCGCCTTGGCTCGTTTCTGCGCGACGGAGGGCATTCGACTGGACTTAGCGTCCGTTGCCCATCCGCAGTCAAACGGCCAGGTGGAACGAGCCAATGGCCTCATCCTGTCCGGCATCAAGCCTCGACTGGTCGAACCACTCGAGCGTTCGGCCGGCTGTTGGGTCGAGGAGCTGCCAGCCGTCCTCTGGAGTCTGCGCATGACTCCAAACAAGTCAACCGGCTTCACGCATTTCTTCCTCGTCTACGGTGCCGAGGCTATCATCCCGACGGATATAGAGTTCGAATCTCCGCGAGTCTCCATGTACACCGAAGAGGAAGCCGAAGAAGCATGCCAAGACGGCGTCGATCTGCTGGAAGAGGGCCGACTGTTGGCACTCAGCCGGTCCAGCATCTACCAGCAGAGTCTGCGCTGATACTACAACCGCAAGGTCAAGCCAAGATCGTTCCAAGAGGGCGACCTTGTGCTCCGGCTGATTCAGAGAACAGCCGGCCAGCACAAGTTGTCGGCACCTTGGGAGGGTCCCTTCATCATCAGCAAGGTGCTAGGGAACGACGCTTACTACCTGATTGACGCTCAGAAGCCTCGAGCGCACAAGAGGGACGACTCCGGCAAAGAAACAGAGCGCCCATGGAACGCGAATCTTCTTTGAAGATTTTACAGTTGATGCAGTATGTATCGCACTACCCCCTTTTGTATTAAAGTACTAAGACCTTAGGCCCCCCGGGACGAGCTCGGGGACTGCCTTGTTGTTATCTGTATGATAAGAATTACGCTTCCGAACATGCTATTGTTTTTTATCATACTGTCTGGCACCGGGTTCGACTAGTCGACCCGGGGACTTGCCGTCTTGCGCTATGAAAAGCTTCCTGCAGTCGGAGAAGTAATGTGTTGCGCTCAAGCCGTCTCCTGTCGAAAGCCGCAGCTCGCAGAGCGATTGCCGGTAGGCAGAGAACAAGCAAGAACGAGCGCACGCATGAAAAAATGGCTCAGGACCTAAAAATCTTATACATAGCTCAAGCCGGCTACCAGCCTCCCCCCACAGAGCCGACTCATGAGTAGTCAGCTCGCCGTCTTAAAGCTTTTATCAAAGACAGCCGACTCTTGGATAGTCGGCCTGTCGCCTTCTAGCCGACTTGCTAAAGAAACTCTAAACGGCTAAGTACTTGCCTTCCTGAAGTAGCCAAGCACTTGACCTGGTGACAGTCCACAGAGCGGCTGCCCAGCTGGCAAGGCGGCAACTAAAGGAAGGCAGCAAAGGAAAAAGTCTAAAGAGCAATAAGCAAGGAAAGGCGGAAATTAATTAAATATTTACATAGGCCCTCGGCCGAATCTCCGAATAAAAATTCAGGATACACACCGCGGGTGGAATTGTTCGAACTTAACAAGTCTTTCAAAAAGATTACTGAAGACAGATAAACAAAAGCAGTCTAGGAGGCGGCCTCCGGGGCCGGAGGATCGGAGGTGATGGCGGTGTCGGATGCTGTCGGGGCCGTTTCTTTCTGTGGCCACGAGCACCTATGGGGCACGGGGGGCCCCTTCTAGTCCGGCAAGGGGGCGGAGGCCGCGCGTAGAGCGGATCGAGGTCGGGCGCGCGCTGGGAGACGGGCGATTTTTACCCAGCTTCGGAGCTCTCCGGAGAGATAAAACTCCTACTGCTGCTTTGTGTTTGTATTTGATCTTGCTCGAGAGTGAGCGTATGGTGGTATTGCGTGTGTCGAATGGCCCGAACCCGTGTGTCGAATGGACCGAACCTGTGTGTCGAATGGACCGAACCTCCAAGCTGCGGAACCAAAAATCCCGAACCTCCTCTACGTGCGCATGGGCCTCCTTTTTATAGGTTAAAGGGGTCACCGACAGGTGGCGGCGTAGAAAGAGGGGTAGAAAGGTAAAAATGCGGGTTGGTACAACTACTACCAACAGTGTCCCCTACCTAACTCTGACAGCAGGGGACAAGGGCATTTAATGCCCGTCTGGTCGTCCCAACAGTGCAAGGAAACGACCGTTTGAGGCACCACCGATCGCCACGATGGCCTCCTTGTCAGCTTCGCTTGCCACCTCGCACCGCCATGCCGCACAGCTGCCCGCCACGTGCACCAGGAGCGATCCTGTGGCGACACGTCGTCGGATGTGCTGGGTTTTGGGTGGCCGCCTTGCCGCGGCAAGTGCCTTGCCGCGGCCCTTCTCTTGTCGTGCCGGCAAGCTTGCCGGCCGTCAGGCCTTGCCGGGACGC
This sequence comes from Triticum timopheevii, assembly GCA_963921465.1. Taxonomy (NCBI): domain Eukaryota; kingdom Viridiplantae; phylum Streptophyta; class Magnoliopsida; order Poales; family Poaceae; genus Triticum; species Triticum timopheevii. The sequence goes on from OY997266.1 coordinate 68,978,227, forward strand.
GCGGGGGCGTTGCGGCAAGTTTCTTGAAATGCCTTGAGTGGCCTTCCCGGCAAGCTCCTCTTGCCGGGGTCTTGTCTTCTTCCCGGCCAGCTCCTCTTGCCGGGGCCTTGGTTGGCCTTCCCGGCAAGCTCCTCTTGCCGGGGCTTTAGCTTGAGTACTCTGTTCTTGAATGGCATCAAAGTAGCCGTGGAGGATCTTGGCGGACGCCCGGCAAGCCCTGCCGCGGGTCGCTGCGACTGCCCGTGCACAAGTTCGGGATACTAAGGTACCCCCCTACTTTAGTACACCGACAGATGCCGGGGCAGTCGGCTGGGCGGTCTCAGCCTGGTCGCCTTGACCCCGCGCGGCTCGTTGCTGGAGGCGCGATCGGGCTGAGGCTGGCCGCCTGCTTCATCCTCTGGCGCCTCCTCCTCGCCTCCGTCCTCCGACTCGTCCTCCTCCTCGGCGCTGGAGTCGATCACCTCCGCCGAGTCTTCCTCGTACTCCGGGTTCATCCCGAACCAGTCCGGCAGTGCTTCCTCGCCGCCTTCAGTCTGCTCGGGCACGAAGACGCTGGTGTCCGTGTACTCGGCGATGGCCGTCGCGCGCTCGACAAGGGCGCCTTCTACGGCCTCCAGCTCGGCCTGGGCTTCTGACCGAAACGCGGCCAGGCGGTCCAGGTCCAGCCCCGGATACCACGCCTTGACGAACTCCAAGGCCCGGCGTGCTCCGGCCCTGGCCGAGGAGCCCTTCCAAGCCTCAAGGCGGCCGGCGGCGACTTCCAGCCAGTCGGCGGTCCGACTGGCGGTGCGCAGAGCCGGCACGTCCGGCCACAGGGCGGCAACCACCTGGGTACCGGCACGCTGAAGACGGCGCAGCAGCCGGTGAGCCGGACAAAGACGGGCCCCGATGCTCAGGAGCTGCTCGTCGATGGTTCGGGGGGCGTTGGCGGCAATCACCTCACCCTTCGCCCTGCGCGCCTCCCAAGCCGCCTCGATGGCCAGAGGGACGGCCTGTGAATGACAAGGAAAGAAGTCTGCCAAGACAAAAAAGAAGATAGTCGGAAAATCAGAGATCGGCCTGACACAAAGTCGGAAGACCAAAGAAACGAAAGAGACTTACCATCAACGATGTCCTCGAGCTCGTGGTAGCCGGAGGTCAGCATCGCCTCCCTGTCAGTCCAGGCGGAGCGCTCGACCTCAAACTCGGCCATGAGGGCGGCCTCCCGCGTCTTGGCCTCGTCCTACACCTTCTGGAGCAGCTCCTTCTGCTCGGCCAGCTGCATTGCCAACAGATCGCGCTCTTTGGCGAGCCGGCCGCACTCCTCCTCCTTGGCACGACGAGCAGTATTGGCCTCGCCCAGCTGCTCCTGAAGGGCGGCGTTGGCGCCTGAAGAACGAAGAGGAAGACAAGAAAAGTCATCAGTAAATTAGATCGCCGGGGAGATCCGGCCCGACTGCTCAGCAGTCGGCCCGAATCTCGGGGACTACAGCTCGCAGGCGCGCCAGCGCGCCCCCGCGAAGAAGAAAGAAATTAGATCGCCGGGAAGATCCGGCCCGATTGCTCAGCAGTCGGCCCGAATCTCAGGGACTACAGCCCGCGGGTGCGCCAACGCGCCCCCGCGAAGAAGGAAGAAAAGAGCTCACCCCGGCTTTCCGTCAAGTCGACGGTCCGCTTGTTCAGCTCCTCGACATTGCGGTTGAAGGCAGTGGCGCGGAGGTTATGATATTCCTACAAAAAGCCGGCAAAGGAAAAAGTTAGTACTCGGAGCTCGCCAGAGGGAGTTCCGAACCGCCTGCTCAGCAGCCGGCCCGGAACTTGGGGACTACACCTAGTGGGTGCACTGTCGCGCCCCCACAGACAAAGACGGGAATTAAAAAAAGAGAAAGGAAACATACACGGACGGATGTCCGCACGGCCAGATGCGCTCTGGTGCAGACTTGGATGGCGTCACTCTCTGCACGCAGTTTTGCCTGGACGTCCAGGAGGGCCTGGTTCAGCGGGCCGGTGCCGCCTCCGCGCAACCACCCGGTGGGCGCGCCACTGGAGGCCTCGACGTCCAGACTCGCCGAGCTAGCTGCGCCAGTCTCCCGGGCTCGCGGCGCCGAGCTCGTCCCCTCAAGCCGGCGGCGTGCCGGCACGGCGACTTGAAGAAGCAGTCGCGCCTTGGCATCGTCCGTGGTCGGTGGATCCTGCGGGCCCACCGGCTTCTTGCCGTGTGGCCTCGCAGATGGTGGCGGAGGCGGCGCGAGGGTGTCCGAGCCTGAAGCCTCGCTGCCCTCCTCCACGAGGGGGTTCTCGGTGCCGACCTCTCCGGTCTGCCCCGTGAACTCTGGAGCCGGCGGCGCCGACGCCAACGGAGGGACGAGCATCGCCGAGCGGCGACGCGCGGCCTCCTCAGCACGCCGCTTCGCCGCGGCGGCGTTTTCGGCCTCCTCCAGCTTCTTCTGGGCGTTGGCGGCCGCCTTCTCGGCCTGCACCTTCTCCAGGCGGTCGGCCTCCTCCTCATCGCGCTTCTCCCGCGCGTTCTGTTCCGTCGCCTCCCGAAGGTCGGCGGCGGGATCGACCCGCCAGGTGTTGGCAGACCTCTCTACCGACCCCATGACAGAGGGGACGGCGGCTCTCTCAAGGGAGAGGGGGGCTCTGGAGGAGAATGAAGGAAAAATCAAAGAAGACTCGGATAAGATCCAACAAAGAAAATAAAAGAGTGAGAAAGACTTACGCGGAAACCAACGGCGGCCTCCTCACTTCCCTCCGGAAGCGGTTGGCCTTCGCGGCCGCCTCCTCCCGCTTGGTCGCGGCGGCCACTCCCTTGAACTTCTTCTGCTTGCCGCCGGGCGTGCTCGGCCCGGCGTGATGCCTCTTTGCGCCGACTTGGCCGGAGGGGCTGACCCTCGGCTGGCGGCGTGGGACGACTTCCACGTCGGTGTCATCATCGGGCCAGTCGGCGAAGGTGGCCGATGGCCTGAGGCCGCCGTCTGCCCCTTCTCCTCCGCCTTCGGTGTCGGCCTCCAGCGCCGCCGCCCCCAAGTCGGGGTCGTCGACGTCGCTGTCCTCGCGGTCTGGGACGTAGTCGCGGGGCTCTCTCATGGCACCGGCTGCGGGCTCCATGAGGGGGTTCTGCCCAGAAGAAACCAATGATGATTGGAAGCCGGAGTCGGCTGCAAAGAAGATCAAGCTACAGAAAGATACGACTTACCACTGGAGGGGGGTTGTCGCGCGAGTACGGCTCCTTGCCGAACTACCAGTCCTCCGTGAACTCGTAGTGCGCGATATGGTTCACCAAGTTCGCCACCTCCCTGCGGGGCATCTCCTTGGTGCACAGCCGGCTTGGGTCGTGGCGGCCGCTCATCTAACAGATGAGGTGAGGCCACCCTGGAGTGGGAGGACTCGGCGCGCCACGAAGGCGGCCAGATGGTCGGATCCGACGAGGCCCTCCGACTGCAGCAGAACTCGAAGTCGCGCCACGGTGGTGGCTCCGGAGGGAGTCAGCGACTTGGACCGGTGGGACCAACTGGCAAGCCTGCCAGTCAGGGGCTCGGTGTTGAAGGGCGGCAAGTTGACCCAGTCGCCGTCGGTGGAGAGGTTCTTCACGTAGAAGTAGGAGCGCTGCCACATCTTCACCGATTTCACCAGCGAGATGGGAGGGAAAGGGTTGTCGGCCGTCGAGCGCCGCACCGCGATGTAGGTGCCGCACTGAGCCGGCGTGCCGAGCTTCGAGGAGAAAAATTTTCCCCACAACTCGAGGGTGGGGAGAACGCCGAGGTAGCCTTCGCACAGAGTGGCGAAGGCGGAGAGCAGCTCCACCGTGCTTGGGGTGAGGTGGTGCGGCTGAAGATTATGGAACTCCAGGAACGAGCGGAAGAACCCGCTCGCCGGCAGCCCCAGCCCACGCATGAGGTGCGAGCAGAAGACGACCCGCTCGCCCTCCTCCGGCGCGGGCCGGATCTCTCCCGCCGGTGCGGGACGGGCGTGCACCAGGTCCATGCTAGGGAGACGGCGGGTCCGGCGGAGGAACTTGATATGCTCCGCCTCCACGTCCGAGCCGTCCCACACGCCGGAGCGCGGGGCGGGGGGCGCGGCGGAGGAAGAACTCATCGTCGTGGTGTGAAGTGCTCCTGCTCGCGGTGGAGGAAGAAGAGAAGGCAGGAGAATGGGGGAGAGGATGCGCGTGTAATGCCGCTCCGCTCCTCCCCCCTATTTATACCCCTACGGGCTGAGGAGCCGAGGGGGCGGGTGTGGGATTAACTGCGCCTGAAGCCCCACGCCGCCCCACGATTTACCCCACGAAGTTACTGCGCGCAGTAACAACGTGGGGAAGCCAACCGTTCACAACCACAGCGGATCCGCTCGGAGGCCGAGGCGCGGTAGTGGCGGGCCCCGCCTAGCGGCCCGTACCGTCGCGCGCGTGGGTGGGCAGACTATCCTCCCTACGTGGCGCCGCGCAATAGAACCGTCTCGATTGCAGTAGGGAAGCGTATCCGATACGCCGCCTGTTTTCCCGCCGCGACTTACAAATAGTGGCCCCTCGCTGAACAAGTCCGACTTCGGCGAGTCGGCCCAAAGAAGACAGCGGCCGAGTCTCAGAGTCGGCACCGGGAAGTTTGAAACTGTTGAAGCCCCACGAGGCGGCGTCCGCAGGGCTTCACCAGCTTCAGGGACTACTGTCGGAGTAATGGGCCACGGGTAGGCTGACCCGAGACCCAGGATCTTTCAAGACATCGGGGCAGGCCACACCCCTCCAGCCGAGTCCCAGCTGGCGACCTCCAAAGATGCTGATTCCCAGCTGGCGATCTCCCGAGAAGCCGAGTCCCAGATGACGACTTTGAAGCAAGCCGACTCCCGGCTGGCGACCTCCGGGAGTGCCGACTATGGGAGTCGGCCCATGATGCTCCACGACGCCCGATGCGAGGTACGGTCACGACGTGGCCTTCCCTCCCTACCTACGAGGGGCTGGCATGGCTACAGTGAGCCGTATTGCTGGGAGATCTCCGGTGAGGCGCGACACTATTGCCATGCCTGCCCTGACCTCAGCCACAGTGCGCGATGCACTGTGCCCACGACGCCGGCCTGTACGGCCTGAAGATCACAGAGCCACCTGTCAGTGGGTGAATCAAAGACGGCCAGAGCGCCTGAAGACGGCCCTGTGGGAGTCGGCCTCCTCGGAGTCGGCCGTCTCCCCGCCAGGGCCCCACAAGCCATAAACCAGATTGGATGGGGAGTGGCGATAGTGATCGCCTGACAGACGGCGGCACTGTTGCCACGACCCAATGACCAAGCCTGCGTCATCAGGAGTGCCGCACAGTGTCCAGCTTGTCCGCGGGACCCACCAGTCGGCGGGCCCCAGAAGCCGGCGGGAAGGACGGCGGCATGAGAGACAGACGGCTGGGGCCCACACCCAGTCGGATTACCATTGTACCCCCGGGGGGTAGGCCTATATAAACCCCCCGGGGCACCCATGCAAACGGTTCGGCCCTTGATAGAGTTAGACACATAGACCAGGGAGGAGAGAACTAGCCTTGCTCTCTCCTGCCTTCCGATACAGCTCTAGGAGCACCATTGTAGCCACCTTGCTATAGTGACCATGCGGAGACCCCGCAGAGCAGCAGTAGGGGTGTTATCTCCCCGGAGAGCCCCGAAGCTGGGTAAGATTCGCCGGCGTGCATGTCTACGCCTTATCCCATTTCCAGGCACCGGCGACGTTCTACTCGCCCCCACCATGATAAGCCATCCTTTGGCATATGTCGCACACAAGCCCCGACATGGTGCGATCTATGATGTATCTTACCAATTTACCACTATCATTTTGGGGTTATGCATTAGAGACAGCTACATTTATGTTAAATAGGGCACCATCAAAATCCGTTGAGACGACGCCTTCTGAACTGTGGTTTGGCAAGAATCCAAAGTTGTCGTTTCTTAAAGTTTGGGGCTGTGATGCTTATATGAAAAAAGTTTCAACCTGATAAGCTCGAACCCAAATCGGAGAAATGTGTCTTCATAGGATACCCAAAGGAGACAGTTGGGTACACCTTATATCACAGATCCGAAGGCAAGACATTCATTGCTAAAGAATGGATCCTTTCTAGAGAAGGAGTTTGCTCGAAAGAAGTGAGTGGGAGGAAAGTAGAACTTGATAAGGTAATTGTACCTTCTCCCGAATTGGAAAGTAGTTCATCACAGAAACCAGTTCCAGTGATGCCTACACCGATTAGTGAGGAAGTTAATGATGATGATCATGAAACTTTGGATCAAGTTACTACCAAACCTCGTAGGTCAACCAGAGTAAGATCCGCACCAGAGTGGTACGGTTACTAGTGCAGAACCGGGCAATAGCACCGGTTCGTAAGGCCCTTTAGTGCCGGTTCCATAACCGGCACTAAAGTGTGGGCACTAAATGCCCCCCCTTTAGTACCGGTTCAGCACGAACCGGTGCTAAAGGGCATCCACGTGGCACGAGCCAGCTCTGGGGGCCTGGAGCCCTTTAGTACCGGTTGGTAAGACCAACCGGTACTATAAGGTTTGGGTTTTTTTTAGTTTTATGATTTCTTTTTCATTTAATTTTGTGTTTCCATTTTAATTCTTTTTCGTTTGCTGGTATTTTACGATACTACACATTGTACACGTTATGCATATATATATATATATATATATATATATATATATATATATAGAATTTCTAGTATAACCAATCATGCATATATATATCATCAATGTCTCACAAACCACCATATTAATTAATTCACACATACACACAAGTATAGCTATATACAATTTCTCCTACATATGCATGTTGCCTTCGGAGCCAGTTGCATTATCCTAATTGGTGCCTTCGGAGCACGATGACAATCAGAAGTGGTTCATGCTAGCGGATAATAGTATTCTCCCTTCGGATTTATGACCTGGTCGAGCAAAAATCCTGCTATTTCCTCTTGAAGTGCTTCTACGCGCTCCGTTTCTAGGAGCTTCTCTCGCACCTCTTTGAACTGTTAAGAAGGAGATCAATATGCATGTGTATTAGTTGTATGACTAGATATCGATAATGGTGTAAAAATTGTGAATAGTGTTCTGACAAGCGTACCCATTCCTGTCTTTGAGATCTGCTCCTTTCGGATGCCATCATGCGAATGTTCTCGCAAACGCAGAATGCACATAGATCAGTCCCCTGCGCCTGCTTCAGGGCCTTTACGAGAATGGAATTTGATCAGATAATAATTAATCAAGTATGATAATTAAAGAGATGGCAGCTAGCTAGCTAGCTAGTACTACTTAATTACTTACCTTGGGTCGAAACCATTTAAGCTTTTTTTCCATTCGCCTTCCGTGACGCTGATGAACCTTGCCCAAGCCCTGCCCGCCGACAAAGAAAATGAATAAAGGGGTTATTAAATAGTTCATATCATGAAATGACGAACTAAATAGGCCGAGATATATAGTTAATAATGATTGAAATTACCTGTTGACTATCCCAAACAAGATGTTATAGTCAGTATTTGCTTTGAGTAGTGAGTCAGTATTTCAACTATTCCGGCGTCAACTTTAATGATACACAAGATCCAGTGAAATCTGCATGCACACACGTTTGCATGTCTTAATTAAGCGGGCATATGTAAGCAAAAACATGTAGCTAGCTAGTAGGCAAAAACAGAGAATTTGTAGTACAAGACAGTGTGACTCATTGGAAGTTGTAAGGAAGTAGTATATCTTCATTGTATTTGAGGCGCTTCAAGAACTCTAGCATGTTGTCCTCTACGTCCTTTTCATGATGTGGATTTATTAGCCATGTGTATTCATTAACGGTGTTTGGGTCAATGAACCCAATGCCAAAGCGTCCACCTTTTCTCATTTCATACATCTTCATCCTGCATAATACCACGGAAAAGAATATAGTGAGGATAATTACAGGTAATGATTGATCAAAAGGATCACTACAGCTAGCTTGAGACTTAAGTTACAGAAAGAAATCACTTACAGACAATAGCAACTGATGATAGATTTGTCGAGTGCGTCTTGATTGTATAGCTGAAACAGTTCAGAATACTCAACGGACAGAGCTTTCTCATGGAAGTAATGCTCCTCCTTGACATTCACCATGAGGGACTCTCGATAAGAAATCTTGGTAATGTTCACGTACCATTGATGCAATTCATACATTCTCGTTGGGAGGTTCTTGACCTTGTCTGGCTCGACCAAAGGTTGGCCCCGGACATATTTCCGTTTTATTTCATCCTCTGTAAGCACAGGCATGGGCTCGATCTTGAGGAGTTGTCCAACAGTGATGTTGAGAACTTCAGCCTGCATTATATGGTCCTTGGTTATTACCACATTGCCCACCTCGGGAACGTAAACTGTTTGCCCACAATAATATTGAGCGCGCGTACTGTTACGTGTTGTTGTCACAACAAGCGAGGGGATCAATTGTGCCGCATGTTCTCCCAGTTGGGGAATGGTTTTCCCGCATTTTTTGATAGCTGCTTGTTGTTTGCTCGATCCCGAGCTCGCCTCCTTACATAGACGTGCTCGATTTAACTTCCTGATGTGGAGCTCATAGTCTGTGTAAACAGGCTTGGGAGCTGGTGGTTGAGCCATACGAATGAAGTGGTCAATCGTTTCCTCAGGCACTTTCTCCCTTGGCAGTGGTGGCGGTTTCGGTGCAAAATGGGCTTCCACCTCGTCCTTCGATATGGCTGTGTTTTCCTCCTCGGACTTGTCATAAGGCCTCTGCAGAAGAGGCGTGAGGCTTGGACCATATTTATATCGCTTGCCTCCACCTGTACTTCCTGTACTACCTCGACTCATACCGCTACGCACCATAGCTGCGGGGTGTCTCTTCTGCGATTGCTGAGGCGGCGGAGACGACTGACGGGGCTGAGTTGGACGAGGAGGAGTGGCCTGAAGCTGTGCCGGACTTGGAGGAGGAGTGGCCTGAGGTTGTGCCGGACTTGGAGGAGGAGTGGACGTCTGACGCTGTGGCGGACTTGGAGGAGGAGGAGTGGCCTGACACTTTGCCGGACTTGGAGGAGGAGTGGCCTGACACTTTGCCGGACTTGGTGGACTTGCAGGAGCGGGAGTCTGCTGACTCGGTGGCGGACTTCGACGAGGAGTCGGCTGACGCGGTGTCGGTGGCCTTCGAAAGATGATGCAATCCTTTTTCCATAGGATGATACGATGTTTGGCCTCTCCGAGAAAGCGCTCGTCATCACCTCCAGGAATGTCAAGCTGTAGCTCCGAATATGGGTCGTCCACCACCTCATCAACCAATACACGAGCATAGCCCGCTGGAATCGGGTTGCAATGGAAGGTTGCCTCGGGGGGATTTGTAAAAGCAACGGCGTCCGCCACCTTCATGGATATGTTCTTCATTTTGACGTGTAGCTCGCAGTTAGTGTTCTCCGTGATGTCATCCACGGGGTATCTACCCAGCATTGCGTCGTCCGGGGCGGAACCCACGCTGCTTCTCGGCATGGATGGGGCGGTGCTATCCAATGCTGGATCATCCGCTAGCTGTTGCAGCTGCTGAGACCCCCTTTGCTGGGTAAGTGAGTCGATCTGCTCCTGCTGCCGCTGGAATTTGACTGCCAATTCCGCTTGACTTGCTTCTAGGCCTTGAAGGCATTCATAGTCCCGCTTCCTCTGCTCCTCCATCTTCCTCTTCTTCTCCTCCGCAATCTTCTTTCTCGCACGGGTTCTGTAGTTGGTGTTCCAGTTTGAAAACCCCTCATACCACGGAATAGCGCCCTTGCCTCGTGTTCTTCCCGGGTGTTCAGGATTTCCCAGGGCACACGTAAGCTCGTCGTTCTCTCTGTTGGGCTGGAACACCCCCGATCATGCCTCTTCTATTGCAACAAGTATCGCATCGTCGGCTCCCTTCAGACTTGCCTTTGTCGAAACATTGCCTGTCTTCGGGTCCAACTCCCCCCCCCCATGCGCATAGAACCAAGTCCTGCACCTGGGGGACCAGCTCTTAGTAACCGGAGTGACACCTGCATCCTCCATCTCTTTATCAGACTTATCCCACTTAGGCATTGCCACCGCATAGCCACCTGGCCCCAGCTTATGGAACTTATCCTTTTTTTCGGCATTCTTCTTGTTTATTCTCGACCGTTCCTTAGCTAATTCTGAATCCTTGAATTTCGCGAAATCGTCCCAATGAGCACGTTGGTTCTCTAGTGTTCCTTCGAATACTGGAGTCTTCCTTCCTCCCTTGACGTACTTGTCCCATTCACGATTCTTGTGGTTCTTGAATGCAACCTCCATCTTCCTAAGAGCAGCGTCCTTGACTTTCTGCACATCTGCTTCTGTGAAATGATCTGGTAGGGTGAAATGTTCCATGAGAGTATCCCAAAGCAGATCTTTTTGTTTCTTGTCGACAAAAGTAACATCTGGAGGTGGCTTTGCTGGCTCTCTCCATTCTTGAAGTTTGATCGGGAGTTGGTCCTTCACAAGAACTCCGCACTGACGAACGAACTTGTCCGCAATCTTCTTAGGTGCTAATGGTTCGCCATTAGGTCTGCATGCCTCGATATTGTACTTTACGCCCTCCTTCAACTTTTTGTTCGGGCCTCGTTCCGTCCTTTTGCCTGAAGATTTGCTCGATCTGGATGGCTGAAATAACAAAGATCGATTCGTTAATATATCTTCAAGTCATTTAAAACATGTGATGAGCACCAGATGCCTGCTTATATAAATATATATACCTCGCCGGTCTTAGTTGTTTCAAGATCAACATTTTCTTCGTCATCATCATAATCATAGTTCATGACTTCATCAATTCGGTCGTCGCGATCGAATATCATATCACCCTCTCCGGTGTTGTTTAGAAATTCGGAGCCGTCATAATCTTCTTCATTCTGATCATCATCTGGCCCGTGAGGATGGCGTATCATATCGAACATGGCCTGTTCTCCCTCTCTGCCGGTATTGTCCGCCATAGCTTTTATTTAACTAATCCAAAAGAAATATAAAACAATTTAGTATTCAAATTACATCGTCTCGAATAATAGATATAATCTCGAATACATCGTCTCGAATAATAGATATAATCTCGAAAACATCGTCTCGAATAATAGATATAATCTCGAATACATCGTCTCGAATAATAGATATAATCTCGAATACATCGTCTCAAATAATAGGTATAATATCGAATACATCACTGGCTAGGTAGCTAATAAAGATCGAATACTACAGAAGAATCTAGGACACTCGCGGTTCCTGCGGCATGGGCGGTGGACACCCAAAGAGAAGGAACCCTCACAGGATCATAGCTAAAGTGAGATCCCTGAAGAAACTGCCAGGTATTGGAGAACCTGCCGCCCTCAAACGCAACCATGTAGCGATGGACGTGCTCGTCCTCCTCCCTGACACGGCGACGTACCACCTCCGGCTGGGCCGGCTCCCTCCGCGCCGAAACTGGCCCACGCGAACGCCACCAAACGAGATCAGGGTCGACGACGGGACCCGGGGCCGGGTTCCTCATCAAGCGGTGCGCCCCTCCAGGCAGCACCTCCCAGTGCCAGCCCGGCGGAGCCCAGTCCCGGACATGGGTCAGCCGGACGTCGTCGCGGACGTGTCGACGGCGAGGATGCGGGTCGGGGATCGTCAAGAACAAATACTAGCTATATGCCCGCAAAAAGTAACATTTTTTAATGATTGGATTTTGATAACTAAAATTTCTAACACTTCTATATAACTAACATTTCTATAACATTTCTAACAATGCTATATATAACTAACATTTCTATAACATTTCTAATATTTCTATAACTAAAAACAAAAAAAAATTATAACATTTCTATATATATAACTAACATTTTTATAACTATTTCTATAACTAAAAAACAGAAAAATTTCTAACAATTCTAACTTTTTTATAACTATTTCTATAACTAAAATACAGAAAAATTTCTAACAATTCTAACATTTCTAACTATTTGTATAACTAAAAAACAAAAAATGTATGTGTGTGTTGTGCGCGCGCTCACCGGTGAGGCGAGGGACGACGGGGGGCGGCGACGGGGGGCGCGCAGCGACGGGGACGGCGACGGGGGGCGCGCAGCAACGGGGACGGCGACGGGCGCGCGACGACGGGATGACGACGACGGGGACAGGGACGGGGAGGCGACGACGGGGACGGGGACGAACGGGCTGGGGCGGCAACGACGACGGGGACGTACAGGGCGGCGCCGACGACGGGGACGGGGACGACGCGGGACGGGCCGGGACGGGGCGGCGGTGACGACGGGGGCGACGGGGACAGGGACGACGGGGCGGCGACGACGGGGACGGGGCGGCGACGGGGGCGGCGACGAGAGATGGAGACGTACGGGGGCGGCGGACGACGGTGCAGAGGAGAAGAAGCCAGATGAGAAACTGAAATTTTCATAAGTGTTGTTTATATAGGAGGGGCCTTTAGTACCGGTTTGTGCCACCAACCGGTACTAAAGGCCAATTTTGGCCAGCCCAAGCGGCGGGAAGCGACCCCCTTTAGTACCGGGTGGTGGCACAAACCGGTACTAAAGGACCCCCCTTTAGTACCGGTTTGTGCCACGACCCGGTACTAAAGGGGGTGCACTGGCGCAGGTGCGGTGCGGCAAGTTTAGTCCCACCTCGCTAGCCGAGGGGCGACCGCACTGGTTTATAATCCCCCGTGCGGTCGCTCTCTCGAGCTCCTCTCCAAAGCAGGCCTACTGGGCCTACGTGTTCTTTGCTGCCCTGTGGGCCCACTTGGCCTTTGCGGGCCTGCATCCTGGCCCAACAACAGGTTGGGTTTCTAGTCGTATGCAGGCCGCTCTGGCCTAGTAGGCGGGCTTTATTTTTATTTTTTTTGCTTTATTATTTTTGTGTGTTTTTTTGTGTATTTAGAGTTTCTTTGTGAATTACTTTAGGTACAAAAAATTACAAACTTTCTGTTAGTACCCGTAGTTTTCAAATTTGAATAGTTTAAATTTTGAATTATTTGAAATTAGTGTGAATCACTAGTTTGTGAATAACTTAACTTTAAAAATCAGTAAAGGCATGAAAGAATTTGTTTGCACATAAAATTTCTTCGTGTTTCAAATGCCAAAACACATAACTACCCTAACTATTACAGAGATTCCCCTCTGGGTGTGAAACACAGAAGAAAGTGATGATAGTGAAGCCGATCACATCCCAGATCTTTGGGTGTGAAACTTTTTCTTCGCGTGAGTCCATTTGCGCCGTAACCATGGAAAATCTTCATCATTTAACGGGATGCTCGGGTCAATATTCACTGTGAATGGAGCAATTTCATCAAACTTTTCATAATCTTCTGACTTGTCTGTCTTGTCATCCACTCCCACGATGTTTCTCTTCCCAGAAAGAACTATGTGCCGCTTTGGCTCATCGTACGATGCATTCGCTTCCTTATCTTTTCTTTTTCTTGGCTTGGTAGACATGTCCTTCACATAGAAAACCTGTGCCACATCATTGGCTAGGATGAATGGTTCGTCTGCATACGCAAGATTGTTGAGATCCACTGTTGTCATTCCGTACTGCGGGTCTTCCGTTACCCCGCCTTGTGTCATATTGACCCATTTGCACCGAAACAAAGGGACCTTTAAACCACGTCGATAGTCAAGTTCCCATATGTCATGTATATAACCATAATATGTTTCCTTTCCCGTCTTGGTTTCTGCATCAAAGCGGACACCACTGTTTTGGTTGGTGCTCTTCTTATCTTGGGCGATCGTGTAAAATGTATTACCATTTATCTCGTACCCTTTGAAAGTCATTATATTCGAAGATGGTAACTGGGACGGCAAGTACAGGTCATCTTCAATAGATGTGTCATGCATGGTACGTGTCTGCAACCAGCCGGCGAAACTCCTGGTTTGTTCACGTGTAATCCAGTCATCAGACCGCTTCGGGTGTTTGGAGTGTAGCAAATTCTTGTGTTCATCCATATATGGAGTCACCAAGGCGGAATTCTGTAGAACTGTGTAGTGTGCTTCAGTGAGAGAATGTCCGTCCATACATATTATTTGTTCCCCTCCTAGCGTGCCTTTTCCATCCAGTCTGCCCTTATGCCGCGATTCAGGAACACCAATCGGCTTAAGGTCAGGAATAAAGCCAATACAAAACTCAATGACCTCCTCATTTTGATGGCCCTTCGAGATGCTTCCTTCTGGCCTAGCACGGTTATGAACATATTTCTTTAAGACTCCCATGAACCTCTCAAAGGGGAACATATTGTGTAGAAATACAGGACCCAAAACGTTCATCTCTTCGCATAGGTGAACTAGGACGTGCGTCATGATGTTGAAGAAGGATGGTGGGAACACCAACTCGAAACTGACAAGACATTGCACCAAATCATTCTGTAACCTTGGTATGATTTCTGGATCGATTACCTTCTGAGAGATTGCATTGAGAAATGCACATAGCTTCACAATGGCTAATCGAACGTTTTTCGGTAGAAGCCCCCTCAATGCAACCGGAAGCAGTTGCGTCATAATCACGTGGCAGTCGTGAGACTTTAGGTTCTGGAACTTTTTCTCTGCCATGTTTATTATTCCCTTTATATTCGACGAGAAGCCAGACGGTACCTTAATACCGAGCAGGCATTCAAAGAAGATTTCCTTCTCTTATTTGGTAAGAGCGTAGCTTGCATGACCCTGATGTATGCCGTCTTCTCCGTGCATACGTTGCTGGTCCTCCCGTGCCTCAGGTGTATCTTTTGTCTTCCCATACACGCCCAAGAAGCCAAGCAGGGTCACGCAAAGATTCTTCGTCACGTGCATCACGTCGATTGCGGAGCGGACCTCTAGGTCTTTCCAATATGGCAGGTCCCAAAATATAGATTTCTTCTTCCACATGTGTTGGGGATATTACCACCAGGCGTAAACCGGCCTACCTGGGCCGGGTTAACTTCAGTAGTAGTATAAGTAGATGAAGGCCCAAGGCCTGTAGTCGGTTTAGAAACTGTAACCGTAAACCGGCATGATATGTAAGCTTGTATTGTAAGTTAGGAATAGAGAGAGACCAACCGGGATACGAATATGAACCGGTATGGGACTCCACGGACCGACGGGCGTCACCCGTGTATATAAGGGGACGACCCGGCGGCGGTTCAGGACAGACAACAACAACTCGAGCCTAGGCGAAGCTTGTTTGCTCCCTAGCCATCGAGACCACATCAATTCCATCACAACTAGACGTAGGCTTTTACCTTCATCGAAGGGGCCGAACTAGTATAAACCCTCGTGTCTTTGTGTCCGCTTTAACCCCTTCAAGTTAACCTGTAGAGATGGCTCCACGACTAAGTCCTTTCACTAGGACATCTACCGTGACAAATCCACGACAGTTGGCGCCCACCGTGGGGTTATCGCACGATGGTTTGATGATCTTGGAGGGCAAACTCAAAGGACTCGAAGGCTATGCTGTGGGCCGGATGACCAAGAGTCGTCGTGGCAAGATCTACATCGACGATGCAGGATGGGGTCCCGAAGCCGATTCGATCGAGTACGGGTACCGGGTCCCCTTTGGTGGCATACACGTTTTCATCGGCAAGATTGGTGAGCCTGGGCCTGAGCCGGACATCTGCACCGACCTCGTCGAGACGTCTCAGCATGCGAGATCTACCTAGGTTAAACCGGCCGTGAAGCGTGCTTTCGTGGGAGTCATCCACGGAGGAGAGCATGAGGACGAGTCAGAACACGGTAGAGAGACCGTCGTCTATTCTGGCGACGAGTCTTCAATCGGAGAGACCGAATCATTGTACCAGTTGCAAGATGACCAGATCAGGGGCTGTTCCGATGGCGACAGTATTCCGGACCCCCCAGATCAGATCAACCGGGTTGGAATATTCATGGCCGGTACACAGGCAGCGAATCACTCTTCGACCGCAGCAGCAATGCACTCCGGATCAGCAGTGGCAGCGGCAGCAGGGGCAGGAGGCCTTGTACGCCCACCGGTTCAAGTTCTGTCTGACCTGTTTGATGCACTAGCTGCACTTATGGCAGAAGCCAATCCGGCGGATCAGGAGGCCCATGATGCAGAGATTGCAAAGGTGAGAGAGCAGATCGTACAAGCCAAAGCCGACCTGGCAGCTGAGAAGGACAGGATGGCTGCAGAGCGGGCTGCTTTGGACACCCAGGCCTATAAGCTCATGCTTGACCAGAACGCGTCACAGGAGGTCTTGAAGCGGAAGCACAGATCACACCTGCCGTTATGGTTCGACCCTCGGAATCTCTTTCACACTCCCGGAGCTGGAACCAGTAATCCGCCGGGGCATCTGGAGGCAAACCGGATCGAGGCACCAGGGCCGGGAGCGATGATCCAACCCCGCCTGATGGAACCTCCTCGACAGAACATTGTGATTCCTCCGCCGGTTCAGACACCTCCGGGTCATTATTCCAATCCTATGGACAATCTTGTTGCAGCTGCTGCATGATTAGAAGCTATCCCGGTGGAAGGAGACACTCCGCAAGCAATAGAGACGCGCCGGATTAAGGAACTTCTCCGGACCGCTTTGATTCAATAGGAGGCATATTCATACAGCCGCGATCAGATTCACTCCACACCTCGTCCAAGCCGGAGCTATAGCAGGTGCCTGGATGAACCGGCCATATCGAGCAATGCGCGAGGCCGTGAAGCGGCCCGTGGCAATAACCCGGCAGGTGGTGTTCGTGACGCTCAGGAGGTAGTGGACCGGGCCCGGGCACGAAGGGAGGCCGAGTTAGCAGCACAGAACGAGGCGGGTCAGCTTACCCCGGTTCGTCCTACCACCTCTGCCGGGCCAGGGGTCACATCTGCTTTGGGAGTACCCTGTTTAGTCCCCGCTTTACGCAATGTACGCCTGCCCAAAGATTTTAAGGGTCCGCGTAAGGTGCCGAATTACACCGCTGATTTATCTCCAGAAGCGTGGGTAGAGAGTTATGAGATGGCCATGGAGATGCTGGATGTGGATGAGACCGCGTGTGCAAAGTACTTCACCATGATGCTTGAAGGTACGGCCCGTACTTGGTTGAAGAGCCTGCCGCCTAATTCTATCAGTTCATGGGCCCAGTTGCGGGCCCGGTTTATCCAGAATTTCAAAGATACGTGTAAGCAGCCCAAGTCCATAGTAGACCTGGCGGCTTGTGTTCAGGAGGACGGAGAGTCAACAACCCATTGGGTACGCCGCGTTTCGGAAGTCTTGCACTCGTTGGACAGGATCAATGCTGACTCTGCGATCTTAACCCTGGAGGGCAACTGCCGGTTTATGCCTTTAAAGTTGAAATTGGGGCGTATGAAGCGGTTCTGTAATGACATGGGAACTCTCATGGCCGCTTTGGTGAAGTATGCTGATTCTGATAGTACCAAGGATCCCGAGACTGATGATGATGAAGCAGGGAAGGGAAAGAAGAATAGCAACTCAAAGGGGCATCAGTACAAACCGGCGGGCCATGAAAGCGGAGGCAAGCGTAAAGCGGATGGCAGCATGGATTTTGTGGCTAACACTAATGCGCAGGACAAGGGTCAGCGGCGCAGAGGCAAAGCGACAAATCGTAATGGGGCTCCAAATCCTAACCCGGATCGCCTAAATTATTTGTGGAATCAGCCTTGTCCGAAGCACGGGACGAAGGAGGCGCTGGCTAACCACCTTTGGAAGGATTGTTACATCATGCAGGAATTTAAAAACTCTAATACCTTCTGGTATGACCGTGGGTCAGGTGGCGGCTCAGGATCCGGTTTCCATGGGCCGGGTCAGGATGGAGCTTCCGGTTCAGGTTTTAATCAGGGCGGTCACAACAACCAGAATAATCAGAGCGGTCAAGGGGGTTACAACCAACAGCAGCAGCAGCAGCAGTCGGGTTACCAGAGCCAGCCAAAACAGTTGAACAATGGGCAGTATCACGTTTTCACAACTAGCTTGGATAAGCGCGACTGGAAACTCCACAAGCAAGCGGTGAACTCTGTTGAACCGGCCGTACCACGTTACTTGCGCTGGTCGGAGCAGCCTATCGTGTGGAGCAGGGAGGACCACCCACCCCGGGTTGACAATCCGAGCCAGTTGGCATTAGTGGTAGACCCTCAGTTGGGAGGTTATAAATTCACCAAGGTGCTCATGGATGGAGGGAGCAGTATTAACATCCTGTACTATGAGACATTCCGCCGCATGGGGCTAACAGACAAAGATCTCAGACCATCTAATACGGTATTCCATGGTGTGGTGCCTGGCAAATCGGCATATCCTGTTGGTAAGATAGCCCTGGACGTGGCTTTTGGGGACGAGCATGATTCCCGATCCGAAAAACTAACCTTTGAGGTGGTGAAGATCCGGAGCCCGTATCACGCCTTGTTTGGGCGGCCGGCTTATGCGAAATTCATGGCACGGCCTTGTTATATCTACTTGCAGCTCAATATGCCGGGTTACAAAGGGACAATAACGGTTCATGGGAGCCGTAAGATTGCTTTGGAATGTGAGGAAGGTGATGCGGCCTATGCAGAGTCGGTTTGTGCCACGGAGGAGTTGAAATATTATAAGGACAATGTTGATCCGGCGGACATGACCCCTTTGAAGAAGCCAACCACGGAGCATGATTCAGATCTGAAGTTCAAATCGGCGGCTGAGACCAAGCTTGTTGACTTCGTGCCCGGCGATTCGTCCAAGCAGTTCATTATCAGTGCCAACTTGGACCCTAAATAGGAAAGCGCGCTCATCGAGTTCATCCGTGAGAATTGGGACATTTTTGCATGGAAGCCTTCTGACATGCCAGGTGTACCGAGGGAACTCGCTGAGCACACTCTTAATGTGGATCCTAAGTATAAACCGGTAAAGCAATTTCTCCGCCGGTTTAACGAAGAAAGGCGCAAAGCCATTGGAGAGGAAGTGGCCAGGCTCTTAGCAGCTGGCTTTATCATTGAGGTGTTCCATCCAGAGTGGCTTGCTAATCCGGTGCTGATTCTTAAGAAAAACGGCACTTGGCGTATGTGTGTGGATTACACGGATCTTAACAGGGCTTGTCCAGCGGATCCTTTTGCCCTGCCCCGCATTGACCAGATTATTGATGCCACGGCGGGTTGTGAGCGTTTGAGTTTTTTGGATGCATATTCTGGATATCATCAGATCAAAATGGCGGTTAAGGACCAGGAGAAGACAGCGTTTATTACTCCCTTTGGAGCCTTCTGCTATGTATCTATGCCTTTTGGCCTCAAGAGCGCCCAAGCCACTTATCAACGGTGTGTACAGAATTGCCTGCATAAACAGATCGGCCGCAATGTGCATGCCTATGTGGATGATATTGTAGTCAAGTCATGGCAGAAGGAGACGCTGGTGGATGATTTGAAGGAAACCTTTGACAACTTGCGAGTTTACAAGATGATGCTTAACTTGGCCAAGTGTGTCTTTGGTGTTTCGGCAGGCAAATTACTGGGTTTTCTTGTGTCCAACAGAGGAATTGAGGCTAATCCGGAGAAGATTACGGCTATCACCTCCCTGGCTAAACCGAAGTGTATCAACGATGTTCAGCATTTGGCGGGTCGGATCGCCGCACTGAGCCGGTTTATCAGCCGCCTCGGAGAGAAGGCTATCCCTTTGTACTAGATGCTGAGAAAGACAGATCAATTCATCTAGTGTCCGGCTGCTGGTGAAGCGTTGGAGGACTTGAAGAGGCAATTAGCCAATCTGCCCGTTCTTGCGGCTCCGGTCGACAAGGAGCCGTTATTATTATACGTAGCTGCCAATGCTCGTGCAGTTAGTGTGGCTATTGTGGTGGAACGCAAGGAGGCAGGCAAGGAATATCCGGTTCAGCGGCCGGTTTATTATATCAGTGAGGTGCTTATTGAATCCAAGCAAAGGTATCCGCATTGGCAGAAGCTGGTATATGGAGTTTTCATGGCAAGTCGGAAGTTGAAGCAGTATTTTCAAGGGCACCCCATCACAGTGGTCAGTTCAGCTCCCTTGGGCGATATCATACAGAACCGGGAGGCGACTGGCCGGATTGCCAAGTGGGCTATAGAACTTGGGCCGCACGGATTGAAGTACGTGCCTCGGACGGCGGTGAAGTCTCAAGCACTTGTTGATTTCATCAATGATTGGACGGAGTTGCAAGCACCAGAGGAGAAGCTGGATCACACATATTGGACTATCCATTTTGATGGATCCAGGCAATTGGAAGGCTCGGGGGCTGGAGTCGTATTAACTTCCCCACGAGGTGATAAGTTTTGTTATGTTCTCCGCTTAATGTTCCCTTGTACTAATAATGCAGCTGAGTACGAAGCTTTGCTCCATGGTCTCCGGATGGCTAAAGAGATGAACTTAAGCCGGGTTAAGTGCTTCGGTGATTCGGACCTCGTGGCTCAACAGGTGTCTGGCACTTGGGATTCTAAGGACCCGCTCATGGCTGCATATCGTCGTGAGGTGGATAATATTGCGGGTCACTTCAAGGGTTATCAGGTGGATCACGTGGACCGTCGAAAGAATGAAGCGGTGGACGCTTTAAGCCGGTTGGGCTCTCAGCGTAAACCGGTCCCGCCTAATATCTTTCTTGATGTGTTGCACAACCCGTCAGTCAAGCTCCCGGGTGAAGCGGATTTGGCTATTCCTGATCCGGAGGCTCAATTGGTGGCAGCCCTACATGTCATACCGGATTGGACAGTTCCTTATCTTGCGTACATGAACCGGGGAGAGTTGCCAGAGGATGAGATTCTAGCCAGGCAGATAGTTCGGCGATCCAAGTCTATGACTATTGTCAATGGAGAATTGCATCATTGCAGTGTATCAGGGGCGTTTCAACGCCGCGTCTCTCCTGAGGAAGGCTGTGAAATCTTACGAGAAATCCATGAAGGGGATTGTGGTCACCACACCGGTTCAAAGTCTCTGGTGGCAAAGGCGTTTCGTCACGGGTTCTACTGGTTGACAGCTCATGCTGATGCGGAGGACTTGGTTAAACGATGTGATGGCTGTCAAAAATTTTCAAGGTGTGCTCATATACCGGCTCAAGAATTGAGGACGATTCCAATTACTTGGCCGTTCGCAACATGGGGGCTGGATATGGTCGGACCCTTTAAAAGATCCAAGGATAAGAAAACCCACCTTTTGGTGAAGTTGACAAGTTTACCAAGTGGGTTGAAGCGGAGCCTGTTAGCAAGTGTGATGCAGCTACAGCGGTGCAGTTCATTAAAAAGGTGATTTTCCGGTTTGGTTTTCCACACAGTATCATTACTGACAATGGTACCAATTTATCCAAGGGTGCTATGAAGGAGTTCTGTGAACGTGAGCACATCCGACTTGACATATCATCAGTGGCTCACCCCCAGTCCAATGGGCAGGCAGAACGGGCTAATCAAGAGATCTTGCGAGGCATCAAACCCCGGCTTATGGTTCCATTGCAAAGAACACCAGGATGTTGGGTTGAAGAACTACCATCTGTGCTATGGAGTATCAATACTACACCCAACCAATCCACAGGATACATGCCGTTTTTCATGGTCTACGGAGCGGAGGCGGTTCTCCCAAGTGATATCCGGCATGATTCGCCTCGTGTGGCAGCTTATGTTGAAGCGGACAATGAGACAGCACGACAAGACGCTTTGGACCTATTGGACGAGGAGCGCGATATAGCGGCTGCCCGCTCGGCGATTTATCAACATGATCTTCGTCACTATCACAGCCGCCGGGTCAGAACCAGAACTTTTCAAGAAGGAGATTTGGTGCTTCGGCTCATCCAAGACCAGACGGATATGCACAAGTTATCCCCACCTTGGCAGGGACCTTTCGTGGTCAGCAAGAATCTGCACAACGGGTCATACTATCTGATTGATATTCGAGAGCATAAAGACTCACGCACATCAGAGAAGGAGACCAACAGGCCGTGGAACATAGCTCATCTTCGGCCTTACTACACCTGAGCCATTGGCTCTATCTATGTACATATTATGACAGTGTATATATTATCTTTGATATAATAAAACCAGAGCCTCAGCTAAAGCGGGGTCTCTGCCTTTTCATATCATGCGTGGTTACATGGAGTGGTTCTGTTTTAAAGCGGCCTCCGGTTTACCCCTTGAAATTTGCTTTTTATATCACTTGGGGCCTTGTTCGTGTCCGAACCAACGCGACACCTTTTGATAGGCGAAAGCCACCAGATCACTTGGGGACATGGTCAAGTCTGAACCAGTCACGCCTCTTGATCGGCCTAAGGCCACAAAATCACTTGGGGGCTTGGTCAAACCCGAACCATTGCCACGCCTTTTGATTGGCATATATGCCACGGTTTCATTTGGGGACCTGGCTGACTTGAACCATTGTCACTCCTATTGGGGGCTTGGTCCTGTCCGACCACGGTAACACCATCTGATCAGCTCAGTATAGCATGTTTTTTGCAAACGGTTTTTATCATTGCCTTTGCTTCCATATTTCTTTTATGGCTACTTCTTAAATTTTGTTGTGTTTCCTTTACACCAACAACACTTTCTTACCGGTTCAGCTGATGGATTTGGTTCATTTTTAATCCGGAGAAATATACCCGGTTTACCTTTCCTGTTAACATCATGGAGTAACAGGGGGGCTCATAATGACCTAGCACGGTTTACATGGGAGTTCTTTTCTCCCCTTTGACGGTAATGGTTTATAACACCTCCGTTTCAAGCCTGGCTAAGCCAACTTCAGGCCCAGCGATGGAAGGTATTTTGTATCGCATATTTGGTTATATGCCTTAAATACATTGATGATATATATATCAAGGTCATAAACCGGCTGGCGGTATAACCGCCACCGCAGTTCAAGATTTTCTGATTGCAGAAAATATAAATTGAGGATTTCAAGCAAAAACATCAGTACTTATGCATGAAGGCATATTTAAAGCGGAAGTATTGGCTATTCTATTACAAGGCAACGCAGTGCCCAAATAAGATCATTGTTCTTCTGGCGGATCATAATGAAGTAGCTATTTAAACCGGCTTCCGGTTCAAGCCTGCTCATCGTCCTGCGCCGCATCAGAATCTTCATCTCTATCCATTGGCTAGAAATCAACAGTGGTCCAGTCGATTCCCATTAAAGCTTGAAAGACAGCTTCTTCATGGATCAGAGAAGATGGTTCAATATCAGGAGCGTAAGTATGCTTACGGTTTGGAGGAATCAGATTCTCCGCTTCACGAACTGGTGCAGCCACTCGCTTGTTCTGATCATTGTATTGAGCTTGATAACATGACAAGTCTGCCTCTTCAGCTAATTGACAAGCCAGAGGGCGCACTGCACGGTTTATCGCCCTTAAATCCTCTTCATTGAATTCTGAGCCATCTTCCTTCAAGCTGGGATAGCCTTGAGCTGCTTCAACAGGATCAAAATCCGGCACCCATGCTTTTGCCTGGATCAAGGCATTAATTGCTCCGGTTCGAGCAGCAGATTTCTTCAGCTCTTCAATCCGGGCAGGAAGCATTGACAACCTCTGTATCTTGGATTAAAGTGGGTGCCGGATTGTTATGGGATGCAGTGGTGATGATCCGCTATGCTCCGGTATACAGTTGTTCAATTAAGGTGTAGGCAGCCTTCAGTTTCTTCCAAACATCTGACCCTAAGTGAGCAATGCGTGTGCCTGCAATAGTACAGGAACGATCACAAACCGGATCTATTGTAAGAAGGAAGAAGTTGTCAAACAAACCAAAAGGAGCTTACCAAAGATAACAGCGGTCATGGCATGCACTTGCCGCTTTACGGTCGTCAGCTCATCTACCACCGGTTTAAGGGCAGCTTCAGCGTTTTCAGCTCTTTTTATCAAAGCGGCCTTCTCAGTGGCCCAATCAGCCCGCTCCTTCTTGAAGCCCTCCTTCAACTGTTCCGTGATGCTCAAGGCGCTGGTCAATTCCTCCCTTGCTTTGTCAGTTTCGGCTTATTGGGTTTTCAGAGTTTGTTGCAGATCAGTAATCCGGTCCTCTTTGACCCTCACTTCAGCCTGCATACAAACAGTACTTGGCTTTAAATAAAACAGTACAAGAATTTGAAGTACCAACCACATAACAAGTTATACGCTTGATACTTGGGGGCTAATGCACCTTCAATTTTCATCTATTATTTCACAAAGTCCCAAGCTCAATACAGGTATTCAACTTGGCACTTGGGGGCTGATGGCTATTTGCTCAGTTATGTTCTGATGTTAGAATCTTTATGGGAGTCCCGGTTTAACTATGCTAAGTTGAACCGGCCCTTGGGGGCTATATTGACGGATTTCAAAGTACTGAGGATTATATTCAAGTCCCGGTTTGAATAAGGTTACAAACCGGTCCTTGGGGGCTAGGAGGATTAATACAGTGGCAGTAAGTAAAGAAAGAAGAAGCACAAGGCAGTTACCTCAAATTTGTCTCTCATCATCTTTACCAGGCCAGCTTCACAGTCGCGACTAGTATATAGCCGGTTCAAGTAACCAGAATGAAGATCTTGGGCACTCAGAGCAGCATATGTTTCCAGTTCTACATCCCATTTGCCTTTGTTCTTGGCAGAAAAATCCTCTTTCACTGTATGCTTGGTTAAAGCGACAGGATTCCCTGGTTCAAAGCAACCTACGCCGGTAATTACAACATCATCATCCTTGGACTCACCGGTTTGCGTTGGCGCGGTCGGTTTATCAGCAGGACTGCGGGATCTTTCAATCCGGACGGAGCTGGCAGGCGGTTCAGCAGGGACTGAAGTATTGATAGGCCTTTCCTCAGGAATAGCATCGTCTTGCAAAGGAGGATCATTGGGAATATCCTCATGAACAAACGCTTCAAGATCTGGTGCTTTATCCTGTTCAGGGGCGACATCTTCCTCAGCCGCTTTGTCCAGGCGGGCTTTCTTGCTCGGTTTAGGTTTAGCCCTGAAAGAGAAACAAAGAGTCAAGAAACAGCATAAGTTACAACACAATATACCAGAAGCATATGTTCAGCCTAGCTTACCCAAGGACCGTTTTCAGTGGCGGCAGCTGAGTGGCCGATGATTCACCAGAGGAAGAATGAGAAATAACCTGATAATCGGAGTCGGACGGATTAAGAGGTTGACGGATGAAACCCGCTTTAGGATATAAATTAATAAAAAGGTCGGAGACCTCGGAGTGGCGCTTTCGAACCGGACTGTTTGGTAAACCGGCGGAGGTAACTACCTGGCCGCTGTGCCGGGTTGTGCGGCGAGCTTCATGTTGCTGAGTCTTCATAAGAAATTTGGGATACAAGTAAGCAAGAGGATGAGAAAATTTAACTTTCCGGTTTGCCTGCCGAAATTTTGGCAAAGGCAAAGGATCTGAATCGGAAGAGAGAATAGTTACCTCAGCGACATCAGCATTACTGGCTTCAGCGTCGTCCTGACAAGTATCATCATCAATAAGGCGTGTAAAAAGTAAGCCTAGTGAATCGAGTTCTACCTCAAGGTCCGAGTTACCCACATCATCATCAACAGCCGGATCAGATGAAGCAGTGGTTTTCCTCTTTTTAGCAGGCTTCTTCATGACCTTGGTCTTTGGCTGGGTTGGCCGTTCTGCTTTCTCCATTTTTTCTTGTGGAAGCTTCTTGCTCCAAAACGGATTATCACCCTGGTTAAGCAGTAATTGATGTCAGACGGAGATAGCAGTAACAGGTTCAATAAAAGAACAATCAAAAATCTTACAGCTGGCGGTTTGTTGGTAGCGCAGAAAGGGAGCAGGCCGGTTTGAGCGCAGAGGTGCTCCGGTTCATTCAACATTTTCTTCACAGAATCTGTGACTTCATCATCAGAGAGCTGGATTTTAGTGTGTCGGGGTGGGTCATCGACGCTATCAGTATACTTGCACATCAAACCGGAGTGCCGGCTGAGAGGCAGTATGCTCCATGATATCCAACAGCGTGCAAGGTCTATTCCTGTTAAACCGTTGGCCATGAAGGCTCGTAGCTTGGACAGTTACGGAGCATATTTACTTCTCTCCTTGGCACTTAATCTTTGTGGAAAGGGGTGAGTGTTGCTGAGCCGCTCCGGACGAAAGCCAGGCAAGGGATTTTCATTGTCAGGGGAGGTGTCTTTGCAATAAAACCATGTTGCATTCCACTCCTTGGGGTGACTGTGTAGTTTGACGTGGGGATAAGTGATCTCTTTTCTTTTCTGAATTGCCATACCGCCCAATTCGGTATTGGGGCCGTCAGTAAATTCAGTGCGGCGGTTTAAGTGGAAGCAGTCTCTAAACAATTCGACTGAAGGCTCCTCTTGAAGATATACCTCAGAGAGCACTTGGAAGTGACATAGGTTGGTAACAGAATTGGGGCCAATATCTTGCGGGCGGAGCTGAAAATTGGCTAGTACATCCCGGTAAAATTTAGAACCGGGCGGCTTGAAGCCCCGGGCTAAATGGTCTGCAAAGATCACAACCTCTCCCTCTTGAGGTGTGGGAGGACATTCATTTCTAGGAACCCTCCAGTGGATCGTATCGTTGCTGTGTAAAGCGCCGATCAAGACTAAATCGTCCAGCTGAGTTTCTGTGACGCGAGAAGGAACCCAATTGCACTCATATACTTGTTTGGCCATGATGAGATCTACAAGAAATAGGTGATTCCGGTTCAAGAACATATTGAATAAAGGAAGGCGCTGGTATGAGCAATGCTAAACCGGAGGCAATATATTTAAACCGGATTTCTATGAAGTAGCATCGTATGACTAAAGAATTTCGGCGGTTCAACCAGGGGACTAATGGTATATACCGGTTTATTAACTTTTTCTATATTGAGTTAAACCGCCAGATCTAAACATTGAAGGGTGCTATGATTCCGGATGGCTACGTATGCAGAAACAGGTTTCGCAAAGTCTTATTGCAGCAGTGGATCTGAAGCAAGTTCAGAAAAACAGAAGATATTCAAAGGGGTAAAAACAGAACGGAAGTAAACCAACGGGCAGATATGTAGATGAGATCTATGGACTTAAGCGTGAAACTACAGGCGGATGCTAAAAGGCTACTGCTAATCAGGGCAGGGGTTCACAGATTTATACAGGAGTCTGGGTACGAGCATGAACAAGCGATGAACACGGCAAGAACAGGAAACCCTAAGAATAGATCTATGTCAAGAAGAATAGAAGGCTTACTGGAAACGAAGAAGACGCGGAAGGCGACCGCAGTGCTCTGGTGCGTTCAGGTCGATGCAGCGGCCCAAGACGATGCAGAGGTCGACGGTGGCGGCGGAGCTCCGAGCTTGGCGACGTGAGGAAGACGAAGAGAAAGAGACAAAGAGGAGAAAAGGAAATGAACCTTCGGTCCTATTTATAAGGCAACAGACGTGGGTCAGGCGCGCGAATCCAGGAGCCAAAATTTCGGAAGTGGAGCTGATGACTCGGGTATCGCAGATCTATTAATGAAAGAAGGCGTCATAAGTGTTAACTTCGTGATGACGTCATGCCGGTTTGCAACAACCAGAAATGATGACGACATGGCGGTTTATCAATTACCAGAAGATGTCGAAGACAAAGATTTGGTGAAGGATTGACATGAACCAGTTCAAATCAATCTGGGGCCTAATGTTGGGGATATTACCACCAGGCGTAAACCGGCCTACCTGGGCGGGGTTAACTTCAGTAGTAGTATAAGTAGATGAAGGCCCAAGGCCTGTAGTCGGTTTAGAAACTGTAGCCGTAAACCGGCATGATATGTAAGCTTGTATTGTAAGTTAGGAATAGAGAGAGACCAACCAGGATACGAATATGAACCGGTATGGGACTCCACGGACCGACGGGCATCACCCGTGTATATAAGGGGACGACCCGGCGGCGGTTCAGGACAGACAACAACAACTCAAGCCTAGGCGAAGCTTGTTTGCTCCCTAGCCATCGAGACCACATCAATTCCATCACAACTAGACGTAGGCTTTTACCTTCATCGAAGGGGCCGAACTAGTATAAACCCTCGTGTCTTTGTGTCCGCTTTAACCCCTTCAAGTTAACCCGTAGCGATGGCTCCACGACCAAGTCCTTTCACTAGGACATCTGCCGTGACAAATCCACGACAACATGGGTGCACGTCCGTCAGCGTCCTTCGGAACAGGTTGTCCGCCAGGACCCTTTCCAAATATCACCTTCAAATCCTTGGCCATATCATGTACATCAGCACCAGTACGCTGGCGAGGCTTCGTCCGGTGATCCGCCTCACCTTTGAAATGCTTGCCTTTCTCTCTTACGGGATGCCTGCTCGGAAGAAATCAACGATGTCCCAGGTTGTCGGAGTAATTGGACACGAATACCCCGAAGACGGCGAGACGATATTTCAAGACATCGGCGCTAGCAAAGCCCCTCAGTCCGACTTCCCGGTCGGCTGCTGACTGCTGGTTGCTGACTACGCCACCAGGCCGACTGCTGACTGCGCCACCAGGCCGACTGCCGACTGCGCCACCAAGCCGACTGCCGACTGCTGACTCCGCCACCAGGCCGACTGCCGACTGCGCCACCAGGCCGACTGCCGACTGCCGACTCCGCCACGAGGCCGACTGCCGGCTGCCGACTGCGCCACCAGGCCGACTGCCGGCTGCCGACTCCGCCACCAGGCCGACTGCCGGCTGCCGACTGCGCCACCAGGCCGACTGCCGGCTGCCGACTGCGCCACCAGGCCGACTGCCGGCTGCCGACTGCGCCACCAGGCCGACTGCTGGCTGCCGACTGCGCCACCAGGCCGACTGCCGACTGCCGACTCCGCCACCAAGCCGACTGCCGGCTGCCGACTGCAGCCCGACGCGACCCCGACGTGACGACCGTACCTGGCACTGTTCACTTGACACCCCAGCCATCATGTATAGTGTCACTTGTCCCCTGGCACTATTTATGAAGTGACTCAGGGGACAAGGATGACACCCCACCATGCCTACCTAGCTTACTTCCTAAGCTACCCACATAGCTTACATATCAAGCTAGCCATGCCTATATAAGCTAGCTCCATCCATCCATCAGGGGAGGGACTCACACACTCTCACGCATGAGCACTCATCTACTCACGGCCATGAGCATGGCCGGCCACTTGCTAGCTCACATACACATGTGAGACATATACCAAGACAGATGCTTATGGCACTGAGCTCAGATATAGCTCTAGGAGCACTCTGTACCAGATATACCAGATATACTCAGACATGCAGGAGTAGGGGTGTTATCTCTCCGGAGAGCCCCGAACCTGGGTAAACTAGCGCGTGCTACTCGCATACCTGTCCCTGGATATTCCGACAGCAGTCTTGCCCTCACACGAAGCCACCTTGTGGCATATGTCATCTTGCAACACCCCCCGTGAGAATACCACGACATTTGGCGCCCACCGTGGGGCGGTACTATGCTACCGTACTGCTGCTGGTTTCGCAGTCCGGGCGGGACCATCTTCATCATCTCCGCCGCGGCGTCGCGCCGTCTCTCCGGTAGCGCTCGGGGGCTCGACTTCGACCCGCCCCCAGAGCGGCCGCGCGGGACGGCGCGTCCTCGCCGCCTTCATCATCACCACCGTTGCGACGTCGGCAGTCCGTCCGCACGCGCGCCGTGCGCGGGGCCTCGATTCGGTCGGCCGTGTCAATCCGCGCGCCGCTTGCGTCCGCTCGCCTTCGCGTTGTGCCTTACTTTGGCCGACACACGAGCGCTCGCTCGTCCATGCTCCATCTTTGCAAGCTAGCTAGATGCATCAGTCAACCATGGTCAAACACTAGCCACATGCAAGTCATATGCGCATATGATAATGGCCATACAAAAGCCAGATAATCCCCGTATAAATTTCCGTACGCTGCTCGTATGCTATCCAAACCTACGTAGCACCGATACGCCAGGAAAGTGCCGTATCGCCGTTCCGGACGGCTCCGATACGCCGATACGGCCGATACGGCTTGGATACGCGTATCAAAGAAGTATCCCGTTTTTTTATTTAAAAGAAAAGAAAAAGAATGCTGATACGGCAGCGACAGGCTTGGGACATGCCCGGGACACGGGGAGCGAGAGAGCGCAGCCCCGAGCGGCCGAGCGAGCCCAATAGCCCACGACCACCTAAACCTAATCTCTCTTTCGCACTCTGTTCTACTGCATGAGGAAGGGCTCGAGAGCGACTCGCCGCCGCCGCTGCCTACAGTGGCTCGCCGTCGTCGCCTCCGCCGCCTGGAGTGGCTCGCCGCCGCCGCGCCCACCGGCTGGAATCGCCTCTCCTCCTCGTGTCTTCTGCGCTGCCGTCGCAAGGCAATTTCCCCGAGCACCGAGTGATGTTTGATGTGTGCTTGCTGTGTGCTTGATGTATGCTTGCCGGCTTGCTGGATTCATGCTTGGTTGTGCTTGCTGGATTCTTGCTTGGCTGTGCTTGCTGGCGTCCGTAGTACTAGTACACCGAGAGAAATAGCTGCACAAAGGAGGCTATCACTTCTATCTATTGCTGCTTGTTGATGTTTGTTGGATAAAATTGCTTGCTGATGTTGCTGCTTGTTGATGTATTTTCTATTTTGCGTACACCATGAGGAGTTGAGCACCTGGATCATTCAAGACAAAAGAAAAGAGGCTTGGAGGCAATCAGGCAACTAATGGAGTCAAGGACATTTTGTCATGTTTGTTTTTATTACATGTCATTTTTATTAATTATTTATATATACTCGACGTATCGCATATTGCTATTTCTAAAAATTGCCGTATCCTGTATCACCGTACTCGTATCGCCGTATCGGTGTCGCCGTATCGGTGCAACGTAGATCCAAACAGCACCTCAACGCAACCCAGTGTGCTGCTCGGCCGGCGGCCGCACGCCCGACGCCCGCCTCCTCAGCTCCGCTCCAGCCGGCCCCGCGCCGCTGCGCCAACTCCACCCACAGCGCCGGGCTCGACTCCTCCCGCACCGCGCCGGGTCTGGGTCCGGCTTCCCAACTCCGACTCGGCCGTGCTTGCTCGCCGACTTCGCGCGACCGGCCCGTCCGGCGTCCCGCGACCCGGCAACGCTGGCTTGCGCCCGCATCCCGGCGCGCCGCTCCAACCCTGCGCCACCTCCTGCTGCTACTGCTGCCCAAGCCGCACCCCGCGCAGGCGGCTTGCTCCCGCAGCCTCCGCACGCCCAACTGACTCCCACGCCTGGCCGCATCCCGCGCTGGCCGGCCCCAGCTCCGCGCGCCCCGCTCCGTCTGGCCGTCTCAGCGCCCGCCGGCTCCGGCCTCACGGCCCTCCGCCTCCTCCGCGAACCCTGCTAGGGCCGGCTTCCCGTCTGCCGCCTCCCGCGCCCGCCCCTGCGTCCGCGCGCGGCCGACGTGCTCCACCTCCGTCGCGGGCTCCCCATGGTCCGGCTCCGCCTGGCCGCCTTCACACGCACCCGGCCGGGTCGCACACTCCGTCCGCCTCGCCGGGTCTGTCTCCGTCTGCTGGCCGGCCCTCCCGCGTCCCGTCCACCAGCGGGGCTCGCCCGACCACGTCCGGCCCCGCGCCTGGCCGGGTCCGGCTCTGGGTCGCCGCCCGCGCCCTGCTCCGCGGCTGTCCGGCCATTTGAAAGAAAGAGAAGTCAGTGGCCGGGTACCCATGAAGAAAGAAAAAGAGAAAAGAGGTCGGATGCCCATGACAAAAAAGAAGAGGAGGCCGAGTGCCTAGTGGTCGGCTGGAGAAAGTTGCCGGCTGCTCGCGTGGCCGGCTGCTGCCAAAAAAGGAAAAGTCAATGGCCGAGTGCGAAGCCGACTCCAAAAAAAAAGATAGAGAAGAGGCAGATTGCCTGGTGGCTGATTCCTCGTGTGGCCGGGTGCCAAGCCGGCCGTCCGAAAAAGTCAGGCCGGGTTCCCAGCCGGCTGACTGAAGAAAAAAAGGAAAGAAAGAGCATCGCGTCTGGCTAAGAAAGTGTCCAGGTGCTGAGAAAAAAAAACAAGCTGGTCCGACTGCGCCGGCTGAAGAAGAAAAAGAAGAAGACAAAGTAGTCGCCGGGAGATCCGGCTCGACTGCTCAGCAGTCGGCCCGAATCTCGGGGGCTACACCCAGCGGGTGCGCTGACGCGCCCCCACGAGAAAGAAGACAAAGTAGTTGCCAGGAGATCCGGCCCGACTGCTCAGCAGTCGGCCCGAATCTCGGGGGCTATACCCAGCGGGTGCGCTGGCGCGCCCCCGCGAAGATTGCAGACAAGAGAAGAGTTTTGTCCGGCTGCCAGCAGCCGGCAGAAGAGAAGAAGAAGAAAAAGGGCGTTGCAAGATGCCTCGCCGCCTGGCCGGTCGAGCCTGACCGGCCGGGACCCCCCTTCGAGCACCGGAGAGCTCGAAGGCTACACCCAGCGGGTACGCCGGCGCACTCCGCGAGTGCCGAGTTGCGCCGGCTGTCTTCGACGACCGCGACTACACGAAAATCAATGTGAGCTCCTCACCCGCATATTTTTGCATCACGCAAGCACAGATAATCCCGAGCGACGCTCGGGGGCTGTCTCCGCATTTTATTACAGTAGCATCATTGTTCGCCCCGGCGCCAGCCAGAGTTGGCCCGAGGGCTGGCCACTTGGCCTGAGACGTTAGTTCCCGCAGACGGCTTAGTACCGTGCGTGGTACCAAAGGCCCACTCTTAGTCACAGACCATAGAACGGATGTCCGACTAGCAAAAGTGAACGCTGGAGGCCACCCACGCAAAAAACGTTCGGGAAGAAAAACACTTCGGGCGACCCGACCGTTTCCTTTACAAGTATCTACTCGGTTGAATCTGCTCCCAGACTCTGAGTACTGTACACTCCGCTTTGCGGCCCACTCTCAGCCATAGACCGCAGAGCGGCTGTCCGGCGAGCGAGAGCACAAGCCAAAAAGCGGAGGGAATACGAAAAAGATTAAGGGGGCTCGGACGAAACCGAGTCGGCACCCTCCGTATAACACTTGCAATGCTAAAAGCGATCATTTGATATATCTGCATGGACTAACTTCATCTTTTTGCATGATCATTTCCATGAACACTCGCCAAAAAACCTCCGCCCCACTTTGCCAAGTTGCCCGGAGGCTTGGGGGCTACTGTCGGAGTAATTGGACACGGATACCCCGAAGACGGCGAGACGATATTTCAAGACATCGGGGCTAGCAAAGCCCCTCAGTCCAACTTCCCGGTCGGCTGCTGACTGCTGGTTGCTGACTGCGCCACCAGGCCGACTGCTGACTGCGCCACTAGGCCGACTGCCGACTGCGCCACCAGGCCGACTGCCGACTGCCGACTCCGCCACCAGGCCGACTGCCGACTGCGCCACCAGGCCGACTGCCGACTGCCGACTCCGCCACCAGGCCGACTGCCGGCTGCCGACTGCGCCACCAGGCCGACTGCCGGCTGCCGACTGCGCCACCAGGCCGACTGCCGACTGCCGACTCCGCCACTAGGCCGACTGCCGGCTGCCGACTGCGCCACCAGGCCGACTGCCGGCTGCCGACTGCGCCACCAGGCCGACTGCTGGCCGCCGACTGCGCCACCAGGCCGACTGCCGACTCCGCCACCAGGCCGACTGCCGGCTGCCGACTCCACCACCAGGCCGACTGCCGACTGCAGCCCGACGCGACCCCGACGTGACGACCGTACCTGGCACTGTTCACGTGACACCCCAGCCATCATGTACAGTGTCACTTGTCCCCTGGCACTATTTATGAAGTGACCCAGGGGACAAGGATGACACCCCACCATGCCTACCTAGCTTACTTCCTAAGCTACCCACATAGCTTACATATCAAGCTAGCCATGCCTATATAAGCTAGCTCCATCCATCCATCAGGGGAGGGACTCACACACTCTCACGCATGAGCACTCATCTGCTCACGGCCATGAGCATGGCCGGCCACTTTCTAGCTCACATACACATGTGAGACATATACCAAGCCAGATGCTTATGGCACTGAGCTCAGATACAGCTCTAGGAGCACTCTGTACCAGATATACCAGATATACTCAGACATGCAGGAGTAGGGGTGTTATCTCTCCGGAGAGCCCCGAACCTGGGTAAACTAGCGCGTGCTACTCGCATACCCATCCCTGGATATTCCGGCAGCAGTCTTGCCCTCACACGAAGCCACCTTGTGGCATATGTCGTCTTGCAACACCCCCCGTGAGAATACCACGACACAGGTACACATTCTTCTTACAACTATTCAAATATATACTGTCGATATCATCCAAACAGTGCGTGCATCCGCGGTATCCCTTGTTTGTCTATCCTGAAAGGTTACTGAGAGCAGGCCAATCACTGATGGTCACGAACAACAACGCCTTTAGGTCAAATTCTTCCCCCATGTGCTCATCCCACGCACGTCACCTGTTCCATTCCACAGTTGTAAGAGTTCTTCAACTAATGGCCTTAGGTACACATCAATGTCGTTGCCGGGTTGCTTAGGGCCTTGGATGAGCACTGGCATCATAATGAACTTCCGCTTCATGCACAACCAAGGAGGAAGGTTATACAAACATAGAGTCACAGGCTAGGTGCTATGGTTGCTGCTCTGCTCCCCAAAAGGATTAATGCCATCTGCGCTTAGACCAAACCATACGCTCCTTGCGTCATCTGCAAACTCCTTCCCGTACTTTCTTTTGATTTTTCTCCACTGCGACCCATCAGCGGGTACTCTCAACTTTCTGTCTTTCTTACGGTCTTCTCTGTGCCATCGCATCGGCTTGGCATGCTCTTTGTTTTGGAACAAACGTTTCAACCGTGGTATTATAGGAGAATACCACATTACCTTGGCAGGAATCTTCTTCCTGGGGCGCTCGCCCTCGACATCACCAGGCTCATCGTGGCTGATCTTATAGCGCAATGCACCACATACCGGGCAAGCGTTCAAATCCTCGTACTCACCGCGGTAGAGGATGCAATCATTAGGGCATGCATGTATCTTCTGCACCTCTAACCCTAGAGGGCAGATAGCCTTCTTTGCTTCGTACATACTCTCGGGCAATTCGTTGTCCTTTGGAAGCATATCCTTTATCATTACCATCAACTTTCCAAATCCCTTGTCAGATACACCATTCTCTGCCTTCCATTGCAGCAATTCCAGTGTGGTGCCCAGCTTTTTCTTGTCACCTACACAATTCGGGTACAACAATTTTTTGTGATCCTCTAACATGCGCTGCAACTTCTTCTTCTCCAAATCACTTGCGCTGTTTCTCTTTGCATCGGCAATGGCCCGACCTAGATCATCAACGGGCTCATCTGATGCCTCTTCTTCAGCTTCTTCCCGCATTGCCGGCTCAGCTTCTTCCCGCATTACCGGCTCAGCTTCTTCCCCCATTGTTGTATCATCGTATTCAGGGAACCCGTGGCCAGGATAGCTGTCGTCATCCTCTTCTTCTTCATTGTCTTCCATCATAACCCCTCTTTCTCCGTGCTTGGTCCAAACATTATAGTGGGGCATGAAACCGGACTCAAACAGGTGGACGTGAATGGTTCTTGACGTAGAGTAATTGTGACCATTCTTACAGCCAGCACATGGACAAGGCATAAAACCATCCGCCCGCTTGTTTGCCTCAGCCGCAAGCAGAAAAGTATGCACGCCCTCAACGAACTGGGGAGAGCATCGGTCATCGTACATCCATTGCCGGCTCATCTTCATTACACAACACCGAATAGACCAAATTAATACAAGTTCATATATAAATTTCATACAACACTTAAATGCAACAAACAAATAACTCTCTAGCTAAAGCATTTAAATGCAACAACAAATGCGATCAAGATCGCAACTAAGGTAACAATTGATCCAACATCATAATGATACCAAGCCTCACTATCGATGGCATATTTTCTAATCTTTCTAATCTTCAAGCGCATTTTCTCCATCTTGATCTTGTGATCATCGACGACATCGACAACATGCAACTCCAATTCCATCTTCTCCCCCTCAATTCTTTTCAATTTTTCTTTCAAGTACTCGTTTTCTCTTTCAACTAAATTTAACCTCTTGACAATAGGGTCGGTTGGAATTTCCGGTTCACATACCTCCTAGATAAAAATATCTATGTCAACTTTATGGGCATAATTTGTCATAAACACGAAATGCAACAAATAGTTTTAAAAGAGAATATACCACATCCGAATCATAACTAGGACAAGGGCCGACGGGGACGGATATCAAAACCATGGCACTATGTATAACAAACAACGTACAGG
Organism: Triticum timopheevii; assembly: GCA_963921465.1. Lineage (NCBI taxonomy): Eukaryota > Viridiplantae > Streptophyta > Magnoliopsida > Poales > Poaceae > Triticum > Triticum timopheevii. The sequence goes on from OY997266.1 coordinate 69,014,214, forward strand.
TAAGATAATTATACGAGTAACTATATATCCAAATCACACAAACATCAATTTTTTATATAAAATTTCATGAACAAGAGGCTCACCACAAGGTGGTGCCGGCGACGGGATGGTGCGGGCGATCGACGGTGGTTACGACGGAGATTTAGAAGGCACTAAGTAAAACACACCTACATATGCAAACTAAGTGTTATTTTGACCTCAAATTGCATATAAATCAAATACTACCACATATAATTCCTCCCAAATTACTAAAACCCACAATTAATCACTATATAAACCAATGCAAGAGCTAATCTAGCAATGAGAGATGAAAGGACAAAGTTGCTAACCTTGGTGATCATTTGAATGGATGGGGGCCTGCAAATCTTGACAAATTTGGGGCAAATTTTGTGATGAACTCAAGAGGAAGAAGGGAAGAACAGAGGAGAGGGAGAGGGGAAAGGGGGAAGAACAGAGTGCGGGTGGACGAAGGGTTTATATAGGACGACCTTTAGTACCGGTTCATGCCACGAACCGGTACTAAAGGTGCTGGAAGGGCCCCACTCTGACAACATCCTGCCACCACTTTCTTTAGTACCAGTTCGTGGCACGAACCGGTGCTAAAGGTTCACCACGAACCGGTACTAAAGAGCTCCTCCCGCCTAGCCGTTGGAACCGGCACTAATGGACACATTAGTGCCGGTTCTGTTACAAACCGGGACTAATGGGACTCACATTTGACCCTTTTTCTACTAGTGGGTAATCCTGTTCTGGAGGTCACGTTACTTGACCATGACGAACCTACGAACTATGAGGAAGTGATGGTGAGCCCAGATTATGCGAAATGGCTTGAAGGCCATGAAATCTGAGATGGGATCCATGTATGAGAACAAAGTGTGGACTTTGGTGGACTTGCCCGATGATTGGCAAGCCATAGAAAATAAATGGATCTTCAAGAGGAAGACAGACACTGATAGTAGTGTTACTATCTACAAAGCTCGACTTGTCGCAAAAAAAAGTTTTTCGACAAGTTCAAGGTGTTGAATACGATGAGATTTTCTCACTCTTATCGATGCTTAAGTCTATCCAAATCATGTTAGCAATTGCCACATTTTATGAAATGTGGCAAATGGATGTCAAAACTGCATTCCTTAATGGATTTATTACAGAAGAGTTGTATATGATGCAACCAGAAGGTTTTGTCAATCCTAAAGGTGCTAAAAGTGTGCATGCTCCAGTGATCCATCTATGGACTGGTGCAAGCATCTCGGAGTTGGAATATATGCTTTGATGAGTTGATCAAATCATATAGTTTTTTACAGACTTGCGGTGAAGCCTGTATTTATAGGAAAGTGAGTGGGAGCACTACAGCCTTTCTGATAAGTATATGTGAATGACATATTGTTGATCAGAAATAATGTAGAATTTTCTGGAAAGCATAAAGGAGTGTTTGAAAGGAGTTTTTCAAAGAAAGACCTCGGTGAAGCTACTTACACATTGAGCATCAAGATCTATAGAGATATATCAAGACACTTGATAATATTTTTCAATGAGTACATACCTTGATAAGATTTTGAAGTAGTTCAAAATGGAACAGTCAAAGAAGGAGTTCTTGCCTGTGTTGCAAGGTGTGAAGTTGAGTAAGACTCAAAACCCGACCATGGCAGAAAATAGAAAGAGAATGAAAAGTCATTCCCTATGCCTCAGTCATAGGTTCTATAAAGTATGTTGTGTACCAGACCTATTGTATACCTTGCTCTGCGTTTGGCAAGGGAGTACAATTTTGATCTAGGAGTAGATCACTGGACAGCGGTCAAGAATATCCTTAGTAAGGACTAAGGAAATGTTTCTCGATTATGGAGGTGATAAAAGAGTTCCTCGTAAAGAATTACATCGGTGCAAGCTTTTACACCAATCCAGATGACTCTAAGAGTCAATCTGGATACATATTGAAAGTGGGAGCAATTAGCTAGAGTAGCTCCGTGCAGAGCATTGTAGACATAGAATATTTGCAAAATACATAAGGCTCTGAATGTGACAGACCCGTTGACTAAACTTCTCTCATGAGCAAAACATGATCATACCTTAGTACTCTTTGGGTGTTAATCACATAGCGATGTGAACTAGATTATTGACTCTAGTAAACCCTTTGGGTGTTGGTCACATGACGATGTGAACTATGGATGTTAATCACATACAGATGTGAATATTGGTGTTAAATCACATGATAATGTGAACTAGATTATTGACTCTAGTGCAAGTGGGAGACTGAAGGAAATATGTCCTTGAGGCAATGATAAAGTTATTATTTATTTCCTTATTTCATGATAAATGTTTATTATTCATACTAGAATTGTATTAACCGGAAACATAATACATGTGTGAATACATAGACAAACATAGTGTCACTAGTATGCCTCTACTTGACTAGCTCGTTAATCAAAGATGGTTAAGTTTCCTAACCATAGACATGAGTTGTCATTTGATTAATGAGATCACATCATTAGGAGAATGATGTGATTGACTTGACCCATTCCCTTAGTTTAGCACTTGATCATTTAGTATGTTGCTATTGCTTTCTTCATGACTTATACATGTTCCTATGACTATGAGATTATGCAACTCCCATTTACCGGAGGAACACTTTGTGTGCTACCAAACGTAACAACGTAACTAGGTGATTATAAAGGTGCTCTACAGGTGTCTCCAAAGGTAGTTGTTGAGTTGGCGTATTTTGAGATTAGGATTTGTCACTCCGATTGTCGGAGAGGTATCTCTGGGCCCTCTCAGTAATGCACATCACTATAAGCCTTGCAAGCAATGTTGCTAATGAGTTAGTTGCGGGCTGATGCATTACATAACGAGTAAAGAGACTTGCCGGTAATGAGATTTAACTAGGTATTGAGATACCGACGATCGAATCTCGGGCAAGTAACATATCGATGACAAAGGGAACAACGTATGTTGTTATGCGGTTTGACCGATAAAGATCTTCATAGAATATGTGGGAGCCAATATGAGCATCCAGGTTCCTCTATTGGTTATTGACCGGAGATGTGTCTCGGTCATGTCTACATAGTTTTCGAACCCGTAGGGTCCGCACGCTACGTTTGGTGACGATTTACATTATGAGTTATGTGTTTTGATGTAGCGAAGGTAGTTCGGAGTCCCGGATGAGATCGGGGACATGACGAGGAGTCTCGAAATGGTCAAGACATAAAGATCGATATATTGGACGACTATATTCGGACATCGGAAAGGTTCCGAGTGATTCGGGTATTTATCAGAGTACCAGAGAGTTACGGGAATTCGCCGGGGAGTATATGGGCCTTATTGGGCTTTAGGGGAAAGAGATAGGAGAGGCTGCGCCCCCCCCCAAGGCCTAGTCCGAATTGGACTAGGGGGAGGGGCTGCGCCCCCTGCTTCCTTCTCTTCTCTTTTCCCTTTCCTTGACTCCTACTCCTACTACTTGGAAGGGGGGGGGGAATCCTACTCCCGGTAGGAGTAGGACTCCTCCAGGGCGCGCCATAGGAGGGCCGGCCCTTCCCCCTCCTCCACTCCTTTATATTCGGGGGCATGGGGCACCTCTAGACACAAAGTTGATCTGTTGATCTCTCCCAGCCATGTGCGGTGCCCCCCTCCACCATATTCCACCTCGGAAATATCATAGCGGTGCTTAGGTAAAGCCCTGCGTCGGTAGCATCATCGACACCGTCATCATGCCGTCGTGCTGACGGAACAATCCCGCAAAGCTCTGCTGGATCGGAGTTCGTGGGACGTCATCAAGCTGAACGTGTGCTGAACTCGGAGGTGCCGTACGTTCGGTACTTGGATCGATCGGATCGTGAAGACGTACGACTACATCAACCATGTTGTGCTAACGCTTCTGCTTTTGATCTACGAGGGTACGTGGAAAACACTTTCCCCTCTCGTTGCTATGCATCACCATGATCTTGCGTGAGCGTAGGAATTTTTTTGAAATTACTACGTTCCCCAACACCGCCACCATCCATATGCAATTGGTGTAGCTTGATCGATCCCTGTAATCATTTTCCAGTGTTAATTTATGCCTTGTGTTTTATTGATGTAAGTTCCATACATTCATATTTTTATTCATATCCATACACCGACGCCTTTGTTTGTGCCTTTTTAGTAGTTCTACGTTCTTAGAGACATGAGAGAAACATATTTAATGTCTTCCATGTGCATTTGTAGTAAGAATTGTGTTTTGATTGCATGTTGTGATTATAAGCTTCACCATTTATGGGCTTAAAGAAGAGTATTATGTTATAGAGAATTTAGAAGGGAATGGCGGATTCACAAAATACATCCCCAAGTCTATGATTTGTAACATACTCTTGAAGTTATGGTTAGGTTAGGTAGTCTGGTTAGTTGTCAGGGGTTTAATCATAGGAACATTATGAGTCAATTATTTTACAATATGTTTAGATTTGGCTCTACCCACATGAAAATAAACAAACCACAAGTTGGATAAACAAATGAGTATCTAACTTGACAACTAGTTATATCGTGTTGTGCTTGAGAACGATCTAGTTTTTATAAGTATTATCGGTTTATCACCAGCTTGTCCTTATCAAGAGTATGGATTGGCTCATCTCTGAAACCTATAAATTTATTTTATTTATATTTAATTTTTGTAACTATGCAAAATACCAACTATCAAGTTAGCTACTTGCTTTGTCCCATAATATAAGACATTATTACATCCAATATACTCACATATTGAATATAATAATTGAAGGAAATATGCCCTAGAGGCAATAATAAAGTTGTTATTTATATTTCCTTATATCATGATAAATGTTTATTATTCATGCTAGAATTGTATTAACCGGAAACTTAGTACATGTGTGAATACATAGATAAAACATAGTGTCCCTAGTATGCCTCTACTTGACTAGCTCGTTAATCAAAGATGGTTATGTTTCCTAACCATAGACATGTGTTGTCATTTGATGAATGGGATCACATCATTAGGAGAATGATGTGATGGACAAGACCCATCCGTTAGCTTAGCATTATGATAGTTATAGTTTCATTGCTACTGCTTTCTTCATGACTTATACATGTTCCTCTAACTATGAGATTATGCAACTCCCGAATACCATAGGAACATCTTGTGTGCTCTCAAAAGTCACAACGTAACTGGGTGATTATAAAGATGCTCTACAGGTGTCTCCGAAGGTGTTTGTTGGGTTGGCATAGATCGAGATTAGGATTTGTCACTCCGTGTATCGGAGAGGTATCTCTGGGCCCTCTCGGTAATGCTCATCACTATAAGCCTTGCAAGCAATGTGGCTAATGAGTTAGTTATGGGATGAAGCATTACAAAACGAGTAAATAGACTTGCCAGTAATGAGATTGAACTAGTTATGATGATACCGACGACCGAATCTCGGGCAAGAAACATACCGATGACAAAGGGAACAACGTATGTTGTTATGCGGTTTGACCGATAAAGATCTTCGTAGAATATATAGGAGCCAATATGAGCATCCAGGTTCCGCTATTGGTTATTGATTGGAGATGTCTCTCGATCATGTCTACATAGTTGTTGAACCCGTAGGGTCCACACGCTTAACGCTCGATGACGATTTGTATTATGATTTATGTATTTTTGATGACCGATGTTTGTTCGTAGTCCCGGATGAGATCACAGACATGACGAGGAGTCTCGAAATGGTCGGGACATAACGATTAATATATTGGAAGGCTATGTTCGGACACCAGAAAGGCTTCAGAAGAGTTAGGACATTTTTCGAGGAACTGAGGGGTTACCGGAACCCCCCGGGGAAGTTATGGGCCTAGATGGGCCATAAGGGAGTAGGAGAGTGAAGGCCACAAGGTGGCGCGCGCCCCTCCCCATGACAGTCCGAATTGGACTAGGGAGAAGGGGCACGGCCCCCTCTTTCCTTCCCCTCTCCCTCTCCATCCCTCCTTCTCCCTCTTGGAATAGGAAAGGGGGGGCGAATCCTACTAGGTTTGGAGTCCTAGTAGGACTCCCCCTTGGTGCGCCTCCCCCTTGGCCGGCCTCCTCCTCCTCCCTCCTTTATATACGGGGGCAGGGGGCACCCCAAACCACAATAGACAATCTCTTAGCCGTGTCCGGTGCCCCCTCCACAGTTTAACACCTCGGTCATATCATCGTAGTGCTTAGGCGAAGCCCTACGCCGGTAACATCATCAACATCGTCGCCATACCGTCATGCTGACGGAACTCTCCCTCGTCCTCAAGTGGATCAAGAGCTCGAGGGACGTCATCATTCTAAACGTGTGCTGAACACGGAGGTGCCGTACGTTCGGTACTTGGATCGGTTGGATCGTGAAGACGTTCGACTACATCAATTGCATTACTAAACGCTTCCTCTTTCGGTCTATGAGGGTACATGGACACACTCTTCCGTCTCGTTGCTATGCATCTCCTAGATAGATCTTGCGTGATTGTAGAATTTTTTTTGAATTACTACATTCCCCAACAGTGGCATCCGAGCCAGGTCTATGCGTAGATGTTTTATGCACGAGTAGAACACAAAGAGTTGTGGGCGATAATAGTCATACTGCTTACCACCAACGTCTTACTTTGATTCGGCGGTATTGTTGGATGAAGCGGCCCGGACCGACATTACATGACCGCGTTCATGAGACTGGTTCTACCGACATGCTTTTGCACATAGGTGGTTGGCGGGTGTCTGTTTCTCCAACTTTAGTTGAATCGAGTTTGACTACGGTCGGTCCTTGTTGAAGTTTAAAATAGCACACTTGATGAAAAATCATTGTGGTTTTGATGCGTAGGTAAGAACGGTTCTTGCTAGAAGCCCGTAGCAGCCACGTAAAACTTGCAACAACAAAGTAGAGGACGTCCAACTTGTTTTTGTAGGGCTTGTTGTGATGTGATATGGTCAAGACATGACATGATATAAATTGTTGTATGAGATGATCATGTTTTGTAGCAGAGTTATCAGCAACTGGCAGGAGCCATATGGTTGTCGCTTTATTGTATGAAATGCAATCGCCATGTAATTGCTTTATTTTATCACTAAGCGGTAGTGATAGTCGTAGTAGCAATAGTTGGTGAGATGACAACGACGCTATGATGGAGATCAAGGTGTCAAGCCGGTGACGATGGAGATCATGACGATGCTTCCGTGATGGAGATCATGAGCACAAGATGATGATGGCCATATCATGTCATATATTTTGCTTGCATGTGATGTTTATCTTTTATGCATCTTATTTTGCTTAGTACGGCGGTAGCATTATAAGATGATCCCTTACTAAATTTCAAGGTATAAGTGTTCTCCCTGAGTATGCACCATTGCTACAGTTCGTCGTGCCGAGACACCACGTGATGATCGGGTGTGATAAGCTCTACGTTCACATACAACGGGTGCAAGCCAGTTTTTCACGCGCCGAATACTCGGGTTAAACTTGACGAGCCTAGCATATGCAGATATGGCCTCGGAACACTGAGACCGAAAGGTCGAACGTGGACCATATAGTAGATATGATCAACATAGTGATGTTCACCATTGAAAACTACTCCATCTCACGTGATGATCAGACATGGTTTAGTTGATTTGGGTCACGTGATCATTTAGATGACTAGAGTCACTACAAAAAAAGACACATCCGTGACATTTTGGGCCGAACGAAAAAAAATTTGTCATACATATAACACTTCTATGACAAAACCCGGTATCATCATAGATGTGGTGGGCTCCTACTTATATGACAAAAAATCATGATAGAAAATGGGCTTTTCGTCATGGGCGGGCCGGAGACGCAGCTGCATGACATTCTTTGGGCCGTCCATGACGGAAAAAACCGTGGTAGAAGCGAGGGGGAGGAAAATTTCGGGGAGTTGCCGGTTATGGTGGGAGGTCGGGGGCCGAGCGATGCGCATTTCTCTCGTACGTATGCGCGTGTGTGCGAGGCGTTGGCTCTAACTGAACCCGAGCGATTGCACTGCAGGCTACGCGTTACTGAACCCGAGCGATCTATCGATGGCTGTTAACTGAACCCGATGGAGCGATTCCTTCACTACTGCTGCTAACTGAAGCCGATCGATTGGATGAACAGTGAGCGTTGCGGGGGGTTTGGATGAACAATGAGCGGTGGCGTTGCCTCTGGATGAACAGGAACCCGTGGTGTGGAGGGCTGGATGAACAGTAGACGGTGGAGGGGTGGCCGTGGAGGGGTGGTTGAACAGGACCCCGTGGTGTGGAGGGCTGGATGAATCGTAGACGGTGGAGGGGTGGTTGAACAGTAGCCAGTGGAGTAGCGTGCGGCGGAGGCTGGATGAACAGGAGCCAGTGGAGGCTGGACGAGGTCGACGGTAGCCCGTGGAGGCTGGAGGAGGTCAACGGTTCAACGGTGGAGATGAACTGTATCCCGTGGAGTCCCATTTTGCGGTACGCCACACCCCTCCCAATGAACAGGACCCCCGTTTCGACCGTAGGAGGTCCGTTTCGTCCGTTTTGCGGTACACCACACCCCTCCCGATCAACATGACCCCCGTTTCGACCGTAGGAGGTCCGTTTCCTCCGTTTTGCGGTACGCCACAACCCTCCCGATCAACAGGACCCCCGTTTCGACCGTAGGAGGTCCGTTTCCTCCGTTTTGCGGTACGCCACACCCCTCCCGATCAACAGGACCCCGTTTCGAACATAGGATGTCCGTTTCCTCCGTTGTGCGGTACGCCAAGCCTCGTTTCCATCGCGTGTTCCGTCCAAGCCCTCCCGATGAACACGACCACGCATTCCGTTCCGACCCAGCCGGTTGGCTCCCCATGAACATGACGACGCTGTTTCTCCATTCTGACCCAGCCATGTACGTATGCGCAATAGGCGTTAGAGACCCTGCCCGTATGTATGTACGTGGCCGCAATTTTCTTTCTTGCACCCTCGCCGCTATACGTACGTGTACATGCTACGTGCGCGCTTCTACTATGACACGTGCGCGCCTCTACATCCACCAGTATATATGTACGTACACGTTCGCAACCAGAATGACAATGCTACGTACGCTCCGACCATGTGAGTCCCGACTGTCAGGAACTTCCTTGCGTGCGAAGATGTAGCTGGTGGGTCCCAGCAGTTAGGGAGGCGAATCTTTTTTTTCGGACACACTTCCTTGCGTGCGAAGATGTAATTGGTGGGTCCCAGCAGACAGGGGGAAACGTTTTTTCGCTAAATACGGTGGCCCGTCCAGTGAGTCCCCGCTGTCAGGTGGAGGAATAATTATTTTGCGCGTAATAAGGAGGCACTTCCTTGTTGCGGCCGTGGACCCAGCTGTCAGCCTCTCCACGTATAGTCCACGTCCTATGGAAGCCATTCCTTGACCACGTTGACCACGCCGCGCCGAGAGCACCAGGGCGGTGGACGACGGCGAGGCCTAGGAAGGGGACGACGCGGAGCCGGGGAAGACGCGGCAGAGGATTCCCACGCGTAGAGGAGTACGAGGGTTCACTGGTTCGCTGCGGTGTGAGGTTGTCGTCGCCGCAGAATAACAGGGTGTGTGGGTGAGTAGAGGGATGGCCTGGCCAGCGGTGGGAGTAGTAGGGGGTGGTGAGGCCTCCACCGCATCGCAGCCGGCCACGGGAGGCAGGAGCACGAGGCACGACCGGCGCTGGTTTGGGAGGCTGGAGCAAGAAGACCAGAGGTTGAAGAAGCACTATGGCCGTTGGATGGACATCGTACGGTCACTGGAGCTAGAATCGTGCATATTGACTAAGTTGACAAAGCCCTCCGTCCCCGTCAACTTAGTAGGCCCACAAGTCAGCCTGCCACTATATTGGGTCCCAGCTAACAGGGGGAGTATTCATTTTTTTGTGCGTAATAAGGAGGCACTTCCTTGCGTGCGAAGATATAGCTGGTGGTTCCGAGCTGTCAGTGGCGGTAACTTTTTTTCGCGAAATACTGAGGCCCTTTCGGTGGGTCCCTGATGTCAGGTGGACGAATCATTATTTTGCGCGTAATAAGGAGGCATTTCCTTGCGTGCGGCCGTGGACCCAGCTGTCGGCCTCTCCACGTACAGTCCACTTCAGATGCATGTCGGTCGTTGACCACGTTGACCAGGCCGTGGCGAGAGCACAAGGGAGGTGGACGACGGCGAGGCCTAGAAAGGGAACGACACGGAGGCAGGGAAGACTCAGTAGTTGTTTCCCACGCGGAGGGGAGTACGACTGAACAAGGGTTTATTGGTTCGTCTGTCGTCGCCGGAGAATAATAGCAGGTGTGGGTGAGTAGAGGGATGGCTAGGCCAGCGATGGGAGTACGGTGGCCCGGTGAGGCCTGCGCGGCAGCACAGCCGGCCGCGGCGAGGAGGGAGCAGGCAGTCCCGCCGGCGCTTGTTTGAGCGGCTGGAGTAGGAAGAGCAGAGATTGAAGAAGCACGACGGCCGTTGGATGGCCATCCAACAGTCACTGCTTGTGCGTCAACCTTTTTTTTAGGAAAGCCTTAAATCTGTGGAAGATAGCATACAGCCCATCTGCCATTATTTCTAATAATTTACAACCCATTTGCTAATTCTTAAGGTTTTTTTTGGAGCCCATATTCTTTTTGTTAGCATTAGAACCCATATTGTGGCCACGGTTAAAAAATTATACGAAATTTTGCATATTTCGGTGCGGTCCGAACTGTTTTTAATCCCGAAATTTCGACTCACATTCAAACTAATTTTAAAACTAAATGTATATCAATATAAAATCCAACAAATTCTCCACGCATAAAAATTAATGTAATTTAAATCTCAAAATAAAAAAAGATATTTGAAACTAATTGCCGCTCTGATGTGTTTTAAAAATGTACAACCCATTTCTCATTACTGATGGGCCATTTTCTCGGCCAGCCGAATGAAAGCTCTCCTCGTCTTAAAAGATTTGCAGCCCAACAGGCCTGAAAAAGCGACTTACTTGGCAAATCACAAAAAAACTGGGCTATGGCTGTGGACCCAGCCGTCGGCCTCTCCACATACAGTACTCTTCCGATGGAAGTCGTTCCTTGACCACGTTGACCACGCCGCGCGGAGAGCACCACGGCGGTGGACGACGGCGAGGCCTAGGAAGGGGACAACGCGGAGCCGGGGAAGACGCGGCAGTGGAAGCCCGCATGGAGAGGAGTACGAGGGTTCACTCGTTCGGCTGCGGTGCAAGGCTGCCGTCGCCGCAGGGCCTGGCCAGCGGTGGGAATAGTAGGGGCGGTGAGTCCTCTGCGGCAGCACAGCCGGCCACGGGAGGCAGGAGCATGAGGCACGACCAGCGTTGGTTTTGGCGGCTGGAGCAAGAAGACCAAAGGTTGAAGAAGCACTACGGCTGTTGGATGGACATCGTACGGTCACTGGAGCTAGAATCATTCATATTGACTAAGTTGACAAAGCCCTTCGTCCCCGTCAACTTAGTAGGCCCACAAGTCAGCCTCCCACCAAGGTGGGTCCCAGCTAGCAGGGGGAGTATTCATTTTTTTTGTGCGTAATAAGGAGGCACTTCCGGTGGGTCCGAGCTGACAGCGGGGCGGGGGGCGTTTTTTTTGCAAAATACGGTGGCCCGTCAGGTGGGTCCCGGCAGTCAGGGGGCAAACATTTTTTTCCGCAAAATACGGTGGCCCGTCCAGTGGGTCCCTGCTGTCAGTTGGAGGAATCATTATCCGCGTATAAAAGGAGGCACTTACTTGCTACGGCCGTGGACCCAGCTGAGACTCTCCACGTACAGTATACTTCCGATGGAAGTTGTTCCTTGACCACGTTGACCTCGCCGTGTTCCGTTGCATGCATGCGTCCATGGGCGTGGTGCGTCTCCACTGTCATCCTCTCACGTACAGTCATCTTCCAATGCTCTTGGTTGTTGACCACGTTGACCACACCGTGCCAAGCGCACCCAGACTGGAATGACCCGGAGATGGGGAAGACGGGGCAGTGGAGTCGCAGATGGAGAGGAGTGGGAAACTTCACTGGTTCGGGTGCGCGGCAGCACAGCCGCGGTGCCGCCCACGGGAGACAGGAGCAAGAACAGAGGTTGAAGAAGGAGCACGGCTGTTGGATTAACATCCAACGGTCCAGCTGCTAGAATCATTTGTTGATTAAGTTGACAAAGCCGTGCGTACACGTCCGCTTAGCAGGCCCACAAGTCAGTCACCAAATCTGACGGGTCCCAGCTGTCAACGGGATGAATATTTTTTTCGCAAAACAAGGAGGAACTTCCTTCCGTGCGAAGATACAGCCGGTGGGTCCCAGCTGTCAGGTGGAGGAAACAATTTTTCAGCTTAATAAGGAGGAACTTTCCTTGCGTGCGACCATGGACCTCTTGGGTCCCAGCCGTCAGGCTCTCCACGTATAGCCCTCTTACGATGACTCCCGTTTGTTAACCATGCCGCACCTAACACAGCGAGGCAGTGGACGACGTCGAGGCCCCGGACGGGAACGACTCGGAGATGGGAAAACGCGGCAGTGGAGTCGCAGATTGAGAGGAGGAGAAGGGTTATAACTGGTTCTGTTACAATTCATATCAAATTCAGGTTCACAGGACACGTTCATATTCATAGCCAACATTCACTATCAACAACTCAAAAGATTCATATATACACAAGCTCATCATATCTATGCATCCAAATGATTGATAGATCACACGACAATATTCATACATAATTCACAAAAAGATTCAGATATACACATGTTCAGTATGTTTATGCATCCAAATGATTGAGATCACAGCCAATATGATACATGGACGAACTTTAATTACCTAGGGTACAGACTGGTAAATGGTGTTCAATCAAAGGTACTTCTTGCTAAATTAGTTCTTGTACGAGTAAACTTTCGAGTACATAAGAGGCAGCACAGACAATCTGAACTTTGCTTGTAGGTTTATCCTCAAATAGTGGCCTCGTGCCGACGGAGGTTTGAGCAACTTGGCCACTACTTTCATCCAACTAGTTTACTGGCTCATCTTGGTCCTATATCTCGCCAAAATTCTACATGCAGACGAGAAAGGAGGAGGTTGAGAAAATGAACCACCCAATTTTTTTGTGCAGTTCAACTGAAATGGAGCATCCTTGGCGTGCAGACTGATTAAGTCCCAGATGAATATACGCGTCAACCAACTTGTCTGGAATCTTTAGACTCCATGCCATATAGTTCGCTACCATATGTGCCGATAACCAAAAGGCACAAGTTGGGACCAAGGACTGGACTGCGTTTTTCTGGGCTATGCACCGAGCAATATTTTTGGCATTCACTCTCCTAATACTTGGAGTTTGACAATTCATTGATGCCGGTTGATACTTGAATGAATATAGGCACTTCTTGCCAACATCGATGCTTGTCTGAGTGAACTTTGGAGTACATAGCAACAACATAAGTACCTGTCCATCTGATCATTTTGTGCAGTTCTACTGAAATCGCCCGATGTAATGATTTGCCTGCGAGTTCAGGCTCCAAATTACTCCTTTATGAAATCGGCAAATAGTAGCACAATTCCAAATTACCAATACATATGACAGGCACAATAATCAGGATAAAGACCAGTACCAACCTGTGTGAGGTAGCATATCAATTACTATTTCCTTTGACTGGAAGCCGAGATAAGCCAAGCGACTGATGGCAAAGGAAGAAAGCAAGCGGAGATTAGAGACTGACAGGAAAGGACGGAAGCTGTCGAGGCAATGAAGCACCCAAAGTTTTTGTGCAGTTCCACCAAAATTGAGCATCCCTGTTGGCACATATATTGAGAGAGTGAGATTACTGTAATAGTGGGACTAGTTGATGAAACATACACTAACAAATATAAGCACCCTCATTATCTTAATGGGTAAAGTTAGCAACATAGTAGTCTTGCTTAAAGAGATGTATTAGTTTATTTAATCAGTGCCAATTAGCTCAACTCAACACTCAAAGCATTGCCATTTATCATAGGTTGCAAAACTTAAAAGTGCAAAGATAAAGGAGTTTCTCATGACAGTAGCACGATACAAAAAGAGATGACAGCAAACTAATATGGATGAAGGCCTTAGGCCCGTACCAACCTGAGAAAAAAAAGCTTATTCATGTAGTCCCATAAGAGATGATAAAGCACTCACTGGAATCACACAATAGTATATATTTTTGTGCACTTCAAATGTATGGTTGAAATCACTCTTGTTTACCAGTGCTGAGATTATATCGAAAGATTATCAAGAACTTTCAGCAGAGTTAAAGCACTGGCTGGGATACAGTTCATTGTATTGTCTTGTGTAGTTCCACTAAAATGTATGATTGGCACAACATGATCCCTGTTTGCACAAGTAGAAACAACGTGAAACCTTCATTAGCTTAGTGAGAAAGGATAGGAAGACATTAGCATATTACTCAAACAGTAGCATCAAATTCATGATGGACAATACGCAAAACATTGCCTCATTGAACCAATGGCAATAAATTGACATGCAAAACAATAGAACTATTATGTCATGACACTAATAATATTCCCTCCCTGCTCCACCACATGATTCACCTCCATAGACAAACATTCACACGTACATGATTCAGCATAGGGTCCTACTAAAGATTTGTTTAACTCCAACAGGAAAATTAGGCAGTAATAAATTAGTGGTACTTAAGTGCTCCTAATTAATTAAGTGAGACAGCAGAAGTGGAAGGGCTCCCTGGAGGATCGTCTCACATGTAAGGTAGTCGTTGCTGGAGCCCTTGAATAGCCTTGACTGAGGCCGCTGGCTTCAGCAAGATCGCCTTGGCACTGTTTATTCTTCTTCTTCTTCCTCTTCATGCTCTGTTTCTCTTTCTCCTCACCAGTTGGTGAAACCAAGTACATGATTGGCCTTCTAATTCAGAATTGGTTTTGTCAGTGAGGGAGTACAAGTGTACTAGTAAAAAACAACATTATTTTCTCATGGCGGTCGGAAAATAGAGATGAACACATGCATTAAATATCATTCTTACCTAAAGGAAGGTTATGGCGCCAATATGGATGATGAGGATTGGAACACATATATCCCTTTGTGCAGTTCCACCAAAATGAACCAACTGTTCCATCTGACATTCCAGTTAAACAGCACAAAAATCACTTCTTTTAAGAAGAGTTTTGTGCAGTGCACCAAAAGGTCACAACAGCAACCAGGTGAATTGGATATCCCTGTTTGCACAAAAAGGCACAGAGGAAACAGTCAGAGTCTCAAACAATTATAGGCAAAAACATTTGGCTAAACTTGTCAGAGTCTCAAACAATTACAGGCAAAAACAGTGGCATGGCTTCATTTTTACCAGGGACATTATATTAAGAACAGCTAAGGCTGCGTTCGGTTCACAGGTTTGGTGCAGGATTTTTGTAGGAACGCAATTCCTACCGTATTCTTTCCCTTCCAACCGTTCAGAACACGGGAAAGGTGAATAGTGTTTCATAGGAAAGCTGGTCTGGTAGTACTGATTCCATCGGATTAGAAACATCCACGCGCTGCTCATTTTTTGGGCGGAAGCCCGAGGCAGGCGCTCGCTGCCATGCGTTAGACAGGTTGCTGTGCTGTGTTTGCCGGAATAAAAAAAACAACCTATGTGTGGTACGTGAGGTGATGACAAGAGTAGTCACTGTGCAGCTGAATAAACAAATAACATCTCATACTGCCAAGCATGCTACTCTAAAAAAACAAATTTGTACATTTCGTAGTCCATCCGAACACATTCTCTTGAGAGTTTCCTCCGGTTCGTTGTTCCATAGTTTTATACCTACATTCCTTTCCTATTCCTTTATTTTCATCAAGACCTATGTTTTCTGCCCCTTTATTCCGACCGGAGCCTAAATATTTGGTATAAGGGCATGGGACAGTGGGTGCACCAGCAGTACAGCACCATGTACGTAAACAGGGGCATAAAGTGGTGATTCATAGTTTGTTGCCCCGAGAAACAAACATCCAAGAAACATATCTGGGTTGGTCCCATTTTTTGTTCACTCTAGCCACCTACTCCAATGTGTGGATAGCAAATCTAGTCCTTGTCATACCACTGTGTACATCGTTACCCCTATATTTCCCTTTTCGACCAAGAGACCGGTTGGATGACCAGTCTGTACTACTTTCATCCCGTTTCCTTCCTGTTTGTACCAAGTCCGATGTACATACTAAATTCCCCCACCCCCATTTTATTTCAATGACAAGTATTTTCGGATGGAGGGAGTACAAGATTTGACTCCATGAAGTAGCTTTACCTCTAACAATAGAAGAATAAAAAATAGGTGACATTGGACCATCCGATCGAGAGGGGCTGAGAGGTAGAAAATGATGCACATGCAGTGACGTAGCGAGCTGGGGAAGTAGAGCTAAGGCGGTTTCGAACAATGATATACCTGAAGGTCGTCGAGATGTGGATAGGTGGGCAGCGGGAGGCCGGATCTGCCCACAGGCAACAACGAAGGGATCGGAGGACCTCCCGCGCCGGCGCTCGGCCAGAGACAACGGTGCGGCCGGCAGTGGGTCTCCTCCCTCGCTGTCGACGATGGCCTAAACGCTGCCCCTCCTCCCCTTCACCGGCGGAGGGGGATACGTCCGGATCTGTTACCAGCAGTGAGGATAGAAAGCCAGTGTTTTTTGAAGAGAGAAATACAGGGTTACTACCCCTATCTTGTTTAGATCTGGAGAGGATGAGAGTGTGTGAATAGAGCAGCCCTAGCAAGCCAACGCGGAGGCTCCGGCCTATATATCAGTAGTGGGGTAGTTTTCCTTTTTCACTCCATCAAAACAATCGTTTAAAATTGTGTACTAGTACATGCCAGGTCACGGTTTTTTTAGTTGTTGATTGTTTTTTGAGATAGCTACCCGCTTGTTCCAAGTGGTGTTACGGTGTGCCAGGTCGCACTTTGTATCGTTCAAGTCTGGTAGTACTACAAGTCCCTCCATTAAATGAACAACCACCCCCTCGTAAAAATTGTGAACAAGCCCACGGCTAAAATTAGCGGAAACGTGGGTTGCCCCAACATGCATTATTATTTATATTTTCTACCCCCTCCGTTCCTAAATGTAAGTCTTTTTTATTAGCCACACCTAAGACAAGAATTTTTTTATTAGCAGTGAACCCCACATGTCATAGACACAAAAATTGTGGCAAGATTCCCTTAGGCAAGCCAAAGTGTGTCTAACAATTTGAGCAACTCAGGTTAGGCAAGTGTGGCAAGTGTGGGAAAAATAATGTGGCAACATAAGACAAACATAGTCACAATCCAAACAGCCCCGTGATTTTTTGTGACATGCATGAAAATTTGGTTAGTTAAATTTATAGTCAAAATTTGGCAAGGTGCATCAAATCAACACATGCAAGTATCAAAAGGAAAGTCACGGCATGCATGCATGCATCGTACTCCCTCCGTTTCCAAATATTAGTCTTTTTAGAGATTCCAACAAGTAACTACTCCCTCCGTTCCTAAATGTAAGTCTTTTTAGGGATTCCACTACAAACTACATACGGATGTATATAGACATATTTTAGAGTGTAGATTCACTCATTTTGTTTCGTATGTAGTTCATAGTGAAATCTCTAAAAAGACTTATATTTTGGAATGGAGGGAGTACATTCGAAGCAAAATATATCTACTCCTACATACAAAGTAGCCCATTTGAAATGTGTAAAAAGACTTTTATCGAATGCAATGCTTTGATGTGTCACGTCAACTCGTACAAGCCCAAGAAATTTGATTACTACGATGCCCTCTCCCTCGCGGACTGAGCTCCGGTGCCTTAACTGCACCTGCCTTTGGCTGCATGACAGGTGGGCCAACCACCTGTTGGGCCCACCTATCATGGATGCAAAGGCAGGAGCAGTAAGTAGAAGCTTTCGCTACACACTATCCCTCCCGCACGAGGTGGACGGACATGCATAAGTGGATTCGATACTATAGAAGTAGGAGTAACATCGTTGTTCGTCTTCTCGAAGAGGCGAAGAGCCAAGTGCAAATCGAACGTGGCAGTTGTGAACGCTCGCGTGGTGCGGTTCCTTGGAGTACTAGCCAGGCTCTTGCATGAGACAAAATTGCTATTGTTTAACAATTAAACTCCATTATCCATTGGTTGATACTCATTCTGCATAGGTCCACGCGCTTAGCACCGTTTCCTCCTGGGGTCACCAATGTTTATTTGCTAATTAATAGCATTCCATGCAATGAACTAGCCATTCCAAGTCATTAAAAGCATGCACACCTCTCATCTCTTATTGGTTGATACGTATGTCAAGAAACAAGAAACAAGGTAGAAGTTAATGCACCGCGCCTAAGTGTTTTGGGACTATTTGGTTTTCGTAAGATGACTTACACACCTAGACGGAGGGAGTAGTATAGACCTGTAAACCGGAAAGGAGTATTTGCCTTTCTAGAGATTTCAACAAGTGACTAGACTTCGGCTCAAGAAAAACAAGTGACTAGACTACACTGTGTGCAGTACCCACTCCCTTCCGGTTTATAGGGCTCAAATCTCAAATCTCATGAACCCAGGCATTTTGCGATTGGAGGAATGTATCTCGTACTTTACAAAACTACCCTAATTAAACTCATGCATTAATTACGTAGTTCTCTCGTTTTCCTCTCCGCCTTGGTCGCGGTGCACAATATTGAGAGAGTGCTTGGATACGTTTTAGTCTCATGACTAAAAGTAGTGGGACTAAAACTTGTTGGCCTCATCCATGCTTGGATCCAAATACTAAAGAGACTAAAATCAAGTTAATGACATTTCAAAGCATCCGGGCCCGCATGCCATCCACCAAATCACAGCGAGGTGCTACAGTCGAGACTCACCTGTCACCCCGGTGTGGCCATCATGACCTGTCATATCACAAAACCCACACCTTTACCAGAAGTGGTAAGGTGGCCTCCAAGTTGGACTAGACGAAGCAACCATCATTTCATTGGAACGCTCGTTCAAGCCCTTTCTTCCCTTTCTTCAAGAAAACCTCACTCCAGGCTACTCACTTCTGCCATTTTTCTTCTCTACCGACAAAGGAAAGGTGGGCGAATCAGTTATGCTGCTATATTTTCATTCCAATAATCTTCTTTTTGCGAAGCACCGACTGATTCTCACATCCTATTCTTTTCCCGTTTTCATTGTGATTGTTTTTTCCTTTCGATTGCTTTTTGTTTGTCAGTTCATTGATGGATCCTGGAGCACTAGGCAAAGAGTTGCCGGCGGACAACCCACTGGAGACAGCGATCTCCAGGAAGCGAGCACCGACCAACGAGTTGACCATGTTGGCGGGCCAACCCATGGAGACGAAGAACTCCAAGAAACAAGCACTGGCCAAAGAGTTGAGTACGTTGGCGGACAAACTCCTCAAAGAAAGTTGGAAGAACAGCAAGGCCCCACCGTGCCTACCCCAGGAGCTCTGATTGCCACCTATGTGAGGCTCAAGACCGAGTTTGAGGAGATAGTCACCGTTGAGAAGCAGTATTCCCCTGGCAAGGTGATGGCCCCCATCGAGGAAGAGGAGATGGCCCCCGGAGGGATGAGATCCCCCGGTGAGCTGCACAAGGTAAAAATAATGGCTTATTACCATAGTTGTGGTTTTTGATTATTTGCAATGTGCTTGCTTTTTGATTATTTGCAATGTGCTTGCTAATATGTTAGTGTTGTGCAGGTGCCGTTGGTTTTCCTTGATGATTCCGATGTCGTGGCCCGTCCTATTGGCATCGCCCCGGAGATCGATTCCGATGCCGCTGTCCATCCTATGGACATCGCCCTAGAGATCGATTCCAATGACGCGGTCAGTCCTGTGGACATCGCCCCAGAAATCGATTCCCATGTCGCTGTCCGTGCTGTGGTCATTGCCCGAGAGATCGATGACAAGAAATAGTTGGTCGCGCTAATCCTTCAGGGTAGTTTGCATTGCCCTGTGTTTAATTACCAGAACGATGCGTGTTATCAAACCATCTTAGGGCTAGTGCACTATCTTGTGTGTGCGGATCTTGCTACTTTTGTTTGATAGTGAATCATGCGATGAATCATGCGAACCCTCTCCGAGTTATGGAAACAAATGTATCCTCACCAGCTTTTGATGTAATATATGGAATGCTTAGATGTAAGTTTGAACTGTTTATCATATCAGCAAGGCTTGTTTGATGATTCTTGGTGTTAGTAGGCTAGCTACTGTGCGAGCTATAGTACTTGCAAAACACTCACCGAAGAGAAACGTTGGGGCTGATGAGCTCGTGGTACGCTTATACTTACCCCTCGTCGATCGACCAATAGCCCTAGCTCCTAAAATTGTAGGCTTAGTGATTGATCAGACAATAGTCGACATACATTCAGGCCTCATTTGGTTCATAGGGTAGGAAAATCGTAGCAAAAGTACAAAGAACATGCAATAAAAAATCATAGCAGTGAGAGACGTACTCCCTCCGTTCCAAAATAGATGACATAGGCGGGCTAGTTTGGCCTAGTGGATTTCAGTGATATGACGTGGTACAGTGCCATCCAGTCTTCGCGTGTGGTAGCAGTATTGCGGGTATAGTAAGTTTTCTTGAAGAAGCGGAATTCAACGAAGTCATGATGGTTCCTTCGTCCGAACAACTTACGGTGGGAAAGGTTGGGCCTGCGATACGACCGGGGTAGACCAGGATAATTTTGTGCATGGCAGGTGGACCAGGATGGTCGACGTCCCACATGTCGGCGATTGAAAGTATTTTTTCCGATATAGAGCACGAGCAATGAGTATTCATTGTTTATTTTTGATGAAAGCTATTGTCTCCACTGTTACTCCTTGACTTTGTCAATGCCTCTCTCTCTCCTCCACATAAGCGGGGACTACTTGCTATGCATGCAGCAGGCAGCTGGCGTCTTGAGGGGCCAGGGCGGTGAGAACGGGCTCCGGAAGCAGTCCGGACTCCAGCATGGCCCACCTCACATTATCACCATATATTTCTTGGAGTCCGTGCGCGGCGGGCGGGCGATCTCTTCTCCCTCCCCCGTTTCTCTCTTCTCAGCCGACGCCCGCCGAGCGATTAGATTTCGGCTGTCGACGATTTATTCAATTACGGTCCCACATGTCAGTGAAACTGCAATACAACGCGTGTCCCCTTTGGTGAGTGGCGTGCGAGCCGGACTGTCCGGGTTGCGACGCGTACGAGTCGTAAGTGTGCCGCCTTTTCCTTTAGAACTTGCGAAGCATAACATTTTCGCGCGATCGATCGATAGAAATCCAGAACAAAATGACGAGGGCGGTGCTTTCCCGCTCGTTAGGCGGGCTAGTTCGAGTGATATGACGTGCTACAGTGTCGTCCACTTGCTCCATTTTTATGTAAGCAAGAGTTTACACTCGTACGCGGGAGGAGTGCGAAACACCGCGGATCTGATTTTGATCGAGGGATAATTGTTCCCTGCCAAATGATGGAGGATTGTTAGCGATTATAGCATGATAGTTAGGGCATCTCCAGCGCTGGCCCACAAATTTACACCGGCATATGTCCGAGGACATTGATGGATGCCATCCGATGCTGCCCGCATACCTTTCGACAACTATATAAACTAATCGGACGAAATTCGTGCAAACAAAGCAAATTTCAAGTTAACCGGATGAAATTAACCGGATGATATTCATTACATTTCAAAAACTTTTCCTACAAACTGGATGAAATTCATTACATATTTCACACAAACTGTACTAAACCTACTGTAAACCTAATCTAAACGATTGCCGGCGCCCGACCACCAAGTCCGGCCATGAACTCGAGAAAGCCGGCCATTGCCTTTGCCTCCTCCTCATCCGCCGCGATAACCTCCTCCTCCGGACGGAGCACAAGGTTATGAAGATTTCCGCCTCCACGTTGCCGTCAAGCAGCTAATCGGCCGCTGATGTTTACCCCACCAAGCTTGGCGTCGACTGAGTGGAGTAGCGGTGGCCTTCCCGGGACCAGAGCGGCGGTGACCTACCGTGTACTACTATTCCTCACTGCCGGCTGCGCCCATGCATGCGCGCCGGCTTCGTGGTCGTGGCGGCAGAGGGCGGCCCGGGGGGGTGCCGGCAATCTCCTTCGTTTGCTCCTGCGACAGTACGTCGAAGAGAGCTTTGGAGCACGCCCGGAGCGGAGCCGCCGATGTCCCTCGTCTGCTCCTGCGACAGTACGTCCAAGAGAGCTTCGGAGTGCCACGAGGCCATGGTTGAAGTGGTGCCGACAGAAGGAAGGGACCGGAGGAGAATAAGTGTGGGTCTTTGGCTATGGCTGGGAGCTGGGGCTCAAGTTAATATAGCGGGCGAATGGCAATGAGCCGCGGCAAACTGATGGACAACTGGCGCCGGAGTAGGTTCGTCGGGCGTGAATGCGGACGCTGCTTCAGTGACTTAACTACAGATGCGTTTGGGTGTCTGACATGTGGGCCCAACGGGCGTCTGGCCCACATGTCAGTGACACACCAATTGCACCTGGAGTTAAGTCCAGTGAATGCGGCATTGACATTCTGGAGAGACGGTGACCGTTTCCGGCGCATGCGGACTGTTTGACTGGTCAACCATACAAATACGGAGCTATACGCTGAGCCAGTGACCGTATAATCACCATATCTCGTATACAATGATCAAAGTGAGCTATCAAGACAAGTTCAATGACCGCCAATGCATTTTACTCGGTAATAAATGACCGGGATTGAAGGGGAATCCTAATTTAGTTCGTCTTCTATCCTTGAGCTCTTGACAAACCAATGCACTATACGGTTGTCCGGCCACTCCACCCCATAGCTCTCACCAAGTGTTGTTCATGCCACCGTGTCGCACACTAACCGGTAAGGTATCGATGGCATCCCGCCGCGCCGAGTTCCTCGCCGCCCACGAACACACACAAAATGGTAGGGAAGCAATGGCATCCCGCCGTGCCGAGTTCATCGCCGCTCGCGACCTCACAACTACGTGGGAGGAATTTGAAGATGCCAAGGCCGAATGGGCGGTAGAGCAAGAGGTAGCCAAAGCCGCACAGAGGGAGTGGAAAAGTCAGAAAGCACTCAAGAAAAGAGAGGCCCGCCGCCGCAAGAAAGAAAATGATGCACACGCTGCTGCGGAGAGGTCGGTGGAGATCCAAGCACGGTGGGGTGTCGCTGGCAAAGCTGGGAAGGAGAACGACGGCGTCTGGCCAGCATGTGAGAAGTAGTAGTACTAGTAGTTAGTGTGTGTGTCTGTGTCTGAGTACGAGCATGTACCAGTACTACTAGTTACTACTGTAGTTTTTAGAGCAAATTACCAGTACATTAACCTAGACTAAGTGGAAAAATTCCTATCCTATGCATCAAATGGCATCTCTTTCTCTATAGCAATTGAGATGCATGTCATCTCACTTCCTATGATTTTCATATTCCTATCCTATGAACGAAAGGAGGCCTCTGTTGGAGTAAATATTGTAGCTAGCAGTACTGCTGGTACAGTAGTTTTCTTCAAGAAGCGGAATTCAACGAAGTCATGATGGTTCCTTCGTCTGAGCAACTTCAAAGTGGGAAGTGGGCTTGTGATTTGACGGCTCATTAGTCATTGTTACTGCGGCGCGACGACCTGGGTGACTCTCCCTTGGAGTTCTGCATGCATGGCAAGTGGACCAGGATGGTCGACGTCCCACATGTTGGCGAACGGAAGTATTCTTTCCGATATCGAGGAGCAAGGAAACCGCGTGGTATAGTATCACTACTGATTGGTTCGCAAAAAAATAGTATCACTGCCGATTTATAATTATTTTTTATTTCTGATGAATGCTAGCGATTCAACTCTTATGACGAAGGGTGCCAAACACGGCACGTGCTGGATGTCCCACACATCAGCGAAAGGAATCGGACATGAACAGCGTGGTAGAGCTCAGCGTAAAAAACAGCATGGTAGAGTGTCTCCACTTCTTCCACTTCTGGGTCGGAGACCACACGTAGTAGTACTTAGCTGTATGAACGATACAAAGTGCGACCTGGAGAGAAAGACACGTCTAGTTGGAAGGTCTCGGGGCATACACATAAACAAATATAAAAGTTAATATGTGCCTCCAACTAATATAGTAGTAGTAGAGTACTTAGACACGTACTCCATAACATCACCGTGCATTGCACGTACAACATTTAGTGGTAGTACGTAGTAAGAGACAAATGCCGCCCAAGAGTTCCCTTCTCGACCTACTTTGGGTGTTTGGAAGAGTGTATGGAGGGTGCATGAGTCCACACTAGTTTAGCAAAAATACACTAGAAGCATGCATGAAGAGAGCATGCATGAAGAGGGGTGTTGAGTTGAGCATGCATGAAGAGGGAACAACTATGCTGAGACGAGAACGCAACCAAACACACCCTGTATGCCACGCATGTTCATACCATTTGTGCCTTTCTACTTCACTTACTGCGCTACATTACTCAGGTTCGTACGTCCACTCCTGGGTACATGTCCGTCTCGTAGTTCCAGTGCCACGTGTTCTTCATATAGATGGAACGATCGTTGCATAACACGTGCGCCTTGATGCTAGATGTCTCGCGTGTTGGCAAAAGGATGAAACAAAGCTCACGTAAAAAAATAGAGTGGAAGAACATAGATTCCGGACGACCGAGAAGGAGCAAGGAACCTCGTGGTGGAGCGTCTGCACTCATAATATTTAATATTATTCAGCGATATAAAATTAACCAATCATCTCCACAGTGGACTGGAAGAGTACGAAACAGGGCAGCCCAGTGTAGTTACATCATACTAGTACATGGCTAACTCACGCTATCACCATATTTATTGGCTTCCGTGCGACACCTATCTCTAGTAATCCAGCAGCCTGTATCGCTTCTCCCTCCTCGTCTCTATCAAAGTGCGGCGGGCTGGCGTTTCTGCCGTCTATTGAGGTCGGTTAACTATCACATGTTAGCGACATGCCAAGAGCATTCTAAAAAAATTCCTTTCACGTTTCGTTTTCAAAAAGAAAAAATCCTTTCACGTACGAATTTGCCTGTATGCTTTGAGCAACTTGCATGTCCTATACTGCTCCTGTTTGATACTCTAACTTAGCTAGAGGTTAGACTAACTCATGACTAACCCTGAACTAACTGTAGCCAAAGAGGTGTTTGGGTGACAGAGTTAGATTGACAATAAATGCACTTCATGGAGAGGGAAAAGTGATTTTTCAGTGGTCCCAATGAGAACTATCTCCAGTTAACACCTCTTGGGTGGGATAGTTTTTTTGGTGGGTTTGGTGCAACTTGCTCCAATTTAAACCCTCATGCTTGGATACTTTAGGGCTATTTGAGCCCGAACTAGCTCAAACTAACTCTATCCCATGGATCCAAACAGGGCCTATGGCCAGTCTCGATGCGGAGCAGTCGCGTGCACCGGGAAGCGGCGCTCTCTCGGCCGTCGCGCCACTTCAAAGCCGGTGCCAGTGAGAGGTCGCCTCCGCTCTAGCCGGCCATTAATGCGGCACTGACGCTCCCGGTGACGCTGACCATTTCACGCGGGAAGCGCGCGCTGGCAAGGGAGTATAGGTTTTGAACCGTTTCAAGTGTAGTAGTAATGGTAGTTTGCAAAACTACTCAATTATTGCACTCAGTTTCCTAAGAAATTGTGGTAAAAAACTTTACTCCACAGCCCGCTTCCCTTCTCCTTCCTGCTCGTGATTTACGTGGCCATGTTAACGTGGTTGTGTCAAAAAAATGTCACTTCCTGCTCGTGATTTGCGTTATATAATTACATGCAAGATTCTCGTGCATTGCACGGAACATCAATATGCATTTTTTTACAAAACACCTGTTGCGATTGACCCATGCAGGAGTAATCCCATGTGTAAAAAGTAATGATATCTCGAGAATTTTATCGGAAAACTGGTATCTCGAGAATGTCATCGAAAAAATGAAAGATGAGAGATAAGGCGAGGAGGAGTGGAGCGTGGTGGTGACTAGTGGTCGGAATGGGCGGAGGCATGGGGATGGACGGCGCCGGCAGGCGGCAGCGGCCACCATGCATGCTAGATTGTTCCAGAGACTTATTCCTTTTTTAATTGCTGAGAAATGAGGTTGCGGGAGATAATGATGTGGAGAGAGGTGCGGGTATCTTTTGTAAAATTATCATAGTTTGCTTCCTATCCGTCAGATATAGATCATACGGTCTGTATTACAAGATGGCAAGCACACCATCATCGCCAACTCATTTTTTAATAAGGGTATACAGATGATAAGTCTGCTCACTACTAAAGTAAAGTGGAATATGTCCATGTTATGCAAGTAAATAAAGGTGATTGTTTATCACACGGGTAAGGTTGGATGAAGGGTGGTAGGAACAAATGCTCCGCCTAGAGCATGTGTGTGAGAGATGGAGTCTCAGTGTGGTGTGTGTGTGTGTGTGAAAGTGAGAGAGAGAGAGAGAGTGAGAGAGAGAGGAGAGAGAGAGAGAGATGGAGTCTTAGTTTGTGTGTGTGTGAGAGAGAGAGAGAGATGGAGTCTAAGTGTGTGTGGGGGGGGGTGCGTGTGTGTGAGTGTTTGTGTGTGTGTGAGAGAGAGAGATGGAGTCTTAGTGTGTGTGTGGGGGGGTGCGTGCGTGCGTGCATGTGTGTGTGTGTGTGTTTGTGTGTGTGTGTGTGTGTGCGTGTGTGTGTGTGTGTCCCGGGGTCCTCTGTGGCGGATGTAATTTAAGTGTGCATGGCTTCATCATAGAGAGGTGCTGTGTATGGTAGAGGCCACCAACGATGGGGTGCAAGAGAGAAAATCCCCGTAGGAGGGAAGAGAAGGTGCGTGCGCGTGAGAGGAGTCGACATCGAGAGAACGTGTTTGTTCGAGAGACACCATGGAAGACTACTATATATCGATGGTCTTATTGGTTTCGGGGATATAGGGGAAGAGTGAGAGGCGCGCGGGGCGGGGGGGGGGGGGGGTAGCTTGAAGGAGATTGTTAAGTGTGAGTGTGTGTTTTGCCCATCCAGGCGGAAGTTATTGAAGGAAATATGCCCTAGAGGCAATAATAAAGTTATTATTTATTTCCTTATTTCATGATAAATGTTTATTATCCATGCTAGAATTGTATTAACCGGAAACATAATACATGTGTGAATACATAGACAAACATAGTGTCACTAGTATGCCTCTACTTGACTAGCTCGTTGAATCAAAGATGGTTAAGTTTCCTAACCATAGACATGAGTTGTCATTTGATTAACGGGATCACATCACTAGGAGAATGATGTGATTGACATGACCCATTCCGTTAGCCTAGCACTTGATCGTTTAGTATGTTGCTATTGCTTTCTTCATGACTTATACATGTTCCTGTAACTATGAGATTATGCAACTCCCGTTTACCGGAGGAACACTTTGGGTGCTACCAAACGTCACAACGTAACTGGGTGATTATAAAGGAGTACTACAGGTGTCTCCAAATGTACATGTTGGGTTGGCATATTTCGAGATTAGGTTTTGTCACTCCGATTGTCGGAGAGGTATCTCTGGGCCCTCTCGGTAATGCACATCACTATAAGCCTTGCAAGCAATGTAGCTAATGAGTTAGTTACAGAATGATGCATTACGTAACAAGTAAAGAGACTTGCCGGTTGTCGGTGTACTAAAGTAGGGGTACCTTAGTACCCCGAACTTGGGCACGGGCAGTCGCAGCGCCCCGCGGCAAGGCTTGCCGGGCGTCCGCCAAGATCCTCCGCTGTCCCTATTTACTGTCATTCAAGAACAAAGTGTTAACTAAGAAGACAAGGCCCCGACAAGAGGAGCTTACCGGGAAGGACAAGGCCCTGGCAAGAGGAGCTTGCCGGGAAGGACAAAGGCCCCGGCAAGAGGAGCTTGCCGAGAAGGCCAACCAAGGCACTTCAAGGGACTTGCCGCGGCGCCCCGCGCGTCCCGGCAAGGCCCGGCGAGCGGCAAGCTTGCTGGTGTGACAAGATGAGGGCCGCGGCAAGGCGCTTGCCGCGGCAAGGCTGCCACTCTGCACTCGAGCTCCAGCGCATCCAACGACGTGTCATCCCAGGACTATCCCAGGAGCACGTGGCGAGGCGCTGTGCAGCCATGCGGTGCGAGGTGGCAAGCGAAGCTGACAAGGAGGCCATCGTGGCGATCGGTGGCGCCCCTAACGGTCGCTTCCCTGCACTGTTGGGGCGACCGGACGGGCATTAAATGCCTTTGTCAGGGGACACTGTTGGTAGTAGCTGTACCAACCTGTGTTTTTACCTCCTTACCCCTCTTTCTACGCTGCCACCTGTCTGTGACCCCCTTAGACTATAAAAGGGAGGCCCATGCGCACGTAGAAGGGGTTCGGAGTTTTCCCACAGTTAGGTTCGGTTCCGCGACACCACAACCCACATACGCTCACACTACTGAGCAAGAACAAAATACAAACACAAAGCAGTAGTAGGAGTTTTATCTCTCCGGAGAGCTCCGAAGCTGGGTAAAACCCCCCGCGTGCTCTCGCCTCGATCCGCTCTGCGTGCGCCCTCCGCTCCCTTGCCGGACAAGAAGGGGCCCCCTGCCCCATAGGTGCTCGTTCCCCACGACATCTCTGGCGCGCCAGGTAGGGAGGCTGTCGAGGTCGTGCGTATCTGATCCAGCGTCTGCGCGCGCTACATCAACATCTTCATCGACATGCCACCGAAGAAGAAAACTTCGGAGGTGGCCGCTCCGTCTGCTACTTCCATACCGCCACCGGAGCCAACGGGCGGTGGGGTGGACGCCGGCGGAGGAGCGGGCGCTGCCGGGGGGACTCACATCGTCACCCGGTCCAAGGACAAGGCCCCGCAAGGTTCAGCGTCCGCACATCCACCGCACCCCTCCCAGGAGGTGCAGGATCGACAACGCCACGGTGCTCCTAGCACCGTACTCGCGTTGGAACAAGGCCAAGCTGGTGGGTCGCGGGACGCTCAAGGCCAACATGCATGTCAACATGCTGGCACGAGCGCAGTGCGGTCGCCTGTACGGGATGCTGCTCCTTCTAACACTGTTAGGAGTTTGAGCATGTCTCGTACCTCGCATCGCTCACCGCCGCCACCCAAGACTCCTGAGGAAGCGCTGGCCCGAGCCCAGCTGCTTCTGGATTACCCTCCAGCGCCAGACAAGATCGACGACTGGAGGGCCGCCATTTACAGCCTCATCGGCTTCGCCAACGGCGACAAGCCCCGGCAACCGAGCACATTGAAGCCCCGGTAAGACGCCCAGGCGCAAGCCGACGCCGACAAGACCGCTGGGGGTGCCACCACCGCGCACTCCCCGCCCCGAAGGCCAATGTCGCCGACTCGCCGGGCCAACCTCGACACCGACTCTACCGCGTCGTCGGACCCGCGGGCTCGCCGCGATCAACGCCAAGTTCTCCAAGAACGACGACACGAAGACGCTCGCACCCGCATCGAGCGTCGAAGAGAAGCGCGGCGTCAATCTGACCAGCGCGCTGGGCCCACTGTCGATATGCACGCGCCAGGGGAACCAGGCGACTTGCCGTACGCGGTAGGTTGCCCTGCGTTCACCCGTGAGCTGCGGCAGGTCCAGTGGCCCAGTACCAAGAACTTCAAGCCAGACGTGCCCGAGAAGTACGACGGCAGGATACATCCGTCAGAGTTCCTCAGCGTCTACACCATCGCGGTGCAGGCTGCCGGGGGGCGAGACGAGAAGATCCTTGCCAACTACTTCCCACTGGTGCTCAAGCCCAACGTCAGATCTTGGCTCATGCACTTGCCGGACAACTCCATCTCTTCGTGGGCGGACCTGTGCCATCAGTTTGTCGGCGCCTTCACAGGCGGCCACAAACCCCATGGCCAGGAAAGTGATCTTCATCTGCTCGCCCAGAAGGAAGGAGAACCCCTGCACAAGTATATACAGAGATTCAGCCAGGTGCAGCGCAACATCCCAGATGTCCACCCCGCCGCGGTTATCAGCGCATTCCATCAGACCGTGCGTAACCGCAGGATGAGGGAGGAGATGGCGATGTGCAAAATCAGAGATGTCAGTGAGCTATATGCTCTGGCCGACAAGTGTGCACGGGCTGAAGAGGGGAGGAGACTCCCCGGAGAGAACACAGGAGCAGAAGGATCCGACAGTGAGGACGCCCCTCCGGCAAAGAGGAACCGGAGGCGGAACAACAGAAAGAGAAAGGCTAAGGATGTGCTAGTTGTCGAGCAGTCCGGCAATGGGGGCGGTTCCGAGAAGGCCAAAACTGGTGACTCCGGCGAGGCTGTGGTAGCCGCCGACAAGCAGGATGGCTCCGGCAAGCAGTATTGCAAGATCCACCGCACCAAGGGCCATGACCTCCAAGCCTGCAAGAAAGTTGAGCAGATGGCGGAGCTACAGAAAGCTGAATACAAGCGCCGCGACAAGGAGAAGGCCCGGGAAGGTGGCGGAGGATCCGGCAAGAAGTATCCTGCCCGGGGAGGGCGCCGCGGCAAGGCCAAGCCGCGGCAGGGAGATAGGCCTCCCCGTGGCCACGACAAGGACGAAGACGAAGATGAGGATGATGAGATGGAGGAAGATGAGACTGACGAGCAGGAGTTTCAGAAGGCAACGGAGGTGTTGTGCGTCGACGGCGGTGCTTCTCTGCACACCTCACACCGCCAACTCAAACAGTGGTGCGGGAAGTGAACGCAGCAGAACCATCCGTTGAGTCACGCAAGCCCGTGAAGTGGTCCAGCACGCCCATCATCTTCGACGTTGAGGATCACCCTGATCGCATCACTGCGGTTGGGTGCTTGCCGATGTTGGTTTTGCCAACGATCCGCAACCTCAAGGTCACGAAGATGCTGGTTGACGGCGGGGCCGGCCTGAATCTGATCTCCTCCGCAGTGCTCAAGAAGCTCCAGATCCCCGACAGCGAGCTCGAAGAGACTGGTACCTTTCAAGGAATCAACCCGGGAAGGAGCAAGCCGAAGGGGAAGATCACACTGCCAGTGACATTTGGCAGCGAGCTGAATTTTAGGACAGAGAGAGTCACATTCGACGTTGCTGATTTCCCATTGCCCTACAATGGGATACTTGGTCGTCCAGCGCTCGCCAAGTTCATGGCAGCCTCTCACTACGCCTACAATGTGCTCAAGATGCCTGGTCCGATAAGTGTCATTTCTGTCCAAAGCGACAAGAAGGATGCACTCATCTGTACTGACAAGATCTACCGGGAAGCAGCATCCGCAGCAGAACGCAAACCAGTTGCCGCTGAAGCTCCCAGGGGGAAGAAGAAGACCAAGTCCGGCAAGAGTAGCTCTGATGCCCACTCCGGCAAGCGCACCTCTTCGGAGTGCTGCGCTACCGTCGAGGATGCACCATCGAGCTCCACCGGCAAGTGCAAGAAGGCAAAGACAGCTTCACCAGAGACCAAGAAAGTGGCCGCCAAGGAGGACGGCACTGGTGGTACCTTCACCATCAGTGCCACACTTGATCCTAAATAGGAAAGCGCGCTCGTTGCTTTCCTGCGGGCGAATGTCGATGTGTTTGCATGGCAACCATCTGACATCCCCGGTGTTCCCAGGGAAGTAATTGAGCACCACCTTGTCGTCTGTCCTCACGTGCGGCCCGTCAAGCAGAGAGTTAGAAAACAAGCAGTGGAGCATCAAGAGTTCATTGCAGAAGAAATCAAGAAGTTGGAAGCAGCAGGCCTGGTCCGAGGAGTACTCCATCCAACGTGGTTAGCCAATCCAGTAGTCATGCGCAAAGCAAACGGGAAGTGGAGGCTTTGTATTGACTTCACTGATGTTAATAAAGCTTGTCCTAAGGATCCATTTCCCTTGCCGCGCATTGACCAGATTGTCGACTCCACGGCAGGATGTGATCTGCTTTCATTCCTCGATGCATACTCAGGATATCATCAGATCTTCATGGCTGAAGAGGATGAGGAGAAAACCGCATTCATTACTCCATGTGGCACGTACTGCTTTGTACGGATGCCTTTCGGACTAAAGAATGCTGGTTCAACACTTGCAAGAGTAGTCAGTCATGCTTTTGAGCCACAGCTGCACAGAAATGTAGAAGCTTACATGGATGACATAGTGGTCAAGAGCAGGGACAAAGAGACTTTGATCCAAGATTTGGACGAAACTTTCACAAATCTGCGCAAGATCAATCTCAAGTTGAATCCTGAGAAGTGTGTGTTTGGAGTTCCTTCCGGCAAGCTTCTCGGATTCTTTGTGTCCCAGAGGGGGATTGAAGCCAATCCCGACAAGATCAAGGCCATCGAGAAAATCGAAGCACCGAAGCGAGTCAAGGATGTGCGAAGACTTGCCGGCTGTGTTGCTGCTCTCAGTAGGTTCATCTCTAAGTGTGCTGAGCGTGCCCTGCCGTTTTTCAAAATTTTGAAAAAGGCAGGTCCAATGAAATGGACTCCGGAAGTAGAGGCTGCGCTGCAGGACCTGAAGAGATACCTATCCTCTACTCCAACACTTGTCGCACCTAAGCCACAAGAGAAGTTGCTGCTATATCTGGCGGCAACCAATCAAGTGGTTAGTGCTGCGTTAGTAGTGGAGAGGGAGGCAGATGATGAGCCAGCAGCCGCGGCAAGCGAGTCCAGCGACAAGCAGGGGGCTTTCCCGTCAAGCTCTGGTCCGACAAGCCCTGATCCGACAAGTTCTGGTTCCGGCAAGGATGGATCTGCGCAGCCACAAGAAAAAAAATAAAATCAGAAGAAGAACCCAAGGGAAGCTTTCCGACAAGGAAGGTTACCTGTGCTGGGCTCTGTGATCACGGGCTCCTCCGCCAAGGGCTCGTCGGTTCCATCCCTCGCCGGAGATCCCTCCCTTGCCGGAGAGCGCCCCCTTGTCGGGGAATCGCCCCTTGGCGGCGTGGTCGAAGCAGACAGCACCTCCGGGGCGGTTTCTGATTGCCCCTGATGGGCCTGCTCTGCTCCTACACGAATGAATCAGCAATCAAGGTGTCAGCAAAATAAGAAACACCCTTGCGCGCCCCACAACTGGAAGTTAACCAAACACTTACGCTGGGGGCTGTGCTGGGGGCTGCTGCGTGGAGAAGGGACCGGGTCCGTCAAGGTAGTCTCGGACGAGTCCTCTGCCATCACAGCAGGGTCGTCCTCGATGACAACCACAGGGACCTTGGCCCTCTTCGCCGCTCTCTCGGCCAGAGTCCTAAAATAGAACAAGGATTCAGAGGGAAGCGAATCAGATGCAAAGCCAGAAACAACAAAGATCAAAGAAAGACAAGTACAGTGAGAAGAAAGTCTTACTCCTCCTCATCCTCCTCTTCGTCATCATCGGAGCTCAGCGCGGAGAGGTCGAAGTCCGGTACCCTCTCTGCGCGGTGTGACGGAGGAGTAGGCTCCCTTCGGCGTTTGCCGGGGGCTATGGCAGGATCAGGCGTGGCGGCCCGGGAAGACCCCGCCTCAGTTGCCGGCACAGCCTGGGACCCTCCCGCGGCAACGGTACTCGCCGCGGTGGAGCGTGTCCCACGGCGATGCGGCTGCTGGTCGGCCTACTCCCTTGCCGTATCTCCGACTCGACGGAGGCGCCTTCTCGGTTGGAATTGGGGCCGCGCTGGGGGCTCCGCCTGCGGCAAGCTGCTCGAAGATGGCTGGCCGCTCGCGCCCTCGGCAGGCTCGCTCGTTTCGGCCTCGGGCTCCCCCTCGCCAGCGACCTCTTCGGCAAGCTCTTCCCGATTGGCGAGGCTTGCCACCTCGGCTGCATCCGCCTCCGCCAGCGTGAAGCCAAACTCGCCCGCGGCAGCGGCTGCCGCCGCCTCTTCGGCCCTGGTGGCGATGTACAGCATCTCATTGTCGGTGGTGGCGCGGGTGAGGAGTTTCTGCTCGTCGGAGTTGATTGCCACCTCCGTCAAGTTATCGAAGAATTGCTGCACGACCTCGGCGGCAGGCTCTATCCAAGTGGCACTAATCCCGTGCGAGTCGCACTCTGGCATCATTGCGCAGATGCGATCACGCTGGGAGTTGTTGCACAGGGGGACGACGCCCTGCGGCAACCTGAACCACTCTGGATGGTTGGCGTCGTGCTTGAACAGCTCCCTCAGCATCCCGTCAAGCTCCAGAACGGTGAAGTTGAAGTTGAGGCCTGGACGCAGCCTCATGATATCCGCCGGTCCGCCAAACAGCCAGGCGGGCCTCCCCCTCTTCTGCAGAGGGGCGATGCGACGGCGAAGGAAATCCGCGCCAACCGCCCCCGCTGTGAGCCCGGCATGCCTGAGTCGGAGGATTCGGGTGGTGGCAATCTTCAGCTTGGCGTCGTCCGGCGACAGAGCGCTCCAGTCGCCGCCACGCACCACCCGAGTCTGGCGCAGTTTGGTGAATGGCTGCGGATTGGCATCACAGATCCAGCACCACTCCGCCCTCCACTCGTCCCACTTGCTGCGGAGTTCGCCCGTCAAGTACACCTCCTTCATGCCAATCCGGGAGGTCCAGGCGATTCCGCCAGCCAGTGGCTCCCCTTTCTCGACCCGGGGGGAGAAATAATGACAAAAAAGAGCGACATTGGGGAGGATGCCAACAAAGTTCTCGCAGAGGTGTGCGAAAACCGCCATTGTCAGAACGGCGTTGGGGGTGAAATCAAGAAGATGAAACCCGTAGGTGTTCATGATGTCGCAGAGAAAATCGGAAAAAGGTGGGCAGAGCCCGCAATAGAAGAACACAGGAAAGAAGTAGTAACCTCTGGGGCACTTTTTCGATTTGGATGCCTCAGCGGAAAGCGCCTGCGTGCGCGGGTGCGCCCGCGTCTCCGTCGACCAGAAGAGGTAGAACTCTGACCGCAGTGCCTCCGGGGTGAGCTCAGGGAGGAAAAGCACTCGCTTCTTGTGCAGTGCCTCGAGCTCCAGCGCCTCGGCCGACTTCGCAGCCTTCCCGGTCTTCGGAGCCATGGCGGAAGCAGTGGGGGAAGGCGAGGGCGATGGCGGCGACGGCGGCGACGGGCAGCGGAGCACTGCTCTCTTTCGACTCGGGAAGCAAAGGGGAGCGGCGGAGCTTTCAGAGGAAGGAACTGCAAGTGGCGAAGGTGGGGGAACGGCCCTGTTTCCTCTGCTTATAAACGGGGGATGCGAACGTTACGCATTTCCTGGAATTAAGTATTGACCACATTCTCTCCCACGACACCGCGATTGACGCGTGCCATTGCGGGAGGGCGCGGTGGACGCGGAGTCAGATTTAATGTGGACCCAGGCCGCGTGTGTCCGTGCCCTGTTTTGGGCCTCGCCCAACAGTGCTCGGCACCATGTATGGCCCAGGCCCGGGGGCTCCTGTCGGTGTACTAAAGTAGGGGTACCTTAGTACCCCGAACTTGGGCACGGGCAGCCGCAGCGCCCCGCGGCAAGGCTTGCCGGGCGTCCGCCAAGATCCTCCGCTGTCCCTATTTACTGCCATTCAAGAACAAAGTGTTAACTAAGAAGACAAGGCCCCGGCAAGAGGAGCTTGCCGGGAAGGACAAGGCCCCGGCAAGAGGAGCTTGCCGGGAAGGACAAAGGCCCCGGCAAGAGGAGCTTGCCGGGAAGGCCAACCAAGGCACTTCAAGAAACTTGCCGCGACGCCCCGCACGTCCCGGCAAGGCCCGGCGAGCGGCAAGCTTGCTGGTGCGACAAGATGAGGGCCGCGGCAAGGCGCTTGCCGCGGCAAGGCTGCCACTCTGCACTCGAGCTCCAGCGCATCCAACGACGTGTCATCCCAGGACTATCCCAGGAGCACGTGGCGAGGCGCTGTGCAGCCATGCGGTGCAAGGTGGCAAGCGAAGCTGACAAGGAGGCCATCGTGGCGATCAGTGGCGCCCCTAACGGTCGCTTCCCTGCACTGTTGGGGCGACCGGACGGGCATTAAATGCCTTTGTCCCCTGCCGTCAGAGTTAGGTAGGGGACACTGTTGGTAGTAGTTGTACCAACCTGCCACCTGTCCGTGACCCCCTTAGACTATAAAAGGGAGGCCCATGCGCACGTAGAAGGGGTTCGGAGTTTTCCCGCAGTTAGGTTCGGTTCCGCGACACCACAACCCACATACGCTCACACTACTGAGCAAGAACAAAATACAAACACAAAGCAGCAGTAGGAGTTTTATCTCTCCGGAGAGCTCCGAAGCTGGGTAAAACCCCCCGCGTGCTCTCGCCTCGATCCGCTCTGCGTGCGCCCTCCGCTCCCTTGCCGGACAAGAAGGGGCCCCTGCCCCATAGGTGCTCGTTCCCCACGACACCGGTAACGAGATTGAACTAGGTATTGGATACCGACGATCGAATCTTGGGCAAGTAACATACCGATGACAAAGGGAACAACGTATGTTGTTCTGCGGTTTGACCGATAAAGATCTTCGTAGAATATGTAGGAGCCAATATGGGCATCCAGGTTCCGCTATTGGTTATTGACCGAGAATAGTTCTAGGTCATGTCTACATAGTTCTCGAACCCATAGGGTCTGCACGCTTAAGGTTTCGATGACAGTTATATTATGAGTTTATGAATTTTGATGTACCGAAGGAGTTCGGAGTCCCGGATGAGATCGGGGACATGACGAGGAGTTTCGAAATGGTCGAGACATAAAGATCGATATATTGGACGACTATATTCAGACATCGGAAGGGTTCCGAGTGATTCGGGTATTTTCGGGGGTACCGGGGAGTTACAGGAATACGAGGAAGAAGCAATGGGCCTCATGGGCCAAGTGGTGGAAGAGAGGAGGCAGGGCGCGCGGCCCCCCTAGCCCAAACCGAATTGGACTAGGGGGCCGGCCCCCCTTTCCTACTCTTCCTCCCTCTCCTTCCTTCTCCTTCTCCTTCCCTCCCTTCCCCTCTCCTAGTTGGACTAGGAAAGGAGGGAGTCCTACTCCCGGTGGGAGTAGGACTCCTCCCTGGCGCGCCCTCCCTTGGTCGGCCGCCTCCTCCCCCTTGCTCCTTTATATACGGGGGCAGGGGGCACCTCATGACACACAAGTTGATCTATGGATCGTTCCTTAGCCGTGTGCGGTGCCCCCCTCCACCATATTCCACCTCGGTCATATCGTCGCGGAGTTTAGGCGAAGCCCTGCACCGGTAGAACATCATCATCGTCACCACGCCGTCGTGCTGACGGAACTCATCCCCAACGCTTCACTGGATTGAAGTCCGGGGGACGTCATCAAGCTGGACGTGTGCTGAACACGGAGGTGCCGTACGTTCGGTGCTTGGATCGGTCAATTCGTGAAGACGTACGACTACATCAACCGCGTTGTCATAACGCTTCCGCTTAACGGTCTACGAGGGTATGTAGACAACACTCTCCCCTCTCGTTGCTATGCCATCACCATGATCTTGCGTGTGCGTAGGAAATTTTTTGAAATTACTACGTTCCCCAACAGTGGCATCCGAGCCTGGTTTTATGCGTTGATGTTATATGCACGAGTAGAACACAAGTTAGTTGTGGGCGATATAAGTCATACTGCTTACCAGCATGTCATACTTTGGTTCGGCGGTATTGTTGGATGAAGCAGCCCGGACCGACATTACGCGTACGCTTACGCGAGACTGGTTCTACCGACGTGCTTTGCAGACAGGTGGCTAGCGGGTGTCAGTTTCTCCAACTTTAGTTGAACCGAGTGTGGGTATGCCCGGTCCTTGCGAAGGTTAAAACAGCACTAACTTGACGAACTATCATTGTGGTTTTGATGTGTAGGTAAGAACGGTTCTTGCTAAGCCCGTAGCAGCCACGTAAAACTTGCAACAACAAAGTAGAGGACGTCTAACTTGTTTTTGCAGGGCATGTTGTGATGTGATATGGTCAAGACGTGATGCTATATTTTATTGTATGAGATGATCATGTTTTGTAACCGAAGTTATCGGCAACTGGCAGGAGCCATATGGTTGTCGCTTTATTGTATGAAATGCAAACGCCCTGTAATTGCTTTACTTTATCACTAGGCGGTAGCGATAGTCGTAGAAGCAATAGATGGCGTAAACGACAACGATGCTACGATGGAGATCAAGGTGTCGCGCCGGTGACGATGGTGATCACGACGGTGCTTCGGAGATGGAGATCACAAGCACAAGATGATGATGGCCATATCATATCACTTATATTGATTGCATGTGATGTTTATCCTTTATGCATCTTATTTTCCTTTGATTGACGGTAGCATTTTAAGATGATCTCTCACTAAAAATTATCAATAAGTGTTCTCCCTGAGTATGCACCGTTGCCAAAGTTCGTCGTGCCCAGACACCACGTGATGATCGGGTGTGATAAGCTCTACGTCCATTTACAACGGGTGCAAGCCAGTTTTGCACACGCAGAATACTCAGGTTAAACTTGATGAGCCTAGCATATGCAGATATGGCTTCGGAACACGGAGACCGAAAGGTCGAGCGTGAATCATATAGTAGATATGATCAACATAAAGATGTTCACCATGGAAAACTACTCCATCTCACGTGATGATCGGTTATGGTTTAGTTGATTTGGATCACGTGATCACTTAGATGACTAGAGAGATGTCTGTCTAAGTGGGAGTTCTTAAGTAATATGATTAATTGAACTTAAATTTATCATGAACTTAGTCCTGGTATATTTTACAAATTATGTTGTAGATCAATAGCTTGCGTTGTTGCTTTCATATGTTTATTTTGATATGTTCCTAGAGAAAATTGTGTTGAAAGATGTTAGTAGCAATGATGCGGATTGGATCCGTGATCTGAGGTTTATCCTCATTGCTGCACAGAAGAATTATGTCCTTAATGCACCGCTAGGTGACAGACCTATTGCAGGAGCAGATACAGACGTTATGAACGTTTGGCTAGCTCAATATGATGACTACTTGATAGTTTAGTGCACCATGCTTAACGGCTTAGAATCGGGACTTCAAAGATGTTTTGAACGTCATGGACCATATGAGATGTTCCAGGAATTGAAGTTAATATTTCAAGCAAATACCCGAGTTGAGAGATATGAAGTCTCCAACAAGTTCTATAGCTAAAAGATGGAGGAGAATCGCTCAACTAGTGAGCATGTGCTCAGATTGTCTGGGTACTTCAATCGCTTGAATCAAGTGGGAGTTAATCTTCCAGATAAGATAGTGATTGGCAGAGTTCTCTAGTCACCATCACCAAGTTAGTGGAATCTCGTGATGAACTATAATGCAAGGGATGACGAAAACGATTCCCAAGCTCTTCGTGATGTTGAAATCAACGAAGGTAGAAATCAAGAAAGAGCATCAAGTGTTGATGATTGACAAGACCACTAGTTTCAAGAAAAGGGCAAAGGGAAAGAAAGGGAAACTTCAAGTAGAATGGCAAACAAGTTGTCACTCCCATGAAGAAGACCAAAGCTGGACCAAAGCCTGAAACTGAGTGCTTACACTGCAAAGGAAATGGTCACTGGAAGCGGAAATGCCCTAAATATTTGGTGGATAAGAAGGATGGCAAAGTGAACAAGGGTATATTTGATATACAGGTGTTTGATGTGTGCCGTACTAGTGTTTATAGTAGCCCCTGAGTATTTGATACTTGTTTGGTTGCTAATATTAGTAAATCGAAACAGGAGTTACAGAATAAACAGAGACTAGTTGAGGGTGAAGTGACGATGAGTGTTGGAAGTAGTTCCAAGATTGATATGATCATCATCGCACACTCTCTATACTTTCGGGATTAGTGTTAAACCTAAATAAATGTTATTTGGCGTTTGCGTTGAGCATGAATATGATTTGATCATGTTTATTGCGATACGGTTATTCATTTAAAGTTAGAGAATAAATTGTTATTCTGTTTACATGAATAAGACCTTCGATGGTCATACACCCAATGAACATAGCTTATTGGATCTCGATCGTAGTGAACACATATTCATAATATTGATGCCAAAAGATGCAAAGTTAATAATGATAGTGCAACTTATTTGTGGCACTGCCATTTGGGTCATATCGGTGTAAAGCGCATGAAGAAACTCCATAAAGATGGATTTTCGGAATCACTTGGTTATGAATCATTTGATGTTTGAGAACCGTGCCTTTGGGCGAGATGACTAAAACTCCGTTCTTCGGAACAATGGAACGAGCAACAAACTTGTTGGAAATAATACATATTGATGTATGCAGACCAATGAGTATTAAGGCTCGTGGCGGGTATCATTATTTTCTGACCTTCACAGATGATTTGAGCAGATATGGGTATATCTACTTGATGAAACATAAGTCTGAAATAGTTGAAAGGTTCAAAGAATTTCAGAGTGAAGTGGAAAATCATTGTAACAAGAAAATAAAGTTTCTGCGATCTGATTGTGGAGATGAATATTTGAGTTACGAGTTTGGTATTCAATTAAAACAATGTGGAATAGTTTCACAAACTCACGCCACCTGGAACACCACAATGTAATGGTGTGTCCGAACGTCGTAATCGTACTTTACTAGATATGGTGCGATCTATGATATCTCTTATCAGTTTACCACTATCGTTTTGGGGTTATGCATTAGAGACAGCTGCATTCACGTTTAATAGGGCACCATCTAAATCCGTTGAGACGACACCGTATGAACTATGGTTTAGCAGTAAACCTAAGCTGTCGTTTCTTAAAGTTTGGAATTGCGATGCTTATATGAAAAAGGTTTTCAACTTGATAAGCTCGAACCCAAATTAGAGAAGTGTGTCTTCATAGAATACCCAAAGGAAACTTTTGGGTAAACCGTCTATCACAGATCCGAAGGCAAGATATTCGTTGCTAAAAATGGATCCTTTCTAGAGAAGGAGTTTCTCTCGAAAGAAGTGAGTGGGAGGGAAGTAGAACTTGATGAGGTAACTGTACCTTCTCCCGAATTGGAAAATAGTTCATCACTGAAATCAGTTCCAGTGATTCCTACACCAATTAGTGAGGAAGCTAATGATGATGATCATGAAACTTCAGATCAAGTTACTACAGAACCTCGTAGGTCTTTCATAGTACGGTCCGCACCAAAGTGGTACGGTAATCCTGTTCTGAAAGTCATGTTACTAGACCATGATAAACCTACGAACTATGAGGAAGCGATGATGAGCCCAGATTCCGCAAAATGGCTTGAGGCCATGAAATCTGAGATGGGATCCATGTATGAGAACAAAGTGTGGACTTTGGTGGACTTGCCCGATGATCGGCAAGCCATAGAAAATAAATGGATCTTCAAGAGGAAGACGGACGCTGATAGTAGTGTTACTATCTACAAAGCTAGACTTGTCGAAAAATGTTTTTTGACAAAGTTCAAAGTGTTGACTACAATGAGATTTTCTCAACTGTAGCGATGCTTAAGTCTGTCTGAATCATGTTAGCAATTGCCACATTTTATGAAATCTGGCAAAAGGATATCAAAATTTTATTCCTTAATGGAGTTATTAAAGAAGAGTTGTATATGATGCAACCAGAAGGTTTTGTCAATCCTAAAGGTGCTATCAAAGTGTGCAAGCTCCAGCGATCCATTTATGGACTGGTGCAAGCCTCTCGGAGTTGGAATATACGCTTTGATGAGTTGACCAAAGCATATCGTTTTATACAGACTTTTTGAGAAGCCTTTATTTACAAGAAAGTGAGTGGGAGCTCTGTAGCATTTCTAATATTATATGTGGATGACATATTGTTGATTGGAAATGATATAGAAATTCTGGATAGCATGAAAGGATACTTGAATAAGAGTTTTTCAAAGAAAGACCTCGGTGAAGCTGCTTACACATTGAGCATCAAGATCTATATAGATAGATCAAGGCGTTTGATAAGATTTTTCAATGAATACATACCTTGATAAATTTTTTGAAATAGTTCAAAATGGAATAGTCAAAGAAGGAGTTCTTGCCTGTGTTGCAAGGTGTGAAGTTGAGTAAGACTCAAGACCCGACCATGGCAGAAAATAGAAAGAGAATGAAAATTCATTCCCTATGCCTCAATCATAGGTTCTATAAAGTATGCTATGCTGTGAACCAGACATATTGTATACCTTGCTCTGAGTTTGGCAAAGGGATACAATTTTGATCTAATAGTAGATCACTGGACAGCGGTCAAGAATATCCTTAGTGAGGACTAAGGAAATATTTCTCGATTATGGAGGTGATAAAAGAGCCTGTCGTAAAGAGTTACATCGGTGCAAGCTTTCACACCGATCCAGATGACTCTAAGTCTCAATCTGGATACATACTGAAAGTGGGAGCAATTAGCTAGAGTAGCTCCGTACAGAGCATTGTAGACATAGAATATTTGCAAAATACATACGGCTCTGAATGTGACAGACCCGTTGACTAAGCTTCTCTCACGAGCAAAACATGATCACACCTTAGTACTCTTTGGGTGTTAATCACATAAGCGATGTGAACTAGATTATTGACTCTAGTAAACCCTTTGGGTGTTGGTCACATGACGATGTGAACTATGGGTGTTAATCATATACAGATATGAATATTGGTGTTAAATCACATGGCAATGTGAACTAGATTATTGACTCTAGTGCAAGTGGGAGACTGAAGGAAATATGCCCTAGAGGCAATAATAAAGTTATTATTTATTTCCTTATTTCATGATAAATGTTTATTATCCATGCTATAATTGTATTAACCGGAAACATAATACATGTGTGAATACATAGACAAACATAGTGTCACTAGTATGCCTCTACTTGACTAGCTCGTTGAATCAAAGATGGTTAAGTTTCCTAACCATAGACATGAGTTGTCATTTGATTAACGGGATCACATCATTAGGAGAATGATGTGATTGACATGACCCATTCCGTTAGCCTAGCACTTGATCGTTTAGTATGTTGCTATTGCTTTCTTCATGACTTATACATGTTCCTGTAACTATGAGATTATGCAACTCCCGTTTACCGGAGGAACACTTTGGGTGCTACCAAACGTCACAACGTAACTGGGTGATTATAAAGGAGTACTACAGGTGTCTCCAAATGTACATATTGGGTTGGCATATTTCGAGATTAGGTTTTGTCACTCCGATTGTCGGAGAGGTATCTCTGGGCCCTCTCGGTAATGCACATCACT
Organism: Triticum timopheevii; assembly: GCA_963921465.1. Taxonomy (NCBI): domain Eukaryota; kingdom Viridiplantae; phylum Streptophyta; class Magnoliopsida; order Poales; family Poaceae; genus Triticum; species Triticum timopheevii. The sequence continues at coordinate 69,057,020 of OY997266.1, forward strand.
ATAAGCCTTGCAAGCAATGTAGCTAATGAGTTAGTTACGGAATGATGCATTACGTAACGAGTAAAGAGACTTGACGGTAACGAGATTGAACTAGGTATTGGATACCGACGATCGAATCTCGGGCAAGTAACATACCAATGACAAAGGGAACAACGTATGTTGTTATGCGGTTTGACCGATAAAGATCTTCGTAGAATATGTAGGAGCCAATATGGGCATCCAGGTTCCGCTATTGGTTATTGACCGAGAATAGTTCTAGGTCATGTCTACATAGTTCTCGAACCCGTAGGGTCCGCACGCTTAAGGTTTCGATGACAGTTATATTATGAGTTTATGAGTTTTGATGTACCGAAGGAGTTCGGAGTCCCGGATGAGATCGGGGACATGACGAGGAGTCTCGAAATTGTCGAGACGTAAAGATCGATATATTGGACGACTATATTCGGACATCGGAAGGGTTCCGAGTGATTCGGGTATTTTCGGGGGTACCGGGGAGTTACGGGAATACGAGGAAGAAGCAATGGGCCTCATGGGCCAAGTGGTGGAAGAGAGGAAGCAGGGCGCGCGGCCCCCCTAGCCCAAACCGAATTGGACTAGGGGGCCGGCCCCCCTTTCCTACTCTTCCTCCCTCTCCTTCCTTCTCCTTCTCCTTCCCTTCCTTCCCCTCTCCTAGTTGGACTAGGAAAGGAGGGAGTCCTACTCCCGGTGGGAGTAGGACTCCTCCCTGGCGCGCCCTCCCTTGGTCGGCCGCCTCCTCCCCCTTGCTCCTTTATATACGGGGGCAGGGGGGCACCCCATGACACACAAGTTGATCTACGGATCGTTCCTTAGCCGTGTGCGGTGCCCCCCTCCACCATATTCCACCTCGGTCATATCGTCGCGGAGTTTAGGCGAAGCCCTGCGCTGGTAGAACATCATCATCGTCACCACGCCGTCGTGCTGACGGAACTCATCCCCGGCGCTTCGCTGGATTGAAGTCCGGGGGACGTCATCGAGCTGGACGTGTGCTGAACACGGAGGTGTCGTCCGTTCGGTGCTTGGATCGGTCGATTCGTGAAGACGTACGACTACATCAACCGCGTTGTCATAACGCTTCTGCTTAATGGTCTACGAGAGTATGTAGACAACACTCTCCCCTCTCGTTGCTATGCCATCACCATGATCTTGCGTGTGCGTAGGAAAATTTTTGAAATTACTACGTTCCCCAACAGTTATGTGCACAAAAGAGGAGAACGATTCGATGTGGCGTTAGGATTGAGGGTAATTAACTACGTATGGTGACATAGAGACCTTGAACGTTCATGTGTGAGAGGTATACATGTATACGTGGGATGTGTGTGTGTGTGTGCGCGCGCGCATGATCGAGATAAAAGAAAGAAGACATAAGTCCTAAGATCAACGACATGGGAGAGACGGATCGGTATGACAATATGCATGCATGTGAGAATGCAGGGAAGAAGGCCCGACAATTGAGCATGTGTTTTTGTCTTTAAGAGATAGTGGCGTGGGCTGGAGCATGCATCTATGGCGAGCAGAGGGGGTGAGGCGCAACGATTGTGCAAAAGAGATCAACCTATAAATGCATATGTATGGATAGACATATATAGTGTGGGTGATAGGAAGCAAGACTCCGTGCAAGAAAGAAAAACTACAGATAGATACAGAGATGGAGACGCTAGCTAGAGAGACATCCGTTAGTTTGGGTGTCGGAGATGACCGTCGGGTGGTTCAAAGGGTGAAGTTATATATGTGTGTGAGAGGGCACTTGACTGCATGCATGTAGAGAGAAACATATGTAGTGTGCGTGATAGGAATCAAGAGTGAGGGCGAGAAAGATGGTTGATGGAGAAACAGATAAATAGAAAGATAAAGATGCTAGCTAGTGTGCGCTAGAGATAGGAGTCGAGTGGATCAGAAGGCTGGGTTATGTGTGTGGGTGTGAGAGAGATAGAGAGAGGGTGCATGTGAGTCACATACAAACAAATATCAGAGAGAAATGAGATCAAGAGAGATGGAGTTTTTTGTCTGCGAGAGAGAAAGATATTTCACAACGAGAGTGATAGCTAGAGAGACATATGAGGGAACGCAAGATATCTCTAGGGAGAGAGGGTGTGTTTGAGCGACATACAAGAGAACAATGGAGAAATATGAGACCCTGGGAGACAGAGTTTGTGTTTGTGTGTGAGAAAGAGATATTGAAGAGGAAGAGTCGTAGGTTCTCATATCTAAGGAGCGAAAGACATCTTTGTATGAGGGGTGTGCGAGTGGCACACATGGGAATAGTTGAGAGAAATGAGACCTCGGGAGACAAAGTTTTGTGTTTGTGTGAGAGAAAGAGATTCCACATGGAGAATCATAGCTGGAGACACATAGCAAGGAGCGAGATATACTTAGAGAGAGATAGAGTGATGAAGGTCGATGGGGAGAGTACCGTCAGTGTGTTACGAAGATAAAAGATCATTGTCGACATACAGGTAGCACGAGAGATTCCTGAGAGACGATGAACGCGTATAGGTCCAGAGAGATAGTCCTATATAAGCATGAGCGATAGCTATATGAGACGAATATCTGGATTAAAGGGGATTCAAATATTTAAACTGGAGATCACGACATCGATAATATCATAACGCAAATTGGTGTATCAAACATGCATATTCATTTGAATTTGGGCACACGTGTAATGTTATATAGTTTATCAATATTGGTGATCCATAGATTCTTCAATTACAAACAATGCCTGGTTTATATGCAATTAATGTCTAAACGGGATTACACTATATGTTGTGTGTGTGAAACACATTATACATGTTTGAGAAGTTAAAAAAACCCGCATGAAACACACATTAATTGGAGACAGTTAGCGAGGAATGCATACATTGGATTTCAACATAAAGTGGTTTCAAATATTTGAAAATCCAAATTGATGGATACAACCTTATGAATCTGAGATCATGCCATTTGTAAACCATATTTATGTATAAATGGTGTTGTGCTTTTGAAAGTATATATGTAAAAAAAATGATGTATATAGAATGTAATTCCAATTGAAAATGGATCCCGCCCGAAAAAGAAATAGTAGAATACAAATTGGATTCGAATTGAGTTGGCACGGTAAACGTGCACTGTGCAAAATTTGAACGAAGCGGGGAAAGTTGCAGTAACCACCCGAAACCAAAATCTGCGAGATGAAAATCACTACTGCCTATCCCTGCCGCGCAAAGCCTATCTGCTGGATTTCTATAGGATTCGATAGGGGTAGGTTTGTAATTTCACCCAAACGTGACATAACCGCCTCTCACCCGGATTCATACACGGTGGGTGCCAAAACACAGTGTGCCCTCGGCCGAAATCGACTCCCTCCCCGATTCATATTCATACACGGTGGGCGCCAAAAACAAACTCTCGTCGGCAAATATTCGGTGTATGCGAGATTACCGTCCTATCCCCAACCGACTAATGTTGCTGTGATGTAGTAGAAATTTGAAACATGGGCTAAGTTTGTAAATTTCTTCGCATTTGAGACAAGCGCGCCCTGAATACATGGTCCCCCCCCCCTTCCTCTCTACCTCCCTTTTCCCCATTCGTACTCCGTGGGCGCCAAACCACCCTCTCCACCCCACCCTCCTCCGTCCGCCGCTGTCCGCCACCCCATCCACCGCCGTCCTCCTCCACCATACCGGAGCTGATACCCCGACGCCGCCGTCCATTACAAGAGATCGACCTCTCTCATCCACGCCTTCGGACCGGGATCCTTGCATCCCGTCCTCTCGCTTCATCCCCGCCGTCGTCCACCTTGCCGGCGCCGCTCCTACGACCGTCTCGTCCACTGTGCCCCGCCACCACCGTCTACCCTCCTAGATCTGCTTCCACGCCGCCGACAGCCATCGCTACTGCAGCACCGTCAAATTCTCACCAGATGCGTACACGGCGCCGCACCAGAGGCGGTACTCTTTCGTATCTTCTCAACTTATTTATCGCAGCAAAAAAATAGATCGCCACTTCTTTACTCTGATTTCTTGTCTTGGTTGCGAAGTTGCCTTTGTCCGGTTTGCACCTTCAGATACGCCATGGCACGCTCAACACTATACTCCCAATGCTTATGGTTTTCCCCTTTTATATTCCACACTAGTTAAATCACAGTAGACTAAATTTCAAAATTGGGTCAGTCGATTTTTTAGAGCTCGCCAGAGTTCGCCGGTGCGATCCAAGGGGCTCGGGTGGTGTGGGGCCTCGCCGAACGAAGAAAACTCGATGCGGGTGGGGGGTGCGGGTGGCGGAGGAACACAGGCGGTGGGGGTCGGTGGTCCGGTCGGCGGCCCGTGCGGTGTTCTGTATGGGAAGAATCAGAGACAAGGAAGAAGAAGGGTTAGGAGACGTAGATCTTCATCCAACTGCCTGAAATGGTCGAGAGACAGCTGGGAGTTGCGTTCTTAATGTGCTCTGGTTCATCATGTGTGGGCACTGCGCAACCAACATTTTATTATCCAAAATCTGCTTGCTCTTCTTTACCATGTTCGATAGTGCTAGCCTGTACGTGATCGGTAGGCTTTCAATTACTAGCGGCAATACAACACCGTATTTTCAATCCAGTTCCACTTTCCCGATTTATATATCGTGGTTATGGTGTACCCCTGTTATGTACACTATGATCTGCCTAGTTGATGTGTGCTCTTGTTATCATGGTTTGGCAATAAACTATCTATACAGTATATTATGAACCTATCATCTACCAACTATCCCTACTTCTGGAGCCTATTTTTTGTGTACTTGTGCCAGATTATATAAATGCATGCACGATATTACAGCACACATGAGCTCTCTCATCAGAATCTAGTGATAGCACATAAGTGTTTACAGGGGCGCCCCTATATTAGAATATCATCTGCATTACAAAGATAATCTCACAACTATTTATGTTTTCATGGTTCTCAGATATTATACGCAATTACAGTGAATATCAGAATCCGTGCATCAGAAGAATATTGTGGAACACTACAATGACTTACAAATTTGGCACCAAGGCATTGAGTGCCATTCTGGAAGCAATGAAACTCGTACGCTCCCCACCTGTTGATTCTTGTTCAGAATATCATTCTAATGACTATTCTAACCTCGAGGAGTCAAAGGCAGATGGCCTGTCCTGTTCACCCATCAAGGTGCCTGTTCTAATTTGGCAAGGTTTTATTGATTGCGCGTATCTTGCATATGTTGTCTTGCATTTCTTCTACTTTGTTGCACCACCATCTGCTTAGTTTACTCATCATATAACTCGAGATGCTATGCCCATCCATTATCATACATATTCCATCTGTCATCATACCATGTTTTTCCACTCAAATGCTATTCTTGTGCATCAGACATCAAAAAGGAAGAGGGTGATTGCCAAACCTGAAGGAGCACCAGCAAAGTCCTTGAAAAACGTGGTGGTGCCAGAGAAATCAGACAGCGCCCCACTTATATTGGCTGTACAACTAGTGACACAAAACATAGGACCGACTCCAGCAGACTGTACCCATACTTCACTGGCCACACCACTAGCCCCACCACACATGACCTGCACTCTAGCAAAAGGTATACCAATTTCATTTGCCATAGCACCAGCCGTACCACAAAAAATTCCCACTCCAGCAAAAAGTACAGCAAGTCCACCGGCCGAAGACCTATCCCAACTGCAGAGATGGCCAATTCCTGCAGATTGGAACCCCATTCCATTTATTCCCAGTTTAAAAGACAATGCTTTCAATGTTGTTAGGGACTACGTGCATATATTCCCATCATGGGAAGATTATAGTGAAGACAAACACCATTTTCACATCTTCCTGTCCAACTTACGTGTAAGTGCTATTATTCATGGTTATTGTTTTCCTATTTTCTGCTGATCGAACACATCAATGATTTACATTACATTGTTGTAACTAGGTGAGGGTCAATCTGGATAGTCATGATGAGCAAAGCTTGCTTGTGCTTTTCAAGGAAGCATTGCAGCAGTATCGGTGTTACCTGAGGAAATCACACTTTCATGGCAAGTCTATAAACGAATTTCCAGTGAAGTCTCCTGTGCTAAATTTAGAAGACATTGAATGGAAAAACCTTGTTATGCACTGGTCTCATTCCCAGGATGAGGTATTGTCTATGAAATCACATGACAATTTGAACTTCTAATTTTCCGCATGTGCCTTACGGATCTTTTTTGCAGGAAATCAGCTCGAAGAAGAATTCCGGTTTGAAAAGAATGACAGGATATCGCAAATATGCTGCCTGCTGCTTTGCTCTTGTTAGTACCTGTTGTCCTGTATCACTATACTTGCATACATACCTGGTTCATTATGTGATAGCAGTATGCATGATAGCTTGCTTATCAATTGTTCGCTCCAAATTATCTGATCTGTATGAATGGTTACATTCGTGTAGAATATATCCAATGCCAATGAATTTTTTTAGCTCTGCATTGTTCTTGTAAGTACATGTTGTCCTTTATCAGTGTACTTATATTGACAGGTAGTTGTTCATGTACCATCCCTCTGCAGCTTATCTTCCTTTGCCCTCCATTTTCTACACATCAGATTTATATTTACTCTTACCATAAGGTTGGTACTGAAGAAGTTTAGTTGCGCATTGCTCTTGGCTGTGCCTTTTGCCTGTATCGTTGCACATACATTTATAGCTACTTGGTTATGTAGCATCACTCTTCATCTTATCTTAAATGTTCTCCATTTTTTCGTATATTATCACATCTATATTTACTCTTAACAAAATGTAGAATAAAGGCAATGCTTATGAAGAACATTCTGTGCTAAACTTCTTGAATTGCCCCCCCCCCCCATTAGCATGGACAAGGGCTTTATAGAGCCTGTCTTCACCAGTAATGTAAGTTTGTCCTTCTCAAGCCTTCAAACTTTGTTGTGTATATTTGGTTAGGCATGACTGCAATAGCTGTTTATTTTTGGTGTTTGCATCAAGTTGTATGTTTAAAGTTTATTATGTAGTTCATAAACAGAAGTTTGTCCTTCTCAATTTAAGTTTTCAGTTGTACAACCAAGTTCCTTCTTCATACCATGTAAATTAACTATACAGAGCAAGTGATCTTCTTTTGCACTGCATGTATGCTTCTGTTCTTCATCCGTAATCCAGTGGTGTGGTGAACCTACCCACTACAGCACAATGTCATATTCTGCAATGTCTTAACTATGAACAATGTCATATCATTCTACTATTATTTAAACCGCCTCTTTATTTGCCAATCTGAAATGGGATAAATTGACAACACACTAACCATTGATACTTATGAGTTCTTGATCTGTAATCCAGTGGTGTCGTGAAGCTGCCAACTCCTTCACAATGTCAATTCCTGCCATGTCTTGACCTGAACAATACCATATTGTGTTAATGCAATTTAAAACTGTGTCACTTTATTCGTCAGTAAGAAATGTGATGAATTGTCAGCACTGGTACTTTTATGTGCAAAACCTGTCATCTGTCTGCTTGTTTATCTTTCAGAGTCAGGAAGATATAAGTGTTGAACAAGCGCAGTCTCATCATCTTGCTCAGCTTCTTGTGCTGCAGCTCCCCAGCAGGGCTAACCTTTCTTGAACTCTATTGAAGTGCTGTCTGTTTTGTATATTATTTTGTCGGCGTGTTTATTTGCACTGGTGGCGATCTTTGATGCCTAGTGTATGTAATCTGCTGTCTGCTTGTGCTTTATTATCATAGTGGCGAACTTTGATGCCCAGTGGATGAAATATGCCGTAATTTCTTTATTGTATAGTCTAGGTTTTTTCTTATTCACAATGCTGCAGTTATTTTACTGTATATATATCCTGTCTTCGCAGTAAACCGCCCAAACCGTAAAATTACGGTACATAATCGGGCCGTCATGCAATCACGATGTATAATCCGCATCATGGGCCCCGTCAAACTGGCCCACTAGTAGATTCGGGCCTTTAATAGGCCAAGTAACCCCCAGCCCTCTTTTCGCAAGAAAACTCAATGGGCTTTTAGGAGGCTAAGAAGTAGGCTGGGCCTGAAACGTGCCGAATAGCTCACGGGTCGGCGGTAGCCCGAAATGGACCCCAGCCCATGATTGTGTGAATCAATTCACGGGCTTTTAATAGGCCAAAGTTGTCTCGGTCCTTGTTTGGCCCAATCAGATATCGGCTGCGAGCAGGGCGGATGCAAACCGGGCCATAGTTAGGCCCAACTATATGACGGGCTCTTAACAGGCCAAAATTAATATAGGGCCGAAATGTTAAATGGGCCCTTAACAGGCCGAAACTAATATCAGGCCGAATTACTAAATGGGACTTTAGCAAGTGGGCCCAAAAGCATAGCGTACAGTCAACGGGCCGAATCTGATATGGGCCATAATTGAGCCCAAAGCCTCTTAAAGGGCCGGACCTGATCTGGGCCGTGATTTGGCCCAGAAAGTGGGAGGCTTTTAACGGGCCGGATCTTATATGGGCCATTACTAGGCCCGGAACGTGGCAGGCCATTAATGGACCGGATCAATTATGGGCCGGCATTTGGCCCAAAACATGGCAGCCAGTTAATGGGTCGGCCTACTAGGATCCTCAAAATCTTGTGGGCCTACAGCTGGGTCGGCCCATTAATGTCGGCAAAATCTCGTGGGCCTTTACCTAGGCCGGCCCATTATGATCCGCAAGAATTTTGTGGGCCTTTACCTGGGCCGGCCCATTATGGCACACAAAAATCTTGTGGGCCTTTACCTGGGCCGGCCTATTATGGCCTGCGAAATCTTGTGGGCCTTTAGCTGGGCCAGCCCATTATAGTCCGCAAAATCTCGTGGGCCTTTAATTGGGCCGGCCCATTATGGGCCGCAAAATCTTGTGGGCCTTTAGTTGGGCCGACCCATTTAAACTTGATTGGCCGTGCCACGCGTCGATGTATCATAGGCGCCTTCTATCCAATGAGTGGATGACATCTGTCCAACGATGAGCCGACACGTGTTTCCTCCAGCCAATGATGATTTTACACATGGAAAATCCCCATTGGTCGGGGCTGTTAACGGGTTATCGGATCCAAAACCCGACCCGATAGCTTAACGGCGTTCCGTTACGGTGAATGTCACGTGTCGGTCACCCTTGACGAAAGCACTTTTGTGACGCGCGATTTATCGTCATGGAAGTGGACACTTCCGTGATGATAATTTTGGTAATGTCATCGAACACTTCTACGACAGCACAGGTATGACTATCTTGATTCTGTCATAAATTTGTCATGGATGTACATGCATGACAAAAAACGCGACCTACTATGACAAACACGTATCATCACGGAAGTGTATTTTTTTGTAGTGAGTGATATCTATCTAAGTGGGAGTTCTTAAGTAATATGATTAATTGAACTTTAATTTATCATGAACTTAGTCCTAATAGTTTTTGCATGTCTATGTTGTTGTAGATCAATGGCCCGTGCTACCATTCCCTTGAATTTTAATGTGTTCCTAGAGAAAGCTAAGTTGAAAGATGATGGTAGCAATTACACGGACTGGGTCCGTAACTTGAGGATTATCCTCATTGCTGCACAAAAGAATTACATCCTGGAAGCATTGCTACGTGTAAGGCCTGCTGCAGACGCAACTACGGACGTTGTGAACGTCTGGCAAAGCAAAGCTGATGACTACTCGATAGTTCAGTGTGCCATGCTTTACGGCTTAGAATCAGGACTTCAATGATGTTTTGAACGTCATGGAGCATATGAGATGTTCCAAGAGTTGAAGTTAATATTTCGAGCAAATGCCCGAGTTGAGAGATATGAAGTCTCCAACAAGTTCTATAGCTGCAAAATGGAGGAGAATAGTTCTGTCAGTGAACACATACTCAGAATGTCTGGGTACCATAACCACTTGACTCAGCTGGGAGTTAACCTTCCTGATGATAGTGTCATTGACAGAGTTCTTCAATCACTGCCACCAAGCTATAAAGGCTTCGTGATGAACTATAATATGCCAGGGATGACAAAAATGATTCCCAAGGTCTTCGCAATGCTAAAGGTTGCGGAGGTAGAAAGCAAGAAGGAGCATCAAGTGTTGATGGTCAACAAGACAACTAGTTTCAAGAAAAAAGGTAAAGGGAAGAAGGGGAACTTGAAGAAGAATAGCAAGCAAGTTGCTACTCCCGGGAAGAAGCCTAAGTCTGGACCTAAGCCTGAAACTGAGTGCTTCTATTGCAAAGGGACTGGTCACTCGAAGCGGAACTGCGCCAAGTATTTTGCGGATAAGAAGGATGGCAAAGTGAAAGGTATATTTGATATACATGTTATTGATGTGTACCTTACTAATGCTCGTAGTAGTGCCTAGGTATTTGATGCTAGTTTTGTTGCTCATATTTGCAACTCGAAATAGGGGCTTCGGATTAAACAAAGATTGGCTAAGGACAAGGTGATGATGCGCGTCGGAGATTGTTCGAAGGTCGATGTGATCGCCGTCGGCACGCTACCTCTACATCTACCTTCGGGATTAGTTTGAGACCTGAATAATTGTTATTTGGTGCCAGCGTTGAGGATGAACATTATATCTGGATCTTGTTTGATGTGAGAAGGTTATTCATTTAAATCAGAGAATAATCATTCTTCTATTTATATGAGTAATATCTTTTATGGTCATGCACCCTTGTTGAGTGGTCTATTTTTATTGAATCTCAATCGTGGAGATACACATGTTCATAATATTGAAGCCAAAAGATGCAAAGTTGATAATGATAGTGCAACTTATTTGTGGCACTGTCGCTTAGGTCATATTGGTGTAAAGCGCATGAAGAAACTCCATGCTGATGGGCTTTTGGAATCACTTGATTATGAATCACTTGGTGCTTGCGAACCATGCCTCATGTGCAAGATGACTAATACTCCGTTCTCCGGAACAATGGAACAAGCTACAGACTTATTGGAAATATTACATACTGATGTATGCGGTCCAATGAGTGTTGAGGCTCGTGGCGGGTATCGTTATTTTCTTACCTTCACAGATGATTTGAGCATATATGGATATATATATATATACTTAATGAAAAATAAGTCTGAAACATTTGAAAAGTTCAAAAAAATTCAGAGTGAAGTGGAAAATCATCGTAATAAGAAAATAAAGTTTCTACGATCTGATCGTGGAGGCGAATATTTGAGTTACGAGTTTGCTCTTCACTTGAAAGTTGAAACAATGTGGAATAGTTTCGCAACTCACGCCACCTAGAACACCACAGCATAATGGTGTGTCCGAACGTCGTAACTGTACTTTATTGGATATGGTGCGATCTATGATGTGTCTTACTGATTTACCGCTATCATTTTGGGGTTATGCTTTAGAGAAGGCTACATTCACTTTAAATAGGGCACCATCAAAATCCGTTGAGATGATGCCTTATGAACTGTGGTTTCGCAAGAAACCAAAGTTGTCGTTTCTTAAAGTTTGGGACTGCGATGCTTATGTGAAAAAGCTTCAACCTGATAAGCTCGAACCCAAATCGGAGAAGTGCGTCTTCATAGGATACCCAAAGGAAACTGTTGGGTACACCTTCTATCACAGATACGAAGGCAAGATACTCGTTGCTAAGAATGGATCCTTTCTAGAGAAGGAGTTTCTCTCGAAATAAGTGAGTGGGAGGAAAGTAGAACTTGATGAGGTAATTGTACCTTCTCCCGAATTGGAAAGTAATTCATCGCTGAAATCAGTTCCAATGATCCCTACACCAATTAGTGAGGAAGCTAATGATGATGATCATGAAACTTCAGATCAAGTTACTACCGAGCCTCGTAGGTCTTCCAGAGTACGGTCCGCACCAGAGTGGTACGGTAATCCTATTCTGGAAGTCATGTTACTAGACCATGATGAACCTACAAACTATGAGGAAGCGATGATGAGCCCAGATTCCGCGAAATGGCTTGTGGCCATGAAATCTGAGATGGGATCCATGTATGAGAACAAAGTGTGGATTTTGGTGGATTTGACCGATGATTGGCAAGCCAAAGAAAATAAATGGATCTTCAAGAAGAAGACTGACGCTGACGGTAATGTTACTGTCTAAAAATCTCGACTTGTTGCGAAAGGTTTTCGACAAGTTCAAGGAGTTGACTACGATGATATTTTCTTACCCGTAGCGATGCTTAAGTCTGTCTGAATCATGTTAGCGATTGCCGCATTTTATGATTATGAAATTTGGCAGATGGATGTCAAAACTGCATTCCTTAATGGTTTTCTTGAGGAAGAGTTGTATACGATGCAACCAGAAGGTTTTGTCGATCCAAAGGGTCCTAACAAAGTGTGCAAGCTCCAGCGATCCATTTATGGACTGGTGCAAGCCTCTCGGAGTTGGAATAAACGCTTTGATAGTGTGATCAAAGCATATGGTTTTATATAGACTTTTGGAGAAGCCTGTATTTACAAGAAAGTGAGTGGGAGCTCTGTAGCATTTCTAGTATTATATGTGGATGACATGTTGTTGATTGGAAATGATATAGAATTTTTGAATAGCATAAAAGGATACCTGAATAAGTGTTTTTCAATGAAATACCTCGGTGAAGCTTCTTACATATTGGGCATCAAGATCTATAGAGATAGATTAAGACACTTAATTGGACTTTCACAAAGCACATACCTTGATAAAGTTTTGAAGAAGTTCAAAATGGACCAGTCAAAGAAAGAGTTCTTGCCCGTGTTACAAGGTGTGAAGTTGAGTCAGACTCAATGCCCGACAACTGCAGAAGATAGAGAGAAAATGAAAGTCATTCCCTATGCTTCAGCCATAGGTTCTATCATGTATGCAATGCTGTGTACCAGACCTGATGTGTGCCTTGCTATAAGTATAGAAGGGAGGTACCAAAGTAATCTAGGAGTGGAGCACTAGACATCGGTCAAGAACATCCTGAAATACCTGAAAAGGACTAAGGATATGTGATGCGGAGCATCCACGATCATCCCCATGGATGTATCTACATCTCCCATGAAACCACTTGGACCAATGACAAGAGCTCGAGCAAAGGCTATCAAAGATAAGGTGAACTCGCTCCTCTCCGAACTCCCACTTTCTGCACATGAGACATGGCTAATACCTCAAGTGGAAACACTATGTGTGATCAAGCACTTGGAGGAAGGCCACAGAATAGATATATCCAATGGACAAGACGGCGAGGACACCAAAAACGAAGGAGAAGAAGAAGAGCTACCAAAGAAGCTCCGGCGAGCGGATGTCCGCCCAGGACCAGACGTCCAACGCCTGACGCTCCAGCCCGCGGACGTCCGAGCAGGACCGGACGTTCGGTGCCTGAAGGCCCAGCCAACCCAGGTCCTAGCCGATGAGAGCTACACCGAGCGGACGACCGGCCCACACCGGACGACTGGCAAGTCCACACCCGAAGCGTTTCAGCGGAAGACCGAAGCAACCGGACGACCGGAGACAGGACGACCAGCCACCTCCGGACGTCCGGCACAACGATCACTGATACGTCTCCAACGTATCTATAATTTTTGATTGTTCCATGCTATTATATTACCCGTTTTGGATGTTTATGGGCTTTACTCTACAATTTTATATCATTTTTGGGACTAACCTACTAACCGGAGGCCCAGCCCGAATTGCTGTTTTTTGTGCCTATTTCCGTGTTTCGAAGAAAAGGAATATCAAACGGAGTCCAAACGGAATGAAACCTTCGGGAGCAAACTTTTCGGAACAAACGCAATCCAGGAGACTTGGAGTGGACGTCAAGCAGCAAATGAGGCGGCCACGAGGGTGCCCGACGCGCCCTAAGGGGATGGGCACGCCCCCCACCCTCGTCGGCCCCTCGTGGCTCAACCGACATTATATATCCACGTACCTTGAAAACATCCAGGAGCACCACGAAAAATTATTTCAACCACCGCAACCTTCTGTATCCGCGAGATCCCATCTTGGCGCATTCGCTGGTGCTCCCCCGGAGGGGAATCAACGACGAAGGGCCTCTACATCATCTCCAAGGCCTCTTCGATGAGTTGTGAGTAGTTTACCACAGACCTTCAGGTCCATAGTTATTAGCTAGATGGCTTCTTCTCTCTCTTTGAATCTCAATACAAAGTTCTCCTTGATCTTCTTGGAGATCTATTCGATATAACTCTTTTTGCGGTGTGCTTGTCGAGATCCGATGAATTGTGGGTTTATGATCAAGTTTATCTATGAGAAGTATTTGAATCTTTGCAAGTCTCTTCGAATTATCAGTTTGGTTTGGCCTACCAAATTGATCTTTCTTGCAATGGGAGAAGTGCTTAGCTTTGGGTTCTATCTTGCGGTGTCCTTTCCCAGTGACAGCGGGGGCAGCAAGGCACGTATTGTATTGTTGCCATCGAGGATAAAAAGATGGGGTTTATATCATATTGCTTGAGTTTATCCCTCTACATCATGTCATCTTTCTTAATGTGTTACTCTATTCTTCATGAACTTAATACTCCAGATGTAGGCAGGAGTCGGTCGATGTGTGGACTAATAGTAGTAGATGCAGAATCATTTCGGTCTACTTGTTGCAGACGTGATGCCTATATACATGATCATGCCTAGATATTCTCATAACTATGCACTTTTCTATCAATTGCTCGACAGTAATTTGTTCACCCACCGTAATACTTATGCTATCTTGAGAGAAGCCACTAGTGAAACCTATGGCCCTCGGGTCTATCTATTATCATATAAGTTTTCCATCTACTTTTATTTGCACCTTTTATTTTCCAATCTATATGATAAAAATACCAAAAATATTTATCTTATCATATTATCTCTATCAGATCTCACTTCTGCAAGTTACCGTGAAGGGATTGACAAACCCTTTATCGCGTTGGTTACGAGGTTCTTGTTTGTTTGTGTAGGTGTGTGGGACTTTTGAGGAGCCTCCTACTCGATTGATACCGTGGTTCTCAAAAACTGAGGGAAATACTTATGCTACTTTGCTGCATCACCCTTTCCTCTTCAAGGGAAAAACCAACGCATGCTCAAGAGGTAGCAAGAAGGATTTCTGGCGCCGTTGCCGGGGAGGTCTTCTCTCAAGTCAATACATACCAAGTACCCATCACAAACTCATCTCCCTCGCATTAAATTATTTGCCATTTGCCTCTTGTTTTCCTCTCCCCCACTTCACCTTTGCCTTTTCTTCGCCCCTCTTTCATTTGATCTTATGTTTGCTTGTGTCTCCATGTGCCTTCTATGTGCTTGCATCTTTGCTTGCTAAAAATCTATTGATATGGATCCACTTAAAGTGTTCTACTTGGATCATCTTTGATCCTTATACACTCATGCTGAAACCCCAACTAGCCTAGTTGATGGGAAATCTTTAGATGAGCATGCTCATTTTGTGCATCACCGTTTGTCTGAAAAGGGGAGACTCTTATGGGATCAAATAAACAGATTGTTGTGTTATGCTTGGAATCTTTGTGAAATTTATGATTTTACTTGTTGCTCTGAGAACCCTAAAAAACACCTTCCCTACCTATGTGAGTTTAATGTTAATGAAATCTTATCTTCTTATGCAAAGGGTGTTTATAGTTACTATGATATCGAATAAATTGAAGAATTTGTTGCTTTTCAGGGTGCTTATGAAGTTGCTTCTTTGATTGAAAAGTATGGTATTACTCTCTACGAATTTGAAAAATTTGACATACTTAAATATTGCTATGAAAACTATGCTCATAATGTCTATGTCAAAGAATTTATTGAGAGAATAAGTGTTGCTTTGGAAGAAAATAATGATATGCATGAATCTATAGATAATGATTCCGCTTATTTGATTGAAATATCCCTTGACGAACATGATGCTTGCTATTCTTGTGGCCATGATGCCAATATTTATGAAGATGAATTTGCTATAGTTCCTTATCTTAAACATGAGATCGTTGCTATTGCACCCATACTTGGTAGTTCCTTCAATGAAAAGCATGATTGCAATGATGTTACTATAAACTCTTTTGATGTCAATTGTGCTAATAATATGCAAAACCCTAAGCTTGGGGTGCTAGTTTTTCTATGTCTACTACTTGTTGAAATGATCATGATTGGGGTGATTCTTCTTTTGATCTTGAAAATTTATTTAACCCCCATGATGAATATGAGATTGATAATAGAGTTTGCAATATTATTGAGAGTGAGTTTGGAAGAGTGTCAACTTTAGATCCCACCTATTTGGATTTTGATCAATCTTACGAGTTTATTGATAAAAGTGGGCTTGGAGAGGTCATGACTTTAGTTAATGTTAATCCCACTATTTTGGAAGAGTGTCAACTTCGCATGCATGTGGATCGTGTTGAAAATACTTTATATGATAGCTATTTTGTTGAATTTTCTTATGATCCTACATGTAATTATTATGAGAGAGGAAAATATGGTTGTAGAAATTTGCATGTTACTAAATTACCTCTATTCATGTTGAGATTGCTATCATCTCTTTGTTCTTCCTTGCATATGCTAGTTTTTGCTTGCCTTGATAATTTGTTTGCTTACAAGATGCCTATGCATAGCAAGTATGTTATACTTAGATGTGTTTTTCACATGCTACATGATGCTCTCTTTATGCTTCAATTCTTGTCTTTCATGTGAGCATCATTGAAATCTCAATGCCTAGCTAGGGGCGTTAAACGATAGCGCTTGTTAGGAGGCTACCCAACTTTATTTTTGTTCCTTGCTTTTTGCTTCTGTTTAGTAATAAATATTTTGTATAGCCTTTGTTTATATGTGGTTTTATGTTTTAATTAGTGTTTGTGCCAAGTAGAACCTATAGGATAACCTACGGTGATAGTTAATTTGATCCTGCTGAAAAACAGAAACTTTTGCGCACACGAGAATAATTTTAATAAATCACAGACACGTGCTTTTGTGTTGATTATTTTTGAAGTAGATCCATAGAAAAATTCCCAGGACTTCCTATTTTGGTAGTATTTTTAGAGTTCCAGAAGTACTCGAAAGTTACAAATTGCTACAGATTGTTCTGTTTTTGACAGATTCTGTTTTTCGTGTGTTGTTTGCTTATTTCGATGCATCTATGGCTAGTATCGGGGGGTATAAACCATAGAGAAGTTGTAATACAGTAGGTTTAACACCAATATAAATAAAGAATGAGTTCATTACAGTACCTTATGTGGTGGTTTTTCTTTTTTGCACTAATGGAGCTTATGAGATTTCCTGTTGAGTTTTGTGTTGTGAAGTTTTCAAGTTTTGGGTAAAGATTTGATGGACTATGGAATAAGGAGTGGCAAGAGCCTAAGCTTGGGTATGCCCATGGCACCCCAAGATATTCAAGCACAACCAAAATCCTAAGCTTGGGGATGCCCCGGAAGGCATCCCCTCTTTCGTCTTCGTCTATCGGTAACTTTACTTGGAGCTATAATTTTATTCGCCACATGATATGTGTTTTGCTTGGAGCGTCTTGTATGATATTAGTCTTTGCTTTTTAGATTACCACAATCATCCTTGATGTACACACCTTTTGGGATAAACTCACATGATTTGGAATTTATTAGAATACTCTATGTGCTTCACTTATATCTTTTAAGCTAGATTATTTTGCTCTAGTGCTTCACTTATATCTTTTAGAGCACGGCGGTGGTTTAATTTTGTAGAAATTGTTGATCTCTCATGCTTCACTTATATTATTTTGAGAGTCCTTTAGAACAGCATGGTATTTTCTATGGCTATAAAATTGGTCCTAGAATGATGGGCATCCAAGTTGGGTATAATCATAACTATCATAGGAAGTGAATTGGATGCAATGATCAATTTGATGCTTGATAATTGTTTTGAGATATAGAGGTGGTGATATTAGAGTTATGCTAGTTGGGTAATTGTTAATTTAAAAAATACTTGTGCTGAAGTTGGCAAGTGTCGTAGCATGCACGTATGGTAAAAGTTGTGTAACAAATTTGTTGCATGGGATGCTCTTTTGATTGCCTTTCCTTGTGTGAAGGTCGGGGGCACGCGATGGTTAACTCCTACCAACCTCCCCCCTAGGAGCATGCATAGTAATACTTTGCTTCGAGGGATAATAAAACTTTTGCAATAAGTATATGAGTTCTTTATGACTAATGTGAGTCCATGGATTATACGCACTTTTACCTTTCCATCATTGCTAGCCTCTTCGGTATCGTGCATTGCCCTTTCTCACCTTGAGAGTTGGTGCAAACTTCGCCGGTGCATCCAAACCCCATGATACGATACACTCTATCACACATAAACCTCCTTATATCTTCGTCAAAATAGCCACCATACCTACCTATCATGGCATTTCCAGAGCCATTCCGAGATATATTGCCGTGCAACTTTCCACCGTTCCATTCATCATGACACGTTTCATCATTGTCATATTGCCTTGAATGATCATGTAGTTGACATCGTATTTGTGGCAAAGCCACCATCATAAATTTTCATACATGTCACTCTTGATTCATTGCCCATCCCGGTACACCGCCGGAGGCATTCATATAGAGTCATATCTTGTTCTAGTTTTGAGTTGTAATTCATGAGTTGTAAATAAATAGAAGTGTGATGATCATCGTTATTAGAGCATTGTCCCTTATAAAAAAAGAAAAGAAAAAAAAGAAAGGCCAAAAAAGGCCAAAGGAAAAAAAGGAAAGGCCCAAAAAAAGAAAAAAAAGAAAAGAAATAAAAGGGGGGGGGAATGTTACTATCCTTTTCCACACTTGTGCTTCAAAGTAGCACCCATGTTCTTCATATAGAGAGTCTCATTTGTTGTCACTTTCATATACTAGTGGGAATTTTTCATTATAGAACTTGGCTTGTATATTCCAACGATGGGCTTCCCCAAAATGCCCTAGGTCTTCGTGAGCAAGCAAGTTGGATACACACCCACTTAGTTTGTTTTCTTGAGCTTTCATACATTTATAGCCCTAATGCATCTGTTGCATGGCAATCCCTACTCCTCATGTTGACATCAATTGATGGGCATCTCCATAGCCCGTTGATTAGCCTCGTCAACGTGAGACTTTCTCCTTTTTTTTGTCTTCTCCACACAACCTCCATCATCATATTCTATTCCATAAATAGTGCTATATCCATGGCTCACGCTCATGTATTGCGTGAGAGTTGAAAAAAGTTGAAGCGCATTAAAAAGTATGAACCAATTGCTTGGCTGAAACCCGGGTTGTTCTTGATGGGAGTATTTTGTGTAATGAAAATGAAACATAGCCTAACAATATGATTTTGTAGGGATGAGCCTTCTAAAGCCAAGTTATTTTGAGAAGACATGATTGCCTTGTTAGTATGCTTGAAGTATTACTGTTTCCTATGTCAATATGAACTTTTATTTTGAATCATTTGGATCTGAACATTCATGCCACAATAAAGAAAATTACATTGAGAACTATGCTAGGTAGCATTCCACATCAAAAATTCTGTTTTTACCATTTACCTACTCGAGGACGAGCAGGAATTAAGCTTGGGGATGTTTGATACATCTCCAACATATCTATAATTTTTGATTGTTCCATGCTATTATATTACCCATTTTGGATGTTTATGGGCTTTACTTTACACTTTTATATTATTTTTGGGACTAACCTACTAACTGGAGGCCCAGCCCGAATTGCAATTTTTTTGCCTATTTCAGTATTTCAAAGAAAAAAGGAATATCAAACAGAGTCCAAACGGAATGAAACCTTCGGGAGCGAACTTTTCGAAACAAACGCAATCCAGGAGACTTGGAGTGGACGTCAAGCAGCAAACGAGGCGGCCACGAGGGTGCCCGGCGCACCCTAAGGGGGTGGGCGCGCCCCCCACCCTCGTGGCTCAACCGACATACTTCTTCCTCATATATATATATATATATATATATATATATATATATATATATATATATATATATATATATATATATATATATATATATCCACGTACCTGAAAACGTCCAGGAGCACCATGAAAAACTATTTCCACCGCTGCAACCTTCTGTATCCGCGAGATCCCATCTTGGAGCCTTCGCCGGCGCTCGGCCGGAGGGGGGATCGACCATGGAGGACCTCTACATCATCTCCAAGGCATCTCCGATGAGTTGTGAGTAGTTTACCACACACCTTTGGGTCCATAATTATTATCTAGATGGCTTCTTCTCTCTCTTTGAATCTCAATACAAAGTTCTCCTTGATCTTCTTGGAGATCTATTCGATGTAACTCTTTTTGCGTTGTGTTTGTCGATATCCGATGAATTGTGGGTTTATGATCAAGTTTATCTATGATAAGTATTTGAATCACCTCTGAATTCTTTTAGGTGTGATTGGTTAGCTTTGCAAGTCTCTTCGAATTATCAGTTTGGTTTGGCCTACCAGATTGATCTTTCTTGCAATGGGAGAAATGCTTAGCTTTGGGTTCAATCTTGTGGTGTCCTTTCCCAGTGACAGCAGGGGTAGCAAGGCACGTATTGTATTGTTGCCATCTAGGATAAAAAGATGGGGTTTATATCATATTGCTTGAGTTTATCCCTCTACATCATGTCATCTTTTTTAATGCGTTACTCTGTTCTTCATGAACTTAATACTCTAGATGCAGGCAGGAGTAGGTCGATGTGTGGAGTAATAGTAGTAGATGCAGAATTGTTTCGATCTACTTGTTGCGGACGTGATGCCTATATACATGATCATGCCTAGATATTCTCATAACTATGCACTTTTCTATCAATTGCTCGACAGTAATTTGTTCACCCACCGTAATACTTATGCAATCTTGAGAGAAGCCACTAGTGAAACCTATGGCCCCCGGGTCTATCTATTATCATATAAGTTTTCCATCTACTTTTATTTGCATCTTTTATTTTCCTATCTATATCATAAAAATACCAAAAATATTTATCTTATCATATTATGTCTATCAGATCTCACTTTTGCAAGTTACCGTGAAGGGATTGAAAACCCCTTTATCGCGTTGGTTGCGAGGTTCTTGTTTGTTTGTGTAGGTGCGTGGGACATTTGAGGAGCCTCCTACAGGATTGATACATTGGTTCTCAAAAGCTGAGGGAAATACTTACGCTACTTTGCTGCATCACCATTTCCTCTTCAAGGGAAAAACCAACGCATGCTCAAGAGGTAGCAAGAAGGATTTCTGGCACCGTTGCTGGGGAGGTCTTTGCTCAAGTCAAGACATACCAAGTACCCATCACAAAATCATCTCCCTCGCATTACATTATTTGCCATTTGCCTCTCGTTTTCCTCTCCCCTACTTCACCTTTGTCTTTTCTTCGCCCCTCTTTCGTTCGATCTTATGTTTGATTGTGTCTCCATGTGCCTTCTATGTGCTTGCATCTTTGCTTGCTAGAAATCTATTGATACGGATCCACTTAAATTGTTCTACTTGGATCATCTTCGATCCTTATGCGCTCGTGCTGAAACCCCAACTAGCCTAGTTGATGGGAAATCTTTAGATGAGCATGCTCATTTTGTGCGTCACCGTTTGTCTGAAAAGGGGAGACTCTTATGGGATCAAATAAATAGATTGTTATGTTATGCTTGGAATCTTTGTGAAATTCATGATTTTACTTGTTGCTCTGAGAACCCTAAAAACAGCTTCCCTACCAATGTGAGTTTAATTATAATGAAATCTTATCTTCTTATGCAAAGGGTGTTTATAGTTACTATGATATCGAACAAATTGAAGAATTTGTTGCTTTTAAGGGTGCTTATGAAGTTGCTTCTTTGAGTGAAAAGTATGATATTACTCTCTACGAATCTGAAAATTTTGACATACTTAAATATTGCTATGAAAACTATGCTCATAATGTCTATGTCAAAGAATTTATTGAGAGAATGACTGTTGCTTTGGAAGAAAAATAATGATATGCATGAATCTATAGATAATGATTCCGATTATTTGATTGAAATATCCCTTGATGAACATGATGCTTGCTATTCTTGTGGCCATGATGCCAATATTTATGAAGATGAATTTCCTATAGTTCCTTATGTCCAACATGAGATCGTTGCTATTGCACCCATACTTGGGTAGTTCCTTCAATGAAAAGCATGATTGCAATGATGTTGCTATAAAATCTTTTGATGTCAATTGTGCTAATAATATGCAAAACCCTAAGCTTGGGGGTGCTAGTTTTGCTATGTCTACTACTTGTTGCAATGATCATGATTGGGGTGTGAGGGAGTCCTGGACTAGGGGGTGTTCGGATAGCCGGACTATTATCATCGGCCGGACTCCAAGACTATGAATATACAAGATTGAAGACTTCGTCCCATGTCCGGATGGGACTTTCCTTGGCGTGGAAGGCAAGCTTGGCGATACGGATATGTAGATCTCCTACCATTGTAACCGACTCTGTGTAACCCTAGCCCTCTCCGGTGTCTATATAAACCGAAGGGTTTTAGTCCATAGGACGAACAACCATTACAACAATCATACCATAGGCTAGCTTCTAGGGTTTATCCTCCTTGATCTCGTGGTAGATCTACTCTTGTGCTACCCATATCATCAATATTAATCAAGAAGGAGTAGGGTTTTACCTCCATCGAGAGGGCCCGAACCTAGGTAAAAACAACGTGTCCCTTGTCTCCTGTTACCATCCGCCTAGACGCACAGTTCGGGACGCCCTACCCGAGATCCACCGGTTTTGACACCGACATTGGTGCTTTCATTGAGAGTTACTCTATGTCATAATCGATAGGCTTGATGGCTTCTTCAATCAACAACAACGCAGTCCAGGATGAGACTTTTCTCCCCGGACAGATCTTCGTGTTCGGCGGCTTCGCACTGCGGGCCAATTCGCTTGGCCATCTGGAGCAGATCAAAAGTTACGCCCCTGGCCATCAGGTAAGGTTTGGAAGCTTAAACTTCACGGCCGACATCCGCGGAGACTTGATCTTCGATGGATTTGAGCCACAGCCGAGTGAGCCGCACTGTCACGATGGGCATGATTTAGCTCTGCCGCCGGACAGCTCCCTGGAAGCCGCACATGAGTCCGCTCCGACCCCTAGTTCGGAGCCGACCGCGCAGATCGAGGACAGGTGGTTGGACACTGCCTCGGGGGCTGCAATCTCTATGGCGATGGAGCCGAACACTGACCCTGTCCCTGGCAAAGCTCGTGACTCTGAGGTGTCGGACTCCTTGCCGGGCTCCGAACCTCCTGCACCCCTGCCAACCGAATCCGATTGGGCGCCGATCATGGAGTTCGCCGCTGCGGACATCTTTCAGCACTCACCCTTTGGCAACAATCTTTAATTCGCTAAAGCATCTCTCGTTATCAGGAGAGCCCTGGCCGGACTTCGGTCAGGACGGTTGGGATACGGATGACGATGAAATTCAGAACCCACACACCACCCACTTTGTAGCCACTGTCGACGATCTAACCGACATGCTAGACTACGACTCCGAAGACATCGACGGTATGGACGACGATGCCGGAGACGACCAAGAACTAGCGCCTACGGGGCACTGGAATACCACCTCGTCATACGACATATACATGGTGGACATCCCAAAGGACGGGAACGGCGAAGAAGCAGCGGAGGCAGATTCCCCTAAGAAACAGCCCAAGCGCCAACGTCAGCGGCGCCGCTCTAAATCCCGCCATAGCAAGAATGAAGATTCCGGCACCGGAGATAATAACACCCCAGAGTGCCGAAGACAACCCCCTCCAGCAAGATACAGCGCAGGAGGACGCAGAAGCCAACCCTCATGAGAGAGCGGCAGACCGGAGACGAGGCAAGCCTCAACGACGACGAATTCGTCGTGCCTGAGGATCCCGTCGAACAAGAGCATTTTAAACGCAGGCTAATGGCCACGGCAAATAGCCTAAAGAAAAAGCAGCAACAGCTTCAAGCTGATCAAGATCTGCTAGCCGACAGATGGACTGAAGTCCTGGCGGCCGAAGAGTATGAACTCGAACGCCCCTCCAAAAGCTACCCAAAACGCAAGTTGCTCCCCTGATTAGAGGAGGAGGCATATAAACCTTCATCACCAGCGCACAATACGGCAGACCAACCACCTCGTGGCCGTGACAGAGAGGCATCTAGGCCCTCCACCAGGACCGTACCCCGGCATCGTCCGAAAAGTACGAAGCCACGGGGGAATGCGCCGGACTTGCGAGACATATTGGAGGACAAGGCAAGACAATCAAGATCGATCTATGGATCACGTGGGCGCCCCACGATGCGAGACGACTTCCGTCATGCCGGATACAGCAACTCCGGCCGGGCCGAACACACTAGACAAAGCTCTCCTGAGCTGCGTCGCGATATTGCCTAGTATAGAGGCGCCGCACACCCACTATGCTTCACAGATGAAGTAATGGATCATCAAATCCCTAAAGGGTTTAAACCCGTGAACATTGAATCCTACGATGGCACAACAGACCCCGCGGTTTGGATCGAAGACTATCTCCTTCACATCCATATGGCCCGTGGTGACAATCTCCATGCCATCAAATATCTCTCACTCAAGCTTAAAGGACCAGCTCGGCATTGGCTTAACAGCTTGCCAGCAGAATCAATTGGGTGTTGGGAGGACCTGGAAGCCGCATTCCTTGACAACTTCCAGGGCACATATGTGCGACCACCAGACGCCGATGACCTAAGCCACATAATTCAGCAGCCAGACGAGTCGGCCAGACAGTTCTGGACACGGTTCCACACAAAGAAAAATCAAATCGTCGACTGTCCGGATGCTGAGGCCCTCGCAGCCTTCAAACACAACATCCGTGACGAGTGGCTCGCCGGCACCTAGGACAGGAAAAGCCGAAATCCATGGCAGCCCTCACATCACTCATGACCCGCTTCTGTGCGGGGGAGGACAGCTGGCTAGCCCGCAGTAACAACCTCAGCAAAAATGCTGGCAGTCCGGATACTAAGGACCGCAATGGCAGGTCGCGTTGAAACAAAAACAAACGCCGTGTTAACGGCGATAACACTGAGGATACGGCAGTCAACGCCGGATTCAGAGGCTCTAAACCCGATCAACGGAAGAAGCCACTCAAAAGAACCACTCTGGGTCCGTCCAATTTGGACCGAATACTCGACCGCTCTTGCCAGATACATGGCACCCCCGAAAAGCCAGCTAACCACACCAACAGGGATTGTTGGGTATTCAAGCAGGCAGGCAAGTTAATTTCCGAAAACAATCACAAGGGGCTGCACAGCGATGACGAGGAGGAGACTCGGCCGCCGAACAGTAGAGGACAGAAGGGTTTTCCCCCACAAGTGCGGACGGTAAACATGATATACGCAACCCACATACCCAAGAGGGAGCGGAAGCGTGCACTAAGGGACGTATATGCGATGGAGCCAGTCGCCCCGAAGTTCAATCTATGGTCCTCTTGCCCAATCACTTTTGATCGAAGGGACCACCCCACCAGTATCCGCCATGGCGGATTCACCGCATTGGTTTTAGACCCAATCGTCGATGGATTTCACCTCACTAGAGTCCTGATGGACGGCGGCAGCAGCCTGAACCTTCTTTATCGGGATACAGTGCGCAAGATGGGCATAGACCCCTCAAGGATTAAACCTACAAAGACGACCTTCAAAGGCGTCATACGAGGTGTTGAGGCCAATTGTACAGGCTCAGTCACACTGGAAGTGGTCTTCGGATCCCCGGATAATTTCTGAAGCGAGGAGTTAATCTTTGACCTAGTCCCGTTCCGCAGTGGCTATCATGCTCTGCTCGGACGGACCGCATTTGCAAAGTTCAACGTGGTGCCGCATTATGCATACCTTAAGCTCAAGATGCCAGGCCCTCGTGGAGTCATCACGGTCAACGGAAACACTGAACGCTCCCTCCGAGCGGAGGAACACACAGCGGCTCTCGCGGCAGAAGTACAGAGCAGCCTCTTAAGGCAATTTTCGAGTCCGGCTGTTAAACGACCGGACATGGCCAAACGCGCCCAGAGTAAAATACATCAAGACCACCTGGCACGTTCCGAGCACGCGTAGCAATGCGGCCCCAACCCCAGCCCTTGCATGATTGCAAGACCAGCTCTTCGCGTACATCATTACGCTCTGGAGATACCATGGGCATAGGGGGAGGGGCATGACCACGACAAGCCCAGAGTGTGGCTCAACCACACCAGGGGCTCCCAAGTGTGTCGCTCTTTTTTTCTATTTATCCACAGGACTCTGTTCACCAGAGACCCTGTCCGGTGGTAAATCTGCCGAACTCACGATGCAACAGCCAGGAAAGGACAAAGGCTACGACGAACACTCAGGTAGTCTCCATTATGAGCACTAAATTTGTTAAATACACCATTCCGCAGCCTACCCCTGGAGGGGGACATGTCTAATAGTCCAATCCCTTGCTTACCGCACTACTTGTATCGTTCTGCACACATGGCAGAATTCCTTGAAAAAACAATGCATCACTTTTCGCTTGTAATTGCATTCCTTTCTTACATATATGTTCATTCATGACGTTTTGCATCCGTACACTTTGGTATGGCCGAATACACCAGGGGCTTATGTTCCCCGCATTATGGTGTGATAAGTCCGAACACTTTCACAAGTGCGGCACCCCGAACTTATAGCATTATATGCATCGGCTCCGAATCATGTCTTGGGTCAATAGTTGGGTTTGCCCGGCTCCCATGTTTTGGTACCTTACATTCCGTTTCGTCGGCTAAGGTAGCACTGGGAGAACCACTGCGATTGCGCCCCGGTTGAGCTGGGCGAGTGCCTCAGTGGAGAAAGCTAAAATTGACCGTCATGATAAGGCGAGAGCTGGTCGCTGTTCGAGAGGTCTTTTCGAGTCCCTAAAGACTTATGTCGCTTAGAGCGAGGAACCGGCTTCGTCCGGCCCAGGCGTGGATAGCGCCCCGAACTCGGTCTTCCGAACACTAGGGGCTTCGCCAAAATTTAAAATTATAGAATTCTATGGCTAAGTGAGAGTGTTCAAGCATTATAAGTCTGGTTGCCTTGTTCGTTGTGTTGAGCGCCTCCCTAGATGGACCCAAAAATGGGAACAAGAGCGCTCAAGTTTATCCCGAACACCCCAGCACTCGTGGCATGGGGGCTGAAGCCGATGACTTGCCATCTCTCAGATTTGATAAACGGCCGCACAGAAGGTAATACTTTAAATTAATAAGCGTTGCTTAGCGCATATGAACAAAGTTTTCAGCGCACAGGATAACACATTGCGAGTCTACTCAAATATTACATCTTTGGGGCACTCATCCGCAATCTTGCGGGCACCCTTCAGGACACTCTTATAATACATTTCGAGTGTGCGATACTCCTTGCCCGCCGGCGGCGCGTCCGTCAGAAGCTTCTCAGCATCCAGCCTGCCCCAGTGCACCTTTGCGCGGGCAAGGGCCCGACGGGCACCTTCAATGCAGGCGGAGCGCTTGACGACTTCCACCCAAGGGCACGCATCCACCAGCCGCCGCACGAGGCCGAAGTAGCTCCCAGGCATGGCCTCTTCAGGCCACAGCCGGACTATGAGGCCCTTCATGGCCTGCTCGGCTACCTTGTGGAGCTCGACCAGCTGCTTCAGCTGGTCGCTAAGGGGCACCGGATGTCCGGCCTCAGCATACTAAGACCAGAAGACCTTCTCCGTTGGGCTCCCCTCCTCGGCCCGGTAGAATGCGGCAGCATCGGACACGCTGCATGGAAGATCTGCAACGCTCCTAGAGAGCTCCGAATTCGGGTAAGTAATAGGTAATTCACTTTCACATGCTTGCTTTGCATGAAAAAAGCCTTACCCGCCGCTATTTTCTTCACCGCCTCAATCTCCTGGAGGGCCTTATGGGCCTCGGCCTTAGCGGCTTTGGCACTCTCAAGAGCCGAGGCAAGCTCGGACTCTCGAGTCTTCGAGTCGCGCTCCAAACTCTCATGCTTCTCCATGAGAGCCTGGAGCTCTTGCCGCACCTCCGCCACCCGCGCCTCCTGCTTCTCTCGCTCTGCTCGTTCCGCGGCCGCATTACGTTCGGCCGCGGACATGGCCTCCTTCAGAGTCGCCACCTCGTTCGTGGCCCCTACAGTGCCCACGTTATCCTTGTTATTTATATTGCAACCAAAATCCTTTTCTGTAAGGTACAAATTTAATACGGTGTTACTCACCTTCTTTGTCCTCGAGTTGCTTCTTGGCAAGGCCGAGCTCGTTCTCGGTCCGCTCAAAGTCCTGCTTCAAAGCACCGACCTCTGCAGTCAATGCGGCAGAGGTCAGCAGCGCAGCCTGCAACCCCATATTGACATAATTTTTAGAACTCCTACGTATATCTTTTTAGATCCCCAGTCCGGTTTTTCTTTCTAAACACCGAACTGAGCATCAGGGGCTACTGTCTATGCGGTATTACATTGCATATTTTTAAACTTCTTACCTCAAAGCCTATTAGAGGGCTGCTGCAGGCTTCGGTCAGCCCGCTCTTGGCAAGCTGAACCTTCTGAATCACCGCACTCATGATAGTACGGTGTTCTTCCTCGATGGAAGCGCCGTTGAGCGCCTCCAACAAGTTGTCCGGTGCCTCCGGTTGGACGGAGGCTGCTGGTGTCACGGTCTTGCCCTTCTTACGAAGGGGCCGCCTGCCGGGCTCCGGAACCACTGCGGGTTCCGGTGCGGAGTCCGGTGTGAAGTCCGGGAGGTTGCCCTGTGGCACCTCCGGAGCCTCCCCCTCCCGGCGGGTCCCCTCTTGGGATCCCACCTCGGCGTCCTCAGCGTCACGAGGGGTAGAGGCGGTCGCAATGGAATCCACATCCGACGGAGCCAAGGACCCGCTCGAGGAAGCGGGAAGATCGTCCTCGGCCGGACTACAGGTTGTATGCGGTATTAGAAGGACACTACATGGCACAAAGATAAATTATAAATCATTCAGGAATCCGGATACTTACGATCTTGCCGGGGGCTTGGCCCTTGAGGGCCACTCCCCGTCGCCGTCGCCGGCGTTGGCGGAGCAGTCCGGAGGAAGGGTCCTTCCCTTCTTGGACCCTTCGGCCTCCCCCGTTGGGGAAGCCTTCCTTTTCCTCTCTCCCCCCTCCTGGGGAGAGTCCTCTTTCTCCTCCTCGTCTTCGGGGGAGGAGTCCGCCTTGGAGCCATCGAATGATGAGTCCGATGCCACCTGGCACCGGGAACTCCTTCGGGTTCCCGTGGCCTTCTTCTTGGCCTTCTTCTCTGGCACCACATAAAGTGCCGGGACTAGCAGCCCCGTTAAACGGGTATAACCTATCCGGACGTCCTCTGCCAGTCTTGTTAAAGGCATTGGGAATTTTAGATCCCACAATAGAGTCAAACTATGAAAGAAATAAATGTTCCATAAAGGATAACATATCTTACCACACCGGTTGGGCGTTCCGTGCTGAATCCGCGATCTTCAGTTGCGGATGCGGGGGCTTCTCCGCCCTTGAACAGCACCCTCCAGGCAGCTTCGTACGTTTGTCAAAGAGCCCGCTAAGGGTCTGGTGCTGTGCCGGATCAAACTCCCACAGATTGAAGGCTCGTTGTTGGCAGGGGAGAATCCGGCGGACGAGCATGACCTGGATCACGTTGACAAGCTTGAGCTTCTTGTTCACCAGGGTCTGGAGACAGGACTGGAGTCCGGTCAGCTCCTCCGAACTGCCCCATAGCAAGCCCTTCTCTTTCCAGGAGGTGAGCTGCATGGGGGTACCAGATCTGAACTCGGGGGCCGCAGCCCATTTAGGGTCACGTGGCTCGGTGATATAGAACCACCCCGATTGCCACACTTTGATGGTTTCCACGAAGGCGCCCTCGAGCCAGAGGACGTTGGGCATCTTACCCTCCATGGCGCCTCCGCACTCCGCTTGGACGCCCTTCACTACCTTCGGCTTGACATTGAAGGTTTTTAGCCACAAGCCGAAGTGGGGCTGGATGCAGAGGAAGGCCTCGCACACGACGATAAACGCCGAGATGTTGAGGATGAAGTTTGGCGCCAGATCGTGGAAGTCCAGGCCGTAGTAGTACATGAGCCCCCGGACGAAGGGATGAAGTGGGAAGCCCAGTTCGCGGAGGAAGTGGGGAAGGAATACGACCCTCTCATGGGGCCTGGGGGTGGGGATGAGCTGCCCCTTGTCAGGCAGCCGGTGCGCGATGTCGCTGGACAGGTATCCGGCGCCGCGCAGTTTTTTGATGTGCCCCTCCGTAACGGAGGAAGCCATCCACTTGCCTCCCGCTCCGGACATGGCTGGAGAAGGTTGAGACGAGATGTGCGGACTTGGGCGCTGGAGCTCGAGTGCGCGGAGATGGATAGGCAAAGGAGGAAGAAGGCGTAGGTGAAAAGGGTGGATCCTTATCCCCTTATATATGGACGGACGAAAACTATGCGTCCCCACCGGCCTGGTAAAACTCGCCTATCTCCCAAGCGCCACAATCAATGGCGCGGTTGGGTTACCCATGTCCGTATTGTTGGGAATCCCGGAATAAGGGGAACACGATCTCTGCTTCGACAAGACGTGCCAAAGAAACCGCTTCGCTAAACGCGCTGAGGTGGTATAAAATTTAAGTAAAGGCTTGGTAGTGGCGTGATGTCATGCCACGAAATACGTCAGCAGATCGAACTTGTGTACATATTATTCTCTCTACGGTGCTATGTGGAATTTATTTTGCAGAGCCGGACACTATCCTGGTGTTCGCAATCTTCTATGAATTATTCGGAGGAGGAACCCGCCTTGCAATGCCGAACAATATGCGCGCCGGACTCATCGTCATTGAAGCCTAGTTCAGGGGCTACTGAGGGAGTCCTGGACTAGGGGGTGTTCAGATAGCCGGACTATCATCATTGGCTGGACTCCAAGACTATGAAGATACAATATTGAAGACTTCGTCCCGTGTCCGGATGGGACTTTCCTTGGCGCGGAAGGCAAGCTTGGCGATACGGATATGTAGATCTCCTACCATTGTAACCGACTCTGTGTAACCCTAGCCCTCTCCGGTGTCTATATAAACCGAAGGGTTTTAGTCCGTAGGACGAACAACCATTACAACAATCATACCATAGGCTAGCTTCTAGGGTTTAGCCTCCTTGATCTCGTGGTAGATCCACTCTTGTACTACCCATATCATCAATATTAATCAAGCAGGAGTAGGGTTTTACCTCCATCGAGAGGGCCCGAACCTGGGTAAAAACATCGTGTCCCTTGTCTCCTGTTACCATCCGCCTAGACGCACAGTTCGGGACCCCCTACCTGAGATACGCCGGTTTTGACACCGACAGGGTGATTCTTCTTTTGATCTTGAAAATTTATTTAACCCCCATGATGAATATGAGATTGATAATAGAGTTTGCAAAATTATTGAGAGTGGGTTTGGAAGAGTGTCAACTTTAGATCCCACCTATTTGGATTTTGATCAATCTTATGAAATTTTTGATAAAAGTGGGCTTGGAGAGGTCATGACTTTAGTTAATGTTAATCCCACTATTTTGGAAGAGTGTCAACTTCGCATGCATGTGGATCGTGTTGAAAATACTTTATGTGATAGCTATTTTGTTGAATTTTCTTATGATCCTACATGTAATTATTATTAGAGAGGAAAATATGGTTGTAGAAATTTTCATGTTACTAAATTACCTCTCTTCATGTTGAGATTGCTATCATCTCTTTGTTCTTCCTTGCATATGCTAGTTTTTTCTTGACTTGATAATTTTTTTGCTTACAAGATGCCTATACATAGGAAGTATGTTAGCCTTAGATGTGTTTTTCACATGCTACATGATTCTCTCTTTATGCTTCCATTCTTGTCTTTCATGTGAGCATCATTGAAATCTCAATACCTAGCTAGGGGCGTTAAACGATAGCGCTTGTTGGGAGGCAACCCAATTTTATTTGTGTTCCTTGATTTTTGCTTCTGTTTAGTAAAAAATATTTCATCTAGCCTCTGTTTAGATGTGGTTTTATGTTTTAATTAGTGTTTGTGCCAAGTAGAACCTATAGGATAACCTACGGTGATAGTTAATTTGATTCTGCTGAAAAACAGAAACTTTTGCGCGCACGAAAATAATTTTAGTAAATCACAGACACGTTCTTTTGCGTTGATTCCTTTTGAAGTAGATCAATATATATATTTCCAGGGACTTCCTATTTTGGTAGGATTTTTAGAGTTCCATAAGTACTCGAAAGTTACATATTGCTACAGATTGTTCTGTTTTTGACAGATTCTGTTTTTCGTGTGTTGTTTGCTTATTTCGATGCATCTATGGCTAGTATCGGGGGGTATCAACCATAGAGAAGTTGGAATACAGTAGGTTTATCACCAATATAAATAAATAATGAGTTCATTAGAGTACCTTATGTGGTGGTTTTTCTTTTTTGCACTAACGGAGCTTATGAGATTTCCTGTTGAGTTTTGTGTTGTGAAGTTTTCAAGTTTTGGGTAAAGATTTGATGGACTATGGAATAAGGAGTGGCAAGAGACTAAGCTTGGGTACGCCCATGGAACCCAAAGATATTCAAGTACAACCAAAATCCTAAGCTTGGGGATGCCCCGGAAGGCATCCCCTCTTTCGTCTTCGTCTATCGGTAACTTTACTTGGAGCTATATATTTATTCGCCACATGATATGTGTTTTGCTTGGAGCGTCTTGTATGATATTAGTCTTTGCTTTTTAGATTACCACAATCATCCTTGATGTACACACCTTTTGGGAGAAACTCACATGATTTGGAATTTATTAGAATACTCTATGTGCTTCACTTATATCTTTTAAGCTAGATAGTTTTGCTCTAGTGCTTCACTTATATCTTTTAGAGCACGGCGGTGGTTTAATTTTGTAGAAATTGTTGATCTCTCATGCTTCACTTATATTATTTTGAGAGTCCTTTAGAACAGCATGGTATTTTCTATGGCTATAAAATTGGTCCTAGAATGATAGGCATCCAAGTTTGGTATAATAAAAACTATCATAGGAAGTGAATTGGATGCTATGATCAATTTGATGCTTGATAATTGTTTTGATATATAGAGGTGGTGATATTAGAGTTATGCTATTTGGGTAATTGTGAATTTAAGGAATACTTGTGTTGAAGTTGGCAAGTCCCATAGCATACACGTATGGTAAAAGTTGTGTAACATATTTGTTGCATGGGATGCTCTTTTGATTGCCTTCCCTTGTGTGGAGGTCGGGGGCGCGCGATGGTTAATTCCTACCAACCTCCCCCCTAGGATCATGCGTAGTAGTACTTTGCTTCGAGGGCTAATAAAACTTTTGCAATAAGTATATGAGTTCTTTATGACTAATGTGAGTCCATGGGTTATACGCGCTTTTACCTTTCCATCGTTGCTAGCCTCTTCGGTGTCGTGCATTGCCCTTTCTCACCTTGAGAGTTGATGCAAACTTTGCCGGTGCATCCAAACCCCATCATATGATACGCTCTATCACACATAAACCTCCTTATATCTTCCTCAAAACAGCCACCATACCTACCTATCATGGCATTTCCAAAGCCATTCTGAGATATATTGCCATGCAACTTTCCACCGTTCCGTTCATCATGACACGTTTCATCATTGTCATATTGCCTTGCATGATCGTGTAGTTGACATCGTATTTGTGGCAAATCCACCTTCATAAATTTTCATACATGTCACTCTTGATTCATTGCCCATCCCGGTACACTGCTGGAGGCATTCATATAGAGTCATTCTTGTTCTAGTTTTGAGTTGTAATTCATGAGTTGTAAATAAATAGAAGTGTGATGATCATCATTATTAGAGCATTGTCCCTTATAAAAAAAGAAAGGCCAAAAAAATAAAGGCCAAAGAAAAAAAAGGCCCAAAAAAGAAAGAAAAAAAAGAAAAGAAATAAAAAGGGGGGACAATGTTACTATCCTTTTCCACACATGTGCTTCAAAGTAGCACCATGTTCTTCATATAGAGAGTCTCATTTGTTGTCACTTTCATATACTAGTGGGAATTTTTTATTATAGATCTTGGCTTGTATATTCCAACGATGGGCTTCCTCAAAATGCCCTAGGTCTTCGTGAGCAAGCAAGTTGGATGCACACCCACTTAGTTTGTTTTGTTGAGCTTTCATACATTTATAACACTAGTGCATCCGTTGCATGGCAATCCCAACTCCTCATGTTGACATCAATTGATGGGCATCTCCATAGCCCGTTGATTAGCCTCGTCAACGTGAGACTTTCTCCTTTTTTGTCTTCTCCACACAACCTCCATCATCATATTCTATTCCACCCATAGTGCTATATCCATGGCTCACGCTCATGTATTGCGTGAGAGTTGAAAAAAGCTTAAGCGTGTTAAAAAGTATGAACTGATTGCTTGGCTGAAATCGGGCTTGTTCTTGATGGGAGTATTTTGTGTAATGAAAATGAAACATAGCCTAACTATATGATTTTGTAGGGATGAACCTTCTAAAGCCATGTTATTTTGAGAAGACATGATTGCCTTGTTAGTATGCTTGAAGTATTACTATTTCTTATGTCAATATGAACTTTTATTTTGAATCATTTGGATCTGAACATTCATGCCACAATAAAGAAAATTACATTGAGAATCATGCTAGGTAGTATTCCACATCAAAAATTCTGTTTTTATCATTTACCTACTCGAGGACGAGCAGGAATTAAGCTTGGGGATGTTTGATACGTCTCCAACATATCTATGATTTTTGATTGTTCCATGCTATTATATTACCCGTTTTGGATGTTTATGGGCTTAACTTTACACTTTTATATCATTTTTGGGACTAACCTACTAACCGGAGGCCCAGCTCGGATTGCTGTTTTTTTTCTATTTTAGTGTTTCGAAGAAAAGGAATATCAAATGGAGTCCAAACGGAATGAAACCTTTGGGAGTGAACTTTTCGGAACAAAGAAATCCAGGAGACTTGGAGTGGACGTCAAATAGCAAACGAGGCGGCCGCGAGGGTGCCCGGTGCGCCCCCCACCCTCGTGGGCCCCTCGTGGCTCAACCAACATACTTCTTCCTCATATATATATTGTATCCGTGAGATCCTGATACGTCTCCAACGTATCTACTTTTCCAAACACTTTTGCCCTTGTTTTGGACTCTAACTTGCATGATTTGATTGAAACTAACCCGGACTGATGTTGTTTTCAGCAGAACTGCCATGATGTTGTTTTATGTGTAGAAAACAAAAGTTCTCGGAATGTCCTGAAAATCCACGGAGGCACTTTTTGGAAAATATAAAAAATACTGGCGAAACAATCAAGACCAGGAGGCACACCCTATCCACGAGGGTGGGGGGCGCGCCCTCCCCCTGGGCGCGCCCCCTGTCTTGTGGGCCCCCTGAGGCTCCGCCTACCTCAACTCCAACTCCATATATTCCATCTCGCAGAGAAACAAATCAGAGAGAAAGTTTCATCGCGTTTTACGACCCGGAGCCGCCGCCAAGCCCTAATCTCTCTCGGGAGGGCTGATCTGGAGTCCGTTCGGGGCTCCGGAGAGGGGGATTCGTCGCCGTCGTCATCATCAACCATCCTCCATCACCAATTTCATGATGCTCACTGCCGTGCGTGAGTAATTCCATCGTAGGCTTGTTGGACGGTGATGGGTTGGATGAGATTTACCATGTAATCAAGTTAGTTTTGTTAGGGTTTGATCCCTAGTATCCACTATGTTCTGAGATTGATGTTGCTATGACTTTGCTATGCTTAATGCTTGTCACTAGGGCCCGAGTGCCACGATTTCAGATCTGAACCTATTATATTTTCATGAATATATGTGTGTTCTTGATCCTATCTTGCAAGTCTATAGTCACCTATTATGTCTTATGATCCGACAACCCCGAAGTGACAATAATCGAGATACTTCTCAGTGATGACCGTAGTTTGAGGAGTTCATGTATTCACTTGTGCTAATGCTTTGTTCCGGTTCTCTATTAAAAGGAGGCCTTAATATCCCTTAGTTTCCGCTAGGACCCCGCTACCACGGGAGGGTAGGACAAAAGATGTCATGCAAGTTCTTTTCAATAAGCACGGATGACTATTTACGGAATACATGCCTACATTACATTGATGAATTGGAGCTAGTTCTGTGTCACCCTATGTTATAGCTATTACATGAGGAATCGCATCCGACATAATTATCCATCACTGATCCAATGCCTACGAGCTTTTCACATATTGTTCTTCGCTTATTTACTTTTCCGTTGCTATTGTTACAATCACTACAAAACCCAAAAACATTACTTTTGCTACCGTTACCTTTATTATCATACCACTTTGCTACTAAATACTTTGCTGCAGATACTAAGTTATCCAGGTGTGGTTGAATTGACAACTCAACTGCTAATACACAAGAATATTCTTTGGCTCCCCTTGTGTGGAATCGATAAATTTGGGTTGAATACTTTATCCTCGAAAGCTGTTGCGATCCCCTACACTTGTGGGTTATCAAGACTAATTTCTGGCGCCGTTGCCGGGGAGCATAGCTCTATTCTCTGAGTCACTTGGGATTTATATCTGTTGATCACTATAAAGAACTTGAAAGACGACAGAACCAAGATTTTGCCCTCAACTACGAGGGGAGGTAAGGAACTGTCATCTAGCTCTGCAGTAGATTCTTCTTCTGTTATTAGTAAGCTTGCGACGCCTAAACCTGCTACTGCTATGAATTCTGATATATCGCATGTTATTGATGATGCCACTTCTGCTATGCATGATACTTATGATGAAACTACTTCTGTGCGTGATACTACTTTGCCATTAGGTGAATTTCTTGATGAACAACTTGCTAGGGCTAGAGAGAATGAAATTATTGAAGATGCTATTATTGATGATAGTGATGATGAAAATTCTCCCAATGATTATGAATTGCCTGTTGTTCCTGAGGGTTATGTTATGAAGGAAGAAGCTGCTAGAGCTATCTTTGCTTGCAATGATAGATATGATCTTAAGAAATTATTAGCTAAATGGAAGCAGCAGTCCCTTAATGCTAGAATGAAACCTGACCCTGCCTTTGCTACTTCACCTATCTGTGTTACTGATAAGGATTATGAATTCTCTGTTGATCCTGAGATTATTACTTTAGTTGAATCTGGTCCTTTTTATGGCCTTGAATCTGAAACTGTTGTGGCACATCTTACCAAGTTGAATGATATAGCCACCCTGTTTACTCATGATGATAAATCTCGCTATTATTATATCCTTAAGATATTTCTGTTCTCATTAAAGGGTGATGCTAAGACTTGGTATAATTCTCTTGCTCCTGGTTGTGTGCGTAGTCCCCAGGATATGATTTATTACTTCTCTGCTAAATATTTCCCTACTCATAAGAAACAAGCTGCCTTGCGGGAAATATATAATTTTGTCCAAATCAAAGAAGAGAGTCTCCCACAAGCTTGGGGGAGGCTTCTCCGATTACTTGATATCTTTTATAATGGACTAACCGATGCTTCCAAGGACTACTTGGATAGTTGTGCTGGTTGTGTTTTCAGGGAAAGAATAGTCGACAAAGCAGAATTACTATTGAATAATATGTTGACTAATGAAAATAATTGGACTCTTCCTGAGCCAATTCCTGAGGCAATTCCTGAACCAATTGAGCCAACTCCTGAGCCTATTCCTAAACCCACTCTCAAGAAGAGAGGTGTTTTATTTCTCAGTCCTGAAGATATGCAAGAGGCAAAGAAATCAATGAAAGAAAAAGGTATTAAAGCTGAAGATGTTAAGAATTTTCCACCTATTGAAGAAATACATGGTCTTAATATACCGCCTGTTGAAGAACCACATTGTCTTGATAACCCGACACAGGTAGTAAAGGTAAATTCTCTCTATAGATATGATAAAGTTGAAATCCCCTCTACTAAATTTCATAGCCCATGCTTAGATGAATTTGATGATTTTATGGCTAGACAAGAAAGTTTTAATGCTTATGTTGGTAGAGAGTTAAAAAATAATGCTTTCGAGATAGGACGCATGAGCGATAATATGGCTAGAGTTAAAGGTGAACTCAAACTCGTTAGCAAATATGCTTCTATGGCTGCTACTCAAGCTGAGCAAGTACTTAAGGCTCAAAATGATTTGCTTGATGAATTAAATAATAGACCTGACTTTGCTGTTAGAGTGGCTACTAGAACTGGTAGAATGACTCAGGAACCTCTATATCCTGAAGGCCACCCTAAGAGAATCGAGCAAGATTCTCAGAGAAATAATTTAGAGGCACCTAGTTCTTCTAAAAAGAAGAAAAAAAAATGATAGGACTTTGCATGCTTCTAGTGAACCTACTGTAGACACACCTGAGAATCCCAATGATATTTCTATTTCTGATGCTGAAACACAATCAGGTGATGAACATGAACCTAGTGATAATGTTAATGATAATGTTCATGTTGATGCTCAACCTAGCAAAAACAATGAAGTAGATATTGAACCTGCTGTTGATCTTGATAACCCACAAGCAAAGAATCAACGTTATGATAAGAGAGATTTTGTTGCTAGGAAGCACGGTAGAGAAAGAGAACCATGGATTCAAAAACCCATGCCCTTTCCTCCTAAACCATCCAAGACAAAGGATGATGAGGATTTTGAGCGCTTTGCTGAAATGATTAGACCTATCTTCTTACGTATGCGCTTAACTGATATGCTTAAAGTAAATCCTTATGCTAAGTATATGAAGGATATCATTACAAACAAAAGAAAGATACCGGAAGCTGAGATTTCCACCATGCTTGCTAATTTCACTTTTAAGGGTGGAATACCAAAGAAACTTGGAGACCCAGGGGTACCAACTATACCATGCTCCATTAAAAGAGATTATGTTAGAACTGCTTTATGTGATCTTGGAGCCGGTGTTAGTGTTATGCCTCTCTCTTTATATCGTAGACTTGAATTGAGTAAGTTGACACCTACTAAAATATCTTTGCAAATGGCTGATAAATCAACTGCTATACCTGTCGGTATTTGTGAGGATGTACCTGTTGTGGTTGCAAATGTCACTATTTTAACGGACTTTGTTATTCTTGATATTCCCGAGGACGATAATATGTCAATTATCCTTGGTAGACCCTTTTTGAATACTGCAAGGGCTGTTATTGATTGAAACAAAGGCAATGTCACTTTTCATGTTAATGGTAATGAGCATACGGTACACTTTCTAAGGAAACAATCTCAAGTTCATAGCATCAATTCTATTGGAAAAGTTCCAACTATCATTATTGGAGGTTTTGAATTTCCTCTCCCTACTGTCAAGAAAAAGTATGATATTCTTATTATTGGGGATTTCATATCCCCGTTAAGGTAACTTAGTGTTATTCTAAGTTTCTCCGGTTCCGTGTTATTCGGAATGAGTTTGTTAACAAGACTTGATCAACCTTGTTAGTGGATTCATTTGGATGATCATGAGATGGATGAAACTAGAAGGCACAACCTTCTGCACCCCCTTTTTACTTTCTGTTATTTAGAATAAATAAAGCAAAAAAATAGTATTATCCGTCTGTTTTCTGAATTATCCGTGCAATAAAAAATATCCCGAAAATAAAAGTGCTCCAAATGCCCTGCAAATTTAGTATGATTTTTTATGGAATATTTGAGGATTTTAGGCACTGAAATCACTACAGGAGGGGCAAGCACCAGGCCATGAGAGTGGAGGGCGTGCCCACCCCCCTGGGCACGCCCCCCTATCTCGTGGGCCCCTGGTGGCCCCCTCCACTTATGCCAGCACCCACACACTCCATCTTCTTCCCAAAAAATCCCCATCCAGCTCAAGCACGAGTTCTAGCTCATTTTGCTGCGATTTTCGATCTCCTTGCTCAAAGCTCCATTCACAAAACTGCTTTGGGAGATTGTTGCTTGGTATGTGACTCCTCCTTTGGTCCAATTAGTTTTTGTTCTAGTGCTTTATTCATTGCAAATTTTTGCTGCTTAGGTGACCATGTTCTTGAGCTTGCATGTTAAATTTATGAGGTCCCAAGTAATTCTAATGCATGATATAGGCTCTAGGCACTTGTAGGAGTAGTTGCTATCAATCTTGTTTAGTTTCATTCACTTTTATTTTGAAGTTACTAAATTTTCAGAAATTTTTCAGGAAAAGAATTATGTCTAGGAGAATGTACCAAGGAAGTTCCTCGGTAAAGAAAGGACCCAGGCTTGCTATACGTGAGCAGGATGTTGAATTACCGAGGGACGCAGATGTTCGAGCTTGTGAGTGGCCATCCGACGATTTTATGGTCGAAGCAGGCTTTAAGGAGGAATTTGATGCGTATGTGCGTAATGCTGATCTAGAGGACTTCTTACAAGATAAGTGTCCTCAGTACTATCAATTGGCTGATTCCTTTGTGCGGAGGTTTTATATAAATGTACATGTAATTCTCCTAGTGTCCTATTTGATATTTATGATACATCTTATACCATGGACTTAGAGGATTTTACAGCTGCTTGCAAACTTCCGCAGTGGGGTAATATTAATAATCCTCACAAATCTGAATTTAGAGATTTCCTTGCTAGTATTACTGTGGGAGAATCCAGGGACATAGCACAAGCTACCATAGGGAGCATTCATTTTCCTGCTATACATTATTTTGCTCTCTTCATTGGTAGATGCATTAACGGTAAAGACGAAGCATGTCATATGTGTGTCCTCAAGAGTGTTGTGTTAGGTTATAAAGGTTATAACTTGGGGGCAATAGTTGCACGTAGGTTGCAGAATAATGGTAGAGCTGGAGATTTATTTGGAGGAATTTATGCAACCCGTGTGGCTAACTATCTTGGTATAGCCCCACGAGAGGGGGATATGATGTTACCTCCTGCTTATTTAGATTATGATGCTATGGTCAACCATCATTTTCTTAGGAGGAACGAACAATTCCTCCAATATCGACTAATCTATGACAGACGCAACGTCGTCCATGTTACTCTTCCTACTCCTCTCTTTTTTGATTATCAGGCAAAAGGAAGATATGTTGTTACCAGGGAGGAAGCAGTTGAACACGAGGGGAGAGTGGAGGCAGCTCGCCAACATGTCGTTGCTCAGGAGGCGGTTGTTGCTGCATCTCAGTACGACCCCAGCTACAACTACGAATATCAGCCAGGCGGTCCTTGGTATTAGACCAACTTAGTCCAAAAAGCCTGAGCTTGGGGGAGTACGTATTTCTCACCGACTTTATATTCATGTTCACACACTAGTCGTCGGTGCTCATACTCTTTCATTGTATTATCCATGCTAGTTTCATTTACTTTTTTCTAGTTTTCTTCTTGTGTGTTTGATAAACCTTGAGAAAAAACCAAAAAAATTAGTTAGTTTAATTTCCATGCTTGTAGTAGAAATTAAATTGAAAAACCCAAAAAGATTTCTCGTTCTTCTTCTTACTTGTTGGGAGCTTTCCCGTGTAAATAGTTTTATTTTATTTTCTTTTCTTTGGGGGTCGAGAGTAGAAGACCATATTGAAAATGTTTAGTGGCTCTCATATGCATGATTGTTTATTTAATTTAGAGCCCATATTACCCTATCTTCTCTTTTGAGTTGAATGCTTGCAGATTCCAGCTTAGTCCAATGCACATGCACTATTATTATTATTATACACGTCGTTCGGTCGTGCAAGTGAAAGGCAATAATGACGATATATGATGGACTTATTGAGATGAGAAAAGCTGGTATGAACTCGACCTCTCTTGTTTTTGTAAATATGATGAGTTCATCGTTCCTGATTCAGCTTATTATGAAGTAAACATATTTGCAATGACATTTAGAGATTATAGTTGCTTGTCCCATGCTTGATTAGCTATGAGTTATAATGGTTTACCTTGCGTGCCAACATGCTATTAGATTGATTATGATGTGGTATGATGGGATGGTATCCTCCTTTGAATGAATTGAGTGACTCGACTTGGCACATGTTCACGCATGTAGTTGAAACAAATCAACATAGCCTTCATGATATTTATGTTCATGGTGGATTATATCCTACTCATGCTTGTATTCGGTGTGAATTAATTTTAATGCATGTTCATGACTATTGTCGCTCTCTCAGTTGGTCGCTTCCCAGTCTTTTCCTAGCCTTCACCTGTACTAAGCGGGAATACTGCTTGTGCATCCAAACTCCTTAAACCCCAAAGTTGTTCCATATGAGTCCACCATACCTACCTATATGCGGTATCTACCTGCCGTTTCAAGTAAATTTGTATGTGCCAAACTCCAAACCTTCAAATGAAATTCTGTTTTGTATGCTCAAGCAGCTCATGTTTCAACTAGGGCTGCCTATATCTTCCATGTTAGGTGGGTTATTCTCAAGAGGAGTTGACTCCGCTCCTCATTCACGAGAAAGGGCCGGTAACCGGGATGCCCAGTCCCATGATCCAAAAAGATCAAAGCAAATCAAAATAATTAAACAAAACTCCCCTAGGGCTGTTGTTAGTTGGAGGCACTCGTTGTTTCGAGCAAGCCATGGATTGATGCTTGTTGGTGGTTGGGGGAGTATAAACCTTTACCATTCTGTTTGGGAACTGCCTATAATGCATGTAGTATGGAAGATACGGCCATCTCATAGTTATTGCATTGACAACAAGAGTATGCCGCTCAAAATGCTATTCAATCTCTATTTTAAAATCGAGCTCTGGCACCTCTACAAATCCCTGCTTCCCTCTGTGAAGGGCCTATCTATTTACTTTTATGTTGAGTCATCACCCTCTTATTAAAAATCAC
This sequence comes from Triticum timopheevii, assembly GCA_963921465.1. NCBI lineage: Eukaryota > Viridiplantae > Streptophyta > Magnoliopsida > Poales > Poaceae > Triticum > Triticum timopheevii. Next base: position 69,099,540 of record OY997266.1, read on the forward strand.
TCGCTGGAGAGCACACTATCATTTGCATTCATTACTATTGGTTTATATTGGGTATGACTTGATTGGATCTGTTTTACCATGAATTACATTGTTTAGTCAGTCCTTGATCTTTAAAGGTGCTCTGCATTTATGTTTTGCGGTCTCAGAAAGGGCTAGCGAGATACCATTTTGTTATATCATGTTATGATTGTTTTGAGAAAGTGTTGTCATCCGAGTTTTATTATTATGGCTCGCTAGCTGATTATGCTGTTGACATGAGTAATTGTGACACCTAAGTGTTATTGCGAATATGGTTAGTTCATAATATTTGCTGAAACATGAATGATGGCTTTGCATGTTTATAACAACAAGAGCAAACAGAGTTTGTAAAAGTTTTTATTTATCACTTTCAGTTTATCAACTGAATTGCTTGAGGACAAGCAAAGGTTTAAGCCTCGGGGAGTTGATACGTCTCCAACGTATCTACTTTTGCAAACACTTTTGCCCTTGTTTTGGACTCTAACTTGCATGATTTGAATGAAACTAACCCGGACTGACGCAGTTTTCAGCAGAACTGCCATGATGTTGTTTTATGTGTAGAAAACAAAAGTTCTCGGAATGTCCTGAAAATCCACGGAGGCACATTTTGGAAAATATAAAAAATACTAGAGAAAGAATCAAGACCAGCGGGACCCACACCCTGTCCACGAGGGTGGGGTGCGCCCTCCCCCCTGGGCGCGCCCCCCTATCTTATGGGCCCCCTGAGGCTCCGCCGACCTCAACTCCAACTCCATATATTCTGTCTCACGGAGAAAAAAATTAGAGTGAAAGTTTCATCGCGTTTTACGACACGGAGCCGGCGCCAAGCCCTAATCTCTCTCGGGAGGGCTGATCTGGAGTCCGTTCGGGGCTCCGGAGAGGGGGATTCATCGTCGTCGTCATCATCAACCATCCTCCATCACCAATTTCATGATGCTCACCGTCGTGCGTGAGTAATTCCATCGTAGGCTTGCTGGACGGTGATGGGTTGGATGAGATTTACCATGTAATCAAGTTAATTTTGTTAGGGTTTGATCCCTAGTATCCACTATGTTCTGAGATTGATGTTGCTATGACTTTGCTATGCTTAATGCTTGTCACTAGGGCCCGAGTGCCATGATTTCAGATCTGAACCTATTATGTTTTCATGAATATATGTGTGTTCTTGATCCTATCTTGCAAGTCTATAGTCACCTATTATGTGTTATGATCCGACAACCCCGAAGTGACAATAATCGGGATACTTCTCGGTGATGACCGTAGTTTGAGGAGTTCATGTATTCACTATGTGCTAATGCTTTGTTCCGGTTCCCTATTAAAAGGAGGCCTTAATATCCCTTAGTTTCCGCTAGGACCCCGCTGCCACGGGAGGGTAGGACAAAAGATGTCATGCAAGTTCTTTTCCATAAGCATGTATGACTATTTACGGAATACATGCCTACATTACATTGATGAATTGGAGCTAGTTCTGTGTCACCCTATGTTATAGCTATTACATGAGGAATCACATCTGACATAATTATCCATCACTGATCCAATGCTACGACCTTTTCACATATTGTTCTTCGCTTATTTACTTTTCCGTTGCTATTGTTACAATCACTACAAAACCCAAAAACATTACTTTTGCTACCGTTACCTTTATTATCATACCACTTTGCTACTAAATACTTTGCTGCAGATACTAAGTTATCCAGGTGTGGTTGAATTGACAACTCAACTGCTAATACTCAAGAATATTCTTTGGCTCCCCTTGTGTCGAATCAATAAATTTGGGTTGAATACTTTACCCTCGAAAGCTGTTGCGATCCCCTACACTTGTGGGTTATCAAATCCCATCTTGGAGCCTTCGCCGGCGCTCGGCCGGAGGGGGAATCGACCACGGAGGACCTCTACATCATCTCCAAGGCCTCTCCGATGAGTTGTGAGTAGTTTACCACAGACCTTCGGGTCCATAGTTATTATCTAGATGGCTTCTTCTCTCTCTTTTAATCTCAATACAAAGTTCTCCTTGATCTTCTTGGAGATCTATTCGATGTAACTCTTTTTGCAGTGTGTTTGTTGAGATCCGATGAATTGTTGGTTTATGATCAAGTTTATCTATGAGAGGTATTTGAATCTCCTCTGAATTCTTTTATGTGTGATTGGTTATCTTTGCAAGTCTCTTCGAATTATCAGTTTGGTTTGGCCTACCAGATTGATCTTTCTTGTAATGGGAGAAGTGCTTAGCTTTGGGTTCAATCTTGCGGTGTCCTTTCCTGGTGACAGCAGGGGCAGCAAGGCACGTATTGCATTGTTGCCATCGAGGATAAAAAGATGGGGTTTATATCATATTGCTTGAGTTTATCCCTCTACATCATGTCATCTTTCTTAATGCGTTACTATGTTCTTCATGAACTTAGTACTCTAGATGCAGGCAGGAGTCGGTCGATGAGTGGAGTAATAGTAGTAGATGCAGAATCGTTTCGATCTACTTGTTGCGGACGTGATGCCTATATACATGATCATGCCTAGACATTCTCATAACTATGCACTTTTCTATCAATTGCTCGACAGTAATTTGTTCACCCACCGTAATACTTAAGCTATCTTGAGAGAAGCCACTAGTGAAACCTATGGCCCCCAGGTCTATCTATTATCATATAAGTTTTCCATCTACTTTTATTTGCATCTTTTATTTTCCAATCTATATCATAAAAATACCAAAAATATTTATCTTGTCATATTATCTCTATCAGATCTCACTTTCGCAAGTTACCGTGAAGGGATTGACAACCCCTTTATCGCGTTGGTTGCGAGGTTCTGGTTTATTTGTGTAGGTGCGTGGGACTTTTGAGGAGCCTCCTACTGGATTGATACCTTGGTTCTCAAAAACTGAGGGAAATACTTTCACTACTTTGCCGCATCACCCTTTCCTCTTCAAGGGAAAAACCAACGCATGGTCAAGAGGTAGCAATCACAAAACAAAATTAGCGGAAGTCCGAGCCCTACCGGACGTCCAGACCTCCGCGAGCAACCGGGCGTCCGGTAGAGACCGGAAGTTCGCTGCCTGTGTGTGCGCGCAGCTTCGGGCCCGAGGCCCATGTGCCCCTTCACTCCACCCCCTTTTGCACTTAGACTATAAATAGACCTCCTCCTCGTCCTCCTAGTTAGGGTGAGCATTGTGATAGCTCATATGTGAGATACAGCTTTGCTCATCCACTTGGTTACTTCTCCTCGGAGCTCAGGATCTCTTCGGAGAAGATCCCCCTAGCGGATTCAAGACCCCATCACGGGAAGACCCTTCAAGACCTCCTCACGGAGAAGACCCTTTGTATCGTCCTTTGTTGACTTTGAATCATGTATCACTCTTTGTGTTTGAGGATCTAGCATATGTGTGACCATATCTTGTTGGTTGAGTGATTTCTCTCGTGTTTCCCCTTGTGTTCCCCTCGTTTTTTCCCTCGTGTTCTTCATAGGATCCCATCCAATCGTGAAAGATCAGGCATGTAGGGTTCTACCCTACATCATCTTGGTATCATGAGCCACGTTGATCACGTATTTGGAGCCCCTACCCTTTGTTTTCTAGCTTGATTTTGTTGTGTTCTTCCCCAATTTCGAAAATCCCCATCAAAAATAGCCCCCATTTTTTTGTGATCTGTTGGTCTGATGAAGTTTTGTTGGATTTGATCCATAGATTTGCTTTTCCACGAGTGGATCTAGCTTTCCCCCATCATCTCCACCATTTCCATCCACAAAATGCTCGAATTTGACCAAATTCGCCACCTCCTCCACGAACCCGAGTTGTTCATCCCGTGCCTGAAATCGCCCAGGCACCGGACGTCCGCTAGCTACCGTACGTCCAACGACTGGACGACCGGCCACCGACCGTACGTCTGCTGATCCCTGATGAAACTGAAATTTTTTTCGCCCGAATTTTTTCAGCCACCGCCACCACTTCCGCATACGCACTTCAACCCCCATTCCACCACCGCATACGCACTCTGATACCACCACCGCTTTCCGTAAGCACCACCATCGCTTAACCACTACCACCTCCATCAATTTTGACCCATTTTGGTCTTTGAGAATTTGAGTTGTGGTTCCCGTGTCCTATTGTGTTTCGGCTATATAGGTACGGTGCGACATCAACATCACCACCGCTCATCTTCACCAAGGACTCATCATCGCCAACAACCATACGTGATTACAAACGACTACCTCGGCGGTAACCTCGACGGCATCTTTGTCTACTCCTTACCATTGCATTGATAACCACCATAGCCTTACTTTTGCGTTGTTTACCCATCGAGACTAGCCTTTGAGTATTGCCGGCAACGTGACTTGTTCACATTAGTGATCATACTTCCCATAGCATACATACCATACCATCGTGGTGCATATCTTGGCATCATCTCCTCTGTCACAAAGTTGCCATCACATATATACAATAGTTATCTTGGTTCGTGAAGTTTTGCATGAGAAAAGAGATCAAAAGAGAAAGAGCCAAACAAGCTTTTAAGCAAGAAGGAAAGATAAGCAAAGAGCTTATAAGCAAGAACCATAGCATCATACTACATTAAGATTGTTATACTCGATCATATTGGATCATATCTCCAGAATACCATACATATAACATAATTGGGATAGAAGTCGTTGCATTTTTGCCTAGTAGGTTGCGCACAAGTTTCGTATCCGCCTATTGTGCAATCGTGCTAGTGTCTCTCTAGTGTTGTGCAACAAGAGCATTTTTGTGGTCTCCACATTTTGGCTCATTCCTTGGTTGCACGACCCCACTTATCTATTTGTGTGTGTGTCTCCGTGTACCATATCTTGCTATTGGCCTACTTGTTGCATTTGCAAATTTGTGAATATTTTCCAACATTATTGAGTCTCACTAACAATTGCATCAAATTTTGTGCCACCATCCTAACCGAGTTCCACCATAAGCTTTTACTTGTGTAGGTGTGAGAATTGACAAGAATTGGTACCAATTGTGCTATTTCCTTGTTCCACATTTGAGTGATCATTGATCCATCTTCAACATCGGTCAAGGTACATTTGGTATAAGCTCTTCTCTTTCTCCCACTCACATATTTGCTTGGAATGATGGATAGGCCAAGTTCTTGTACCAACCCACTCTTCATCGAGCAAGACAACGACATGCCATCCTATGTCACCAAGAGCCACCTCTTCGGTGCACAAAGAGCTTTGCATCAAGAACAACAAGCAATGAGCGACCGCATCAACAATCTCGCCACCAACTTGCGACTCTCCGAGAAACGAACAAGAGACTACTTCGACAATAAGCTAGACGCACATAAACAAGAGAACAATGCAAGAATGGACAAGATTTGTGCCTTGTTAGTGAACTGCCAGTCTTCCACTTCGTCCTACTCAAGACGGAGCCGCTTAAGTCGACACTCCGACGACACCCTCTCTGGCTCAAGTACACCGACATCGAACACACTATGTCGAGCCGCGCGCCAAGACCATCAAGCAACTTGCAATCCTCTACACGGTAATCATCCACAAGAGCAATTTGATGAGCAAGCACATCGTCATCGCTAAAACCAACCTACTCTTGCACAAACACAAGAAAGGCAACGTCAACATCACCAAGAGGAAGAGCGAGCGTGCCAACACCAAGACGAACAAGATGCCGAGGCTCAACGTCTTCAGCAACAACAACGTGAAGCACAAACTCTTGAGGCGCAACGTGCCCTTCGAGAGTCAAGTTAAGCCGTTGCCAACCGCAACCGAGATAGGCACAATCAAGAGGAAGCACTTCGCGAAGAAATCAAGAGCAAAACTACCAAGCAAGAGTGCATCGTCAAGTTCCTCAAGCTCCTCCACAACCTCAAGTTCATCAAGAGCATGATGACTACAGAAATCCTCCACGCCAAGAGCAATATGAGTTTGACAATCATTAGCGTCAAGGGCGTCATCATCACCCTCGACCACAACACCATGAAGAGCAACGCTATGGAAAGCTCAAGTTCACCATGCCCAAGTTCAATGGAAGCAATGATCCCGAAGAGTACCTTTCATCGACATTGAAGGTCGACAAGATCTTTCGTTTGCACAACTATGAGGAAGAGAAGAAGATCACTATGGCATCACTTGAGTTCCAAGACTATGTGATCATATGGTGGGAACAAGTCCTTGAGTGCCGAGAAGCAAGAGGTGAACCACCCATCACCACTTGGGATCAAATGAAGGATGTCATGTGAGCATGCTTTGTACCAACATACGACAACCGCAACATCTTCAAGAAACTCCAACTTCTCAAGCAAGTCACAAAGAGTGTTGAAGAATACTACAAGGAAATGGAGATGCCATGATTAGAGCCAATGTCACGGAAGATGATGAGAAAACTATGGCCCGTTTCTTGAATGACCTCAATCATCGCATCAAGAAGATTGCCGACTTCCAACCCTACTCCAACCTCATTGAGCTCGTGCATCAAGCTACCAAAGCGGAACATCAAGTGCAAGATGACTTCAAGTACGCCAAGTACTCTTCCAAGAGCTATGGCTTCTCCAACACCCAAGCTTAAATGAATCCAACACCTCCTACCTCAACCAAGCCACCTACAAGCAACGGCGACAAGTCGAGTTACAAGAAAACTTCGACCACCTCAAGTCGTCCTCCTACTACAAGAAACTTCAAGCCGCGAGCTTCATCATCTACTCCAACCGATGAGACTGTCAAGACAAGCTCCATCAAGTGTTTCACATTCGGCGGCCGAGGCCACAAGTCCTTTTAGTGTACCAACAAGCGCACCATGATCCTCAACGATAACGGAACCTATGACTCCATGAGTGAAGAGGAGATGGAAGCCCTTGAGCAAGTGGCCATGCACCGACGCGTTAACGAAGATGAAGATGATCAAGTCTTTTGTGATGAGGATTCGAGCCCCGCTCTCATTGTCTCCAAAGTCTTGACTCTTCAACATCAACAAGACAAAGACCAAAGATGCCACATCTTCCACACCAAGGCCGGCATCAATGGAAGGTCCGTCAAGGTCATCATCGATGGAGGGAGTTGTCATAACTTGGCAAGTGAAGAACTATGCTCCAAGCTCCAATTGGTCAAGATGAGGCACTCGCACCCCTACAAGGTCCAATGGCTAAGCAACTCCGGCACTATCCAAGTCGAGCATACGGTGCAAGTTTCTTTCAGTATAGGAGCATATGAAAGACACTTTGGAGTGTGATGTCGTCCCGATGTCCGTCTGCCACCTCCTTCTTGGTAGACCATGGCAATTTGACCGTGGCATCATCCACAACGGGCGTACTAATCACTATAGCTTCAAGATGAAAGGAAAGGAGTTCGTGCTACGACCTATGTCTCCAAGTCAAGTGATTGCCGACAGGCAAGCCACCCATCATGGAGAAAAGAGTGAGGAGTGACCCACCCAAAGGAGAGTGAGCGCCACAAGCCAAAATCGAGTGCCTCCATGATGAGCGACAAGACGAACTTAGTCCTATTTGCCACCAAAAGTGAGATGAGAGAAGTGTGTGAGAACCCATCAAGTGTTATGCACTATGTCCTTTTGTGCAAGGACGAGGCACCAAAAACTAAAACCTCTCACGATCTACCTTTAGTGTTATCTTCTCTTTTGCAGGAATTCAAAGATGTTTTCCCCGGCGAGCTACCTTCGGGTCTACCTCCACTACGAGGCATTGAACACCGAATCGACCTCATCCCCGGAGCACCTCTACCTAACAAGGCTCCCTACCGCATCAACCCCAAGGAACCTAAGGAGATCCAATGTCAAGTACAACAACTCATCGAAAATGGTCATGTACGTGAAAGCTTAAGCCCTTGTGTCGTTTCGGTCATTCTTGTTCCAAAGAAAGATGGTACTTATCGCATGTGTTCCGATTGTCGTCCCATCAACACTATCACCGTTAGACATTGTTACCCTATTCCACGCTTAGATGATATGCTTGATGAGCTTAGCGGAGCCACCATTTTCTCCAAGATTGATCTTAAGAGTGGCTACTATCAAATACGCATCCAAGAAGGTGATGAATGGAAAACCGCATTTAAGACCAAATTTGGCTTATATGAATGGCTAGTTATGCCAATGGGTTTATCCGAAGCACCCGGTACTTTCATGTGAGTCATGCACTTTGTTCTTTGTCCCTATATTGGTGTATTTGTTGTGGTCTATTTTGATGATATTCTTGTCTTTAGCAAATCCCTCAAAGATCATGTCACCCATCTTAGAACCGTGTTGCAAACCCATAGGAAAGAGCGCCTTTATGCTAATATGGACAAATGCCTTTTTGGTGTTGATAAGCTTGTTTTCTTGGGTTTCGTTGTGTCTTCTAAGGGTGTTCATGTAGATGAATCTAAGATTAATGCTATTAAAACCTGGCCCCAACAAACCAACTTGCAACAAGTGCGTAGTTTTCTTGGTTTAGCCGGTTTCTATCGTAGATTTGTGAATGATTTTAGCACCATTGCTTCATCTTTATATTCTTTGAGTAAGAAAAATGCGCCATTTGTTTGGGGACCATCCCAAGATACCACATTTAATGAGCTTAAGAATTTGCTTACTCATGCTCCCGTGCTTGCACTACCCAACTTTGACAAACCTTTTGAAATTCATTGTGATGCTAGTGGTAATGGCATAGGAGGTGTGTTAACGCAAGAGAAGCGCCCCATAGCATATTTTAGTGAGAAACTTTCTGGAGCGCAACTCAATTATTCCATCTATGACAAATAGCTATATGCTTTAGTGCGAGTTTTGCGTGAATGGGAACATTATCTTCGCCCTCATGAATTTATCATTCATACCGATCATGAAACGCTTAAGTATCTTAAGGGTCAAACTAAGTTGAACAAGTGTCATGCTAAATGGAGTGAATTCATTGAGTCTTTTCCTTATGTCATCAAGTACATCAAAGGTAAGGGAAATGTTGTGGCGGATGCTCTTTCCCGCATATGCATGCTTGTCACTAAACTTGAATTGAATTTCATTGGCTTTGAGCACATAAAAGACTTGTATGCGCATGATCCTACTTTTGCAATTCCTTATGCCGAGTGTCTGACGCATACATCTTGGGAAAGCTATCACATCAAGGATGATTACCTCATGAGAGCTAACAAACTTTGCATTCCCTAGTCTTCTCTTCGTTTGTTCCTTTTGCAAGAGGCTCATGGAGGCGGACTAATGGGACACTTTGGACATGACAAGACATTCTCTACGCTCTACAAGAACTATTTTTGGCCCAAGATGTTCCGTGATGTCTCACGTTTCACCAACCGATGCTCTACATGTCGCAAAGCTAAGTCAAAAGCTCAATCCCATGGTCTTTACATGCCCCTTCCTATTCCTTATCAACCTTGGGAAGACCTTAGCATGGATTTTGTACTTGGTTTGCCTAGAACTCAAAATGGAAAGGATTCCCTGTTTGTTGTTGTGGACCGATTCTCCAAGATGGATCATTTTATCCCATGCAACAAGATAGACGATGCTTCACATATTGCAAAAAAAAATTGTAGGGAAATCTTGCGCCTCCATGGAGTGCCAATGACGATTGTCTCGGGCCGCGACATCAAGTTCTTGAGTTACTTTTGGAAGACTCTATGCGCCAAGCTCGGAATCAAGCTCTTGTTCTCTTCGGCGTACCATCCTCAAACCAACGGCCAAACGAAGGTGACGAACCAAACACTCTCCACTCTACTACGCGTGTTGATCAAGAGGAACATCAAGGAGTGGGAGGAGTGCCTACCCATCATCGAGTACGCCTACAACCGCACAAGACATTCGACTACCGACAAGTCCCCCTTCGAGGTCGTCTACGGTTTCAACCCATTGTCCCCATTGGACATTCTACCTCTTCCACTACAAGAGAGCACCAACATGGACGCGAGTGCATGAGCAAGCTCCCTCAAGAAGATGCATGAAGATACATGGCACACCATCGAGCGCCAAGTACGACGACTCGCGACCAAGCTCAACATCAACAAGCAACCCATGATATTCAACATCGGAGATCTTGTGTGGCTACACCTTCGCAAGGAACGCTTTCCCAACAAACGCAAGTCCAAACTTCTACCCCGAGCCGATGGACCATTCAAGGTGCTAGCACACTACAACAACAACGCTTACAAGATCAACCTTCCAAGTGACAAGTACAACGTGAGCGACATCTTCAATGTCAAAGACCTTTCGCCATACCATGGTGATGACGCTTTCGATCCGAGGTCGGATCCTTCCCAAAGGGGGGAGATGATGCGGAGCATCCCACGATCATCCTCATGGACGTATCTACATCTCCCACGACACCACTTGGACCAATGACAAGAGCTCGAGCAAAGGCTATCGAAGATAACGTGAACTCCCTCCTCTCCAAACTCCCACTTTCTGCACATGAGACATGGTTACTACCTCAAGCAGAAACACTATCTGTGATCAGGCACTTGGAGGAAGGCCATGGAACAGCTACATCCAATGGACAAGACGGCGAGGACACCAAGAACGAAGGAGAAGACGAAGAGCTACCGAAGAAGCTCCAGCCAGCGGACGTCTGCCTAGGACTAGATGTCCAGCGCCTGACGCTCCAGCCAGCGGACATCCGACCAGGACCGGACATCCGGAGCCTGAAGGCCCAGCCGACCCAGGTCCCAGCCGACCCAGGTCCCAGCCGACGAGAGCTACAACGAGCGGATGACCGGCCCGCAACGGACGACCGGCAAGTCCACACCCGAAGCGTTTCAGCGGAAGACCGAAGCAACCGGACAACCGGCCACCTCCGGACATCCGGCACAACGATCACATAACGTAATTAGCGGAAGTCCGAGCCCTACCGGACGTCTGGACCTCCGCGAGTGACCGAACAACTGGTAGAGACCGAACGTCCACTGCATGTGTGTGCGTGCAGCTTCGGGCCCGAGGCCCATGTACCCCTTCATTCCGCCCCCTTTTGCACTTAGACTATAAATACACCTCCTCCTCCTCCTAGTTAGGGTGAGAATTGTGATAGCTAATATTTGAGATAGAGCTTTGCTCATCCACTTGGTTACTTCTCCTCGGAGTTCACGACCTCTTCGGAGAAGATCCCCCAAGCGGATTCAAGACCCCATCACGGGAAGACCCTTCAAGACCTCCTCATGGAGAAGACCCTTTGTATCATCTTTTGTTGACTTTGAATCGTGTATCACTCTTTGTGTTTCGAGGATCTAGCATATGTGTGACCATATCATGTTGGTTGAGTGATTTCTCTCGTGTTTCCCCTCGTGTTCCCCTCGTTTTTCCCTCGTGTTCTTCGTGTTCTTCGTAGGATCTTCTCCAATCATGAAAGATTGAGCATCTAGGGTTCTACCCTACATCAATATGTTTCTCGTTTATGGGGGTGACAAAGAGCTCGTCGTAAATGGTTACGTCGATGCAAGCTTTGACGCTGATCTGGATGACTCTAAGTCTCAATCCGGATACGTATTTATATTGAATGGTGGAGCTGTTAGTTGTTGCAGTTCCAAGCAGAGCGTCGTGGCGGGATCTACGTGTGAAGCGGAGTACATAGCTACTTCGGAAGCAGCAAATGAAGGAGTCTGGATGAAGGAGTACATATCCGATCTAGGTGTTATACCTAGTGCATCGGGTCCAATGAAAATCTTTTGTGACAATACTGGTGCAATTGCCTTGGCAAAGGAATCCAGATTTCACAAGAGAACCAAACACATCAAGAGACGCTTCAATTCCATCCGGCATCAAGTCGCGGAGGGAGACATAGAGATTTGCAAAATACATACGGATCTGAATGTTGCAGACCCATTGACTAAGCCTCTTCCACAAGCAAAACATGATTAGCACCAAGACTCCATGGGTGTTAGAATCATTACTGTGTAATCTAGATTATCGACTCTAGTGCAAGTGGGAGACTGAAGGAAATATGCCCTAGAGGAAATAATAAAGTTGTTATTTATATTTCCTTATATCATGATAAATGTTTATTATTCATGCTAGAATTGTATTAACCGGAAACTTAGTACATGTGTGAATACATAATAGTGTCCCTAGTATGCCTCTACTTGACTAGCTCGTTAATCAAAGATGGTTATGTTTCCTAACCATAGACATGTGTTGTCATTTGATGAACGGGATCACATCATTAGGAGAATGGTGTGATGGACAAGACCCATCCATTATCTTAGCATTATGACCGTTACAGTTTCATTGCTACTGCTTTCTTCATGACTTATACATGTTCCTCAGACTATGAGATTATGCAAGTACCAAATACCGGAGGAACACCTTATGTGCTATTAAATGTCACAACGTAACTGGGTGATTATAAAGACGCTCTACAGGTGTCTCCGAAGGTGTTTGTTGGGTTGGCATAGATCGAGATTAGGATTTGTCACTCCGTGTATCAGAGAGGTATCTCTGGGCCCTCTCGGTAATGCTCATCACTATAAGCCTTGCAAGCAATGTGACTAATGAGTTAGTTACGGGATGAAGTATTACAGAACGAGTAAAGAGACTTGCCGGCAACGATATTGAACTTGGTATGATGATACCGACGATCGAATCTCGGGCAAGTAACATATCGATGACAAAGGGAACAACGTATGTTGTTATGCGGTTTAACTGATAAAGATCTTCTTAGAATATGTAGGAGCCAATATGAGCATCCATGTTCCGCTATTGGTTATTGATCAGAGATGTGTCTCGATCATGTCTACATAGTTCTCGAACCCGTAGGGTCCGCATGCTTAACGTTCGATGACGATTTGTATTATGAGTTATGTGTTTTTGATGACCGAAGTTTGTTCGGAGTCCTGGATGAGATCAAGGACATGACGAGGAGTCTCGAAATGGTTGAGACATGAAGTTTGATATATTGGAAGGCTATGTTCGGACACCGAAAAGGTTTCGAAAGAGTTCAGACATTTTTGGGGGAACCGAGGGATTGCCGGAACCCCCCGGGGAAGTTATGGGCCTATATAGGCCATAAGGGAGTAGGAGAGGGAAGGCCAAAGGTTCGCGCGCCCTTCCCCATGACAGTCCAAATTGGAATAGGGAGAAGGGGCGTGGCCCCCTCTTTCCTTCCCCTCTCCCTCTCCTTCCCTCCTTCCCCCTCTTGGAATAGGAAAGGGGGGCGAATCCTACTAGGTTTGGAGTCCTAGTAGGACTCCCCCCTTGGCGCGCCTCCCCCTTGGCCGGCCTCCTCTTCCTTCCTCCTTTATATACGGGGGCAGGGGGCACCCCAAAGCACAACAGACAATCTTTTAGCCGTGTGTGGTGCCCCCCTCCATAGTTTAACACCTCGGTCATATCGTCGTAGTGCTTAGGCGAAGCCCTGCGCCCATAACATCATCGCCACGCCGTCGTGCTGATGGAACTCTCCCTTGTCCTCAACTGGATCAAGAGCTCGAGGGACGTCATCGTGCTGAACGTGTGCTGAACACGGAGGTGTCGTACGTTCGGTACTTGGATCGGTTGGATCGTGAAGACGTTTGACTACATCAACCACGTTACTAAACACTTCCACTTTCGGTCTACGAGGGTACGTGGACACACTCTCCCGTCTCGTTGCTATGCATCTCCTAGATAGATCTTGTGTGATCGTATGAATATTTTGAATTACTACGTTCCCCAACAATAATGTCTTATGTTATGAGACAAGGGAAGTAGTATATAAAAGTTATTCTAGCTATTTCAGCAACTTCTGCTTCTCGTTGGGTTTGATACTACTCCCTTCATTCCGTTGTACAAGGCCACAAACTCATATTACAGGTACCAAGGTAAAAATTAATGATTGTTTTGCAAGCCAACTTTTCTTTTCATTAACCGGGATCATAAATACACCACTTTCACGCAAGGAAGGGAAGGGAAGGAGGTAGCAGAGTGTCATTATGACTACATGCATGCAAGTATTAACCAAGTTGGTAATACGAGGAAACATCATTAAATTTTGCCTCGATTACTATTGGTGACCTTGTATAGATGCACAATGTATTTTTCATAATGGCCTTGTATAAGGTAATGGAGGGAGTATTACTTATTTAAAAGGCTTAAAACAACCCCCTACACTTGTTGGTATCAACACACGCATTAGCGGTCGAAATTGTCGCCTCCCACCTCTCGGCTCTGTTGTCTCCCATCCATATCGTTGCTTCTCAACACACCGCGGCATTCCTCCCCACCACTCCTCTGCCTCCTACCTTTGTATTTGGTTAGCTCATTTGGACGCTCTAGATGGCCTTTACTCAGGTTGACCTCGGCCTCTAGCTTGTTGTCAACTACTCCCTCCGTCCCATAATGTAAGATGTTTTTTGACTCTAGTTTAGTGTCAAAAAACGTCTTATATTATGGGATGGAGGGAGTAGCTTCTTAGTAAGCTTAAGCTCAAAAGAAGTGACTCATAGATTTGGTCCCTATAGATAAGGGGTCTTGAGCAGGTGCCCTTATTACCCTAGCTTAGGGCCAGCCCTGGTCATCGACTCCTCGGACTTCTAAGTCTTTGATTGTGTGAGATTGTAGGTTCTTGTATTGTAGCTACCGCTCAAATTCGACATTCAATTTTTTCCAATGTTTTTCTCGCAACCTTTTCCCACCTATACGAGGGCATGGCTGGAGGTGTGCCCCCCCCCCCCCCCCCCCCATGTCTTTTTAGGCTTCTACATGGTTCCCAAGACACAAAGAAGATCCCTGATTAGGAAAAAGATGGGCCCGCGTTGTGCCAATCCTATCCAAAAAGGGTGAAAGTAGTTAGCATAATTTCTGGCCAAACCATTTCCAAATCTGGAGATGTAGGATATGGTAGGATATTTTGACAACCCAACAAAATCCTTTCCGAATATGAGTTGGGTTGTGAGTAGGGCTGCAAACGAGTCGAGTTCGAGCGAGTTGGAGTTGGCTCAGCTCAACTCATATTAAAATTTGAGCGAGCTCAACCTGAGTGAAGCTCAAGATTGAGCTGTAAAACATGACTCGTGCTCAGCTTGTACCGATCTCGAGTCGATCTCGAGCTAGTTTCGAGCTAAATAAAATGGTAAAAATATAAATCTATGATGATTATTCAGACTAGATAAGGACACAACACGACACAACTTTGTACGTCAGTCTCATCGTGCTCGGGAGAGCTCCGAGCACATCTTTGTCTCTTGGGCGAACTAGAAATAGATGGTGGTCTTCTTGGACGAAAAACAAGAAAAAGAAGGTGCATATGCTGGGAAATTTTGCCAAAAGCAATAGGATATTTAACACATAGCCGATCACGTACCATAATTAGACCTAAATCTTCTCTACTCTTAATTAAGCTACCATGTTTGCTAGTTAATAAAATGGAGAAAAATCATGGACATCATATATTGTAACAAATTATCGTATTTTCATTTAATATATGGCATAATCATTGAAAATAATAGTATTATGTCGAGCTGTCGAGCTAAAATCGAGCGAGCCAATATTGGCTCAAGATCGGCTCGTTTCTCCGTCGAGCTACATAAAGTGTTAACATTCGGTTCATTTATTTTCGTGTCGATCTCGAGTCGAGCCAAAAAACGAGTCGATCTCGAGTGGCTTACGAGCCTCGAGCTTTTCTTGCAGCCCTAGTTGTGAGGATATAGGGATGCAGTTTTATATTTGTAAAGAAATATGGATTTTTTTTCTAGTCATAATGGAATATACAATGATATATAATTTTGTTGAAAATAAATATTTATACTATTTCTAGATAATATGAATAATTCTAGGCAATCAATACTAACGCTGTGTTTGGATGTAGGAAAAATTGCTTGAAATTGAATTGGACTGGAAATTCCAAATCCAAGATGGAAAGGAAATGGGCTCCAATTCGAATTCTATTGTTTGGTTGTGCATGGAATTTATTGTTGGAATCAGAGGGTAGCACTCAATTCCAATTGCTGTTTGGATGTACAAACCATGGAATTGGATGTTTTTTGAGTTTGGACAATAGAAACTTTTGTGTGTGTGTGTGTGTGTCTATATATATATATATATATATATATTACACACATAATAACATTATAAAATGTTCTGAATAAGGTCAAAACAATAACACAAGTAGAAATAAATATGGAAAAAGGAAGGATACCAGAAAATAGTTTTTAAAGTACCAAGAAAACAACATGGACAATAATTTTGGTAGTTTATGTCTCTTACACATAGCACAAGTAGATACTTTTATGTCTCTTACACATAGCACAAGTGGATAATTCGCAAACATGAAAGTACATAGTAGTCCATACATCAACTAAACAGGATAGTAACAATTAATCGAAGGTCAAGAGCCATGGCTTCCTTAACTCCTCGGGTAGTGCCATGAGTGCTTCAAACAAACGCTCATTGACAATCAATTTTCCATAAGCTCTCAACATATCACTATCTTCCAAATCTGGTACCTTCTTTAGTGCAGCAAGGATTTCTGTTGGAGGAGTCACCTTAGGCATAGGAAGTGGCTCGGTTGTCTTCAAGGCATCATCAAAAGACATCTTCATCTTTCCCATCATGCACAAGATAGCATCCCCAGTGCGTTGCCTCTTCTGAGGCACCTCAGGAGCTTCTTCAACAACAGGTGTGTCTTGTGGTTCTTGAACACATTCAGCTCCTGTCCTAGCACCTGCACCGGCCGCATGATCTTTTGAATATATGATATTGATAGACTCCCAATTGTGCACTACCTTGTTCCTATAGGCACATGCTTCCTTATTAGCCTACACAAAACACACAAATGAGATCATATTAAAGTTGCAAAAATAACCACAAAATAAATTTGGTGTTAAGTACCTCCACATATCGAGACCACACTTCTTCACTATCAACCGACACCATGTTCTTTACCCAATCCCATCCAAAGCCACTCTGTGCAAGCATCTTGGTAATGATCTCATACTGCTTGTCAAATGTTTTGATTCTTCCTGTTATGTTTTCCTTCGTAATGTCAACATCACATGTATCCTTGACATGTTTAATGCAAGCATTATACACATGTGGCTTCCAACCATTTTGAGCACGGTCACCATTGTTGTGATGCTCAACAAGGACAGCCAACAATGCCGTGTCCATCTCAGGAGTCCATGTAAGGTAAACTCTACTTTTTTTCCCTTTTGGTTCAGCCATGCTTCTACAAGTAAAATAAATGAATGTGCATAAAAGTAGGAACAATAGAGCAAGCACGAGTAAGGTAAACATATATATTAGTACGAACAAAAGATGAAGCATGTACAACCCATAACACACAAGGCACCATCACAGCCAGCATGCTACCACACAAAAAAGGGCACCATCACCAAGCTAGCACAAAAAAAGGCACCATCAGCTAGCTATCTACTCCACCACTACTTATCTACTCGATCTCTAGTTCTCCATGCGCCACAAGGTACTCAGCATACATCTCATCCGCAAATTGCTGCCTAAAATTGGACCATGCATTTGTTTGTTGGACACTTCTAATGAAAGTAGCATCATCTGCAGGTTCAGGAGTCATAGCTGCTAGCTCAGCGTCGACTTCCGGAAGCAACAAATTACCTCTCATATGCTGCCTATCCCTTGCATAGTTGTGTAACACACAACACGCATTAATAAGACGAATCTGCAAATATTTAATTTATCGTCAAAGAAGGAACACAGGATGGCCCATATGAACAATCAAATGGACATGTGTTACCTGGTCCTCTATGTCAAAGAAAGAACAAGAACGCAAGATGGCCCATTTTTTCTTCAACAAGCCAAAGGTTTTCTCCACAACATTTCTAGCACGAGCATGGCGCAAGTTATACAACTCTCTTTCGTTTTGGAGTTGTTGTTGACTTGCCACCCACTCTTTCAAGTGGTAGCGGGTGGATCTGAATGGAGATAGAAATCCAGGTCCATTGGTATAGCTAGCATCAACAAGATAGTACTTTCCTATTGACAAGTACGTAAGTTAGCTAACAAGTACATATGAGAAATGAAACGCAAAGAGAAAGAGTCATACCCTGTGGTACAACAAATGCATCTTCGCGATCGATTCTCATAGCATCTTTTAGCACTCTCGAGTCCGATGACGAACCCTCCCAACCAGGTAGAACATAGAGAAATTTCATGTTCCAGTCAACCACACCTAACATGTTAGTGCTGATCTCTTGGTGCCTATTCCTATACCTCCCTTTGTCAGCAGCATTAGGAAACCACTTCCACTTGTAATCATCGGGAGGGGTGATAGAAGGATCGGGAAGCTTGATAAACTCCCCGGTTAGAGACAGGATGGCTGATAACACAGTAGACAAATGCCTACTGATAGTCTCTAAAGAACGCTGGTACGTGCCACCCAACATCCTCATTTTAAGTCCATGTCCAACAACTTGTAAGAACATAGCAACATTTTCTTCTACTGTCACAAACGTGCTATCTTTGAGACCACACTTCTCACGCAACATAGCACAAAGATCATGGAAGTTCCTTTTAGTTAAGCGTAGCTTATCATAGCAAGTTGTCTCGGACCCCTCATAAGTTTGTTTCAATATATACTTCCGATATGCAACCTTTTCCTCATCATCATCGAAGCATCCGAGATTCCTCGGTGCCCTCGCAAATGCTAGACATGACATTTCAAAATATTGCTTTGTCAACAATATCCTCTTTCTTTTTCTTCTTTTGTTCTCTTCGGTAATGTAGGCAACCAACTCTTGTTGGGACATGATAAAAAAGCTACAATGCAGACACCATTTGTCCATGAATTATTCAGAGCATTGGTACATACTAAACCACGGCAACAACATCACAGTACAAACATGGAGGAGTAGATAATATACCTTGACACCACCGAATTTTGAGCTCCTAAAATCCCCTGAGAATCTGCATAGTTCAAACCAATCATAAGTTAGCAACACACAAATCTGAGCCCTTAAATTCGAAGCAATGGACTGCATCTGAGAAGGTACAGAAAAAATTGAAGTTCCCCTTAGGACACCACATCAAATCGAGCTCCACACGGGAGGGGAAGGCGCCACTACCGCCGTCGTTCCACTACTGCCGCCGTTCCCTGCGGACCACCTAATCCCGCCGCAAATCCCCGATACGATCTAGGGTTTGAGGGCCTCACTGGAGGAGGTCGGGCCATGGGAGGAAGAGGAGGGAGGGGACGGATGGGAGAGGGAGAGGAGGGAGGGGACGGATGGGAGAGGGAGAGGAAGGCCGGAGAACTGACCGCTGCCGCCGCCGCCGCCGGCGGCTGCTTCAGGGGAGTCGGGAGGAGGAGTCGCGAGCGAGAGGCCTTTCCGAGCAAACAGGTACGCGCGGTGGGGGCTGCGGGGAGTTTCCGAGCCTTTCCGAGCTCGTCCGCTTGGAAACCTCGCGCGAGGGGTCGAGGTGCGCTGGTGGCTCGCTTGGAATTGGGCCAAGTTTTCCAAGCCCAAATCTTGTACCACCCCAAACAATAGAATTTGGCCTGGCAATTCCAGATTGCCAATTCCAAGCTGTTTTTCCTACATCCAAACAGGGTGTAAAGGTTTTCCCAAGGTACCTATCCAAGGTAAAAGTACGACTTGAATTTGTTGATTAGATTGGGTAATGAGCAAGAACAACAATGACATCCGTATTCCTAAAAAGTAAAATCGATAAAATTGCAATTTGATTAAACCCTTGGAGTAGCTACTAAAATCAATGGAATAAATACTAAGGTCCAGTCCTGGAAAAATATACCCATTTTACATATTTGGGGATAGCCGAAAAATGCGAAAAGGCTGGTTCAACTATACAAACATGAGCTATTTGCGGTTTTAACTATTTTAGGTACAATCTGTCGATGGCATTCTCAAATTCTCACCGGATCGTAGGTTGTGTGATTTGTAAAATGTTTGGTGGGCATCACTTAATAGTGTTGTATCCAATTCGTTTTTTCATCATGAGCCTTTTGTTGATAATATATTGCTTGTATTCGATGAGGGTTTACCTTTTTTGAGGGATGAGGATGTACTTTGCTATATCATGTCCATATGACCAAATACTCCGTTTCTTGAGATCTAGTCGCGCCGCTGCCTCAAACCCATGTCTGCATCGCCCGTAAACACCCTCTACAACGGCCGGCTGGCACACGCGAGATGGAAGCAAAGGAGGAGATAGAGCACGAGTAGAGAAGGAACTCACCTCCCGCCGGCCTCTCTGCTATCTGCTAGATGCGCCGCCGCCGACACGCACAGAAGAGAGATGCGAGTAATGGGGGAAAGCGATGGTTTCGCGCAGGGGGCAGGGGGGTAGTGGGAGTCAATATAGCCAAAAAAATGCCTCGTGCATGATGACAAAAACGTGCGCGTGTGGTGGTTGCCGCCACCTGTCATTTTTTCACGGCTCACCACATCCCTACTTCTAAGGAGTATTTGGAGCATATAACTGACCCTATTCCTCCTCGTCCCAGATCCAAACGGGTGTCGACTACTGTAGACTATCCCGTGTCCCTGGGAGGATAGCCCTAAAACCCAACGGACACAGCTTCGGTGCCTTAAAGGCACCTACCTTTGGGTCACTGACATGTGGTCCCACATGTCAGTGACCCAAAGGTAGGTGCCTTTAAGGCACCGAAGCATTGTCGAAACCCAACACATCCTTAGTTGGTATATTAGGTTTGTCTTGTCTTACGTCAAACTTTCCCGCTTTGACCATAACTATAAAAAAAGCATGTCAATGTTCACAATATCAACAAAATTTATCATAGATAAGTTGGCATTGTAAATACTTTTCATGTTTTTAAACATTTTTTTGTCAAGCTCTGTGTAAGACAAACATAATACGCGGAGCAACGGAGGGAGTGATTCGATATTGGAATCCGTATCCGACCGTGTGTCCCGGCTCCAAATTCGGGGAAAAGAAAGAGGTGAAATTGGATAACCCGGCCCGCTTCGGTCTGGCCCCGAATCAAAAATCGTCGTCATAAAAGGTCCCCGAACCTGAAGCCGTCATCCTCCGTTCAAGTCAGCCATGGCGCCGCCGCAGCACGACCCCCGCCGCCCCTACAAGCGCCCCGCCATATCCGACCAGCAGCGCCGCCGCGACTCCGCCCTCCAGACCCAGTCCGCCCGCCGCGCCGACGCCCAGGCGCGCGCGCGCAGCCTCGCCAACTCCCTGCTCTCTCCCCAACCCTCCTCCCCCGCCGCCTCCGACCAACCCCCGCCCTCCCCCGACGCCCCCGACGAACGCGGACATGATCCCACCGTCGCCGACGTCGCCTCGGCCGCAGCCAAGCTCCGCGGCCCAGACCAGCGCCGCTGGTTCGCCCGCCAGATCATGCTCCCCGAGTGGATGGTCGACGCCCCTCCCCACCTCGCCCGCGACTGGTAATTCCCCATCTCCCCCCTCCTCATCTCGATTCTATTCGATTCGGCTCTAGTCCCCTCCAAAGATGACTCTTTGATTATGGATAGCAATACGCGTGCCCTCGCTAGTTCATCCTCACCCCTACTGTAGCAATTTTTGTGCTCTTCTAGCTAGTTTACAATTGACTACAGCTTACTTTAGCCTACTGTTGCAAAACAGCACTAGCATTACACTGACAAGTCAAGTTATTACAGATGAAGAAGGATTG
The DNA here is from genome assembly GCA_963921465.1 of Triticum timopheevii. Lineage (NCBI taxonomy): Eukaryota > Viridiplantae > Streptophyta > Magnoliopsida > Poales > Poaceae > Triticum > Triticum timopheevii. The sequence goes on from OY997266.1 coordinate 69,121,082, forward strand.
ACATTGTTCAACATTTTTTCTGTATATATGCAGGCATGTTTCTGCCAGGCCTGCAGGCAAACGATGCATGGTCGTGTCGTCGAACGGCATCACGATTAGCAGGCTACGTAACGGAACCATTCTTCACCGGTTCCCCTCCGCATTGCCTAACGGGTCAAAGAGAGGACTCTCTGGCCCAGCAAGCTCCTACTCTATCCTCGACTGCATATTCCATGAGGTAACCAAGCAAACAATTTTCATTTGATGCCATTGGCTGCTGGATTAATTTACTTGATTGATTGCTTTCGGGCCTGTTTCTAATCTTTGTGGTGCATCTTGTGTTGTTGTGCTGCAGCCCGATGAGACGTACTACATCGTTGATATGATTTGTTGGCGAGGCTATTCGCTATATGATTGCACTGCGGAGTTCAGGTTCTTTTGGGTGAACTCCAAGCTTACAGAGACTTCTGCTGGTGATCCTCCATCGACATACCATCGTTATAGATTCAGTGCTGTCCCTATGTACGAATCCACGCTTGAAGGCCTTCAAGCAGCATATTCGGGAAGCACACCTTATGTTAAAGATGGCTTGCTGTTCTATAACAAGTAACTTCTGTTTACTTTCCAGACCTTTATTAATATGTTCACTCCGTTTTACAATTTACACCATTGAATTGACTGATTAGGTGATTTTTGTTCTCTAATCAGGCATGCACACTATCAAGCTGGAATCACACCCCTTACGCTAGTATGGAAAGACGAGACTTGCAGCCAATACCTTCTTGATACGGATAGCGAGGGACAAGTTCCAACTCAGCAACACGTAGGTTCTTTTTCTCTATTATTCTGTTCATGTTGTAGCCATTATACATTGCCCTTTTCTTAAAAATAAGAATTTGTTTGGTAATTGTTGTGCCTGCTACCACTTCACTTCATCCCTTAATGTTTTACTGACCTTGCTTTGTCTTGTGCTATCAGGTTGTGTTGGAGTTGCAAGAGGATGGAAAGCTAGTTACTTCTGATGATCCTCCAATTGCATTTGGTAGCTTGGACAACGAATTTATCCAGAAGGTACGATTTTAAAATGCAGCTTATTTCCACAAAATATAAGTAAATTAGCATGCAGGATCTGAGTCGTGGTGCAAATAAACTTACGTTCTTAAAATGTGCCGCCACATCGCCTACCATGTAGAGGATTAGAGCATCATCTTATAGCTGATTGTGACTAATATCTGGTTCATGTCCATGCTCGTTCCTTAATTCTGTGGTGATGCACTTAGGTTTGACAAATTGTTTTTTTTTGGACGTCACATGCTCTTTCTCATTTTACATGCCTTCCTGTAGAGTGATCGCCTGTCTGTATCCCACTTCTGAATATGTTTTAAGCACAAACATACTAATGTGATCGTGCTTTTTGTGCAGTCAAACCTGCGGCCAGGGAACCTTCTTCGCTTCAGTGTAAGAGATGAAAGTGTGAAACTTGTGGATGGGAAGATGGAGATTGGTCAGCTGCAACTTGCCGGGAAGCTGAACCGTTCTCGTACTTCCGCTGACAGCCACTCCAAAGTAAGTGACCACATGACCATGCACTGATTGAACCAGTATGCTGTATCCACCACATGTAGCTAACTTGTTGATTTTGTGTGTTCAGGTTTTGTTCCAGTATGCTGCCAGGCATGCCCCTCTGAGAATTGAGGATCTGGTAGCCTCTGTTCAATCAAACAGTATGGAGATTGAATCCACAGATGTTGAAATGCAAGGTTGAGGTGAGGGAGCGCCGATTTCAGTATCATGTTTTTGCCACATAGTGAATTCTCGTGCTGCTGATTTGGCTGCCCTTATTCTGCAGTTTATTTGTATCTTTCACCTTTTCGAACATGTGTAATGGCAGTCATTCAAGGCTGAGGGAATACATGTGCCAATTTTGGCATTTGAGTGGATACCATGTTAGGTTGAAGTAGATGCAAAACGAGACCAAGGTTCGTCTCACTCTCTTATTAATGCGTGGTGTTGAACCAGACACTTGTAAAATCACTCAATATCTTATGTTTCGTGGACGAATTTCAGTACCAGGTTTTGATAAATACCCACATGTGTCTGCTTTTAGGAAACCTGCTGATAACGAGTCATGGTTTTACACAAGGTCTTGAAACAATCATTCGGATTCTTGTGTTTGCAACTTAATGAGTTGTCAACTGCTCTAGTGTACACGGTAAAAAAAAAAAAGCTTTGAGGTATGGTTCCCTTCGTAAATAATCCTCTTGTGCACATATATGGCAGGGGTGAGCTCGCTGTGGCATTCAGGTGGCGATTTGAGCAAACGATGTGATGGTCTGGAAGCCGTGATCCTCAGGAAGCGGCGCGTTTCCAGGCCTGATCGATATTAGCACCTCAAGACCTGCAAAACCAGTAGATGAATCAAGCCACCTGTGAGTATGCGAAAAGGCAAGCATTACGGATATACAATGCAGCTCATTTTGTGAAGCGCTGCTTGTTTATTTTGTGTCTGAAACATATATTACTGCGTTCTTTTGAGTGAGTGGGTGTGGAAGTTACTCGAACGCCCCCCGCAAGGAAACGTTATTTGGGCGAAATGCTGTGTTTTATTCAGTTATGTAGTACTCCCCTTGTTCCAAAATAGGTGACCAAACTTTGTACTAAAGTTAGTATAAAATTGAGTCATCTATTTTGGAACGGAGGGATATAAGGCAACGATTGAATGTTGGAGAACAAGAGTTCACTAGATTATGAGTGAGATAGTTCATGCTGTTGTGAGGACAGAATTTGTGAGTGAGACTAAAAGAAGGAAGGAAGGAAGGGATGATGTGATCAGTGTGGCTGGTGCTGACCTGCATCCCTTGCGGCGGTGGCTTCTTGGTAGACATCAGTCAGGAAGAGTATCTGGGACGGGCTGTCGACGCCGAGGGTCTGCCAGATCTCGTAGTAACTGCGAGATTCTTTCTTGCCTCTGCATCCTCATCATCCATGCCATCAAGTTCAGTTCAATGGAGATGAAACTGAATGCACAATGATGTTATCTACATTGCTACCGGGTGCGTACCCGACGTTGGTGTCGAAGAAGGCGGAGAGGTACCGCCGTAGGTCGCCGTGGGCGGCGGTGTTGCCGAAGATGAGCCGCTGCGCCTCCCTGCTGCCGCTGGAGTAGATGTAGCTCTTGATACCTCTGCGATCCCACTCCGCAAGAGCTTCAACAACGTCGTCGTAGACTTCCCCCTTGATCTCGCCGCTCTCGAAGCCGCGCCGCCACACGCGGCCCTGCAGCTGCTTGAGCGCGGTGAGCTTCCGGTCCGCGTCGATCATGGCCTGCACGTTGGCCACCAGGGCGTCGATGACCTTGTCTTGGTCGGTGTCGTCGGGCGGTGGGAGTGGGACGGCGCCGGGGACCCCCTCGGCCAGGTCTTCGTTGATCTGGGCGCGGAGGAGGGCGACGTCTTCCCGGGTCTGCTGGGTGTGGTAGGTGGCGGCGAGGTGGGCGCGGGCGTTGGCCCGCGCGTAGGGGAAGAGCACGTCGGTGACGAAGGAGATGGGGGTGGTGGTGCCCTCGATGTCCATCACAACACATCGCTGCAGACCAACATAGTTACATGCTTACGTTCACCAGTAATTCAGCTGCGTAGTACAATGGATTCAGTTAGTTTCCCTGAACGAAGAGTAGCAGAGGGTACGTAACGTACTATGTCTTTTGCAGTTAAGCAGTAGTTGCTATCAGCTGCTGCTGCTGCTGCAACGATGGTTCTGCCGCCGGTGACTCCTCGTCGGAAGTAATGAGGAGACGGAGGAGTGGTCGGCGAGGAGCGTAGGAGGAGGGGGCTCGATCCGCACCGGAATCCCGCCTTGCTGAACCCCAGCTGATTGCCAAAGATTGATCGATTCAATTCAGTCGGAGTCCATCCAGTGGCTTAGGCAGGAGAAGCTTCTCACCTAGTACCTACCCTGCAGCTGGAGCTGGAGGTGTGGGTTCGGTGGTATGGAAGGAAAGAAGCATCTCGGAGGAAGAAGCCGTCGGAGCCGGAGAAGAAGCCGGTGGAGGTGGTGGATGCAGATGAGGAGGAGGCAACAAGAGGAAGAAGCATCTCGCCGCCGCTGCTGGTTCTGGTTGGCACTGCGTCGTTATCCCCTAACTCGTTGCTTGGGTCTGGATGGATGGATAGATGGATGTGGGGAACCTAATAGGAGTTCGTTTTCTTGGTCACTGTCTTTTGTTTTTGTTTTCCAGTCCCTTTTTTCTTTTCTTCTAGACAGTACTGCTTGTCCTGAGAAGATTTCGCTTATCCTACCACGATTATATCAAGCCAAAACAAACCAAACTAACTTACAATAACAACTTCAGTCCCAAACAAGTTGGGATAGGCTAGAGTTAAAACCCACAAGATATCAAAACCAAGTCAAGTTTATACAAAATAAATAAATTAACATCCACAATACCATTAGAATCATCATTCAATATATTTTCATGCCATATTATATTTTATTGTGAAAGTTTAGATTGCTTTCGATAAACTTGATCAGGCCAAAGCTAATTTGCGGAGTAAATAAAAATGGAGGGAGTACAAGAGTGGATAGACTGCAACGTATAAATGGTTATTCAAAAGCTTAAAACATTTACACCCAATCTAATTTCAGTTGCATGTATTGATGTATATATACACTCTACTCAGCTCTATTGCTTCCTTAGTTTTGTACCACCACCACCACTCTAAAGCTAGCTTCTATTTCAATCCATTTCATATGCAGATTGACTGGCTACCGGAACATTTTTTGCAACAGGGTCCTGTACTCCTGGCTCCGCGACCACTCGTCCATCTCGCGGGCTCGCATCACGGGCAGAGGGTGCGACAGCTCCCTCGTCTGAGCGTTCCTGCAACACACAAGCGCAAAACGAAAGGGCACAGAAAAACATTGTTCATCTCCACAACAATCTCACCATGTATAGCTTCACAAGTTCGCAGGGTCGTGCGGAATTAAACTAACCGGATGTACCACCCGACCGGGTTCGACGAGGCCTTGTCGTACGACCGGGCTTGCTCCAGGAAGGCGTCCACGTTCAGCTGGTCTGACAGGGACGGGCATCCTCCCGCGAGCTTCATCAGGACTGAGATGACAACCTCTTGACAGTAAAGTAAACATGTCGCGTATCAGATTCAGATTGCATGATGCTAAAACGTTTACATTCATCAGTGATTATAATCAACTATAGAGGACGAAAAGAACTACTTTGCTGAATGGTACTACCTTGGGGTCTTGTACTACGAGAAGAGCCGCCCTGTCGCAGGTCAGCTCCGCGGCTCGCAGCCACCTGAACAGCTGTTCTTCAAGGAACCCAGCAACCATACCGAAACCTGAAGAAAGCGCACACATGTAATTACATCAGATGCATTGCACACAGTGATTCAGCCTCACAAATACATGAGATTGTGTGAAAGAAAGATAGAGGGCCTACCAGGCACGGTATATGCTCCCATTGTTAGTATGTTGGCAAAGGTAAGCCACACGCCATGATCGCACTTGAGGTGACCCAGCTCATGTGCCAAAACAGCCTGATCAAAACACACAGCTCCACATGAATAATTCGCACACATTCAGCTGTTACTAGTTACAGTATGTGTTAGTAATTCACCAGCCAATTCGGATGATCCTTCTTACCTGCAATTCCTTTCTCGTGAGCAGCTCCACGAGGCTCGTGTGGACGACGACAAACGGCCTTTTCCCATTTATCGCCAAGGTGTAAGCATTAGGGACAGGGTTTTGCCGTATGTACAAGTCGGGCGCTTCTGTGTTCAGGATTTTCGCGGCTTCGGTCATGAGCTGGTGAAGTTCAGGCAACTGAAAGACAAAAGCGACAGGTTATGGGTTCAGTCCGTGTGCATTTATTTTAAATTAAAATGAGGTGATTTAGATATGATCGGTTCTGACAGAGGTACCTGGTTTTCAGAGACAAGAACCGATGATCCGATGTTTTGAAGAACCATAACTTGCTCGGAAACCGGCCCTATGTTGTAGCAAAAAATAAATAAATTAACAAGCAAAACAGTCTTAGTAAATACTAGTAGATAGATAGATAGATATCTTTGGGTTATGATAGGTGAAAACTACAGTAGTAGCCTCAGGGCTCTTGAAAACAGAGAACTGGAGTACCTAGCAAAGCCTTGCCTATATCATTGAGCCCTGGAATTGCTTTGAGCAGCAAAGTGTTCTGCCAAACAAGAAAATGATTAGGGGCATATACATACCCTATATGAGAAGAAGAACAAATTAAACAACACACACAGAAAAGAAAAGAAAATAAATACTGTATGAACTAGGAACTGACCTGCTTGTCGAGCGGGTGGCGGAAATCGTCGGCGTCGAGGCCCTGGGCGACAGGGTCCGCGGGGGAGGCGCGTGCGTAGATGGCGCCGTAGCGCGTTCCGATGAGCTTATGATGGTGGTGGCGCTGGTGGCAGGTGGCCGTGGAGGGGGAGGAGGGAGGCTTTGTGGTCCAGCAGCGGCGGCGGTGGAGGGTCTGGCGGGGGAGCGTGGGGGAGAGGCAAGCCGCCATGACCACGGAACGGAGGTAGCCAGCAGTAACAAGCAGTAAAACGATGGAGCTGCAACTGGAAGTGGTAAGAAAAGAAAAAAGGCAATCATTTGTACGGCTGTCTTGTTCATCTTCTTCCTCCTCCACGTCGCTGTCGGCTGCTCCACAGACGTGTTCCATCTCACACCGCTTTCTTGTAACAAAATTTCTGGCCCAAATGCTCTCTCAACCTCTGAATCTATGGCCACGCTTGCTTCTGCCATGCATGGACTAGCTACCACAAATATAAAGGGATTGTCTAAAAAAGACAAATGTAAAGGGACAAGCTACTCACTCCTCCATGGACAATCAAGACCATTGATATTTCCTCTGTCCGGAATTACTTGTCATCCACCCCTACTTTACCCGCCACGGCGAACAAAGGGCTCATTCTACCAAAACAGAGTACGTATAAGAAAGTTACGCCGAAAATGCCTGATGGAGTTTTGGGGGTAGGGAGGCCGCTATTCGAATACCGTATTTTTACATCGCAAAAACATTGATTTTTTTTCTTCTGCATACAAAAGTAAAATCCAATTCAATTACATATGAGTCTTTGAATTTTTTTTTGTTGAGAAATACATACGAGTCTTTGATGGACCAAAAACTCCTCTATGTGCGTGTTTCTAAAATAACGGGCTCCAACGAGCCACGTGGCTGAACATCCGCACTACAAGTTACGCCCGTTTTAGTGAACCCGAAATCAGATATTACTTTGAGTCTAACCGGGTCCATTTTCTTTTTTACTTCCTTTTCTTTTCCAAAAAATAAATAAATAGACAGGACAAAACAAGACTCATTGGGCCGAGCGAAGATGCAAGCGACCTTCGGCGTGCATGAACTAGCTACCACAAATGTAAAGGGACTAGTTTGTTTGTCATATAGGTTATTCTCGCCTAGTTGTTTATCTAGAGAACTTATTTATCCGCACCCTCCTGCCGTTGCTCGTCCTCAATGGACCTGCGAGCGGTGAACTCGAGCTGCCGCTGCTCGTAGATCTCGTCCCTGGGGCCAAAAGATAAATGTTCTCATTCACTAAATTTCAGATGACCAATGTTGCAGCCTAACAACACCAGTCAAAATGTAAATTAAGTGAAGCATTTAGTTCATAAAATTCAAGATTTAGATAATGCATCTGCAACGTGCAAAAACGGCAAGAGATTTATTCAGAAATAAAAATAAGAATAACAAATTTCCTCATGGATACAATGGCCTTATAAACCTGAACAGTCTGCCGTTGTGAAACCATTCTCATTGCAAAACTGCCAAAAGCTAATAAGAAAACCCAACCTTCTTTCTGAAGGGACCTGCTTCCACTAACTACAGTAACCTGGATAATTTTAGCATTCAAATTTCTAAAGGGGTCATAAGTATAGTACTGTTGTATTAAAAACGAAAACAACAATATTCACTGGGATAAGATTGAAATTACATGGTCAAATAAGATCTCCATATCTCGATGAGTCTCAAACTGGGATTTCCTTATCTCAATAAATCTCATATTTGGAGTTTCTAATAGCTGCTATAATGCTTTTACAAAATAGAGCTTACCTGAAAGTAAGAATATCTTGCACAGAGGCCGAGGTAGGGACTCCTTGAGTATGAGTATGACTATATAAACTGCAAATCGTTCGCTAGCTCTAATCTCAGTTGAAAATTTGAGAGCCAATTCTAAAGGCAGCAGAATGCCAGCACCTGCAACATCCGAAGGGATAAGAATACCAGTTTTGTGTAAATCATGTAAAAACATTCAACATCAATGTTGAATTTACACAACATACTGTCAGCAACAAAGGAACTGTATGGCCTTTTTTCTAATACTACAGCAATCACTGAATGTTAAGCTGGCCCAGGACGTGATCGACACATGATTGTCTAGGAAAAGATATACCATTTCAGTCAAAAGCTATAAAAAAAGCACATGACATATCTAGCTAAGCAACGTTGCAAAATTATATGTCTACAATGGCCTAAAGCATGTCAGAATTATCATCGAATGGGAACAGAATAAAAACAATGTTGGCAAGAAGCTTTGCATTCTCAATAGTTTGAACCTATGCAATATTAAGAAATTATCTAAACCTCTAAGCCTCCAACCTAATTGACAGCGGGACATAACAGCTAAAGGAAATAATAACTAAATCATGATTTGTAACAGTGCAACTGAACACAAAGCCATCGGTGCATTGTAGTATTGTGCCTACCGTGGAACATAACATATATCTGTAATAACAACAGATGTAGGAAAGATTTGCTACAACCTATTTAATGGAAAGTTCCAACAAAATATTAGATAGATCGGTCAAGTCACAAACCTGCAGTCTCACAGGTGCAACACCAAGAACTCAAGATGCTGGAGCTCCATCCAGCTATGCTCATTTGTTTTCTGGAGCCAATAAGTAACTGCTACCCACAATGAATAAAAACGATGAAACATGGCAGGATGCTGCTAAGTAGTTTTCTTTGCAATCTAACCGAATAAAGATTATAAATAGGGTAGCATTATCCATGTCACACAAAATAATACAGTGTGGCATGCAGCCCAATGCGGCAGTTCTGAAATGTTAGTTCACAAGAAAGACAGCAGAGTGGTTATTAACAATCACATCTGAAACACTGGCAGACATATAATTCAACATTTAACTGCCCATCGATTTATACTGGACAAAATCAGACCTTCAGCAAATCCTGGCAATCGGACATACTGACCACACTATCCTGCAAAGCGCAACTTAAAAATGGTCATAGTGAGGCATCAAAAACTGAATGTGCAAAACAGTATTATTATATTTCTTCATGGTTACCTAAACGGTTCAGAGGACCGTCTGGAGTTCAGAAGTAGAAAAATATGATCAGGATACAAAGTTGTCTTTTGTGCTCCTACAAGACTAATAACCTGAAAAAGAACAAAGAATATATATCTGTCAATAACATGAACACACAGGACTAAGGACAATAGAGATTTACATTAAACACATATAATCATGAGTGAAATACTTTGCATGAATAAAGTTCAGTCAAGTTTGTAGCTCACTGTGCATCGTGCAATGATACCATTCATCAAGTTCCAAAGCACAAAAGTTGCCAAAGCAACATAAACATCAAGCTTCATACGAAAAAACTGACTAGCTGAATGCATAAATAAGAGATCGGAAAACTGCAGCTGTGCCACCTAGTTGTGGCACCACATCAAATTCGTCAAATAAGCAACATCTGCAAATTTTTAGACAGGAAATCAAGATTAGAACAGATAAAATAAATTTGTATAATGAGAACTAAAAACTCACAGAATACAAATGTGTTAAAATGAATGCAAAAGCTGAAGCACCTGAGCATATATGAGTTCTAGTTGCTCCCTGAATCTTCACTGGTACCGCTTCCCACATCAAGAATGAGACCTCGTGGTAACTTCACAAGCCATCTTGGTATCCACAACTAGATGTGAAATTTTGCGAGTCCTCAGAAGCTTACAACCATAGTGAAAATTACTTCTCTGAAAGAAATAAACTAGAAACGAACCTGAACAAGTGTTTTCACCACAGGTAATTAGGCTCCCTTGAGTCGGAATGCAGGGTGAAACCAATAGTCCTTAAAGCTGTGCTGATGCAGTGATGCTAGAACTGCAGAAAATAAAGTGGTCAGAATCAAAATCGCAAATAAATATGACCAAGCATATCAAATTCTTTACCTCGGTAACCAAGCATCTACCCAAGTCCTGGATTGGCCAGAAGATGACATCAGGGCCTCATTCTTAAGCAGAGCATTTTAGTTCAAAAGGGTTTTGAGTCATCAAGTAAACATTTCAGCTGAAATAAGCATATCATACTCGTCAATGCCATCATCTTTCTTCATCATTCCAGTAAGATCATCAAGCTTTTCATAGATGCTAAGAGAGTCAGGGTGTTTCTTGTCTTGTACAAGAAATAAGCTTGTCTTGTTCCCTACTGTGACCCAACTATATCCCGGAAATTTTGTTACTCCATTTTCTCGCATTGCTTCTCTGGCTATCTTAGCTTCACCCCAGTTACCAGCTGCAGCATGTAAGCCTGAAACCAACAGATATGTAGACGAGTTTTCTGGTTCCAACTCGGTAAGTTTTTTTGCTGCAACTTTCCCCCTTTCTTCATCATTGTGCATTCTGCATCCTGCAAGGTATGTCGCCCAGATCACACCATCAGGTCTGAAAGGCAACTGGTTAATAACTTCTTCAGCCTCTTCAAGGTGACCACCTCGTCCAAGGAGATCAATAAAACACGCATAATGATCTACTCTCGGCTTTAATCCATAGACTTTGTTCATAGAATCAAAGTAATGCCGACCCACAGAAATTAAGCCAGCATGAGCACAAGCGATTAGGACACCAAGGAATGTAACTTCATCAGGCTTTAGTTGTGACTCCTGCATTTTCTGAAAAAGCAGAAGTGCTTCGTCAGCATAACCATTCTTTGCAAATCCAACAATCATGGAGTTCCATAACGTGATGCTTTGCTTGTTTTCCAATTGTTTGAAGGCTTCAAAGGATGAGGTGATATCCCCACACTTGGAGTACATGTCTATGAGGGCACTAGTTGAAGTTTCATAAGAATTAAATCCAGATTTAATGATGAGCCCATGTATCTCTTTCCCGTCGTTAAGAGCTGTCATTTCTGAACAAGCTTTGAGAATACTAGCGAAGGTCGCCTCATCTGAGTGAACATCATAACTGCGCATTCTCCAAAATGATACCAATGATTGCAAACTGTAACCATTTTGAGCATACCCTGAAATGATAGCTGTCCACTCAAGCAGGCTTTTGTGATCTGGCATCTCTGTCAAGAGTTTGTCGGCATCCTCAGGCATTTTGGACTTCAAATATATCCGGATCAGTAAAACACCAAGGGAAGAATCATCAGTCAGAAGACCAGACTTCATTGTGTAACAATGAGCTTGTTTGCCAACAATTGAACTGACAAGTCCAGTACAACCAGAAAGAATGCTTGAAAATGTAAAGCTGGAGGGCTTTAAACCATCTCTAAGAACCTGCTGAAACAACTGTATAGCTTCATCATCTCTATTGTTCTGCACAAGACCCGAAATCAGAGCATTTATTGGGACTATACTACTTGCATCTACCTGTGCCAAAACCTTCCTACAAGATTCCACATCTCCATGCTTAGAATATAAATCAATCAGAGAGCTACCCACAGCATGATTTGAGCAGATACTATACTTCATTGCTAGGCAGTGGATTTGCTTTCCAGTCTCAGTAGCTCGAATATTGGAACATGCATTAACTACAGTAGCAAAAGACACCTCGTCTGGTGTTATACCATCCGCAGTCATCAATCCAAGCATACCAATTGCTTCTTCCTCTTCTCCATTATGTGCAAGTCCAACTATAAGGGCATTCCAGGATACTCTATCCTTGTAAGGAATCAGATTGAATAATGTTTTCGCATCATCTATAGCTCCAAATTTGGAGTGCATATCTAATGTTGCATTAGCAACAAGCAAGCTTTCAGCCATGCAATTCTTGATTGTCACACACTGCACTTGTCTTCCCAGGCAATGTGAATCCAAGTAGGCACATGCACCAAGAACACTGACGAACGTGAACTTATCAGCCTCAAGACCAAGCCTCGTCATATACCAGAACATTTGGATGGCCTCTTCTTGTAGCTCATTGCGAACAAGCCCATTGAGCATCGCATTCCACATGACAATGTTCCTCTCACGGGAGAAATCAAACACAGACTTTGCCTCACTAATGCAACCACATTTCGCATAAAGGTTGATCAGAGAACTACCCACGAAAACATTTGCATCCAAGCCATGCCTTACCGAGGACGCGTGGAACTGTCGACCTTCAACAGACGCCTTCATATTGGCTGCTGCGCTTAGCATGCTGGCAAAAGTCGATCTACTGGGCCATAATCCCTGCCTCTTCATGTCCTTATACAATCCAAAGACCTCATGCTCGATCCCACTCTGTTGCGCATAACTGGAGATGACAGCGTTCCAAGCAACCATGCTCGGCGCCGGCATCCTCTTCAGCAAGGCCCTAGCATCATCCAGCCTACCCAAGCTCGCAAGAATGGAAATTACGGTGACACAAGTCACTTGGTCCGGAGAAGATCCCATCTTCAACATTCTCGAGAACAAAGACAATGCTTCCCCGTATCTTTCAGCTCGGTGGTACCCAGAGATCATGCTCGTCCAGCACACGGTGTCTGGGCATGCGATTCCGCTGAACACCCTGCGGGCATCCCCCACGCAGCCGCACCTGGCATACATGTTCACCAGCGCCGTCGCACAGAAGGCGCCCGAGAAGAAGCCGCTCTTCACGGCGTCACAGTGCACCTGTGTGCCGTAGGCGAGGATGTCCAGCCTCGCACACGCTGACAGGACCGCCGCGAGGTCAAACTGGTCCGGCCGGCCACCAGCCAAGCGCTTGATGTGCTTGTACGAATCAAGAACCGCCGTCGCCGGATTCACCCGGACCATCGACATCGAACCTCTCAAATGAGCCAATCGATTGAGGGTGTGTTTGGGTCGGCTGTGGCTTGACAGTAAGCAGCTTGGGAAAGTACCTGTGGGAGAGAAGCCGTGAGCTGTGTGCTGTGAGAAAGTTATAAAGCCATTTGGCAAAAAGCTGTCTAAACTGTGGCTGTGAGTATAAACGTCTGAATGCGCCTAAAGACAGGAGGGAATATTTACATGCTGTTTAACAATAAGGGTCTCATTAAATGTTGGTTTAGCTATACATGACCATACTGTAGCTAATTAACACCTAACCGAGTTTATTTATTTTTTCCATAGAATTTTCGAGTTGAACAGCCGTATGAGCATGAACTTTTTCACACTTTGGATATAAACAGGCGTGTGCATCGCATGGAGATACGCCCTCAGAAAAGTGTGAGCACACAGACTGATTCCAACTTTCCATGAGGAGTACAAAGCATCAGACACGGAAAACTTGATACAGTTAAACAAGTATAGCTTGCTCACAAAAGTAGCATTGTGATTATCATGAACTTGCCAATTAAGAATTATCATCAGCAGTACAGTATCGAGTTGAAGCAGCACAGGTAAGAAATGTATCTTCGCATCAATCTTTCCCCGGTCATACATGAATATCTTGGGTTAGGTTCCGGAACAACAAAATAGATAGATTATGTGTAGCTAATTTAACATACATAATCAGTTAAGAATCCGGCAGCCTCGATAACTAAGAATCGAACGGAACAACTTACAGAGCTTCACTTGCTCCCGTTCGGGTTGCAAGACAAGGAAACGTCAACCGCCGATGGCAGCAGGATGTCGACGGCGAGGTCCGGCATCAGGACGTACGGGAGGGAGCGGAGCTGCAGCCTGCAGACGACGTCGGGGGCGAGCGGGAGTGGGCGGCGGCGGTTAAAGGAGAGACAGGGCCTGCGCGGGAGGTGAATGGTGGACGGGGGCAGCGAGCGCGACGAGGGAGCGCTGCCGGCGGCGACGAAGAGGGCGGGGCAGGGGGCGAGGGGGGGGGCATGGGAGGGACGACTGCGCGAGGTGTGAGACGTGCTGGGCCGAGCCCAAGCTCATGCCCCCCGCATTTGGGCTGTTTCGTTCGCTAGGGCTGCTACTAGGCCTGACTGGGTCGGGGCGGCCGCCGGGTGGGGAATTCCCGTCGATCCACGAAGCGCACAATTCCCTCAAAAAAAAACAAAGCGCACAAAGGTTTTCTCTTTTCTCAACAACAAAAAACCCGAAGCGCACAAAGATCACACGTGGAACGACGCGCGGCGACTGGAGACGCAGTGGATGAGGGGGCAGATTAGAATGAGGGAGCAGATTCGAAAAATGTTCATGATTTTAAAAAATATTCATGAATTTGAAAGGTATTTGCAAAATTAACAAAAAAAGAAAAAAAATGAGAAATGAAAAGGAAAGGAAAAACACACATGAAAAAAGGAAATAAAAAAGAAAATAAAAAAATGAAAATGAAAAAGAAAGGAAAGAACGAAAATGAAAAAAGCAAAAAAATCCCCGAAAGAGAAAACACAAAAAGTATTTTTTAAATGTGTGGGAAGGTTCAAACCAATACGGATCTAGGTGGGCTGGCCCAAGCGTACGTAACGGGGGATTGGGAGGTACGTGCTAGGTCACTATCTAGCGACCTATGCGTCAAATAGGACCTGCAGGGGCTTGGGTGGCGGCTAGGTCAGGGGAAAGGATTGCGCTAGGTTCCAGGAGGGTGATCGTTCGAGGGCTTGCTGAGTCGGGGGATGGGGGGTATTTGCTGGGGTCAAACACGACCAGCCCTGCTGTCGAGCGGTAGCCTATCTATTTTTTTGTTATTGAAGAATGCAAGATTTATTACTCAAAATTCACAATAATTGGGATACAAATAGGACCGTGTGGGTTGTCCCAACCAGACATGACAACCATCAGTGACGGAGCCAGGATTGAAGCAAGCCCCGGGCCCAAATTTTTTTTTTATCGCAAGAGAAGACCTTAATGGCCATCACGCTACTGCTGCCTCAAAATAATACCTCAAATATGGCTCAATTGCACCAAAATTTTGGAATTTAAACTCAATGCTTATAAAAATACAACAAAATACTCCCTCCGTCCCAAAACAAGTGTCTCAACTTTGTACTAGCTCTAGTACAAATTTGTACTAAGCTCAAGACACTTATTTTGGGACGGAGGTAGTAGATAAAAACATGACAAAAACCACAAACGGTACATGATAAAGAAAAGAATACCAAATCAATGGTTTGCTTCATGAGTGTCTTCCATAACCTCATCTAAAACCCCGGGTATAGACACTTCCGTTGCGGCAGCAGCAACCGATGAAAAATATATATTCATCATTTATTTCTACAAAACGAACTGAAATTGATATCATCATCAGCAACAACAACAGAAACATTCATATTCAAATACAATTCGAATGAAATTAAATTTTTGACAGCAGCAACAACCATAAGCGGTACTCCAGTAGCAAACAATCCCCTGGTAGCAAATCCAAACATTATAGCAGGTCAAAAAATGGTCAATCTATAAAATTTTAACAACTGCAGCAGCCATTACCAGTAGGCAGTAGCACACTACACATCCACATATTATATATTTTTTTAGAAAAAGAATCCACATATTAGATAGTTAGCATAAAAAATTGGTCAATCTACCCCCTGCCAATATCCCATTCATAAGCATAGTAGTAGTTTGACTATTTGTTGAAATTACCTGGCCACCTGGGCGGCAGACGGTGTGGAGGTAGGATTGGTCCACTGGAGACCAAGAGAGGCCGGAGCAGAGCCGGTGTGCCGGGAGCAGAGCCGAGCAGGCGGACCAGGCCACCAGGCGAGCGGACGAGCGGCGGACAGGCGAGCGGAGGAGGGACCGGGGAGGCGGGGACGGCCGGGGAGCACCGGAGCAGAAGGGAGTCACCGGCGGGCGGCGGCGGCTGCCTCGGCGCACTGGAGAACTCGCGTGCGTGGGCGTGGCCTAGGTCTAGGCGACCTGGGCTGTGCGAGTGCCAAGAGGGAGATGCTGGCCTGGGCCCTGGTTGTGTGTTGGCCTAAGCCCCAGGCCCATTCAAAAATTTGGCTAGATAATAGCTAGAAAAAGAAGCCACGCCCCGGGCCCTGAGTGAGGAAACTTGGCAAGTAAATGGGCTTCACTATTTGATGCCCGACCCTTGAAACAAAAGAATACAATTGAACTCTGTAGCTCTTGACTTAATCTCAACTATGATATGACCGCATTCCACTACATCCCTTATGTATATCATTTGCTACTTGCTTGGAATCAGTGGCAACCGCCATGTCGTGGGGAAGGAGATCTTCGGTCAAGGATAGGACTTCCCTGCATGCAATGGCCTCAAGAGTTGCAACATCTTGTACACCGTGGATCCCCAGTGCCGATGAACCCAGATAATTTCCAGATGAGTCCCTCCATACAGCAACTGTAGGCCCCTCATACCTTATCTTGCAAGACCTGTGTCAATATGGATTTTTGCAAAACCTAGCGGTGGAGCGACCATGCTAGCAAGCTCACCTCTTCGGCCAGGAGCAGTGGCGGAGCCAGCTCAAGCTTAGAGCCTGGGCAAGTTCTAACTACTGCAAGTTTAATTAGCTTTTGCCCAAACAAACTGTTAATCAAACCATTATTTTATACTAGAGTTCCATGCACATGGAGCATGGGAGCCCGGGCAGCCGCCCCGGCTCGCCGGGTGCTGGCTCCGCCACTGGCCAGGAGCAGGCACATGAGCATCAATGGATTTCTTGGGTATTTCTCATAGTTCATATATGAAGTTTTAAATGAATATTTCATTGTCAGAGGACTTTGAAACACCCCTTCATGTATTGTTTTCCATCTCGCCCACCATGTAGCTAATAGGGTCACTTCAAGCCTTACAAAAGCTTCATGAGACATTGACTCCATCATCGTGAACATCCATGGTTTCGCACTCGGTTCAATGGTTGAGATCATACGTTCTCCGCTAGTTCATCATCGTCCAATGCCCATATGAATGTGGCATTGAGCACTCTATTAATGAGTGTCTCCAAGAATCGTCCATTCCACATAGTCCACAAGCGCTCGTCATGGATATATTCATGTGGCACTGGACGTCGTTCGTGGGCAGAGAATGCTTGGCCAGTCGCCATAAAAACTGCCCGAGACTTGTATCTTCCACAATAATTTTCGTGATGATTCATCCTGCCATAAGTTAGATGATTCTGCATTCTCATCTATCCAAGATTCTATCCGAAATTTGGTTGCTACCATCATTTTATATGCTGATTGGACTGAGAATATACCGTTTTAAAAAAAATCCATGCCCAGCAGCCATGAATATTTCTTGTGCACAATTGTATTCCCGTGATCACTAAAACGTCAAGCGGGATGAACACCTCCTCGACCCTCTCCCTGATCTATGTCGCAGATGTGAGATCAATCAATTCCGAAACCAATTGAGGTGGGTTTGCAGCTGTACATCTGCATGGTCTCATTATTTCCGGCCTTGGTAATCAATTTTGGTTCCATTTTTCAATTGTCTCACCATTGCCAACCCGCCTAATCAAGCCTTGTTTCAGGACATCTCTTCCTTCCAGTATAGGTCTCCAGATCTGAGATGGGTGGCTCCCCGTTGTAGCTTGCAGTATAGTTGAAGAAGGAAAATAAACAACTTTCAAAATTCTAGCTCTCAAGGTTTCAGGATTCTGCAAAAGTTGCCATGCCTGCCTAGCTAGCAATGGGAGATTAAAGAGCTCAAAATCCTTTGATAACCAGACCACCCATTCCTTTCACTTGTGTCATCACCTCCCATGAGACCCAACTAGGCTTTCTCCGTTCATCTTTGCTACCCCACCAAAACTTCCTAAAAAGCATGTTGAGACGTTCACAGAGACCACATGGTAGTTTAAAGCATGACATAGAATAAATTGGTACAACATGTGTAATCGCTTTGACCAAAACTTCCTTTGCCGCCGTAGACATTATTTTTTCAATCCATCCCTGGACTTTAATCTGTAAACAATCTGCAGTGAGGTACTTAAAAGCACCATTCTTTGAGAATCCCACTTGAGACGGCATGCCAAGATATTTTGCATTCAAAGTTTCATTTGGCACCTGAAGAATACCTTAAAGAGCTGTTTGGATTGTGACTATCTTTGCCATATATTGCCACATGATTTTTGCCACACTTGCCTTAGTTGAGTTGCTCAAATAGTTAGCCACACTTTGGCTTGCCTAAGAAAATCTTGCCACACTTTTTGTGTCTATGACATGTGGGGCTCACTGCTCATAAAAAAAATCCTTGCCTTAGGTGTGGCTAGAACCAAACACCTACCTAACTTGGTCAAACTTGCCTAAGGTTAGGTGTGGCAAAGTGTGGCAAGGTATGGCTAGGAACCAAACAGCTCCTTAATTTCCCGACGAATATTTTCTGAAGTATATGAATAATTTCTTATTATTGATGCCATGTCCTGAAGCTTGACAATAAATATTCAAGTGCACCTCTCTCGCCCCATTACCGTTAGCCTTGAAAAATAGCAGGATGTCATCTGTAAACGTAAGATGACTAACATGCAGTACCTGAGGCGCCACCTGCAAACCACACAAATTCGATGACTATTCTCTTGATTTTAAAAGGCACAAAAGACCCTCCGCTGTTAACAAGAAAAGCTATGGGGAGACTGAGTCCCCCTGTCAAATTCATGTAGATAACTTAAAATCCTCTAACTTTTTTTGTCCCTGGCGATGGTGAGCTTGTTCCTATGGAGAAGAATCTTTGGACCCGATCACGATTTCAATCTTGGTTCTGGGATCCTTAATTTATGTAGAAGTCAAGGACCGGTTTGTAATTTCTTTTTAGTTATATGTCTTGTTGTAATCTGCTCTGTACCTAAACTGTTTAGTTAGTGCAGCTTTGGGGTCCTTTTGGGCCTCTCTTCCAAAAAAAGATTGCTTTTTGGACAATCGGCAAAGTTTTAGGGTTTTAGCCTTGCAGGAAAAAAATGAGGGTGGAATAAATCCTCATTTCAAATTAATAAAATGTAATATGATGCTCATAAATGTAGTACAAAGGTTGAACACTTCTTTTTAGAGCACTCTCTAGAGAATATGTAGTGCATGAGACGAATAGTGATTTTGTCCCTCTAGCCTTCATATCGACGTTGCTATAATGGACGGAACCATATGGCAACTCTGCTAGAGTTTCTGCTAGTGCCGGCACTAGTCATATTATCAAAGCTCGGCACAACAGAAGGGACACATGCACACGCTTTTTAGACCGGACTTCTTATAGCAGCACAAGCACGCTAGTTCTCGGTTGATCGCCGGGGCGACGCGCGGACATAGAGCGGGCCGTCCATTTTGAGGGTGAGCATCGGGTGGTACCCCACCGTCGAGTCGCGCTCCCACATCTCAAACCTGAAGAGGTAGAGAAGCATAGCCGCGAATATCTTCATCTGCCTGTAGGCAAACTCCTTTCCCAAGCAGATCCGAGGCCCCGCCTGTTAGGTTCAACAAGAGGATAAACATACACACACGTCACATGAATGTGGATATACTCCTACTCCCTCCGTTCCTAAATAGATGACCCAACTTTGTACTAAGAAGTTAGTATAAAGTTGGGTCATCTATTTAGGAACGGAGGGAGTACTTAGGTGTGATGATTTAGATATGTGTTTCACTCACTCACCTGGAAAGCCGTGAATTTGTAGGGGCTCTCCGGGACGAACACACCATCGTCATCGAGCCACCTCTCCGGCCTGAACTCGTCGGCGTCGTCGCCCCACAGGAACTTCATACGGCCCATTGCGTAGGGGTGGTAGTTCACCATGTCCCCTCTCCTCACGGCGTGCCCGTCCGGCAACGTGTCATCCGAGAAGCAGCACTTGACGTCCTGCGATGCAACAACCCATAGTCTCCTTTGCGTACTGTACGGTGCGCAAAATGGCAACGCAAATGCTCCATGCGGATGAGGTCGGTCAACTCACGCTGGGCACCGCCGGGTACAGGCGGAGGGTCTCCGTGAGCGCGGCGTGGAGGTAGTGCATGCTGCCGATGGCGTCTTCGGTTAGGCACGCCGTGAACTCTTGCACGCCGCCCACGTCCTGGTGGTCGCCGGTGGTGGCCTCCCGCACCTCCTGCCCGATCTTGTCCTGGATGCGCTGGTCTTTGCAGAGCACGTAGAGGAACCACGACAGCGTCCCCGCCGTGGTGTCGCGGCCGGCGATCACGAAGTTGAGGATGATGTCCCGCAGGTACTTGTTGTCGAAGCAGCCGGGATCTTTCTCCCTCTCCAGCAGGAACCTCGACAGTATGTCCCCTTTCTTGGCCTGCCAAAATCAAGAAATGTCACGATCAAGAAATGCCGGCAAAATCAAGAAAGCTTACGTACGAATTCCTGTTGATTTCTGCCCATCTGATCGATCTTCTTGTCAATGACGGTGTACACGAAGTGATTGATGGTGCGCACCGACCGCTTCATGGCCGCCTCCGACGAGACGCCGAGGAGCCTCTTGGCCTTCCACAGCGGGTCCAAAAAGCGGTACAGCGACTGCTCGCTGGCTTCGTCGAACGCCCTGGCGAACGCCGCGCCCTCCTGGTTGGACCCGGACAGCGAGCCCAGGTTGACCCCGAACCCCATGGTGAAAATCGAGTCTAGCGTCGACCGCATGAACAGGTTCTCCATGTCCACCTTCTTCCCGGCAGCCGCGGCGGCGGCCACGATGCCAGCGAGCTCGGCAGCCATGTCGCGGAACACGCCGCTGCTGTATTCGCGGAGCGCCCGGGTGGTGAACTCGAAGCTGGCGACCTTCCGCTGGTGGCGCCACTTGGCGCCGTCGACGTTGAAGATGCCGTCGCCGAGGAGGTCCTCCAGCGCGTCATGGGTCATCGCCCCCTTGCCGTAGTTGGCAAAGTTGGTCCGGAGGATGTACTCGACGTTGGCCGGGTCGACGGTGAAGACCCAGTTGCAGGTCAGGGTGAGCATGCGGAAGGTGCCATACCTGCGGGAGAGCTCCGTCATGTAGTCTGGCAGGCGGCCCCAGTTAAGCAGCTGCTGGAGCATGGCGCCGGCCACGGGGGGGTAGCTCCGGCGCCTCTTGCCGAGCAGGGCTAGGCGCGCCAGGTACAGGGCTAGGAGGAGCACCGACGACAGCGCGGGCAGAAGCAGCGGTGAATCCATGGCCGTGAAACGGCGCTGGGTCACGTATGGTGCTCGACTGCGCCGTGCGGATTGAGTAAGCCATATTCTTCTCGCTATTTAACGAGCACTTGCCACCTGGTCTGCTGCAATAATCCTACATCTACATAAACAAGCTAAGAAGGGCTATGTAAATTTCCAATCTAAACCTATCGGGCCCGGTCTGGTGTGTCCGTGTTCTCTTTTTCGACACACGTGGCGTGGCGAAGCCGATTGTTAGCAGATCGATCGGTCACGCAGCTTGCTTGGCGTGCTGATTGAGTTAACTAAATGACGCCGACTAATGAACATCAAAGTTTGGTGAGACGAAACAAACAACAGAAAACCTCTGAAAAATCCAAAATGTTACTGTCTGTGGATTGTAACCCTACATCTGCCCAGATAGTTGATGTAGAAAAGAAAACCCCACAAGCCAAATCTCATTTTCTTTTGGGCTACAAGACAAATCTAATTAATACTCATCAGGGCTTCTAAGCGTTTCTAGAGACGAAAGTGCGTGACACTTTGAGACGGAAATAACACTGCTAGGTGCAGCAGGAAGTTGCAGATTGCAAAAAGAGAATAATTATGGAAAACTTTCCACTTTGCTAACTAAAAATTTCAGTGATAATATACAATCCCTAAAAATATCAGTGAGGTACCATGACTAATCTAGATTGCTGTGGGAGGAACAAACCAAAATGATTCACATTGTAACCATTTTCGATTTGAGCAACAGGAAAACTTGGGAATTCAAATATAATACCCTCAGGCAACAAATCATTAAACTTGAAAACAGTGCCTCACCTACCAAATGGCAATAGCCTAAAGCTTCGAATCCAGCAAAATCAGCCAACCCAGAAGAACCGAGCTCAAATCCGTCAAGATAGGTATTAATTTCATTGTGCTCCTTGTGGATTTCATCATTAGTGCATACATTTTCCTGCTTTACATCAACCAACTTATTTGGAGGAGCAGCCTGGGGAAAATATCATACGGAAACCAATATTCGATGAAAACAGGTGAAATCCACATGAAAACGATGTTTTAAAGTTTTGAAAAAAATCTCAAAAAGAATCTAGAATGTTAAGAGAATGATGTTCTACTGCCATTCAAAATTTAAGGTTCAAACACATTACGGGATGTGAGCTACGAAAAAGACAAAATCAGCATTGAATAGCGGCGATAGTAACGTCAGTATTCATTGCTGAATTTGTCTTTTTCATTGCTCGCATCATGTAATATGTTTTTACTTCAAATCTCACATTATAATAGAACATCATCCTCTTAACATCCCACATTTTTTTTCAGAATTTTTTGATTCAAATGTGGTTTCACGAAGTTTTCTCTGAATGTTGGTTTCCGTACAATATTCTCCTGAGCAACCTGTTCGTGAGTACAAAGAACAGTATCAGTAAAATAATAATCTAAAATTAGATGAAGAATTGGGGGAAGAGGAAAGGTATAAAGGAGGCAGGGCTGGAGAACGGGGAGACAAATTAGCGACGACCTAACCCATGGCTGCTAGAGAGGTTTCCTTGGAAGTGGGAGGAGTGGAGAACGAGCGGCGGCACGGTGGAGATTATATGGATGCGCGGGGATTAAAGGAAGAGCATGAATCAGCATTGGTAACCGACCTGCAATTATCGACAGCCTGCGAGTGGCGTGCATCGATTGCCATTGATGTGCTCCGAGTTACTTCCTCAATCAATCCTTGACGAGTGCAGTCCAACCGGCAGGCGGCGGTTGGTCGCCCCTACCCCTCCATGTGCCATCGCTAGCTAGCGAGGCGACCCGACCGGCCGAATCCGAAGTGCGGTGGCCATGCGAGTCAATCCCACTCTAGGGAGGTGTGGCACAGGTGCCTCGACAACCTCAATCTTCAGGTTATGCGACCCACACCGCACGACAAGTTCCTAGAATGGTGGCTCTTAGCTTAGGAAAGATTCCCACGCCGAGTGAAGAGAGGTTTTGACACTTTCATCATCGCGGTAGCTTGGTCGCTCTGGAAACAAAGAAATGCGAGGGTCTTCGGGAGCATCAATTCATGTCGACGGCTCAGTTGCATGATCAAATCTCACGAAAAAGGGTTTCCCCCGCTTTAGATTATAAAGCAACCAACCGATCGATACAACGAGATTGCTGGGGCCGCAACACAAACAAGCCCAAAAGAGAAGAAAGAAAAAGAAAGAGAAACAAATGCCGACAATGGCAGGTCGACGAAACAAAGATGACCAGTGACCGCTGCACCCACCGGAGAAGTACCACCGCGCTTCTAGCACTCCGAGGCGTCGCGTACCGGGCAGCACCTTCAGGAAGGAATGTGACGACGACGCCGCTGCTGCCCGGACAAGTCCAAGGGTTTCCCCCGGTACGTAGAGGGCAGTGGGGAAGGGGCAGATCCGACGCCCTTCAGGAAGGTCCGGCGGCGCCCGCAGGCGTCACCGCGTCGGTGATGGACGAGCCACCAGGGATTTCTCCCGACCCAAACAACCACCACCACCCCGGACGATCGGAAGTGCTCCACAAAAACTGCCGCCCACCTACATGTGCCACCACAGTCACTAAATCATCATTGCCGTCTCGCTGAGCCACCGACACGAGACCTGGAGGAGGGACGAGGAGCCAACGGGCTCGGGGGCATCCGCAACTCAGCCGATGGGAGGGGACTACCACCACCGCCAACGCGGAGCCGACCGGACGTGACAACAGGAGCTTACCAGGCCCGCACAGGCCCGGCCGGACCCCAAAGGATCCGGACAATCCCTGCCGCTACGCTGCAGCACATCGGTTGACGAAGCCGCCACCACCCGCATCCCTCGACGCCGTGCCACCACCACCAGGGAGCCACGCCGCCGCACGCCGGAACGCCGGCCTGCCCCAACCCAGCTGGAGGCCAAAAGAGCCTAGATCTGGGCGGAGCGGAGGCCGGCGGCTAGCCGCACCACCGCGCGCCCCGCGGCCAATGGCCGCGCCGCTGTATCAGGGTCGCCCGCGCCCCGCGGACCCCGCCGCCAGGACGCACCATCGCCAGCCGAAGAACACCGCCGCCAGCCACCATCGCCCGAGCAGAGGAGGCCGCGCGCGGGGACAAGCAGGCCCGCCGCCACAGGCACCACGCGGGCAAGGCCCGGCGGCGCGCCCTGGCGGCGGCGGGAGGAGGGCGGAGCTTGGGGGCACGCTGGAGGGGAGCGGCGTCGGGGCCCCCGGTCGCCTTGCCCGAGGAGGCGACGCGGGGGGTACGGGGAGGGGAGGAGGTGGAGGGAGGAGCAGGGGAGCGGGAGAGGCGAGCGGCGACGGCGGCCTCCGGCCGCGACGGCAGCTCCGTGCAGGGGAGTCGTCGGCGGCGGCGCGGAAACCCTAGGCGGAAGGGGAGCGAGGGAGTGGGGGACGGGCTTTCTGGTGTGTCTGGTACAAATTTTTAACCACCATGTTCGCATGATCACATCTTAGACGAACTAAAGGAATGGAAGGAGGCAGGCCTTGGAGTAGGTGTTATTGAGCAGTTTGTAAGAGAGTAGACGCTTTGTATCTGTAGGTGTTGTGTGAACTGCGTCTATCTATGTTCACATAGTTTGAATCGCGTTTTGTACATTGCTTTTTGCCTTCTATAAAAATACGGTACGCTTTTGGCGTACTCTTGAAAATAAATGGAGTCCAGCGTCGACCGCATGAACAGACCCTCCATGTCCACCCTCTCCCCGGCGACGGCGGCGGCGGCCAATATGCCCGCGAGCTCGGCAGCCACGTCGCGGAACACGCCGCTGCTGTACTCCCGGAGCGCCCGGGTTGTGAACTCGAAGCTGGCCTCCTTCCGCTGGTGCCGCCACTTGGCGCCGTCGACGTTGAAAATCCCGTCGCCGAGGAGGTCCTCCAACGCGTCATGGGTCATGGTCCCCTTGCCGTAGTTGGCGAAGTTGGTCCGGAGGATGTACTCGACGTTGGCCGGGTCGACGGTGTAGACGTAGTTGCAGGTCGGGGTGAGCATCCGGAAGGTGCGGTGCCCGCGGGAGAGCTCCGTCATGTACTCCGGCAGGCGGACCAGGTTGAGCAGCTGGTGGAGCATGGTGCCGGCCACAGGTGGGTAGTTCGGGAGTCTCTTGCCGAGCAGGGCGAGGCGCGCCGGGTGAAGGGCTAGGATCAGGAGCAGCGACGACAGAGCGAGCAGCAGCGGTGAATCCATGGCCGTGAAACGGCGCTGTGTTTCCGCCGTGCGTGCGTGCGTGTGTTCGCGTCGGAGACCTGGAGTGCGCCGTGTGTGGGTGGGTCGATAAGACTCGGATGTGAACGTGTGATTGCGGTGCGGTGTGTCCGTTTTCTCGTTTTCAGCACACCACTTGCTTTGCCGTGCTGTATGAGTTAACTACTAGAATGACGCCAACCAATGAGCATCAAAAAAAAGTTTGAGACGAAACAACAACAGAAAACCTCTGGAAAAAAATTCCAAAAAATTACTGTTTGTGGATTGTAACCCTACATCAAGACCAGATAGTTGATGTGGAAAACAAAACCCCACAGGCTAAATCTCATTTTCTTTAGGGCTACAAGCCAAATCTAATACTCACCATGGCTTGAAAGCGTTTCTAGAAACGAAAATGCCTGATTTTTCAGTTTGTATTTTCAAACTCTAGCCATTGGTCTTTATATCTCTAGAACTTGAGTTGGGGCCAGTTCTTTTGGCGGTTTAAAAAAAGCCGTCTCCTCCCAACTTTTTCAATAAGCTGTCACTCTCATTTATTGAGACTTTTGAACTAGTTATGGAATAATTAATTAGAAGTCTTGTCAAATTTAGAAAGCGGCTTATTTTTTAAGTTGGGGAGAGAGAGAGACAATTTATTTTTTAAGCCCTTAGTGTAGTCAAGAGGATTGTGTGCGCTAAATATAGTAGGGGTATTCTCATCAAGGTGACAAACTCGTCAGAGTCTAAGAGCCCCCCTTTGGAGCCGGAGTCATCGCCGCTAGTGGATGCGTCGGCGTGGGAGTAGGAGGCCGGAGGAGGTAGCAGCAGCACCGTCCGAATGGCGTGCGGCGCAACAGCGATCCCCTCGGATAGTCGATTGAACCACTCGACGCCATGGCATAGGAGGCATGGCCGGCGAGCGAGGGTGGGGACTAGATATGGAGGATAGGAAAGTGAGCGAGGAGGTGAATGCGGCAGAGACGTTGGTGACAATATTCCAACATGAAAAAAAAACAGATTTGCTATTTCACATCTAGATATGAAATAGTTATCTCACATCTAAGCCTAGAGCCATTGGATGTCTTCTGTTTTTAAGATTCGTGCTACTTTGCTAGCTTAAATACGTCTCGCTCTGGCGCTGGGTTGTGTTTCGGTTGCCTCACAGGCTGCATGTGTGTGTTTACCTGGTGGGCTGCGTTGCGTTGCTTTAGTACTGCTGAACCTTGTGCTTTGTTTGTGTTTTTCAGATTTTCGTTAGGCCATATTTGTCCCTGTTGTGGGCTTCCGTTTTTTTGTTTTTTTTTACTGACTCCAGTTTTGTGTGCTTAGAGAGGATCGGACTAACAGAAAATGTATGCATTTGGGTGTGACAAAGTGAATAGTACATTTTTTATCCATGTTTTTTTGTTGCTCGGGAAATGTTTGTGTTGATTTTTTTTCCACACTGCCGCAACAACTACGACATACAGTTTATGCATATATGTAAGGGAAAAGTTCCAAACTTCAGCAACTCGGCAGCGCATGTTTTTCTATTTTTTTTCTTTTCTTTATTTGTACTAATATAACTTTGAATAAAAACCATAATTTTTGTCTCATAAATGTAAACAAAGAGCGGGCATTTTGCGTTTTTTTCACTCGAAGGGTGCGGGGTAGAAATGTACGAGTCGAGTTGTATTATTTTTGTTTTTTCTTTTCAATTTTAGTTTTTACGTTGTATTTATTTGCTTTAAATTTACGAACTTTTAAAATTCAATTGTTTTAAATTCATGATTTCTATAAAAAAATATTTTTATTTTTATTTTGAATTTTCTCCTTTTGTTATTTTGTTTTCTATTTATGTTCTCCTTCCTTATTTATTTGTTTTAAATTCATGAATTATTTTAAATAGATTTAGCAATATCTACTCTAATTTCCTCACCATTGGACATGTTCGCCTAGAATGTTGTGCAAATCTTGATCGTGTGTTGCTTTGTCGAGTGTCCTATACTCCCGTGTCTCTCGACATACGTTCGGTGTCCACATGGCGGCCCGTCCGTAGATGTGTCTTTTGTTGGGCCTCTTCGTGGCGCGATCTCGGGGGGGGGGGGGGGGGGGCGTTTCTTTTTGGCATGTGTTGTATAAGTTGAAGATACGACCTGATCGTCGCCTTCTCAACTTGATTCGTCATTTGTCTCTCTCCCATTTCCCTTTGTCTTTGAGTAGAGCTGAGCGGGTAGGAAGAAAGGAGTCAATTGGGGTTTCAATCTTTGTATTTGCGATGAAGAAGATGGTAGTCAACGATAATGCGATGAGTGGCCTCAGATCCATCTTTGTCAAGTTTGCCCTATCTTCGTCTAGAGATTTTCTGATTTTGAGGTTTTCATTCAGTGACCCTTTGTTTATCCTAGTTACACCTCCACCCCCAACATGCAACTAGGCCACCTTTTGTGTCCAAGTTGCAAGTCCATACCTCGATATACAACTAAGGTCGATTCATTTTTTTGTCTTAGTTGTAAATGCACCCTCTCGACATGCAACTTGGGTCTGACCCTTTTGTCCCAGTTGCAACTCCACGTCCGACATGCAACTGCGAGCTCGCCTTTTTTCTATCCTAATTGCAAGTCCCCACCCTCGACATGCAACATTTTTTGGTGGGGCAACCATTTTTGTCAATAGTTGCAAGTTCACCCTTTTAGAGCACTCTCTAGTTAGACAACACAGCCCTAACCATTTTCCCTGAATTGCAAGTTCATCTTCGATGCCCATTTTGTCCCCATTTTCAACTCCACCTCCAACATGCAATCGAGTGGCTGCTTTGTTTTTATCCCACTTGCAAGTCCATCCTCGATATGCAACTACGCCTGACCCATTTTTTCCATTTTGCAAGCCCACCCTCGACACGTAACTGAGCCTCGACATTTTTTTGTCTGAGTTGCAAATCTGCCGTCGACTCACAACTAGGCCCCGGTTTTTTTTCTAGTTGCAAGTCCATCCTCGACTCGCAACTGGAACCAAGCTTTTTTTGTCCAGTTGCAATCACACCCATGACTTGTAACTAGGACCTGACTTTTTTTGTCCCGGTCGCAATTCCACCCTCAACTCGCAACTAGGGTCCAAGCTTTTTGTCCCAGTTGCAAGTCCACCCTCAAGTTGCAACTGCGGCTCGACCTTTTTTCCCAATTGCAATTCCACTCTCGACTCGCAACTGGGACCCAACATTTTTTTCCTAATTGCAAGTCGACCCTCGACTTGCAACTTGGGTCCCACCTTCTTTTTCCTAGTTGGGAGTCCACCTTCAATTAGCATTGCTATATTGCTTGTGAGCGGTCACAAACCGAATGATTGCAAACAATACAACTTACTGTTGGATCAAAGAAACCACGGCAGAAGCAAATGCGAAGAACTGGAATGAACAGGGAACTGTACAGATGAACTTAACCCTAGCATGGGTCTATGGTGCGGAAAGGGGAAAACTTACAACGATGGATCTGCTGCGGAGGGGCGCCGCTGTTTTCTGGTCAAGTTCAGGTCGATGCAGCGGCCTAGGTCGACGGAGACGAGATGCCCTGCTGCGGCGGCGGCGGAGCTCCAGTGACAGACGGGGGTGAGAGGAAGAAGATGCGGAAAGGGAAGAATGAGGAAGACCTAGTCGTGTCTATTTATAAGGAAGGGCCACTAAAAGAGCGCGAAAAACGAGGAGGCCGAAAATATGAGTTATACAACTACAAGGACGCCTCAATTTTCGGGATGGTCATCAAGACAAAGATCCGTTGGGATGCATTGGATAAAACGTGCTTTTATGACAGGTGACATCATGGCGGGTTACCACGAATTCAGAGGACGACGTCATGGCGGGTTACAAAAATTTCATAAGGGCAGAAGATTTTTCCTTAAGTGTCGAAGATTGACATGAACCAGTTCAAATCAATCTGGGGCCTAATGTTGGGGATATAACTATTTATATGAACCGCCCAGGAGGGGCCGGGTTATACTTGCAAATATTCTTGAAGCCCAAGACCCAGGATATAGATGGCGGTTTAGTTAAGGGCCCAAGGCCCAGAGGCGACTTAAGGCCCGTAGTGATAAACCACCATGTATGCGTGACTTGTATTGTAAGGCAAGAATAGTTAAGAGACCGATCCAGACACTGTTTATGAGCCGGCCGGGACTCTGTGAGCCGCAGGGTGTCGACCTCTGTATATAAAGGGACGACCCGGCGGCGGTTCAGGACAAGTAACATCAACTCGAGAGCTAGGTCAAGCGGTTCGCTCCCTGGTTATCGAGACATAAGCAATCCCACTCAAAACTGGATCGTAGGCTTTTACCTTCACCGTAAGGGGCCGAATCAGTATAAAGCTCGTGTCCTTTGTTCCGATTAACCCATTTAAGCTTCCTAGTTGCGATGGCTCCACGACTAAGTCCTTTCACGAGGACATCTGCCGTGACAATTCCACGACAATCGGTATGATTATATCTTGAAGGGGAGTGTGTGATATTAATATTGTACATGTACAAAAATGAGCAAGGGGAATAAATGGCACAGGGTGTCCAGGGTGAGACACAACACATTTCTTGTTGGATTATTAAGAATCGGGAAGAAAACTATACCAGAAACCACCACTAAAGTAGCAATAAGATGATTGTCAGTATCACTACACCTCCCACTATGCCTAACACAATCAAAATATGTCGTCCCGCATGTAGTTGACATGTAACCCAAGGAACAATATGATGTAAAAAATCAATTCCGCATCTCATACTTAACTCACCGTTCAAAGCCTTGAAGAATCGATACCGATAACCGTATATAGCTGAGGGGGCTATTGTCCCCCAGCCCAACACAAATTTCCGAAGGATATGTCACAGCAAGCAGTTCACTAGCAGCCTTGTCGAATGCTTTGCACTGGGTGAAATATGATGTTACTTTCAGCAAACCTAAGATTGCACACATCATAGTAGATAGAATCACTCTTCCTAAACAACCCGGGAATCCTGGAAGGCCTGAGTGAGACATCTCTTGCAGTCATAGGCCTCTATGTCACCATGACATCTTTCTAGAGCATATGTTCTGTCCTGGCTAGAACCAACCATCTACTTGTAGAACAAAGAGGGGAAGGAGGCGGCTGCCTCAGGCAGCGTGGCGGACAGCTCTTCAAGGTTTTGCTAGTACTTGCTGGCCGCAGTGTAGTTTCCACCATCACAGCGGTAAGCCTAGTAAGTCAGATTGTGACTGTGGTAATAAGGAGATTCAGTGCAACCATGACATGCGCCGCTGTCTTGATGGCTGTGATGGTGTGGCCTCAAAAAAGTAGATGAGTGCCAAGTTAGTGCCTTATGAATGCAGCCTGGCGATGCTAGGGTCAAATCGAATGGGGCAAAATGATGAGGAGGTCGAGGGCTATTTATAGGTGCGGTGGCCGGAGAGCACGTGAATGTGGGCAACCTGGGCGCAGTCGTGCTTGGGGTCGTGCGCGATGTGGGCAGTTGCGAGAGAGAGGTGGGGGACAGACTTGACATGCGGGCCCCACATGTCAGTGGCTCGGGGGGGGGGGGGGAGGGGGCGCGCGTGAGGCTGGCTGGCCCAGTTGGGCCTTTTTTTCTTTTCTGTTTCCATTTTTCTTCTTTTTTCTTTTTCTGTCTTCTTTGTAAATTCAAATCGAGTTTGAATTTGATTTTTTTTTCAAATAGAGAACATTTTCTAATTCCAAATGGAATATTTGTGAATGTTCAAATTTTTTGTTTGGGCATTTTGGACATATAATGCATGCACTTATATTTTCTTTTAAAATTTGAATTTGGTTTCAAAACCAAATATGCTTCAAATTCATTTTAGAAAGTGGGCAGAAGTTCAACATGTCATTTGGACTTATGGAAATAATATTCCCTACCAATAAAATACATGACCATTTTTGAATAATTCCCTTTGATTTGGATTGACTGCAAAATAAATCCAACTCAAATATTTTGGGAAAAAAACTAATAGGGCTTTGAATATTACTTGGGACTTATTAGGGATAGCCTTATGCCCAATAATATTTCAAAAGGTTTGGTTCCTACCATAGACTGGGATGTGACATTTCCAGTGAAGGTTTTGTAATAGCAGAGTCTAAGAAAAAATTAATCATTGGTTATCTTTAAGTAAGCTAAGTCACACATTTAATAGTTACAGTACTTACGCAAGCACACATCTCATTACTTTTGAAAAGGGGAGTACCCCGGGCTCTACATTACAAAATACACACACATGACTAACAGACAAGAGACAAGATAACACAAGCACGAGCGGTCTAACCCGAGATTACATAGTTCACCCGTGTAATGTACGAGTGGCTCGCCAGCCAAACACGCACCATATATTTATATTCAGATTCAGACATGTTCAGTACGCGGCAGCAGCTCCAGCAAACTTCCTGAATAGCCTGGCCGCCTGCCATTCATCCAGATGGTCGTCATCCTCGTTGGTCTTGTTGGCTGCGTCATCCAGGAAGCAGTGCGCGGGCGCCTGCCACTGGTCGTCGTCTTCCAGCACCACGCCCACCTCGAAGCTCATCACGAACTGCTGTAACCCCGTCACTGCAAACATGCATGCAGACCTCCATAAAGTTTCAGACATCACGTACGTACATGGATTTTTCGGAGCTGATAAACAAACAGTAGTGTAGTGGCAATGGGGATGTGCATACCGTCAAGGAAGTTCCAGCGGACGGGGCGGCCCGTGAGCGCGTCCTCGTAGTAGACGATGAAGTCGGCCTTGCCCCAGACGTGGCAGTCGATCCCGCCGGTGGTCTCGCGGCCGAGGTAGACGGCGCCTCCGTCGGCGAGCCACCCGGGGGGGAGCACGCCGACGGGGACCTGCTGCGTGCGGCAGGTGGCCGAGTCGAAGTAGAAGGTGGTGCCGTTGTTCCACTCCACGTCGTACAGCGGGTCCCCGGACAGCTGGTGCCGGATCAGGTTCAGGTTGCGCCGCCGCGGCCAGTCGTAGTACAGGTCGTGCAGGCGGAGCGGCGGGCCCGTTGAAGCAATCGAGACGTTGGTCAGGTTCGTGAACAGCACCGCGTGGAACTGCTCCGGCCACGGCGCCGGCCCGTCAGGCGTCGTCGCTGAGGACGACGCCACCGCAGTGGTGGCGGCGGCGATGAGCAGGAGCTGGAGCAGTGGCCATGCCATCTCTGTCGCGGACCTTATCTTCGGTTTCACCTGTCTGTCTTCTGGTGAGTGGTGAGTGAGGGGTGACCACTGACTACCAGTGACCAAAAGCAATGGTTGAATGAATGGGCAGCAGGTTTATATCGTCCATGTGCGGCAATTTCAGCCGCACAAGCTTCTTGGAGATTTATCAAGTTATATAAGAAGCAATGAAGCAAATATCATGTTTCAGTGATGAGTATCACTTGTTAGCATAGTTCCAAATACAGCGTCATTATGCAGATCTACTTACACCAAGTTTAGGAGATTGGCCATTGCCGCAAGAATGGTCAATTCCACTACTGAATTTTTTAGTTACACTAGTAGAACGCCCGTGCGTTGTCATGGACCTTTTAGTATTCTTTTTAGTTGCATATATATGCTTGTATTGTTTTATAAAACTTGGTGAATTTTTGGCCCCTTCCAGTAATATCGTCTCGGGTCCTTTATTGATGGATTATTTTAACGGCGGATTACTTTTGAACGTCAACATAATCCATCTCCATCTTTCTTATACTCTTTAAAAATGAACATATAAAAAGTATACCTTTTGTATTATCATGTGCAACAATTATTTTTATGCATCTCTTTTGATTGTGTAAAACTCGATGATTTTTCATTCCAAACCATCATAGTTATGTAGTGACCTGTCAGTCAATAAAAATAAAAAAGCATCATCCGAAGCCATCAGTTTTTATGTCTAGTCCACAAAAGTGAACTTATAAATACATATTAAATTTTAAAAAAAATACGATTATATAAATATATATGCAGTGGTCAACCGCTAGATGCAAGCATGTGTCTGTTTTTATTTTGGAGTGGGTAGCATCATGCTTTTTAGTAGAGTGAGTTGCATCCCAATTTTAATAAACTACACATGCAAATCACTTGTTGGTAATTATTCTACATAAATATCTTGTTAGAGTATGTGATTTTTTCCTATGTTGCGAGTCGAGGGTGGACCTTCTTTTTCCTAACAAGCATGTGTCCACCTTTTTCGTCCTAGTTGCAAGTTCACTCTTGACTCACAAATGGGGCCAGACCTTTTTCTTTTGTCCAAGTTGGAAGTCCACCCTCGACTCACAACTAGGGCCTAACCTTTTCTGTACAAGTTGCAAGTCTACTCTAGACTCGCAACTAAGGCTCAACCTTTTTTGTCCGAGTTGCAAGTCCACTCTCGACTCGCAACCGGGGACCAGATTTTTTAGTCCCAATTGCAAGTCCATCCTCGATTCGCAACTGGGGCCCGACCTTTTTTTAGTCCCAATTGCAAGTCCACCGTCAACTCGCAACTAGGGCTTGACCTTTTCTTGTCCCAGTTGCAAGTCCACCCTCGACTCGCAACTGGGGCCCGACCTTTTTTGTCCCACTTGCGAGTCCACCATCGACTCGCCATTGGGGGCCCGATCATTTTTTGTCCCAGTTGCAACTCCACCCCACAATAGCGAACAAATTGTAGATGAGCCGGCCCAAGTAGTTAGGATATTTTTTGTTTTTTTTAAGATTTTTTTATTTTATCAATTTTTTTCTTCACTGGTTTTCCTCTCATTTTTAATCCTAGTTGCAAGTCCACCCTTGACTCGCAACTAGAGCCGATCTTTTTTTGTCCGGTTGCAATCACACCCATGAATTGTAACTAGGACCTGGATTTTTTTGTCCTGGTCGCAAGTCCACCCTCAACTCGCAACTGGGGGTCCAACCTTTTTCGTCCCAGTTGCAAGTCCACCCTCGAGTCGCAACTGCGGTCCGACCTTTTTTCCCAATTGCAATTCCGCTCTCGACTCACAACTGGGCCCCGACATTTTCTGTTCTAATTGTAAGTCCATCCTCGACTTGCAACTTGGGTCCCACTTGTTTTTCCTAGTTGGGAGTCCAACCTTGATTTATAACTGGGGCCCAACCTTTTTCGTCCTAGTTGCAAGTTCACTCTTGACTCACAAATGGGGCCAGACCTTTTTCTTTTCTCTAAGTTGGAAGTCCACCCTCGACTCACAACTCGGGCCTAACCTTTTTTCTTCAAGTTGCAAGTCTACGCTAGACTCGCAACTAAGCCTCAACCTTTTTTGGCTGAGTTTTATAAAGGTTGGTGAATTTTTGGCCCCTTCCAGTAATATCGTCTCGGGTCCTTTATCGATGGATTATTTTAACGGCGGATTACTTTTGAACGTCAACATAATCCATCTCCATCTTTCTTATACTCTTTAAAAATGAACATATAAAAAGTATACCTTTTGTATTATCATGTGCAACAATTATTTTTATGCATCTCTTTTGATTGTGTAAAACTCGATGATTTTTCAGTCCAAACCATCATAGTTATGTAGACTTGTCAGTCAATAAAAATAAAAAAGCATCATCCGAAGCCATCAGATTTTATGTCGAGTCCACAAAAGTGAACTTATAAACACATATTAAATTAAAAAAAATACGATTATATAAATATATATGCAGTGGTCAACCGCTAGATGCAAGCATGTGTCTACTTTTATTTTGGAGTGGGTAGCATCGTGCTTTTTAGTAGAGTGAGTTGCATCCCAATTTTAATAAGTTGCACATGCAAATCACTTGTTGGTAATTATTCTACAGAAATATCTTGTTAGGGTATGTGATTTTTTCCCTATATAAAAAAGTGTGTGACGTTTCTATCATAGAAAAGAACTATTTTTTTCCTAAAGAAAACATCAATTCTCCCCCCCCCCCCCCCCCCCACGCACGCACGCTCGCGCGCGCGCACACACCGAATGGCACAACACTCACACTCACATATCATTCCCCCGGCTTGCTCTCCCTGCTACAACGTCTCCGCCACCATCTCTCCCCGCCACAGCTTCTCATTGTCGCATCCCCTCGACACACGACATTTAGCCCGCACCTTCCTCTCACCGTCGCCATCCCTTCTCTCTACGGCATCACCCGCCCCCTCCTCTCCCCTCCAAAGCATCTGAGGACAATTACTAGTGCCAAGGAATGCACACCGTCATAGCGAACTGCTTGAAGGCCTAGATGCGGAGAAACATTGACTCCTTCAAGTAGTGGTAGTTGGGAGCAGACGTAGGGCCGACGATTATATCGACGCATATGTGCTTGCGTTGTTGTGTTTCTTTATAGAATGTGTCTTGTTGCAACGGAAAAAATATATTCTAGCGGATGAACACTAATTATGTTTAACATACAAGCCACATTATTCTTTTGCTCTAGATCAGTTTTCTTCTTCCGCCAGAAAAAACAACTCCTCTCTCTCTCTCTCTCTCTCTCTCTCTCTCTCTCTCTCTCAGCATCGACGCTTACAACAAATTTGACTATGACATTGACATGCTACAATAGTTCTTCAACTTATTCATACTAATTTCATTAGTCCACTCCGATCCGTTGCATGTGAAGGATGTATCACTATGTGATGCTAGCGAAGTTATTTCGGGGTGCTAATTTATCCCTACTAAAATTCCAACAAGTTAGCACATCCACCAATCTTCTCACATGTATTATATTAGCACAAATCCTTACACACCATGATGTCGCGAAGCCCTCAATTTTTATTGTAGAATGTTAAGAATTACCATAAATATATGAAGTAAGGCACCCATATATTTTATTATCAAGATAAAAATAATTTATAAAAGTTGCATGTCAATTTTTGTACCAAGATAGGGACAATATTTCAGAACTGATATTCATATGTGGTGGGTGTGCTAGCCTGTTGTACATGGTGAAAATCTTTCAAACAAAGTATTAAATCTCAATGAAATCATATGCATAACTCACCGTCATTGTTTGATACACATACATGCATTAGTGAACTAATACACAAGATATAAAGCAAATTAATATATGACATACTAAAAGCTCCCCAAATCAAAATTACGTGCTCTAAAAACAGCCCCAAGCAGTCATGCGTCACAATTAATTCGGCTACATGTACCACTGCAGGCATCATCACCACGCAATTGTGCACCAGCTCGAACTTGATCAGAAAGCAAAACCTTCATCTATATTGTCCACTGAAAGGTAGCTCTATAGGGCACAACCTTGACTTAAACATCATTTCAATATAATTGTGAAGACAATGTGAGATCTGGTCATAGTCTAAAATACGTGCACATATGAACTATCAAAGGCCATTCTATAAAAATATTAGCATTGCTATATTGCTTGTGAGCGGTCACAAACCGAATGGTTGCAAACAATACAACTTTCTTTAGTCTGAATGTCAGATCATGATAGTTGAGTCAGAAACAGATCAGCACATCCTTGTTTTAACACTGCCATTCACTATGAGAGCCAGAACCAGATCAGCGCACCAGTGTCTTGTGTTTTCCCACTGTTGTTATCGCTGCAACATGATGAAGATGAGTATTTTGAATATCAGTATTTGACTAATTTATCTATAAATACACAAGAACTGAAAAGTTAGTGTGAGTTCTCTGAAAAACACTACACAAAATAGACACAATACTGCTACATTCCCTCGCGGGCGAATCCACTGCACATTCGAATGAAAAACATACGTTGCATGGTATCTGCGGGAGCGACGCGGGGGCCAGGCGTGTTTTCTCCGAGAAACTTCTACCCACTTGTAATTTGAAGTGCTCCTTCAAGTTTTAGCACATCTTAGTGTTATTTTTTTTTAATATTATTGCTTCAAAATTATTCACCGATATTGTTTACTGCTTATGCTACACTCACCATTTTATTGTTAAAATAGACGTGTGTGGCACAGCTATTATATTTAGTTATTTACCCGTAAAGTATTTGACTGCCCATCTTATGAATTGCCTCACTATCTTGCTTTCTGTCCTTCGCATGATTTGGAACCGGTGCTATTCTTTTTATACCATATAACATATAACATATTCGTACAGAAAATATTAATCAACATATATTTTCTCCATCAATAGTGAACATGCTCAGGTAAAAAATAAACAGGCACAAAAGTACAAAACTATCCGATGAGTATCAGATGCCAAAACACATGTAAAAAGACATGATTCATGGGTATGGGTATCATAATTATATTGCATGATAAAAAAAACTATTCTTGCATATGACTTTATCATCACTAATATTATACTGCAAAATGGACGGCCACAGCAACACTCGTCTTTAATGATCTAGTATTATCAAAACTCAAGACAACAAAACAGAGGAACATGTGAACGCTTTTGAGACTGGACTTCTTATAGCAGCACAAGCATGCCAATTCCCGGTTGATCGCAAGGGCAACGCGCGAACATAGAGCGGACCGTCCATTTTGAGGGTGAGCATTGGACGATACCCCACCGTGGAATCGCGCTCCCACATCTCAAACCTGAAGAGGTAGAGAAGAGCGGCTGCAAATATCTTCATCTGCCTGTACGCGAACTCCTTTCCTAAGCAGATCCGAGGCCCCGCCTAAGTTGAACAAGAAGACAAAAATACATACACGTGAATTCTGGATCAAGTCGTAGTTTATTGGTCCTTGAAAATATAGATGATTTATTTACCTGGAAAGCGGTGAACTTGTAGGGGCTCTCCGAGACGAACAAGCCGTCGTCGTCGAGCCACCTCTCTGGCCTGAACTCCTCGGCGTCGTCGCCCCACAGGAACTTCATCCGGCCCATCGCGTACGGCAGGTAGTTCACCATGTCCCCTCTCCTCACGGCGTGCCCGTCCGGCAACGTGTCATCCGAGAAGCAGCACTTGACATCCTGCGATGCAACAACCCATAATCACTTCCCTGGTCGTGACACAAATGGAAACGCAAATGCGGATGATCGGGGTCAACGAACTCACGGTGGGCACCGCCGGGTACAGACGGAGGGTCTCCGTGAGCGCGGCGTGGAGGTAGTGCATGCTGCCGATGGCGTCTTCGGTCAGGCACGCCGTGAACTCTTGCACGCCGCCCGCGTCCTGGTGGTCGCCGGTGGTGGCCTCCCGCACCTCCCTCGCGATCTTGTCCTGGATGCGCTGGTCTCTGCACAGCACGTAGAGGAACCACGACAGCGTCCCTGCCGTGGTGTCGCGGCCGGCGATCATGAAGTTGAGTATGATGTCCCGCAGGTACTTATTGTCGAAGCAGCCGGGGTCTTTCTCCCTCTCCAGCAGGAACCTCGACAGTATGTCCTGTTTCTTGGCCTGCCAAATCAACAAATGTCACAAATTTGCTGCCAATCAATCTCACGTTGCAAGAGGAATTAAAGTTTACGTACGAATTCTTGTCCATCTCTGCCCATCTGCTCGATCTTCTTGTCGATGACAGCGTACACGAAGTCATTGATGGTGCGCACC
Organism: Triticum timopheevii; assembly: GCA_963921465.1. Taxonomy (NCBI): domain Eukaryota; kingdom Viridiplantae; phylum Streptophyta; class Magnoliopsida; order Poales; family Poaceae; genus Triticum; species Triticum timopheevii. The sequence goes on from OY997266.1 coordinate 69,159,908, forward strand.
GACCGCTTCATGGTCGCCTCCGACAAGACGTTGAGGAGCCTCTTGGCCTTCCAGAGCGGGTCCAAGAAGCGGTACAGCACCTGCTCGCTGGCGTCGTCGAACGCCCTGGCGAACGCCGCGCCCTCCTGGTTGGAGTTGGACAGCGAGCCCAGGTTAACCCCGAACCCAATGGTGAAAATCGAGTCCAGCGTCGACCGCATGAACAGATCTTCCATGCTCAACCTCTCCCCGGCAGCCGCGGCGGCGGCCACGATGCCCGCGAGCTGGGCAGCCATGTCGAGGAACACGCCACTGCTGTAGTCGCGGAGCATTCGGGTGCTGAACTCGAAGCTGGCGACCTTCCGCTGGTGACGCCACTTGGTGCCGTCGACGTTGAAGATCCCGTCGCCGAGGAGGTCCTCCATCATGCCATGGGTCATCGTCCCCTTGCCGTAGTTGGCGAAGTTGGTCCGGAGAATGTACTCGACGTTGGCCGGGTCGACGGTGTGGATGGAGCTGCAGGTCAGAGTGAGCATGCGAAAGGTGCGGTACCTGCAGGAGAGCTCCGTCATGTACTCCGGCAGCCGGCCCCAGTTGAGCAGCTGGTGGAGCATGGTGCCGGCAACGGGCGGGTGGCTCCGGCGCCTCCTGCCGAGCAGGCCGAGGCGCATCATGTACAGGCCGGCTAGGATCAGGACCAGCAACGACAGCGCGACCTGCAGCAATGGCAGCGGTGAATCCATGGCCTGTGAAACGGTGCTGGGTGGGTCACGTAGCATGGTGCTGGATCAGTGCGCCCTCTGTGGATTATTGAGGAAGGCATATTGTTGTCGTTATTTATAGTACAAGAGTCTAGATTGAACGACGTAATACGTCATCTATGAGGTCACCCACACTCGTACTGTTTGGTAACTGTCCATTACGTATTTACCATCCAAGGGTCTGGACTGAATGAGCTAATAGGTCATCTATGATGTCACCCGCACTCATATTTGGTAACTATCCATTATTTCTCATCCAAGGGTCTGGATTGAATGAGGTAATATGCCATCTATGAGGTTACCCGCACTCATATTTGGTAAGTGTAAGAAAAATAGGAAACACCAGAATTGGAAAGTAAAATATATTCCTACCATATAGAGATTGATCGGGTAAAAGGAATACAATTGTATTCTTCTATACAAATATGTCATGAGTGCTAGTGCCCATGGATCTCATTTAAAAAAAGCTATTGCATTCCTAATTAAGATGATTCATGCCATTAAATGTCATGATTTATATTAAGATATCATGAGATCACATATCTTGACACGGATCCGGCTTGCCTGCTACCTCCCTATGCTCCCATCCGTGCTCCCACTTCATCCTACGGCTGTTTCCCCCCTTTTCCCTTCCTAATGTAATCACCCCCCTGATTTTAACGGGGTGGGCCCGGGCCTTATTTTATTTCAATCAAATCAAGCCACGTACGCGGGAGCACAGACGGGCACACGCCCGGGGCGCAGGCAAGTTTCAAAAAATCGGAACAGATTCATTCTTTCCATGATATATTAAATGGGTGCAAATTTTTTGCATATATATGGTCAACTACACCAACAAATTTCAAAAAATAAAGAAATTATAGTGTCATGCTGGGTAGCAAACTTTGTCCATTTGGTTAAGTTGTGAGTTTGAAACTTTTTTTTTGTTATTTTCGTATATTTTATAGTTGTCCACTAATTTTATTTGATGTGACTGCATCTAATTTCTTTTGAAATTTAAAATTTTATGCAAGATTAATGTACCTCTTTTAATCATGTGGAGGCAACATGGGCGACACTGGTCAAAGTGATTTGGGAAGGTCCGAGGATGGTATTTCATCTTTTTTGAGTGTGCATAAAATGCAGCAATGTGTTGTTTTAAAAATATTAAAAAAGACACGAACTTTTTGAAATACTAACATTGGCTCTAATTTTGTACTTAGATCCACCTCCATATCATGGATAATTCATGATGATTAGTAAAAAGTACAAACAGATAAAAAATAATTGTAATGAATATGAACTAGAAGATGTTGGTAAAAAACAAAAGTTTTTTCACAATTCTTCAAACTCGACGTCCCTAGGTTTGTCCTTCATATGTTGGCATTTGAGTTTTCCTCTGAATCGCATATTCAAGAATCACAACAGTTATAACACAGAATATAAAGTTTTAATTACAAAGCTGAAAATAAATTACACAATTATTATTGCCTCTAGAGCATATTCCCAGCAACGACGTCATCTTCGTGGAACAAAAGCCTAACCCTAATAAACCTGCCTTTAAAGTTGCAACATACTACACCCACATGAGTTGTTGGGTTTTGTCCTAAAGAGGAAGGGTGATTTAACACAGAAGCAAAGTACGTCTCCTAGTTGAGAACCAAGGTTAAATCAAACCAGTAGGAATCACCAAGCTAATGAGGTCAATAACACACAAACAAACAAAAAAAAAAACTTGCACCCAACTTGACAAGCGGGTTGTTAAGCCCTTGTGTCTTAATAGTTACACAATCAAAAGAAAATGGATAGATAATGGTGTAGAAAATATGAAAGACAATTTATGTTGAAGCTCCCGCTCGTCGACGCCGCCACCCCGCGGTGGTCGGGCGGGCCTCTTCTTCCCCGGCTCTCCTCAGCTCCGCCCCTCCTTGCAGCCACCCGCGTGGGCCGCCGGATGAAACCTGGTTGCCCTGGGTGGCAGCAGGGGCATTCTCCTCCCCATCTATTTCTGACGGCACGGGGTGCTGCGGGTCCAATGGGGCTCGGCACTGTGTTGTAGGGTGGAACCCTAGGTGAAGATCTTTCACGAATTGGAGGGGGAATCCCCAAGAACAAGATGAACACAAGAGGGAAAACAAGAGGAACACTCAAGAACAAGTCCAAATCACACATCCACTAGACCAACAAACACACAAGATCCACAAGGTACATGAACAATCAAAGGGAAATAAGATACATGGTAGAGTTCATCCCAAATCCTATGAAGGAGGTGAGGGCTTGATGATCCTATGATGGGGATCCTTCCCCAAGGAGGAGGTCTTGATGTTTGGTTACTCCAAGAGGAGGTCGTGATCTCCTAGTGGAGTGGATCCATGGAGCAAAGCTCACAAATGTCTATCAAATCCTTTGCCTTTCTTCCAAATGACCTAGGAGGTGTCCTTATATAGTCTAGGGGCGACACAATGCAAGAAGAGAGGAGTACAAGGCCAAAAAGGCCATCAACGTGCGGCTGGGCGAAGGGGGCCGGGCACCCGGGCAACTTCGGCCGGGCAGTCGGACGGCTCAGGGGCCGGCTGGCATGTGGCCGGGCACCCGGGGGCCCAAGTCCCGGGCACCCGGGGTGGCGCTGGAGAGGGCCGGGCGAGGCGGCCGGGCACCCGAAGGCCCAAGTCCCGGGCACCCGGGGGTGGCGCTGGAGATGGCCCAGGGCAGGCCGGGCACCCGGGGTGGGCTGGCGAGGCCCAGGTGACAGGCCGGGCACCCGGGGCCTTGGGGCCGGGCACCCATGGCTGGCTGGGGCGCCGCCCAGGCTGTGGCTAGGCACCCGGGGAGTCCAGGGGCTGCGGCCTCTTCTTCTCCTCGGTCTTCTCTCCTCTTCCTTCTCCTTCCTCCGTGCGTCTCCGGGTGAACTTGGTGTTTCCCTCCGTGCTTCCTCGTGACGATCTCCCAAGTACCTAAGAATGCACAATGTATCCATTTGAGGCAGAACCCGACTCTCATGTGAATCCGAATGAAACTCAAAGAGGAAAGAGTTCACCTCGGTTCCGACGTCGCGTGCATGAGCTCTCATCGTAGGTCCTCTCCATGCTTGCGGTGGCGGTGTGACATGCATGGGGATGGTTGAGGGATGCTTCGCATCATCTCCCCCCTTGGGAGAGATCCGGCCACGGATCGTGATCTTCATCACCATGGGGAAGAGAAGGCGTTGCCGTGTAGAAGTGGACAACCACTCGTCATGTTGAAGCTCGAAATGGTCACTCTCCAATGTCGCACCGTCTTGTGATTCCTTCAAAAGGAATGAGTAGAACAAACACTTCGAAAAACAAATGCGGTTAGCATTAGAGAAAAACCAAGCATTCAAGAGGTGAGTAACCAAACAAGTGTCGTCATCAAGTATAGCATATGGTGTGACAAGGGATTGTGGCATGGCATGTAAGCATATAAATTGAGCACATGGAGAAGCATCATGGAAACAATCATGCAAGGGTGAGGTAAAGGTGCTAATATGTGGGACAAGTGAACAAGCATCTACCTCAATGTCATAGCAAGCATGCATAAGACTCTCAATGAACGGTCTATGGTAGGCATAAGAGTCATTCACAACACCCAAGAAGATGATATGACTAAACACATGGGGTAAGTGCAAGACAATCCAATCATAATGTGCACATGGTATAGTGAAAATAGTGTGGCACTCAACACAATAGAAAGAGCAATTGTTCATCATGTGTGAGGCAATCAAGGCAAGAATGTAGCAATCAATGGGACATGGCATATGTGAAGGAAAGACATTGTTGCAACCCAACATGTGATAGGAGCAAGTAATCCAAGAATTGGATGCAACATGAGAAAGCATAGAAATCAAGTCATGTAAACTAGTGGAGCGAAGATGCAACACACTAGAGGAAATCATGGCAATCATGTCATGTGAGAAAAGAGTAGGCATAGGCGATGCACATGGCATATCACAAGCACGATTGCAAAGCAAGATATCATCATAGGAATGGAGCACATAGCAAACATGGCAATAACAAGCAATATCTCCACCAAGCTTGCAAATACACATACAAGTAGTAGAGTCAATCATCATGTGTAATGCAAAGCATGGGTCACAAATGCATGGCAAAGGCATAGGAATGAGCATATCATGCAAAGTGAACATGGCAATATGGGCATAAAGTGAGAAGTGGTAAATAACCCATAACCAAGTGAGAGCCATGTATAAGAAATGCGCGAAGTCCTTGCACGAAGAGAGCGGTGGGAAAGACACTCCATGGGATCCCAAGTCATCATTGCTCTCGAGAGCTTGTTTTGTCAACTCATGGGATTGCGAGGTTGACAAGTATTCATGGGTACCTACACAAAAGAAACACAAACCAAAGAAATTGTGTGCGTGGTAAATGTACACATCATCCATCATGATGTGTATGTGCACATGTGAGTTAGCACAAGATAAGTATCGCTCAAAGAAATTTGATGCGTGGTATAAGAACATGTCATCCATCATGAAAGAATAGTTATTGTGTATGACACGATGGGGATGCAAATTTAGCATAGAAGTATATGGCACATCAATAGCATGTTTATTCCTGGGAAGCATATTGTGCACACAAGTATTGGGATCATGCAAAGGATAGGATTGATCAAAATCTCCTAAAATGTATGAGGAAACTATGGGGGTCTCCTCATGAGCAATAGCGGAAACACGAAAATGGAGATCATCCAAAACAATGCATATCCAAAGCTAGGTGGTCATGGCATGGCATATGAGATAAATGATGCAAAGGGAGCATATCCATATTATCACAAGAAAAACAAATGCCAATAACCATGGACTTGTCATCTATGCCATATGTTCAAATTGGGTTTATTTTAATGGCATATGCATAGTCACTACGATGAGATTGCAAATATGACATCTGATGGATCTCATGCATAGCATATGACAAGTCAAGCGGATTATCAAACATGATGTGACCTAAAGAATTGTCACAAGAAATCCTATGTAACATGGCATCACAACTAATAGACTCCACATGAGAATCATCGTACTCATCATAAATGGGCAAATCATCGCATGGGGAAATCATACTAGCATGAAGCATGGTAATAGGTGGATCAACATCATGCAAGCAATCAATGTCAAGAACGTCCACTAGTGGGACAAGAGCATCACCTTCACCTATGTTACCTTTCTCGTTCCACTCAAGTGGTGTAAGTGAGGTGTGAAAGAGCAAAGCATGGCCAACGTCATCATCATGATGGAACCATGTGGGAGGTGCATCATAGTTCACCATGGCCATCGTCTTGTCCATAGGAAGGACGAAGTCGTCGAGGATCGGCGCGTCATCATAAATGGGACCTAGCACCAAATGAGAAGACACAATAGAGGTAGAGGTCAAGTTGTTAGCAATCAAAATGGCCTCACATTCCCTATCAACTACCTCACTCTCTCTATGTGGTGGTGGCTCACTCACTCCCTCAAGGTAGGTGCACTCAATGTCACATATGGTGGAGTCACTCAAATCACTCAAGTGGTGGTGTTGGTGGCTCTCCTCACATGGGAATTGGGGCAACTCGTCATATATGGGGCTAGTGGTGAAGTCACTCTCACTCTCAATATGGTGGCACAAGTCACTCAAGTCATCATACGTCGCCGTGGTTGAAGGGAAAATACCATGCTCAACCATCTCGTCATCGTCACCGTGGATGAAGGCCGAAGATGGCACATCATCACTCTCCTCCATGATCGAAGGGAAAATCCCATGCTCGATCATCTCGTCATTGTCACCGTGGAGGAAGGTCGAAAGTAGGCGTACTCGTCGGAGGTAGGCGAAGATGCCATACGTCCAAAGGCGAAGATGCCTTGATGACACTTGGCGAAGATGCCGAAGTGGTCGTAGTAGTCGTAGCTCCGTCTTGGTGGTGCTTGCCTCGCGGTCTTCTCTTGTGCTTATGACGTTTGGCCGTAGCTTGATGTAGAGATTTTTGGGACTTGTAGGTGTACGTATCGCGAGCATCTTCATCTTGATGGTGTTGTAGTGCTTGAGCTCGATGACGTTCCAAATATTGGCCACTTGAGCGCCGCCGCCTTGAAGATGACGAAGGGGAAGAAGACTTGTAGTTGGCCATCATGTCTCGTACTTGATCCCTTTGTTCGGCCAACTTGGTGTCGAGGTAGTCTCTTGTCCGTGCTTCAAGTTGATGAATGTCGGCGGTGAGTCGCTCAATGCCTCGCGTTGCTCGTTGTAGTCCGAAGACAGGCATTTTGGTGATGTAGTTGTTCATGCCGTCGTTGTCGTGGAAGACCGGAGATGCAATGCCTTGCCTATCCATCACAAGACTCGAGTAGAGGTGAGTAGGAAATGAGATAAACAATATCAAGTTACCTTTTCCCAAAGTTGAGGATGTATCCCGTTTCACTCAATGTGAGATGAAAGAATAGTGGAATTGGTACCGGACTTGTTTACTCACACCTATCAAGTAAAGCTTATAGTGGAGCTCGGTGAGGATAGTGGCACAAAAATTTGATGCAAAATGTTAGCAAGATTCAATAATGTTGGAGAAGATTCACAAATTCGCAAGTGAAACAAGTAGACCAATAGCAATTGGTGGCACACGGAAACACACACACGGATAGATAAATAGGGTCGTGCAACCAAGGAATGAGCACAAAATATGGAAACCACGGAAAACGCTCGTGTTGCACAACTCAAGAGAGACGCTAGCACGATTGCACAATAGGCGGATACGACACTTGTGCACAACCTATAAGATGCAAATGTATGAGCTTTCGATCCCAAGTATGCTATGTGTATGATGTTCCCGGTGTTCTACTCAAGATGATCCAAGATGATAGGATATGACAATCTTATGTGCAATGGGGTATGATGCTATGGCTCTTGCTCACGAGCTCTTTGCTCTTTTTTTCTTGCTTAAAAGCTTATTCTCTTTCTTTTTTTTTTGATATGGCCACTTATGCAAAATGCACAAACCAAGATAGCAATTGTGTATATGCGGGAACGATCTTGTGACGCAAGGGATGGTATGATGATACCAAGATGACACCAATATGATATGGTACGTATGCAATGGAAGGTACGGATCACTAATGTGCACAAGTAACGTTGCCGGCAATACTCAAATGGCTAGTCTCGATAGGCAAGTGACGCAAAATGGGCTAGGGGGTTAACAATGTAATGGCAAGAATGTACAATGATGGGATACCACGATACCAATGTGATATGGAGGTTACCGTTCTTGCTTACGGTTAGGTTGTCAAAATGGTGAAGTGGTCGATGTCGACGACGACCTCGTGGCGATGATGAGTGGCGGTGTTATTGATGTAGATACCAAGATGATGTAGACCCGTCCCTAAGTAGCCGAAACACCTTAGGAAACGGTAAAAAACCACGAACTCAAAATCTCAAGGAAAATGTCAAATGGTGATAGCGGAATGCGTTGGTAGTTCCGGACTTAGCAATGCGGAAATGGTGGTGGTGGTTGATGACAAAGCAACCGTCCCTAAGTAGCCTAAACACCTTAGGAGACTCAAGTCACCACTCAAGCAACCACAAATGCTATATGGATAAAAAACGGGTTAGGTTGCGGAAAGCGATGGTGGTTTTGCTTATGATATGGTGGATGGCCTATGCAAAGATGCAAAAATGCCAAATTTTCGATGGAGTCAAATGGTGATGGAACCTATCTAGATGGACGGGGGATGTCAATAGCTACTCAACGAGCTAAAGAACGTGAAAATCGGACTCCGGGAGCAAAAGTTATGGCCGAAAACGTAAAGTGCACGCGGGCTGATTCGGGGGGTGCGGGTGCCCGGGTTGGGCAGGGGCAAACAGCCCGGGGGTGCGGGCACCCGGGGTGGTCAGCGGGGGGTGCACGGGGGTCCGGGTGCCCGGGGTTTGAGGTCTGGGTGCCCGGGGTTGACGGATTTGGGCGGAAATTCGTGGGAAGATGCAAGAAATTGGTGGATTTTGTGGAGGGAAAGGTGGAGATGGATGGGGGAATGCTAGATCCACTTGAAACCAAGCAAATCCATGGATCAAATCCAACAAAATCTCATCAAACCAACAAATCACAAAAAAATTTGAGGCTATTTTTGGTGGGGAATTTTCGAAATTGGGGAAGAACACACAAAATTAGGCTAGAAAACAAGATGGGGGGCTCCAATTTTGTGAGAAACCATGGCTCATGATACCAAGATGTTGTAGGGTGGAACCCTAGGTGAAGATCTTTCACGAATTGGAGGGGGAATCCCCAAGAACAAGATGAACACAAGAGGAAAACAAGAGGAACACTCAAGAACAAGTCCAAATCACACATTCACTAGACCAACAAACACACAAGATCCACAAGGTACATGAACAATCAAAGGGAAATAAGATACATGGTAGAGTTCATCCCAAATCCTATGAAGGAGATGAGGGCTTGATGATCCTATGATGGGGATCCTTCCCCAAGGAGGAGGTCTTGATGTTTGGTCACTCCAAGAGGAGGTCTTGATCTCCTAGTGGAGTAGATCCATGGAGCAAAGCTCACAAATGTCTATCAAATCCTTTGCCTTCCTTCCAAATGACCTAGGAGGTGTCCTTATATAGTCTAGGGGCGACGCAATGCAAGAAGAGAGGGGTACAAGGCCAAAAAGGCCATCAACATGCGGCTGGGCGAAGGGGGCCAGGCACCCGGACGGCTCAGGGGCCGGCTGGCATGTGGCCGGGCACCCGGGGGCCCAAGTCTCGGGCACCCGGGGTGGCGTTGGAGAGGGCCGGGCGAGGCGGCCGGGCACCCGGGGGCCCAAGTCCCGGGCACCCAGGGGTGGCGCTGGAGATGGCCCAGGGCAGGCCGGGCACCCGGGGCCAGTTGGCCGGGCACCCGGGGTGGGCTGGCAAGGCCCAGGTGACAGGACGGGCACCCAGGGCCTTGGGGCCGGGCACCCAGGGCTGACTGGGGCGCCGCCCAGGCTGTGGCCGGGCACCCGGGGCCTTGGCAGCCGGGCACCCGGGGAGTCCAGGGGCTGTGGCCTCTTCTTCTCCTCGGTCTTCTCTCCTCTTCCTTCTCCTTCCTCCGTGCGTCTCCGGGTGAACTTGGTGTTTCCCTCCGTGCTTCCTTGTGACGATCTCCCAAGTACCTAAGAATGCACAATGTATCCATTTGAGGCAGAACCCGACTCTTGTGTGAATCCGAATGAAACTCAAAGAGGAAAGAGTTCACCTCGGTTCCGACGTCGCGTGCGTGAGCTCTCGTTGTAGGTCCTCTCCATGCTTGCGGTGGCGGTATGACATCCATGGGGATGGTTGAGGGATGCTCCACATCACACTGTGTGCAGGGCGCGACATCGAGGCTACGGGTCGCGACACTGGTGGCGTGTCCGCTCATTGGTGCCGTGGCGGCTATGCGGTGGAGGCGGGGCTTCGTCCATCGGGTGGATTATGCAGGACGGTCTCGATCCGATCTCGCCGGATTTGGTTGCCCGCATTGACTCCAACCAAGCCCGTGTAGTAAGATTTCAGTCTATTTAATTTTCTGAACTACATTAGATTTTGGCCCAGGCAGAACTTAAAGTAGTCCTCAGCCATGGCCGCTAGAGACATCTGAATCGCTCGTTTCTAGCGAGCCAGGCTGAGTTGAGCCATATCAAGCGCATATGAGTGGGTTTGGTAGGACGAGTGGATCTAGAGGATGTGAGTAGTATATATGTGGTTTCTTCTCCTACCTACAGTAAGCTCCTTCTCTAATCTCCTTTCTTTCGTCCCTTCAAATTTACATGGCGGTGTTTCAATTTGAGGTAAGCTCTACACGAAAAAGATGCACATCGATATTATGTTTTTATTCAGGCGATTGGTTTGTAGTTTCTCGAACGTAAATGTTCAATTTCGTGTTAATGTTTGGAGCTACTTTAGACAAATTATCGCAAATTAATCGCACATGGTCGACAGTTCGAAATTTCCTTTGACTAGTAGCTTCATCTCTTAGTTTTACATGACTTTCGTGTTGCACATTTTCTATTTTGACATCGTAGACTCTACGAGTAGATCTACATCTTCTTCATGGAATGTATACATGCATATGTGCCATCCGTTTTAATGAAACTCCTTAATCTCTTTTGCCTAGTCCCTTCTAAATTTTCCTCTCGGCCTCCTTGCTGGTGTCCGACTACACTACTGTCGCTGGCGTCGTTCTTTTCGGCCTCCTCTCCCTCGTCGTACTACACTACATTTATCGCGGGTATCGTTCCTTTCAGCATCCACCACCTCGTCCTCCCACACTCATGCCGCCATGGTGCACGCACTGTATTTCTCTCCCTGGCCTCTGCCTTAGCGTCCTCCTATTTGTGTCTTTCCATGGACTTTCTCCGCGGCGGTGACACTAGCAGCTGGTTCGTCGCGCCACCGGCAAGATCACTCATGGCATCGAATGCGGCGTCACGGACACTTCCCACCGCAGTCGCCGAGGCATTCTGTTCTCACTAATCATCGTCAACCTTGCCAGCTGGACGCCATGTTGTACCTGGAGCCGTCGCTAGCGTCACCTGGTCGACCTCCTCACCTGTGGCCTACAATGACGCTGCCATCGCGAGCACACTGCCAAGGAACTCTACTGTAACTCTATGTGTCATGCGTAGCTGTTAACTCTTAATCACGTTGCATGTATGCAACCAAATACCAGACACTTGCATCAGTCCAGCCAATGAATGCAAACAAACGCCATGCAAAAATTGCTCCTCTAATGTAGACAAAATGCATGTAGATGTTGATGTTTTGCCTGCCTTAGCTCAACCAGACTCAACTGAGACAAGTATGCAAAGTCCTCAACAATTATGCAGTCAACCAAATGCGCATTAACTACGGGCAGATCCCTCAACGTCATGAAGGGTCTCCAGAGCCAAAGTTGGACGTGGGAATGCTTTGTGGTACTAATTAATAACGACCAATTTGTGTTTAGCGTTCGTCGTTAATGAGCTTTGTCCTATTCTACTACCTCCATCCTGGTTTATAAGTCCCCTTTGCATTTTGTGCTAAATTCTGACTAGAGATTTAACTAATAAAATATTAATGCATGTCAGAAAAAATTATATCATTGGACTCGTATTTGAGTATAGTATCCAATTATATTATTTTTTATAACGTGCATAACATTTTGTTAGTTAAATTTGAGATGAAAATTTGGCGCAAAATACAAAGAGGACTAATAAATCAGGACGGAGATAGTAATAGTGGAACTCATGATTGTTGTGTCAGTGAGGTCAAATTACCTAAGTGGGACCCTCAAGGCACCTCTTGGGTTACCAGACAACACATCTTGCACATGACCAAATAGCCGCATGTTGCATCGGGAAACCACATACTTGCAACTAAAGCCATACTCTTCGCTCCGCCACAGCAGCTCCCGAAGCGGACGGAGCGCCAACACAATTGCTAGGAGCGGCTCTGACCGCGCTCCTCGCGCCGAGCGGAGTTAGCAGATGGGAGAGATTCCGAACACCCCCTAAACGACGTGTTTGTGTTTCTGGTCTCATGCAGCCTGGAGCTATGAGAGTGGACGTTTGGCTCCCGGGAGCCATGGAGGCCTTTTTTTGAAAACAAACCAAAATTCAAAGTATTCGGTCTCAAAAAATTCTGAAAAATATTGTGCAAGTAAACAAGTATGTTATGTCTATGTGTGTAAAATTTTAGAATGAAAAACATTGAAATGTGACCTGTACAAAAAAGACAAACTCATGGCCTGGGAGGATGAATAGTATCATGTGTTAAAAAGCCTTAGATTTGTTTTTTTTTGCACAACCCTCATTTCAACTTATTTTGCCCTGAAAATTTACACACATGTGTGTTATGCCTTCATGTATATGTGTATTTTTTCAGATTTTTTTGAAATATGGAACAAATGAAATTCGACTAAATTCAAAATTTTCAAAACCGAGCTCCATGGAGCTCGGCCTTCAAAGACAATATCCGCTGGAGCTGTGTTGCAACCAAATGAAGTACACAAGTCTTATTAGCTCAGCCAGGCTCTATCATTGCTACTTATCACTACTTATGTAAGGGGGTCAAAATCAATGCACTCAACCAAACACGGCCATTGCTTTCTCTAGCTCTAAAATCTGTAAATTGTACTCTAAAATTTGGGCTCAACCTTATATTTTAAGGGTGCGTGATGGTGTCCTGGACTAGGTGGTACCAACCTAGTTGGCTTAGAGTTCATGGGCCGAGCTTATGGCCCACCGATCTCATAAGGAAAGACTCCGGAAGCCTTGAACTCCGGCGTTATCAAGATGGACTCTGCGGAAGACTTGACGTGTACTTCAAGGAATGCTCCAGCTGGCGCCGTGTGTATTCCTAGTTGGCGACCGACCATGTGTAACCCTACGTATTCCTGGCATCTATATAAGCCATGGGGTTTAGTCCGTAGAGATAGGTTCATAACCATAGTCACCTACCTTAGGGTTTAGAACAAACGATCTCGAGGTAGATCAAGATTGTACTTGATACATCATCATCAATACATTCAAAGCGGGGCGTAGGATTTTACCTCTTTGAGACGGCCTGGACCTGGGTAAACATTTCTCCTTCATGCCTTGTTACCCATTGATCTGATATCCACAGCTCGAAACTCACTATCTAAGATCCGCCGGTTTCAGTATCGACGGTGGGGGTTCTTTTACTGTGCACTCTAAAAGCAAGCGGGTAATGGCGGGAGGAAAATTCCAGCTTCCTTCGGCTCCATGATTTTATGGCGACGACCACCGCATCAAACGCGGAGCTACCCATGCGATATATGAAGCCCAATTTTCACATGTGTGCCACCGCTTCCCGCGCCTTCCGCCTCTTCTTCTCTTCTTTCCGATTGGAATGCCTGCTCGTATATAGGGATGCAAGCGGACGGAGTCCGCTTGTCCACGAGTCATCTACGAACAGAAAAATTAAACTAAGTAACTAACATAACTATTAAAGTAGTCAACATTAGTGCAATTTTTGCTTCGTGGATGATCTACTCGTACAGTACGGTGTAAGCCCAAATCCCGCCCACACACCCGTCCCCTGCCTTCTCACATCTTCTTCCCTGGGTTCATCTATGTTACATCTAGATGTGAGATAATATCTTACATCTAAATATGATGTCAGCATTACCTTATTTTCTTATTGTTTATCTTGTTTGTTTGATTTAATTTGTCAAAGTCCAAAAAAAAAACCCAGCTTGCCCCGCACCTCCCGCCTATCAGGGCCGGTCCTGAGATTTCGGGGGCCCGGGGCAAACTAAAAATTGGGGGGCCTTAATATATATACACTCATTGTAATATACGTATATCCATGTATATATTTTTTTCTCAAAAAATGTATATATAAATTATTACCAGTAACACTTAAATGCATCCAAAATTAATATGTGTATCAAATAATTTATGCATATTACCTTAAATTCTTCTAACATTCCTCGATGCAAAGTCACATATGATGAGGTTGATGTCAATCCCATCCAATAATTTCTCCTCCATGCATAATGTAGCCAAACCATTTAACCTCTCTTGAGTCATTGTTGACCTCAAATAATTCTTCAATAATTCAACTTCGGAAAAGATTCTTTCGGGCCATGCGACCGTCACAAGCACAGTAAATAAGATGTGATAGACAATGAAGATATTAGGATACCAATCAAGTTCTCTGACATGCCCGAAAATCTCCATAGCAGACATTATGTCATCTGGCAAAGTGAATCTCATAATCATCAATTCAGAAATAAGATTGTATACCTCAACATCAAATGAACCATTCCCGCAAAAAAAAACATCAAGTGAACCATTAACAGAGAAAGTTTCTGCTGCAACATTCTTCAAGTTCATTGTCACTTCATGACATCAGGGTGCCCGAGCTCAATAAAAATCCGAATATATCTTTAAACACCATGAGTTATCTGAATCTATCATTCAAATAAGTGATCTCCATATATATCAATCAAGACGTTAAAATATTTCCTCTTACCGGAGGACGTCATAATAACACACACAATGCTGAAAACAAAACCATTTGTTCTATCAATTATTGAACAGTGCCGGCTATGCATCAAAGGATTTTTTTTGTATCAATATTATATGAATATACCTCAATACCTGACGGAGTGATGATCAAACTTCAGTCCATGTGCGTATACAATACACAGGGGTGTGCATAAGATTGAGAAGAAAATAGTTGAGCAAATGCCAAACAGGGCCCGGAATTGAAATCAGCGGCGAACATACACAAATTAGGAAGGAAATTACCAGAGGGTTGGGGGCGGCGAGGCGCCCAGGCGGGAGTGCGTGCATGCGTGCACGGCGGCGTCGGCTGCCAGCAGCTAGGCTGGGACCTGGAATCGTTGCGTGACTCTGCCTGATGGAATGGTCGAACATAATAGGAAGGAAATCGCCCATGCAGCTAATTGATCGCTCTTTTTTTATGTGAAAGGAAATTCCGCTGATCGCTCGCTAGCAAACACTCAATCGCTGGGATCGGGAGATCGAGCTGCCGCTCCTGGCGCGCGTCTGCCTAGTATGAGCCATAGGCCTATAGCCAACTATCGGGGCCCGGGGCGGCCGCCCCCCCTGCCCCTCCCCAGGGCCGGCCCTGCCGCCTATACGTATATCTGATCGCTAGCCATGCACAATGCATGTGCGATATGGTGCAGCTGGCCGTGGTTGTAGCTTATGCAGTGTTGGATGTACGCGATGCAGGATGTAGCTTATGCGTCCGGTAGCAAACTTTTACAAGTACGTCTCTGATCGCTAGCTTCTAATAGGCTAACAACGATTTGTTTTTGTTTTTTTGCCTTATCAATTTTTGCATTTTTTCAGAAAAAGAATTATTCATGAATTTATATATATGTTTTCAAATTAGAACATTTTTAAATGAATACAAATAATGTTTTAATATACAGTGAACAATCCTTTAACATATGATGACCATATTCTGAATATACACAAAATTTTTGTAGTATAAATTGAACATTTGTTAATATATAGTGAGCTTTTTTTATATAAGATGAACTTTTTTAATTATACACAATGAACATTTCTTTAATATGCACTGAACATTTTTAGTACACACTTAACCTCTTTTAAGATACGGTCAACTTTTTCAAATATATGGTGAACATTTTTATGATATGCATTAACTTATTTTAAAACTCATATTGAGCAATTGATTGTGCATCCAATAAATGTTCATGGAGTAGAAAAATATTCACGATATTCAAAATTTCTTTGCAGATTCAAAAATTGTTCGCCGATTCAACAAAATATGTTCACAAATTTCTGAAATATTCATAATTTGAAAAGATTTAGGAATTATTAAAAGAGGAAAGGAAATGAAGAAAAAACAAAAAGAATTTTAGGAAGCAAACTACAGTCCCTATTGCAAGTCGAGAGTAGACTTGCAATTAGGAGGAAAAAACTATGGGCCAAGTTACGAGTCGAGATTGGACTTATAACTGGAACAAGTACACGAAACTACGATGGTCGTTGTGAGTTGAGGGTGAACTTGCTACTGGGATTGAAACAAATGGACAAGTTGCCAGTCAGAGGCTGGACTTGCAAGTTGCAATTGGGACAAGAACACAACCATGACCAAAGTTACGAGTCAAAGATCTACTTGCAACCGGGATGAAAACAAACTATGTCTTAGTTGCGAGTCGAGGATGGACTTGCAACTTGGAAAACTACACAAAAAATATGATGCCAGCTGCAAGCCGAGGGTGCACATGCAAATGGCAAAACAAACGAGCCAGATGCGTGTTAGAGGGTGGACTTGCAACATGGACAACAACAAAATATAGGCCCACTTGCGAGTCGAGGGTGGACTTGCAACTGAGACAACTACAAAACTACGAGCCGAATTGTGAGTCAAGGGTGGACTTCTAACTGTGATGAAACAAGCAACATGCCTAGTTGCGAGTCAATAGTGGATTTGCAACTGGGACAACTACATAAAACTACGATGTACATTGTGAGTTGAGGGTGGACTTGCAACCGGGATGAAAACAAATGGCCCAGTTGTGAGTTAGAGGTTGGACTTGCAACTGGGACAACAACAAAACCATGGCCGAAGTTGCGAGTCGATGTGGACTTGCAACTAGTATGAAAACAAACAACGGCCCAGTTGTGAGTCGGCGATTGACTTGCAACTAGGACAACTACACAAAACTACGATGCTAATCGGGAGTTGAGGGTGCACTTGCAACTGGCAAAACAAAAGGCCTAGTTGTGAGTCGGAGGAACAGGGTCAACAACAAAACTATGGGCCAAGTTGCAAGTAGAGAGTGGACTTGCAACTGGGACAAGTACAAAACTGCAACCCAAATTGCGAGTCAAGGGTGTACTTGCAACTGGGGTGAAACAAAGAACAGGCCTAGCTGCGAGTCAACCATAGAGTTGCAACTGGGACAACTACACAAAACTACTGTGCGAGTTGTGAGTCGAGTGTGTACTTGCATTTGGGATGAAAAAATGTCTAGTTGCGAGTCGGGAGCTGGACTTGCAACTGGGACAACAACAAAACCATGCTGAAGTACGAGTCGAGGATGGACTTGCAACTGGGATGAAAACAAACTATGGTCCAGTTGCAAGTCGAGGACGGACTTGCAACGGGAACAACTACACAATACTACAATGTCATCTACAAGTCGAGGGTGAACGACAAAACAAACAACCCAGTTACGAGTCGGAGGGGGGACTTGCAACAGTGACAACAACAAAATTATGGGTCCAGTTGCGATTCGAGTGTGGACTTGCAAAAGAGACAATTACAAAACTACAAGCCCAATTGTGAGTCAAGGGTGGAGTTGCAACTGGGATGAAACAAAGAATATGCCTAGTTGCGATTCAAGGGCGGACTTGCAACCGGGGAAACTACACAAAAGTACGATACTATTTGCGAGTCTAGCATGGACTTGCATCTGGGACAAATGACAAACTATAAGCCCAGTTGCGAGTCGAGCGTGGATTTGCAACTAGGATAAAAACAAAACACATGCCAAGTTGCAAGTCGATGGTAGACTTGCAACTAGGACAACTACGAGCTAGTTGCGAGTCAAGGGCGGAATTGCAACTAGCAAAACTACGAATCTACGAGCCCAGTTGTGATTAAAGGGTCAACTTGCAATTGGGTTGAAACAAACCACATGCCCAATTGTGATTCAAGAGTGGACTTGCAATTATAATTAAAAACAAAAACATAGGCTCCTATTGCGAGTCAATTGTTGGTTGTCAACTCAGACAACTACAAACCTAGTTGCGAGTAGAGGGTGGACTTGCAATTGGGACAAGTACGAAACTACGAGCCCAGTTGCGAGTCAAGGTTCGACCAAGGGTGGATTTGTAACTGGGATGAAAAACTAAAGACAACCCGAGTTGCGAGTCAAATATGAACCTCCAACTGAGATAAAACAAACTATGGACCTACTTGCCAGTCGATGGTGCACTTGCAACTAGAGGTGGAGTGGCAACTAGGAAAAAATGGTTGACCTCCCAGTTGTGTGTTGAGGATGGACTTACAAAATGGGAGAAAAATGGTTTGGGCCCAATTGTGTATCGATGGTGGACTTGTAACAAGGACAAAAAAGGATGGCCCCCAATTGCAAGTTGGGTGTGGAGTTGCAACTGGGAGAAAATGAGCCCCCCCCCCCCCCCCAAGTTGCCCGTCGAGGGTGGACTGCTACCTCTTGAGCACTGTGTTGGATTTCCCCGAAGAGGAGAGGATGATACAGCAAAGTAGCGTAAGTATTTCCCTCAGTTTTTGAGAACCAAGGTATCAATCCAGTAGGAGACCACGCACAAGTCCCTCGTACCTACACAAAACGATAGCTACTCGCAACCAACGCTTAGGGGTTGTCAATCCCTTCACGGTCACTTACGAGGGTGAGATCTGATAGAGATAATAAATAATATTTTTGGTATTTTTGATAGATAGATGCAAAGTGAAAAGTAAAAGGCAAAGTAAAAACAAAGCAAGTAAATAAAGCGATAGAGATTGATATGATGAGAATAGACCCGGGGGCCATAGGTTTCACTAGTGGCTTCTCTCAAGAACATAGGTATTCTACAGTGGGTGAACAAATTACTGTTGAGCAATTGACAGAATTGAGCATTGTCATGAGTATATCTAGGCAATGATCATGTATATAGGCATCACGTCCGAGACAAGTAGATCGAAACGATTCTGCATCTACTACTATTACTCCACTCATCGACCGCTATCCAGCATGCATCTAGAGTATTAAGTTAAAAACAGAGTAACGCCTTAAGCAAGATGACATGATGTAGAGGGATAAATTCATGCAATATGATAAAACCCCATCTTGTTATCCTCGATGGCAACAATACAATACGTGCCTTGCTGCCCCTTCTGTCACTGGGTAAGGACACCGCAAGATTGAACCCAAAGCTAAGCACTTCTCCCATTGCAAGAACTACCAATCTAGTTGGCCAAACCAAAAAGGATAATTCGAAGAGACTTGCAAAGATAACTCAATCATACATAAAAGAATTCAGAGAAGAATCAAATATTTTCCATAGATAATACTGGATCATAAACCCACAATTCATCGGTCTCAACAAACACACCGCAAAAAGAAGATTACATCTAATAGATCTCCACGAGAGAGGGGGAGAACATTGTATTGAGATCCAAAAAGAGAGAAGAAGCCATCTAGCTACTAGCTATGGACCCGAAGGTCTAAAGTAAACTACTCACACTTCATCAGGGGCTATGGTCTTGATGTAGAAGCCCTCCGTGGTGGATTCCCCCTCCGGCGGAGCTCCGGAACAGGCCCCAAGATGGGATCTCGTGGATACAGAAGGTTGCGGCGGTGGAATTAGGTTTTTGGCTCCTCTTCTGATCGTACGGGGATACATAGGTATATATAGGAGGAAGGAGTACGTCGGTGGAGCAACAGGGGCCCATGAGGTAGGGGGGCGTGCCCAGGGGGGCGCCCTCCACCCTCGTGACCGCCTCTGGCACTCCTTGGAGTAGGGTCCAAGTCTCCTGGATCACGTTCGGTGAGAAAATCACGTCCCCGAAGGTTTCATTCCGTTTGGACTCCGTTTGATATTCTGTTTCTTCGAAACACTGAAATAGGCAAAAAAAAAACAGCAATTCTGGGTTGGGCCTCCGGTTAATAGGTTAGTCCCAAAAATAATATAAAAGTGTAAAATAAAGCCCAATATAGTCCAAAACAGTAGAGTAGCATGGAGCAATCAAAAATTATAGATACGTTGGAGACGTATCATGGACGTGTAATTCGGACAAAAAATGGGTGAAGCCTAATTGTCAATCGAGGGTGGGCATGCAATTAGGGAAAAAAGTCCGCAATTACATATTGAGGTCGGAATGCAACTTGGACAAAAAAGTTTTGGCTCCCAGTTGCATGTCGACGGTGGACATGCAAATATTACAAAAAAGGGTATCGCGCCTAGTTGTGAGTCGAGGGTTGAATTTTGATTGGGACAAAAGAAAGGCATGCCTCCCGGTTGCATGTCGGGGTAGAGTTACAACTGAAACAAAAAGGTCGCCCTTTCCCCAATTGTGAGTCGAGGGTGAACTTGCAGGCGAGAAAAAAATAGTCCTGACCCAATTGCGTGTCGAAGATAGACATGGAATTGAGACAAAAAAAGTTACATGTTATGGGTAAAGTTACAGTTAGGATATAAAAAGGTAGACCCCTAGTTGCATGTTGACGGTGAACTTGCAACTCAAACAAAATTTACTTGGGCCAGTTGCTGAAGGAAATATGCCCTAGAGGCAATAATAAAGTTATTATTTATTTCCTCATATCATGATAAATGTTTATTATTCATGCTAGAATTGTATTAACTGGAAACATGATACATGTGTGAATACATAGACAAACATATAGTCACTAGTATGCCTCTACTTGACTAGCTCATTAATCAAAGATGGTTGTGTTTCCTAATCATAGACATGTGTTGTCATTTGATTAATGGGATCACATCATTAGGAGAATGATGTGATTGACATGACCCTTTCCGTTAGCCTAGCACTTGATCGTTTAGTATATTGCTATTGCTTTCTTCATGACTTATACATGTTCCTGTAACTATGAGATTATGCAACTCCCGTTTACCGGAGGAACACTTTGGGTACTACCAAACGTCACAATGTAACTGGATGATTATAAAGGAGTACTACAGGTGTCTCCGAAGGTACATGTTGAGTTGGCGTATTTCGAGATTAGGTTTTGTCACTCCGATTGTCGGAGAGGTATCTCTGGGCCCTCTCGGTAATGCACATCACTATAAGCCTTGCAAGCAATGTAACTAATGAGTTAGTTACAGAATGGTGCATTACGTAATGAGTAAAGAGACTTGCCGGTAACGAGATTGAACTAGGTATTGGATACCGACGATCGAATCTCTGGCAAGTAACATACCGATGACAAAGGGAACAACGTATGTTGCTATGCGGTTTGACTGACAAAGATCTTCGTAGAATATGTAGGAACCAATATGGGCATCCAGGTTCCGCTATTGGTTATTGACCGAGAATAGTTCTAGGTCATGTCTACATAGTTCTCGAACCCGTAGGGTCCGCACGCTTAACGTTACGATGACAGTTTTATTATGAGTTTGTAAGTTTTGATGTACCGAAGTTTGTTCGGAGTCCCGGATGTGATCACGGACATGACGAGGAGTCTCGAAATGGTCGAGGCATAAAGATTGATATATTGGAAGCCTATGTTTAGACATCGGAAGTGTTCCGGGTGAAATCAGTATTTTACCGGAGTATCGGGGGGGGGGGGGGGGGGGTTACCGGAACCCTCCCGGGGGTTATTGGGCCTACATGGGCCATAAGGGAGAAGAGGAGAGGAGGCAAGAGGTGGGCCGCGCCCCCTCCCCTCCCTCGTCCGAATAGGACAAGGAGAGGGGGGCGGCGCCCCCCCCCCCTTTCCTTCCCCTCTTCCTCCTCCTTCCCCCCTTCTCCTACTCCAACTAGGAAAGAAGGGAGTCCTACTCCCGGTGGGAGTAGGACTCCCCCCTTGGCGCGCCCTCCTTGGCCGGCCGCCTCCTCCCCCCTGGCTCCTTTATATACGGGGGCGGGGGGGCACCCTAGGACACACAAGTTGATCTACGGATCGTTCCTTAGCCGTGTGCGGTGCCCCCCTCCACCATATTCCACCTCGGTCATATCGTCGCGGAGTTTAGGCGAAGCCCTGCGCCGGTAGAACATCATCATCGTCACCACGCCATCATGCTGACGGAACTCATCCCCGAAGCTTTGCTAGATCGGAGCCCGGGGATCGTCATCGAGCTGAACGTGTGCTGAACTCGGAGGTGCCGTACGTTCGGTACTTGGATCGGTCGGATCGTGAAGACGTACGACTACATCAACCGCATTGTCATAACGCTTCCGCTTACGGTCTACGAGGGTACGTGGACGAACACTCTCCCCTCTCGTTGCTATGCCATCACCATGATCTTGCGTGTGCGTAGGAATTTTTTTGAAATTACTATGTTCCCCAACAGTTGCATATCGAGCGCAAGTTAGAGCCACAAAACTTGTCTCTTTGACATCTAACTTGAAAACAAAATAGGGATAGGCAACGACACGTGACATCAGCTGTCTCCTGAACTTCTACAAGGCAAGTCAAATGAATGGGCCCAAAGAACACAACCATAAAATGGCTCGACAAAAAACATGCAATGCAAACTGTCCAACAAGTGAAAACAAAACAAAACAATGCAACATCGAAATACATCGGCTGACGATGTGCGATCAGGATTTTGCAAGAAATTGCAACAACAAGATCCAACAAAACAACAATTTAGATGACACATTGCAGAATCTCATCTTGATGATCTTAGAAGAAATGCGAGACAATGTCAAAGGAACTAAAAAGGCAACTGGGATGAAACAAACTCTGGGCCAAGTTGTGGGTTAAGGGTGTAATTGTAAATCGGATAAAAAACAAAATATAGGCTCCAGTTGCGAGTTGGGGTGGGCTTGGGACTCAGACAACTAGGAGCCCAGTTACGATTTGAGGGTGGACTTGCAACTGGGACATCTACGAAACTATGAGTCAAGGGTTGACTTGCAACTAGAATGAAACAAACTATGGTCATAGTTGCGAGTCAAGGGTGCACTTGCAACCAAGATTAAAACGAGAGGAAAACCAATGAAGAAAAAATGACAAAATAAAAAAATCATGAACAAAAAATAAAAAACATCCTAGCTACTTGGGTCGGCTCATATGCGATTTTTTCGCTATCGACGGGTGGAGTTGCAACTAAAACTAAAAAAAGATCGAACCCCCAGTGGCGAGTCGATGGTGGACTCGCAAGTGGGACCAAAAATATTGGGCCCCAGTTGCGAGTCGAGGGTGGACTTGCAACTGGGACAAGAAAAGGTCAAGCCCTGGTTGCGAGTTGACGGTGGACTTGCAACCGGGACAAAAAAAGGTCAGGCTCCAGTTGCGAATCGAGGATGGACTTGCAATTGGGACCACAAAATCCGAGCCCCGGTTGCGAGTCGAGAGCGGACTTGCAACTCAACCAAAAAAGGTTGAGGCTTAGTTGCGAGTCTAGCGTAGACTTGCAACTTGAAGAAAAAAGGTTAGGCCCGAGTTGTGAGTCGAGGGTGGACTTCCAACTTAGAGAAAAGAAAAAGGTCTGGCCCCATTTGTGAGTCAAGAGTGAACTTGCAACTAGGACGAAAAAGGTTGGGCCCCAGTTATAAATCAAGGTTGGACTCCCAACTAGGAAAAACAAGTGGGACCCAAGTTGCAAGTCGAGGATGGACTTACAATTAGAACAGAAAATGTCGGGGCCCAGTTGTGAGTCGAGAGCGGAATTGCAATTGGGAAAAAAGGTCGAACCGCAGTTGCGACTCGAGGGTGGACTTGCAACTGGGACGAAAAAGGTTGGACCCCCAGTTGCGAGTTGAGGGTGGACTTGCAACCAGGACAAAAAAATCCAGGTCCCAGTTACAATTCATGGGTGTGATTGCAACCGGACAAAAAAAGATCGGCTCTAGTTGCGAGTCAAGGGTGGACTTGCAACTAGGATTAAAAATGAGAGGAAAACCAGTGAAGAAAAAAAATGATAAAATAAAAAAATCTTAAAAAAACAAAAAATATCCTAACTACTTGGGCCGGCTCATCTACAATTTGTTCGCTATTGTGGGGTGGAGTTGCAACTGGGACAAAAAATGATCGGGCCCCCAATGGCGAGTCGATGGTGGACTCGCAAGTGGGACAAAAAAGGTCGGGCCCCAGTTGCGAGTCGAGGGTGGACTTGCAACTGGGACAAGAAAAGGTCAAGCCCTAGTTGCGAGTTGACGGTGGACTTGCAATTGGGACTAAAAAAAGGTCGGGCCCCAGTTGCGAATCGAGGATGTACTTGCAATTGGGACTAAAAAATCTGGTCCCCGGTTGCGAGTCGAGAGTGGACTTGCAACTCGGACAAAAAAGGTTGAGCCTTAGTTGCGAGTCTAGAGTAGACTTGCAACTTGTACAGAAAAGGTTAGGCCCTAGTTGTGAGTCGAGGGTGGACTTCCAACTTGGACAAAAGAAAAAGGTCTGGCCCCATTTGTGAGTCAAGAGTGAACTTGCAACTAGGACGAAAAAGGTGGACACATGCTTGTTAGGAAAAAGAAGGTCCACCCTCGACTCGCAACATAGGAAAAAATCACATACTCCAACAAGATATTTATGTAGAATAATTACCAACAAGTGATTTGCATGTGTAGTTTATTAAAATTGGGATGCAACTCACTCTACTAAAAAGCATGATGCTACCCACTCCAAAATAAAAACAGACACATGCTTGCATCTAGCGGTTGACCACTGCATATATATTTATATAATCGTATTTTTTTTAAAATTTAATATGTGTTTATAAGTTCACTTTTGTGGACTAGACATAAAAACTGATGGCTTCGGATGATGCTTTTTTATTTTTATTGACTGACAGGTCACTACATAACTATGATGGTTTGGAATGAAAAATCATCGAGTTTTACACAATCAAAAGAGA